>CM057449.1:1823532500-1825932500 GCA_016271365.2 Neoceratodus forsteri | reverse complement strand
GACATGGCCTATCTGACTTCAGCAAGGCCTTTGACACTGTGCCACATAGAAGACTATTACACAAACTGGGGAATATGGGTGTGGGCAGGACAGTAGTGTGGTGGGTAGGTAACTGGCTGGGTGGCAGGACACAGAGGGTGGTGGTAAATGGCTGTCACTCCAAAGAGGGAAGACTGACCAGTGGGCTACCACAGGGATCAGTGCTGGGACCGGTTCTATTCAACATCTTCATCAGTGACATTGCACAGGACCTAGAAGGCAGAATTTCACTGTTCGCTGATGACACAAAGCTGTGTAACAGAGTAGACACACCAGAGGGTGTAGACGGAATGAGAAGGGACCTGCAGAAACTTGAAGAATGGTCAGGAGTTTGGCAGTCGAAATTCAATGCAAAGAAGTGCAACATAATGCATATGGCGCACAAAAACCCTGGCACAATATATCAGTTGGGGGTGAGGATATACTGTAGCATGCACCAAGCAGGAAAGGGATCTTGGTGTTATCATCTCTGATGACCTCAAGGTAGGGAAACAGTGTGACAAGGCAGCAGGTAAAGCAGATAGGATGCTGGGATGCATAGGCAGTGGCATTACCAGCAGGAAAAGGGAGGTCATAATTCCACTATACAAGACACTAGTGAGGCCCCCCCTGGAGTACAGTGTACAGTTCTGGAGACCTTACCTACGTAAGGACATAGACAGGGTAGAGAAGGTCTAGAGGAGGGCAACAAAGATGGCATGGATTGCATCACAAGTCCTATGAAGACAGGTTGAAGGAACTGAACATGTACCCCTGGAGGAGAGGAGGGAGAGAGGGATATAATAGAGACATACAAGTATCTTACAGGGAGGAACAGGGTGCAGGAATACACTATTTTCAAGCGTAAAAGATGTTCCAGGACTAGAGGGCATGGGATGAAGTTGGAGGGAGGACAATTCCAGAGGAAACATGAGGAAGAATTTCTTCACAGAATGGGTGGTGGACAAGTGGAACACCCTGCCAGAGGAAGTGGTGGGGGCTGAAACAATCAAGGGATTTAGAATGCATGGGATAGACATAAAGAATTCTGGAGGTCAGGGTGAGGGCAACAGACTTCAGAAAACATAAACTGAACTTACAAGCTCAAATGGGCAGACTGGGTGGGCTAAGGCTCTTATTTGCTGACACTGTCTATGTATCTATGTACTGGTATAGCAGTTATTGCAGTGACTTCAGCCCAGGATCTATGTGGAGGGTCAGAAGCCATAGACTGTGAGGTGCAAACAGGAGCAGTTATGTCAGCCACTTCTTCCTGGGTAGCTAGCTGTTAAATCTTGTTTGGGATGGTAGGAATCCCCACACTCCCCACAAAGGATACTGGTGAGAGGGAACCATGACTCCTACTCCTGGATTGGGAGCAGGAAGGAAGAACTGCCCTTATTCTGTGCCTGGTTCCGTTGGCAGCCTCCAGGATTTTGGGCCAGTGTAGTCTGATGGAGTGGGTTGCAGGTTGAGGTCTGTAGGCAGTAGGGATTGGTTATCTGGTATGCTCCCACTTCCATAGATACATGCTGTCCCTCTGATGAGTAATTGTAAAACCTCAACTGGGACTTGTCCCCTGAGCCACAGTCCATGCTGTGAAGATGGGTCGCAGCCACTTCTGGAGTTTGGTCATCACGTGGTGTTACGTTGACTAGAATCCTAAGGCAGGCCAGATGGCGTATAGAGAATTTTAGGGGTCTCTGTTGGAGCTGCTTTCACATGTTCATAATTGCTCATCTCTGCCAGGTGAACGCTGTGGAGAAGTCGTAGTAGAGACTGACAGAGTGGCTACACCACTGTAAAAGTCCTTGCATTCTCACTAATCACAAATTATTTTCCTTGAATAGCTACTTTAACAGCTTTGCAAGAATTGGTCATGGTAGGCTTCAGTTGGAGGCTTGCTTGCTGAGAGACCTGTGTGTCTTCTCAGTTTCAGTGTGGGGGTGGCATTAGGATTTCTTGGAGTGCTTTCTGAAGAAACTTGGTGATGCCTTGGCCCTCTGCCCCTCCAGGAGCCTGACCAATCTTATGCTGTTGCATCATACATGGTTCTCAAGGTCATCAACCTTGCTTAGCAAGTACTGGATGGTTGCCACCTGATCTCTGAGCATAGCCTGGGTGGAGGCTTCTGTTCATGCTTTCTAGCCTAGTTTCAGTTATGGCCACCCTCATGGAGAGGCTAGTCAGTTCTTTAGTAGTGTTGGCCTCAGTAGCTTTGAGGTCTGTAGTATCTTGTAAAATCTGGCCTAACATGGAAGTAATTCCTTGCAGGTAGGTAAAGGGAGGGCCACCATCACTACCTTGAGACCAGAGGAGTCAGTGAGAGAATGTGCCAAATACCAGAGCAAGCCACAGAAGACACAGAAAGCAGCAGCGGGAGATACTGCTGAAACTGGACACACAGGTCCAAAACTAACAACACTGGAGCTTTCTTTTAGGTAGCAGACAGTAGGATGTAGCAAATGTGCATGTTTACAGCATGATAGCTGGCAAATGACTGCAGACTGCAGTTTAGAGAGACTCTCCAAAGCAGATTATACTACCATCTTGGCCACTGCCAGGCCACATTCCTCACTTTGGCATCTTTAGTACCATTGGTACTGTGATTTTTCAGTGAACTGAGCATTGCGAAAAATAAATCATTAATAACTACAAAATGAATTATTTTTTTCACCAAGTCACCAAAAGGTCCTAGTCCTCCATAACATCTAATAAATGTATGAGTTTAATAATTAAACTATTTGTAGTTTTTTATCTGTTCATTGGGCAACATTTTAGCTCAAAATGGGCAGAAATTCATAAATTCAACACTCAATAAATCTAAAATGACAAACACATTTCTACAAACCTTGCCCATTAGTAAGCTCTAGGACTGAGATAATGCATTCCAAATTTCAAAGTCCTATGGCCTAAGACAGCCAAGTTACAAACATTTGAAAACAGGCTTTAAGCAGAGAATCCAGCACAACCCTAATTTGGGGGCCCTACCATGCTCCTATAATATAGAATAATAGAATGGGGATGTGTATGATATGAATGTTTTTTTACACACCAGAGGTGTGGCTATCTAATAAATTATGGGAGGAAAGCTCAAGTGGTTTATCAAAGTGTCCCACACCGAGTGTGTGTAAAAAAAAAAATCCAAGTTACCAACCTACCCAAGTTTTTTTTTTTTTATAATACAGTAAAATCCTGTTTATCCAAATGTGTTTGGGGACATCCAAATCATTCGGATAAATGGTGTTTTGATAAGTGAGGTTGCTAGGTTTATACACGGGCCACATACAGTGAATAGGCACAAGCTGTCAATGTCAAAAACCCACAGATGTTGTAGTGTTATTGCAGTCATTTTATCAATTTCTCATGCATACATTACTTCAACAAAATGTTTAAAAGTAAGTTTATATAGCAAATTATTACAACTTTAATCAGTATTTGCAGGTTTAATAAACTAGTCTTTTGGAGATGCTTTTTTTTTTTCTTATTTCTCTGCCTCGCCACCATCATTCTTGGCTGCCTTAACAACAGTAGCTGCACTCCATCAATGCCTGACTGGTTCTCTAGTCATTTAAGGCATCAGTCAAAGCAGTCAACAGTGTCAGCATCCAGTGGTATTGCCGGAACCGATGTAGTGCCATCTTTGGTTTTCATCATTTTTGTCTTCCATTTTGTTGTTTTCCTTTTTGATTGACTCCACAATTTTCGAGTCAGACATCTTTGTACCATCTCAGCTTCATTAGTATATGTCCGCTTATCAGCTACTTCATGTGGCAGCTCCATATGGTTGGCAGCAGTGGTGCAGATAATTTTTGGGACTGGGAAGTATTCACTGTTAACCTCTTTCACCTGGTAGTATTTTCGTCTAAACGGTAGTAATATCATCCATTAACCTGTTTTTAATACCCCCCCAACATTTCTAAACCAAAAGTCAAACTCGGTCACAGACTCTCTTTGCCTGATACTGCTGTGGTGTCTTGACATACTTCCCTACTTACTGCCATGTAGTGCTGTGACCCTATTTTTATGTTGCTTGCACACATGTGCAAGAAACATAGTGCCATCATCAGAGATTTCAGAGGTGTGTCACCTCCTCCTCCTCCAATTCAGTCAGTGTGCTGACAGGCGCGGCCCCTGTAAGCCAATGCATTTTGGAGCTGGCTATGACGCTCCAAAATGCAGTGGCTTCTGATTGAAAGGGGAGCTATGCTTGAGTGAGCACTGATAGAAGTATCAGCTGCTCATACGCAGCTCCACCCACTGGCGTGCGCCCCACACGCACTGTATGGCCGACAGGGTACCCAATCCCGCCGGCTGAGCTGCATCCCCCAGTAGTAGTTGCCACGCTGTGAGCCACCCCAGCGTGGTAAGCGGTCCCTTGCCGACGGGGTGCCCAATCCCCGTCGGCTGGCACCCCCTGTCCTTTGCCACACTGGAGCCCACCCAGCGGCAATATATTCCATGGTCGATGGGGTGCCCAATCCTCGTCGGCTGAATGCTCCCCGTCCTTGTGCCACGCTTGGGAGCCCACCCCAGTGTGGCACAATATATTCCATGGCCGACGGGGTGCCCAATCCCCGTTGGCTGAACGCCCCCATCAGCCTTGTGCCATGCTGGGAGCCCATCCCAGCATGGCAAAGTCCCAATGATGTTTTTTTTTTTTTTAAACCTGAAAACAAAACGGTCCTGCGGCGCGTCTCCCAACCCCCGCACAACCCGCACCACCCACTGCGCACCCAGCCTCCCCACCCCCTCACCCCATACTTACCTCCGGACTCCGGCACGGCGATCTTGGTGGACCGGAACACGTCTGCACTCTTTAAAGCCGACCGCAAACTGAGGAAATGCCGGTAAGTTGTATAATGGGCTAGATAGGGGGTTTCAACTTGTTGCATATCTCAGGCATTTTGGGAATTTTGCAAATTTTCAACATGGGTTTTGGACCCCTTCTCATGAATGATGTCGTCATGGCGTTATTCTGGGCCCGAAGGGTGATTTCGCACAGTGACTGCACAGTGACTGTGAAATCACCCTTCAGACCTGAATACCACCATGACAGTGAATCATTCATGAGAAGGGGTCCCAAAAACCCCATGTTGAAAATTTGGTGCCAAAATTCCAAAAATTGACTGTTTTACGAGTGTGCGTTGCGCAGTTGCTACGCAGGCTCGTAAGTTCGCGAAATTTCAATATTTTCACTCCAGATTTTCAACATTTCCATTTTACCACACCTTCTTATGAGTAGTACAGCTGTCATTTTTCATATCTCACCCAAATGTGTTTTCACCCACATACGCAGAATGGTGCAGTCAGTTGCGTAAACAATGTACGGGACAAATTAAGAAAATCATAGTGACACTGTTCATGAGCAGAGGTCTTAAAATGGCTATGTTGAAAATTTGGTGAAAAAATTCCTAAAAATGACTGTTTTACGAGCATGCGTTGTACAGTTCCTACACACTCTCGTAGGTTTGCGAATTTTCAATATTTTCACTCCAGATTTTCAACATTGCCATTTACCACACTTTCTTATGAGCAGTATAGCTGTCATTTTTCACATCTTGCCCAAAATGTGTTTCCGCCCATGTAGCGCACAATGGCGCAGTCGGTGTGTGCAAAATCAATGTATGGCACACATTAACAAAATCACAGTGACACTGTTCATGAGCAGAGGTCTTAAAATGGCTATGTTGAAAATTTGGTGAAAAATTCTAAAGAACTGTTTTATGAGCATGTGTTGCTCAGCTCCTCACTACGTCAGAAGTTCTTCCAAATTTTCAATATTTGCTCAATGACTTCAAATACCTAAACAGCACATAGAAGCAAGCAACATTCGGCATTGACAAATGCTTGTTAACATTCTTTCCATGTTGCAACAGTCCTTCTGGCCAGCAGTTGAGCCACTCCTGAAACAGTCTTCTGCACTGTACACAACTGATGCTGATGCTGTTCCTGTCCCTACCGCTACTGCTTACCCGCTGTTTGTATGTGAATACATAGTAGCATTCTATGTTGCTGCCAATTGTGAAAATATGTACCAACATACTATAAATGTACAGGGTGGAAAATAAATTCCTTAAATCAGGAAGTGGGAGTAAATCATGCAAAAATGGTAGTAAAATGCTCCTTTACTCCCCTTATCTGTTCTACTGGTTGGCAGTTGCATAAAGCAGTGTTAACCTCGGTTGCCTGGTCACTTTCAACTCTGTTTCATACAGTGCTTGTGGGTCAGCTTAGAGAAATTGAGATGTTTCCCGGCACTTTCTTATTGTGTCCTGTTTGATTTCTTTGAGGACTCTGCTAGCATAAGTAGGGCATCTTTATGGTTACTGAATTGATGTTGGTGAGGGATCAGTCCTCATTCTCTTCCACAAAGACCATTATTAGGAACTTTGTGTGATATAGGCCTTTCACTATACATAAGTGCCCTGATCTATTTCTGATCATAGCTGTGGTGTTGGCAGGTAGAAATTCACAGGGTATCCCACCATCGTCTGTCATGACCATTTCTGAGGCAGAGTGAACACCCACATTATCGATCAAAAGAATCGCTCAGAGCAGCAGACCTTTGGATTGCAGTTGAGCTTTTCCTGAGGTTATGAACCTACTGGAAAAAATCACTCTTAAAAATGTCTGCATTCATCCAAACACTACTCTGTGCCTCGATTCAATGTAAGCAGACTGTTAAGGTTATAACACTGTATTCCTGATGGGGAGTCTCCATTGTATGTAGGCTTCTTAAGTGGAGCTGCCCTGTTCGGGTTTCTGGACTGAAGATGGGTTGGGCTGCTCTGTGCCAGTGAGGCCACCACACAATAAAAGTCCTTTATGAATTTCTTTATTAAGCTCAATGACCCCAATATTTTGCCTACAACACTTCTTCTGGGGACTATAAAGAAAATTAAACAGGAATTTTAAACATGTTTTTCTTTTTATTCTATTATACTGTATAATATTTCTTGCACAAACTGTTTGCTGTACAATCTACTGAACATATCAGTTTTATGTGTCTTTCTTTCTTATCAAGTAATTTGGCCCTTAGTGAGATTAAAGGTATGCTGATCTGGACCAGAGTAGTGCAAGTGGGTACCCAGTTACAATAGCGATATCAGAATAGTGCCAGTCAACTGAACGCTAGTCTGAATAGCACTACCATGGACTGTGAGTGGGGATTTACAGTGCTTGCAGTAAGTGATCCCAAGGTCGCTGTCTGTGGTGCTAATAAGGAAGAGAGGCAACAGAATCCATGAGGCTGGCCAAGCTGCTCCTGTGACGTGGAGGGCTGGGGCACAGAGTAGTTTGACCAGGTGGCAGTGGAGACCAGGGTTCTAATCCTGGTGTCCGAAGATGTTTGTTTATTGGGACTTTCTCTTTTTTTACAAGGGGCCATGGAAACAGTATTCCATGGGCCCAAAAATGTTATCTTGTTCTGTGATCTGTTCCCCCCTCAAGTGAAAATCTTTAAGTCCGGGGGTGCGGGGATCAGAGCCCCCAGCAAAAACAAAAGTAACAGCACTAATGCCACATGGTTCTTGACCGCACTGTTGTTGTTGGTGATGTTCTGACCCAGTGCTCTGCAAGTGCACCTTGTGTGTTTGTAGGTTGATCATTATAATAAACTGTATTGTACCTGTCTTTTGTGTTGAGAACTATATATTTATTTATTGAAACCTTCAGATATTACCTTTGAGCACAAGTGCTCATTTACAAATGTTCCACGTTAAATACATAGTCACAAGAACAATACAAGTACTGTAGGCAGTTCCAGAGAAAATGCAGTCGAGGCAGGCTCAAAAATTACAAGACAGTAACATTTACATATGGTTTTGAACAGATTCATGCATAATCATTATGTATAAAAGTCACAAGATAAATACAGAGCAACTGATTATAACAGTTTAAGGGTTGCAATTGCATTGAACTGCAAGAGCGGACCCTTAAGATTAAACTGATTAAACTTAGGGAGATTCAGCAATTGTATCAGACAGTTTGTTAAACTACAAAGTGTTAAAAATGTGGTTGAGATTTGCACCAGTAATTGTTAGGATTCTTTTTCTGAAATCTGAAAATTTCATCTTCAAGCAGACACTGCAAGACAAGCAGGGCTTCAGCTAACTCCATTTTGGGAGTATTTGGCTCCCAAAAATAAGGCAAAAACTTCCAAAACAAAAGGGGAGGATGTCATTGACTTCCAAATGTGAAAAAACAAAACTGTATAACTTCCCAAACTGAAGGCACAGAAACTCAAAAATTATGGATTTTTCTAAAAGAAATTGTAATGTACAACTAATATTCGTATTAACATCCATAAATCAAGTCTTCTTAGAATACTGGCTTTCAAATTGTGGGATCTGGGAAGTATTCTGACTTCCCCAAAACTGGAATGACTTCCAGATTTTGACTCATGGGAGTATTTGACTCCACAAAAATAAAATAACTGAACCCCTGAAGACAAGCATGTGCAACTTGATATTTGATTTTAATCCTGGGTTGTGAATGTGGAATGCTGCCAGCAGAATTTGTGCAGAATGGTAATTCCTCTTCCAAAACTTTTCAGAATTTCATTCTCAATTCCATGAATTTCAAAAACATTTCAATATAAACCATGCAATAATATTCTGTGGCTCACGCAGCTTGCAGAAACTGAATCTGCAGTTTACATAAACGTATATCATGCTGTTAATGCATGGGCCTATACCTGTAGACTGTACTTGGTCAGGAGGGTAGAGGGACATGGTAGAGTGGGTGGGAGTTAAACATAAGAACTCTCATAGCAAACTTCCAAACTTAGTGGTCAATGGATTGACAACACCTAGTAGTTTATTTCCAACCTTTGTATAGTTTGCATTTTGTGCAGCAGGAACCGTGAATTAGCAGTACAGCAGCAATCGTAATTAGCATTAAGATAGTTTTTTTTTGACTTAAATAAATAAAAATAAAGATAGATATATATATATATGGAATACATAATGGACTGCAGTGGAATAACACATTTATCTCCAGTAGTGAGTAGTAAGTAGAGATGCAGCGAATTATAAATCGGCCCCTGAAGTGGATGCGAAGTGACCACGTCGCGTCAGCGGAGCACAATGCGAAGGGGACCTCATAAAGTGCTCACTTCGCCTTATCATTACCATGCCACTTCGCGTTCTCATTATGCCTTAACGTGAAGTAAGGCGAAGTGAGAAGAAAATAGGCTTATCACATGACCTGCAGTACTGTAAGTAACATGCTTTAGCCAGGCAGGAAGGAAGTGTGTCAGAGAAGTAGTTTCACTTTCTCCTTTGCATTTGTACAGGGAGAAAGCAGAATTATGAGAGAAGAGGAGTTTGCTTGGCTCTCAGAGTCATTTCTTGTAACTGCTATTTCAAACAGCTTTTTTAAAAGCTATTTTATTTAGTGTTTGTACTGTGTTAGTGTTTTTTTTGGTTAGTGAATTTTTTTGTATAAGTTTTGTTTTTGTTTTGTGTGTGTGACTGACTTGTGTGTGTGTGTACGTGTGTGTGTATGTCATCCTGTGGATCCAGGAGGATGGAGGGTCAGGTTGGAGTCGGGAAGGTGAGTCACTGACACGCGGGGAGCATTAGAAGGAGGAGCGGACCCATGGGGGCGGGAAGTGTCATGTTATGCTGGACCGCTCCAGACTCCTGGCCAGTGTTGCTTCCCCAGTGGAAGCAACAGGAGCAGCACTAATGCCACCGGTGGCTGTTGCTCATCCACCTTCTCCACCACCACCACTAGCAGAAGCTGTTGGGGCTCCAGCAGCACCCCTTCCACCACCTACACAGCCACAGGAGGTGGCCCGGCATAGTGGGTGGTGGTGGGACTCAATGCCCTCTCAAGTGCGTGCTGTGGGTCCCCCTGCAGCTCCCAGTGTGGGAGTTTTTAATTGTGTGGGGGGAGACAGCACAGTGGTGCAGTGCCGTGTGTGTGGTGTGCTGGTGCACTCTGGTCCCCCTGGGACACATTTGGGGACCGTCAGCCAGCGCACCCACATGATGAATCACCACAGAGCAGAGTGGCAGGCTGCCACGGAGGGGGCCATGCGTCCACCTGCTGGCCCTTCTGTGGCAGTGGCCGAGGGTGCTGTTGGGGTGGGAGATGTGCCTTGCAGCAGTCACCACTGCAGCAGGAGGAGGAGGGCTACATCAGGTGCTCCACCACCATCACCACAGCCACCAGCACCACCCTGTCCACCACCAGCCCCACTACCTGGATTACCCACTGCAGTGGACCCCAGCACAGTCCTTGTTAGCCAGTCTGACCTCCTCCTGGTGTGGGCAGCACTGGAGGAAAACAACAAGTGTTTAATTAATTTGGAGCAGCAGGTTACCAGAGTGGAAGGACCGCAGCAGCAAATACTTTCAGTGCTGCACCTGCTGCTGGACCACCACGGCATCTCATGGCCATAGTAAGTCCAGATATTGTTTTCTGCCCCCCCACACCCACCTCCACTCCCCTGACCCTACCCCACTGCTGTGTTGTACTTTTGTTGTGTGTTTTTTGTTTGTTATTATTAAATCATACACATTTTCCCTTCCAGGGGAATCTTTCTTGCACCACATAGTGCAATACATTTTTTTGAAAACAATGCGTAAATGCATTACAGTGAGTCACATGATGGAGGCATTCCCATTCTGAAAATCTACCCACATTCTGCCTCCCTTCTCAGCAACATTAGGGCGTGATGTCAGGGAAAGCGCTTGTGCGTGTTCCTTACAGTGATGGTTTGCGAATGTTTCTTTATGTTAATGGTCAGTTTGTTGTGAAATGTGTGGCCACGTTTCCAGTAAGAAGAGCCTTGGTAGTGGAAACATCCCACATTTCACCACAAAGTGAACCTTATAACATTAGGAAACATTGCTTGGGATAGCTGCGGGACATTCAGTATAGTGGAGCATGCACCTGCGCTCCCCCTGGCATCACATCTTAACGTTGCTGAGAAAGTGTGGCACAATGTGGGTTGGTTTTCAGATTGTTAATTCCTCCATCATGTGACTCACTGTAATGAAATTATGGGTAGTTTTCACAGACATATATTGCACTCTGTGGAGCAAAAAATATTCCAGTGGTAGTAATGCCCCCACATATTAGTTTATGTGCATCACCATAACTATGTAATGTGGTGACTGTCTGTAAAGCAACAGTGAAACAATCTGTTGATAACTCTGACCTATATTTTTTAATGCTGTGTTACAGCTTCCTTTATTACATCCTGACTGACTGGAATGATATGATAATTTGCAATAGTTGAGTGTGCTGTACTACCTTTTTTCATGTGTGAAATAATGAAAGGAGCATTCCTTTTAAATTGGTGCTGCTGACAGTGAGTGTGACCAGATCTTTGTCATTGATTTCCTCTGCTTTTCTCCATCACATCAAGTAGTTTTCATATATAACTTCTGTTGTTAACTAACAGTTATGCATCAGTCAGTGTTTTATATGACACCATGGAACAATAGTTATTGAAAAGCAGCTCCAGATAAATACAAAGCTGGTCGGAACAGTATTGGAACATGTGTTCATTTTGTTTTCGTACATGAAAAAAGTAGGAGTAAGAGAAGCAGACATAAATTGTGAGAAGAATTGTATCATTCAAGTCACTGACGACTCGCACGTAAGTAGTGGTTGCTGTGGCAATTTAAAGTAGCATAAAAAAGTACAGTTCAGAACTGTGAGAAGATTCATGCAATGCTGCTTTAACTGCAAAAATGTCACTATGACATCATGACTATGAGCTCACAGCAACAATCATGGGACACACAAAAGTGGCACAGAGTCCCCAGATTTTTCTGCAGGCCCACAATACGTCCTCCTTGTGTGCAGAAAATTGACAAGTGGTAACCAATTGAAAGAGACTGTTTCAGCACATACAAAGTCCCAAGTTAATTGGTGGCACTCAGTCATGCATACAGTGGTGCACAGAGTCTCTAGATTTTTTCTGCAGGCTGCCAATGCATCCTCTTTGTGGGCAGAAAATTGACAAGTGGTAACCAAGTGAAAATAGACTGTTTCAGCACATACAAAGTCCCCCAGAATTAATGGTGCACTCAGTCATACACGCAGTGGTGGCACAGAGTCCCCAGATTTTTTCTGCAGGCCCACAATGTGTCCTCCTTGTGTGCAGAAAATTGACAAGTGGTAACCAAGTGAAAAGAGACTGTTTCAGCACATACAAAGTCCCCCAGAATTAATGGCGCACTCAGTCATGCGCGAAGTGGTGGCACAGAGTCCCCAGATGTTTTCTGCAGGCCCACAATGTGTCCTCCTTGTGTGCAGAAAATTGACAAGTGGTAACCAAGTGAAAAGAGGCTGTTTCAGCACGTACAAAGTCCCCCAGAATTAATGGCGCATGCAGTCATGCGTGCAGTGGTGGCACAGAGTCCCCAGGTTTTTTCTGCAGGCTCACAATGCGTCCTCCTTGTGTGCAGAAAAGTGAAAAGTGATCATCTCAACTGGATTGAAAGGTGCCCTTTGGATGTACAGTAATAGTAGCCTTGGTGAGTAGATATATGTATAGATATATGGTTGTGTATTTTGTAGGTGATGATGAGGGGGGTTGAACTTGACATGGACATGTACTCATACTATTGTTCTGCATCACACAGGTGACTCTGAACTGTTGCTGTGCACCTTCCAGTGCTCAATGACAACTTTTTGCACTTAAATGAAACAGATAACTCTCAAGCACATGATGGTAAGTATTTATTTTTTTTGGGGGAATCATATTTTCAGGTTTGTCTGTAATGGTTTCTTATTTTGTTACTTCTTCACAGATTTCATCAGCATCCTTCTGAGTCTGATTGTTAATGATAGTCATGGTCATCAAAGAATGACTTCTGTGTGTTGCGTGTGAGCCCAAACTTCGAGGGAGGGTGTGCCTGATGTTGAAAAACTTTTTGGATAAGGCCACTTTGACAGAACAACAAAGTATCATGAATTTCCTATTAAAAGAAATTAATGACTTCTTACAAGTTACAACTTCATTGTTATGTGTCCTTCCCTGGTTCTCAAATCTCAATCCCCATTGTCAAGTTATATTTCAGAGACACATCTTGTCAACTACCAAGACAACCTGTTGTGTGCAATATTTGCAGCAGTCTTTACAAAGCAATGAAATGGATGAAATAAAATCTTCATACTTACCAGAATGGATTTCACATGGACATTACATTGGTTCTTCTCTGTATGGTATAGCTACAGCATCTTTCCCAATGAGTAATAGCGATGGAGCCTGTTTTTGTTCTCCTGTAAAAGAAACAAAAGAAGTGTACTGCACGTGTTTTGCCACTGCGGCTCTGAAAAGCTACAGAAAACAAAACATACAACTTAAAGGAGTGAGGCATAACAAACATGAGTGCACATACTCACTTTATGGTTTAAATATTAAGAAGCTGGTGGTGCTGGTGATCTGGTGGAGTGGTGGTCCGTTCGTGAACGAACAGACTCATGGTGGCAGCAGACTTGGATAACATCAGTCCTGGTGGACTGGTGGTCTGTGGGGGGCAGACAGACTCATGGTGGCAGCAGACTTGGATAACATCAGTCCTGGTGGTGGTGGTGGTCCGTGGGGGGCAGACAGACTCATGGTGGCAGCAGAGTTGCATAACATCAGTCCCGGTGGTGGTGGTGGTCTGTGGGGGGCAGACTCATGATGGCAGCAGACTTGGATAACATCAGTCCTGGTGGTGGTGGTCCAAGGTGGGCAGACAGACTCATGGTGGCAGCAGACTTGGATAACATCAGTCCCGGTGGTGGTGGTGGTCCGTGGGGGGCAGACTCATGGTGGCAGCAGACTTGGATAACATCAGTCCTGGTGGCGGTGGTGGTCCTTGAGGGGCAGACAGACTCATGGTGGCAGCAGACTTGGATAACATCAGTCCTGGTGGTGGTGGTCCGTGGGGGCAGACAGACTCATGGTGGCAGCAGGAGTTGCATAACATGAGTCCGGTGGTGGTGGTCCGTGGGGGCAGACAGACTCATGGTGGCAGCAGACTTGGATAACATCAGTCCTGGTGTTGGTGATGGTCCTTGGGGGCAGACAGACTCATGGTGGCAGCAGACTTGGATAACATCAGTCCTGGTGGTGGTGGTCTGGGGTGGGGGAACACCGCCTTTAAAACTACCGTTAAAACCTGCCAACATTAACCATATCATATTCTCATAAAGAAAACTGCCTTCTCAGTCATTGATGTCTGAAGTCTGACTACTGGGAAATTTTTTCTCCATTGTGTCATCATCTACGTCAGTGTTGGGCCGTTTCAGGCAGCCACTGCCGGTGCCACCAGGATGCTCCATTTCCACATCAGCAAGACCACCATGACTAGGCTGGGGCATGAATACCAAGGTTGCAGTCTGTGCTGATATGTGCCTCTCATTCATTTTAATGAATGTCATCAAACTAACATTTGCAGGAGACAGGTTTGTCCGGACGATCCCTGACTATTGACCTGCTGAACTGAATACCCTCTCAACACTTACACTGGAGGGGGGGCATGTGAGTACTTCAGTGCCACTGCAGACAGCTCTGGTCATTCACTGACCTTTCCACTCAGTACAAGAGGATCTTCACTTATTGTCAGATGCCTGTTTTCAGGCAAATAAGACTCAACCATTCTCTGTGCGCACTAAGACTGATTATTGATGCATCAGCCTGTTCCCCGGAATCATTGATTTCACAAATACCCACTTGGGACAAAGCTTCCAAAGTGGGTTGACACCAACCACATTGGATGACAGACCACCAGGAACTACTGTCCCCTTACCCTTGCATGATATACTTGCTAGTCCTTCAGCTACATCTTCAGCTGGATTATGCTGCTGAGGTTTGAAAACCTTGGCACGTGACTTCTGTGTCCCATGAACCAAGTGAACCAGTTGACCACTGATACTTTTTACCTGTTCAGGCCCTCCCTCTAGTACTAATACAATTCCACGTTTGTATCGTGGGTCCAGCATTGTTGCCATGGCAAAGCTGTCACTGCGTTGAATGCTCACAATGTGACGATTGCGGTTGAATACTGTCAGCATGTGTTGCAGCAACATACTGCTACCACTGTCTCCAGCAACATCAAGGCTATGCTGTACATTCACCAATGTCTGCCTCAGCACCCGCAGCAGTGGAATTGATTGGCTAATGGAGGCAGACTTGCCACTCACTGCCTGTGTGGCATGTTCAAAAGGCAGCAAAATTGTTATTACAGAGTCCATGAGGCACCACTGTTCAGTCATCGTAGACATGGAGGCTCCAGAACTTTCACAGCTAGTGTGCATAACAAGATATTCTGTGATGGCTTTGTATTGTTCATACAACCTCTCTGCCATGTATAAGTGGAGTCCCATCAGGTGACAACTTCCAGCTTCAAGCGGTGCTGAGGCAGGCTGTTTGCATCTGTAACTGCAGCAGCTGGTCATGGGCTTTCCAGATCTTGAAAAGTGAGAGCAGATACGTCGTGCAATGGTCAGCATTTCCTTTATGTCAGGGTGCTGCAGAAACTCCTGAACCACAAGATTTAAACAGTGGGCCGTGCATGGAACACACAAAAAACACCATTTGTGATGCATTTCACACATTTGACCCATTGTCACTTGCTATGAACCCAGCTCTCAGGGACAGAGGGTTTAGCCATCTGTCAATTTCAGTCCAGTTCATGTCCAACATGTTCTCACCAGTGTGTGAACAGGTCACACTCTTATAGCAATTGTTGCATGCTGGCGAATTCGGAAGATTGCTACTTGCGACAATCCACCTTCCTGCACTGATTATTCACATCACCATCATCACAAACAACTCCCCCGCACCTGCACCCAGTGTGCAGTTATACACAGATATGAACTCCCCGCTGTTTTGCCACTTGTCCACATATCCATACTTAAATGGATGAATGGAGAGGAGGAATGTTGAAGGGCATGTCTTACTGAGTCTGAGACAGTGCGGAACAACTCGGAACAGCAGGTAGAAAAGTATGTCCTGGATGGGACTTTCCATTTTGGACAGGCACGGCAGCAAACCACCGAACCCAGAATTTCCACAAGGAGAAGAGCAAAAGATCATTGCCAGCATTTCCGCTACAGCAGAATTAAGTTCACGTGACACTGTATGATTGGGGGTACAGCTTATAGCACAAAACACTCTGTAATGTGGGCTGACTTAAATGTTTTACACAGGGTGTGTTATTGGTCACAAATGGTTGTGCTCTGTGATGAATGGCATTGGCAGGGGTGGAGTGTGGACATTTGATGAAGACGGGTTGCACAGGTGATGATGACAAACCCAGAAATTATGTTATCTTCCAGATTTGCCAACCAGGGTTGATGTACCACTTGCACTAGACATACTACATTCACCACCACCACCACAAAAATGCTACTCTCACCAGCACTGGACAACATTTCAAAGTCATTATGGTCCTCCACCTCATCATGCCTGTAGTAATCCTCTGCTCTTATTACCGCGCTACTGCACGTTTAATTTCCCTACTGGGCTTAACAGTCATGGAAGGGATAACATGCTGGCTATGGTTGCGGTGATACTGGTGAACCCCAAGTCTGGTATTAGCTAGCTTGTGCTGGGTCCACAGAGCCAAGAGCCTATTCTTAAGATGCGTATGATGTCCTCCTGTCCCAAGATGGCTCCCCTTTTACCTCGACTCACACGCACATGGCAAACCTGGCAGATTGCAACTGAATCATCATTTGCATTTTCAACAAAAAATCCCAAACAAGGGAGTGTGATGCTCTGCTTTTAACATGTCCATGATAATGTGGTTTAATTAAATCTGTTATTTTAAGCACTGAAGTGGGGGGCACGTGATGTTTCTGGCACTGCACACCTGGACTGCAACTGACCACCAAGACTACCTATCATATATGAGTACTGGGTCGTCATCATCATCATCATCATCCACTAAAACCGGTAAATCACATGTTTCTACGAGGTTCCTGTAAACAGATTCAGACACAGCCACTTTTAATTTCTTTTCTCCGGTTCCCAACTGGGGTCAATTACATCAACATCATATTCATTAACGTCACTGTCACACACATCTCCATATCTTCTGCTTGGATGCTAACATGTGGACTGCATGTTGCAACAACAGCAACATCATCATCATCATCATCATCTTCACATTCATCATCAGCATCTACACCACCATCACCTAATATTTTTTCACCACACTGTGAATCACTGCTGCATGGAAAATGAGTGACGTTAAGTGCCACGGTGGATGGAATATCACATTGTATGCTATCGTTGACATGATCATCAGAATCAGGTTCAGTTAATGGGATGTTACTGGGAAGTATGACATCATCTATGCTGTCACTCACCACTTACACTGCTTCACACTCAATATGTTTGGATACGGTACACTGGTTGGAATTAGAACTTGACGCAACAATGCTAATACTACCTCCACCACCACTAACACCAGTAACACTAACACCACCGGCTGGGAAAACATCATCTCCTCCAACTATCAGTGAAGCTACTGATTGGGCTGTAAAAAACATTGCAGGAGAAATACCTTTCCTCACATCAGCAATGCACTTCTCCATCCGCGTACTACTACCACGCCCACAGACCCTCTTACTGCCAACATTGCCATGGCCAGAAACAGCTTTACTTGCACGTCTCTTTGCAGACATTTTGGGGGATCAACCACAAATATTATTACCAAATTCAGATTTTGATACGTTCACTTTCTGACTGGAGGGTTGCTAGCTGGATGTGAAGCAAAATAAACAACTGTGGCTTCAGCAACAGCTAAGAGACTACTGTGTTGTGACACTGTCACGGAATTAAAACAACTTCAGTAACCAGTGGTGCTGATGGGGTCACAAAAACAATCCAGTCTGGTAAAAAATACCTTTTCAATGTGGGGTTGGGGGGACACTGAATACAGACAGTGCTGATTTTTACAACACTACAAGCAGCAAAACTAAGAACAGAGAACACAATCACAGTACAAAATCAGGCAGCTGCAGTGGATAGCAGGTTCACACTGCTGCGCTTAGTTGCCCTTACACTGATCTGTGTCACAAATTTTAAAAGGTGTATTATATTTGATGCATACAACACTGCACACACAACACAGAACACTTTGTGTACAGTGCTGAACGAGAATGCGATGCAAATGCAAAAGTTCAGTGTACTCAGTGCCACGTAATGTAAATTTGTAATTTAAACAACCTGACCTTACGAAATTCTGCACCATTCACACAACAAGCAGCAAGAAAATTTGTACTATTACTGACAATTTTACTGTGTACAGTAACACAGTCATTTATATAACAAAATATTACCAAAACACAAAGAAATCACTAGTTCCCAATTTAAATCTACATACACACAGATACACTTTCCCCCACACAGCACACTTCAGTCTTTCACCACACACACTCAATGTTGTAAATTTACATTCAAAATCCACACACAAACAAAATGCTCGATGATGTGAGCACAGGAGGGTTTCCTACAATCGATGAACTATAGTTGATCCCCAAAAAGCAAAATTGCTTTGTGAACAGCTTTTAAAAGATTCCTACAGACAGCTATCAGAGCACACTGTCTCCTACTCCTTCCTACTCATACTACCTCGAACTGAGGCTGTGCAGATCAATATAGAGCCCATGCGACCTGAACTCCCATGAATCACTGCAAAATCCACCTTTGGAGCTCAAAAACAAGGTGAAGTGAGGCGAAGTGAATGGCCACCAATGTACTTTGCTTAAAAATTGAAAGAGAAGTGACCAGTGGAGGCAGAGTAATACGAAGTAGCTGTTTCCAATGCACTTCACGTTCCTCATTATAACGCAAAGTACTCCGCTTTGCATTGTGGACCATTCCGCGAATCTGCCTTTGCTCCGTGAATCACTTTGTGGAGCGGATTGAGCCCACTTCGCCCACCACTAGTAGTAAGACCCATAACTCACAAGTGGCAAAGTCATGCATTAGTTATAAAGGTCTTATCACTCATGTGTAGAGATAAATGTGTTGTTCTACTGCAATCCAGTATGTGTTTGATATGTACTACACCATTTGCAATGTTCATATTGGTGTTTTACCCTGTTTAAACTTAAAACTGCCTTTCTTTCCAATGTAAGTTCCCTATCTGGCCCATAGTTCTCTGGGTTCCATTTCCAGATTCCAAGTGAAAATATCGGACAGACTTCTCTGCAAAAACATTGTACTACCCTAACCAGAGGAGGGAAGGCAGCCAGGTTACAACTCCTCTAAACTGTTTCCCCCAGCCACTGTCCAGGAAGTCTCCACCCACCCAGCCCATGCAACAACAACAAATAAAATCATCACCCTTGCCACCCTCTAGCACCTATGCATCATCCTCCCACACATAGCCACCCAGGTACATATATTAGTTGTCATCCCACAGTAGATGACCAGCACAGCCCTCCTACACCTTAACCAGTAACCATCTTCTGCTTCTGTCCCATGCCACTGGTCATGAACCTAAAATAAAATGCCCAAAGGCTGAAAAACAACAACAATTGTGCATGTACAGGGTGTTAGGTGTTTTGTTTGTGTAAACAAGGTTGAATCTGGTGTCCTCAATCAGACAACTTTCAGACCTAGCCTGCAGGTGCTTCGCATTGGACCTTGCTTGAGGCAGCTATATGTCCAACACTGTGCCCAGTGAGCCTGCTGCTTTAAATAGAGTACTCAGGCCCGGTGTGAAGAAAGGAACAGGTCTGGTACCATGTACCATGGGTCTGCTGCTTCAGATAGCACTATCAGGGCTCTGTGTGAGAAAATGGTCCATGTCCCTCCCTCATGTGTCTGCTGCATGATTGAAAGTACTGGTCAAGCTTATTGCCAGATAGGTCTGTTGCTTCTCAAAATGCTTACAGGGTCCTACATGGAACAAGCTACAGGTCTGGTACCATTTCCAATGGGTATGCTCCTTTGCATAGTATCCACAGACCATGTCCATAGCAATCTATGGGTCTGTTGCTATGCCAGATGGGTATGATGCTTGACACAGGGCCCACAGGACCCTGCACAAAGCAACCTACTGGTCCAGTGCCATGCTCAGCAAGAGCTAAATATATTCATTGTTATATACTTTTTCAAAAAGTAAGAACATAAATTCAAAAAATCTACATAAATGCATTTGTTAAGGTGGAAACACAAAATATAAAAAGAAGGAAATATAAAGTTTGGAGAAAAACTCCTGGAACCTTGGTGAATCTATGGTGTACTGTTCCTTGGGACTTGAACAATCACATGGTTCAGCACTGGCATTACCATAACTTTGGCATTCTCTTGTTTATTAGTCCCCACTTGAGGACTCCTCAGCTCATTCATCCCACTATGCCGTGCCATACCCAGAATCCTTTTCTTTTCCAGATTCTTTTCTTACCTTGCCTAGAGCCTCTCCTTTTTCTGAATATATATATATATATATATATATATATATCCTTATTTCCATTACCTCTCCACTCACTTTGCTTTTTCTCTTTAGATGATTCCTGAAGACTACCTAAGATTGAAACATTGATTCTAAATCTACTTTTTTTATTTTCAGTGTTTATTTAATATTACCATTTTGTTTTGTTTTCAGACCACACACTGATGCAGCACCTTATTTTTTGCTCATACCTTTCATTACACAAACTGAAGAATCTTTACACAAGCTTTCGATACCTCCAAGGCACCTTCATGATGTTTAGAGGAAACTAACCATCACTTCAGAATATATACAAGAGTTTGTGGATCACAGATTGTTTAGCAAAGGGAGGTGTTAATACAAAAGAGGTGACTACCAAGAGATAGGGCTCAAGTCACTTATAAAGTGTGTGGTCGGACATGCAGATGATAAGCTACAGTACATCTAAGTGGTACCATAACAAAGAACCCATCACTAAAAAGTTTAGTAAAGTCTTCAGATGTGTGACGCTAACAGTTCAGAATGTTAATGCTATGTGTCTGAATAGGTGGCTCCTGTAAGCCAAGTTATGTCCCAAAAGCAGAGGGGGATTTAAATAGAAATTGCTCATGGTAGGGCCAAGAGCTACAGTTGTAACTATCAAAACTCAGTTTGGGACCAGGTAATGTATGAGGAAGCATACATTTTTGTTCAGCCCATGTCTATCTGTTCTAAAAAGCATCATGAATTTGGCTTCCCAGAAAAGTCTTGTCTGGGTTCCATTGAGGTTTCCCTTTAAAACTGTCACTTAAAGATCCTTTAGGGAGTTGTTGTTCTGAAAGAACTTCTGAGCCACTGGTGTCTGATTGTCTGATAGTGGATCTGTGTCCATTCAAGCATTTACCATGTGTTTGTCCCATTTCACCCCTGTACCATCCATGTGGACACTTTTGGCATCATATTAGTTAAGTCATATTGTACTGCATGAGAAAGACCCTTTTATTTTGTATTCCTCATTTGTAAATAGAGCGTTGACTGACTCATATGCCAATCCTGCTGCATCTTAACCTGTTGCATAGTCTTGATCCTTGTGTGTTTGAATTGTGGAGATGGTATTCCTGACCAACGTCCTTCCCAGATTTGGTGGTTGTCTGTATGATATTGTAAGTGGTTCACTGAATATAGTGGACAGTCTGTCATCACTGTGCAGGACTGCAATGCACACCCAAATCACACAAAAGAGCAATTGTCTACAGTCAAACACAATAATTCCTACATATATGTTTGGATCAGTTGCTAGGACAATCATTTGAAATACTACAAAGAGCCTTCACCAGCAAAACTACACCTCACATGTAATTGACAAAAGTTTGCATGAGCTATAGAAATACCTCTAGTAGAGCTATTGGTGTACAAAAGAAAAAAATTAAACAACACACACCACTGGCATACACCTTTCTTGTAATTATTGTTATGAAGCCTTTAGGATAAATGATAGAAACTCACTGTCTAATGTTCTGATTGTTACAGATTCAGTATATGTGTTATGTCAGATGTGAAAAACACACAACTAATTAGATTAGATATTGAGACTAATGTCCCAAAACTTCTTCAAGGATTTTTCCTGGGCTGACTGGATTAGATTCCTATGCAGCCTCCCAAATTATATCAGAAACCATCTAACTTGACAGAAACAAGCATGTCTGTACCCAGTGGCTGTTATACTACTATGGTATATGGTCTGCACAATAGGTAGATGAATCCAGAGTTAGTCTATATAGTAAGGTCTTATTTATGTTTCAGGATTTACTGGGGATAAATTGTACGTAATCTGATTTTCTTGAAATAAGAAGAGCCAAGGGCTATACCAGTTATTAGCAAAAATATATTTTGTGTAATACTAAATATATTGCAAAATAAATAATGTCCCAAGCAGAATATATGGATCAGTTTGGTCTAAATATGGTGGATTTCTGTAACTCACAAAACTGGCTGCAAAATCCTCCTCCTTCCTCCTGTGGCTTATTTCCAACTGTGAAGCATCATGACTAATCCTCACCTCAAATTGTCTTAGACTACCAGATAATGTCACAAATCGAAACAGAAACTTAAAATGTATATCTTGGAAAATTGCTGAAGTATTGAATAAAATGATGGATGTGGATTGGATAAATTTTATAACCAAATTTGATTCAATTTTTTTGTAAGAAACATGGCTGCTGAAATCTGATGTATTTGTACTGAATGGATTTCAGACCATCTCTCAACCAGCTTTAATGGCGGGAAGCAAAGTAGACCAATAGGTAGCCTTTTAACTGCTGTTAAAATAGACCGAAAGATAATAATAGGCAAAACCATTATACAAAATAATAACATGATTATTATGACCATTAACATATCTGGTGAAGACATAGTTATTTATAATGCATACAGTCCACTAATGGGAACATGAAAATGTAATACGGTATTTTGGAACATCTCGGAAACAAATCTCACTGAGAAAAAACAACTACTGAGTACAGAACCTTAAATAATGGAAAACTTGAATGCTCAGGCAGGTTCTTTCAACAGACATTACAACACTGATATGTTGCCAATGTTATGTAATTCCCTTAGTTCCTCAAGAAACTCAAAAGATTCATGTGGTTGGTAGCTACTTCAACTACGAGATAACTTATCATTATTGATATTGAATGGAAGATTCCATGGGGATTATCAGGGGGAATTTACTATATATTAGGTAAATGTACATCTGTGTTAGATTATGCTATTGTCACTGTGATAATTTTTAGAAAAACACCAGGAACTGATAATACCTACTAGAACTGAAAGTGACCACCTACCTCTAGCTCCAAAGGCAATTCAAAGGCATTTGTCTTGTTACATATAATCAGATACAAACTAAACATCTGAACCAAAAAAAAAAAAAGAACATTCTTGGATCCAATTCAAAACAAGCATTTGTCAATGCCAAATGCTTGCTTGCTGGCATTGGCATTGGTAGTGTAGAAGTTACAGAACTGCATAATAGGAATGGCAGTGAAGTATTGAACTGAAGCCAACCACACCACCACCCTTCAGAGACTGACAGGCACTGGGGTGTGCCTTTGGGTCATCAGGCATAATGGCCATGCCATTTCACCACACCCTACCCTGCAGACACCGACAAGTGTCATGGTGTGCCTTGGGGTCTTTGGCCCTTATGCGCATCCCATTCCATCATGAAATATGGTGAGATGGGTGTGGTATAAGAGAATGGGGTGAACTTTCGGGCTGAAGAGTCCATGGCACACCTCAATGCCTCTCACTGGCTGCGGGTGTGGAATGGTATGAGCATTACAGGTAATCCCAAGTCATACCCCCTGATGTCTGTCATTTCTTCACAGGGTGGGGCGTTATGGTCGGAAACCCTAACGCCTCAGGCATTCATTGGTATTTTCACTCCAAATTTTTAACATGTTCTTTTTGTGACCCCCACCTCGTGAAAAGTGCCAGTATCAGTTTGTTAGCCAAAAGTTGCTTTTGCACAGCGACTACGGCATTTAGCACCACAGGTGCAAAAACACATTCCGAACGGATGTGAAAAATGACAGCTGTACTGTTCATGGAGAGGTGTAAAAAATGGCAATATTGAAAATCTACAGTGAAAATATAAAAAAAAAAATGAAGTCACGAGCGTGCGTAGAAACTGTACAACACACACCCATAATGTAATTAGTTTGGGGATTTTTTTACAGCAGATTGTCAACACAGGCATTTTGGGACCTCCGATCATGAACAGTGTCACTGTGATTTTCTTTATCTGTCCCAAACAATGATTTCCCACAGCTACCACGCATTTCTGTGCTGAAAGTGTGAAAACACATTTCGGCCATGCTGTGAAAAATGACAACTGTACTGTTCATAAGGAAGTGTGGAAAAGTGCCACTGGTGAAAATCTGGACTGAAAATATTACAAATTCATGAATTTATGAGGGTGCGTGGAAACTGCACAATGCTCACTCGTAACAGTCATTTTATGGACTTTTGTCACCAAATTTTCAACTTATCCATTTTAAGACCTCTGCTCATGAACAGTGTCACTGTGATTTTCTTAATCTGTCCCAAACATTGCTTTTGCACACCGACTGCACCATTGTGCGCTACTTGTGCAGAAACACATTTTGGGCAAGATATGAAAAATGGCAGCGGTATTGCTCATAAGGTGTGGTAAAATGGCAATGCTGAAAATCTGGAGTGCAAATATTAAAAATTTGCAAACTTACTAGCGTGCGTAGGAACTGTGCGATGCATGCTTGTAAAACAGTCATTTTAAGGAATTGTTTCACCAAATTTGAAACATAGACTTTTTGAGAGCCTGCCTTATGAACACTGGCACTGTTGTTTCATTAATCAGTCTGGAAAGGTGATTTCATGCAGTGACTGCGAAATCACCCTTCGGGCCCAATTAACGCCATGACAGTTCAAGAATTCATGAGGAGGGGTCCCAGAAACCCATGTTGAAAATTTAGTGCTAAAATTCCAAAAATACCTTAGATATGCATTAAAGTTGAAAACCCTATTTACTGCATTATACAGCTTACCGTCATTTCCTCAGTTTGCGGTCGGCTTTGAATAGTGCAGACATGTTCCGTCCACTGAAGATCATCGCTGAGCTCTGGAGGTAAGTATGGGGTGAGGTGGGGATGTAGAAACCAGAGTGCGCAGAGGGTGGGCGTGGGTGGGCAGAGAGGGACCGTGGAGACCACCGAGGAAAGTTTTGTTTACAGTTTTTTTTCTTGGACGACGTGGGACATTTGCCACACTGGGGTGGGCTACCAGCGTGGCAGCTGGAAGGCTGATGACGTGGGACATTTGCCACGCTGTGGTGGGCTCCCAGTGTGGCAGCTGGAAAGCTGTTTTGGGGGGGCCATGGAGCTGATGAGAGATTGGGCACCTCTGTCGGCCATACGACCTATTGCCACACTGAGTTAGGCTCCCAGCGTGGCAGCTGGAAGGCTGTTTGGGGGGCTGGAGCCGACGGGAAATTGAGCACCCCCATCGGATGTACAGTGTGCGTGCGTGGGGGGGGAGTGCATGAGCATGCAATGTGCGTCTGTGCGTGTGGAGGGGGGAGCTCTGCTCACTGAAGTGGAGCTCTCCCTTTCAACTGTACGACACTGCATTTTCAACTGCTGTCATAGACAGCTGCGGTGTTCATTGGAGAACTGGGGGTGCGCCTGCCAACACACTGACTGAATTAGAAGAAGGCTGCTACACCTCTGAAAACTTGGATGACGGCACTATGTTTCTTGCACATGCGCGTAAGCAAACATGATGAGGAAAATATGTGAGTTATTGTTATATGATGAATGTCTATATCTACACTAGGAAATTTTGGAATCTAAGGAAACAGATAAACAATGAGAACTCATATCTGCTACTGTTAGAAAAATGTCTACCCTTGTGTTATACCCAGTACAAAGCAAAGAAATAGCAGGGATAGTATGATCCTGATTGTAAGTTCGCAAAAAAAAATCTTAACAGGTTTTAAGGGAAGTAAAGATAAACTGTATTAAATCAGCTATTGTGTACTTAAACACTGCTAGAAGAGAGTAGAAAATCATTTTAGAAATGAAAAAATGCCCTTTCAGAACCAGCAATGGAAAAGCCTGTTGGAAGCAATCAAAACTGTTGACTCTTGCACGTTTGGTAACTTTCTACACAGGAAACTGATAATATGCAGCATAATATTGGCTCTTATATTCATCCAGTTGTTGGGACCCAGTATTTCTCTTCAGTCTTTTTTTATCAATAAACTTAAATTGATCCCATGGTATGCCTTCATGGGAGATATCAATTTGTTTTTCTCAGAAAAATTAAAGCAGTGAGGCAATAAAACCAAAAAGTAACAACAAAGCCCCTGCCCCTGATGGAATTCCCTCTGACTTGTTTAAATCAAATATATATTTTTGGTCTCTGGTATTGACAACTGTTTTTAATATTTTCATCAAAACTAATATATTTTCCCCTTCTTGGAAGAGAGCAATAATAATGCCCGTTTATAAAAAGGGGAAACCACTGGTCTATCATTGTAGAGGCCAATAAGTTTATTAGATTCTGCTTCCAAAATTCTTTATAGAACCATATGAGTAAGACTTGATAATTATTTGTGTCATTATAACCCGTTACCTGATCTTCAGATAGGACTCATAAAATGGGGCACCATTCTCCACCAATGGTTTGTTCTTTACCACATCTTAGAAAAGTACAGTATGTAATATTAAGAGATCAAATGGTCTACTTAGGTTTCATCGATCTGAGTCATGATTTTGACTCTCTGAATCAAAATATACTTGGAAGGAAATTATAGGAAATCACATTAGATAAAGACTTATTATGAATTATTAATGAACTATTTAATCATAACTGGTGTAAAATGAAATATGACAGGGCCAGGAATTTGACTGGTAAAATCTAGATACACTCAGGAGTAAAACAGGGCTGTGTCCTAGCACCATCCTTCTTCAGTATTTACATTAATGATGTAAAATTAGCATTAGATAACAAATCACCAGGATATCCAAAAGTGGGAACCTTCGCGTGCCCTGTTTTGGCATATGCATATGACCTTGTCCTTTTTGCAGTAGCTCAGGAAGCACTCCAGAATCGACTGGATTTAATGTACAGGAAATGGGATCATGACCTGATTATTAATTTAAAGAAGAGTAAGATAATGGTTGTTAACAAATTATAAAACTTCCAGGAGGTGGATTATCAATGGTAAGAAACAGGAAGTAGTAAAAGAATATACTTACCTGGGCCTTGCATTTAATAAATATTTAAAATGGAATTACCAAGTCAATATCAGTGTCAAAGAAAATAAACCAATGGGTGTATCTTCTGCTTTAATTATACTGCTGAGGCCCAATCAAGGTCTATAATGCCAAAACAATGGTTCAAGCACTATATAGACCAGAAATATGGGTCTATGATCTAGATAGCAAATTTGAAAGGTCTATGGACGTCTTTTATAAGAGGCTTTTGAAACTTCTCATAACCACACCTGGCTACAGTGTGAGGGCTGAGTTCGGGCAACCTTCTAATAAAGGGAAGGTCCCCTCAGCCTTCTATTCTGTTCCCCGGTGTAGTTTGCAGGCATGCACATGATTACCTCTATTGCACCCTCCTAATTTCATTAGTATTTAAATGCAAATGACGGTACTGAAGTCTGGTGAGAAAAGCTGCTTAACTCCATTGTAAAGGTCATGTCCTGACTCGTGTAAGGCATCCTGCAATTTTATGATGTTTTTGTGCTAAAACCTTCAGTAGTTACATGGTATAAGTCAGTACTGCTGCTGTCCTCTGCAGTCCGTATGTTCTTGTCTTATGCTGGCCATGAAACTTCTCAAGGCAAAGTAAGTACTGTGCTGCTTTCTGTAGTTTAAAGTGTATCTGGGTTAGGAAGAGCTTTTAGAGAATACAGAGACTTTACAAGACATGTAACAGAACTGAATGACAGTATAATTTCTGCATGCACAAGCAACATCTTGTGGTAGTAGCACTGTAGTAGCACTTTCAGAGGTGTGTCAGTGTTGTGGTGAATCCAGGGGATGCTTTTGTCGGTGTGTCCCTCAGCCGCCAACCAGTGAGCACGCTGCCGGTGACAGCAGTTTCAGAGAGTGCCACCAACTTGAAAGAAATCCACCGCTGCAATGAGAGACAGGCTTGTCATTGCAGCGGCAGATCTGACACACCTCCCCTACATGCCTTGCCTGATGAAACATTCCAATAAACATGGCGGCGGCTCTCGCCATCTGCCTCTCACAATCCCTAGGAAGCCGACTTCAGGGGTGCCCAATCCCCCTGTCGGCATGCCCGCTCCCCAGTTCAATTTGTTTGCCGATGAGGGTGCCCAATCCTCATTGGCATAATGTCCTCCTAGTTTAATTTTTCTGCCGAGAAGGGTGCCCAATCCCCCTCGGCATCATGCCCCCCCAAACACAGACAAGCTTTCTTTGCCAATGGGGTGCCCAATCCCCGTCAGCTCCAGTTCTCCCCATAAAACTCAGCTGGCACACTGGGATCCCACCCCAGCATGCCCAATGTGCTACCTGAAAAAAAGAAAAACTTCCCCCGAAGTGTTTTTTTTTTTTAAATTTTGACCTATAAACAAGAAAATGGTCCCTCGCTGTCTGTGGTGCCTCCTCTCCCAACCTGCACCCACCCTCTGAGCACCCCCTCCCCACACCCCCCTTCACCCCATACTTACCTCTGGAGGTCAGCGCGGTGATCTTCAGTGGAGTGGAATACGTCTGCACTCTTCAAAGCAGGCGGCGAACTGAAGAAATGCCGGTAAGCTGTATAATGGCATAAATAGGGGGGTTTCAACTTAGGTAGCTATCTCAGCAATTTTTTTGACTTTTGGCTCCACATTTTCAACATCGGGTTCTCAGGACCCCACCTCATGAAATCAGTCACTGTCATTTCGTTATTCAGTCCTGAAAGGTGATCTCGCGGTCACTGTGCGGAATCACCTTTTCAGGACTGCTTAACAAAATGACAGTGTCACTATTCATGAGGAGGGCTCCCAAGAAGCCTATGTTGCAAATTTGGTATAAAAATTCCCAAAAATGACTGTGTAATAGCATACATTGTGCAGTTTCCATGCACGCTCGTAACTTCGAGAATTTTTCATATTTTCACTTCATATTTTCAACATTGCCATTTTTTCACACCTCCTTATGAACAGTACAGCTATCATTTTTCACATCTTGCCCAAAACATGTTTTCACACCTGTGGCGCTCAATGGGCGTGGTCATTGTGCAAAATTAACTTTTGGGACAGAGTAACAAAATTACAGTGCCACTGTTGATGAGGAGAGGTCCCAAATGCCCATATTGAAAATTGGTAAAAGAAATCCCCAAAATGACTGCATTGTGGGCATGTCTTGCGCAGTATCTATGCATGCTTGTAAGTTTGCAAATTTTTCATATTTTCTCTCCAGATTTTCAACATTGCCATTTTTTACATCTCCTCATGAACAGTGCAGCTGTCATTTTTTGCATCCTGCCCAAAATGTGTTTCTGCACCTGTGGCTCCCACTGGGGTACAGTATTTGCTGTGTGAAATCACCTATCAGGTTTCAGTAATGAAATGATAGTGCCACTGTTCATGAGATGGGGTCCCAAAAAGCCACTGTTGAAAATTTGGAGTGAAAATACCAACAAACACCTGGGGCATTGAGGTTTCCAACCATACACCCACCCTGTAGAGACTGACAGGCGTCGGGGACATAATTTGGGTTCATCAGCCATAATGTTTGCAGAATTCTACCCCCACCCTACAGCCACTGACAGGCATTGAGGTGTTTCTTGGGTTCTGTCACCCTACTGTTCACCCCATTCTCCTATATTGCTCCCATCTCAGCTTATTTCCTTATGGAATGGGGTGAGCATAAGGGCCGAGGATCCCAATGCACACCCCGACACCTGTTGCTCTCTGCAGGGTAGGGTGAGGTGGAATGGCATAAGAGTTATGGCTGACCCAAAGCCACACTCCCAACGCCTTTCAGTGTGTGTGTGTGTGTGTGTGTGTGTGGGGGGGGGGTGTTGGCGTTACTTCAATACTTCACTGTCATTCCTATTTTGCATTTGTAACTCCTGCACCACCAATGCTAGTGCCAGCAAGCCAACATTCAGCATTGACAAATGCTTGTTTTAGGTTCTGACAAGGTTCTGATCATTTTCAAACTGATGATTTTGGAGCTTAATATACTCCCCCCAAGTCATTAGAAAAACCCATGAAGCTGGAGGTAGTGTAGTACCACTCCAAGCTGTTTTTAGATTCCCAATCCTTTCTCTTCACTGGCAGGTGGGCAAAGACAGTTAAAAGTAAAACAGTTTTTGTACTTTAATCGGAAGGGTTCTGAAAGTTCTGATAAGGTTTGGATAACTATCAGACCATATTATGGCTTATCAGAACCTTTTAGAACCTCAGAAGCTTTTGTGGTTCTCCTATGACTAGTGAGAACAGGCCAGGGATTCTCGAGGCACAGCTTACTTCCAGGCTGTGAATTCCCTAATTATACCTTCCTCCCTATTTGTGACACTGCAAGTACTGGAACAAGCACCAGGGACTAGTACATTACATGGTGTGCATCAGTATGGATGTATTGTTGTGCATTACTGTGTGTGTGTATGTGTGTGTGTGTATATATATATATATATATATATACACATATGCATCTGTTTTAGTAGGGGGGTATATATGTGTGTGTGTGTGTGTGCACGTGTGTGTGCATGTGTGCCTGTGTCCAATGAACAATGTGTTTGCATCTATGTATGTGTAATTGATGTGCATCTAAGCATGCTAATTAGGTACACATCAGTGTAGATGAGGTGCACAAATTCATATGGTCAGTGTGGCTGTAAAACATAAACTCCAAATACAGGGCAGAGATTTTGCCCAAAAGAAAAGCTAAATACTATTTGCTTAATTACAGTAGCTAATTTAAAGCTATACTTTAAAAAGTAGTAACAAGGGGTGGGCAGTTCTCCTACCCTTCCCCCTTCACCACCCCCAGCCTGATTACAGGAATCACACATGGACAAAACTCCTAGAAATCCTTGCATTAAATAGATAAATGAAGCACAGGAATAGTGTCTGCAGGATCAACATTCAAGAGATAGTTTGCCACACTAGTGCCACTAAAAATAATGAACATTACAAAAAGCACAGAAAAAGTATCATGGATTTACAGACCTCACACCACCTCCCGCTAAATATGCAGAAGAGACACACATGAAAAAACTTGCACACCCCAGTAAGATCTTGACACTTTTCGCATGCGAACAAACTGTTAATATAAAGGAAGAAGTGACTTCTCTGGAAAAAATTGGCAATTTGTATTAACTGCCCAGCTAAACATACAAAGCTCCAGCAGGTGCCTGAGATCAGACTGCCACTAACTAGGAAATACTGCAAGGGAGTTAAACATTACACCTGTTAATTGTGTTCCTATAGGGCTAAAAAAGATAGCTTTCCACTCGGTTATGCAAGGCAGAAGGCAAGGTACAGTTGAGGTGTATAATGCTAAAGGTTAAGTTTTTAAGGTACCAATGTGGTGTATACTGGTAAATACTAAGTTTTTACAGAGTAACTGAGTTGCATACTGTTAAATGTAAGGCTCGTAAGATGCAGATTAGCTCTATATTAGTTAAAGTACAAGCTGTTAAGGTGCAGTTGAAGTGAATAATGTTTGTGAGGTGTATAATGGGCTAATTGAGGTGTACACATCAGTCAAGGTAGGGTTGTGTTTTGCATGTGCATCTATGTCTAGGGGCATCACTGTACTGCTGTTATGAAATGTAGTTAGAGGTTTGAAGTGTATTTTTTATTATGACAATTAAAAAATTAAAAGGCCACTTATGTGCGTATGCCCCTGACTCATACATCAGCAGTGTGGTCCATTTAGATACTACTGTATATTGTATTTAAATATGCTCCAACCAATCAGGAGGCTGGCTTTCCAAAGACAATTTTGAGTTTTTTTTAAACAGTTTATTTCACCAGGATAACCCACCTGAAATGCAATGTCTAATTTTCTGTGGGTCTTGTTCGAGATATTTTTACAGCTGGGTGGCAAGGTTAAAAGACATGCTCGTGGTCATAAAGCTGTGGTGGGAACTGAATCTGGTTCTCCTGGTTGCCCAAGACTGTGCCATAGCCACTGGACCACACCACTTTACTGGTTTGTATCTGTGTGTGTTTTCGCCTGCTGGTAGAGCATACAGGAGTGTGAACATTGAAATAAAGGTGTGAATCCTGCTATCACTTCTTACTCACGTTGTGACTTGAGAAGGGGGGGGCAGAAGAAAGAGGCAGACAGTTTGGCCTAATGGTTAGAGCATAAAACTGCACAGCAGCCTCTTAAAGAAACATCCTGTTTTATTGGAAAGGAATGAATGAAAGGGAATGCATTTGGCTTTTTTACCAAATAATCTCATATTTTACACTTCATATTGTGATGCACTACAGCCTCTGAGTGCAGGCATATACAATCACATCATAGTTAGAGCATGACTGTTGGAGGGCAGGACCAACAAACAGCACCCACTCCACAATTCTTGTGGACCTGTGGATTTGTATTTCATTTTATTCTATTCCTTTTATATCTAATTTTGTAAGGGTTTTTATAGCTTGTTTTAACCCTTGCCATGCTGCGGACTACTATATTAGTCCAGAATACCTATGTGTTCCAATTCTGTCGACAGCCTAAGCATTGATACTCCTGAGGTTTGTGTTTATAATTGCAAACTATAATGTTCTTGTGGTGTGTTTTTGTTCAGTTTAATATGCTTGATTAAACTTTTTAACAACAAACAACCATCAACAGACATACAATCAGTCCATGGCTGAAGCAGTAAACATGACAGTAAATCAGAAACAGAACAATGAACTCAAACCATACAGATGATCCAAACAAGCATATCAGTAACAACCCAGAATTCCCTCAACCCCCCTGACCCAAATGACCCCCCAAACCCCCCCCCTCCTGAGCATGCCATGGGGCAGTAAAAACCCTGAAGAGGCAAATCCAAAAAAACAAAGCAAGGGGAGACCAAACAGAACATATAAAAGCCAAGGGGGAAAGAAGAAATGAAGGTCCACGATGAAACTCCAATCAGAAGGCTAACAAGACAGACTATATTTCTCTACTGGGCAACCTATCCCTAGGATATATGGAGTACAGGGAGAAGGGTGAGGAGAGGATCCCACCTTCTTTGAAAGCTTTCCTGGTGAGCTTGTCTGCAGGCTAGATGCTTCTCTGTCTCCAAGACTTAAAATACTTCTGAAAGCCATTCCCTGAGGAAAGAGACAGAGCTATCTAGCCAGTGGTGGATGATAATTAACTTAGCCACACTCGAGAGCAAAGACATAAATCTCTTATGGCATCCCATCATGTTCCTGAAGAAATAACCCACCAAACACATTTGAGAGGTAAAATGAGAGTCTAACCCTAGGAGCGGGTCCAAGGAGTGCAGAATTGCATGCCGGAAAGGCACCACCAATGGGCAGTCCCAGAGAATGTGCTTGAGAGTGCCCTCAGACAACCTGCAGTGGGTACAAGTAGGGGACACTGCTCTGCTCATCCTGAACACTCTTGAGGGAGTAAAATAAAGATTATGCAAAATCCAAAACTGAAGGAAATGGATGCGATTCTGCTTTACATGTTGGAACAAGTTGAGTCAAATTGTCTGCTAAGCCTCTCATCTAAGGCAAGGCCCAGCTCATGCTGACAGAAAAAGCAACAGCCTATATGTCTTTGGGGGTCCCATTCTTGAAGCAAAGCATAAAATGTGGAAATGGAATGAGGTTAAGACGCAATATCAATAAAGGTTTGTAGTAGGGGACTAGTGTTCCCTAGTCATGGAGGGGGACCCAAAAAAGGAAGAAAGCTCCTTCAATAGCTGGAAATGCTTAAATGGGTGGAAGGTAGGGATGTGGAAACAAGCTTGCAAAGCTTCAGCAGGGAGAGGCATGCCATCCTATAGCAAGGAAACCACCGAGGCCTGAGATAAGTGGGAGCAGGAGGAGGAGGGTATAGGATGATTTGCGATGTGGAAACAGGGATTGCCCATCAAAGGCTGAGACAAATCATTAAAAGGGTTAAGGCCAAGGTGAGAATAAATCTGGTGAAGAGCTTTTCGAGACCAAGCTAAAGGAGAGACTCACAGTGGTTTGGGAAGGTCTGATGGTTTGTTATATAGTAAACAGGATCCAAGACAGCATGGGTTTACAAAAGGAAGGTCCTGTCAAACTAATCTCATAGATTTCTTTGACTGGGTAACCAGGTGGTGGACCAAGGGGGAGCAGTTGATGTCGCACCTTGACTTCAGCAAAGCTTTGACACTGTTCCACATAGAAGATTGATAAATAAGCTGGGTAGGCCTGGGTTGGGTCAGACGCTGGTCAACTGCGTGCAAACTGGTTGATGGGCAGAAAACAGAGAGTGGTGGTAAATGGTATACAGTCAGAAGAGATGCAAGTCACAAGTGGGTACCTCAGGGATCAATTCTGGGGCCAGTCCTCATCAACATCTTCATTAGTGATTGCAGATGGACTAGAGGGTAAGGCTTGTCTGTTTGCAGATGACACCAAGATCTGCAACAGAGTAGATGATCCAGATGGGGTGGGCAGAATGAGAAAGATCGGATAAACTAGCAAAATGGTCAGAAGAGTGGCAACTGGGATTTAATGCAAAGAAGTGGAAGATCAAGCACATAGAGAAGAGAAACCTGAAGCCACCTATAGGCTGGGAGGGAGTTGCTAGCAGTCACAAAGGAAGAAAGAGACTTGGGCATCATCATCACTGATGACCTGAAATCATCCAAGCAGACCTCTAAAGCAGTAGGTAAGGCTAGGGGGGTGTTAGGGTGTATTAGTAGGGGTATAACAAGTCATAAGAGGGAGGTAATAATCCCTCTTTACAAGATACTGGTTAGGCCCCATCTGGAGTACTGCATGCAGTATTGGAGGCCACAGCTTCACAAGGACATTAACCAAATTGAGGCAGTCCAGAGAAGGGTAACCAAAACGGTGCAGGGACTGCATCAGAAGACATATGAGGACAGATTAACAGAGCTCAATATGTATACCCTTGAGCAAAGGAGGGAGAGAGTTGATATGATCGAGGCATTCAAACACCTTAAGGGCAATAACAAGGTGAAAGAGTCTAACATGTTTAAATATAAGAAAAATAGCAGGACAAGAGGACACAGCATGAGATTAGAGGGGGCCAATTAAGGGGAATGTGAGGAATTCTTTTTCACAGAAAGGTGGTGGATGCATGGAATGGCCTACCTCAAGAAGTGGTGGCTATGAATACACTGCAGGGCTTCAAACAGGCATGGGATAGGCATAAGGGAGCAATACAAATGAGTATGAATAGATAGGCCACTGACAGAGCAAAGGTCGATGGCACATTTATAAGGTAGAAAAAGAAATGGGCAGACTGGATGGGCCTTGCGGTCCTTATCTGCCGTCAACTTCTATGTAAACTGCGCAGGGAAAGGCCATGTTGAAGACAGAGCTGTCGCTCCAAGGAAAGCTAACGAGGATAGTAAACATGATCTGGGAAAGTATGGGCAGTTGAGCCCCATAGGAAGAGTTTACTACAATGTATGGTGCAGTAATATAGAAACAAATTGGACACACGCAAACCCCCTTGCTCTTTACGGGCAGGGGGCTTGATTCTAGAAGTGTCAGATACGACATACAGAAAGTACGCCAATGCGCAAAGTAAGGCAAAGCAGTAGCAACATGCATGATACACAGAATTCTAGAACACTCCGAACATATGCCACGCATGTGCAAGTACGACATGTATAATATAAGTCAGTGCAAAGCACAACAGCAGTGTAGACAATGCCAGACAGGCATGTTGCAAAATAGGCAAGCAGAACGCAACCAGAGCGGGCCAGCCACTGGGAGAGTCTGGAGAAAATGCAATTTCAGCCATGATGAGGTGGACATACTGGTCCAAGAAATAGAAAAGAAACCAGGATTGCTGCTGAGCTGTGGAGGTGAAACAGCCCAAAGAGCCCGTAGAAAGGTAGCCTGGGACAGGGTGGCCAGGAAGGTTAATGCAGTGGCCTCCCTGAGGAGGACCGTACGTGACCTCCAGAAGAAATACAGTGATCTAAAGAGGCTAGTAAAGCAGAAGCTTGCCCACAACCATCACAGTGCCCAGGCCACCAGGGGAGGACCAAGCCAGCAATGGACACTGACATCCATAGAGCGGAGGCTAGCTGCAATGCTGAGCCAGAACAGCATCAATGGAGATACCAACCTGGACACCTTCAGGCTGCAGAGTGGCACAGGTATGTGGACATCTGGGCAACAGAAAATACATGCCCAAAGAGTATGCATACCTGACAAGCCAGGCAGCATGTAAAATCAGCTAGTGGTTCTACACAGCAGCAACCCATGTGTGGAAGGGCAAATGTGCAGTGGCACACACAGATTGGGGGGTGGGAGATGGTAAACAGTACCGTAGCACGCTGTGCAACATCACATGCATGCCACTGGGGGGGTGAAGGTAAATAGGACTGTTGCACTACATGAACTACACAAGCTGGCATTGGGGTGGAGGGTACAGTGTTACGTATTGAGGTGTAAAAGCACATGCCAGCCACGGGGGTGATGCATGCTGTGCATTACCACCTGTTGGAATGGCACATGGAGGTGGTGAGTGGCACACCTGTGTGTGTGTGTTTATGTGTGCTGGTGGTGATATAGGACATGTACCAGAAGAACCACATGCCTGCCATAGTAGACTGCATGTCGTGTCACACACAATGATCCATAGTGGCATGTGAGGGGCAGGGGAACGCATGTGCCCCCTCCACACACACACACACTGGTCACTGTATTTGGAATGGGGTGGGAACACATGCATAAGCATCGGTAGCAGACACGGTGTACTGTGCAGGATTCCAGGAACAGATGCACTGCAGGGACCAATGTGTGAGGCAGGGTATGGATACAAGCCAAGTCTGTGGGGCAAACACTGATTGCATGTCCACCCCAGAGACCGCAGCAGTGCATGGAGCCAGTAGGGCCAGCGGTGTTGGATTGAGCAGACAACAGCAGCCCAGCAGTGGTGCTGTGGGGACAGGGGAAGCTAGCAGCCTGGCAACATGCACCTGCACACCAGCAACACTGAAACAGGGAACAAGCAGCTCAACAACAGCAACACCCCAGGAGAGAACAAGCAACACCTCACCAGCAACGCCTGAGCATGCAATGGGCAGCTCCACACCTGTGACAACAGTGCAGGCCACAACAGACAGCTCCACACAAGAGTCACCAGCAGAAGATGCTGCCAAGGAACAGACCAACAGCAGTTCCAGGATGGAGGCCGAGGATGGTGCAGCAGAAGAGGGAGGGGCCTGTACACAGCACAGGGCAGTGCTGTGGATGCCAGTGACACCAGCCATGCATCTAGTGCTGGTGACAATACCCTTGGGGTGCACAGTGTGGGTTGGAATGTGACAGCAGGTAGTCAGGGAATGGTGGCGGGGGAACAGCCCCAGCGGTTACGCAGACTTACAGGCTCAGCTGGATGATGCAGTCAGGGAGCTGCAGGATCAGTTGTCACCACCATCAAATATTAGTGACTACTACCAGTCAGTGTTGGCGGGCCAGGAGGATATGAGACAGGAACTGGTTGCAATCAGAGAGGTCCTGCAGGAGCACCATCAAAGACAGGATGGTCACCTGACGGCAATCAGCACAGCCATACAGGATAGCATCAGGGAGACCTCAGCAGTGCTTGAGACCATGGTGCAGGCTATCCATGACCTACGCCACTGTACACAGGGGCACATGGAGTCCATGGTGTATTGCACCCAGGTCATGGAGCACGTGATGGTACAGCAGCAAGCCCATAATGAGGCCATGATCAATATACTGCTGGCGATAGCAGATGCAATGCATGTGCAGCACCCTCCCATGCAACAGTGGTTTCCAACACACTCAGTGCCATACGTTTACTCCCAGATCCCCATGCACGGCATCAACCGACCACAGTGTGTTGCACCACCTGCAGTGGCAGGGCCTAGCACAAACTGGCAGGGCATGACACAGCACACACAGCACTCACACAGGGAGGCCACTATGGGTGATAGTACCATCCACATACAGAATGTGATCCCAACAGGGGCAGAACCATCTGCAGCTACTGCAGCACAGACAACCACCCTTGCAACACCCACAAGCAGCACCACAACCACCACTGCAGTTGCAATCCCTGTACTGGCACAGCAGGACATCCCAGTAGAGCCTATGGTAACACATGCTGCACGGACTGACAGTCCAGGCCAACAGAGTGTGAACCATGGCAGGGGTGATGTCACAACATCAATGCCCACAGTGACAAAGCAACACAAACGGGGCAGAAAAAGGAGGAAAGGAGCCAAGATGGGGACCGACACTGGGCAACAAGAGGGTGTTCCAAGTGCAACACAGCAAGGGAATGAAAGCCAGCGTAGCACAGTTGACAGTGCACAGGGGGCTCAGACTGCACAGGGTGCTGGAGTTCGCACACGCAGCAGGGCTGCACAGCATACACAACAGCAGTAGAAGACAGTATAGTGTGAAGCCATGTGGGTGGGTGATCACAGCAAAAGCTGACTATTGTCAATGTGTCATGTGTAGCTGGCAATACAACAGTATGGACATGTATGCATATTATATTACTACAGTGGGTTGGGTGGTGGTGTGCACTGCACAACAGTGTGTGTGCGTGTGTGTGCGCCTATGGGGAAGTACAGTTCTCAACAATGTGTCACTGTGTACAATGTGGTAACACTGTTGTATGTGCAAATAAATGACTACAGACCAAACAGTGGTGATGTCGTTGTCAGTGTCTGCCATACTACCGTTAACAGCGACTGCAGTGCCCTGCAACTAGGGCATCCCTGTATTTGGGCCTGCAGTATGTCATGGGGTGGAAGACTGTAGTGGCATAGTCCACCGATGGCACGGGACATCATGGGACAACGTTGTATGTGTACCATGCCACAGAGGCACATATGCATACACATGTCTGAGTTGGGCATACACACAGGTGTTGGTAGGGAGGTGTGTTGTGTGTCCCAGGGTTACGTCACTGACCATTGGCAATGAGTGGGTACAGCACTGTGTGTGTGCAATTCAAGGAACATGCTGTGCATGTTTGGGTTCCTTGTGGGGACACATGAGTGTCTGGAGTGCAACTGTTGGCCACGACATGCACCACAGGTACACCATACATAGGCAGGACAGTGTTCATCGTTATGCCGTGGAAAATGACATGCATGTGTGTGTCAGCACCTTTGTGGGAGGGGGTGTACTACTGTGTACCAGTATGTTTCTGTAGCCAGGTTGGACCCTGCAGCCTGCCTCTGGGGTCGGCATCTGTGAATGTGCACATGTAGTCTGGTATGTGAATACACATTGTGCAGGTATGACCAAACAGTGCACATGGTGCAGCATGTCTGTGGCATATGGATGCATGTGGACAGGTCATAGACAAACCCATACAGGACACTTGACGTGGTGTGAGGGTGTGTGGCCCATTCAGCGGTACCCAGCACATACACAAGCATGACATGATGGCAGGGGTGGTTGGATATGGTTGTGGGACTGTAGCTACCACTGCAACCATGGATTATAAGGTGGGGTACATATTGTCTCACACCCACCAGGTCAGACACACTGTGTGGGGTAAACACTGCTATGCCTGCAGCATCTGCATTGCCCAACAGTGGCATACTGTGCATAGGGCTTGCCTCGGGACAGTCATCGTGGGGCACCTGAACATGGCACGTGGACAGTGTGCAGGTCACTCTGGATAGCGGTGGTGCACCATGTTGCTGTAACTGCCAGGCACTATGCACCAGCCATGGTCACTAGTTGTAGTATACAGTGTCACCATGACAGGTGTGCAGCACCAAACAGCATGTCTCTGCTGTAGGCCGGTGTCCTGCAACACTACGGCCACATGCCAGCGGTGCCACCAGCAGGGCCATCAATGCCCTCAGGTGGGGTGGTGCCATACAGGCCCACAGCCTACACAATGTCCCATCTCCTCAGTGCAGGGGTAGGTGGACAGGCTTAGCACAATGCACTGCCGACAATGCATTGTGCCGTGCTATGCGTTTTGTCGATAGGTGTAGTGTACAACTGGCAAACATGGGCCATATGGCCATAGCAGACACACAAACAACACCACCGTGGTACTGCATGCATGTGAGCACTCATATACTATACCACCCACTCATGCAGCACAGACACCATTCCACAAGGAGACAGCAGACAGGACCACGTTGACTGTGTAATGCACAAAACATTTACTGTGTGAACAATTCAAATGGACATAACAACATGAGAACCCACACTGGACTATACATAGCACAATAACATATGAAGCCATAACCCCCTACCCCATCCGACACATACACAGTGTTATAACATATGTACAGCCCTGCCCACCATCACCTCAGATGAACAACAACCTAAATGAAGATATGTACAGGTACCATCCCTTGGACTACGTATCATTGTTAAACATATGTACTGATCTGCCCACCCACACACAAGATGAAAGACGTACATATCCACCACAGGTCAGCAGGTATGCACCCCAGGCACAACATTGCCCAGACTAGTGTGACAAGGACAGTTAATGTCCCTCTAGGCAGCCAGCATGGCCCTGAGGGACTCATACAGTCTGGCTACATCACCCAAGATGACCTCAACGAGGTCTGCAAGTCACCCGTCACGGTCCATGGGCGGTGCCTGTAATCATTCAGCTGGCTGCCCCATATCCAACACTATGGCACTGTGCACCTGGCCCGGGTCCACATCTGGTTGTTGTGGCTGTAGGTCCTCCACCTGCGGTACCTGTATGTCCATTGCCACCATGGCTTCAGGATTGCCATTGTCCTCTGGTGCAGCCTCTGCCTGCTGTGCCTCCTGTATCTGCTGTGCCTCTGCTCCCTCGTGAGGTGGCTGCTGAGCACCTTCCATTTCTGCCTGGTATTGGGCCACTTCACCCAGTTGCTGTTCTCCCTGCTCACCCACAGCACCCTCCATGGCCTCCTCCTCCTCAGTCTCCGCGTCCGTCTCTGATGGAAGAGGTCATGCTCTACGCCGCATATACCTGGTCCATTGGTGGTATGCTCTGGCATCCCTGTGCTTCAGCTCTGCCATGGCCCTCAGGAGGGCCCTGTGTCTCAGGCCACTCGTGTCTGCACACCTGTTGCTGGGGAATGTGACGTATGTCAGTGATGTGCCAATGCTCGCCATGTAACATCACATTTGTACATGCACTGTGTATGGATGTCATGCTGTGTGCACAGTCATCATGGTCCACTGGCACACACTTACCCTGCCAGTGATGTTCCTGCCTGTCCTGCTGCTGCCATCCTTCTGTACCCGGTCTGCCCATCCTCTCATGCCCACATGTCTGAGACTTCTCCCTCCTGTAGCACAAGAGATGTAGCATATGTTAGTTTAGCCTGCAAATGATTGTGCATGTATTTGCAGTGCTGCCTAGTGGTGCTCCTACAGGGTTGATTACTCACCTTCCATGTGCCTGCCTCCACCCATCATGTCTGCATCCCTACGGGCGGACATGTCCATCACACAGACAAGTACTGTATGTCCCTGTCCCTCCTGTACATGTCCTGCCACTTATGTTTCAGCTGCCTAGTTGTCCTCCTGATGCCTGTCATCTCCTGCAGCTGAACACCTATGCTCCTCCACACACTGTCCCTCTTCTGTATTGTGTGTTTCCTGCACCCTGGTGGCAGTAGTTTGTTGTGCTACTGCTGCACAAGGTTGATCAATTGTGCAGTCTCCTCAGGGCTGAAATTGGGTGCTCTGCCACTTAGGGTGGACATTCTTAGTGGACTGCAGAGGTACACTCAGTAGACACTTGGCAGTGGCCTGTGTGGTGTGTACAGCTCCCAGGCACTTTTGGAGCACTGTGGCATCGTTGGACTTTGGGTGCACATGTTTACCACATGTGCAATGCTTGTGACACATGCAGGGCCGCAGTTATGTTGTTCTTCTCGTATGCCGCTACTGCATGTCCTTTTCTGCACAGATAACTTGAGTTACACATGCATATCCGTACATTTAGATACTGCATGCCACACTCATACTGAAAATGATTGTTTCATGCTGCTTGAAACGCATTTGCGTGTCTGATGTTTTGCACGCTATTGCGTGTTAATTATCCCTCCCATTGCACCAGCCCACAGTGCTCAGGACTATGGCAGGCTTTTGTCAGCTGCTTACATCCTCTGTTGCCTGCTATTGCCCTTACTGCAGCATCTGATACCCATCACATACATACACAGCAAAATTACTCCCCCCCTCACTACGTGGATGTTGCACTGCAGGGTCCTTGCAACACATAATGTCACCCCTAGGCTACAAAACATACCTGGCTGCAGTGTGTACATCACAGTGGCCATGGCTGATGTGCTGCACTGGGCTGTACATGTTTGTGTCCACACATACCACCCTTGCAGCACATGGCGCTGTGGCTGCCCAGGCTGTGTGCTGTCTTTCCTACCTTCGTACCATACATGGTTGCTTCACACGCTGCAGTGGATATCTATTGCCACCAGTTGCTGCCAGCACACATGGCCACTGTTCACAATGTACAGTGTCACCATGTTGGATGTACAGCATCAGGCAGCATGGCTGTGTGCTGCTACACATGGCCAGGTGAAATATTGCCAATGGTGCCTCCTGATGGTGTGCCACAGCACACTAGGTGAAATGCTGCACTATCAGCTCATGTCTTGCATGCTGCCTGCCTGGGTACATGCTGCTTGGTCTTGTTGCAGTCCACCATGGTCGCCAGGCTCCTCCTCCTCCTTATCATCCTCCTCCACCTTCTCCTCCGTCTCCATGTCGGGTGTTGGCAATCGGTTCTGGACTGCAATGTTGTGCAGCATACAGCACACCATGAAGATCTTGCATACTGTCACTGGATCATACTGCAGTGCCCCTCCTGATGTATCCAGACACCTGAACCGTGCTTTCAGGACACCGAATTTCCACTTGATGACACCTCTGGTGGTGGCGTGGGCATCATTGTATTGGACCTCGCCAGGGGTGCATGGGTGCCGTAGTAGTGTCATGACCCATGGCAGTTGTGGGTATCCACTGTCACCTGTGGGATGTAAGGTACATGGTCAGTGTACGTGGCCATTGTGCACAGTGGTCATGGGCAGTGTCTCTGTATGTCACGGGGCACACACCAAGGAGCCAGCCACCGGTTATCTGTGCCCTCAGGAATGCCTCATACAGCCCACAGTTGCGGAGGATGTATGCATCATGGCTGGAACCAGGGTACTGTGTGTGCTACCACATCCAAGATATGGCACTGGCTGTCACACACCACTTGCATGTTCATGGAGTGGAATCCTCTTCTATTGACGTACACACCTGGCTCCCCTGCTGGTGCTCTGATAGCCACATGTGTACAATCAATGGCACCGAGGACATGGGGGAACTGTGCAACATCATAGAAGGCCTGCTTCACTTCCTGCTGTTGATGTGCTTGGGGAAGGTTATGTACTCCCCTATTTGGTGCATCATTGCTTCCAGAAACTGGTGGAGGCACCTGGATATTGCAGGCTGTGATTCCTACGGTGTCACCAGTGGGTCTCTGGAAGGTTCAGGTTGCAAGGAAGCACAGAGAGGCACTCACCTTGACATCCACTGGAAACTGGCTGACCCCTGTGGGTGGCACTCAGTAGTTTGCAATGATTGCCTTTGGCAGGTGGTAGCATGTGATGCATTGCTCCTCCGTGAGGTGTCGGTATGATGTCCTTGTCCTGTACATTCATGGTGCATGCCATCTGGCTGCTACATGCTGCACTGGCTGCTGCCTGTTCCCCTGGTTCCAGACATTTTGATGCCTGTGATGCCTCTGCCACCTATCTAGTAGCACTGCTCCCAGTATAGCAGTCGGTGCTGCCATCTCTCTCTCCATCTGTCCCTCTCCCTCTCCCTCTTGCACTGCTGGGTGTCTTCACACTACTTGCTCAACAGTGACTCTGTGACTGTCTCCCACAGATGCCTTTTATACTGTGTAATTTACACCTGCTCCCCCCCCGGTGTATGTTACGCCATTTGGCAGTGGTGCTTAACACTTGCGTCTTGGTTGTTTCCAGAATCCCACCAGTGCGTATCCTTCCACTTGTTTTGGTGTATGTCTATTTATGCAAATGCGTATCTGGGGGTTTTTCGCATGTGCGGCGTAAGTGGTCTTTGGCGTATTGGTTTCAGACATGGCGCATGTCACTGTTGTAGAATACCGCATGTTGCAACACTTTGGCACATCTCACATTTATAGCCTGCATATTGGCACATCTGTGTTATGTTTGGCATATCCCTTTCTAGAATCAGGCCCAGTAAGCTTAAGATAAGCCCTCCGAATAGTTATCCCATTCCAGAGGGAATGGGAGAGATCACGTTGTAGATGTGTAATCCAGGATTTGAGAAGGTAAGAGCCGATCTTACCCAGGGGGTAGGTAAACCTAGGGAGAACATTCATTTTTAATATGCTCACCCACCCCCAAGGGGAAAGAGGAAGGGAACTCCACCTTTGTAAATCCAGTTTGACATCTCGACAGAGGGGAGGGATAGGTTGAGTTTAACCAGATATGAAATGGACTGGGAGATTTTAATCCCTAGGTAGGTAATCTTCTAGGGATCCCAAGTGAGGCCAAGATCGAGAACCCACTGTTTGTTCACCAGAAGGTTGAGCAGCATAACTTGGGATTTGTCGAGATCTAACTTATAACCTGCAACCTGGGAGAACCTGTTGATCTCACTGAGGGCAGCAGGGATGGAGGATTAGGGATCCTTGAGATGTAGAAGAAGATCATCAGCATAGGCAGAGATCTTATAATCCTCCTTCTCCACTGATATTCCTTTAATAACTGGATTAAGCTGAATTGAGAGGCTCTAGATATAAATTAAACAGAAAAAGGGAGAGTGGGCATCCTTGCCTCGTGCCACACAGTAAAAAAAAGGGGGAGGAAAGAGCACCATTACAATGAATTCTGTCTGAGGGAAGATGATAAATTACCTTGAGTCAGTCACAAAAAGGGGAGGGAAAACCAAAACAATGAAAGGTAGCGAACAAAAATGGCCAAGATACCCAATCAAAAGCTTTTTTCACACCAAGGGAGAGCAGGACTGTGAGGACCCTGCCCTACCTAGACACAGAGACAAGATACATAACTTTACAGAGATGAGCAGAAGAAAGCTGGCCAGCCATAAAACCCATCTGTGTAGGGCTGATGAGGCTTTCCCAAGTCAAGAGCAGGTGATGCGCCATGACCGTGGCCAGAATTTTAATGTCGGAGTTCAATAGCTCCCAGGAAGACGTTTGGGCTTACCCAGTTTAAGAAGTAAAGAAATCCAAGCCTGTGTGAATGAGACATCAGTAAGTCTGGAAGAATGAAGGTGGTTGAATAGCCTAGTAAGAAAATGCACCAGAATATCAATAAAAGTAGCATAAAAAAGTGCATTAAACCCATAAGAGCCAGGGGCCTTCTGCTTTGGAAGCTGCTCGATGACACGACGAACCTCAGCAATAGTGATTGGGGCTTGTAAGACCTCCTTCTGCTCATCAGACAAAGTGGGAAGGGGTACAGTATCCAGATAAGCTTTAATCATGTCCTCTGATAAGCTAACATTTGCCTCTGGACTATAAAGGGATTGATAGAAAGCTTGGAAGGCCACTGCTATGGCTCTGAGGCACGCGAGGATGTCTCCACCTGCAGTTGGTTGTAGGCAAGGAATCATTCATCTAGATTCTAATTGTCAGAGCCGGAGAGCCAGAAGCCATCTTGCCTGCTCACAGGACTTGAAATAGTGAAACTTGACCCGCTGGAAAGCAAGATCAGCTTGTTCGGTGAGTAAACCATAATACTGTGCCCTGCAAGAGTGGAGCAAGGATTAACTCGCTGTATCTGATTTAGAGGACAGACAGTATTCAAGATCCTGAATTTGGTCAAGAAGGGGAGGTCATAATTGCAGCATGCTGCTTTTTAGCCTTGGAGGCAAGGTGAATGCACTCGCCCTGAATGGCACACTTAGTGGCACCCCAACACAGATCTAAGTGAGTGACAGAGCCATCATTGTCTTGAAAGAATGCTTGAATGAACTCGGACAGAGGAGAGATAAAGCTGGGGTCCCGCAAAACAGTGGAGTTAAGACACCATGTTCTGTCTTGCTTTTCCAGACTGTTCAGAGAATGATCCATACAAATCAGGGCATAATCAGACAAGACAGAGGGCAAGATATCACAAGAATAGAGACCAGGTAGACCTGCAAGGCTAATTAGAAAGTAGTTAGTACGGGAGCACATCTGTTGAAAGGCCAAAAAGAAGGTGTATTGCAGGTCATTGGGGTGCAAGATGAGAGTATTCATAAGGTCTCAGAGGCCTTGCTGTGCAGGCAAAAGCCCAGTTCTACAAAGGGCAGATCTATCCAAATCCGGATGTAACACCAAATTCCAATCCCCCCTGAGGACAACGGGGAGGTGAGTGAATGGAGTTAGTTATGCCATAAGATTGGCAAGGAACTGTGGGGAATCAGAGTTGGGGATGTATACTGCTCCTAAAAGGGCTCTGTAAGACCCAGGCGCTCTTGAATCAAGAGGAAATTACCCTCTGGGTCCCAATATTCCTTAATTGGATAAAAGGGGACACCCCAGCAGATTAGAATGGCCACCCCACCTTTTTTATTACTAACCCCTGTCCTGAAACCTTGGCCCACCCACTCCCTTCGGAAATAGAGGCTATCCTCCTGCTTAAGGTGGGTTTCCTGTAGAAAGATCACTCCAGGTTGATATTTATAAAAGTGGCACAGGACCATGTGACATTTGCGCCTATTGCTAGCCTTCTTAATATTGCAGGAGATAAATTTATAAGGAGTCCCCATCACACATATCTTGAAAGGCTAGGAAAAGACAGGTGTAGAAGTGCAGAAAAGCTAAAAACAATAAGCTCCTGTAGCATACTCTGGAGTCCCCCCTCCCACAACCCCACAATCCCCTCAAAGTAATCTGAAGACCAAACCCCTCAACCTTTCCACACCAACCTTACCCTTCCCCCACCCCCACTCCACTCTCCCACCCCACACACCCAACACAAAACAAACAACAGAACTAACTCATTGAAAGAGGGATAACTCTCAACCCCCCGGAAAAAAACAGCACCCCAGGTCCAAATGACCACACCACCAATGAGAAAAGACCAGTGATGAGAAAACTCATCTGCTGCAGCCATCAAACCCTCCCACAGCCCTCAATAGTGCCAGAAATGAACAATCAAGGAAAAGCATAATCAGACATAAAGCATTTAGTAACTACCTTAAAACAGGAACTCAGAAAAATGTAATATGGAGGCATAGGTCTACATAGCGAAGTTTAAAGCATAGATTAAGGTGCCACAGTACCAAACAGAAAAAAAAACCTTCAGAGAAGCCTGTCCTCCTAAGAAAATAAATCCTTGGCTTGACAGAGCCGTGATAGAGGACACTGGCTAGACCATGTCCCTCTTGGCACAACCAACAATATCCATGCAGGATCAAGTCAGGCCCAGCCCCTAATAGTAGAGATCCAGGAGAAGGCATGGGAAGGCCTCAGCCCTCTCCCCCCAACTCGCAAACAATGAGGTCACCCTAAAGTGAGCCCCAGTCATGAGCAGGCAAAGGCGGCAAACAGAATGGCAACCAATAAGGCAGGAACCAGGTGGCTAGAAAATAGAGGCCGAGAGGTAACTACAGGACCAGACTTCAGAAATCACCAATGTGGAATAGAGGCAGACTCTGGAAAGTCAGATGGGGGACACCCGGTCAACAAAACCTAGTAGAGTCCCACCACAACCATAAAGAGAAGGCCAAACAGAGTGGTGTAAAAGGATGAACCAGGAGGATTGGGGGCAAGGAAGTAACAGCCCCACCCAATTACCCCCAAGCACCTTTCTGGCCCTGATAAAGCTAGGACAGCAAAAGTTAATATCTTCTGCCCCTTCCAATCTCATCTGGCAAGTAAGCCAGACCAGATTCCCACAAAAATCACCAAAAATAGCCACCGCCCCTCCCAATAAGGCATGAAACAGCCTGAGGCTTTATAATACAGTCAAGGATCATTAAGTACAGCGATGCCAAGGGCTGGGGCACCCTCTACAAAATGCCCCCATCTACCGTAGGTGGACAAGCAAAAAGCCTGAAATACTGGCTTACAGTGGGCCGGAAGGAGGAGAATGCCAAAGGCACCCCACAACCCCCACCCTGGATCACCGCCAAAAGAGAACAAAGGCACTTACCTGAGCCCGAGAAATTCCCGAGAGGAGAGAGAGAGAGAGAGAGAGAGAGAGCGACCCCCTTCTCAATTGGGAGGGCCATGCCAGGGGCAATGAACAGACACCGCCCACACTGTGACAGCAAACAAGACCAGACAAGGGCCAACTTGCATAGAGATGGACAAGGTAGAGGGCTGGCATTCGCATACAAAAATAATTGTGTAAACAAATATGGATGGGCACAGACATCAGTAAATAAGCAAAGTGCAGGGATGGAGTGTAAAAGCCAATTCCTACGCAAGTGTAAAGGGGAAGACGTAGTTAAACTTGCACAAGTGGAACACAGTACGAGAAAAATAAGACACCCAGATGCAAGCAAAGATCCCTGGAACTATAAGGTCCACATGCAAGGCTCATTACCATCAAAAAATAACAAAAAGGGAAATCCAAATACAGCAAATGCACAAAGTCCACAGCTAAATGATACAGTCCACAGAGAGGCTATGCAGTCCATCACTTGAGGGATTGAAACAAGTCAGGAAGGAGAGTAGGCAATTCCCTCTTAGCCTGAGAATACAAGTCAAAGAGCCTTTGAGAGAAAACTGGAGTCTTGTTGGATAGGCCATTTTGAAGTGCAGGCCCGACGCAATCAACTTAGAAACTACCTGGCCAAATTCTACACATTCGAGTCGCACTGACCGGGGCAGATCCTGTGGCCTTCCCACAGCAATTCCTTGGTATCCTTGTAGCTTCATCAGAATATGGGCTTTATCAAGATAGTTCAGGAGTTTAAAAATAAGAGTTTGTGAAGGCGAGTTAGGAGGAGGGTTTGGATGCAACACTTTTTGGGCCCACTCCACCACATAAGTAAAGCCATTTGGAGAGGATACAGCAATTTTTTACGACATTTTTGTGTAAATAGGATTGGATTAGGCCCTGTGAATCCTTCCAGGAGTCCAATGATCAACAAATTATTGTGCCGACTGCGCCCCTCTAAATCTTCAACCTTCTCCTCCAGCTTAGCCAGTTTTTGCCTGAGGGAGATGCAGTTGGGTTTGTGGGAGTTCCACCAGTCCTCCACCAAACTGATCCTTGCCTCAGCATTCCCCAAATGACGGGAGAGGGTATCAGACAAATGTTGCAGGGAACCCAGCTGTCCAGTAATTGCTGACATGGCATCCTTCAGCAGCGACAATTCTTGAAGAAATCTCTCCTCCGAGAGTGGTGTTGGGGCAGACGCAGACTTAATTGGAGCTGTGGTTTGAGTTTTCAATTTATTCGATGTTTTAGCCTTGTCTGGAGTGGGTGGTGGGGTATGGGAAGACCCTGCTGCATGCATCTCGGCCTCTATACCAGATGAACAATCAATGAATGGCCAGTGGACACCCGACAATAGTGCTGAGCTACTGAAAAAATGCAGCAAATGTTAAAACAGGCAAACTAGCACTAAATTAAGGTAAAACAATAGCGATAAATTGGGCCATGGAGCAGAGCAGGAGAGAGAAGCATCTCAACGCAGCACAAGCATCATGTGACTCGTTCTTGTGGTGTTTTTTATATGGTGAATCTCAACCCTCCTGTGGGGGTCTGTCTGCCTTTCTATTTTTCTGTCACTGCTCACCCATCCTCCCCCCACCTACTCCTCTTTGTCTCTTGTCTCTGGCACTGAAGTCAGTCATCTTGGCTTTGACCGGGTGGCCAGGGTCGGTGCTGGTGTCAGGGGCCAGAGAGCTGTGGGTTTAGTTGGCCGATTGAGCATTTGTATTTTCAGGCATAGCCACACTAGCCCTACTTGCAGCCTTATAATTGAGGGTAAATTGTTTTCTTTTCAGTTATAAATCCTGATAGTTAATTCCCAAACTAATCTAGCAGCTAAAAAATCTACAAGGCATTTGGTACATTGGAAAATATAAAAAGTGCAATAGTTTGGTATTTGCTGAATGCTTGGAAACGTGAAAGTCGGTCAAAGATTGGCAGGCATAATAGTGTAATTAGTGTAAATAGTGCAGACATAATTTATTTTCTATAATTTATTCCATACCACATGTTGGAAATCTGCATGCCGATTTTCCACTTATTTTTGTTCCTCATTCCTTTAGAACAGCATTCTCCTTACAAGGAGATCAGACAGGGGTTACTCCCATTACCATAGAATTTTCATAGCAACTGATCACATTGCTAAAGCTCTCTATAAAAGCAGACACAGAGTGCACAGCAGTGAGAGGAAATAGTCACTTCACCTGTAGCCATGATGGTGAGCAGATGACATTTTACTTCATACTAAGGTTCATATTAAGGTTTAAGGAGTCAAGAAGGTGGTTTGCCCATTAGGACTCCTACCATTCACCCATAATAACAGAACTTATTTCTGGCTAGTATATATTTATCCAGGTTTCTTTTAAACTGCTTTTTGTCCTTAATAATTTCCAAAGGCAAACTGTTCCAACGGTTAACTACCCTCTATGTGAAGAAAAGCTTTTCTTTTATTTGTGAAGAATCTGTTTGGTCTCAGTTGCAAAGGGTGACCCCTGGTTCCCAAAGTGTAATTTTCTAATTCAAGATGAAGTTCGTTAATTAAATAAATATCTTGCATGATGTCATAACATAATAACTTATCGCCTCGAATCCTTCTAGTCTCCAGAGACATTAGGTTGAGCCTCTGGAGTCATTCTTCATATGACAAGTTGCTTAGGTTATATATCATTTTGGTTACTATTCTTTGGACTCTTTCCAACTGATCTTTAATCCCCTTAATAATAGCATCCCATGCCTGGCTACTGTAATCCAGAAGTGGTCTCACAGACGCTCTGTACAATAGCAACACCACACCCTCAGCTCTACTTCTAAAATTTCTTTTGATAATTCATAGTAGCCTTTTAGCCTTAATCATTTTTCCATAGCAGTGGTTATCATAAGATAATTTCTCTGTTATTATTATGCTTTAATCCCTTTCTTCTGTTGTTTTTCTAAGTGGTCGTCCATTCAGGTAATAAGTATTTTCTTTGTTAAGACATCCTAGGTGCATTACATAACACTTTTCCATATTAAAGCTCATACCCCTTGTAGTCACCCATTTACCTATTTTGTTTAGTTCTGTCTGTAATGCATCCACATCTTCTTGGGACTTTACTACTCTAGCTACTTTTGTATCATCTGCATATTTACCTATCCAGCTTGTTAAAGATCTGTCTATGTCAGATATGAAAATTTGAAATAACAAGGGTCCTAGAACTGAGCCCTGTGGCACTCCGCTTGTCACATGCACCTGATCAGAAAGGCACCCCTTTATACTAACTCTTTGACTTCTTCCCCTGAGCCAGTTCTGAATCTAGGCAGTAATTTCATGGTTTACGCCTATATTGATTAATTGTTCTATTGTGGCTTTACGTGATGCCTTATCAAAAGCCTTTGCAAAATCCACAAAAACGCAATCCACAGATGATCTCTCATCCAGTGTGGCTGATATTTTCTCATAAAAACATAGTAGATTAGTTATGCAGGACCTCCCTGCACTAAAACCGTGCTGCTGCTTATCTCTGCAGCCACTCTTTTCTAAGTTTTGATTTATCACATCTTTCATAATTGATTCCAAGATGTTTCCTGGGACCAAAGTCAGGCTTATAGGTTGGTAATTTTCATGATTCGATTTACTTCCTTTTTTATGGATTGGGACAACTATTGCTGATAGCCAGTCTTCTGAGATTTCGTTTTTTGCTAGTGCTCGCTTGTATAGCATTCATAGTGGAATTGCTACTTGTGGTGCCAATAACTTGAGCATTTTAGAAGATATTTTTTCTGGACCTGATGAATACGTACATTTTAGGGCTTGAGTTTTTCTGTTTATATTATTTATGATAATCTGCTCCATCATACTAGTCTGTTTAGGTATCTCCCCCTTTATGTGGCTTGCTTTGTGTAAACACCAACCCAAAGTATGTACTAAAAATGTCAGCCATTACCTTGGGGTCTTGAATCTGTTGATTATTTGAAATTATTGAGTACACACTACTATTTGAGGTCCGTAATGAATTTACATATCCATAAAACTTTTTCATATTATCTTTTGTTACATTACTTGCTATATTTTTCCATGTATTACTTATTTTACCGAATTTTAGTCTTGCTTTGTTTTAGTGCTTTTTTATATTTTTCCCAGTTGTATGCTGTTTTGTTCCTTTGATATTCATTATAATGTTTTCTTTTTTCTTAACAGTTTTTTAGGCTCTTTCTTAGCCATTGTGACTTAACACCTTTGTTATTATATTTTCTAATTGTCTTGATATGTTTATCACAAACTGTACAAATCTGCCTCTTTATAATGTCCCACATTTCACCTGCTGTTTTATTATTCAGTGCTTGTTCCCAGTTTTTTTGGCTATATATTCCTGTATTTTTGATTGGTTGCTGCATTAAAATTGTACATTTCTCTGCTTTCATTTTTTATTGGAATATACTCTTGTATTAGGAAGGATTCTATATTGTGGTTACTATTTCCTAGTGGTGCCTGGACCTCACAGTTTATAATATTTACCTCCTCTATGCTTAGTACTATATCTGATATGTTTTCCCCTCTAGTTGGCGTTCCTATGTGTTACCTCATGTCTAATTGTGTAGCAGCTTTCAGAAAGGCATCACTGCAAGGTTTAGTAGCTTCCATTGTATTCCATTTTATGTCATTGTAATTTAGATCTCCCAGAAAAACAGCCCAACCTATATCACTAGCTTTTTCTAGTTCATATATTATTTCTTTGGTTATCTCATGTTTGCTATTCGGTGGTCTACAGCATAATCCCATAATAATATTTTTACTTCTTTCGCTTCCTATTTTGATCCATATAGTTTCAGTATTACAGTCCTGTTTTTTAACTTTGTCTGATATTAAATTGGACTGTAAGCAGTTTGGTATATTTGCTGCTACTCCTCTTTTTTTTTGGTCTAAATGATATAAGTTGTAACCCTGGATCTCAGTTCCCCACGCTTCATTCCCAGTCCACCATATCTCTGCTATACAGACAATGTCAGCTTTGCCCATTGGTTCCAATAAAACTCTAAATTCTTTTTCATTTGTAAGACTCCTAGCATTTAACAAAAGACAGTGTAAACTCATTGGGTTTATCACTTTTCTGTTGTTACTATTCAGGTTAAAGATCTTTTTGTCCATATGTTTGTGCCCTCCCCTCAGTTATTAGTTTAAATATACTGGAGGTAAATCCATATTTATCACATTTGCTAGTGTTTTAGTACCTGTGTTACTAAGGTGCAAGCCATCCTTAGCATATAGATGTTTTTTTTCTGATAAAAGGCCTCCCAACTGTTAATAAAGATGATCCCCTCCTTCAAGCATCTATTCCTCAAGTGAGTATTAATCCTTTGTATGGTATGATTTTTTTCCTTATTACATTTTAGAATAAGGAGGATTCCTGATACCACTGCCCTCTGCCCATGATCCTTAATATTGTTACACAAGTTCATGATTTCATCTACTATGTCCTTCTCATGATCTTTCCCAACAATATTAATCTCCACATGTACCACAACAGTCTGCACACATCTCTGGTGCTCAATGACCTTTGGTAGAATTTTTTTTTATGTCCTTGAGTTTTGCTCCAGGCAAACAGTTTACTTCTCTGTTAGCTTTATCATTACCACAAATAATTGAGTCTGTCCTTCTCAGTGTGGAATCCCCTATTACCAGTACCTTTTTATCCCCTAGATTTTGCTCATTTATGTTTGAATCACTTAATATGGCAAACATGTTAGTTAATGGGATTTCATTATTGCCCATTGCTTTCCTTCCTTTTTTCCTTGGCACATTTTGTATCAAAGTCCATTCACCTTCCATTTCATTTTCAGTAGTGTTTATATTTGAAATATTTTCAGATTCCATGAGATCTCCATCTATATATGTCTCCCTTTTTCTTTTTTCTTTAGGCATAGCATTCATTTCTTTTAGAGTGTTTTCTATGACCTGTTCCCTTAGGGAGTTTACTTCTACCAGCAGCTTTCCTATTTCTGTACATTTCTGGCATATGTAACTTCCAGAGGTTGTCTCCGATTCTTTGGAGGTATACATGAAACAACTACAACATTTGACTATTGTATGATCATTACACGCATGGTCAAAAATCTTCTGATGGATTATAGGAGTCCATGAGTATAGCTTTTAATGATTTTATATCTTCCTGTAAAGCACCTTATGGATATCTGTCCCAGTATAGGTCAGAGTTTCCCTAGAAATGACTATCCTATCTAATAAAATCAAGGCAAGTTATAACCTGAAAGCAAACTAGCTCACAAGTGCCAGATATATCTTGAAGAACCAACTTATTTGATACAGTATCCTGTCCACACAGGACACACAAAGACATGCGCACAGACACACATGTCTCTGTACCTGCTATCTGCTTCCACTTGAGCTCGCATCTGCTCACTCTGGGTGCTCTTTAAATAATCAGCGATCCAAGAAGTTGACCCCTGGTCACGTGACTATTTACTCGACTGAGCGCGTTTTACAACAATTTACTTTTGCCCATTTTTTTTTACTTTAGTGCTGCTTTCCAGTGCTCCAGCACAGTGCCCCACAGTATCAATTCTTCAAAGTAAGTGCTATGTGTAGTTTTAGAGTCATGTGTCATGTCCCCTGCTTGTTGATGCTAGGTTCCCCTAGCTCTACCACTTCCTGTTCCTCCTCCCAAGTCTCCAAGGCAACTATGCAAAAATGTCCCCAACACTGTTGGTGCTCTACTAAATTGTTCACCGCTCGAGATATCAGCAAAAATTAGTTTTTGTAAGTTTAATCCAGAGCTTTACTGTCCCACAGCTATGCTGTCTCACAGCCTCAGCCTCCAGAATGTTCATAGAGCATTAAAATCTACAAAGCAAAGCATCTGCTAAATTTAACTGGCAGTATACTGAACATCTTTTTATTCAAGCAGAATCAAGCTATTTCAGACAGCTAGCTAAAGCCTGTTACTGCTGTGAATATCTGCCTTAGTGGCTAAGCTTGTTCTCTCTTTGGTGTAACCAAAGTGGAATACACTGCCAAACGATATGCAACTTAGTTTATACAAAGTATAAAGTATTTTAAATACTTTGGAAGAGCTTCTTTCCATGGGCACTACTGAGTTTGCTGAGGTTTTGAAAACTGGATTGGGTCCCTGGCACAACATAAGGACAGTGCCTGCAGCATCAACAATAAGCAAGTTTTGGCTTTATCAGTAGAAATCTAGGAAACATGGAGTCTTAGTTTAGTGAAGTGTGTTCCCATTTTTTTAGGAGTAAATTTTGTCAATTAAATTACTAGAAATGGTAACTAAAGTTTAAAAATTGTTTTGTTTGTATCTGGCAAAATTGATCAAACTGATTAAATTGAATAAATGTCCTTGCCAGTAACTAATTTATTCAAAGTTAGCTTGATCCTGAAATCTAATGAGGGTTTCAGTACTTTTTAATTTAGTTGTTAAGATTACAATTAGTTATTTATATTTTATTCGGAGAACCTTATTTATAATTTAACTGAAATTAATAAGGAATAATAACTTGCACTGGAATCTGACTTATACAGATCGGTTTGTCTATGCCGATGCGGCAACATTGTTGTCAACATTCGGGCATAGAGACATTCCCGATGTCGACAGGTGAAATTTCACCCGTCAGACATCGGTCCATGTCTTTATCAGGGGCTGTGCCCCCTGAACCCCCGCACCCACTTCTATGGATTGTTAACTCCAAGTTGGAGTTAACTCAAGGGGGGGGGCGAACCCACCGAAATGGTAAAATTTAGCTGGCGGGTCCCCCACAGTGACATTTTCGAAACTTGTCAAAAATGTCACTGTGGGGGATTTCACTGATGGGGTTTCACCCTTCTGTCAGCATATCTTACAGACCTGGTAATAGGGAAGCTTATTAGTGAATTCATATTCTTTAAAGACTTATATTTATATTTTAAGTTGCAAGACCTCTCAGAGATGAGCCGATACAGTAGTTGATATGTCTGTTCCTGATGCTGGCATACTTTACTTCTTTGAAACTGGAAACTAGAAGAATGAGAATAAAGACTAAAATCCTGATGACCTGGGACAAGCTCTGGACCAAAGCAGATACTGAGGAATTAAGAAGGAACAGATAAAAGAAGGAAGTACATTACTAACACATTATACTCCTGTACTCGTATTTAATAGCATGTAGTAGGCAGGGGTATTTTAATTTCATCCTTAGGAAGACTTCATTATTGAACTATCTATTAATAAATGACAGCAGGTTTGCATGTGTCAGTATTTTGTGGTAATTTAAGTGTCTGATAAATAATACATTTTTTTGATAAACTTGTGACTAAAACCTTTTCTTAACATTGTTAGGGCCAGATATTCAAAACTTTACCCCAGGGCTAAATTAGCACTGCCCGGCAGGCAAACTTATCACGGACACAAAAGCCTGCTATTTTCAAAAAGAATAGCCCATGGCAAACAACTTCTGAATATAGTATGCATATGAAGCCAGGCAAACTGGGCTGGGAGTGCAGGGCAAACTTAGCTCTGGAATAAGACAGCTCTGAATATAGCAACCAGGAAGTGCAAATCACAACAGCAACACAGTGCACAGTGACATGAAGGTAGGTAGAGGTGAACTATATGGCCAATGTGTGTGCCAGCAAATGCATGGACCCAGTACAGCTGCAGGCAGCAGGGCATATGAAAGTACAGTGTGCAAAACTGTATAATATTCCCTGAACTGTTAGTGCGGTGCTAACATGTTTGCAGGGATTTAGCACAGAGCTAAGCCATTTGTCTGGTGCAAACACATTTGCCCGGTGCTAAACTTTGCCAAATTCAAAAGTGACATGCAAATGAGCCTATTTAGGTAGTGTCTGGGCAAACATCCAGATTAGCATCTTATTATGCCCTGATTTGCATGCAGTTTGCCCAGCGTTACTGCAGGGTCCCACAGCTCCACCTGTAGGTCAGTCTGGCAGTGCATGATGATAGCTGCAGGCTACATGTATACAGTACAGCATAGCATAGCATATTATACCTCAGGGGACAACACAGCATAGGCACAGGTGGTGGTGGTGCTGCATGCAACTGTCACACTGTAGGCCACGCTACAGTGCACAGCAGACACTACAGTAGCAAGGGGCCAGTAGTGTGAGGGACACAGCAATGCCTATGGTGTGTAGGGCAGAGATGACCATTACAATGTACACAGTGACAGGCCCAACTTGCAGGTGTTTACTGACAGTGGACATTACTGTTATGCTGTTGTGTAACCCACAGATGCTGCACCTCTGGCATGGGATGTTCACAGTGACATATACATGGCCGACAGTGTGTGCTATGGCATTTGTACAGCTGTGCAGTATGTGGCTGGGGGGGCACATATGATCAGACAGGCACACTGGTGTCGGGGTATTCCCAAAACTGGCCCATGTGCATTGCATGATGTGTTCCAGCCTTGTGGCCACACCTGGTCTGTGGCACAGCCTGGCCACCTGCACACCCTCCCCTCAACAACCTCCATGCCCACAGTGCTGCATGTGTGTGCTGGCATCTGTTGGTGTCCACAGAAGAATGGTTTGCAGGTGTGTGCTGTATGGCCTTACTGCCATGATGTCCGCTGGTGGCCGGGTCACCACTTACTGCCTGGCATGGCTGGGACTGGTGGCAAACAGCAGCTTGTGTCTAAGCTAGTCACTCTACCCTGGATACTCATAGATTATCAGTTGCAGAGGCAAAGAGTCCCAGCCAGACACACATTTTATTTACTGGTTCAGGGGATGGCCATGGGCACTAGGATGGCCCTCTCCTATGCCAACCAATTTATGGGTTGGTGGGGGGTCTGTCCTGGACCCATGACTAACCCTTTCTTTGATTGTATACAATACTGGGGTCATTTTGTTGATGATATTTTGGTAATCTGGCAGGAGTTTAAACAATTGGTTCATGACTTCACAAAACACATAGGTACAAATAACCTTAATCTTGGTTTTACCTACAAAATGGACCCCTGCCAGACAGACTTTTTAGATTTATCATCATGTGGTGATGTTATGACAGGCATCACATAAAACATTCCATAAACATGAGTCAGGTAACACTTTATTGTTAGCATCCAGTGCACCCCCACCACGTTTAATTAAAGCTATTCCAACTGGTCAATACATTAGTATCAGGAGAAATTGTTCTTTGTTCTCCCCTGAAGATTATGACTTCTACACAGCTGATTTAACAGCAATATTTATGACAATGGGATATAATGAGGATGTTTTCCGAGAGGTAAGCGATAGGGTTAGAAGAATGGATAGGAATACAATGTTGAAACCCAGAAAGATGGGTAATCTACAAGATCAAGGAGAAGTTTTGTTTGTTACTGAGTACGACCACATTGCCCCAAAGGTAGCAGGTACTGTATCTAGATTTTGGGGTGTTTTAAAAGGTGATGTGAATTTGGATTGAGTTTTAAAAGACAAACCTAAAGCGATTTACATAAGAGGCAGAAACTTGGGGGATTTGATAATGCACAGCTTCTTTAAGGTAGGAATGAAAAGGCCACTGGGGCTGGGAACAGCACCTATAGGGAATTATAATTGCAGCAGATGTAACATTTGTAAATATTGTATGAAAGGAAAAAAATATGTACATCCTAGTAGGAGTCCTATAGTTAAAATGAGACAGTTTGGCCCACATTTTCAAAAGTCCCCTTCAAAATCGTGCAAGTGCAAGTGCCAGCGCCACACATCCGAGATGCGCTGGAACAAAATAATGAGATATTCAGAAGATGTGCCATGAGATGCACTCATGCATGTCTGACAGAATATCCCAAAGATGTGTGATCACACAGTGGGAGATGCACAGTGCAGCAGGAGATCTGAGCCCTATGTGGAGCATGGGGAAATGCGCGATGCAAAGCCACATGCACAGTGAGCTTTTATCGTGCCAAACTTTGGGTGGCTCATTTCTGAGATGCACAGCAGATGCGTTGCACATTTTGGCTGAGTATAGGGATGCGTGGCATATTCATGGCAACGCCCCCTTTATTTGTGCTACATACATTATTTCTGCATGATGGCACATCCAGAGATGCTTTATGCATATCTCCCTTTTGAGTATTATGGTTCCATGCATTTTCTGAGATGCGTGGTGCATTTCCTCTTTGCGCCGTGCATCTCTTTTGAAAATGTGGGCCTTTATGTCTTGTAGTACACCATTTGTAGTGTATGTTCTATAATGCACCTGTCCATTTGTTTATGTGGGACATATTGTGTGTCCCCTAAAGGAGCAAATGTAAGAACATGTTAGATCAATTATTAGAGAAGCACCAGACACTGTCCTAGGGACACATTTTCAGTTGTACCATCAAAGTAATCCATAATTTATGACCTGTATGGGTTTGGAAACATGTGCCAAGGAATATTAGAGGGGAAGATCACACCATTTTGCTTCTTCAGAAGGAGTCAAAGTGGAAAGTGGATTTTTACTTTATGGGCTGTGCAGCCTGGAGGATTGAATGAGCAAATAGATTTAATGCCGTTTTTATGAATTTATTTTTCCTGTGTTTTCCTTGGTCCTTTCCTTCCCACTCCCTTCTCCTTCCCTCTTTTCCTTTTTTCTTCCCCTTTCCCTCCCTTCACCTTCCTGGCCCCTTCCACTCCCTCTTCCCTCTCTACTCCTCCTCCCATCCCCTCTACTTCTTTTCTTCTAGTTTTTCCTTCTTTTCCCCTTTCCTACATCCTTCTCCTTGTATCCATGTCTACTACTCCTCCTTTCTTTCCCTTTCCCTGATAACATATTTTTCTCTCTCACCCCTGTTTATCCCTCTGCTTTCTTTGCCTCTTTTCTAAATCTTCATTTCCCCATTCCCTAGTTCAGTCTGGTGTGTTATCAGACAGCTGCCTTGCCTTCCAGTAATATACACTTGCAAAAGATTTGTGACATGTAGGTTCTTGGTCTGATTAAATATTTATGTGTTTTTAAATTTGGCACTTATAAGATATATGTTTGCATATTTGCACACATTTCTTGGAGGTATATTTATTAGATGAACTACTTTTTGACATCAGCAGTTGGCATTTCTGGAGCTGATTGCTCCACTGTTAAATAGACAGTGTTTGTCAGCATGTCTCTTTAAATGCTACTTATAAATGAATTATTTAAGAATCATGAGTATAAATTGTGAATTCCACTATTGCTGTTTGTCCCCTCTCCCGATAAAGCCTCAGGGGATCAAAATGAAATACTGGGGTGCAGTTTTCTTGTCCCTGCTTATCTGCACCTTGTCTTTGTATTACAATAGTATTTTGGAGCATGTACTATGCCGTAGCCATGTGTTCCTGAGTGCCACTTTCTTATTTTCATGCATTTTAGTTGTGCTAGTGGCATTACACTAATTGGAGGTGAACATCTCAGCTTTTGTGTTTCTGCTTTCTCATTGCAGTGGGCTTCCCATGTGTAGCTGCCTTGAGCTGTACCATGGGCCATTGCCAAAGTCCCTTCAGTGCAGTGCACTGTCCCCTGGCATACTGCAGGGTGCTGCCCCATGAACCTCAGGAGGAGTACTGGCTGTAGTGTCTTCCTTTCAAGTGTCTTTCTTGCATGTCCTGTAGGGCATCACTCCATGAGGCAGCTATGTGGGGTAAATGCATATCCTGACCTGCCTCACTTCCCTGACCCCCACATCCTGTCAAGCCACCTCTCCACACATAGTGATGCTGTTGGCAACAAGCAACCATGGGAGATGTGCAGATGTCTGCTGGTGGTGTGGCACCCAAAATACCTGTACACCTGCATGCTGAACGCTGGGCACCAACATGTTCTTACTATGCCATAGCACATTGCGTCTATTCCCCAAGATATTCCATGGTGTGTACTGCAGGGTACTGTGCCGTGATCTGCGTGTCTGGGTTTTGTTAAGTGTGGGTCACCTGCATCCCTTTGCCATCTGAGTTGTGCACCTACCTGTCATCTGGGCTGCATTATGCCCTAGTCAGGAGTGTGTTGCTCATGCAGCTCTACAGAACCATGGGTAGCAGATACCTATGGGTGGATAAAACACCTCAGTTTGTACTCCTGAACTACCAGTGCCACACTGCCATAGCTATAGCAGACCTGCTTGCTGTGTGCTCTGGTCACCACCATCATTCATACCGTTGATGGGTGTGGTGCCATGATCGCCATTATATATTACTCATTGTCCCCTGCCTCTTCCGAACATGTGCCATGTTGTGCATGGGTCTCTCTGGGTATTTGGCAGCTACAGCCGATCGCAGTGCACAGCCCATTAAACCAGGTCTGTGTGGGCGAACACCGGGCAATGTTGGCGACGAGTGGGGGGTATGAAAATCCTGCAATCAGGAATATGGCAGCTGCTTGCTGGCACAACACCCCTCAGAACCATGGCACTGCTTGCAGCATGCTGCAAGATGGGCACAAGGCTGTTTGCCACAAGGGTCACGATGGTGCTGCAAGTACCATTTGAAACTCTGGAATGACATAAGATGTGGTGCAGTGAGCCCCTTGCATCATATCTCTTTGATGCAAGCACCTTACATCATTCCTGAGCCTTTGAAAATAGGGCTCTATAGCTTTAGAACCACAGCAAATAATGGATAATTCACCTCGAAGAGATACAGATGTGATATTAACAAAAGGAACTCTAGAGTCAGAGACTTGTTCTGAGATGGTACTCATCACAATCAAGGGGAATACAAAAAAACAAAATACCAAGCAAATGTGACACCTAAAAGGTAATCACTTTCTTATTTATTTTTTTTTTAATTACCAGGAAATGCCTATTTTCAGGCATGACCCAGGAGCATACAAACAATTAAAATTATGGTTAATATAGAGTAGTAGAAGTAGATTAAATACAGAATCAATTAACAGTTTGAAAGGAAACAAACTAAACATCATAGTCAGCATAAAACACCAGTAATGTATAAAGGCCTTAGGGATGAGTATTAAACAGTAGTAAAGTACAATAAGCAGTGATAATAATACCCAAGTCTAACATAAAATAAATAGAATAATAGATAGGTTCCAGTGAATTACAAGGCTGTAATTCCATCGAGAGGTTCTGGGGACATAGGTAACCTTGAGAGTGAAGCTCGAGAGGTTCCTATGTCCCCAGAACCTCAAGACAGAATTACAGCCAAGTGATTTACTGGAACCTAACTGTTATTTTTTGTAATATATGGATGCAAAATGCTGACGAGGTCTTACCTCTGGATTCCTTGTGGAATGGTTCCGTGCTGCTCGTTCTCACTCCTCACTCACATCCCTCCTTCCCGTGTGCAGTCCTGCTTCTCTCTCTCAGGAATAAAATGAAAAGAAACAAAAAAAAACTATCCTTTGGACACTAGGAAAGATGGTGATCTCAACGATAGTATTACGCGGACCGGAAGCATAGTATTATTGGACTGGAAGTATAGTATTACGAGGACCAGAAGTATAGTATTACGGCACTGACTAAGGTATTACAGGGTTTTTTTGTATGCTTTTTGGGGGTATTATTTTTAAAATCCATATATTACAATAGGATTAACTTATTTCAAATCAAGTGCCAAGCAGTTGGATAAATGCCCTTGGTAGGAGGAGGAAAGTTTAGTTAACAATAGAGGGAGGGAGGGAGGGAGTGAGTATAGGTAAAACTATGGCTATATGTTAAGTAAGAGCTGATCTGAGACAGTGGACAGTAAGTGCAAGGAGTATGGCTAGGGTGTAGAGTAGGTCCAGCAATAGCAGGAGAGATATCAGGAGAGTTCAGGGGGAAGGAAGCAGGAGCAGAGGTCTGACTGAAAGCAAGTGACTTCTCAACTAATGTTTAAAGCTGGTGTGAGCAGAGGCAAGGTGGATATTTGTAGGTAAGGAGTTGCAGTGTACAGGTACAAGGTGTGAGAAGGCTTGAGCCCCCATGACTGTTTTACATCTAGGTACTTGGAAAAGCATCTCATCTCTGGAGTGGGGGACATAGCGGAGGTGTAGAGGAATCAGCAACTGAGCTAGAGTAGGGGGAACACCAAATTGAGAGATATTAACAGTCAGGATACCAAGTGAGTAGAGACAGTGAGCCATGGGTGACAGCCACTGAAGACTGCTGTAAAGATGGCAGTGATGGGTATGATGATGCAAAGCCAGTGCAAAATGGCATATGTTATTATAAGTAGTGTTCCATTTGTGCAGGCTAGATTTAAAGACACTGGTATATGTCACTGAGACATGAGTAAGGGCTGGAAGAAATATGCTCTGGGCTATGGCAACGAGGGCAGAAGTTGTGAGAGCATGTCTGATTCTGTAGGCCAGTCCAGTCTTGGAGTTTACAGCTTTACATGTGATGGAGATGTGAAGGTTGAAGTTAAGGAAAGGGTCAAGGGTAATGCCCAGATATATGAAGGAATGAACATTGTTAAGAATGGAGCCATGTCAAGAATGGAGCCATCAATGCAGGAGACTGATAGCTGGTTATGGCATTTCTTTAGTCTGGGGCAGATCCAAAGAACATAACTTGAGTTTTACTCATCTTGAGCACTAGTTTATTCCTGGAAAGCCAGACTTAGATACAGCAAAAGTCAGAGAAGAGGATAGAACTAAGGTCAGTGACATCACTGGCATTGTGGTAGAGAACAAGATCATCAGCATACAGAAGGGATGAGGAGTGGGTGGCATTGCAAGAGATGTAATTGATAAAGATGGAAAAGAGAAGGGGGCCAAGGATGGAGCCTTGGGGTACCCCAATGTTAATGGTGGAGAGCTCAGAGTTGTCAGAGCAGTATTTAAAATATTGTTGTCTGTCAGTGAGGTAACTGTTATGCCAGGCAACAACCTTGGGAAAAAACAAGGAAAGTTATTTTGGCCATAAGTAAGGTGTGGTCTATAAGGCCAAAGGCCTAGGTCAGGTCAATAAAGACTGCCCCAGTTTAAAGACTAGAATCCATAGCAGTTTTGGCATCATTCATGAACTTAGGAAGAGCAGTAGTTATACTATGGCCCTTTCTAAAGCCATACTGAGAGTGAGAAAGAAGGTTATGGTCATAGACGAATGCGACTGGGTTCCAGGAGGCCAGGAGAAGCAGGCAGAAAGAAGGCGCAGCCCTCGAGGTCCAGGGAGCGGAGGGGCTCCGAGCCGCCAGCGGGTCGGCGGCGCCTGTGCAGCCGACCAAGGGTTCCGGGAGGCCGGGAGAAGCAGGCAGAAAGAAGGCGCAGCCCTCGAGGTCCAGGGAGCGGAGGGGCTCCGAGCCGCCAGCGGGTCGGCGGCGCCTGTGCAGCCGACCAAGGGTTCCAGGAGGCCGGGAGAAGCAGGCAGAAAGAAGGCGCAGCCCTCGAGGTCCAGGGAGCGGAGGGGCTCCGAGCCGCCAGCGGGTCGGCGGCGCCTGTGCAGCCGACCAAGGGTTCCAGGAGGCCGGGAGAAGCAGGCAGAAAGGTACGGGCAAAGCCGCAAACCAATTGGAAAGTGACCGCAGTCTGTGCCTTGCTTCCGATTGGTGCGCCTTCCCCATAGACTTAAACTGGGGTTTGCTGCACTATTCTGGCCGGGATTTCTGCTTTTCTTTAAATTATTTTGAATTCCTCATAAAAAGTGCTGTTTTCTCTTACTTTGTGCCTGATTTATGGGCTGTTTTTCTGTATTTTAAAATAAGTGTTACAGTCTTTTGAAATGCTGTGTGGGCTAGACGCTTAGGCGCCTAACCCCCATACCCTCCCAGTCTATTGTTGTGCAAATCTTAAGTTTTAGCACCTTATTGCAGATTACTGCAATAAAAGGTACCTTGCTGACTGCCTTCTACTCTGTCCCCCACCTTGTAGAAGGCGCAGCCCTCGAGGTCCAGGGAGCGGAGGGGCTCCGAGCAGCCAGCGGGTCGGCGGCGCCTGTGCAGCCGACCAAGGGTTCCAGGAGGCCGGGAGAAGCAGGCAGAAAGGTACGGGCAAAGCCGCAAAATTTTTGCCCGCCCTCCCCTCTTGGTTGATTCCTTTATACACTTTCTCTCGCCATTTCTTAATCCACGCCACATCCCTTTCCCTCCTCCCTTAACCCATACCTAACCTCCACAATGCTACTTTGTTTCCTTTTGCTCCTGAGCCTCGATCTCACCCAGTCCCTTATGATATTAATGTTATGCCCAGTGTCAAGATAAATAACTCAGTTAATACGACTGCCCACTTCTGCCATCTACAATGGCCAACCACGGATTCTTTATTCACCTGAACCACGCTTATAATGCAACCTCTGGGATATCCTCATAAGGCCACCCTAACAATTCAGCACAGCCCTGGCACCTTACTTGTATCATGGCTTTTATTAACCCACTATGCCTGTCCATTAAATTATTATGCTATGATAAAATTCGCACCTATATACCAGGACCATCACTCATCTCACAGCAAGCACCCAGGATTAGGAGGAAACGCTCTGACCACTCACTATCCCTGTCCCTTGGTGCCCTCCTCAAATTAATCTTCTACCTTCTGATCTGTTTTGGTACCATTGAAATAAATCCTGGCCCCATTGAAAGTTTATTTTCCCCTGCTGATCTATCCTCTATAAATGGCCTAAGCTTCCTACACTTCAATGCCTGCAGCCTCTTAAAAAATTTGTAATACAGGCCTGGGTGGCACATACCCTGCCTGACTTTCTGGTCATCTCTGAATCTTGGCTCAGACCTTCGACCAAAGACAGTGTTGTAAACCTTACCAACTATCAGCTCTTCAGAGCAGATCGCCTTCCAGGGGTGGTGGGGTGGCCTATACATTAAGGACACCATCTCTGCTACCTGCCTCATCAACACATCCGAACCAAAGGAATTTGAATGTTTGTCAATCAAAATATCCCTTCCTAACTTGTCTTCATTTAAATTGATTGGCTGCTATAGGCCCCCTCAGCAGGCCTCAAATTACTATCTCACCTGGGGTCAATAACCAATCTAGGCCCTGAAGATACCATCATCCTGGTGATTTGAATTTAAACTGGCTATCTAATGCATCTGCTCCATTGGTAACCTTTTGTGACACCCATGGCTTTACACAGCTAATTAAAGACCCAACCAGGGTTAACCTAAAAAATTCTAGCAACAACTCACTCCTGGATATTATGTTGGTAAACAAGCCTCACTTATATACGCATGCAGGAGTACTACCGAATGATGTAAGTGACCATTGTCCCATAGCTGGCATAAGATCTTCACTCAAACCACCCAACCCTGCTGAATTTGTCCTCAAAAGGTCAAAAAGAAGTTCAACATACCAGGATACCTCCATGACCTGAGTAACACAATATATTGGCAAGATTTCACCTTACAACCTCAGTGGAAACAGCTCTCCAGATCCTAAAGGACATTATCACTAATGCTCTCAATATTCATGCACCATTCACCAATATCAGAACTAAAGCAAGGTCCTGCCCTGGTTCACCACTGATCTTAAAACAGCCTTGCTAGCCAGAGACAAACTGTGGAAAAGGCAAGAAAAACTAAGGATTCCAGAGACTGGCTAAATTTCAGAAAAGCAAGAAACTCATGTACAACACAAATAAGATCTGCAAAGCTGCCTATTATAGAGCTGAATTGGATGCCTCCTATAATAACCCAACCAGGCTCTGGGGAACTATAAAGGGTATCTTGGGCCAAAACTCTACTCCTGTCAGAATCTGCAAACTACTACTAAATAACACAGAAATTACGGACAAACAAGAAATCCTAAATACCTTCAATGACTACTTCACCACAGCTGGACTAGCATTTGACTCTTCACCTGCAAATCTCCTGAGATCTTCCTTGAACCTTCAATCCACCGTGGGTCAAAAGGCTACATCAACCTTCTCCTTCAACCCAATATCCTTGAAAGAAGTGGAAGATCTCTCTCCAATTTAGATACTTCAAAAGTGCAGGTACAGACTCCTGGACCCTACTTCCTCAAGATTGCATCTCAAGTCTTATCTGCCCCTCACTCATCTCTTCAATCTTTCCTCACCACTGGATCCATTCCCTCCACTTGGAAAACAGCTCAAGTAGTTCCTTTACTCAAATCTGGTGATCCCATGGACCTCAATAATTACAGGCCCATTTCCATCCTATCAGTTCTATCCAAGATGCTCGAAAAGTTAGTAAACTCACAATTAAGGGACTACCTGGATAACAATAACCTCCTAAATACAGCACAATCAGGATTTAGATCAAGGCATAGCACCATTTCAACCCTAGCCAAAGTAACCAACGACTGGCAGATTGCTATGGATAAGAAGAACAGTACCTGTGCTGTGTTCCTGGATTTGAGCAAAGCATTTGACACAGTGGATCATGAATCATTAATCACCTCCCTTGGCTCACTAGGGTTGGATTCCCCTTCACTCAATTGGTTCAAGTGCTATCTATCAGGTAGATCACAACTGGTAAAAAATGGAATCTACCTATCCACCTTAAAACCACTGTTAAGAGGTGTACCGCAAGGCTCTATTCTTGGCCCCATCCTCTTTGCCATCTATATTAATAATATTGATGCTAACCTCACTCAATCCAACATCCGTTTGCTGATGATAGTGTATTGTATGTTAGCAATCCTTCATTATTTAAAGCCTGTGAACTGCTACAATCTGAATTTTCCATCCTACAACACAACCTACTGGATAAAAAACTACTTCTAAATGCCAAAAAAACAAAAGCTATGTTCTTACCTCAAAGAGTTGCTCTGCCACTACCCCACCATCCACCACCCTACAACTAACCACCTTACTTGGAGAGAAGCTGGAATTCGTTGATAACTTCAAATACCTTGGAGTCTGGATTGATAACAAGCTTGACTATTCTGTCCATATTGAGGAGCTACTAAAGAAACTGAGACAAAGGCTTGGTATATTTTTTAGAATAAAGCACTACCTCAACAGAGACTCCAAAAAAAGATTAATCCAGGCTTCATTCCTATCCCTCATTGACTATGCTGACTTTCTGTACGGACATTGTTCACCCCTCTTAAATAAACTGGACACCCTATACCACAGGTCCATCAGATTCATTACTGACCTTCCTTCAGCACCCATCATTGCTCCCTTTATAAGGCAGTTAACTGGACATCATTACAACACAGAAGAAATAGGAATGCTGCAATTTGGATATTCAAAGCCTTATCAGGCAAGCTACCTACCTATATCTCAGACTGTTTTACTCAAATTACTTCTAGGCCATACAACCTAAGGATCAGCAAAATTATCATTCTTAAGGTCCCCAATGTCTGCACCCAGTTTGGGAGGGCTGCTATCAGCTACTCACTAGCAATTGTTTGGAATTCACCCAAAACCATGAAGCTAAATAACCTCCTACCCTTAATATCCTTCAAAAGACTATTCACCACCCTATTCCCAGAACTCTGCAACTGCTTCCACAAGGCCTAAACCCCGGCCCTACCTACCCCCGTGTCCCTATATGCTGATAAAACTCCCGTTTCCAGTCCCAAGATTCACCCTCAAAATGCCTGCTAGGTCCTATAATCTACATATTACTCCTGATGTGCCCATTACCTTCTGTCTCACAGATTAAAAGTTTTAATGTGCCTTGTACATATGTATATTGTTATATATTAGCACTTATGTCATTGTATTACTGTTTATGTTACCCCTGTCATTGTATTACTGTTTATGCTACCCTTGTCAATGTAATAACACTTGCACTTCTTGACCATTCAGGTCCATCTTGTAAATGAGCTATGCTCAATGATGTTCACCTGATTAAGTAAAGATTTTGATTGATTGATTGATTGATTGACTGTTTGATAGGAAACAACATTTTCTAACATTTTTTTTTAGAACAGGTAGTATGGCAATAGATATATCATTTGTGATGGACTTAGGGTCTCCTTTTTTAAAAACAGGGACTGTCATGGCTGTCTTCCAGATATGGGGGACAATCCTGGAGCAGAGTGATAAGCTGAAAATTCTAGCCAGCGGTGCAGCAGCAAGAGGAGCAGACAACTTGAGAAGTCAGGACTCAAGGCCATCAGAACCAGTGCTGCAGCTGTTAGAGATAGATTTGAGTAGGTTATAGACCTTCTTGTTAGTTAGCACCCAAAAATGAAAGCAATGAGAGGTGCAGGGGGGAGATATGCCAGGTCATAGGTGTGGGGAAGGAACTGGTGTAATTTGATAAATCGGTGAAGTGTAGATTAAAGGAGTTGACAATTTGTGACAGGATTGTTAGAGTGCAGGCCATTAAGCACCATGTCATTGGAAGACTGAGAATGCTTAGTCCCCATGAAATTCTTAATATGTGCCCAGAATTTTTTTAGGGTCACTAGCAGTGTTTATTAGTAGATTTTTACAGTAGGAGCTCTTGGCTAAGCAAATAGCACATTTACAGATATTTCTCTTTGATCAGTATTTCTGCAGATCAGCCAGTCAGCCAGAGAATTTAAATTTAGACCAACATTTATCATGGGATTTTAGTTACTAACATACTAACATACTAAAATGCCAGCAGAATAGGCCTAACGGTCTTTCGTGTCTGCTCGTTTGGTCAGTCCCCAACCTGGGTGCTGACCTTGCTGTCCCCCTCGCCTTCTCTGGCTTCTCCCTTCCCAGTTCCGGATATTCTTGCTGCATTGGATTTTGCTTCCAGAACCCTTCCCCTGTACCTGTCCCACCCCCTCTTGAACCCCTCCACTGTCTCTGCCTCCACCAGCCCCCTAGGCAGTGCATTCCATGGCTCCACCACCCTCTCAGTGAAGTAGCACCTCCTCCTTTCTCCCCTGAATCTTCCCCCCTCCAGCTTCCACCCATGCCCTCTAGTGGCCTCTTCCTCTTTCCTTCGAAGCACCTTGACTGTTCCTCCCCTATTTACCCTCTTCATGTACCTAAAGACCTCTATCATGTCCCCACGGTCCCTCCTCTCTTCCAATGTGTACATATTTAGCTCTTCGAGCCTCTCCTCATAGGTCCTGTCCCCCAAGCCCCAAATCATTTTGGTTGCCCTCCTCTGGACCCTCTCCAGGAGGTTAATGTCCCGCTTTAAGTGTGGCCTCCAAAACTGCACGCAGTACTCAAGGTGCGGCCTCACCAAGCAGTTATACAGAGGGAGTATCACTTCCCTCCTTCTGGAGGTGATCCCCCTAGCGATGCATCCCAGCATCCTGTTGGCCTTGGCTGCTGCCCTCCTACAAGTCTCAGAGTTGTTCATCTTGACATCCACCACCACCCCCAGGTCCCTTTCAGCCATCGAGACTTGTAGCATCCCCCCAGGGTGTACACTTGGCCTGGGTTTCTGGCCCCCAGGTGGAGTACCTTGCATTTCCCTGCATTGAACCTCAGCTTCCACTTTCTAGACCATCTTTCCAGAGCCTCCAGGTCCCCCTGTAGGGCCACCCCCCTCCTCCCCATCCACCACTGCCCCCAGTTTCGAGTCATCTGCAAAGAGACTCATCTCACTCCTGATTCCTGTCCTTATGTCAGATACATAGGTGTTGAACAGAAGGGGCCCAAGGACTGATCCCTGTGGGACCCCACTAATGACCCTCCTTGGGGATGAGACTATCCCACCAACTACGACCCTCTGGGTCTGGTCCTGGAGCCAATTGCCTATCCATCTGATCATCTGGTTCATCTAGTTGTTCATCTAGCTGATCATCTAGTTGGGCTAGGAAATCCTTGCTAAGCTATCTGGTGGGAGCCCCACGGATCCTCCAGGATATGGTGGGAGCATCATGGTTCTGTAAAGCACAAAACTGCACTAAGAAATAATCAAGGGCTTCAAAGGCATTTTTAGAGGCATAAAGGAAAGACCAGCCAATCATTGATAGATCATTAAGAAACAAGGTAGTGTTGAGTTTGGAGAAGTTACAGAAGGTTATGACCCTTGGTGGGGTGAGCAGGTAGGGCATGAACATGCCAAGTACAGAAAATGGGAGAATGGTCAACAATACTATCAGAGAAGGAAATGGAAATAGCATTCTATATATAACAAGAAATGCAAGTGGTCAATCAGAAGTTCTATTATTTGCGTCTTCATCTAACACAGCTACAGGGAGGTCCAGGAGGTGGTGCAGGGAGAGAAAGCAGCCTATAAGCAATTCAAGTGCTCAAGGAGTGAAAGGGATCGAGGGGAGTACGAGCTGATGGCTAGAAGGACCACTAGAGTGGTGAGGGTGGCTAAGGCAAGGAAGGAGCAGAACCTGGCCAGGGAAATTAGGAGAGGGAACAAGGGGGTTCTTTAGATACATTGGGGAAAAACGAAGGGTGAAGGGGCAGATTAGCAGGATTAAATCAGGGGAGAGATGGGCACAAGACCCGGGGGAGCAGGCTGAGGTACTAAATGAGTACTTCACCTCAGTTTTCACCAGGGAAAATGGGGGTGCTGCATCATACATGGGAGGAGACAGAGATACTGAGGAGGGGGGGACCCTTACCGATCGACAGGTCTGGGGAGAGGGGGAGGCATCACTGGCAGGTGGGGGGAGGGCTAAGCAGGGAGAAGGGGTACCGGAAGTGGAAATCACAGCAGAGAGAGTGAGGGAAGCCCTCAGCTCCCTTAAGATGGAGAAAGCACTGGGGCCAGATAAATTACATCCCAGAGTGCTGAAGGAACTTGCAGATGTCCTGGCAAAACCCCTGGCAGAGCTTTTCACCATCTCTCTGAGGACAGGGTGGGTGCCCCAAGACTGGAAGGTGGCGCATATAGTGCCTATCCACAAGGGGGGGGATCAAGGGAGGTGGCAGGGAACTACAGGCCTGTCAGCCTGACATCGGTGGTGGGCAAGGTGATGGAGGGCATTGTCAAGGAGAGGCTAGGGGGACCTGATAAGTCAGGGTGCCTGGACGATAGACAGCATGGATTCATCCCGGGGAAATCATGTCAGACAAACCTGGTGGAGTTCTATGACTGGGTGACAAGTGCCTTGGACCTGGGTAGACCTGTGGATGTCCTCTTTCTAGACTTCAGCAAGGCATTTGACTCTGTTCCTCACGTAGTTCTGTTGGATAAGCTGGGAGAAATGGGGGTGGGGAACCAGATGATCAGATGGATAGGCAATTGGCTCCAGGACCAGACCCAGAGGGTCGTAGTTGGTGGGATAGTCTCATCCCCAAGGAGGGTCATTAGTGGGGTCCCACAGGATCAGTCCTTGGGCCCCTTCTGTTCAACACCCAGTATCTGACATAAGGACAGGAATCAGAGTGAGATGAGTCTCTTTGCAGATGACTCGAAACTGGGGCGGTAGTGGATGGGGAGGAGGGAGGGTGGCCCTACAGGGGACCTGGAGGCTCTGGAAAGATGGTCTAGAAAGTGGAAGCTGAGGTTCAATGCAGGGAAATGCAAGGTACTCCACCTGGGGCCAGAAACCCAGGCCAAGTGTACACCCTGGGGAAATGCTACAAGTCTCGATGGCTGAGAGGGACCTGGGGTGGTGGTGGATGTCAAGATGAACAACTCTGAGACTTGTAGGAGGGCAGCAGCCAAGGCCAACAGGATGCTGGGATGCATTGCTAGGGGATCACTCCAGAAGGAGGGAAGTGATACTCCTCTGTATAACTGCTTGGTGAGGCCGCACCTTGAGTACTGCGTGCAGTTTTGGAGGCCACACTTAAAGCGGAAATTAACCTCCTGGAGAGGGTCCAGAGGAGGGCAGCCAAAATGATTTGGGGCTTGGGGACAGGACCTATGAGGAGAGGCTCAAGAGCTAAATATGTACACATTGGAAGAGAGAGAAGGACCTGGGGACATGATAGAGGTCTTTAGGTACATGAAGAGGATAAATAGGGGAGGAACAGTTGGGGTGCTTGAAGGAAGGAGGAAGGGGCCACTAGAGGGCATGGGTGGAAGCTGGAGGGGGGAAGATTCAGGGGAGAAAGGAGGAGGTGCTACTTCACTGAGAGGGTGGTGGAGCATGGAATGCACTGCCTAGGGGCTGGTGGAGGCAGAGACAGTGGAGGGGTTCAAGAGGGGGTGGGACAGGTACAGGGGAAGGGTTCTGGAAGCAAAATCCAATGCAGCAAGAATATCCGGAACTGGGAAGGGAGAAGCCAGAGAAGGCGAGGGGGACAGCAAGGTCAGCACCCAGGCTGGGGACTGACCAAATGAGCAGACACGAAAGACCGTTAGGCCTATTCTGCTGGCATTTTAGTATGTTAGTATGTTAGTAGCTGGAAACATTTGAAATAAAACAAATATGGATGTTTTGGGAATATCTATTTCTGAACCAATGTTTCTAAACTGCTTACCAGATAGATGGCAAACACAGTCAACCAGAGACAAAAACACTCCCACCTTCCACTTAGAAAACTGTATTGTAATTCAGGGACTCCACTATAATAGCAGTGAGACAGAAGAAACACATAAAAAGGCATCTTATCTATTAAGGATCTATTGTATTTTATTGATGTTTTTACGTATTACTTAGTTGTGCAAGTGCTTTGATCAAATTGGAACTGTGCTTTTTTAAAAATAAACAATTTAATGGATTGATTGAAGGATAACTAAGTCCCTCTTAGTGGCTGAAGTATATCAACCAGTCAGCAATGGAGGGCTACCATGACCTGAAGTAATTCTAGAGGCCAATGACAAACTGACTTGTGATAAATTGATGACTAAGAGATTTTTTGTTACAACCTTGGTTTAGGCTTGAAACAATTATCCAAGGAACAATACTGTATTTTTTTAATACATCTCTTCCCTTAACCAAACATCAGGTATTGGATAAAATATTATCCAATCATATTATAACTTGATTGGAAGCCTTTAACCAAAACTTAAATAGCAATGAAAGGAAATTAAACCCTTTAACCATGTTTGGCTGGCAAGTCCCATATAATGAACATACAAGGAAAACCAAAAGGCTAATTTATGACTTTCTTAAGTGGACTCTTGGACTTCACCTGGGGCAGAATGAAATAAATTGAATACAGAAAAACTCAGGCAACATTATAAATTCACTATCTGATATTTATTTTTAAAATGAGCATGCTGGGTACCAAATACATAGGCAATTAGAACTTTTGGACCCTTTGGGAACATGGAAAATAGATATGGAACACACTTTTGACACTCTAATGGCAAAACAGGTAATAATGTAAATGCTAGAGAACAGATTGTTGAAGATAATGCCATCTTGCCAAGCTATCTAACTAGAGATAGCCCAGTACATACAGTGCAGAGAAATGAGGACTGACCAGTTTCTGTAGGAAACATACCTCAACAGTCCAATGTAATACAGAATTCTATAATGCTACTGTCTTGGAATATTGATGGTCTATATCCAAAATTAGTAGATAAACACAGCATGACTTTTATCTTCTTTAATGATGTTATACTGTTACAAAATACCTGGTACTCAGCTGATCTTCCCAAATAACTGAGTTATGACATATTTCTGAGAAAAAATAACCATTCCTCATAGCTAGGTAGTAGCAAATGGCCTGTTAATAACAATAAAACTCAGGAAAAGTGCCATATCCACAGTCTATCCCACTAATCTTGAAAATGTATTAGTAGTGAAGATCTAAGGCCCAGTCCAAAAGACAATTTTTTCTGAACATTTATATTTCTCCAAAAGACCCTTCTTCTAAGTAGTCTGAAATTTGGGTTAGGTTGAATAGTATCTTGAATCAAATCATTGAAGAGCATCCAGGCTATGACATTTTTTTGATGGTGATCTTATTGCAAGGATATCTTCTACTCAACATAAATTGATCAATGATCTTCTATTTGAAGACCATCTAGAAAGGATTAACATCTTAAATAAGAACCTAAATAGTGTTGTTAGCTCAAGGAATAAGAAAACAAATGAATCAGGCAAAATCTTAGTACATTTCTTACAAGACATTGACTTTGTTCTTATTAATGTAAAAACTAATAGTGATAGAGATGGAAACCTCACTTATCCTCACTTATCACACATCATTTAGGGCTTCAATGATTGACCTTTTCCTCACAAACATAAATGCATAAGACAGAGTGGTGGGGGCTAAATCGGTGGAAGAATTCAAGAGGGCATGGGACAAGCATATGGGGCTGAGTATCGGTGGGAGGGTGGGGCTGGCAGGGAAGGGAGGGGAGGGGAGGTGTAGAGGAAAAAAGGGCAGACTGGATGGGCCGGTATGGTCCTTTTCTGCTGTCAAGCTTCTATGATATGATTCTATGACTCTATGATTGAGTTTTGGATTTTGAGGTCATAGATTGGAATCTCCTCATCTACCAGTACTGGTTAAATTAAACTTTGAAAAACCATTTGAAATGCCTTCAAATGTTGTTTTATGCTCCGTAGAGGTGATTAACCTCGATAAATTAAACTGAGACAATTTCATATTGAGCAGCTAGAATGTTGTCTCAATTTCAAACAGGCCTTAACATTTTGAAATGAAATTCTAGGCTTTCAGAATCCAACTGGATGTATATTTCTTTGGGAGCAGATGCTAAAATTCACAGCCCCACTATTAGATAAACAGGATAATAATGCTAGGAAAATGGACTCCTGATTTAATGAAAAAAAATGTATTACAGCAAAAAAAAAAAGAGTTAATGAAGTTAGAAGGTACACAGGGATGAGATCAAAATCAATTTAAATCTCTTAAACAGGAAATGAAAACAATATAACCAAATTCTGAAGAATAGCAAAATTATCAAAAACACCTTTGGAGAAGTTTACATGATTCAGTCATAGGGAAAATATCAAACAGTTTTGAATTGTGGTGGCAAAGGGTTGTAATACATATTATTCATCACTAGATGCTTATATTCAGCCCTTCCAGTAGGAAGCATGTTACAAAAAAGGTTTATTTTAATACAAAAGAAGAGGCTCAGGACACTGTATTATTATTCTCACTATATAATATTCAGATGAATTCATATCCAATTCCCCTTTGTTTTTTTTTGAAATTAGAAATTATGGAAGCAGTGCTTCAAACTGAGAATGGTATGGCAGCAGGCCCTGATAAAACAGTTTCAGATATATTAAAATGTTTCCTGTTAAATGACTCACAGATGTCCTACCTGATAAGTTTAACCTGCTCAACACAGAAAATCTTCTATCATGATGTTCTATCAAGATTATAGAAATGGACATAGGATAGAAATATTTTTGAAGAAGCCAAAAGTTTCTTCAGAAGAAAATAGGTGTACTGTTCAACATTGCATGGTTCTTTCTCATCTTTTAAATAAATATGTATCAATACAAAAAGGCAAATAATTTTGCTCTTTCATTGACTTAAGGATGGTGTTTGATAGTGTAAGCAGGAAAACCTTTGAGATTACATTGTATAACTCAGCAATGGAGGCACACTTACCAGAGATATTGATCAGGTTATACGAGAACACTTGGTCTTGTGTTCCAAATAATATCATGGGATAATTAACTGCAAAAATGACTATAATCTTAGGAGTACATCAAGGATGCATTTTAGCACCATTGTTATTCAATCTATTTATTGACACAATAATTTCTAAGTTAAGTAACTAGGATTTTCTCTCACCCAGAGTTAAAAATTATTGAATTCCATATTTGTTCTACACTAATGACATAGTATTAGTCTCAACATCCCTCATGGGGCTAGAAAAACAGTTAAATAAATTGAATCCGGCATGCCAACAAAAAACATTTAAAAATCAATACAACTAAAACCCAACTTTTGGTATACGGTATGACAAGATGTGACTTACATTCTCTTTTTCTGGATCAGAGCAAACTACAAACAGTTAACACTTATGATTACTTAGGAGTTCATTATAGTAAAGACCTTAAATGGATATCACACATAAATTATTTAAAACAATTGCTATAGTCTACAGTAAACAAGGTGGTCAGATTTATGAAAAATGATGGATGCCATTCTATAACAGGATTTCTTACAAAAAAATAAACAACAAGATAGAAGCATCCATAATGCATGCTTCAGAGATCTAGGGAGTGGTGAAATTGGATCCAAGCGAAAGAAGCTTAAATAAACTGTATAAATATTTACTTAGTCTTCCTGTATGTCTCTGAACATATTCTGCAATCAGCTAGGTCAGTTCTCACTGAGCACCATAATAAAGATTAGGACCTCAGTTTTAACATGGACCTCCAGACGCAGTGCAAAACAAGATTCACAAAAAAATGCTTTAAAGAGCATGCAGAATATACGAACAAAAGTTTTCAGTCCCAGTTTATATTTTTTATGAAGAAAAAAGTCTATCCAGCAGGAGTTGTAAATATGTCTGATATCTTCTGAATACCTAGGGGGAATCACAGAGCAAATTAAACAGAAATTTAAGGACATCACAGTGCAGAATGATATGGCTGTCATTCAAAACTCTAAAATGTATATTACATACAAATATCCAAAACAAAGATTTATTAGAGAACCTTATTTGGATTATATTCGTAATAGAAATAAGAGAAATATCTTCACAAGCTTCAGATTAGAGCTGTTTTGCAATAATCAGTTCTATTATAGGCAGCACAGAAATAAAGTTGCCTCCTCTTATTATAATTGTGGTAACAGCAACATTGGTGACTTACAGCATATCTTACTGAGCTGCCCATTTTTCAAAAAACAAAGAAATACAGCAATAATCATCTGGCAGAGATTCTTTCTATTCCATATTATCCAGAAAAAGAAAATATTTAATTTCTTCTTTCTAACTATCAATCAGAAATGTTGAAGTTAGTTAAAGCATTCATTAATTATATAAAATTACTCTGAAATTCTAGAGTAATTTATACCAGTTATCTTTTCCTTTCTTGTGTTCCCCCGATCTCGAGACACCACTTGCCTAATAAGCATTTATAAAGACAGATCATTATCTAAGAAGAGCTGACATGATACAAATTTCAAATGTTAAATTTTCAGGGTTTATCTAGGGACACTTTTTAATTTCAATGGACATCTTCCAAGATTTTTGGGTATTGGGAATACATATTACAATATGCTGCTAAGGAATGACAGTAGCTAGACTAAAATCTTTTACCTTTGGGATTTTCCAAGTTAGCTAAAGTTCTCCCAAGATCTATCCTGACTTTGCACAACTTTTTATTATGTTAACAGTAAGAAATAAAATCATATTTGTAATATATTGATACCACTAAAAGTAATTTTGTATATGATCTGTTAATTTTTATTATTGGTATGTCTGACTATTAATGTGATTTGATGTATTTCATTGAATTTGTTTTATTATTGTAAAGACTTGTAAATGGAACAAATAAACTTTAACTAGTTAGAGCATTGCCTTTAGGTAAGTGTCCAGCCCTCGTACCCTACAGTATCATAGTGCACTGTGTTTAAGTACGCATCACTTGTAGCCTATATTATCATAGTTAGATTATGCACTCTATGTACCCTAAATTATCATAGTTAGAGCTCTGCCTTTAAGTAAGTATGCACCCCACATATCCTAAATGATCACAGTTACAGCACTGCCTTAATGTAAGGATGCACCCTCCATTCTTTAAATTGTCATAGTTGGAGCAGTGCCTTTAAGTAAGTATGCACTCAGGGTACCCTACATTTTCATACTTAGAGCACTGCCTTTTGTAAGTTTGCACCACACATAACCTAAATTATCATAGTTAGAGCACAGCCTTAAAATAAGTATGCACCCTGTGCATCCTGAATTATCATAGTTATAGCACTGCGTTTAAGTAAGTATGCACCCTGTGTATCCTGAATTATCATAGTTATAGCACTGCTTTTAAACAAGTACGCACCCAGGGTGCCCTAAACAATTAGCAAAAGAAAAAAAGGAGCTGAAAAAATGAGAGATAGAAGCACTGAAATAGTGCTGCAGAGTGATTCTTTATTAAAACAGAATACAACAAAGGCCCTGCGCTTCAAACATCTGCAAGTTCTTTCTCAGGGGAATGCTCAGTTATACTTCAGGTGCTGCTTAAATAGCAGAATTCTTAAAGTTACATGTACACATTAAATTGTACATGTAAAAAATGTATATCTATGTGACAATATACCTAAATAACAAAAACTGAACAATAAATAAAAAATATTTATTAAGCAAGTAGGTACTGATGCTGCATGCAGGGACAAACAACTTTTAACTGTAAGAAAGTCCTCACAGAACACAAAAGGATAGACAAAAAAGATACACAATAAAAGATGTCCATGATAACAACAGGCAAACCTGAGAAAGACAAATAAAGGGGTTTCAGTAAATACAGTTACAAAATGCTATAAACTAAAACAAACTTTTTTCCTTCAGCTAGGGTAATAAATCTTAACTGTCATTACGACCTTCTGGATAGCGAGCCCCATGGTGAAAATGGCCCTGCTTTCTTTTTGTGAAATCATGCACATTCTATCTCCTCCCCTAACAGGAGGCAGAACCCACTCAATCCCCGCCTACATCTGAGTCATGTACAAGTGCCCAATAAGACCCAACAGGGGTATCACACTGGGCATGAGAGATGGACTTAACATGTTCCTGGATATGTTCTTTCTAAGGACGTTTGGTATGGCCAATACATAATTTGTTACAGGGACACCAAAAGGCATAGACAACATAGGAGGTTCTACATATAATGCATTGTCTAACTTTAAAAGTATTGTTGTTGGTGGGATTAATAAATGTATTGCCCTCTTGGGCATACTGACAGATGTTGCATGCATGACATTTAAAGGACCCCCCATTAAATGTATTAGATGCAATAACAGTGTCAGTCAAATGGCTTTTGGACACAAAATCTTGAATATGTTTTCCTCTGCAGTAAACCACTTGTGAACGATCCCCCACCACATCCCTCAAGTCTGGATCTGTGTGTAGTACTGGCCAGAACCTTTTCATAACCCCTGCAATCCTTGGGGCTAACATATTGTAATTAGTGATAAACTTCTTTTGGTTGGAAGAATCTTCTCTGTTTTTGGATACTAGGAGTTCATTCCTGTCCTTATTCTGAGCATTAAGGTTAGCTGCAGTAAGCAAATCATTTTGGTAACCTCTTTTCAACAATCTTCTTTGTAATTCATTTGCTTGTATGTCAAAAGTGCGCATGGTACAGCAATTCCACCAAAGGCGGAGGAACTGGCCATAGGGGATATTGGTAAGTAAATAGCTGAGGTGGGAGCTATCAAATCTCAAGAAGGTATTACCAGCAGATGGTTTTCTGTAATTTTCAGTTGTAATTCTAACTGTGTCAGTATTTCCAAAAAGCTTAAGCTCCAAGAACACTTTCTTAGATGGGTGAATTTTATAAGTGAAATTTAAATTCAGTGTATTTTGACTAATCAACTGAACAAAAGATTTAGCTTCTTCTGCAGTATCATTCCAAAAAATAAGTAAATCATCAATAATGCGGCCCCAATATTTAATCCTACTAATATAATTATAGATAGCAGGGCCATTTTTGCCATGGGGGCCCTCTATCCAGAAGGTCTTAATGACAGGTGGGATTTATTACCCTATCTAAAGGAATTTTGATTTTTTTATTTATGGCATTTTGAAGCTTTATTTACTGAAACCCTAGAAAGAACAGAGCCGCACAGAGTGAGCTAGGGGTGCTATGTGACAATGATAAGGCAAGAGCAAAAGCAGTCACGGCACTCACCTCAGCACAGTACAAGTACAAAACAATGCAGCAGACCTGGAAGTCATGAAGAATAGCTTGTTTTATTTAAATAGCCAGCAGCCGAACATACACCCAGCTGGGTATAGAGTATGCAGTAGTAAAGTGTGCTCTGGCGTTTCACCTAGAGGAGTCTTTTTCAAAGATAGTGCACCCTAGTGAATTTACCATATATATAGCACCAAGAGACAATCACATGACCAGAAACAATCCACATTTAAAGTGACATAGTACAATACCTGTGCAAAACATCTCAATTACTCTGGTGTCTTTATATTAAAGTGCAACAAAGTGGTATGATAAAATTGCTAAATCCTAAAGGTACACAACATTAAAATGCTCCCTCTATAATTGCCCTATTGTATATATTTATTTAGATAAATTTAACTGGGACAAAAGTCCTTCACATTCTAATATTTTTATCTCAAAGGCCAAAAAGCACAAAAAAGAGCAGAGACAAAGTGTTGAAAGTGGTTGGATTACAATTCCATTAATTAGGTAGTTTTTTAAAGATAAACCAATTCTATAAGATCTAATACTATAATGGGAGGAGGGGGAAGGCAAGGGAAAGGGGCCTAGTGTCAGAGAGCTCTGGAGCTAAAGAGAGGGGAAGGAAAAACAACAACAACAAGGGTGGAAGAGATAAGAAGCAAAAACTTAAAACTTACAAGACCTGAAGCTGGGGGTCAGCCCATGACTTCAAAAACCTTTTTTTTACATGGTCCACTATGTGTACTTGCTTACAGATGTAAGAATGGGCGAAAACATATAGTGTAGGGAAACAAGTGGACAGAGGTGAAATTGCCACTTTGTTCAAGCAGACTCGATAAACCGTAAGGCCTAATCTGCTGGCAATTAGTATGTTAGTATTTTCACATAAAGTATAGGTAGCATCACTGATGGCAACTACAAAAGAAAAGAAATACACGTGTTCTATCATTTCATTTCATTTCCTGTCCATTAAAAATGGTTTGATTTCAATTTGTTCATTCAACCCTTTGCCCATATGTGCCTGTAGTGTGTAAATCAAGAACATTTCCTGTCTACTTAATAGACCTTCCTTGTCACCTCCTCTTGGGCCTAAAACAACATGTTCTGTGCCTATCATTTTCAAAACATGGTCATTCTTATTTTCTGCATTAAACATGTGCACAGCCCAAACATATTTAAAGTCGTTATTATCATGGACAGCCTTTATTGTCTGTCATTTTGTACTCTTTGAAGACTTTCTTACCATTAAAAGTTGTTTGTCCCTGCATGGAGCATCAGTACCTACTTGCTTATATTTATTATATATATATATATATATATATATATATATATATATATATATATATATAAAGACTGCCAACCCTACTCCTCCTTCAGGCCCAACTTCAGAAAAGTTTTACTGAAGCTGAGTCCTGGTTCTTCTCTCATAAGTTGGTGCTTAACTGCGAAAAAAACGAAGGTCATACTCTTCCATGATACCCACAGCAAGCACAAAGCCAAACAATTGGTGATTAAAAACAGTGCAGGTGTTATCCTTGATCAGATTCAATCTTTTAAATACCTAGGAGTTACTCTGGATAGTACGCTCTCCTACTCCAACCATGTTGAGAATGTTGCCAAGGTAGTTAACATTCGCCTAGGCCTTCTACACAGGCATAAACACTGCCTTACTACTGAAGCCCTCAGACTGGCTATCCAAAGTTCAGTTGTGTCTATTATTGACTATGGATTGGTCATTTATGGTTCCACCACAGACACAACCCTACGTCGGCTCACCACAGCTCTGAATAAGGCATGCCATCTACTAACTGGTGTAGCATATTGTACTCACACTTGTGACCTTTACAAACAAGCAGGCTGGCTTCAACTCCAGACTTGCATTGAATGTCAAGCCTGCCTTTTTGGCTAAGAAGGCAGATCTTGGTCTCCTACCACCAGGTTCCCTTTAGCTTTTCAGTCCCTTCCGGGGCGATCGGAGCACACAGAGTTCTGTGAGCCAAACTTTTAATGTCCCTTGCTGTTGAACCTTGCTCCAACAGTGTTCCATTGCAGTTAGAGCTGTTAATTTATTTAATTCCCTTCCTCCTAAGATTGCGATGACTGCAATCTTGGGACCATTTAAGCGGGAAGCTGTATCAATTCCTAGTTTCCAGAGCATCTCATGACTGCTATACCTAATCTCTGCTGATGGCTAAATGCACTGGCACCTCCCTCTTTTACCATTTGCCCCTGTATAGCCCTATACTGCTGCTGTGCTATTCCACTCACAACACTTCCTCCCCTATCCCTTTCCCATTCCTGCCCTCTTTTCATCCTACTTCATCCCCCTTTCCTTTACCCCTCCACTCCCACTTCCCCCTCTCTCTGCTCTGTTTCCTCACCTTGTTTTCTCCCTTTACCCCCGGCCCCGCAGGTCTTTCCTGCTCAAGCTTCATTATGGAATCTTCCTCCTTCCTCTTTTTTTGCTCCTTCCACCACCAATTCACTCCTTGTACTTTCTCTCCTTGTAAGCCCTTTCACCCCTCTTCAGACAAGGCCACTGGTTGCACGTCACAGAATATTTATCTTGCCATATTGTTCTTTTGTTTATATAATTATTTTCCTCATGTTGTACTATTTACTGAAACCATTGTAATTTGCTATTCTTGTGACTTAACATGGAACCGCTGTAAAAGAGCCCTTGGCTCAAAGGTCTTTCCGATTTGTTAAATAGATAAATATATATCTATATAGGATACATGATGGGCAGGAGTGAGATATGGGAAATATTCTCCTTCCTGCAGAGTGAGAATGCACAGCTCACTCTGCAGGAGGGAGAAGATTTCCCATATCTCATGATATGCACATCATGTATGCTATTTATACAAATGGGGTGAGAGCATATGACGTGTCATGTTTTGCTGTGTCTTTTTTGCTATATCTATGTGCTTTTTTTGTTTGAGTTTTAGTCTTTAGTAACACATTTTTGGTAGGCAGGTGAGTTTTTTAGGAGTACTAGGCAGTTAAGTGATTTGTTCAGATTTACACAGTATGCAAGTGGAGGTTGTGAGAATCAAACCCAGGTCTGGTCTGCTGGCTGTACCAAGCTTGTTCAGATCTCATTACTCCAAGCTCTAGGCTATACTGAAAACACTGTTTGTCTGTGGTCTGAGTGTGGGAGTGTTTCTGAATGGGCTGGGATTGTTAGAAGCACTGTTGAACACAAGTGATTGCGTTTGGCTGTGCTAATTGTGTTAGTTGCAGCTTGCAGTGAGAAAGAGAAACTGCTTTGTAAATGAGTTTCATTTGAATTCAGGTTGCTTTTATGCTGAGATTAGCATAGAAATGGGATAGGGGTGTTGGAAACTTTGGAACACAGAGAAGTGTGTTTTTCTATGCTATTTGTGTTAGGCCCTGTCCACACTGCAGCCCAAAAACCCTTCTGTAACGTTACAGAGGGTGTAAACCGCATCAGTAACGCCCTGTGTTTACACTGGTAACGTTACAGGAGGCGTTTTCGTAACCGTTGTGGAAACCACATATGAGGTGGTTTCCACAATGGTTATGAAACCGGTCCTGCCCTGGTACCGTTACCGGCGGTAGTGTGGACTGCTGGTAATGGTCCCCTGCAGGGCAAAAAGCGTAGCGCAAGCTGTAACAGTTGCCCAGATCCTGATGTGTGGATCGGCAGTGCCGGTCCCGTAATGGACACCCGCCATAGTGGACACTGCACCGCTCACGGCCGTAACGGATTGCATCCGCTACCGGGCGCAAGCGGTGTAGTGTGGACGGGGCCTTAGTTGCAACTTGCAGTGAGAAAGAAACTGCTTTGTAAATGAGTTTCATTTGAATTCAGGTTGCTTTTATGCTGAAATTAGCACAGAAATCGGATAGGAGTGTTGGAAACTTTGGAACACAGGGAAGTGTGTTTTTCTGTGGTATTTGTGTTTGGTGCAGCTTGCAGTGAGAAAGAAACTGCTTTGTATGTGAGTTTAATTTGAATTCAGGTAGCTTTTATGTTGAGATTAGCACAAATGGGCTAGGAGTGTTGGAAACTTTGGAACACAGGGAAGTGTTTTGCAATGCTAACTGAGTGATTAGCAGGTTTCAGTGAGACAGAAACTGATTTTTGAAGCACTTTCATTTAGAATGCTAGCTTGAGTGAATGATGACATCAGCAGTGTGGATAAATGGAATACATCTCACTCGACTGATGTCATCAGCATTTATCGCACTGCAGTGAGAATATCTCAATTTATTGCACTGGATAGCTCTCACCCCCATTGTGTGTGTGTGTGTATATGTGTGTATATGTATATGTATATGTATGTATATATATATATAGATAGATATATATATCTAGATAGATAGATAGATATGTCTGTCTATCTATCTATCTATCTATCTATCTATCTATCTATCTATCTATCTATCTATCTATCTATATTATAGTGGCATGGTAGTGTCACTATAGTTAGGGTTGAGTACCCCATTTAAGGTTAAACTCTGAAATTTGGCAGCTTGATAACTTTGCCACCATATGATGAATTTTCCTGAAATTTGGTATGCACAGAGCGGTACTATAGATCTCTGGATCTGCCAAGTGTCATAATGGTTGGACATACGGTTGTGGAGCTACATAGCACCATAGAATGTGGTAATTACGCATTTTCGCATATTCTTTGCTCACACCTACAGGTCGCACAGTCTGTGCCACCAGTCTGAAACCTTCAGGGAACATGCAGCCCGGGTCCCCAATGTGCCTTTAAAAGATTTTGTGAAAAAAATATTAAATGGTTCAAAAGTTATTCAAAAAAACAAATTTCCCATTATAGTCAATGGGAAAAGTTAACAAAAAGTTCGACAGTGTTGTAAATGACCCCTATAGTGTCGCAAATTACCCCTGTAGTGTCACTAATCTGCCATCTTGTTTTCAGTTGGTGGTCACAGAAATGCTTGGCATTTAACTTTGGGACCCTCTAGGGACACAATTCTTCTTGTGTTCACCTAGTCGAGCCCTGAGGATGCTAGCTATGTCTTTTTTGGGGGTTAAACACCCCAGAAATATGTTTTTAACATTTTTGGAAACAGTAGTGCCACAAAGTAGTGTCGCACTTGTGACACTTTTCTGATTTTTTTTTTGTGAAGGTGTCACAAATCACGACACTACTTTGTGACACTATGCCAAAAAACAACAGGAAATCTTTTCCACCCTGCTGCAAAAGAATGGTTTGGTCTTTTGGGCTGAAATCTGGAGGGAAGAAAGCCAAGATGCCTCAGATGTGCCTTTTGGTGGTTGGTGAGAAAATATTAGAGGGTTGCAAAGTTACAGCACTCCAAAGTTTATGATTTTCCCCATAGGCTAACATTATGGCATCCATCGCACATTTCGGGGCCAGTATCTCAAAAACGCTTCGAGATACGGACTTTTAGTCAGAAAAATGCTTACCCCCCACTAGGGAGCTAAGTACAAAACTAGCCAGGAAAGTCACAAATAATATGAAATTAAATTTTTTTTTCTACAGCGTACGGTTCCTGAGATATTAGCAATATAGTATTCCAAGTGTTCATTTTCTGCTCCAAGGGCCATTATTATGCATACATTCTTTGTATTCACTGTGCTTCTGAATGCACCTTTTTGGGACAGAAGGGTGTGTGTTTGCATTACTGTTACAATTACCGTTTCCGCTTCCGTAACCATTTGTGTTAGCGTTTCCATTTACATCACTGTGTGTGTTACCCTTTGCGTTTGCATTTGTTCTTGTGTTTGCATTACTGTTACCATTTGCATTTCCATTACTGTTTTTGTTTGCATTTCCTTTTGCATCACCATGTGCATTACCATTTGCATTTGTGTTTCCTTTGGTGTCATCATTGGTGTTACCGTAAGCTTTTGCATTTCCAGTTGCATTACCGTGTGCATTACCGCTTGCATTTGTATTTCCATTTGCATTTGTGTTTCCTTTGGCATAATCATTGGTCTTACCACAAGCATTTACATTTCCAATTGTGTTACCATTTGCGTTTACGCTTGTATTTGCATTTCCATTTGTGTTAGTGTTCTGTTTGGTGTCATCGTGGCTGTTACCATAACCATTTGGTTTCCAATTGCATTACCATTACTGTTTGCGTGTTCGTCAACATTTGCATTTGCGTTTCTGTTGTCCTTAGCGTTTGATTTTTGGTAGCATTTTTGTTGTCGATTGCATTACTGTTTCCTTTTTCATCGCCGTTGCCATTACCATTTGCATTTCTGTTTGTGTTTCTGTTACCGTTTGCATTTTTGTTACCATTTGCGTTAGCGTTTCCATTGGTGTTAGCGTTTGCATTACTGTTTTTGTTAACGTTTGCATTTCTGTTGCAGTTAACATTTTTGTTACCGTTTGCATTACCATTTCTGTTTTCATTAACGTTTGTGCTTGCATTTCTCTTACCGTTTGCATTATCATTTACATTTGCATCACCATGTGCGTTACTGTTTGCGCTACCTTTACTATGTGAAAAAAATCACATGGTGGCAGTGTGGCGCCCTGTTTATAGTGCACATTCTCAAAAAGAAGGGAAATTCATGGCAAAAAACTCTGTTTAATGCATCAGTTAGGGTTGTTCCATAGCAATAAATGGAGCAAATTTGGTGTTAGGGTTGAAAACCCTAACTCTGCATTCACCCCACCCCCACCTCCACACACACACATACATGCAAGAAGGGGAAGGACAAAGGCAACACAACCAATCACACACAACCAGCTCCAGGTGACAGAACTAACATACAACTATCTAAACCATGAAACCACACACCCATGCTCCCATCGGGCTGTGGCAAGGGTTGTCACTGCTAACTGTGATCCCTGACATTCCACACACCGCAAAATACATATCACTATGCACAACTGGGCATCTTGGACCACACGGTGCCACCATCACATAACACAGACTATACATATGGTATTTTGGTGTTCACAATATCCAAAACAGGATTTTGCACATTCCCTGAAATACTTTCGAAAATCTCTTTCGTAAATGTGACAATGTTCTGATATGCATTTGCGTCACTTTCATGTTAGCGACAGTAGTTTGTGACACTGCTTTGTATACTTTCGCAAATGCGACACTCTTGTGTCTTCCATTTGCGACACTATTTTGCAACACTAACTTATATGCTTTTGCAAATGCGACACTTTCATCTCTTCCGTTTCCCACACTTTCATGTTTGCAAAACTATTTTGCAAAAGTATGGTCCTGATGACTGCACATCTTTGCCATCATCCTGCAAGGAAACGGTTGGGTTCTTTAGGCTGAAATTTGTAGGGTGGCAAGCCCTGGTTCCACAGATGTGCCTTTTCCTGCTTTGGTGCTAAAATACTTAAGCATGACAAAGTTACACTGTTCCAAAACTGAGCAATTTGCCATAGACTAACATTGCGATGCTCATGATGTCTTTTTGCCACCCATATGTTGGAAATGAAATGAGGTACACTGTTTTCACTACTGCCACCTGAAATTAGATTTCTTACCTACTTGCTATGGTAGCACAGATATACACATCCTGCTGGTTGTGTGATTGGTTGTGTTGCCTTGGTCCTTCCCCTATTTGCATGGATGAGTGTGTGTGTGGTGGTGGTGGTGGTGGGGAGGAATGTGGAGTTAGGGTTTTCAACCCTAACACTGAATTTCCTCACTTTTTTTGCTGTGCAACAACCCTAACTGATGCATTAAACACAGTTTTTGCCATGAATATAGATTCATGGCAAAAACTCTGTTTAATGCTTCAGTTAGATTTAAGTGATAGTGAGGAAATGATGGGGTTGAGCATTTCCCACCCTCATTTCATCCTCCACAGACTGGAGATGCCTGGTGTGTTATGGGGTCATGCAGTCTAACTCTCACCCCATTCACCTTTACTGTAGCATGTCAACCTGCTTACACATGGAATGGGGTGAGAGTTGGGCTACATGACCTCGTGGCACACCCTGTCATCTGTCAGTATGTGGAGGATGGGTGTGGGGGGGGTTAGGTGCTCAACCCTAACGTCTCATTTCCTCACTTTTGTCACTTTAACCCTAACTGGTGCATTGAATGTAGTTTTTTGCCATAAAAAAAAAAAAATATATATATATATATTATAGTGGCATGGTAGTGCCACTATAGTTAGGGTTGAGTACCCCATTTAAGGTTAAAGTGTGAAACTTTGCAGCTTAATAACTTTGCCACTGTATGATGGATGTGTCTGAAATTTGGCAGGCATGGAGCAAACCCATAGATCTCTAGACCTGCCAAGTTTTGTAACAGTCAGGTATACAGTTGCAGAGCTATAAAGCAATATAGAAAGTCATATTTACGCTTTTTTGCACATTCTTTGCTCACACCTACAGGTCACATGGTTTGCATGACTGGTCTGAAACCTTCCAGGAACATGCAGCCAGGGTCCTGATGTGCCTTTTGAAGATTTTGTGAAAAAATATTAAACGGTTTAAAAGTTATTCAAAAAACATGCTTCCCATCATAGTCAATGGGAAAAGTTAATAAAAAGTTTGACAGTGTCGCAAATGCAGCTTTTAGTGTCACAAATGACCCCTGTAGTGTCGTGAGCCAGCCATTTTCTTTTCAGTTACTGGTCACATAAATGCTTGGCATTTAAATTTGGGACCCTCTATAGACACAATTATTTTTGTGTTCACCTAGTCGAGCCCTGAGGATGCTAGCCATGTCTTTTTCTTGGGGTTAAACACCCCAGAAATCAGTTTTTTGAATTTTTGTAAACTGTAGTATCACAAAGTAGTGTCGTGCTTGTGACACTTTCGTGATTTTTTTTTTTTGCGAAAGTGTGATTTGTGATACTACTTAGTGACACTATGCCCAAAAGAATAAGAAATCTTTGCCACCCTGGTGCAAAAGAACGGTTTGGTCTTTTGGGCTGCAATTTAGAGAGAAGAAAGCCAAGATGCCACAGATGTGCCTTTTGGTGGTTCAGTGACAAAATATTAGAGGGCTGCAAATTTACAGTACTCCGAGTTTGACTATTTTTCTCATAGACTAACGTTACGACGTCCTCCGTGCCTTTCGGGGCCCTTATCTTGGAAACGCTTCGAGATGCAGACTTTTCCTCAGAAAAATGCTAGGGGGCCAAGTACAAAACTAGCCAGAAAAGTCATAAATTATATGAAATTTTAATTTTTTTTTGATGTATGGTTCCTGAGATATAACCAATTTTGTATTCCAGGTGCTCATTTTCTGCTCCGAGGCCCATTATGCATACATTATTTGTATTCACTGTGTTTCTCAATGCAACTTTTGGGGAAAAAAGGGTGTGCACTTCCGTTACTGCTACAGTTAGCATTTCCACTTGCTTTTCCATAACCGTTTGCGTTAGCATTCCAGTCTACGCCACCGTGTGTGTTACCCTTTGCATTTTTGTTTGTGCTTGCATTTGCGTTACTGTTACCATTCGTGTTTCCACTACTGTTTCTGTTTGCATTTTGTTTTGCATCACTGTGTGCATTGCCATTTGCATTTGCATACGTGCTTCTGTTTGCATTTCCTTTGGCATCATCGTTGGTGTTACCGTTAGCATTTACATTTCCAACTGCGGTATCATGACCGTGCGCGTTACCATTTGTGTTTCCGTACGCGCTTGCATTTGTGTTTCCGTTTGCATCACTGTTCGCTTTGACATCATCATTGCTGTTACTGTAACTGTTTGCGTTTCCAATTGCGTTACCGTTACTATTTGCATTACTATTTCTGTTTTTTATTAATGTTTGCGCTCACCTTTCTCTTACTGTTTGCATTATCAGTTACGTTTGTGTCATCATGTGCATTATCATTTGTGCTTGTGTTTGCATTACCATTAGTGTTACTATGTCACAAAAAAATCATATGGTGGGAGCGCGGGGCCTCGTTTGTGCTTGCATTTGCATTACTGTTACCATTTGCGTTTCCATTACTGTTTCTATTTGTGTTTCATTTTGCATCACCGTGTGCATTACCATTTGCATTTTTGTACACACTTCTGTTTGCGTTTGTGTTTCCTTTGGCATCATCGTTGGTGTTACCATTAGCTTTTGCATTCTCAATTGCGCTATCATGACCGTGCACATTACCATTTGTGTTTCCGTATGCACATGCATTTGATTTCCATTTGTGTTACTGTTCACTTTGGCGTCATCGTTGCTGTTACTGTAACTGTTTGCATTTCCAATTGCATTACCATTGCTGTTTGCGTGTTCGTCACCATTTGCATTTCTGTTGGCTCAGCGTTTGCATTCTCGGTTGTGTTGCCATTGTCAATTGTGTTACTGTTTCCTTTTGCTGTGCTGTTGCCTTTACCATTTGCATTTCTGTTTGTGTTTGTTTCTGTTTGCATTTTTCTTACCATTTGAATTTCCATTGGCGTTAATGTTTACATTACTGTTTTTGTTACCGTTTGCGTTTCTGTTGCCATTAACGTTTGCATTACCATTTGCTTTACCATTTCTGTTTCATTAATGTTTGCTGTTGCAGTTCTCTTACCATTTGCATTTTCATTTATGTTTGCATCACCATGTGCGTTACCATTTGCGCTTGTGTGCTTGTGTTTGCATTACTGGTAGCGTTACTATGTCACAAAAAATCACCTGGTTCGGGGCCCACGTTCCCACCACCACATTCCATTCAATATTTATAGTGCTCATTCTCAAAAAGAGGGGAACTTCATGGCAAAAGAATCCATTCAATGCATCAGTTAGGTTTGTTCATAGCAACAAAAGTGAGAATATTTGGTGTTAGGTTGCCACCCTTATACCCCAAGTCCTGTCCCCACCAACGGGCATCGGGATGTGCGTTGGGATCATTGGTCCTAACTCTCACCCCATTTTCCTATACTCCACCACCTCAGCTTGTTTACACATGGGATGGGGTCAGATTTAGGACCGATGACCCTAACGCACACCCCGATGCCTGTTGGTGGGGATGGGGTGGGCTTGAGGTGCAAGGGGTGGCAACACAAACACCAAATTTCCTCACTTTTGTCACTGTGGAACAACCTTAACTGATGCATTAAATGGAGTTTTTGCCATGAAGATATATATATATTTAAACCTTAGTTGAGCACCCTCACAACCCACACTGCCCTGCACAGATCGATAGATGCCAGGCGTGCCATGGGTGTCAGGCTCAACTCTCACCCCATTCCATGTGTAAGCATGTTTATATGCTACAGTAAAGGAGAATGGGGTGATAATTAGGCCTCACAACCCCATGACACACCCTGGCATCTGTCAGTCTGTGGAGGATGGGTGTGTGGGTTGTGAGGGGGAGGTTAGGTGCTCATCCCTAATGTTTCATTTCCTCACTGTCACTTTAACCCTAACTGATGCATTAAATGCATTTTTTTGCCATGAATTTCCTTACTTTTTTAAAAAGTGTAATATAACTAGTAAAAAAACATGTATCGGTGGGAGCGCAGCCCCCACTTATGCATAGCTATACAGCAGCCCTATATGGCAAGGAATACTTGTAACACAAATTTGACAATATTTAATTAACCATGCAACCTATGAAAACAATTCCATTGTAAGCTTCCTCTATGGTTTACAATCTTGTTCCAGCGACATAGCTATGCTGCCAGTAGCGAAAACTCTGTATCTTGCTTCATTTTTGAGATGACTGCACTGAAAGGCATGACAGACACCACAATGTAAACCTATGGGGAAAATGTCAACTTTGTCATGGCATATCTATGCAACCACTTAATTCCCCAACACCTAAACAGTGTAATTCATACCTGTAGGACATCCCTCTACACCCTGTAAATTTCAATTAAAAAGACCAGACCATTAATGAGCTATGCAATTCTAAAGTTTTTACACCTTTTAAAATGTTTCAGTCATGAGATAGCAAAATCCTCAGCCATGAGATAAATCGTAGTCCGTGACCTAACAAAATCCTAGTCAGTGAGTGGACAACTGGTCACTCCAGTCTGGGCCATCTGGTCATCTCCAGGGCCATCTGGTTGTCCCCAGGGACATCTGGTCATGAAATTCCAGCTATCTGATCATCCTCTCATGAACAAAGCTCACAGACCAGGATTTTGCAGGCTCACGAAAGAAGATTGTTAGCGAATCGTGAAAGAAGAATTTTTCATTTTTAGAAACCTATTTTTTGATAGAAAGGAAGCAAACCAAAGGCATGACTTTGTAGAGGGGTCACCCTGAACAAAATCCATGCCTTATTTGCCCCAAATGTCACCCATGGAGAAAGCTACAATATTTTGTTTGACTGGAAAACTAAAAACAAGATGGTAGCTCGCGAATAAATAATTTTTCTGATGGACTAGGATTTTTCCTTTCATGAGCTGACAAAATCTTTGACTGTGAGACCATTTATCTTTTGCAAAATATAAAATTTTAAGTGAACTGAGCATGCTCAAAACTCAAAAATTAAAAATGTTATAACTTTGGAACAGATTAATACTTGTTTACCAAACCAATGCTGAATTATTCCTTGACCCAACCTTTTTTTCAGTTCCAGGTTTCAGACCAAAAGACCACACGGTGTGGTTGCAGCACCATGGGAAAAAATGCATCAAAACTGGTGAAAAGTGCATGTTTTGTCATTTTACTGTGCAAAAACTGTATGTCTGACCAAAACACAACTTGGTAAATGAAGAGATCTACCATACCAAACTGTGCATTCCAAATTTTGTTCAAATCTGTTGAATGGTTGCAAAGTTATTAGCATGCAAAATTTGAGGTTTAACATTAAAGTGCCTACTCAGCCCTAACTATAGAGGCGCGACCGTGCCCCTGTAATATATATCTATATCTATATCTATATCTATATCTATATCTATATCTATATCTATATCTATATCTAGATATATATATATATATATATACACACACACACATATATATATTTATAAAATGGGTAGGAAAAATTATGTCTGCTGATTCGTTGGATTCCATCACATGGCCATGTGTATATCAGAGCGCAACCACACACCTGCACTTTTACCCCCTTAAAAAACAATTTTGCCATTTTATAAGATAGCTAACCCACTCTACGGTGTGCAGTTGTGCTCTGATATACACACGCCTTGGGTGGTTGACACACTCAGACTGTGGCCTCGTGCGTACAACGCACACCAAGGCATGCGTATATCACAGCGCAACCGCACACCTAAGAGTGGATTATCTATTACATATATGTATGTATATGTATATTTTACAGGGGTGCAGTCATGTGCCCCTATAGTTAGGGTCGAGTAGGCACTTTAATGTTAAACCCAATTTTTGCACGTTAACCATTCGATGGATTTGCACAAACTTTGGAATGCGCAGTATTGTATGGTAGATCTCTTGATTTACCAAGTTGCACTTTGGTTAGACTTACGGTTTTCACCACTTTTGAAATGTTTTTTGTATATGGTGCTGTGACCACACCGTTTGATGTTTTGGTCTGAAATTTAGAACATTGAAAGAGTTTGGGTCACAGAACACTCCAGTTTGGTTAAAAAATAATAATCCATTCCAAGGTTATTTAAGTTTTAATTTTTGGGTTCTGAACATGCTCAGTTCACGCCAAGATTTATATGTATGTTTTGCTAAAGAGGATTGGGCTCACAGTCAAGGATTTTGTCAGCTCATGAAAGGGGATTAAAAAAATCCTAATCTGTGAGGAAAGATTCCTTGTCCGTGAGCCACCATCTTGTTTTAATTTCCCCCCCAAACAAAATGTCATAGCTTCCTCTATGGTTGACTACTTGTTGCAATAAGGCATGGGTTTTGTTCAGGGTGATGTCCTCTACAAACCTATACCTTTAGTTTGCTTCATTTTGGCCCAAAAATGGCCATTTCAAATTTTAAAATTCTTTGTCTGTGATTCGCTTCTGATCCCCTTTCACAAGCTGACAGAATCCAAGTCTGTGAGCCGATCCTCTTTCATGAGGTAGCAAAATCCTTGACCGTCACTTCGTGACCAGATGTCCCCTCTCACATCAAGGATCGAGTGATGGTCAAGGATTTTGCTGCCTCACAAAAGGGGATCAGCTGGCGGACTGGGATTTTGTCAACTCATGAAAAGGGATTGGGCTTTTTGAATCCTCTTTCGTGAGTTGACAAAATCACATTCTGTGAGCTGTGAGAATCCTAGTCCACCACCCGATCCTCTTTTGCGAGATATCAAAATTCTTGACCATCACATAAGGACCAGATGGCCAAAATCTGATGACCAAGGATTTCTTGTGGATGGCAATTTTGATAGCTCATGAATGGGGATTGTTTGGATGGTCGGGGATTTTGCTACCTCACAAACTAGGAATTTTAAAACTTTTATAAACTTTCCCACTGCACTGTAAATTAACGATCTGGTCTTTTGATTTGAAATTTGCAGGTTGTTAAGGGGATGCCCTAGAGATGTGAATTATGCTATTTAGGTGTTGGAACATTAAACGGTTCCATAGATATGCCATCACGAAGTTCAGATTTTTCCCATAGGATAGTGTTGTGGTGCCCATAGTGCTTTTTTGTGCCCATCTCTCATAAATGATGTGAGATATAGATTTGGTTGTTTATGTTGCATGGACATCTCGCTGTCATAATTACAATGACACTTGAATTTTTTTCCTAGCTGCTATGGTTCCAGAGATATTGGCAAATTAGTGTTACAAGGATGTCTTGCCCTATAGGACTACTGTATGGTTCTGTAGCTATGTGTAAGTGGGAGCGCAGGGCCCAGAGGGCCCATGCTCCCACAGATGTATATCGTTATGCTGAAATGGGCGGCTTGGTGGGTCCCACCAACACATGCTATTTACTAGTCATATTACACATTTTCAAAAAATAAGGAAATTCATTGCAAAAAACTTTGTTTAATGCATCAGTTAGGGTTAAAGCAACAAATGTGGGGAAATGAGATGTTAGGGTTGAGCTCCTAACCCCCCCACCACCCCACCCCTTCCTCCTCCACAGACCGACAGACGCCAAGGTGTGCCATGGGGTTGTGAGGCCTAACTCTCACCCCATTCTCCTTTACTGTAGCATGTCAACCTGTTTACACATGGAATGGGGTGAGAGTTGGGCCTTGCAACCCCATAGCATACCCCAACGTCTGTTGGTCTGTGAAGGATGGGGTGGTAGGGGTTTAGGGGCTCAACCCTAACATCTCATTTCCCCAGTTTTGTCGCTTTAACCCTAACTGATGCATTAAACAAAGTTTTTTGCAATTTATATATATATATATATATATATATTAGGTACTGTATATTGTCAAACAGGTATAATTTTTTCTCACTATTTCACAAGCATTTGTCACAATTAGAATATTGTTTGTTACCTACAATCATTTTTTGTGGTCATGGTACTCAGTATAAGTGATTTAATGTGTGCATGCAACTTTAAGAATTCTGATATTGAAGCAGCATCTGAAGTGTAACTGATCATTCCCCTTGAGAAAAGACCTGCAGGGGTTCAAAGCGCTGGGGCTTTGTTGTGCTCTATTTTAAGAAATCATCACTCTGCAGCACTATTTCAGTGCTTCCCTCTCATTTTTTCAGCACAGTTTCTTTTTCTTTGCTTTTTGACTGTGTTTTTTACTGCTGCGCCTGCTTCTTGTCAATACTAGCATTGCATTGCTTTGCCCTAAATTAGCAAGCAATAATACCTGACAGGGTGGGTGGTATTTTGCAATACTGGATCACCTAGGGGCATAATGAGGCCCAATGCTGCAGGTGGAGGAACTTATAGCCCCTGGAAGGTCCAGTATTGCCCATACTGCCCACCCTGGAGGGTATTATTGCGCTTAGAAAATGGGCATGTGCTGGTACTGTCATAAAAAATTTAAAAGTAAACAAAAATTGTGAAAATGGGGAGGGGGGGAAGAAAAATAAACATTTTGTTGTAAAGTAGTTCCTGTACTGGACTCTTGCAAGTAGAGGGCACTGCTGCTTTTCATAGTTTTCTGTAAAACTTCAGTCTGCTTTTCATAGTTTTGCTTGAAATCTGTGTCTCCTTTGACCCCTCTTGCGAGTAAAAAAAAAAAGTGAACTGGGAGATGGAGAACTGCTTGCATTTTATGGAGTAGCTGTCCTTTTCTTTTTGAAGTTGGTATCCCTGTGGAGCTATTGCGGTCTGATCGCAATCAGGACCGAAAGTACCTAAACGGAGATTGAGCACAGAAGTCAACACAAGGAGTAAGAGACTGGTAAGTCAAATACGTCTACCCCCTTTTCTGTACTGCCGATCAGGAACATGAAACCCTACGTGTCATCATCAGTTAGTGCTTTTCAATAATCCATTCCATCAGAGAAAGAGTGAAGGCTGTTCGGGAGTCAGAAGCGTGGACAGTAACTGTCCGTTATGTCATCCCTCACCACCAGGTTCTTTGCATTTAAAAGGACACTATCAACTTGTTTTTCACCATATCATTTCTAGTTAAAAACCTACATTTTATGATTGCTTACCTTCTCTAAAATTCATTAATGTTGCTCTTTGTTTTGTCTGTCTCCTTGTTTAGTGAAACTGAAATGCATGGTAATATACGTTTATAAACAACCTTGTTTTGTTTGCACTCCTGGATCTGTTTTTACATGATACTTCCTGAGAAATACAAACACACCCAAACAGTGCAGTCATTCGTGAAGCACTAGCCTCCTTAACTCCTACTGCATCATGAGGGGCTAGACTGTGTTGTGGGTGTTCCCAAGTCCAGGAAAGATGCAGTTGGACCTGATCAAGGAATGTAAACAAACCTGTGTTTGTGTGGTAACACCAGTATGGTGGACAGTCTATTTTTCACTTTTTTAAAGAAAAAAAAGTCAGAATCAAACTACCAGCTACATCAGCAATCTTTACAGAATGTTGGCAATCATAAAATGTTTTTTTTTTAACTAGGGACACTTTGAGACCTAAGGGGGTTGACAGTGTCCCTTTAAAGAAAAATGTTTACAACAGGGTAAGGTTTTGTCGATCAGGATGGAAACCAGGGCAAGTCTGGGTCAAAGTTTATTAAAGTGCCCTGTAGAAGTTACACTGCGCATGCGAGGTGCTGTGCTAGTGCTGTTTTTAAAAAACATTGGAACAGAGCAGAGCAAAGAGAGCAGAGCGGGAAAGGCAGTTTGAAAGCAAATGATGTGTTGTGTGAAGCATGGGGTTTAACACATTGTGTGGTCAGGGGGGAGCTTTTGAGTGAGTGGGAGCCACGACTGGTCTGTCTTTATTTATTAAAAAAATAACTTTCCATGTATTGCTTGCTGATTGTTTGGGTATGGGAAGGGGGGCAGTACTGCTCAGTCTGTCTTCATACATATTATTCTGCTGTCCCTGAGTTTTCTTTTTCACCCCCCCCTGCACTTTCTTGAGTTGGTTAACATCCTTTCACAGGTAAGGACTCAGTACTACAGGCAGTATACCAGGTGCAGCCACACCAGGGATCTGTACAGTGGCAGGATAACCTCCTTACTTCTACTTGTGAACCCCCTAGCTATACACCTCAGCATCCCTGCTGCCTTTTTGCAATGTGTAGATTCCAGCCTTGCAGAGAGCATGGTGTCATCTGCAAAGAGGCAGATCTTGCCTTTAATGCCCTCCCCAATGTCGCTAATGAATGCAATGAACAACTCTGGTCAGAGCACCGACCCTTGTGGAACCCCACTGGTAATTTCCCTTATACCTTAGAGCTCCCTTCCACTACCACCCTTTGGAACTTACCACTGAGTCAATTTTCCACCTATCGTGTTAATTTGTTCCTGTCCCTAGATCCTCCACCTTCTTGATCAACCTTCAGAGTGGAACAGAGCTGAAGGCCTTGATGAAATCCAAACACAGTATGTCTACTGCCTATCCTTTGTCCACCGTCTTCATCACCCAGTCATAGAAGTCTATAAAGATGGCTTTGAGAGACCTTCCTACCTTGAGCCCATGTTGTCTCATGTCCTGGAGACTGTATGCCTCAAGGAATTCAACCAGACTTTCTTTGAAAATGGTCTCCAACAGTTTACCCACTATGGTGGTTAGGCTGACAGGTCTATAATTCCATGGGTATTTCCACTCTTGTGCAGCAGTACCACATGTGAGGTTCTGTACTCTTGCGGTACAACTCCTCTATCTAATGAGCTGTTGAACTGATCTGTTAGCAGACCTGCTAATTTTGCAATCAGTTCTCTTAACACTCTGGGGTGACTGCCACCTGGATGTGGGGATTTGTTCACCTTTAGGGATGTGAGCCCCTTCCAAACCTAGTCTTCCCTGATCTTTTCCTCAGCCCATACCAACCTCCCCATTACTACCCCTTCCATCCCTGTGGCAGTGGCCCATCCCTTTTCTTGGTAAAAACCAAGCAGAAGTATTCATCTGACACCTCTGCCCTCCACTCTCCCAGTTCCTCTTTTTAATTTGACTATGTCTTCCATCATAGCCCTCTTATCACTAGTACAGCTGAAGAAGGTCTTCTGCTCTTTCTAATGCCTTCTGCAGTTTGCAGCTCCTTCTTAGCCTTGGTGTGCTTGATCATCCTACTAGCCTCCTCGGTGTTTTCAACATAAGTAATCTCAGCTTCCTCTGAATGGGATTTCTTAAACTTCCTGCAAATGGCTTTCTTCTCCCTCACTGCCTTGACCACCTCCTTAGTCAACCAAATTGGCTTCCTAGCTTTGGATTTCTTCCCCTTCTGCTTAAGGCAGGTTTTAGTGTCTACCATTATCCCTTCCCTCATCACTGTGTGCTTTTGGTCCACTTCCATGTCTTACCCAAAGGCTAGCTAGGCACCCTCTTAACATTCCACCCATCTTGATGTAGTTGGTCTTCCTGAAATCCAGTACTCGCATCTTTGTGCTTAGTGACTCCTTTCCCATATCAACATGGAACCACACCATTCAATAATCGCTGACTCCCAGAGACTCCTCCACCCTAATATTCTGACACAATCACAGTTTGTTAACACTATGTACAGGATTGTTAGATTTCAACCTGGTTCAGCTGATTCTGAAGTCTATACTCTAACCACTAGACTGCACTGTTGCATACTGTTATCTGCCAACCATCAGCCAGACCCACTTCTAACTGCTGGTGTTGGATCAGGCAAAAGGCCCTTCACCTCACTGTCTTTGGTCCTGCTAACGAGGGTAAAGGCCAGTTACCAGGCCAAGAAGTGATACCCTCCCTCTTTGTTTTGGCTGCTTTTTGTGGTGGGTCCATCAGCATCTCACCCACAAGTGGAACAGAGTGAGGCCCCAGACTTTATGTTTAACTTAAAACTTCTCAGCCATGTTATGCCCTTTGTTCTTCCTTAAATTATCATACAACAATCCATTTCATTTTTTTGAGGTTCAGAAGTGAACTATTTCGGGTATAGAACATAAATGTTACTTTGCTAGAACAGTCAAATGCATAACATCATCACATTATTTAGTGATATTTGCTGATGTGGCACTAACACCAGGGTTCGTAGAGAAAATGAAGCCTACACCTCATTTGCTTCCACTATATCTCATGAAGAATGATCAGATTTTAGTAAATACATCTTGTTTCCTTTCCCATGTATAGAAGGTCCTTTCTAATTTAGAACAATCTCCAACAGTTTACCCAGCTCCAACAGTCATTAGGTATAGCCCCTTCAAAACATTTAGCGGGTTTGGGGTTATAATCCTTCCAATGTAATAAAACTGTAATCAATTTGGTTTTTATTTTATAGTAGCTGAAATACCAAAAAACTGTGTTTTTTTGGGGGGGGGGGGATTTATTCAAGGTGTTAGGTGAGGCCTGAAAGACAAATGCCAGCCATGCACACCATATCATAAACAAATGTGACTAAATCATAAACTATACGTGACAGACACAAAGTATCAGCAGCAAAGTTATTTAGCACAAGATTACCTTTCTAACAGTGCTATGCAATCAATTCTAAGCAATCTGGTTTATTTTTAATATTTAGATAAAAACTGCTGACTTCCACAGATGTTTCCAAGCCTCAGTGAAAGCCAGTTGAGTACATCTTGATGTTAGGGTTTTACTTACAATGTTCTTCATATCCAGAGGCCCTATTCCTTGCCTCACTTTTATACCCCCAGGGTCAGTAAATACCCCTTAAGATCTACTGATCAAGGTCTTTCTTAGCTGTCCATAAATCAAGGTCCAATCTTGGTCATGTTGCATTCTCAAGCTCTGCTCCTAGGCTTTGGAATACTGTTACACTGGAAATATGGAATTGCTCTAATGTAACATGTTTCCATAGAGTTTACAGTATTGTGGATACTTACTAAATGCTTTTACTATTACCTGTCAAGCCTGGTGATATTTATGTATGACTTAATTCAAATGTTTCCTATATTTGTACTTTGCCTCATTATTGTTGTCTTACCTTGTGTTGTGACTGTTTGTTTATGCTGTGATACTCTTGTACTTTTATTTTTAATTTGTTGTACTACATGTAAGTTGTCTTTAGTTATGCCTTTTCTTGTATTATCCTGATGTACTCTCCCAGGTCGTGCCTGAAAATAGGCAATTCTTGTCTAGTACACTTTCCCAGTAAACAAAAACAGAATAAATAAAATAAATAGAAATATTCTATTACATTCTTTTAATAGTAGTTGATGATAAGATAAAAATAAAATAATGAAAAAGATAAGTAAAGAAAAAAACAAATGCAAAATAGTTATTGCCAAGGCATCAAAAGGCCCCTAACCTTCATTCTGCATGATATATATCCTTACAAGGCATGTGAACTTTTAATTTAAGCATATTAGGAATGTGCATGGCTTGGATTAACAACTTTATAATAATATGATTAATAAAAAAGTTTACCTTTAATGGAATTGCTATACTTAAGTTAAATTTAGGTTAAGTCTTGTTCATAGCTTGAAGAACTTGTATATGAATCAAATAGTCAGTCTCAGCTTGTACTTTGTATTTAGGGTCATCTAATCAGCATCTTATCTGTGTCCTGTTCATGTGTATTATTTGCTTCTCTCTTTTTTCTTTTTATTAAGAATGTCTTGTATTACAGTATTATGTAAAACTCAATAAAAATCAGTATAAACATATTTTTGATTATTGATTTATCTCTGTTGGTTACAGTGCAGAAGAGTTGCTCCAATGGAGAAGCTTGGGGTTCATTAAGATTTCTAGTTTTTCTTCTGTTGACGTGTCTAATCTAATGATAATTGAATATGTTTTCTGGGGTAGGTTAAACTTCTCCATAATATATTCATATGGCACAAAAAAAAACTCCATGGTAGTATTCTAACTTATATAAACTTTTCACTTACAGATATGGAATGTCTTATCTCAGATTAATGGAGGGAATTGTGTATTATACTGTATATTCTGAAGGTGAATTTATACAACATATCTTTTTAACACCTAAATATTTTTTTGGCCATCAATCAGTCAGCTTCTGTCCATCCCTGCCACACAGACCCCATCTCCCAGGACTTACCTATCCTCTGGAGTGCACCCTGGCTTACCCCCCAGGGTAGGGCCCTCTCTGGAAACTGGTTTGTGATCCAGGGGAGTGTCTTGGTTGGCTGCATGGGGTCCAGTGGAGGGCAGATGTCCTCCTCCTGCTCAGCTGATGATTTTTTGTAGATGCTGTCCCCCAGGGAGGTGTAGCATGCCATAACATAGTGGTATGCTAAGCGACTGACATCTGACACACCCTACTTCCTGCCAAATTTTTGAGATTGTCTTTGTAGCCTGAAGTCAGCTGTCATAGATTGTTTGCCTTCTAAGTTTGCAGATTGGGGGCCAGATATTCAAAACTTTGCCCTGGGTCTAAATTATCACTGCCAGCAGGCAAACTTAGCCCAGAGCACAAAGCAAGCTATACTGAAAAGGAAAATAGCCCGGTGCAAAACCAGCTGAATATAGCAAGCAAAGAAAGCTGGGCAAACAGGTCCAGGAGTGCAGGGCAAAAATAGCCTAGGAATAAGACAGCACTGAATATAGCAACAGGGAAGTACACACTGCTACTGCAGCTCAATAGACCCTGGAGAAAGCCAGTGTTGCAGGTGGAGAACATTGTGTGTGACTGCACAGACATGTCTCACATCTACTGCAAACAACAATGTAAGCCACACACTGCAGAACTGTGCTATGCTGAAGTGAGGTTTGACCGGGGCTAACCTGATTGCACAGTGTTAACACATTAGCTCGGGGAAAACTGGTTAGCCTGGGGCAAACAGGAGCTATATTCAAAGCTCCCATGCAAATCAGCCTACTTAGGTAATCTGTGGGCAAACAGGTACATTTGCATCTCATTAACTGCTGCTTAGCATACATTACCATGCATTTTGTCCTGTGTTACTGCATGGAGCACAAAGCTCCCCCTTTTGGTCAGAATGGAAGTACAGGCTGGATGCTGCAGGCCAAGTCATGCCCACAGCATCCCCTGTTGGTCAGAATGGAAGTACAGGCTGGAAGCAGCAGGAAGTATGTGCCGGCAGGCACAGTCAATGCATACAGCGCACCCATGCATCTGTGCAAGCATGACCTGTATATGTGTGTGTGTGTGTGTATATATATATATATATATATATATATATATATATATATATATACACACACACACACACAGATTGATAGCTAAACACAGACACACTGCCCATGACCACTGTGGCCATACATGCCCTGGAGGATGCCCCCCCAACAACATGGGTACCTCACTGCAGTAGTGGGTGAAATACAGTGGGGGGACTCAATGAACAGAACAGGCATGAGGTGAACCAGGTGAGGGCAGGAGGCCATAGGCTGTAGGTTCACTAGGATATGCAGCAAATCCATTAGATAAAGAACAGGGCAGACTGGCTGGACCGGGCAGTTCCTTCCTTGCTGTCATGGTCCCGGTTCTCATGTGTGCCTATTACACACCCTGGCATACCCCTCAGCTCTTGTGTCACTGAAAAGAGGGACATGGACATATTTGGACACTCAAGATGAGGATCAGATGAAGGACAGAGAAGTTTCAAGGGTTAAAATGAGGGATGTCCCTCATAAACAGGGACACTTGAGAGGTATGCACCCTGGGAGGCTAGTGACCCCCCCCAGCATAGTCCCCGACCCCTGGTAGCCCCAACAATCAAAGAAATACCTTGTGATCTAATGGTCCCCCCCCCCAAAGCACAATCCCCGACCCCCAGATCAAGTAAATATTAAATATTTTCTCTGGTAGTCTAGTGGTCCCCCACCCCCAGCATGTATCCAGTCCTGTTTCAAATAAAAATAATTTCCCATGTAGTCTAGTGGTTCCCCACCCAGCACATATCCTGACCCTCGTTTAAATCAGGTAAATCATTTCTGGTAGTCTGTGGTCCCCCCCACCTAGCAGTGACACCCCACTCATCCTAATGAACAGAGCCAGTGACCTTCCTTTCACCACCACAGCTGGCTGCTGACTGAGGTATGAAGAGGTGAGAGGAGGGCTGAACCAGTCACTAGCTCTGTTCTGGGACACTACTGGGATGAGTGGGGTGTCACTGCTGGGTGGAGGGACCACTAGACTACCAGGGAAATGATTTATTTTGATTTGAAATGGGAGTCGGGATATGTACTGGGGGTTGGGGGGACCACTAGACTACCAGGAAAATTAATAGTTTTTTATTTGAAATGGGGGTCAGGATACATGCTGGGGGGGGGGCAACTAAACTACCAGGGAAACAAATTATTTTTTATTTGAAACGGGGTTCAGGATATGTGCTGGGGAGTGGGGGGACCACTAGACTACCAGGTAGATAGTTGCCTCATTAAGCGAAGCAGCAAGGTTTCTACTTGGCTCAGCTTCATTAAGAGCAAATAAAATTAGAGGTGTCCAAACACCTGGAAATTGTTAAAAAATTATGTTGTAGAGCCATGTGGGCTTGTGGATTTACCTGATGGGAGAGTTTTGATAACAACAACTATTTCTTCTAATAGCAGTTCTTTCTTTATTTTTGGTATTTTTTTTCCCCAAATAAGGAAGTTCAATACAAGTCAAAAACAGATCTTGTCAATCCGGGTTTTAATTCTGTTTCTGGAGTATATAATTTTTAGAAACGTCTTTGAATGTTTGATTAAATATTTGAGGGTTTGATAAAAGTATGCCCTCACGTGAATAAATCATATAAATTATATTACTGGCTTTTTCACAGTGCAGTCCACATGCAAGTCATTTGTCCAGTTTATCAGAGAAAACATAATATTAAGAGCAACTCCTTTGCATAGCGCTTTCAGTTTATTATTCTATTAGATAATTATTTATTTGTTCTTGCCTGAGCTCCTATGTCTAGATTAGAGATGCAGCGAATTTAAAATTCGCTGGTGAAGTGCTACGAAGTGGAGCGCCAGCGTTACCACTCTGCTACGGGTGGAAGCAGTACAAGTGCTCGCCCGCCTTGTCATTACCACTTCGCGTTGGCATAATGAGAATGCGAAGTAAGGTGAAGTCATTGTTTTTAATGGACTTTGCATTCCTCATTATGATTCTAAGTGATCCACTTGGTGTTTCAGACTTGGCAGCCCCCCCACAGATCACATGACTTACAGTACTGTAAGTCACATGCTCTCTAGCCAGGCAGGAAGGAAGTGAGTCACACAGACAGTTTCACTTTCTCCTGTGCAGACTGAGAGAGAGGAGTGTGTGTGTACTAGAGAGAGGAGTGTTTTTTTGATTGCAGAGAGAGTTAAAATTTAATACTTAAACCAACAGCTTTTTTAAAAGCTAAATGTTTTTGTCTTTTCTGTACTGTTTTTTACTTAATTTGTTCTTTCTGTAAATTTTATTTTTCTTACCTACTTAGTTGTCTGTGTGTGTGTGGCTGTGTGTGTGTGTTGTGCTTGTGTCATGAGATGGAGCAGGGTGAGGGAATGTCTGGGGCGGGGGCAGCTCTGGGAGAGCGTGGTAGTACGCGTTGTCATACCGTGCGCATGCGTGGGGGCATGAGTGCCCATTTGTGTTGGGCCACTCTAAACTTCTTAGTGTCTAACCCTTGGAAGCAAGACCAGCACTGCCTCCTGACTCTGAGGCAGTTCAACCACCACCACCACCAAGTCCAGCACAAGGTCCTTTGGAGCAGGATGTGCCTGTTCCCCCAGGCCCAGGTGTGGATCCCACCATCAGAACTGTTGAGCAGTGTGAGCAGCCTACTGCCAGTTCATCTGGTCCTCCCCTGCCTGTGCCTGGTCCTCCAGGCACCTTCATTGTGTGGCAGTTTTTTGACTGTGTCAGGGGGGACAGTAGTGTGGTTAAGTGTCACCTATGTGCGGTGGAGGTGCGATGTGGCCCCTGGGGGAGTCACCTGGGGACTGGGGGCCAGTGCACCCATATGCTTAATCACCACAAGTTGGAGTGGCAGGCTGCCACAGAACGGACCATGTCTGCACCTGCTGGCTGTTTCGTGGCAGAGGGTGCCACTGTGCATAGCAGGCATGGCATCCCTAAGAAGAGGAGGGCCACAGCAGCACCTGTTGCTCCACCAGCACCCCCACCCCCCCCACCACCAGTAGGTCAGCCTGTCAAAGGAGTGGATGCCAGAGAAGTGCGTGGAACACTGTCTGACTTGGCAGTTCTTTGGAGTGCTGTTGAGGAGACCAGTGAGAGGATGAGTGCTGTGGAGCAGCGGCTGGATGACATAGAGGGACATCAGCTTCAAATTATGTCCATGCTAGAACTGCTGCTGGATCACCATAGGATCCCACATTAGTTTTGTTTCCTCATGCCATGTCCCCCCCACCTTCCTTGCTGTGCCATAAAATGTATTCCTCCACCATCCCTGACCCTTGTATGTAATTATGCCCTTTTTTGTTGTCTTCAGTATGTGTTACACTTTGTATTCTGGGGCCCCTTCCTTCTGTTAAGTGTCTGTGTGTTTTGTGCATGTGAGCTGTTTTAGTGCCTCATTTTTCTGCATCCACAAAAGGCATCTGTCTTGTGTCCAGAAAATTGACAAGTGGTAACACAGTGAAATGAGAGTGTTTCAGCACATACAAAGTCCCCAGAATTTATGGCGCACTTAGCCACAAGTCACAGTGGCACAGAGTCCTCAGATTTTTCTGTAGTCCCAGAATGCATTCTCCTTGTGTGCAGAGACGTGAAAGTGATCATCTCAACTGGATTGAAAGGTGCCCTTTGGATGTACAGTAATAGTAGCCTTGGTGAGTAGATATATATATATATATATATATATATAGTTGTGTATTTTGTAGGTGATGATGAGGGGAGTTGAACTTGACATGGACATGTATTCATGCTATTGTTCTGCATCACATAGGTGACTCCGTCTCCGAACTGTTGCTGTGTACCGTCCAGTGCTCAATGAGAATTTTTTGCACTTAAATGGAACTGTATAATTCTCAAGCACTTGAAGGAAAGTATTTCTTTTTTTTTGGGGGGAGGGGGTCATATTTTCAGTTTTGTCTGTAATGGTTTGTTATTTTTTTATTTCTTCACAGATTTCATCAGCATTCTTCTGGGAGTCCGGTTCTTAATGATGGTCATGGCAATGGAATGAAATGACTTCTGCATTTTGCATGTGTGCCCAAGCTCGGGTCGGGTTGGGGTGTGCCTGAGCATGTTGATGAACTTTTTTGGATCAGTCCCAGTGGTGGTGGTCAGGGTGGGCAGACAGACTCATGGTGGCAGCAGACTTGGATAACATCAGTCCCGGTGGTGGTGGTGGTCCATGGGGGGCAGACAGACTCATGGTGGCAGCAGACTTGGATAACATCAGTCCTGGGGGTCGTGGTCCGGGGTGGGCAGACAGACTCATGGTGGCAGCAGACTTGGAGAACATCAGTCCCGATGGTGGTGGTCTGGGGTGGGGGGGCACACCGCCCTTTTAAATACTGCAGTTAAAACCTGCCAACATTAACCACATCATCATCCTCATAAAGAAAACTGCCCTCACAGTCATCGATGTCTGAAGTCTGACCACTGGGAAATTCTTTCTCCATTGTGTCATCATCTACATCAGTGGTGGTCTGTTTCAGGCAGGCACTGCCAGTGCCACCAGGATGCTCCATTTCCACATCAGCAAGACCACCATGACTAGGCCAGGGTACGAATACCGAGGTTGCAGTCTGTGCTGGTATGTGCCTCTCATTCATTTTAATGAATGTTAGCAAACTAACATTTGCAGGAGACAGGTTTGTCCGACGATCCCTGACTATTGCGCCTGCTGAGCTGAATACCCTCTCAACACTTACACTGGAGGGTGGGCACGTAAGTTACTTCAGTGCCACTGCAGTCAGCTCTGGCCATTCACTGACCTTTCCACTCCAGTACAAAAGAGGATCTTCACTTATTGTCAGATGCCTGTTTTCAGACAAATATGACTCAATCATTCTCTGTGCCGCACTAAGTCCGATTGTTGATGCATCAGCCAGTTCCTCGGAATCATTGATGTCACAAATACCCACTTGGGGCAAAACCTCCCAAAGTGGGTTGATGCCAACCACTTTGGATGACAGACCACCAGGAACTACAGTCCCCTTACCCTTGCATGATATGCTTGCTGGTCCTCCAGCTACACCTTCAGCTGGATTATGCTGCTGAGGTTTGCAAACCTTGGCACGTGACTTTTGTGCCCCATGAACCAAGCAAACCAGTTGACCACTGATATTTTTTACCTGTTCAGACCCTCCCTCCAGTACTGATGCAATTCCACGTTTGTATCGTGGGTCCAGCATTGTTGCCATGGCAAAGTTGTCACTACGCTAAATGCTCACAATGTGATGATTCTGGTCGATTACTGTCAACATACTGCTACCACCGTCTCCGGCAACATCAAGGCTATGCTGTACATTCACCAGTGTCTGCCTCAGCACCCGCAGCAGTCTAATTGATTGACTAATGAAGGCAGACTCATCACTCACTGCCTGTGTGGCATGTTCAAAAGGCTGCAAAATTATTATAGCAGAGTCCATGAGGCACCACTATTCAGTCATCATAGACATGGAGGCCCCAGAACTGTCACGGCTAGTGTGCATAACAAGATATTCTGTGATGGCTTTGTATTGTTCATACAACCTCTCTGCCATGTATAACATGGAGTTCCATCGGTGACAACTTCCAGCTTCAAGCGGTGCTGAGGCAGGCTGTTTTGTATCTGCAACTGCTGCAGTTGGTCATGGGCATTTCCAGATCTTGAAAAGTGAGAGCAGATACGTTGTGCAGTGGTCAGCATTTCCTTTATGTCAGGGTGCTGCAGAAACTCCTGAACCACAAGATTTAAACAGTGGGCCATGCATGGAACACACAAAAAAAAACACCATTCGTGATGCATTTCACCACATTTGACCAATTGTCACTTGCTATGGACCCAGCTCTCAGGGACAGAGGGTTTAGCCATCTGTCAGTTTCAGTCAGTACCAAGTCCAACATGTTCTCACCAGTGTGTGAACAGATCACACTGTGCATAGCAATTGTTTCATGCTGGTAAATTCCAGGAAGATTGCTACCGTGACAATCCACCTTTCTGCACTGATTATTCACACTACCATCATCACAAACAACCCCCCGGCACCTGCACCCAGTGTGCAGTTATACACAGATATGAACTCCCCCGCTGTTTTGCCACTTGTCCACATATCCATACTTAAATGGATGAATGGAGAGGAGGAATGTTGAAGGGCATATCTTACTGAGTCTGAGATAGTGTGGAACCACTCAGGAACAGCACGGGTAGAAAAGTATGTCCTGGATGGGACTTTCCATTTTGGACAGGCACGGGCAACAAACCGCTGGAACCCAGAATTCTCCACAAAGAAGAACAGCAAAAGATTGATTGCCAGCATTTCTGCTACAGCAGCATTAAGTTCACGTGACACTGTATAATTGGGGGGGTACTTCAGCTTATGCACAAAAACACTCTGTAACGTGGGCTGACTTAAATGTTTTACAGGGTGTGTGTTGGTCACAAATGGTTGTGCTCTGTGATGAATGGCTTTGGCAGGGGGTGGAGTGTGGACATTTGATGAAGACGTGCACAGGTGATGATGACAAACCCAGAAATGATGTTATTTTCTGGATTTGCCAACCAGGGTTGATGTACCACTTGCACTAGACATACTGCATTCACCACCACCACAACAAAAACTGCTTCTCTCACCAGCACTGGACAACATTTCAAAGTCATTATGGTCCTCCACCTCATCAGCATCATGCCTATAATAATCCTTTGATCTTATTGCCGCACTCCTGCACATGTTTAATATCCTACTGGGCTTAACAGTCATGGAAGGGGATAACATGCTGGTTATGGTTGCCGCCGGTGATACAGGTGAATGCCCAAGTCTGGTATTAGCTGCCAGCTTGTGCTGGGTCCACAGAGCCAAGTGCCTATTCTTAAGATGTGTATGTTGTCCTCCTGTCCCAAGATGGCTCCCCTTTTTACCTCAACTCACACGCACATGGCAAACCTGGCAGATTGCAACTGAATCATCATTTGCATCTTGAACAAAAAAATCCCAAACAAGGGACTGTGATGCTCTGCTTTTAACATGTCCATGATGATGTGGCATATTTAAGTCTGTTATTTTAAGCACTGAAGTGGGGGGCACGTGATGTTTCTGGCACTGCACACCTGGACTGCAACTAACCACCACGACTACCTATCATATTGAGTACTGGGTCGTCATCATCATCATCATCATCCACTAAAACCGGTACATCACAAGTTTTTACAGGGGGGTATTCCTGCAAACAGATTCAGAAATTTCAGACACATCCACTTTTAATTTCTTTTTCTCTGGTTCCCAACTGGGGTCAATTAAATTATCATCATATTCATCAACGTCACTGTCACACACATCCACATCTGCTTGGATGCTAACATGTGGACTGCATGTTGCAACAACAGCAACATCATCATCATCAGCATCATCACATTCATCATCAGCATCTACACCACCATCACGTAATATTTTTTCAGCACACTGTGAATCACTGTTGCAAGGAAAATGAGTGACGTGAAGTGCCACGGTGGATGGAATATCACATTGTATGCTATTGTTGACATGATCATCAGAATCAGGTTCAGTTAATGGGATGTTACTGGGAATTATGACATCATCTACGCTGTCACTCACTTGCACTGCTTCACACTCAATATGTTTGGATACAGTACACTGGTTGGAATTAGAACTTGACGCAACAATGCTAATACTTCCTCCACTACCACTAACACCAGTAACACTAACACCACCGGCTGGAAAACATCACCTCCTCCAACTATCAGTGAAGCTACTGATTGGACTGTAAAAAACATTGCAGGAGAAGTATCTTTACTCACATCACCAATGCACTTCTCCGTCCATGTACTACTACCACGCCCACAGATCCTCTTACTGCCAACATTGCCATGGCCAGAAACAGCTTTACTTGCACGTCTCTTTGCAGGCATTTTGGAGGATCAACCACAATTATTATTACCAAATTCAGATTTTGATACGTTCACTTTCTGACTGGAGGGTCACTACTCGCTACTATCGCTAGCTGGATGTGAAGCAAAATAAACAACTGTGGCTTCAGCAATAGATAAGGGAACTACTGTGTTGTGACACTTTCATGGAATTAAAACAACTTCAGTAACCAGTGGTGCTGATGGGGTCACAAAAACAATCCAGTCTGGTAAAAAATATCTTTTCAACGTTGATGGGGGCACTGAATACAGACAGTGCTGATTTTTACAGCACTACAAGCAGCAACACTAAGAACAGAGAACACGATCGCAGTACAAAATCAGGCAGCTGCAGTGGATAGCAGGTTCACGCTGCTGCGCTTAGTTGCACTTACACTGATCTGTGTCACAAATTTTAAAAGGTGTATCATATTTGATGCACGCAACACTGCACACACAACACAGAACACTTTGTGTACAATGCTGAACGAAGAATGCGATGCAAATGCAAAAGTTCAGTGTACTCAGTGCCACGTAATGTAAATTTGTAATTTAAACAACCTGACCTTATGAAATGCTGCACCACATTCACACAACAAGCAGCAAGAAAATTTGTACTATTACTGACAATTTTACCATGTGTACAGTAACACAGTCAGTTATATAACAAAAATATTGCCAAAACGCAAAGAAATCACTAGTTCTCCAACGTAAATCTACCTACCCACAGATACGCCCCTCCCTCACACAGCACACTTCACTGTCTTTTACCACACACACTCAATGTTGTAAATTTACAAAATCCACACACACACAATAATGCTCGATGATGTGAGCACAGGAGAGTTTCCTACAATCGATGAACTACAGTTGGATGCCCAAAAAAAAAGCAAAAATGCTTTTTGAACAGCTTTTAAAAGATTCCTACAGACAGCTATCAGAGCACACTGTCTTATACTCCTTCCTACTCATACTACCTTGAACTGAGGCTGTGCAGATCAATATAGAGCCCATGTGACCTGAACTCCCATGAATCACTGCAAAATCCTCCTTCGGAGCTGAAAAACAAGGCGAAGTGAGGCGAAGTGAACTGCTACCAATGTACTTCGCCTTAAAAAATTGAAAGAGAAGTGACCAGTGGAGGTGGAGTAACGCGAAGTAGCTGTTTTCAATGCACTTCGCGTTCCTCATTATAATGCGAAGTACTCTGCTTTGCATTGCGGAGCACTCCGCGAATCCGCCTTTGCTCTGCGAATCACTTTTCGGAGCGGATTGAGCCCACTTCACCCACCACTAGTCTTGATTCAGCCATAGTTAATTTATGCTCTATTTGTCTTTTTTTATTAAATGTTTCTTTTTATGATGAAGAGTTTAGGAAATAGACCAGACCCTTAGGTAGGCTTGTAAAGAATCCAGTATTATTTAATAAGGAAAGCTAACTAACATTTATTCTTAAAAAAATTCTATAATCTTTTTATATTATGCACATAGAATGAATCACTGAGAAGCAAGGTGTCAAATTTTCATGAAAAATCTCTACCACCCTGTGACAGGGTGACCCCTGTCAAGGATGGGTACCCTGGTAGAAAGATAAGGTTCCCTTAACTGCCTCCCCAAAAAAATGAAGTACCAGGTATGTAGGTCCAGCATGCCAGCTGGCCGAGGTAATTAAGGTGCTGGTTGCTTAAACAGAGTACATCAAATGCCTATAAAGCATAATAAGAGCCTATAAGAAAAATAAGGTGCTTATGGTTTAAATAAAGTACTTTGAAAGTTTAAATACAGTGCATGAGAGGCATTTACAAATGTTCACTGAATTTAAACTGAAGTACGTTTGTGCCTTTGAATAATAAAGTGCTTTTTGTCTTTAAAGTAGCAGTGCTTACCTTGTAACATTTTGTACTAGATGTTAGTTATAAAATAAATAAGAATTAACACAAGTTGAGTGGCTTATGCTACATACATACAAGGATTCCATAGGAAAGGAGAGGTTGATAAAGAACTCCAGATCTTTTCTGAAACACATAAATATAAAAGGGGCTTACCAGTGTTTGCAGTTCTCCACAGCAGAGCAGCAAATTCATTTTCTATTTAGAGAGCCTACTGCTTTGCTGCAAACCTGGAGGAGTTAAGTATCTGAAGAAACAGGAATATCCCTGGGAAACCACAAAGTGTAAAATGGTGGCAGCCTTCAGTATAAGAGTTGGCTGCAAGTCTTAAGAATGAAAATGCACAAATGAAATAAAATAATAATGCTAACATATAAAAAGACACCCCAAGCCTCTGTAAAATCCCACACACAGTTTTTCTAAGCACTGCCCTGCTGCATGAGTGAACACAAGTGAAGGGGGTTGAAACAAATATAACTGGAGGGAAAACTAGGCAACTGTTTGTGGTTTATTTTCAAACAGATAAAACAGACAGTCCTCAAGTCTTTCAGGCATGGCTGGAGAGGTTTAAAAACAATAAGGTACGAATAGTCATTGAAATAAAAGAAAGAAAAAAGAAACTTACTATATATTGTATTGCTAAATATCAAGCCTGTAGGTCTGCCTGCTCCAAGAATGGTATGCCAATTGAGGTGCACTATAGGGTGACAGCGGCTCCTAGTGTCCTCTTTTTATACTAATAATGCTGTCAATCACAGCTCAGTGGAAAGTTTTCCACTTCCTCTTACTGTTATATTCTTTTCTTGCAGGACTTTTTCTAGTATGAAGGTTTCCTTAGTTAATTATCATGTTTAGAAGGCCCTCTGGCACTGTATAATTTAATCTGAGGGCCTAAATAAAAAGTTTTATAAATCGATGATGCTGTGGTTACATGACTTCTGTAGGCAGGTATAAAAAGCCTACTTTAGCAAGCTATATTCAGATAGGGAGTCAGTTGGAGCTGACTGTCAGAGGTGGTAGACTTCTGGAGCATGCACATCTGTGTGAAACAGGTGTGGAGATAGCCTGGTGGCACTGCTGGGCAGAGCAGTGGCCCTTCCTGAGCATACTGCAACTGTTTATTATTTTGTTGATACTTTTGAAAGTGAATGAACTAACCTTATTTTCCTGATTTCTGTGAAACCTGATTTCAACATTTTTTGAGAAAAATAAAATAAGTCCCTTGCTGGCACTTTTTAGGCACTGAGTTTGCGGGTCTGCTTGGTTTGTTATCCTGTCTATCCCAACCCCGCTACACACCCCAGTGTTCTGGGAATGCCCCTGAAAACAGACACTTATGCCTAGTGGGCCTTACTCAGTTACCAAAGAATAATAAAAAAAATCTATTTAAGTTAAGATATCCAGATCTAGGAATAGAAATAAGGGGCTATGACAAAAGATTTGTTTTCTTGCCGTCTATGTGATATTTTGCATTTAAAAAAAAGAATACATTCATATATTTTTAAAAAAGTCCTGAAATAAGTTTTATGGACAGGAGAGTAGTACTAAAACTTTGTTAGCTAAGGAAATATTCCTTTAAAATGAACTATTAATCTGAGATCCTGTATAAGTCCTTTAATTATAATGATGCTTCCAACTTTATTTTTGGCTGTACTTCCAGATCCACCCATAGACATGTTGCACTAAAAGCAACCCCAAATACAGTATATATGGAACTGGAAAACTGGTGAGACACATGAAGGGGCAGTGCACCTCGAAGTGTTGAAGCATAGTGCTTGTGCTGAGTACCGTTTGTGCTGGTTCACTGCTTTTTTATTTTCAATGAAGTACATTTTGCTATTTTCATTTGGACCCAGTGCACAGTTTCTTTGATTTTTCTGCTGTACTGCCAGCAAAATGAACCCCCAATATATACGGAACTGGAAAACTGGTGAAACAGATGAAGCAGTTACTAAAAATGAGGAGACTCTTCATTTGGAGCATATACATCTACAACTGTGTCCCTTTAGGGCAAAGTATTTAGCTTTATGATGATCAGTCTGTCATTCTGATCTATTAAAAAGTCCTCTATATTTCCATGAATGTTTTTTAATTATAGTGGCAGCCTTTTGGGAGTTGGTGATCCAAGACAGTATGAAATTCCCCACCTTGGAATATATTTACCCCATACTGGAAATCTCTGTTCTCAAAATGTGTGTATTGTAATAATAGGCAATTTATATTGTTTTGGTTAGAATATTATATTTTTTTAATTTTCACTTATTTATGGCAACTTCAAAGTTCCACCACATACATTTCATGGCTAACATTGTTCACCTTTGTATCCAGTCATGAAGCCTTTACCCTGGGCGAGTCCACTTTTCAATGACAGTACCATAGCAGGCAACACCAAAATTGTTATCATTATCTCAGTTATTTTATATTTCATCACTTTGCAATATCTCACATTGCCTTCTAGTTTATTTTTTGTAATTATTTCTTTTATTTCCATCTTCTTCCTGTCTCTCCTTTCCCTCTCTTCCAGTGAGTTCACAGACCAGCAGAACTCATCTATTTTTTTCTTGTCAGCCCTCAGCCCTGGACTCATCTATAGGAGTAACCCTGGGTCAGTCTCCCCCTCCTAACGATCTACACATGGTCATATATAAATAACTTTATGTGCAAATGACTAAGGGCCCTGAAGGAGAGGTAACTGTTCATAGAAAAGGAATATACCCTTTCCTCACTCTTTTTCCCCACTCTGTTCTCTTCTTTCATTTATTTACCCTTTTTCTATTATCTTTCTTCTCTCAATTTTTGTTTCCCCCTTCTATCTTCTTACCCATTTTTTCCCACTGTTTCACTTTTCCAACTGTTTTTTTAATCATGTCCCAGATATATCAGGTGTTCTGGTTGTAACAGAGGTGTAACATATCATGTTCACATGGCAATCATGTTCACAGGACATAATAGGCTTTAATTATAATGGCAGGGCTCACCTCATTGCCAGAGTCTGTAGTTTCATCATCTTCCCATTTCTTTCTCATCCAAGCTGGTTTGTTCTTCTAGTGGTCCTGCTGCTCTGACAGTATCCTGGGGTCTAAAAGTAATATAATTGCTTGAGAATGACGTAGAAGTTGAGGGTAAAGCATGAGATGAGTCAGGAAGGCTTATCACTGCAGCTCAGGTAGACAGTTTTTTCTGCAGCTCAGAATTCATTCTATCACGAGCTTGGGTGGAGATTACTGGCACAGAAGGGGTCAGGATTTGGTTTTGAAGATGTAGGTAAATCCAGTTCAGCACTAATTACATTAGCTCCAGGATTTTGTAGTCTGGAGTGGAGGACTGCCTCTGCTTTTTGTGCTGATGTACAACAGAGTGTTTTCCCATCCAGATTAACCCTAAACCTCACAACAGACAATTGCAAGGTATATGGAACACCCTGGGTTTTGAGGTAGTACCTGACAATATCAAAATATTTCCTTTTAATCAACACACATGGAGGTAGGGCATAAAAAGCCTGTATAGACATGCCTCTGACAAACAATCCCTTTTCCAACCTGGTTTTCTGGAGCAGCCTCACATTCATGAGGAAACAATCAGGTTATCAAAAACAAATCTCAGATGATCATTTTCATTTCTGCTAGGAAATACATGACTGCCCTTATTGAGCTTCACATTTTGTCTGGGAATTTTAGGCCCAGGACTTCTGCAAGAAGGTCTTCAAAAAATCTCAGTGTATCACTGGCTTTTTTTCCTTCAGGACTATTCTCCAATTTTAAATTTTCCCACGAGGACCATGTTTCAAGGTCCTCCACTTTCTCCTGTCTTAATTCCTTATTCTACTTCTCTATTGTGACTTGAAGGGGATTCAGCAGATCCTCTACCCTGCTAACTCAAGTTTCTAGCTCTGTTGTAGAAACAGTGGCTAAGTAGATTTTTTGTGTGAGTTCAATAATTACAAGATTCAAACTAAGACCCCATAGCTTCACTCATTTTTGTCATAACCCGAGTGCATTTCTGCCAGCATAACCTCTTGTATAGCTACATTATTCACTTCACTCCCATTCTTACTGCCTGTTTCTTCCTTACCTCTTTCCTTTCTTTCCTTACCCTCCTTGTTTTTTTGTCCCTCTAGTCTCAGTTTATTTCTTGTCCCACCAGACATTGTGGCTTGAAGGATGCAGTTAAGGTTTTGTTTCAGAGTCCTGCTTTTCTATGATGCTTGCACAAGAAGGGAGAACTCTTGCAATCTGTTTCACTCTTGACAACAACCTTTTCTCTGCTTGGAAAACACTGGCGCTCCTTAGGCAGCAGCAACCCATTTAACTGTTCTTTTCCTACAACACAGTATTTGTATTTTAAATCCAGTGAAACCTGATAACAATGAAAAGAAAGACATCACCAAGTAAATCCAGTCAGGTATGTCAAAACACTGCAACACTTTCGTGCGAAATCACTGAGTATAAACTTCTCAACAATTTTATGCACTTTATTCTCCCTTGTATTATCTTACAAAAATCCATTTCTTCTACTATTATTGTTTATCATTGGCAAAGCAAGCCCCTTAGATCTAGTCAACTGTTGTATAGGGGAGACCTAAAGTGCATAAAGTACTCATGATGGGGCCTGATCAGGGCCTTGTGAAGTAGCAGGATTACGCTCCCTGCTCTGCTGGTCACCCACCTTTCGATGCCCCCTCTCAGTGAGTACCCCTTGGAGCCCTTTGTTGTTTCCTGATGTGAAATATCCATTCAGCATTTCAGCCACCACCCCTGACTAATGCACAGGCTCCTCCCCTTCCCTTGTTTTCTAGGGCACAATCTCTAGCTTTGCTTTTGTTTTGTCATTTATGTACTGGTAGAAGTGTTTGCATCTGTTGCTGCTATCCTAATTTCTAGACCCTCTTTGACTTCCTTAAAAAGCAAGTCTGTAATAAAACAAAAGACTTCAGTCCATTGTATATACAATAATGAAGTTATATTTAGTGATTTCTAGTTTTTGTTTCTATTTTGTTGCTAGTCTAATATTTCACCTAACACAAAACTGCTTTCACTGTGCCTTTTTAACAGACTCTGTCCCCAAATGACCTCACAATTCCTGTTTGTGACTACAGTCTGTTGTGATAGTGAACATTATGATGTCATAAACAAGGCACTGTGAGGGCAGCTGTGGCCCTTAAATACTTTGTATAAACACTTGTTACACAGGACATCAAGAGGTGTTATAAACCCTTGAAAGGAAGCCTGACAATTGAATGCATTCTCTAGTGACTTGTAATAGCTGAAACCTGTTTATAAAAGAACACTTTGAAGTGCAGCATTGTTCTTTAATTTTGTTCTTGCAGTTCCTCAGTACTGCTCTGTACTCCACTTCCATTCACATTGCTCAGGGTTTGAGCAACATAAAAAGGATGCAAATCAGCTGGAGCAATGATTCAGAATATGGCAACTAAATTCAGTGCCAAAAAATGTAAAGTGTTGTACACTGGCAGAAAAAAACTGCAGATTGAATAAAGCATCAGTGAGTCATGGTAAAATATTGCTTTCAAAAATCGATTTTATCTTTTATAGCATCATATATTTAATAAATTATACATAATAGGTATTACATATATGCTCATCTAAGGATACAGAGATTGGCAAAATTCATCATGAATTTCTGTTCAACAAGGTTCTACATTTCATTTACTTCTAACAGTGTAGGGACAAACATGACAACAATGTGTTCCATTAAACATTGTACACATCGTTATTGTAAACATGATACATCAATTGTTTTTGAAAATCATAGTTTCTTTGGACATGTTAAAACAAGACTGCTTGTCAAAAATTTGTGGAGATGGTGTATTCCATGCTTTAGATATCATTCTTATTGTGGCCATGGTTCCTAGCACTATAATATTTTGAATGATCTGGTTTGATTCTAGAAAAGAAATACCACTGAAGTCAGCCCAGTAATGTAGATGGCTGAGGTGCTATGAGCCTTACCTCTCCCACGCCAGTGACATGAGTTTACCAATGAACTTGGGTTGCCGGGTGTTGGTGGTGGGGGGGCTGGGAGAGGATTTAGTGGCCACCTGGCAACCCTCCTCTCCCAGATTGGGATGGTAAGTCATCCTAGCTCTCAGCAGCCACTGACAGGAGGTCTGGTGGTGTTGCTGATGCTCAGATGGCTGGTGGTATGCCAGGTAGGTGGAATGGGGCTGGTGGTTCCAGAGTGCATGCATGCCTTCACACACTTGCACCATCCATATTTACTGCAGCCTTTGGGAGTGCAAAAAGCAGGAGGAAAAAATGGACTAGGAGACTGGCTTCATGAAGCTATACCCGAGGTACTGCAGCCCACCCTACCACTCTGGCAGAAAGGAGGAGGTATGGAGAGAGGCAGAAGGTTGGTTAACAGCAGCCAGGGACAATGCTGAACAAGCTTCCTGGTCCCAGCCAGTAGCATAAAAACCTTTATTAAAAAAAACAAATTCAGGTCACAGAGAATAGGGCTGCAGGTGAAGAATTTGGTGTAAAAATATTGAAAAGTACCAAAGTTATGAGCCAACATTAGCAAAATGTAATGTAGGCTCATAGATTTGTTGTTTTGTAATATTTGTACACCAAATTTTAAATATAGCCTTATTATGACCCTGCCTCATGAAGAAGGGCAGAGCAAATGTTCAACTCCTGAACTATTATCTGACATCAGCCTGAATTGTTATTCTTCTCTGTACCTACCCATTAGCAATGCCATTTTGTGAGTGCTCCAAACAGCAACTTCTTGACTCACCCAGATATTAAACCTGGTCTCGAAACTGAGCCTGTATCTTATTTTGCATAGCTAAATCCATTTTACAACTAAGTAGCTACACTCTCTTCCTTCTCCTACCCCTTCTGCTTGATTATGCTAACCCTCACTCTTTTCCTACTCCCCCTCTTATTCACCCGTCTACTGCCCTCTCACCTCCCTCCTCTCCCCTTTATTCTCTTATCCCCTCCCTCCTTCCACCCACACAATTTCCCCCATCCTCCCAGACTCAAGCTCTCCTATTCCCTCCCACTCACCCTGGCCTCCTCATTGTTCTCTGCTCCCCTCTCCTAACCTTCATCTGGCTACCATACAACTCCTACTCACCTCTACCCACTGTTCTCATCCTAGACATCACACCCTATCTCACCTACTATGCAAATGCCCCTCCACTCCAACTAAACTCCTTATTTTCATCCTGCTTCTGCTTGCTGGTGATGTTGAGACCAATTCCAGCCTAGCAGTCTCACTCTCTCAAATTTCTCTAAGGGACTGAGTCTTGCTCATCTTAACATCCGTAGTCTTCTTCCTAAAGTAGACATTGCAATCTCTCATGGTCAACCTTAATTCCAACATACCAATACTTTCTGATTCCTGGCACTCCCACAAGATTCTGGTATCCCATGATATTGGTGCTGGGTGATGGGTGCTTACAATAATGGTGACCCCTTCCCCAGTGCATTGCAGGGACAGCCACAGGATGGTAGAGTGGCCAGATGGGGGGGTGGGTGAGTATAGTGGCAGGATTTCATTATACGTACGCACGTGGGAGTGGGTGGGAGTGGGCACGTACAGCAAGGGGTGGGAGGGGATGAGGGTGGTGCCACAGTGGGTTGCTGAGCTGATCCTGTGGCATGGTGGGTGGGTTGCCAGCATTGGTCCGCAGGATACTGGGTTTGGGTCTGGGTGCTGGTGCATTTTTTGTTGCCCCTGGCCTGTACCTTTTTTTTTTATGTTTTCACCCCCCCAACATGCACCTCTCTGGAGTTGAGAATCCTTTAGTAGGGGGCCTGGAGGCACAGCCCCCCCACAGAAAACATTAAAAAAATTAAGTCCTTGGTGCTGTTTTGCTGTGCGCTGGGGTGTCAGAGTGCCCAAAAAAATTTTCGGCACTTTGACTTCGTGATAACAGCAATCGCCTTTAGGCTTTCACCATTATCACATAGAACCCAAGATTCCTGCCTTGGCAGTGGTCATCCCTGGCTATTCCCTAATCCATCAGGACTGTGCCACCAAGGGTGATGGAGTGGCCATGTACCTTTCCTCTGCCTTACAGTATGTTCCTATTATCTCTGTTTCTTCCCCTTCTGCCTATGAACTTCTCCTCATCAAAAGCTCCCTCCCCCATCTTTGTTGCAGGTTTATATTTCTGCCCTGGCATACTTTGTTCCACTATTACTGAACTTCTCTCCACTATCTCCTTTCATTCCTCCACTGAGGAACTCCTCATTCTTGGGGACTTTAATAAAAATTGGCTCTCCCCTTCTACTACCAAATTCTGTGATAACATCAAATCTCTTAGCCTCTCCCAACTAATCTCTGATCTGACTTGCTTGAACCTTAAAACTTTAAGCCACACTCTTCTGGACTAGGCCATCACCTCACAGCCCCAATAGAATTACTGCATCGGGCACCCTCAAGAATGCCCTCAGTGGTCACCATATGGTGTATTGTTTTTGTAAGGTTCACCGCCACAAAAAAAGCCCCACACAAATTCATCCAGATTCACTCTTTCCAGTCCTTGGACCTATCCTTACTTTATGAGGATCTGGCAGCTACAGACTGGTCACCTATATCCACTGCCAGCTCTATGGACTCAGTGTTAAACTTCTTCTCAACATCCTTCATGTCCATTTTGGATCATCACACCCCGCTTAAGAAACCAGGGTCTGAGGCTCTCACCTCCCCTGGATCTCTGCTGAGCTACTAGCCTGCTTGTGGGCATGTGATCAGGCCTGGAAGGTTCACAAATCTTCTGGGACCCCTGCTGATTACTACAGATATCGAACTTTATGCAATGCCTGCACCAGGGCAACTAAACTCGCCAAGGCTGATTATTTTACTTCCACCTTCCAAAACAACATTAACCACCCATCCAAGTTTTAGAAGGTCATCCACTCCCTTTTCTCCCATCCCACCCAGTTTGCCCCCACTTCCCTTAAGTTGAGTGGGGCCACCATCTCTGAACCCTCTGCTGTTGCTGCTGAATTTAACAATTTCTTTACCACCTGTGCCTCCACCCTCCTCTCCTCCCTTCCCCCTTTCCCTCCTCTATCTCCCCCCTGTCAGCACCCTCTACCCTCCTCCTTCTCTTTCTCCACTGTTTCACCTGCTGAAGCCCTTAAAGCCCTTCTTGCTCTAAACCATACAAAGGGCACCAGTCCAGATGGTCTGGACCCAAAGCTCTTGCACCTTTCTGCTATTTGCCATCCTATTGCTCTACTCCTCAACCTCTCTTTCTCTCTGGCTTCAGTTTTCTCTTCCTGGAAATCAGCCACTGTCACTCCCTTCCCTAAGGGTTGTGACCCCGCAGCTCTGGGCAGTTATCACCCTGTTTCTCTTCTCCCTACCCTTGCTAAACTCCAAGAGCATGTGGTATTCTCTCAACTCTCTGCATTTCTTGACTCCTCTCCCTTCCTCACCCCCTTTCCAGTCTGGTTTCCATAGATCTCATTCCATATCCACCTCCCTCCTCAGGCTCACCGATGCCATCCTGACAGGTATGGACCAGGGCCTGGTTGCCTCTGCTATCTTTGTCGATCTGGACAAAGCCTTCAGCACTGTAGTCCACCTCCTCCTCCTAGCCCAGCTCTCTGCTGCTGGGCTCTATACTCTAGCCACAGATTGGTTCCATTTCTACCTCATGGCAGAACTCAAGCTGTCAAAATTGGCAACTCCCTATCCACACTGGTATCCCCCAAGGCTCAGTGCTCTGACCCATTCTCTTCTCCATCTTTCTAAATTCCCTCCCATCTGCATGTACATCTGCATCCATACACATGTATGCTGATGACACTGTCATATTTGCCTCAGACTCCTCCATAACAGACATGACAAGTTGACTCCAACTGGCATTCATCAATATCCAGCACTGGTTCCAGTCAAATCAGCTTTCCTTAAATGTGAAAAATACTGTCTCTATGATTTTTGGTACCAGACAAAAACTCTCTAAACTGCCAGCCTTGCCCTCCTTCCACACTCTGGATAGGACTAGCCTTGAAAACATCACAACATTCAATTACCTAGGAGTGTGACTCAACAGTCACCAATACTTCTCTTCTCATGTGGACTCCTTACACAAAAAGCTTCACCCTAAACTTGGTGTGCAGTATAGGAACTGAGGGTGCATCCTTCTGCTGGCCCGCAGAGCCATTGTGCAGAGAATGATTCATCCCCTCTTTTACTACAGTGACACTATCTATGTTAGTACTCCCAAGTCTACCCTGGGAAGACTGGATCCACTCTCCACTCCTTCTGTAGGTTTCCCTGGATTGCCCCCCCAGATCCACCACTGCCACCTCTACACCTCTCCCCTCTTCTTTCCCTCCCTTGAAGCCAGATTTCTTGTTCATTGCTCTTCCATTATTGCTAAATACTGTCTGGGCTCCCTCTTATCCTACCTTATGTCTCATTGCTGCTCCCCTTCAAACCTCTCCTACTTTCTCCATAGCTCTAACCTCTGCTCTCTAACTCTCCCATCCAGGTGGACCTTGGTTGGGCAAGCTGCTTTCTCTTTCCACCTTTCCAAACTCTGGAACTCCCTCCCTGGCCCTATTCATTCTGTTACCTCCATCGCTCCTTCTCCAGTATTATACGCAATTACTCTGCCCCCTCCTGTAACTGCCACTGACTCCCCCCATTGTTGCCCACCCCCTGCTCTCATACTACATATCTCCCCTTCCCCCCATTCCTCTACCTCATCTACCTACCCACCCTAATTCTGGACCTCCCTTGTCTCCTTCCTATGCTCTGTCTTCTCCTTTCTCTCCCTCTCTACTCTTTGCCCTTTGTTAGACTACCCTTAGCTACTTGCTCTAACCTGGTTCATCCCCTATTCTTGTAGGCAAATGTTACTTCTTGCTGTTGCTGCATTTTCTGTAAATAATTCCTGTATATATGCTCATGTACATTCAATGTATATTACTCAATGTTTAATTTATGATATATTGTATAAAAGTGTGCCTTAATATGAGTGTTCATTCTCTGCAGAGGGTTGTACCCTGCTATCATGTAACCCATAACTGTTCATTCTCTTGCTGGAGGCACCTTGGTACGCAAAATTAATCACTTTCAGCCCAGGTCACCCACATAGGTTAGTCAGTTATGATGGGTTGGAATATGGTGGGACTGTACCCCCTAATTAAACCTTACATCTCAATTTGAGTTGAGTTTTGTAAAACGATTCACAATTATGACACATTTGTGCAATGGGTGGACTAAAGTGCAAGACAAAAGGTAGTAAAATGAAAATGTGGCAGACAAAAATATAAGATGAGGCTGCAAGTTGCTTCTGCTGTCAAAGCATTTTTTAGAAGCCATAGCACTGACATATTGGTTGAAAAACAACCCAAGGACATCTCTCCAGATCTCTGAATCTCCACCTGGGCCAACTTTTGAACCTGTTGGCTCTTCACAGACTGGTCCCCTGTTCTGTTAGGGAATATCACAACTGGACAACCCCTGCTTCTCTGGCACATCTGCTCTTATTAATAAATCCCAGTTGGGGAAATAAAAGTTGTAAAATAACCACTCTGCAGCAGTGGCAGTTGTTGCATATATTTTCCAGCACCAATAAACGTGTATTTTGCTAATGTGCATTTTTTTCACTATGAACAGTTTGTATAAGGGTAACATTTGTTTAAATTAAAATGCACATTACAAATATAATTTAAGTATAGCAAAGTCTACAGTATGTGCCAAATTATTTGATCTTGTCTGTAAAAGATCGACAACTCTTCAATTTAAAAACATATTGTGCTATTTTGAACTGACGTGGGTTCCATATACTAGTTTCATTGTGTACATGACTGCTAGGAGCTTATCTTCCTTCATAAGTAAGGAAGATGATACACACTGAAACCAGGTTTAAGAAAGTCAGTCCTGACAACATGATAGTGATGTAATAGAGCAGTTATAGAACTGCTACAGAACTGTATGATTTCCTGCTTTCAGAGTGGTCTAGCACTGTCTTGCTTAGTAAATGGCCCGGTGGGATTCAAAACATCAATTCACCAAACAGCCTATATTGAATAAATATATATATATATATATATATATATATATTTGTAGCATATGTGTGTGTATATATATATATATATATATATATATGTATATAGTATGTATGTATGTATGTATGTGTATATATATATATATATATATATATATATGTAGTATATATATATATATATATATATATATATATATATATATATATATATATATATGTATGTATGTATGTATGTATGTGTGTGTATATATATATATATAATTGGCAGTTTGCATACATATCCAGTTAATGCAGTAGAAAAGAGGTGAAGTGTTCCTAGCAAGTCCTTAAATAGAAAGAAAGAGAACAGACACAATTATTTAAAGGACAAGTGCAAACAAGGAAAATACAGATAAACTGTAAAATGAAACTGGCTGGTAAGGGGAATGCTAAGGAGTGGATGTGTATGGGTAAATATACATATAAAAACAAATAGCATATGTAAGTAAAAATATCAAAACCCAGCACAAGTTAAAAAAAAATCACATATATAGTTCCACGGACAGTTTCTCAGAATGGCTTTGCAGGGATTGCTCATAAATGTCATCAGATTATAAAATATATAGACATCTGTGTTCAAGACCTCAACATAGCAATAAAGTGACCTCCGAAGAGCAAATACAGTGCACTTGCAGAGCATCAAAGGGTAATGTACAGTGCAATGCCACATCTAAGAAAACATTCAGATATAGTAGTCATATCTGTAAATACTGAAGGCAAAACATCTGATATACTTCATAGTAGGAACAGATCGCTTTTATAAAAATCAAAGTAACAGTTTGAGATCAAAGTGCAAACACCAGTGCAGTAGCCCTTTTCAGTAAACTTCAGATGTAGCAGTCACATATATAGGTTCCTTCTGAACAACTGTGTGAGGTAAGAAATCATTTGTACTGTTGCTTGTTTACAAATGGAGGTTCAAGTTGTGCTGAGGGAGTGCGAATAATTGATCGTGCAGTTGTTTAGTCAGGATCCCACAGTAAATTGCCACCTATTGTCTATTGATTATACAGTACACCCATCAGTATTTCGATAATCAAACTTTGCACTAGTAGTTTTGTCCCTATATGCACAGCGCAATGCACTTTAACCTTCATTTTGTACAAGCAACACTACAGATGAATTATTGTCTGACACAGTTTTGGAAAAAACATATATGTGGCTGCTACATTTGAAGTTTATTGAAAAGCGCTACTGCACTGGTATTTGCATGCTGATCTCAAACTGCTACTCTGATTTTCAAAAATGATCTGTTTTCCACTATTAAGTGCAGTATGTAAGTTTTTTTTGTCTTAAGCATTTTCATAGGACTATGGCGTATGTATATTTTCTTAAAAGGGTTCCATGTAATATGGGCGACTCCAAACGAGTGAGCCCATATCAGTGAATGGAAAACACAGAGGACTGGAAGGGCGACAGTGCTTTTTCTGTGGGGGGCTTTGCACCCCCTTTATTAAATATCAAACACCGAGGTCATAGCACCTCTGGGTAAGGGAATACTGATTTTGCCATTCCGATACTCACTGTTTTCCATTCGCCATAATGTGGGCTCTCTCTTTTGCATTCAGCCACATTACATGATACCCTTAAAAGTACATTTTGCACTCTGTATTTCCCTTTGATGTCCTGCATTTACATCAGGTTTGTCACTGTGATGGCTACATTCATTGCATTTTATTACTACAACTCCTTTAAGACTATAGCGCATTGCATTTTCTGTTCAGAGGTTACTTTATTGGGATACCGAGATAAAACAAAATGGGCATTACTAATAAGAAATGGAGGAACATGGCAGAGGAAGGGAGGAGGCAAGATACAGCACAGACGGAGTGGGCAGAGAAGAAAATTGGAATTTCTGAACAAAGAAAACAGGGCATAACTAACAAAAAAGGGAGGGACATGGCAGAGAGAGGCAATAGGTGGGACAAGGTGGAGGGAGAGAGTTGGAGAAAATTAAAATGATGAGATTTCTTACAAAAACAATATGCTCATAATTCTTAAAAACAATTTAGTCATAACTCTACAGCCATGGAGAGACAAAGCAGAGGGAGGGAGGGAGTGTGCAGAACATGGCGGGGGGGGGAGATGCCGAACAAAAAACTAAGCATAACTGTACAGCCATGAAAAGACAGCATATAGCAGATGGAGAGAAGGGGTGGAGCATGGCAGAGGGATAGAGTGGAAGGGAGAGCAAAAGTGGGGATTGCTGAACAAACAAACCATTTTTACTTGCGATGAATATGTGATAACGCAGTTGAGAATAACAGTACAATTAGGATTATCTCTTTGCACACATTGTAATATTATCTTTGTTTTTGGCTGCTGCAACATTATATGCTTTTCCTAAGATGTTGACAGTGTAGTCCCTTGATTTAAAGCTCTAATGCAGTTCTTCACATAACTCTCAGTCACTATTTCTGCTGCAGTTCATTTTAGCCCTAAAGCATAAACTTTTTGGCATATTTGCTTCTGTGTGGTATCGAAAATAGCTCATATAATACACGATGGAATTGTGATCAGTTTATGTCATAATGCAAATGTGTTTACCAAGGAATTGTCCACCTTTGTGATCTGCAAGTCAAAAAATTAAAAAAAATAAAAAATCAGTCACTTAAACAATTACATTTCTTAATGTGTCTGCAGCAGCAGCAGCAGCAGCAGCAGCAGTTACCCAAGGATGTGATCCAGTTGGTAAGTTAGTATATTTTGTTTTATGACAAGTAGTCATGTGGTAACCATGTGTGACCATATCCATGCATGTAATTCTATATCTATAAACACGTTCGTTCAAGTTTCATTTTTTTTATTTAAAACAGGAATAGTTGGTATGCATCCAATTCAGCAAAATTAATTTACAATGGACTCCTTAAATGTTTACAAATTAAGTTAAAATAAGTTGCAAAAATACATTCTGGCAAACAATTATTTCTCAACTAACAAAAGTTTTATGTTTCTGTCCATCAACTGAGCCAGTGGCTCTGTAAGCAAGCCACTACTTCCTGTGAAATGGTGATCCATTAGTTTTGGAAGTCTTATTAATGTATTTTCAGGGAGCAGTATATTGTAGATCAAAAGCACTATCTGGATGCTGTACTTTTAAGCAAGACATTACCACAGGTCCCATTCATGCCATGTCAGCTGAATCGGGAAGGAACATGTCACAGTTAATTGTCAAAAGGGAGGATACTTACATTCTACTTTCAGAACTGGTAATTTTTTTTATTTTTGCACCATGAACATTTAAGTTCACCCATCTCTGCAGGTTGCTCACACTGGCACATGTGCGTTTGTGACTGCGGGACTGCATATCTGGGACATAATGTGATGTTTGTTGATTATTATTTATTGTGCATTTTTAATTTTTGTATTTGTAGTTTGTCTTTTTTGTTTGTTTTATCGATATGTGCGATCTCTTTTTATACTGTAACTGATGTTTGCTACTATGAACCCATGGGACTTTGTTGAAAATGAGCTATGCTCAATTGAATGTTTTTTCCTTTATTCTGCTGAATTAAAAAGATTTACTACTACTACTACTACATAATGAGAAATGGTTAATGTATTCAGCTAAGAAGTCCTCAAGATAGTGGTCCCCAGCTGCCCCTCCCATTTCTGTTTCTCCGGCACTGCAGCAGTAACATGTTTTCCAAATTATGTATGACTTTGAAATGATTCTAGCAACATCCTTACCAGCCCTGCAAAGTACCATCATTTTCCAGAGGATTTTAGCACATTTTCCTCAGGAAACCAGTGCTACTTTTGCTTATGAAATGGGGGTGTTCAGACAGTCTGGGTCCTCACAGGGCCAGATAGGGGTAAGGTTGCTGGGGACACTGCTGTTTACCATATATACACATGTGTCAATGTGCTGCTCCCCTGGTTCCACTTTGGGGCCACTTATTCTACAAGGCTGACGTTATCTTACCTCATAACCTTTTTATCACTCAAATGTGTGACACACTAAAATATAATTATTAGTGTCAGTGGGTCAGCAGGTTGCACACTCATACCTCAGGCTGGAAGATCAGGAGGCTTTAGGTTCTAACCTCACACTGATCAGGAATCTGGAGTTAAATCCCAATACATTGGGGTGGTGGGGGCTATGCTAACCTCCTGACACATAAATTCCTGGGTGGATGTTGTGGAATTTAGTGTAAGCCTGAATTCCAGTAGCACTATCGACGTGTAAGTTTGGCCATCTCTACAGATTGTTCGCACTCACACATGTGTGTTTGTGACTGCAGGACTGCATATCTAGGACATACGAACATACGAACATATGAAATTTGCCAGCAGATAAAGGCCTAGAGATGTCTGACTGTATGAGAATCAGTGTTAAAAAATGTAAGTGTGAAGAACTAGCAACACCACATGTGTGCATTTTGCTGGTATGGACTTAGCTTTGTGCAATGAAAGCCTGTTACTGTACCTTCGCCTACATCATCTGTTCTGAAGAGTAATAAGCAGACATCATTTGTTTCTGAGCTTAGTTTGTTTTCTATTTGACCTATAGGAAGTCCAGGTATACTTACTTTTTTTATCAGTTATACAGCGTCATTCCGAAAACATGTTGTTATTAAATGGCAGCACACAGTGGGTCTAGGTAAAACCAACAAGCGCAAAGGAATGATCTAGAAACCCAAGCTACAACCTGTTTCTGTAGTGCGTCAATTATGCTTATTTTGTTTATCTCTCTCTTAAAAAAAACATTTTTAACTTACGCATTTACTTTACTATTCAAATAGTGGAATAAAGTCTGTGTAGCTCATGGAAACTGTGCTTTCAGTGTGCTCTAGGACTTAGCTGCAAGATAACTCAGTTTAACAGGGTGTAGACTGCTTGCAAACGAGGGAGAGTAGAACTACCAGTGCATAAAGTATACCCTACTTAATGGTATGAAAAGTAAAACTCTTTTCCACCTTTAGATTTACAAGAAGTAGCAGTTCAAAGTGTGCCTACCTCGATGCTTCCTTTTGTTAGTGTACCATAAACTGCTATCCTGCCCATGTACTTGTAACTTTTTTTTTTGCATGCTTTGTCCGGGAATGTGAGAACCAAAATGCCCGTACAGGCTGGCAAGAACTAATCATGTGGGGTATTATCTGAAATTTTAATTGGTGACTTGATTTGCATATATACATATGCTGATTGCCCAAATAATAATTCTAATAAAGCCAAAACCAAAAAACACCAACATAACAAACTATGATAATCTATTTTTTTCTAAGCATGGTAAAACACTCACAACTATACTGAGTGCTGTTTACAATGTTATTTCCAAAATGAGCCCAGTGAGCACCATTAAGCACTATTTTGTGCATAACCCTTCACTTTCCCTTATAGGTACACTATGGTATACTACGGTATATAATAGTGTTTTTAGAATTATTAAAGTCTAGTACTATTTGATTGGTAAACTTTAGATTAGCCACACATGCCTTATAAGTCTGTATTTTCACCTGTGTTAAACAGTCCTCTGAACCAATATTTTTTTAATAAAGTCAGCAAAAATCAGCTTCTACAAAGTACAGTGCCAGTGGTGAAGTTACATCCACAAGGACACTTATGATTAAATATTTGAACAGCACCTGCACTTTTTATTTGTTTTTCACAGGCCTGCTTCTGACTTGATGGCCTCCTATCTTTTATCTGCCCAACTTTCCCATTCCAACCAATTCACACATGCTTCACCCTTCCTGGCAATGGTAAACATCTTTTTTTGGCACTAAAACTGATCTGGGTTAAGAAGAGAATGCTATACTGAATGCAGGCTGATCAGTGCCATAAGAAATAATTATATATTTATACTTTTTGCTGGAGTCCATAAAGAGGTAAACGGACCTAAAATACAGTTCATATTAAAGCCATAGCCTATGTTTTCCATATATTGAACCTACAGTTCCATTTTTAAACACTATACTTAAACTGCACAAGGGAAACTCAGCTCCTTTTTTGCCTGATGTTGTTGTGATAGAAATACAAGAAAATGCAGGTAAAATGTTATAATTCATATAGGTATTTTATGATGTATTCTCCATTGTTTCATTTATAAATGTTCAGTTCTCCTTCAAACTACTTTTAATACATAAGTTCAACTGTCATAAAACTTCCTCTGACTCCACATAATCATATTAGTGTTTTAATTTTTTTACTATATCATATACATCATGTTAATTAGTTATACTTTATATGTTATTACCTTAAAAGTACTTATGTATTTAATATGTGTTTGTTTTCAATGTCCCCTTCCATTGGGGTTAGCCCATTTTGTCCTTTGTAATGCGTTTTTTCAGTCTATAGGAGATCAGAGGGCTGTGGGTTCAGTTCCCACATCTGGCACTTGGGCTAATATCCCAGTACTGACACTGTAGTGCAGCATGAGAGGGGTGCTGCACTTCTGAGGTGCCATCTTTCAGATAAGATGTTAAACCGAGGTCCAATCTGCCTGGATTGGTGGTAGTTAAGGTGGATGTTAAAGATCCCATGGCACTTATCGAAAAGAGTAGGGGAAATTTTTATTCAGAATTGAAAAACAAGATACAAAATGAAACACCATCAATAACTGTGAGACAAATAAATCCTACTAAAAATTCCTCTTAATTCAAAAGAAAAACACAAGCAATGTTATACAGATACTTGTATATATAATGCCCTTCTACCTATTTCTAAGTTCCCTAAAGAAAAAAACCATCACCAAAAATTTATGAGAGGAAAAAGAAAAAACATATCACTACTAAAAAATGTAGTGTTTCATCCTATAACCATCCATACACTAAAGATACCATTTATTATTATCCACAACAACCCTCAACCCACCCAACCAACATTTCTCCATAATGTGGCAAGCACTACTTTCCCCAGGGTATGATTTTCATATTCATAAATGTTATCCAGTTCTTGCTGTATTCTAAAAAAAAATCTTGCTGCTGAATTACTTTACCTTGCAAGAATCTAAGATATCTCACCTGCCAAATGGACCATTTTATACATACCAATAATATATGGACTGTACTTTTTGCCCATTTCGCCCAGGCAGTCGGAATTTGTCCTAAAACCAAAACATCATAATTTATTAACAAAATCAACTTTCTCCCCAATAAATCCGACAATAACTTCCAAAAATCATGAACATGAATGCAGTCAAAAAAAAGATGCTGCATTGTCTCCACAACTCCAGCACAAGCACTTTCTACACACCTTTTCTCATCCAACTGCTTATGCTTCTGATCACCCTTTCCTTGTAATTTCTGATGACCACAGATCCAAGCAAAATCTTGCATTTTCAGAGGTATTCTAGGATCAGTCATCCCTTCCAGTAACAAAGTAATATCAACCGTAGAAGATATCTTAAAAACTGGGTCTTCTCAATACCAGGTATCCAAAATAGTATTATAAAACAGTTTCTTCCCTTTCCCTATGCACCATGACAACTCTGTCCTCCAGGTTCTAATATAACGTATTGTAGTCTGTACATAATTTGGGAGCATTCTTTCTGTAGGATGCCATTTTCCTCTACCCCATGCATCCAAAAAAGGCTTACCCCATAGCTGCATACAAACTTGTCCCATTCCCACTGCTTGCAACAACAAAGGGCAAATAGAACTAAAAAAGAAGTTGCCAAATAAATAAACTAAAGGATGTAACATGTTCAAACCTCCTTCTTTCCTTACCCTATAGGTATGATTTCTCTTGACTAGGTTCAATCTACTGCTCCACAAAAATGAAAAAATAAACCCAGAACTTTTGTGTGCATCTTATAGGGAAGGGGAAACACATGAGACACATGCAAAAAAATAGGTGCTATATATGCTCTTAAGAGATGAACTCTCTTTTTCCTCGACATTTTCCAAGATAACCAGGACAGCACCTTGAGCTTTGCTTTATCATACACTACAGTCCAGTTTTGTTCTTCTGATTCTTTTGTCCCAAAAAATAATCCCAAAATTTTGACTTGATCAGTGGTCATCAGAATAGGAAAATTCTCTATTTTTCCACTCTTTCCTAAAACTAAAATAATACTTTTACTCATATTAATTCTAATACCTGTCACACTATAAACATCTTGTAGCATATTTAAAATGTTGACACCAGACTCTCTGTCTGCTACAGTAAAAAACACAATCATCCGCATAAGCTGAAACTTTTTTAAATTCATATCCATCATTGTTGACTATAGCTTTAATGTCTTTGGCTTGCCCAATTCTTCTTAATAATGGGTCCAAACCAAAAACATATAACAAGGGGCTCATTGGGCAACCCTGTTTTACCCCATTCTTCAAATAAATTGGAATCCTTAAAAAATCATTCACCAATGGTATAGCCTGAGCCTCAGCATACAACACCTTAACTAAATCTATAAAAACTTTTGGAACCCCATAATGGTGTAATACCATCCAAAGATATTCCTGTCAAACTGTATCGAAAGCAGTTTCCTGATCCACTGACAGTAAATAACCACTTAACTTATTGCCTAAACTTTGCTTCACAATCTCCCTAATAAAGTCAAAGTTCTGCACAACATTCCTACCTGGAACTGCACAAGTCTGCTCCTGGACAATTACTTTCTGTGCTATTTTTGCCAACCTCATTGTTAGTATTTTTGCTAGTATTTTATAATCAGTATTCAACAAAGTTAATGGTCTCCAATTTTTTAGGTCATGTGGGTCACCTTTTTTAAATAGAAAAAACATCATTCCCATCTGCATTGAAGGGGCAAGCCTTCTTTCCTCCCAAATGGCATTATAAAGCACAACTAAATAGGGAACCAAAATATCAATATAATGCTTATAAAAGTCATTTGGCATCCCATCCTTTCCAGGAGTAGTCTTGGCAGATAATTTCAAAATAGCGTCCCTAATTTCTAATACACAAAAAGGAGCAACTAGACTTTCCTTATCCTCACCTAACAGTTCAGGTATAACTAACTCTTTGACAAAGAGATCCTGATCTTCCTTCCCTTCTTTTTGAAAGGTGTCTACAATGTGTTGTTGTATTATAATTATTATATCTTGATTATGTTCCTTCAAATTACCTTGCTTATCTCTGAGACCTGTCATGGTCAACTTCTGCACACCTTGTACATTTCCTTCAAAAGGATTTACTTCCTCTTTTGTTCCTCTAGTCCTATATTTCTACTGACTTGCTGCCTTCCTCACTGTCTCCTGTAAGTATTGGCTCATTTGGTCCTTTAAATTCTGTAACCGTACTGTAATATTATTTGCTGTATCCGCAGCTTGTGTTAAAGTTTGCAGATATTTTGCCCTAAGTCCTAGATATGCAATATATTTATCCTTAGCCTTCTTTTCCGTAAAGGTTACATACTAATATTGCAGATCCCTCTTTGTATCTTCCCACCATTCTATTGGACAATCATACATAAAACAGGCATCCTTTCTTACCTGGAATAACTCTATTATAGATTTTTCTACCAAAGCATCCTGCAATACTGAAGTATTCATTTTCCAACATCCCCTACCTACTATTAACTTCTGTCTGTCTCCCAACCGTAATTTAACTGCCAAATGATCTGACATTTCCAATGGTGACAACTCTACCTCTTGACAAGTAATTCTTGCTGATGCAAACCAAAAGTCTATCCTGGTAGATAACTTTCCCTTAAAAAAGTGTGTTTCGACTCCTGCTGTAAAATGTCATACACATCCTTCAAATTATTTCTATGCAATACTGCTAACAACGTATTAGTATCACAAAAGATTTTCTTTGTAGCCCTTCCACAATCCTTATGTGAAAGCCCACAATTAAAATCTCCACCCCATAATACCAATTTAGAAGTATTCAAATAAGGTTCTACCTGTTTAAACACACTAGACCTCTCTGCTTTAGTCTGAGGGGCATATATATTTATTATCCTAAATACTTCCTTCTGTATTATCACATCCATAACCATGGCCCTCCCTGGTATTATATCATAAACATGCAACACTTGAATAACAACCCCTGTAAAAAGCACACCTATCTCAGAGCACTGCTCTTCTCCTACTGACCAATAAGATACACCCCACCTCCAATTTTTCTGAGCAGCCTGCACTTCCAGTAAAGTATGTAACTGAGTATCTTGTAACAAGATAACTCGCCCACCCCCAATGCTGAGACTCAGAAAAGTGCTCTGTCTCCTCTCATAGGACTTTATACTATTGACATTAACCATAAGAAAGGAAATAACCATAACCAATGCACAAAAGAAATACAAATTATCCAACTTAATCATTTTTTCTTCTTTATCTTCCTAGTTTTCAGCTTTTCTCGAGGGCCAGACTCTGAAGCTCCTTCTGCCTGAGAGGAGGCCACTAAGGAGAAATCTGATTCACAGCCATCCTCCTCCATCCCTTCCTCAAACAACAGCACATATGAGTTTTGAACTGCTACCCCATCCATACTTTTAGGCTGCACCGGGGTGGTTGCTAGTAGCTTTCCTGCTTTGGACCTGGTTACCCTCTGGAAGTCTGCCTCTAACTGTACTGGGGGGCATGGAAACACCTTCTTCTACTAATTCCCCTATTTGATCAACCCCTTCCTTCTCCCTTTCACCTCCTTCTACCTGACAAGGGTGGTTAGTGGATTCCACTAATTCTTCTGGTCCTACCTCCATACCTAAGTTTTGTACACCATTTTGATAATCTTCCTCTAATATTTCATCTCCTACTTCCTTTTCCAAAGCCACAGCCTTACCTATCTTCCTTGGAACCCTTTGTGGCAACGGACTCCTATCAGGAACTATACTCAGCAACTCAACCATTTGCATTTTCTCTTTTTGTGCTGTGGCTAAATATACATCCTGTTCAGCTCTAACAGTACTATCCACATTATTATGTGAGGCCCATGGGCAGGTACAAAAAGAATGCCCTTGTTCCTAACATAAGTTACATCTTAATGGTTGCTGACAATGAGCCCCTACATGCCCCAATTCCCCACACAATCCACATTTTTGTTTATCACACACATTACTGAGATGACCCACGTCCCCACATTTGAAACAGGCTTATGGTTGCCCAGGATATAAAATCACTCCCCTGTCCCAACCCAAAAATAAAATTTGGTAAATGACTTGTCTGACCATTCACAAGATTCAGAACCACTTGATATTTCCACCCCCCCCCCGTCCATAATTGCTCCTCATCCAAAATAGGTTCAGGAAAACCTTTAATAGTACAATGCTGCTGCAACCAGTAAGTGATATCTGCAACATTCACCCCTTCATTGTGAAACAACACTGTAATCTTTTTTGTCAGGGGTTCTGTTAACGGAATAGCCAAAAAAGGCCTCCATAAAGGTGAAAGTTTCATAATCCGGTATTGCTTCCAGAATCATTCTAATCCTGCAGAATGCTTGAAACTAACATCAAAAATCACATCTCCTGGCACATGTATTAATGCATAAATCTCGTATGCATAGTACTTCATACTGTCTTAACAAAACCCTACCAACAAATTTTCTGTCTGGGACCGTTGCAACATCACCCCTGTATTTTAGCCTTACAGCGTTCCTTCTTTCAGGAGGTTCCAACAGAGGGCCTCTATCAGTTGGAAACAAATGCTCTGTCACCTTCCCATGCCATACTTTATCAGGAGCTGAAACCAGAGAAGCATGCTCTGATGAATCCACAGAAGTGGTTCCCTGTTGCTCCAACTCCTTTACTCTCACTGTTTCCTCTACCAAAGTACTGGAACCCTCTGCTTCCTGGTCTCTAATGATTTTTAGCAAAGGATGAGGCTCATCTTGCTGCTGAGCTAACTCTTCCCCTAAAAGGGAAAGCTGTCCCGGGGGTAATGAGGGAGTAAATGTAACCTGGGGGGGGGGGGCCCTTCTGGAGCTCCAGAGCCTCCTAATACAGAAGATCCTTCATCATTCAAATTTGCATCCCATCCACTTCCCATAGAGTTTTTCACCCAGCCTGCAGCTTGCAAGGCTGTCACTTCCCAATTACCTGGGTCCTCATCCAATTGCTGCTGGTCTTGCCCCTGCCTGGGCCCATCCATTACATGACTCTGTATCTTCCTGTTTTCCCCCCTTCCTTTAAAAGTCTCTTTGAGCCTCCTATGGAGGACCCAATATTGAAAGTTATAGCAGGCAGTACAATTTGAGCAGGAGCGCCCATACCACTTGTGTCTGCCATTTGTCCAGCTATCATGTCGTCATCCACCCTATCAGCCCCCGAACTTACTGTTCGCTGCTCCAGAATTACTTCTCCCCTTTCAGCAGAGGTTACCCCAGCATTTTCTGTGCAGTTCATATCCAAAATATCTCCATTTGGACTCACCGCTTCTTCAATCATAAGCTCTCCCCCTTCCACGTCTGTTGCCATATTCCTTTCCTGCACTTCCTGCACCACTGCTGCTTCTGTCCTCCTCTCGAGTGCCTCCTGTAAATGATTCCTCACTGCCCAATAGCAGCATTCTGCTTCTTCTACTTGGAACTGTAAATCCGTAAATCTGTCTCCATTTCCTGCTTTAAGAGCAACAGTTCCTGCTGCTGTACAAGGACTCTCAAAACCGCATCTATTGGTGCATCTTCTTCTTCATTTTGCAAAGCCACCATCGTATTTTCCTTTCCACAGAATCTTCTTCTGAACAGGTCTCCATAGTAGTACAATAGGGAGCCAAGGAGGAGACCTACTCCTTAGCTTCCCGCACGTCTGTCTCTCCCAAGGCTCCAGACACCACTGAGCAGTAGCGCTGCTCAGCCACACAGTGCCTTCTGCCTCCAAAGAGTAGGGGAATTTCCCCAGTGTCCTGGCCAAAGTTCCCTCATTCACTAAAAATACTACCAACAGCTTAATCTGGTTCAAGGTCAGTAGGCATTCATCTGTATCCCCCTCCCCTGGGTCGTGCCTGAAAATAGGCAGGATTTGTCTAGTGCACTTACCCGGTCAATAAAAACTAAATGAAATAAATAAATAAATTAGGAGGGTGTTTTCATGGTCTGCTTGTGACACAAGGTTGTTTTATATGTGAAGTTACAGTTTTATGAGTGAATGTTGGCAAAAATATTTTTTTAATCAGCTACCTGAAAATAATAAACTAATTATGAGTAAGAGCAATATTTTATGATACATGACATTCATTAAGTGTTATGTATTCTGCTGCATATTAGTTTGGCCCTTCCACTGGCTGTTTATGCTCCTTCCTTTATATGCTACGCCATGAGATTTCAAGACATTTATCCTTTAAATCTCAGTTTGCTATACATTTTGGGATACTCGAATCCTCTTGAATTAAGACTGAATTTATGATGCAGCATGTTCAGGCTGGGCATTTTTGGGACAGTGCCTTTTCGATAACGTGGCACAACAAGTACTGTGACTGTATATCAGCCAACTTGCTTTCTTTGTGACAATAAATAATGAGCATTTGAAAAGAAAAATGGAACTTTCTATATTGCACGTTATTGCATAGGTGCCGGAACCGGGGGGGCGGAAGGGGCGGTAGCCCCTCCACTTTTTATTTCTGCATGGTAAAAACTAATATAGAAAAAGTGCCCTTTGTATCCTCATAAGTGCCCTTTTGATTCTCAGCCCCCTCACCTTTCACCATCTTCCGGCACCCTTGCGTTATTGCTGGATTTTACATGTTGGCTAAGAATAAGCACTTCAAACGTCTTCAGAAAATTAGCTGATGTGAACAACCAAGATGTGTGGTGCTCGACAAGGGCGGCCAGCCCTCGAACACAGGATCAGAAAGTCAGCATTTCCAGAAAAATGAACAGACACAATATGTATGAAATAAATCTAATGCAAGTCATTTATGTGTCTGTTAACAAAGCACAGAACGGGGGCAACTGGCGTTTGTTTGGTGCTTTGTTAACAGACACAAATGAAGGCCTTGATTTAGTTGAATTTCATAGGGATTGTGTCTGTGCATTTTGCTGGGAGTGCTGACTTTTGGATCCTAGCTAAGAACAGGGATGCATGCAACATGATATGATGCCGCTGTCTACCAGGGTCTAGTCATAGCACAGGCAATGGTCAGTCTGGTCAGGTCAGGTCAGGCAAGGTGGGGTTGGGGGGCACACTTGTTATGGTGCAGCTAGCTGAACCAGATATATCAGTTAAAAGGAGAGAATGGGGTTTTTAAAATGCACAGCAGACATAAACAGAACAAAACAAAATGACAAAATGAAGATTCTTCTGAAAGTGAAACCATTAGCTCCAGAGTCAACCAGTAGCACTGTAAGCAGCTGCCAATTGGTTGGATCAGGTCGGGAGGGTACGCACATTATGCTGCAGCTTGCAGCAAGCTGGCCCAGAGATAAAAGCAGTGAGCAAAGTTAGAGAATGTTTTCTTTTCAAATAAATAGCATAAATTGGTAGTGTCTGATTAAGTAGATTAACAGCAACAGGGCAAGAGGCACACTCAGCAGGCAAACCCACAGTCTCAGTCAGCTTTCTCAGCAAACTGCAGCAAGCCATCACCAGACTCAGATGCTCATTCTTCAGGTCTCTGATGTTTTCAGACCTAAAGTAGTCTAACCAGCAAAGTAAATACTACACCACTAACCTTAAAGGAGGGGCAAGTAAATGGAGCTATACCTCACTTGGGCTACAAAGTATTGACGATGGGGATCCGTGGGTGTGGGGGGTACTGAGGAAGTGATTGAAATCTGCTGCCAAGGGCCAGGATAAAGGAATGTTACACAGCTGAGCTGATAGTAACAGGGCAAGGTGTAAGTTAAGTGCAGGACATGTTATCCACATGCACAAAATTATCAAGCACAGTTGAAAAGTACAAATTTAAGTGGTGGGTGAGGAATATGTGGTGCTGAATCAGAAGATCAAACTGTACTTCCAGAAATGTACATTAAGTAGGCTGCTGTAGAGTCCTCTGGGCTTTAACTCTTCCAACACACTGTTTGCTGTACAAGACTGTAAACTGCCCTCTGCCAGTGCTCACCACACCCCCACACACAGCAGTAATTCAACACAACCAGCCAATTAGGAGTTGGGATTCGGGGATAGAGCCAGCTGAGCTGCATAGCTTTCTTATTCCAAGGTAAGGAAAGTATCTGGCAATGCGGCGGTGCCACATACACAAACAGAGTGCTGCCAATGTGTCCTTTGAAGCTGCTGGCTCATAAAGTCACAGTGCACTCTGAATGCAAGTTACATACAACTCCTTTGAAGCTCAGAGCTTAACTGCAATCAATCGGACCTGAGAAATAATGTGCTAATTGTACTACTGCAGTTAAGCTCTGACTTTCAAAAAAGTTGTAACTCACTTTCAGACTACACTGTGAGCTTTTGAACATTAAAGGGCACTTGTTTGTGTCCTGCAAAAATGGAGGTGCGATAGCACCATGCACACTACAGACAGTTCTGAGGCCCTTGCCAACACCTATTCACATTTTCTTTTAACATGAATACATCCAACTAGGTAATTCAAGTCAAATGACATTTAAAAGAAAAACTAAATTTCTGTCAGAATATGTTTTTCAATTGCTGTTGCTCTTCCAAACTAAAGACAGCTGAACATAATTTATAGGCAAACAGAGCTAAATGATAACAACAGCACTGGGTTCCTCTACTGCAGTCCTGTTTGTCTCTCTTCTTCTGTCTCCCTGTACCATGACCTATCTCTTGGGGGCAATAAGTCCATATTAAAATATATAGAAGGGCACTGACTAATTCTCTGCATTTTTGTTTATCAGGATTATACTTTCACATGAGGAAGGCACTGCATCTGCAAAAGTTTCCCGTTTGCTTCTATGACCCATAATATTAAAGAAGAGGCTTATGAAGGCACAGGGAGATATATTTGTTTGCTAAAAAGGGGATGTTTGATGTAGAAAGTAGCCCCTGGAACAGAGATGTATTTCTACAATAAAGAAGTTACCATGCTGGTACAGTGTGGCCACAGAAAAGCGCTCCTATCAGAAACTCCCACACTGCAGTCCTAAAAAGGGGTCCAATGTTTTTAATTTCTCCACTGGGCTCCACCAGCTCTTTCTATGGACACAGCTGGAGCTTAGCTAACAAACGTCCCTCCCCCTGCACCGAGCCAAAAAACAACATTTTGCAGGCTGGCAGTGTCCATTCAGGAGCAGATCTCCTGATGTTGACTGCTGGCTTTTGTTTTCTTAACAAAGAAAAATGTTGTTTTTCTGCTTTGTGCAGGGGGAGGGCCAAAACCAGTTTGTTAGCTGGAATACTCCATAGTGAGTTTGCTTTTACACTAGGCTGCACTTGAATGAGAAAAATGCTCGGTGTGCAAAAGTTCCCCATTTGCTTCTATGACCCATAATATTAAAGAGGCGTATGAAGGCATATAGAAATATATACAAGAGAGAAGGATTTGTTAAGTCTGCTTGCTGTGGATAATATTTCTGTAAGTTTTGCTATTGTTTTTTAAACTACTGGAGAGAATGATTAGTTAAGTCTGCTTGTTGTTGAGAGAGTTAATGGGTAGAGGGTTTTTGTAAGTTTTGATATTTTTTTTTTTAATTTAGCTTAAAGTGGAATTTAGCTTAAAGGTTTCTGTGGCTAGAGTGACTGTAACAGTTTCTGTGGCTGGAGTGACTGCACAGGGCATGCCCAGACTTGCCCACCTACATAGCCTTTAAATTCTGCCAGAGCCATCAGACTGCAGGAGAGAAAGATTGCTTAAGTCTGCTTGCTATGGAGAAGATTTCTATAAGTTTTGCAATTGTTTTTTAAACTACAGGAGAGAAGGATTAGTTAATTCTATTTGCTGCTGAGAGTTTTAATGTGTAGAGGATTTTTGCAAGTTTTGATTTTTTTTTTTAATTTAGCTTAAAGGGTTCTGTGTCTGGAGTGACTTAAATACTGAAATACCACTGGGGGTTGGGTTTGAAGGCTGTGAGGGAGGAGTTTGGGGAGCTGCAAACTGACCTGAGCCCTCACAGCAGGTCAGGAAGGAAGAAACAAGGAACAGCCATATGAGCTCATTCTTAAAGATATATAGATATATAAATCTTATGAGTAATTCTATAGTCCATATGAGTAGGATTGTGGTTTCCAGTTAGTACTGTAGTTGGCTGTCTTATGCTGTGTGCAAGGGCATTTGGGATTAAAATTTCTGTTAGAGGCTGGGCTAGGATTAGTTAATTCTACTTGCTGTAGGGAGAGTTAGTGTAGAGAGGCTGTATAGGTAGTGTGGACCATGGGTAGGATTGTAGGGTGCAATGGTTGTGGGGCAGCAATGCAGATGAACATATTGTGGAGGATGGGAGGGTGCACAATATGCCACAGGTTAAGGAGGCTTGAGGAAGAGGTTCAGTGGCTTGCAGGGAGCTGGGGAGGTTGAGGGATGAGGGGGAGGAGTGTGTCAGTAGGAGGGCTGACATCTGAGAGTATTTTGGGGGCACCACAGAGAAGGAACAGTGGGTCAAGGGAGGGTTCGGAGGAGGGGGCCAAGTAGACAGGAAGCCAGCTGATATAGGGTGGACTCTAGTAGGTTCTAGAAAAAGAGGAGCAGCAGTAGGCAGAAGGGAGGAGACAACACACAGTAAGGCAAAGGGGGTAGTGAATATGTTTGCTGTACTACCAACACATGGGAAAGAGGATGCAGGAGGAGGAGATTGCACAAGGGATAGTACTCACAAAGAGGAAGGAGTAAGGGCATTACTAGTGGAGAGATTGAGCATGGCATGGTAAGGGGAGGGATAATACTCAAAGAGGTGAGGAGGGAGAGGGAGAAAGAGGCTGGCAGTCAAACAGGAAGAGGGGCCGGGGTCTCAATTGAGAGTGGCAGGGGGAAAGATACTGGGGCACACGGTAAAAGCATTATCTTTCGTGGCCCCAGAAATGAGAACCTGGGTGGGGGGTGCCGACGGGCACAAGGAAAGAGGAGGGAGGTGTACTGTTGTTAGGGGACTCCATACTCAAGGGGATCAGATGGGGCAGCAAGGGGGAGAAGCACAGTTTGATATGGGTGGAGTCCATACTGGGATTAAAGGCAGATAAGGCAGGACAGGCAATCCTAAGGTGAGTAAGGAGGGGTAGGAGGAAATCACGCATTGTGGTACATGTGGAGAAAAATGACATAGCAGGGGAAATGGTGGAGGTAACAAGGGAGAGGACTGAGGAAGTGGGAAGGTTGTGCAAGGAGACTGGAGAGCCTGTGTCCTTCTCTGAGGTGCTCCCAGTACCCTGCCCGAACACAGTGAGAAAGGAGAGGATTAGGGAGTTGAACACATGGTTGGTAGACTGGTGTCGAACTAAGGGATATGAGGTTGTGGGCGGCTGGGGCAGTACCAGGGATAAAATAGCAATCTGTTTGCAAGGGATAGGCTGCAACTTGGTGAAGAGGGGAAGGAGGTATTAAAGCAAAGACTGGGGAGGTATATTGTGACAAAGGTGGATTTAAACTAGATGGGGGGGTGGCAAGTGGACAGCAGGTAGGCAGGGATCCGATAGAGTGGAGTTTACAGCCTACTCCTCAGGCTGGGAGGGGAGGACTCGGGGCAGCTGAAAAAAGAGGGAGTAGAAGGGAGGAAATGGAGGCCAGTGAAGGGAAGGGGGCAGGATGGAGGGTGGTCTCGCTGAATGCAAGAAGCTTAGGCAACAAATCAGCTGAGCTACAGGTACTCTTAGCAGTGTGAGGGGTGGATATTGCAGCTGTCACAGAAACATGGGCAACTGAGCTCCAGAACTGGGATCTGGCAATCCCAGGATACAAATTATACAGGAAGGACCGTAAGGAGAGAAGGGGTGGTGGGGTGGCAGTCTGTGTGAGGGACGGAATCAAATGCACAAGGGACGAGGGGGAAGAAAGGAGAACAGAGGCAATCTGGCTGCAGCTCCTAGGCTCAAGGGGTAGGAAACTGAGGTTTGGAGTGGTATACAGGCCACCGTCCCAGTCTGAGGATCTTGACAGGGAATTGGTGGGACAAATCAGAAAGGTATGTAGAAAAGGGAAGGTGGTCATCGTGGGGGATTTCAACTTGCCAGGGGTTGACTAGAGCATTCCAGTCACCTCCAGTGCTAGGGAGCAAGTGCTTCTGGACGTGATCTACGAGGGTCTCCTGACACAGTTGGTTAGTGTACCGACTAGGCTAAAGAACACTTTAGATCTGGTATTGTCGAATGGGGAGGCAGTAAGGGAAATAAAGGTGGAGAACCCACTAGCCAACAGCAGTCACAAAATGATGTGGTTTAATATCACAATGTGCGAGGAGACAGAGAAATCGGTTACTTGGGTGGTAAACTTCGGGGGGGTGGATTTTGGGAGGATGCAGGAAGTATTGAAAGGAAAACTGGAGGGCATAAGGCAGGAGATGGATATGGAGCAGAAATGGGATATTATTAAATGGGGATTACAGAGGCAACAGAAGGCTGCACCAAGACATAAAGTAAGAGGAGCAGAGCAAGAAAACCATGCTGGTTGAACAGCGAGGTAGTGGAGGTGGTGAGAGCAAAATGAGAGGCACACCAGAGGTATAGTAGGATGGGGAAGGAAGTGGACAGGGAGGAGTATGCAAGATGTTCAAGCGAGGTGACCAGAAAAGTGAGAGAAGGCAAGGCCCAGAGGGAGCTGAGATTAGCACAGGGAATTAATGGGGAGAGAAAGACTTTTTCAGATACATCAGGGAGAAAAGGAAGTGCAAGGAGACAATAGTGAAGACAAAAAGGGGTGGGGAGTGGACAGAAAAGGGGGAGGAGCAGGCAGAAGCACTGAATGAATGCTTTTTCTCAGTGTTCACAGAAGAAAGGGGGACTGCTACCACCATGGGCTGGGAGGGTGGGGACAGGGAGAGGAGGCAACAGATCAAAGAATTGAGGCAAGTAGAGTCCTAGAGGGACTGAGGGCACTGAAGGTAGACAAGGCACCAGGGCCAGATGGTATCCACCCCAGGGTGCTGAGGGAGATGGCGGAGGTGTTGGTGGAGCTGCTGGTGGATCTGTACAGCACCTCACTGGAGTCAGGATGTGTGCTACAGGACTGGAGGATGGCACATTTAGTCCCATTACACAAAAGCAGATCAAGGGATGAACCGGGTAATTATCGCTCGGTAAGTCTCACCTCTACAGTGTGCAAACTCATGGAAATGATACTAAAGGAAAGACTGGTGTCATACTTGGAGGACAGTGGCCTCCAGGGTGTGAGGCAGCATGGGTTCATTTCAGGGAAGTCTTGTCAAACCAACCTGATACAATATTATGATTGGGTGACAGGTTAGCTGGATAAGGGTCATGCAGTGGATGTTCTTTACTTGGACTTCAGCAAGGCCTTTGATTCTGTGCCTTGTGGGTGGCTTGGGGGGAAGTTAACTAGTGTAAGGGTAGGGTCAAAAATGATGAACTGGATTACAAGTTGGCTCAGTGGGAGGCTACAGCGGGTGGTGGTGAGAGGGAAGCTCTCAACTCCAAGGCCGGTGATAAGTGGGGTGCCACAGGGCTCTGTGTTGGAGCCAGTATTATTTGGGTTCTTCGTATCAGACATTGCACACAGGGTGGTGAGCAAAGTAAGTCTGTTCACTGACAACACCAGAATCAGAGCAGTGGTGGATGGAGGGGAGGGATGGAAGCAGCTGCAGGGGGACCTAAGCAAGCTAGAAGAGTGGTCAGAGAAGAGGCAGCTGGGGTTCAATGCAAAGAAGTGTAAGGTTATGCACTTTGGGGTGAAGAACCCAAGGAGAGAATACTGGCTGGGGGGGGTGAGCTGGATATCACTGAGGAGGAGAAGGACCTAGGGGTAATGATAACAATTACCATGAACAACACTGCCCAGTGCAGGAGAGTGGCTGCAAAAACAAACAAACTGTTGGGGTGCATAGTGAGGGTTTTTTCGTCCAGGTGAAGAGAGGTGATCTTGCTTCTCTGCAGGTCACTGGTAAGGCCGCACTTAGAGTATTCTATGCAGTTTTGGAGGCCATACTGAAAGCGTGATATAAGGCTACTGGGGGGGTGCAGAGGGTTCTATGTGATAATGACGAAAGCCTAAAGACGATCGCTGTTATCGCGAAGTCACAATGCTGAAAATTTTTTTGCCACTGTGACACCGTGGCTCACAGGAAAATGGCACAAGGGACTTACTTTTAAAGTTTTCTGTGGGGGAGGCTGTGCCACCCCACACACCCCCATGTGAGGGGCTTTGCCCTCCGCATCTCCTACCGAAGGATTCTCAACTCCAGGGCTGTGCATGTCGGGGGGGGGTGAAAACATTAAAACAAAAAGGTTCAGGCCGGGCGCAACAGAAATGCACCAGCGCCCGAACCCCGTATGCTACCGACCAGTGCCGACAACCCACCCACCTCACCACGGGATTGGCTCAGCAACCACTGTATCACAACCCCTCATGTCCCCTCCTGTGCACTCTTGCTCCCCCCCTGCATGTGTACGTATAGTGTTGGGAAGTCGCTATATTAGCCCACCCCCCATCTGGCCACCCTACCCTACCTAGCATCCCTGAAATGCACTGGGAAAGGGGTCACCATTATTGTAGGTGACCTTTCCCCAGTGCCTATATCATGGACTACAGTGCAGAGGAGGGCAACAAAGATGATATGTGTGTAACCCCTAGGTGGTGCTATCCCAAGGGTTACTACCCGTGCCTGTGTGACTAGTTGCAGGTTAAGGGGCCTGGGTACTGAAAACAGGTGCCTCTACCCAGAGGACAGGGTTGGTGGTAGCACAGCTGACCTGGGTACAGCCCTCCAGGACACTGTGACCCCCCTCTTTCCTCTCTAGTGGCCTGACCAATAAACAGCATACACAGGTACAATAGCCCCAAATAGCTGATGTATCCCCACTCTGCTTGCAATTACCACCAGGGCTGGTTCCACCAGTTTGACCCTGGAGACCCCCATAAAATAAGGTTAGGCACATCAGAAAACAACAGTACAAGGCTTTTGGTACAGAATGCAACCACAGGCAGATTATGTACAAAAAAAATTAGATCTGATTTATTCGAGGGGAATGAACAGGGAAGGGGTGTAATTTGGCTGATTGGTTCTGTAACTGATATAATCAGGCAATCATGCATGCACTTTAGAGTCCCTTCACATTCACACACTCTGGGTACCCAGTTGGAAAACAGGTGGGCTAGCCTGACATGTTGCTCTGGGTAGGCCGGCGTTGCAGCTGGTTGGGGCCCTGTGATGGAAAGAAGAAGCATGCACATCCACACACAATTTGTAATCCAGAGCCAGGAGGCTCAGTTCGAGATAATTAGACAAAACAACTAAATCAGATGACAAACTTTGATTGAGCTGTTGTTGCAGGGAGCTACCCTAGTGTTTACTCATGCTACCCAGTACAGGACGCAGGATGAATGAAATGGAGACTTTAGGATGACTTGCTGGTTTGCCAGGAGAAGCAGGGCCCACACGAATCACCGAGGTGTCATTCCTGTTTGAGGTGTTGAGCAGGGGGCTGATCCCCAGGCAGGTCTCTCAGCAATGGTTTTCCCTGCATCGCGAGTAGCTGGCTGGGCCAAGTTGGCAGGGCCCAAGCCAGGTGAACAGTTCAGATTCGGTCCGGTAAATGCTGGATGCAGCTTCCAGCAAGTTTGACACAATTAGGCAGTGGGGAACCAAATCAGGACCCACTAACAGCATTTAGCACACTTATAGTAAAAGAATAGCAATACCACAGTTTGGATGCAATTACAGTGTCTCTGTGCAAAACCGTATGTTCTGCAGTAGTTTCAGACGTCCTGACAGGCCGATCGCATGGAGCAAATCTTCCGGTCCTCTTCAGGCAATAAGGCAGTCACAATTCAGTAATTCTTTTTACAATTGGTTCGGATACAGTCTGGTAATTAAACACTTTAAAGGATCCCTCTCGAGGGACAAGTAGGCAGACAGGCTAAACTCAGCCTTTCCACCAGTTTCCCGCATGATTATGCAGGAGCAGCTGTTCAAATGTCTCGAGCTGTTCACTCTCTCCACTCCAATCTCAGACTGACTCTCTGCTGCAGGCAGCTTGGGACTTTTCCTCTGATCCAAAAGGTTCGATTCATTGACTCATCTGTCTGTCAAAGCAAGGTCTTCCTCTCCAGGTCCATTTAGGTGCTAAAGTGGAAAAAACTACAATTCCTACGTAAATTCACTCCCACAAGACCCCTAGGGACAGACTCCATTTTAGGGTCCTCAAAGGTACTGACTGGTCCACAGTGGTGGTCCAGAACCAAGATGGTGGTGATTCACAGATATGCCCATGCTGCAAAGAAGGCAGGTTAGACAAAACTACGATATCATTACTATTAGAATAGATAATCAGCAAATAAGTACAGCTTCTAACAGAGCTCCCTCTGCACAATTAGCGATGGCAAAACGGAGCAATTATCTGGCAGCCCAGGTGTGACTCAAGCATAGGAACACTCAGCCCCCACCCAGATTAATTATACACTGCGATATAGGCAGCTCTTAAAGAGACAGAACACAGAGGCTATAAAGGCACTCACATGCAATAGCTTTTAAACAGTTAAGACACCGGACACCAACCTGCCAGTGGGCATTTAGGCAGAGCCAAGGAAGACTTTCAGGAACCCCCATTTGTTGTGGGGTTACATGTGGAATGGAGGGGAGAGACTATGAGAGCAGGCTGGGAGACCTGAATATGTACACCCTAGAGGATAGAAGGGACAGGGGGGACATGATAGAGACATTCAAGTATCTGAGGGGAATCATATAACATACTAAAATGCCAGCAGAATAGGGCCTAACGGTCTTTCGTGTTCTGCTGCTTGGTCAGCCCCCACCCTGGGTGCTGACCTTGCTGTCCCCTCGCCTTCTCTGGCTTCTCCTTCCCAGTTCGGATATTCTTGCTGCATTGGATTTTGCTTCCAGAACCCTTCCCTGTACCTGTCCCACCCTCTTGAACCCCTCCACTGTCTCTGCCTCCACCAGCCCCTAGGTAGTGCATTCCATGGCTCCACCACCCTCTCAGTGAAGTAGCACCTCCTCCTTTCTCCCTGAATCTTCCCCTCCAGCTTCCACCCATGCCCTCTAGTGGCCCCTTCCTCCTTCCTTGAAGCACCCTGACTGTTCCTCCCTATTTACCCTCTTCATGTACCTGAAGACCTCTATCATGTCCCCGGTCCCTTCTCTCTTCCAATGTGTATATATTTAGCTCTTCGAGCTCTCCTCATAGGTCCTATCCCCAAACCCCAAATCATTTTGGTTGCCTCCTCTGACCCTCTCCAGGAGGTTAATGTCCCTCTTTAAGTGTGGCCTCCAAAACTGCATGCAGTACTCCAGGTGCGGCCTCACCAAGCAGTTATACAGAGGGGAGTACTACCTCTCCTTCTGGAGGTGATCCCCTAGCGATGCATCCCAGCATCCTGTTGGCCTTGGCTGCTGCCCTCCTACAAGTCTCAGAGTTGTTCATCTTGACATCCACCACCACCCCCAGGTCCCTCTCAGCCATTGAGACTTGTAGTATTTCCCCCCCAGGGTGTACACTTGGCCTGGGTTTCTGGCCCCCAGGTGGAGTACCTTGCATTTCCCTGCATTGAACCTCAGCTTCCACTTTCTAGACCATCTTTCCAGAGCCTCCAGGTCCCCCTGCAGGGCCACCTTCCCCTCCTCCCCATCCACCACCACCCCCACTAAGGATGAGGCAGATAGGATCTTTCAGCTAAAGAGGAGGAGGGGCACCAGGGTGCACAGACTAAGAATAGAGGGGGGAAGATTTAGGAGGGAAATGAAGAGACACTATTTAACAGAGAGGGTGCCAGCAAAATGGAACACACTACCAGAATGGGTGGTATCATGTAATCTGTGAACAGCTTCAAAAGGGCATGGGACAGGGAACAGGGAGAGTGAGGGTGGGGGGGTGGGGTGGCAGTGGGATGACAAAGGGAAGGGGGTGGGGCAGCTGCAAACTAGGGGTGCTAGCTGCACACTCGAGCAGACTTGTATAGACTGGGTGGTCTGTTTCTGCTGGCACATTCATATGTTTGTATATTTGCTAAAAAGAGGATGTTTGATGTAGAAAGTTGCCCCTGGAACAGAGATTTATTTACATTGAGTCAGCTAGCAGTGGCATAGTTGTAATTCACGTGCAGTCTGGAACAAAGTTAAGTTCTGTAACTGCACTATCTACACGATTGCAAAATATCTGTATAAGACACAGTCTAGTATGCTTCGCACAGTGGTCTGACACAGTGCAAGAGTCCAGTAAGTCTGTGATTAGGGCTGCCAGTCACAGAGCATAGTGCAACACTAGCAAAGTAAAAACAATGTGATATTTCCACTGGGGTCACATAATATATTTATTTGTGATGGTAATACCCATGGAGGCACACCACTGGGGTTGACATTAATCGGTATGCTCATGACCCATTTTCTAGTAACAGAGAAACACAGTTTAGGATGGAGGAACAAGCGGCTATTTACAAACAGATTCTGGGACCTCCATGCACTGTCTGCACTGGATGCCAAAAACAATGAATAGTAAATCATAGTTTGCATTCTAGACTCACATGCCGGATAAAACATAATAGGTGACACAAATAAAGGAGACACACAGAAATCAGGCAAGTAATCTACCTTTATTGAAAATTATAATGAACACTGAAATGAAGAAAATATCCTTCCCTAAACACCGAAGAGCTGCTGAAGACACACTTGCTGAGGCTGTAGGGTGCACACATGGAGACCCATACCTGAGGTCATTGCTGAGCACTGCCAAGCTGCAGTTCGAGAGATAAGCACGTTCATTAGGACTGCAAAAAACAGCAACATATTTTTAAGTGGATTACAAGATTTAAAAAGGCATGACAACATTGCAAAAAGGAGTCACTAGACAAAAAGAACTATATATGAGAGTCGACAGACTAAAGGCAAATCATGTCAGCAGCTCTTTAATTTCTCACTCATGCGTGATAGTGGATGGGGGGGGTGGGCCAGTGAGGAGTTGCAATCGAGACACTGGGGGATTGGGCATCCCCAGTGTCACTATTATGCTTCTGGGGGTGTGGAGTGGTGGTACTGAGAGGGAGGGTCCGGTCGGGGGGGTTATGTATTTTAGTGGTCAAGGACCGCAGAAAATCAAAAAAAGGACATGACTGCAGGAACTAAAAAAAAATAAAATAAGTAGTACCTCAGACTGTTCCATAGATGTGACTGTAGAAGGGACTTTTATCAGTTCATCATGTTGTGCATTAGCAAGGAATGTGGGAGTGGCTGAAGTGCTCTTCTGTAGCAATAGGTCTGCAGGGCTAAGCCCACTGCCACCCTAAAAAGGGAAATATAATTGAAAACAAATGTGGGCATATCGGAAGGCATGTTATTTTCTCTAAATTGTTGAGGTTTATGATGGGTTTCCCTGCACCAGTGGTTTATTATGGGACACTCCCAAAGCATATAGGATAGACTTCCTTTGTTCCCACATGAGTGCCAGCAATCTGATGAATACTTGTTATTAGGTGCCAACAAGTGTAGCTTGTAAGTGCTGTTGTGGTCCTGCGTACTCTTGTTTTGCATTTAGTCAAGTTCAAAGGTACATTCAGTGTGAAAGATTCAGCTGCATGTGCCACTGATGATGTCAGTGATAAGGCATTTAGGTCTTGGCATGGGGTTTCAGACCTACACAAGCCTGGGTTTGATCCCATGTCCTTTGCCACAGCACATATTGCCTGTCAAGGAACCTTAGTACAAAGATAGAACTACAGCCTGCCTAGCAGTAATGGGTTTGAGCCACAGTGCGGAAAATTGTTTTCTTTCTCACTACAATTTATGTAGTATGAGACAAATTGCTGCATGTCATTGCTGATGTTAGTGACAGAGTTCCGGCGAGGTTTAAAGTTCTAGGTTGCAGATAACTTGAAATGTTCCAGCTTGCAGATAACTTGAAATGTTCCAGCTGAGACGTTGGGATTTGAATGCAGCTTGGGAGTCATTACTTCAATTTTTTTTAACTCTGTTTATGCACCTCTTAATGTCAGGGGCATGCTTACCCCTTGCTCTGCCTTGTGCGCAGGTGCTCAACTCACACCATCAGCCAGCCCCCACCATGAATGCAGAGCAGAGAGGACCATGGCTTACTCCCCATGGAGGGCCACCCCTTGGCAGGAGGCAAACTGGGTGGAGAAACTGCATCATCCTTAGACCCCCATCACAACCTCTGGGCTTTGTTTGGCTGGGGAGAGGTCACCCATTGTAGGTGTCATTGTGCTCATCTTGAGGGGGGTTTCTGTCTTAAGATGCCCTTGGCGCAGTTGTGCAATGACATCCAGCGTGTGGCAAGCACGCTTCCGTGCACTCCCATAGGACATCTGCTGCTGCCCGACCCCAGTTATGAGAGCCCCCACTTGCCACTTCCCCAGTCTCCACTGGGGTCACTGGAGTGGTGGGTGCACACCCTAACCCTCCCCAGGAGAGGAGAGCAGTCCTTTGGATGCTCAATCCTCTCCTCCCCTGATGATCCCCGATGGCCCGAGTCTGTTCCAGAACCCAGGTCACCAGTGTGGAGCAAGGTATATCTTCCAGCACCTCAACCCTCAATGCCACAGGGCCAGCTTCTTACTTCAAATTGACAGACTGTTCTTTACTAAATTCTACTGCAGCTGTGTAGAGGGGTCTGCACTCACTGCTGGATGTCCTTTGCCACAGCATTCATCTCCTGTCCAGGAACCTAAGTACAGTGGTAGATCTATGCACTACCAAGGAGTAGTAAGTAGGGGGCCTGGGTTTGATCCCCAGTGCAGACATTTATTTTCCAATCTCACTGTAATTTACATAGTATGAGAGAAACTGTTAGATGTCATTGCTGCTGTTAGTGATAGAGTTTCATCAAGGTTTTAAATTCTATGTTGCAGATAACTTGAAAAGTTCTAGCTGAGACTTTGGGAGCTAAATGCAGCTTGGAAAACTTTACTTCAAATTGACAGACCATTTCTTACTAAAATCCATTTCTGGGGACGGTTATTGAGAAGATGATGGTGATGCAGCTCGAGGCTCACCTTGAGAAATGCAACATCTGTGAACCATTTAAGTTAGGTTTTAGGCTTCATTACAGTACAGAGACCACACTCATTAAGGTGTTTAATAATCTGTTCTGTGCAAGGGACAGAGAGAGCTGTCAACTGTCATTCTCCTTGATCTGTTGTCGGCATTTGACACCATGGATCATGGTCTGTTAATGGAGCACTCTGTTGACCATGGGGGACTCACTGGGACACTATTGAAGTCAATCAATCAATGTTTATTGGAAGGCAAATTGAGAACAAGAGCTCTCTTTTACAATTGCATCCAGTATAACAAAGAACAAACAATTGCATCACATAAATTACAGCTGTTAAGTATCAATTGAATTACTAACATTGCATATCAGTTATAGTAAGTGCTCAGTGATGGATATAATTCAACCATAGCCATGACACCAGCAGTGCAGCAGTCTATTTAAGCAAGCCTTTAATTGGTTGGTTGGAATAATGGTAGTCATTTGTAATGTTTTCTGAATGAGCACCTATGTGCATGGCACCGCTATTGCCAGATTCCATTCCCCAGATTTTGTTCGAAATCTTGGCAATAATTTGACAATTTGCTGATCAGAGTTTGTAAATGTTCAATGATTTTTGATTTAGCTTGCTTAGTAGGTAGGATGAGATTGTGTTTATTATGAATCTATATACAAAGATATACCAATGCAGCTGTATCTGCATGGTTAGAGAGGTCCAGCCCACAGCTTCATATAAGTAACAGTGGTGGGTGTTCCATGGCAGGCCTAATCTGAATCTCAGGGCACTGTGATAGAGTGAGTCAAGTGTTCCTAGGAGTGTTTCTGAGGTGTTTCTATATATGCAGTCCCCGTAGTCCAATTTGGATAAGAATAATGAGTTGACCAAGGTCTTTCTAACTGGGGGGCTAAAGAATACCTTGTGTCTACAGAAGAATGCTAATAGACCTCTCAGTTTGTTAGACAGGTTTTGAATGTGGGAGCTAAGTGTTAGCCATTCATTTAGGTAAATACCTGGGTATTTATAGCTAGCTACTCTAGAAATTAGTTTCCCCTTCACAGATTTTAATGAGAACTGGGTGGAGTCTATGCCCTTCTTGCTGAAGAGCATCCATTGCATTTTCTTTATGTTGAGCAATGGTCTTCACGCTGTTAGTATTTTCTGAAGTGGTTTGAGTTTTTCCTGTTTGGCAGGTCACAGTGGTTTGTGTTGAGGTCCTTCTCATTGCAGCCAGCTAAGGCCAGCTGTGGAGTTCTCCAGGGTTCGACTTTATCCTTCATGCTTTTTTTGTGGTGTAAATGTTGCTTCTGTAGTGGGTGATTAGGTGTTACAGGTCCAGGAGCAAATGATTTGATACCTTTTATTAGACCAACATAGATGTTACAAAAAGAAAACAATGTCTAAGCTTTGGACCAGCCAAGTCCTTCCTCAGAAATGGTATGCCAACCGGACAATGACTCCGGGATGGCGAAATCCCTCACAGCGACAATCTCCGCAGGTTTTTGAGATTGTCACTGTGTGGTACCTGAGGGCGAAATTTCATCCTTTCACTCTATTTCACCCCCCCCAAAAACAAATCTGACTTGGAGTTAGATATCTAAAGAAGGGGGGGGGTATAGGGCAGTTTGGGGGGTGCAGCACCCTGATAGAAAACACACAATGTCTGACAGGCAAAATTTCACCTGTCGACATTGGGGATCTTGCCATGCCAAACTTCAACAACACTGTTGTCGTTTTGGCAAGGTAAAACCCTTGGAGACTTATGCCAGTTGCTTAGAGAATCACATTCCATTAACACCCATATCATGCATTAAAAAAAAAAAACAATAAAACCTCATTGGTTTAAAGTACCTATTTTAAAAAAAAATCACAGATTTAAATGAAATGAATAGCAGTCCACTAGCTTGTTATTGCTGAGAATCTTTTCAAGGTCACATGACATCAAAATTTGATAAGCTGAACACTCAAGTAGACAAAACCTTTAACTGAAATTATTAATGAATGAGTGTGTTATGAGAATACATTCATAATTAAAAGCAAGACCTTTAGATTGAATGTCACAAATGTCCAAGTTAAAATTTGATAGTATATTATGATAAAAATGTACAACATAAATTTATGTATGGAAATAAGATGGAATAAGGAAAATGCACCTTGTATGAAAAACTGTTTGCAACATTCATACAGTACAACACCTATCTGGAGACATTTTCAAAACTATACTCTTGACCAGTTAGCACACTCAATAAACATTAAGACCTACGGTACTGTAGCAATACTTTTTTACATGATAATATCAATTGTTAGTATTATTGCCAAATGAAAAAATAAATCTCGCAAGGACCACCTAGAAAATGAGTTCATGCATCTCAAAATGTTCAAAGTTCAATAATGAATCAGTATATAATCAAATAACTATATGAACAAAAACAGTCTTAACAATCTGACTAAAACCCCAATGGAATTAAACTCCTCCCCCACCCCTGGGAGAAATAACTAGAAAAAAGTGTGTATTCATTATGTAAGTGAGCCAAGAGTCCTAACACCCTGTAGCATAATTATGACATGTGTCTGAATATTATTTCTGAGAAAATTGTAAATGCACAGCTGAGGACTCACCTTGAGTCTAGGGAACTGTTAAATCCTATGCAGTCCGGATTCAGAGCCAAACATAGCACTATCTCAGCCCTCGCCAAAGTTACTAACGACTGGCAGCGTAATCTTGAGAGCAGAAACTTTATTTGTGCTGTTTTCCTTGATCTAAGCAAGGCTTTCGACACCGTCGACCATAGTCTGCTCCTCTCCTCCCTTCAAACCATAGGTGTGGACTCCTCCTCTCTGCGCTGGTTTACTGACAATCTTACAGAGCGCCTTCAACAAGTTAAAGCCGAAGGAGGCCTGTCCCCCTTAAAAACTCTGCAAAGAGGGGTACCTCAAGGTTCTATATTAGGGCCCGTACTTTTTGCAATCTACATTAATAACATCGACTACTGTATAAAAGAAGCCAACATCCATCTGTTTGCAGATGATACAGTTCTCTACATGAGTCGCCCAACACCTGAAGCTGCCTGCAATGACCCACAGTCAGAATTCAACCTTTTGCAAAGCCAACTCCTCCAAAAAAAGCTATTCCTTAATGCCAAAAAAACTAAAGCGATGGTCCTCTCCCGTTTTATCGGTACAGCTAACCCTGTGTCCAGTGGACAGTTCCCCAAATTACCACAGTTCTAGGTGAACAACTAGAATTTGTTACAAAATTCAAGTATCTGGGAGTTTGGATAGACCAAAGACTCTCCTTCATTGAGCATATCAAGGACTTGCTAAAACGACTTCGGCAAAGGTTTGGCCTGTTTTTTAGAATCAACCAATTTCTCACCAGAGATGCCAAGAAACAACTGGTCCAATCCATTTTCCTATCATTGGTTGATTATGTTGATTTCCTCTACAGCCAATGCCCCAACTCTTACATGGCTAAACTGGACACACTCTACCATCGAGCACTGAGGTTTATAACGGGACTTCCCTTTGACACACATCACTGCACCCTATATGCGGCAGTGGGGTGGACATCACTAAAGTTCAGGCACCACAGTTTTAAGTACTGACCCCCCAGCTTGCTCCTCACAAGCCTAATTGTTCTCTCTCTTATCTCCCTGTCTTATCAACACTAGGCCCGTCCATCCCCTTATCCTTCCTTTCCCAACCTCGGATAGGAGCTCACTACCCCTGGGTTATGACATCCTACCATGCCCCGTACTTTATAGCATTCAATCCCGGGGCTCACACATACTCCTTTTCTCCATCCACCTTCTCTACATCCTGTTTTACCAACTCCTCTCTGTGCACCGTACCCTCCTAGCCTTTTTCCCCCTACCTCCTTCCCTTCCCCCTCACCTTCACCTCTACCTGGTGTATATATATTTTTTCTTCCATTACTTCCTCCTGCAACCTTAGATAACCTGCTTTATCTTCCTATAGACACTTCTATGTATGTAAATACCTTGTAATCTGTACAATATCTGTATAATTCTATGTACATATGAACTTCTTTTTCTTCCTCTCTGTAAACAGTATTATCTGTATTGCCTTGTAAATACCTGTGTTGACCTGTATATACAATTGTTCATGCTCCACCCAGGTCCATCTTGCAAATGAGCTTCTGCTCAACGATGAACGCCTGGTTAAATAAAGACTTGATTGATTGATTGATTGATAAAGATTTGAATATAAGCTTTTACCAAAATATGTAAGCGCAACCCCAACAAGGTCCCACACAGGAAACTCATAAACAAACTGGAATCACTAGGTTTCTCATACTCTCTGATAAACTGCATGGCTAACAAACAGGAAACAGAGGGTAACTATAAATGACACTGTCCAACTTAGGCATGATCACAAAGCGGGGTGCCCCAGGGCTCTGTCCTGGGGCCCACAGTATTCAACATATACATCAGTGATATGAAAGTAGGTGCCTGCAACTGATTATCTAAATTTGCAGACGATACTAAACTTGGAGGAAAGGTAATCTTATAATCTCAAAACCTTGATTTTAGATCTTAAAACCATAGAACACTAGGCATCACTAAATCAAATGGAATTTAACACTGACAAATGTACAGTTCTGCACTTGGGGGTCAGAAATCCAAACAATGTCTACTATTTAAACTCAACTCCACTTAAAACTTCCATTAGAGAAAGAGACTTAGGAATAATTGTCAACAATAACCTTTCACCTACTGACCATTGTACTAAAATGACCAACACTGCAAATGGTTTATTAAAACAAATTAGACAAACTTTTGTCACCAAAACTGAACAATGCATTATCCCTCTGTACAGGGCCTGCATTAGACCATGCATTCATTACGGATCTCCATTTTGGAATCCACACCTCAAGGGAGATATTTCTCAACTAGAACAAATACAGAGATGGGTGATTAAAACAATTCCGAGCCTATCTTCAATACACTATGCAGGCAGACTGAAAGCTACAGGTTTATGCTCCCGTCAGTCTAGGAGACTCAGAGGAGAGTTATTATTCCTCTACAAAATACTACAGTCTCCAGACCTAATGGAGCAATGTGGGTTATCCTTTTCATTAATCAGACCTCTTTAAGGAGACATAATAAACAACTTGAGGTCACAAAGTCTAGAACTAATCTTAGGTATAACTTCTTCACTCTACGAACTCCATGTCTTTGGAACGTCTTACCCCAAGAACTAGTTAACTCTACTAACTTCACAACATTTAAAAAAGGACTCAGTATCTGGCTTTTGTCTAATCAGAATCATCACTAAATGTCCCACATATTGTGGAGGAAAATCTCAATGGGCCTCGGCCTGCTTTTTTTCTGACAAACTTAGTAAACCCCTCTCCCCAGACACAACCCCCTCCCCACAGAAAAACTCACCATCCTCCAACCCCTGTCAAAAACATACACACAAAGTAAGCCTCCCACCCTCCCACACACACACCCACACACACCCAAGACAACCCAACCTTCTCCAACCCCCACACATGTATATTTGGTAAGAAACAAAACATGTAGATAACCAGTTAAAAAGGACTCTATGAAAATAAAAACAACACACTGAAAGACAAAGAACCTTAGTGTGCAAGCACTGAGGCAAGGGTTACCCCAAAGGGCATTGGTCGGGAAGCCAAGTTTCAAAGAAATACAAAATCACACATACCCCCATAATGCAAAGCATCATGGGCTGTATATGCAAATCACCACAAAATATTATGCTGGTTCAACTTTAAGCAGAAATGTATGGTACCAAAAGGCCTCTCACACAGTCTGCAAAGGGTGCCAACAGAAGACACAGACACGTGTTTCATCCTACAATGACTCATCAGTGTGCCTCTTCTGTATGACACCCCAGTGGAATGAACCAGCTACCCTAAGTTGGTCTATCTGGGTTGGGTCGTGGTGAGCCCAATACACTGAAGACCTGTTAAATGTCCATCCTGTGAAGTAAAGGTCTGTGTAAGTTTAAGTAGAGTAATGTGTCATGAAACCTAAATCAATATTCATGCCATCTGCTACCATATTGAGAAGTAAAATAAGCTCACTCTCAAAAGTCCGTCTCTGTTGTGTATTTAAAAAAAAAAATTAAGACCATCACTGACATACCTGAGATTGAGTGGTCATTCTGGGAGAAGTGTCACCCCACTGGTTTGCCAGTCATCTTCATATTAATGGTATGTCTGTGTGCATTCATTCTAGTGTGGAGAGGTTGGCTTGTCTCTCCAACATACCCTGTTTGTGGACATCTCTTGCATTGAATGAAATAAGCAACATTATGTGATGTACAGGTATAATTCCCCTGTATCCTGAATAGTCTGTTTTGTGATGTAACCATACAATCTGAAGTGGAAATAAGCTCACAATTCCTACATCTGGGTTGGTTACAGGATCATGTACCATTTAGTGTCATGGTACTCTGTTCTGGTGCAAGTTTATTCCTAACAATCATGTTGGCTAAACTAGGTGGTTGTTTAAAAGATAGTGGTGGTAGTTCTTGAAAAATATGATTTAGGGTCTCATTCTCACTAAATATTGGGTGGAGGTCCTTAATAATGTTACATAGAAAATTCAAGGTCAGGATAATACGTGACTATTAAGGGTATTCTGTTGGTAATGTTCCTTTCCTTATACTGAAGTAGTTGCTCTCTAGGTACCTGTGTTGTGCATTCTACTACTCTGACAATTTCTCTGGAAGAGTGTCCCTGCTCCATAAAGGTGTTTTTCAATGTAGCCAAATATGTATGTCTGTCTTCCTCATTTGAACAGATGCGGTGATATCGAAGTGCTTGACTGTACATGACAGATTTTTTTGTGTGGCTCGGGTGATTACTATTCCTGTGTAAGTATCACTGTCTGCCTGTTGGCTTCCTGTAAATATATGTATGTAAGGTTCCATCCTTGATGGTGACAGTGGTGTCTGGAATATTAACACTGGTGGCAGAATATTCCAGGGTAAGCTTTATGGTTGGGTGGAGGTTATTAAATTCCTGATGAAAATCTTTAAGTGCATCAGTGCCCTCTGCCCAAATTATAAACAAATCATCAATGTAACGGAAATAAGCAAGTGGATTGTGAGGACAGTGCTTTAAAAAGTCCTCCTCCAAATTCACCATAAAGAGATTAGCATAGTGTGGAGCCATCCTGGTGCCTATTGCTGCTCTTGTAGTTTGAACATAATGTCTACCATTGAAGCTGAAGTTATGTGTCAGAATGAATTCAGTAAGTTTCCCCACCACTTCAGGGTCGAAGTTTTGGTCTAATACTCACTTTCTTTCTAGTTATCTTTTCTGGGGGGGGGGGGGTTAATTCCATTGGAGTTTTAGTCAGATTTTTAAGACTGTTTTTATTCATATAGTTATTTGATTATATACTGACTCATTATTGAACTCTGAACATTTTAAGATACATTAACTCATTTTCTAGGTGGTCCTTGAGAGATTTATTTTTTATTTGTCAATAATACTGACAATTGATATTATCTGGTAAAAAATATTGTTACAGCACTCTGGGTCTTAATGCTTATGGAGAGTGTGTTAACTGGTCGAGAGTATAGTTTAGAAAATGTCTCCAGATAGGCTTTATACTGTATGACTGTTTTAAACAGTTGCTCATACGCAGTGCATTTTCTTTTTTCCCTCTTATTTCCATGCATAAAACATGTTTTATCATACAATACTATCAAATTTTAATTTGGGCATTTGTGGTATTAAATCTAAAGGTCTTACTTTTAATTATGAATGTATTCTCAAAACACACTCATTCATTAATAATTTCAGTTAGAGGTTTGTCTACTTGAGTGTTCAGCTTATCTACTTTTGATATGATTTGACCTTGGAAAGATTCTCAGCAATAACAAGCTAGAGGAATGCTGTTCATTCCATTTTAATCTGTGATTTTTTTTTAAATAGGTACTTTAAACCTATGAGAACTTTTTTTTTATGCATGATCTGGGTGTTAATAGAATGTGATTCTCTGAACAACTGGCATAATTCTCTGAGGAAGGACTTGGTTGGTCTGAAAGCTTAGACATTGTTTTCTTTTTGTAATATCTATGTCGGTCCATTAAAAGGTATCAAACCATTTGCTTCTGGATCTGTCCTTACAAGAACCAATATGGCAACTAATCTATTTCTAGGTGGTACAGCTGAGTTTTTACTGTTATGTAGAGGGTACTCGCCTGTACATGACTTTTATTTTGGATGAGCAGGAGTGGTCTCTGTACTGGAACAATGCCTTCAGAAAATCACAGACCAGCTGGCCTCCAACAGAATGGGGTTTAATACAGCCAAGACAGAGTTGCTGGTGGTGGAACCAGATCCCCATGGGTCGGCTATTAAAAGTAATGCCATTATTTTGCCATGTTTAATTGGCACCACTCTGGCAGTGCTGGATAGCATACAAAATCTAGGGGTCACTGTGGACTCTAGGTTGGTGCTTGAACATCATGAGTCAGTTGTGGTCCATACAGTTTTTTTCAGCTTCAGAACATCTCCTGGATAAATCTCTGTCTAGTGCAAGAGGATCCAGTGACCCTGGTATAAACCTTAGTTACCTCTTGGCACAGCTACTGTAATGCTCTGTATTTAGGGCTATGGGGGGCATCGGCTGCAGAATGTAGAGAATACTGAAGCCCATTTGATCTCTGGAACAGTATATTCAGATCATATTACACTTGTGCCATCTGCACTATCTATTGCATGATGTACCACCTTCAAGATCTCATTAACTTACAGATCCTTGCATGGTTTGTGCCCCACTTCAAAGATCATTTGACTTTATTGACTTGGTATACTCCAGACCACTCATTCCACTCTACTGATGAGTTATCATTGACTAGCCCAATATCTCACCCGAAACAGTCAGATGGGATAGCATTCTCGCCAGCGTCTCCATCCTTTTGCAACTGATTGATTCTCCATCTTAGGAGTTTGCCTCAGTGGAGGCATTTAAGAAGGGGAAATAAAAGCTTTTTTTATGCAGCATTTTGGCACTGATTATTTGACTTAAGTTGTAACTCTGTGTGACTAGGTTATTTATCCATTTGTTGGGTTTTATGGTTGTAAGACCCCCTCCCCATGGTCTAGGGGCCTGATGTTAAAGTCTAAAGGAGGGGAGCTCACGTCTGCAGAAACACATACAGTAGAAGTAAAAAGATGCCATGTACCTAGGTCCAAGGTCTTCTCCCAGCAAGTGGTCACTCTGCATGGCCTAGGGGGTGCAGTCTTAGGGCTACCAACCAGAGACTGTGGAGGCAAGCTATTAGTTGTGAACATAGATTAAGTTCTCTAAAAAAGGTGAATATCCACTCCATGTATTAAAATAAATAAAACAAATGTAATTCAACTCAACTCAACAGAACAACAAACAACTGCTGGCCAGAATGACAGGGTCCCAACAGAGCCAAGTAGACTCCCGAAACTTGATGGTAGCAGCATGTCCAGACACAGGCCATACAACTACTTCCCAGGCCTTCCTTCACTATGGGGCTTTGCTCCCACAGGCCTCTCAACCTACTCCTTGAACTGCAGATGCAGGCTTGACATGGCTCCTCTCACTGCCTGAATCATCCTCCCTGCATAATAGGCCTCGGGTGGCCAGGCTCCCAGCATCCCTACACATCCCATGGTGCAGGTGACCCAGCAGACCCACTGACCACACTTTCTTGCTCCCTGCAGGCCAACAGCTAACAGGTGGAGTGGCACACAGGTAAGGGAGGTGGGCTTCCACCATCGCCCTTCCCATGATGCAGGCTGCCACCGCTGCACCATCCACACTACCAATCTCACCCCAGCTAAATCTAGGCCTTCCCACTCCAATGCCATGGTGCACACAGGTGGGCCAAACAATTCTCCCTAGGCCGTGGCTCCCCAAAATCAGCCTGTCTCCAACTTCAGCTGCTACACCCTCCATCTCCTGAACTCAAGCTCTTCCCGAGTGAACTTTTCTCAGATGACCTCTGATACCCCAACCAGGCCGGGGTCAGCATCACCCCTGCTCCAATTTAGCATCCTTGATCTCCCAGTCTGCTGGCCTCCCCCTCAATGGTGCCAGACACCAGCCTTAAATCCCTGGCAGGGTGTAGGCTCCACCCAACAGGCAGGCCTGGCCCCAACACTCCCCAAAAAGGAAGAAAAGGCAGGGAAGGCTTCTTTAGTAAGCATCCCCCAACAGGAGCTGCTTACATGATTATAGCAATGTGTTCTATATTTCTTTAACTGTGAAGAGCCATGATCCTTTGGGATAGCAAGCTTTATAAATGCAGTTGCTTTGCCTTGCCTTTTTATTAACTCGCAACTGTTATCTCTGTCTCTGTCTCTCTCTTTCTCTTGTACACTTTGCACTGAAAGATTAGCATCCTTTAAAGACACCATTTATCATCTGGTAAATGGGGAAGGGCACAATGAAGTGCTTGCAAGACTGCAAGGGCTTCTATGCAAGGTAAATATCCATTTGCATAATGGCCCTGCCTTCTTTTCCATGACCGGCAACGACCTTTTGTAGGAGCATGGAAAGGATGTGCGACCTCCACAGAAGGCTACAAACACTGTGCTTTGTGGTTTCTTGAGAGAGAGAGAAACGTGCCTCTTGTATCTGAAGAGATTAAAAAGGTAGATGGTGATCAACCACGTATGGCGTTTGCGACTGAAGGTAGACCATATTGAATCCCAAGTTTGTTACAGACTTGTACCATCAACTTGGACAAGGAATACTTAATGCAATTTCATGAATCCCTCCAAAATCCAGCACCATTTTTTCGAACATTTTTGGCAGGCTGACAAAGTTTACACCTTGTGTGGTATGTGTTTCACTTCTACTACAGACGTTCTTTTGCTCTTCAAGTAAACAAACATAATAGTAAAAAAGGGTTTACTTCTAGATAAGTTCGTCTTTGATCCACCTTACTAGTAAAAGGCTCCTCTGCAGAAGTGTTGAGGAAGGAAGTGACAGCTGTGGGCTCCCCAGTCAGGCTATTGAGGTTTCAGAGCTGCTTTTACTGTGGTTTTCCTCTCCTTGTGCACTTATTTAGACCTTTGAGCTCACGGAAATGGCTTCCAATGGAAACAAAATAACATTTTCAATATTTTCCTAGTACTACTAATAACCAAAATGAAGAAAAATGAAAACTACATGCAGGAAAATTATGCACAAAATCAAACCAGGGTTACAGTAATGTTCTTTTAAATCCTCCTCTAGGGTTGTAATGTGGCACAAGGCGTAGCCAACTACTTGCCTCTAGAAGGTGATTAACTGAACATTAACATAATCCCTGGCAGTGCCCTATTGCTATTACAAAAAATGTATATTTTAAAATGGGTTGTACCATGTTTAGGATTTGATTAGTGTAGATTACTGTTTGCCTTTGATTAACATAGGCCTAACAGAATATCTGCAGCCAGTCAGGGAGCTCTGTTTCACCAACCCTTTTTATAATAAACTCTAAATGAAGATATGAAATAAAGCTCACCAGTGTAAATGTCTCATTTGGTAGCACTCTTATTGCTGTACCAGAAAGATCAGGTAGTCTTGGGTTCAAATCCTGCACTAGGCACTTGAGCCGATACCTGACGATGATGTTGCATGGGGGGGGGAGTTGCACTTTTGGAAGTACCATCCTTTGGATGAAATGAGAAACTGAAGTCCCTTCTGCCTATCTATGGCGGCTGCCATGGTAGGAGCTATAGATCCCATGGCATTTATCATAAGATTATGGGTGCTGTTCCAGGTGTCTGAGCCAACATTCCCTCTCTAATAGCACATATTGTACACAGAAACAGAATATGATGGCCGATAAGGACTGCTTGGTCCATCCAGTCTGCCCATTTTGCCCTTCCTACAATATTACCGCAGACTGTGCCTGATCTACAGCTCTTTCTCCCTCTTCCTTTCCACTATGGTTCCCTTGTGCTTATCCAATGCATTCTTGAATCCAACCACTGTTTTTGCCCCTACTACCTTCAGAAGGCTGTTCCAGGAATCCACCACTTTTTCTGTGAAGAAGTATTTCCTCATTTCTCACCTGAATCTACCTCCCTCCAGCTTCATAGCATGACCCCTTGTTCTTGAGCACCTTTCCTTCTGAAAAATACTTCCCTCCTGTACCTTATTTACCCCTGTGAGGTATTTAAAGGTCTCTATCATATCCCCCTCCCTCCTCTGTTCCGGGGTGTACATATTGAGGTCCTTTAGTCTGTCCTCATAGGACTTTTGATGCAAACCCTGCACCATTTTAGTTGCCCTCTTATGGACCACCTCCACTCTGTCTATGTTTTCCAGAGATGTGATCTCCAGAACTGGACACAGTACTCTAGGTGGGGTCTTACCAATGATCTAAACAGAGGCAACACCACCTCTCTCTTTCTGCTACCTATGCACCCCAGCATCCCACTTGCCCCCCCCTACTGCTTTGTCACACTGCCTGGCCACCTTTAGGTAATCCAATATAACTGCTCCCCGGTCTCTGGTGGTTGTCAGTGCCACTGCACCCATTTTGTACTCTGCCCCTGGGATTCTGTTCCCTAAGTACATTATTTTGCACTTTTTCACATTGAAACCCCACTGCCATACCCTTGATCACTTCTCTAGTATTCTCAGGTCTCTATTCATTCTTTTCACCCCTACTGGAGTGTCTGCCCTATTGCAGATTTGGTGTCATCTGCAAAGAGGTAGATTTTCCCTTCCAGCTCCTCTGCAATGTTATGTATAAGGACATTAAAGAGGATTGGTCCCAGCACTGATCCCTGAGGCACCCCAGTGGCCACCTTCCCCTTTCTTGGAGTGAACTCCATTTACCACCATTCTCTGTTGCCTATCCCCTAACCAATTTCTTATCCAGTTTACCACCTTTGGACTTACTCCTCAGCTGCCCAGCATACTTACTAGTCTCCTCTGTGGAATGGTGTCAAAAATCATACTGAAATCTAGGTAGGCCACTTCCACCACTTCTGTCTGATCTAGTTCCTTGGTCACCAAGTCAAAGAAATCTATCAGATTCATTTGACATAACCTCTCCTCTGTGAACTCGTGCAGCCTTGGGTCTTGTAACCCACTGAGTACAAGGCATTCCACAATCCTTTCCTTTAGCAGTGATTCTATTAACTTTACCATTACCGATGTCAGGCTGACTGGCATATAATTACCAGCCTCCTCTCTGCTATCACCTTTGTGTAGTGGGACTACATCTGCCCTCCTTCAGTCCTCCTGAACCACTTTTGTTTCCAGTGCTGTTTTAACTAGAACTGTTGAGTGCAGCCAGTATTTCCCTGAGGTCCCTCAATACACTTGGGTGCACCCCATCTGGCCCTATTGCATCGTCCACCTACAGAATAGAAAGTCCCTTTAGGACTCTTGCCTCCAAAAAAGGACTAGTGTCCACTTCCCTCCCTCTAAAACATGTTATGTTGTGGCTCTTCCTCTTCTTCCTCTGAGAACACTGAACAAAAGTATTTGTTCAGGATGTCTGCCTTTTCCTGGTCCCCCTCTGCACACTCCCCTATTCCCTTTTTAACCTTACAATCCCATCCCTGGTCTTCCTCTTTACAGTTACTTACCTAAAAAAATGTCTAGTCCCCTTTTATTGTCTCCTGGGCTATTCTCTTCAGTTTACTGCCTTCCCTGCTTCCCTCTGTTTCCCTGATACCCTTCACTATCCTCCTCCCTCTGCATCTCTTTATACCTTCTGAATGCTACCCTTTTTGCATTTACCTTTTCAGGCACCTCTTTTGAGAACCATAGTGGTCTCTTTTTCTTCTTGCTTTTGCTCACTTGTTTGATGAAGAGGTTTGTTTGTAATGCAATGTGGCTGTGCATGTTGGTAAGAAAAACTTGGCAGAGTAAGGATTATGCTAAGTATTTATATGTACAGCTGCTGTGCCTCCAATGCTTATCAGTGCATATTCTCAAGTTCTTTGTGTCAAAGAACTGTGAGGCAAAGCTGAGCAGTTTTAGCACATAAGGGATTTGCAAAGAACGTCATAATCATGTGAGACCCAGAAAATTTACATATCAAAATATTATAAATCATGTAAACTCGAATTTAAGATCAAAAGATTTTACTTTGTAGAAAATTCATTAATCCCCTTGATAGGAAATGCACTATGCCAAACTGACCTTATAACTTCAGAATATTAGAACCGTTTGCATTAGCAACCCTCTGTTGTATATTAATACCACCACCACTGAAACCATTCTTATAGCTGTGAGAGTGATCTCACATGCATTCTTAGGGTATGAGAACTGCAAACCAAAGATGAAAGGTTCTGATACCATAGGAATGTGAGACCACTCTTACAAATTTAAAAATGGTCTTCACAACAGTATTAATATATATTCCTTTAGGTTTATCAATAAAATATCAAACATTTAAAAAACTCCCCTGAATGAGCCTGGTTCCGGGGCACCCACAAATGAGCCACTTTTTATAGAATAAGAGTGTCTCAGGCCCAGGCAAATGGAGCATTCTGATTGGTCTGAAACATCCATCAATTTATAGCCATTATAACAGTATGCAGAATTTTTAGAAATTAACAAATCATAACTGGCTGAAAAGAAATGTTTTGATTTGTAATCGGTTAACACGCCACCTGGAGGGTTGGGCCATGGTGCAGCAAAGGGCTTTCAGACACCAGAGGGGCGTGTTAACCAAAAACAATTCACAAACTCTGGAGGTCTCATTCCACTTATATGTTTTTTTTTTTTCAAATTATGAATACCCAAAGTGTTTTAAGGGCACTGTCAGTCAGTGCATAGTTTTTTATCTTTGTGTTGCGACTCCTTTAAGGTGTGGTCTAGAGCTAACAAAATCATCTTGCTTCCTGCTGGGTTTCCTGGTTTTGGTTGGTCATGTTAGTTTGTAAGTGTAGCAGAGGTAATGTACAGGGGAGCTTTTTCTTTGAGCCAGGAATTTTGTGTCTTTTTCAGCATTTGGAATGGTGCTGGTATGCTGTATGTATACACAGTAGTATTGTAGGTATGTCTGTGTCTCAAGTTTTCAGTTGAATATATTTGGTTTATGAGGGTTTGCAGTGTTAGATTTTTGTGGGCATTTGGGTTACTTTCGTTCTGTGTTAGCATATGGGTGGATTTTTGTACTTTAGATTGGGTGGAAGTTGCTTGAATCGTATCTCTCAACTGTCCCTGATTATGAGGGAAGTTCCTCTTTTCACCACTCAAAATTGCTGTGTCCCACATCTGTTTCTCGGGAAAAACGCACTGCCCACATAGAAAAGGTGCTAAAATTTTAGACTTTAAAGCAGAAATGCATAAAATTCTATGCTGTTAAATCAAAAATAAATGTGTATAAGACAAGGCAGTGGTTTCCATAAGGTGTTGAGCTTGTATCTCCATGTTTGAGGATGTGTCCCTCATTCTGAAGGTCAGTGTCCCCTCATTGTCCCTCATATTGAGCGCTGCTATCCCTCATTTCAGTGACAAAAGGTTATGAGGCATAGGCATGGAGATTTTTTCATCTGCTTATGTTCGACTTGCATAATGACTTCTTGACCCTGAAGGATTATTTTTATTAAATACTCTGAAACAGAGCTTATGCCAGCTTAACATGCCACATGTGGCTAAGGGTAATAGATGATGGGCAGTGCCAGTTTGGTTCTGCTTTGATTTAGGATCCTCTTCTTTGGTTAAATATTAGTAATTTGGCTAAAATATGTCTGCTCACTATTAAGTAATTGACATGGATGCCACGCAGACTACAAATGGGGTATATGATACCACTCCTTTATAAGAGCAAATTCCTGCTCTCCCTCAAATAGCCCCCACCTCCGACCCCTGATCCATGATCTTGGTGGGGGGGGAAGCAATAGTTGTTCATATCCCTGCTAACTCAGTCACTTCTTCCTTTAGTGCTCCCATTCCATTCTAAGAAGACTAGGTTTGCTGGCAAAAAGCACCTAGCTTCACCTGAGCTCTTCTAGATTTGCTTGAAAGGACAGAGCAAGGAGCAACATTATCAGAGCAAGGAGAAACATTAAGGCTTCTTTTGGCTAAGCAGATTTACTGTTGTGTTACTATCTTGTTTTGTGCTTACAGGTTTTGTTACTTTTTTTTGTTTACAGATTACTTCTTCATTGTTCTCTAATTCAAATTGGTTTTTACAGGGTATATTTTCTGCTAAATTGTTACAGGGTGTGCCTACAGGTTTGTTACTGTTTTGTGCTTACAGATTACTGCTTTATTTTCTCTGATTCAAATTGTTTCTTTGCAGGGTATATTTTCTGTTAAATGTTTTACAGATTGTGCCTACAGGTTTTTGTTACTGTTTTGTGCTTACAGGTTTTACAATTTACTGCTTTATTTTTCTCTGATTGAAATTGTTTTTTGTAGGATATATTTTCTGTTAAATTGTTGTGCAGGTTGTCCTGCTGAAAGGAAGGAAAACACTCACTAGGGGGGTGGTTCAGAGCTGTAACTGACTGTTTCTGGAGGGCACAGGGTTGGTCCCACCCACCCTGTCCCTCACCCCACCCGCCCCATGTGAATCATTTCCTTTATACCAGGAGTTCTGACATTACTTCCCCAAAAAGGCAAAGGACATACATCTGTCATAACCTTAATAGCTCAGCATGCTGAATAGGGGTAAACACATGTACACACTTTCACACACTAACAAAAAAGGAAAAATGAAAAAACAAAACAAAAAAACAGAACATGAAGGGAGAGAGACATGTGGGGAGTGGTGCAATGCACGGGCTGTGAGGTGGCAGTCTTCCAGGAGATGTTCTGGAGGCTGCAAGGTTGCCCTATTTGCAGGCACCTCTCTGGTGTGAGGGAGAAGGTTGCCCATCTCCATACTGACCTGGTGAGAATTCAGGAAACCTTCTTCCCCAGCCAAGGACTACCAGAGCCACTGCCACTGCCTCAGAGGTTGCCAAGAAAGAGGAGTGGTTGGACCACGGTGGGCTCAGGGAGGGTAAGGGTGATGGATCAGAGGTGCATCCCTCCAGTTGTACCTCTCCACAGTTCATATGCCATTCTGATGAAGTGTGGTTCCTCTACAGAGGCACCTACAGTGGAGAACAAGGAGGATGCTGGAAACCTCCACAAAGAAAACCCAGAGGAGGGTGGAACAAGACCACACAGGGGAAAAAAACAGCTCCTGGTGGGGGACTCAATCATTAGGAGGGTAGAACTGGGGGAGGGAGGGGAGAAGGAGGTAAGATGCCTGCCCGGTGCCATGGCTAGGTGGGACAGAAGTGAATCTTCAGGATCGTGGGAGTAGCTGCATGGGAGAGGGAGCTGGATGTCATTGTCCACCTAGGGACAAATGACCTGGCTGGGAATGGGATCAGAGCAGTGTAGGAGGAGTTTGTGGAGTTGGGGAAGTGCCTTAGACAAGTACCATGCACTATAACCTTCTCAGAGGTGTACCTGTCTATGGTGTGGGTGAGGCTAGGGTACTCTGCACCATGGGATTCAATGAGTGGTTGAAAAACTGGTGCAGAGCTCAGGGTTTTGGCTTCACTGGGGACTGGGGGTCCACCTGGAGGGATGCAGGCCTATACTGGTGTGACGGTCTGCATCTGTCTGGGAGGGGAACCAGGATCCTAGGTGATAGGTTTAAATGCTTAATTGGCAACCATTTAAACTAGCCAAGGGGGAAAGCACTGAAAAAGATCAGAGAAATCTCAGCCCCCCCACACAAAACAGGGTAATTAGCAAAGTAAACACCATGGTAGAGAAGTTGATAGGGAGTAGGACAGGGGTAAATGGAGAAAAAGGCAGTAAGGACAGGGATGGGGCTAAAAGGTATAAGGCCATCAGAAAATGGACGGTGATGAGTACCAACGCCCATAGTCTGGGTAACAAGCTCCCTGAACTAGTGGCCTCAATGGAAGAGGGACACCTGGATATCATGGCAGTCACAGAAACATGGTACCTAGGGAACCATAACTGGGATGTCAACATACCAGGGTACACAATCTACAGGTGGGACAGGGAGAGTAAAAGAGGAGGAGGAGGAGTAGCTCTCTACATAAGGGAAGGGATCAAAACAATGGAACTAAAGGGTAAATGGGGAGGAGAGGAGGAACTGTGGGTCACCCTGAAGACAGGAAACGGCATGCCAATCCGCACAGGGGCTGTATACAGACCCTCATCTTGGGGGGGAGGAAATGGACAAGGAAATGATAGAAGGCATCCTTACAATGGCAGAAAAAGGAGAGATACTGTTGATGGGGCACCTGAATATGCCAGATGTTAACTGGAGTACCTTTGCTGCAGCCACTTCCAAGAGCAGGGTCATTATAGATGCCCTACAGGGGGCATGCCTCAGACAGCTAGTGTTGAAAACCACTCGGGAGGGAGCAGTCTTAGACCTGGTACTCTCAAATGGGGATGGAGGGAGGATCTCAGATTTTGAAGTGGGTAGCCATCTGGGAACAAGTGGTCACCAAACAGTATGGTTCACAATAAACAAAGCCATAGAGTCAAGCCATACAAAAGGGAGGGTACTGGACTTTAGGAAGGCTGACTTTGGCAAAATGGGAGTGTGCATCAGAAAAGCACCAGTGAATGGGCAAGAAGGAGGGGTGGAGGAACAATGGGGGAAAATCAAAACCATCACAGAGACAACAAGCCTTTGTGTGAAGCTAATCAACAAATCAAAATGAAGGAAAAAAAACACTATGGTTCTCAAAAGAGATGGCGTGAAAGGTTAGGGAGAAGAAGATAGCATTCAGGAAGTATAAGGAACCACAGAAGGGGCAGGACAGAGAAATGTACCAGTTAAAGCAGAAGAAAGCAGGGAAGGCAGTCAGAATAGCAAAGGCCCAAACCAAGGAAAGGACAGCCAACTCAGTTAAGAAGGGGGATAAAACCTTTTATAGGTACATTAGGGAGTGAATAAAGACCAAGGGAGAGATAGTGAGGCTTCATAAAGGGGAGGGGGTGGGCAGAGGGTGACAGTGAAAAAACAGGGCTACTGAACGAATACTTCTGCTCAGTATTTACAAAAGAAAAGGAGGGGGAGGTACTTTAATCAATCAATAGAAGCACTCTGGATAGGGGGGTCAATACCAATCCATTCAAAGAAGAAAGTGTCCTAAAAGAACTCCTAAAACTGAAGGTGGACAAAGCAATGGGGCCTGATGGGATTCACCCCAGAATTCTAAAAGAACTAAGGGGAGTACTAGTGACATCACTGACTACCCTTTTTAACAAATCATGGGAGGATGGTGTGGTACCTGAGTACTGGAGGAGGACGGATGTGAGTGCCCTTCCCAAAAGTGGGAGCAAGGCAGAGGCAGGAAATTACAGACCTGTTAGTTTGACCTCAGTGGTAGGGAAAATGATGGAATCACTTCTGAAAGAAAGAATTGTTGAGTACCTAGAAGATAGCGGTACACAGGACCCAAGGCAACATAAATTCATAGTGGGAAGATTATGCCAGATGAGTCTTATAGATGTATTTGACTCAGTGACCAAAGTAGTAGACCATGGGGGGCTGTGGACATGGCCTACCTAGACTGTTACAGAATCAGTATGCCATTACCTCCCTTGTGTGTAAAGTGCATCTGTTCCGCACCCTTGCTGAACATTCACTCGAACTGTTATCTCTGCTTTCCATGGTTCATCCTGATGTGTTCTGTTTCATCTGGCTGTATAAAACAGTCATTCTGGTAGCAGTGCAGAAACAGCTTTAGAGTAGCACATTCTGTGGGGCAGCCGAAACACAAATATTGAAAATGGAGGCGGGGGGTTGCCGGAATACTTGCAGAGTGTAAAGTGAACCACGAATGGAGTAGAGTACAATGGTGCCACACAGGTAATGCTCGTTCTATTATATAAACCTGTGTATAAAAGTGCTCCAAGAGACCCACCTTGATTGAAACTGTCAAGTTCTATCATTTATAGCATATGTAACTTTTCCAGTTTATTTAGATTTATGATTCCCCTTCATGACACAGTCTCTGGTTCTGTTGTCTGAGAGCTATTATTTAGCAATGTATTTTTTTTACGAGAAGCAATTATTATATTAAAGGGGAACAGTCAGCACTAAGAGCCTCACACCCAAGGGTGGGGCTGATCCCAATTTACGCTTTATGTGAAAAAAAAAAGAACATAGTTTTTTACTTACTGCAGTATAATAGATTGTATCAGACTGATTCTGTTGACTTGTGAGCTGATGTTTTCTGTAACTACAAATCCCAGAATCCTCTGTAGCTGACATCAGAGAAGGGCTGCAGAAAAGGGAGCTTTAATAGCCTGCATTGCATCTTAGAGTTTTTATAAGCTCTGGTCTTTTGTTTGCTAGTCCCACTATTTTCCCTTGGATAGGTACAGTCCCAGAGGACTGTACATAGCCTCAGGAGAACAGCAGGACCAGCAAACATCTGATCACAGCTTATAAAACTTTGTTTATGCACACAAACGGCAAGTTGGGATCAGCCCCATGCTTGTGTATGGTGCTCTTATTGCTGACTGTTCCCTTTTAAATATATATATGTATAGCAAAACAAATGGTCATATTAAATGCACGCTGAAAATAGAAACTAGAGTTAAAAATCTACGTTTTGACCTTAGGTCTTCTTCAGGAAATGTATATGTATTTTATTTTTTTTCTCTTTTAGATATTTTCTGAAGAAGACCTAAGGCTAAACGAGATTTTTAACTCTATTTTCTATTTTCAGCGTGCATTTAATATAACCATTTTGTTTTGCTTTTAGACCACATGCTGATGCAGTGCCTTGTTTTTGTTTTTTACAATTTATTTATTTATGTATATATATATATATATATATATATATATATATATATATATATATATATGTGTGTGTATATGTATATATACAGTGGCGTGAAAAAGTATTTGCCCCCTTCCTGATTTTCTCTGTTATTGCATATTTGTCACACTGGATGTTTTCAGGTCTTTAGACAAAATATAATATTAGATAAAGGGAACCTGAGTGAACAAATAACACTTTTTTTTCACTTATTTCATTTATTTAATGAAAAAGTTAACCAACACCAACTGGCACTGTGTGAAAAGTAATTGCCCCTAGTTAAATCCAACCCAATTAAAGGGATAATTAGAGTCAGCAGGTTGAACACAGCCAGGCTTGATTACAGCCAGCCCTGCTCAATATAAACCTCACTTATTTTGACCCTTACCATCAGAGTCACGTTGCCTGCACAAAGATTCAACAAGCACATTATGCCATGATCAAAGGAAGTTCCTGAAAAGATCAGAAAAAAAATTGTTGCCCTCTATCAGTCTGGAAAGGGTTACAAAGCTATTTCTAAGGCTCTGGGACTCCATCGAACCACAGTGAGAGCCATAATCTCCAAATGGAGAACACTTGGAACAGTAGTGAATCTCCCAGGAGTGGGCGGCCTGCCAAAATTACTCCAAGGATACAGCGTAAAATCATCCAGGAAGTCTCAAAGGATCCTAAAACAACATCTAAAGAACTGCAGGCTTCTCTTGCCTCAGCTAAGGTCAGTGTTCATGACTCCACAATCAGAAAGAGACTGGGCAAAAATGGGCTTCATGTGAGAGTAGCAAGGCGGAAACCACTGCTAACCAAGAAGAACATAAACGCTTGTCTCTCATTTGCCAAGAAGCACCTGGATGATCCACAAGCCTTTTGGGAAAATGCTCTATGGACAGATGAGTCCAAAGTGGAACTTTTTGGATGACATGGATCCCCTAATGTCTCGCGTAAAGCAAACACAGCATTCCACAGTAAGAACACCATACCAACAGTCAAACATGGTGGTGGTAGTGTGATGGTGTGGGGATGCTTTGCTGCCTAAGGACCTGGATGACTTGCCATAATTAAAGGAACCATGAATTCTGCTCTGTACCAGAAAATTCTTAAGGAGAATGTCCGGTCATCCTTCCATCAGCTGAAGCTGAAGCGTAGTTGGGTCTTGCAGCAAGACAATGATCCAAAACACAAAAGCAAGTCCACATCAGAATGGCTAAAAAGAAGTAAAATTAAAGTTTTGGAGTGGCCTAGTCAAAGTCCAGACTTAAACCCAATAGAGATGCTGTGGCAGGACCTGAAACGAGCAGTTCATGCTCGAAAACCTACCAAATGTTACTGAATTAAAGCAGTTCTGCGAGGAAGAGTGGGTTAAAATTCCTCCACAGCGATGTGAAAGACTGATATTGAATTATAGGAAGTGTTTGGTTGTAGTCATTGCAGCTAAATGTGGTAACCAGTTATTAAGTGTAAGGGGCAATTACTTTTCACACAGTGCCAGTTGGTGTTGGTTAACTTTTTTTCATTAAATAAGTGAAATTAAAAAAAAAAAACAAGTGTTATTTGTTCACTCAGGTTCCCTTTATCTAATATTACATTTTCTGTAAAGACCTGAAAACATCCAGTGTGACAAATATGCAATAATAGAGAAAATCAGGAAGGGGGCAAATACTTTTTCACACCACTGTATATATATATATATGAACTTCCTGACCTCTGTCCAGATACTCACGTGAAAATACAGATGAAATGAAAGAAGGACATGTGGCTAAAAATCTTCCCTATTTTCTTCTGCACTGCCTTTCTCACTTTAGGACATACCTACATCACATACAAATATATGTATATGTGTGTGTGTGTGTGTGTGTGTGTGTGTCTCCTAGTTCACCACACTGCTTCCAGCAAGCTGCTATGGTGGATGGATTCTGTCTTTCTGGTATGACTGGATTTTAGAAATATTGAACCAAATTTTTCCACATGTATTCTCTCCATGTATGGGAATGGGAAGAGGTAACTTTATGTGTGCAGACACATGCTTTGAACCACATCTCAAGTATGATAATGAAACCTGTTATCGCTTGCCATTTATGCATAATGGGGGCTATGCAGAAAAAGAGAGTTGCCTATACACAGCATATTCATGGCATGTAGGCAACCTAAGTTGGAATGCTGGGCACTGGGGGACCTGCAGACTCTCAGCAGCATCCACAGAAGGGTTGCATGTCCCTTACACACTTGATCCTCTGGCCATTCACACAGCTATGAGTGCAGATGGTCCAGTGGCATACCTGCACTCTACGCCATTCCCAAAGGCGTGGAGTGCTGGGCAATGGGGTGCAAGATATGGCAGCAGGGACCCTGCCATATCTGTTGTGTTCCCGCCACAGGTTATACCTGCCAGCTGCCATGGGATGAAACACCCCCCCACCATGCTGCCCAAGACCTATGGTCAGACAGAGTGGGCTGTGGCAGGTATCAGGGAACTCACTGATCTATTTTAAAATGTAGGAACCTGCACGATCCCACAATCCCCTGCTCCATGCAGGGGATCTACTACTGGACCATGTCAGACATTCGATTGGATGCCTGCCTGTGTCTTCTGATCCACCCCCTGTGCACCAGTATGCCGTGGGGTGGTGCTGCAGACAGACACCCTGCAGTGATCAGTGATTGCAAATGCCTGTTTGCTGGTGCAGAGCTGTGCGGGTTGGCTACATGCCTTTCATATGTGCCCAGCCCGCAATAGTGCACAGCCTCCAGTACCTGTATATTGTAGAATCAGGTGGTGTCTCTTGCAAAGCTTTCTAGAGTATCACTCTAAGCTTGTTACTTATGCTAGATTGCAGTGCTACAATGGGACCAAGCACAAGTGAGGTAATGAACCTTCCACTTTTAGAAATACAGAAACATAACATTTGATGGCAGAAAAGGACTGCTTAGCCCACCTAGTCTTCCCAGATGTTCCCTACCTATTTTGTCTCTGCAGACTCTATCTGGTTTCTGTCAACTCTTGCATCTCCCTGCTCCCACACTCACTCCACCCTGGAGATGTCCTGACAAAGGGGTATCGTATCCTGAAGTGCTGAGGCTGAACTGGGTGTGGGAGCCTTGTAATATTGCCATGTATTGGATTTAATTATTTTTTGTAAGTATGAAATTTATATCAGTAAAGAATCTCACTGAATTTGATGTCTGGAGTGCTGATTTTTTTTACTATCTACAAATTCTCATTTTCCAGCACCCTATCAACACTGTGAGCGCTGCCTTCTGTGTTGGAAAGGTATTGAAGAGGACTGGTACCAGAACTGAGCCCTGTGGTACCTCATTTGTCACACTTTCCTCTTTAAAATGAGTGCCTTTAACCACCACCCTTTGTCTCCTATCCTTCAACCAGTATCTAACCCATATACCACTAGGGGTCCCGCTCTTAGGTTGGTCAGTTTCCTAATCAGTCTTCTATGTGGCACTATGTCAAAGGCCTTGCTTAAGCCTAACTAGGCCACAGCCATTGCTATGCCCTGATCGATTTCCCTGGTCACCTATTTGGCATGGTCCCCCCCCTCCCGTGAATCTGTGTTGTCTGTAGTCTTGAAGCCCATTGAATTCAAGATACTCCATCATCCTTTTTTCATTAGTATTGCCATCAGTTTTCCCACCAGTGGAGTGAGACTGACTAGCCTATATTTTCTGGCATCCTCCTTGCTGCCGCTTTTATGTAGAGAGACAACATCAGCCCTTCTCTAGTCCTCTGGAACCAGTCCTGTTTCTAGTGAGTTGTTGAACAAGGCTGTCTGTGGGGCTGCCAGAACCTTCTTAAGCTATTTTAGCACCCTGGGGTGAATCTCATCCTGTCCCATAGCCTTGTTCACCTTCAGGGATGCAAGTCTTTTCGGACTCTTTCCTCTGAAAATGGACCCTTGTCCACCCAATTTCTACCCTATTCCTGCTTCTCCGTGGTGGTCCACCCCCTCCACTCTCCACTGTGAAGGCTGAGCAGAAGCTTCTGTTTACAAAGTCAGCTTTTTCTTAGTCTCCTTTTGCACAGTCTCACCTTTCCTCCCTTCTTACTATTACTATCTCTACCCTTGTTTTCCTCTTCTCATTTATTTACCTGGAGAAAGTCTCATCTCCTGTAGTGGCATCTTTGGCAATGCTTTCCTCTGTCTGTGCCTTTGCACTCCTCGCTGCCTTGCCTGCTTCCTTATGCTTTTTCAGGTATACAGTACCTCCCTTTCCTCCTCTCTGTGTGTTTCCTTATACCTCTTGAATTCAACCCTTTTTACTTTTACCACCCTTACCACTTTCTTGGAGAACCATAATGGTCTCCTTTTCATTCTGTTTCTGCTTACTTCCTTCATGCATAGGTTGGTTGTTTCAGTTATGCCCTCCCTTATTCTGCCTCTACCACTCTCTGGTACTCCTCCACCCCTCTTAGGCAGGTCCTAAGGCAGTCAGCCATTTATTTAAAATCTGGCCCCATAAAGTCCAGAACCCTCATTCTTGTGTGGTTCACATGTGCACCTGTCTTTATGTTGAACTACATTGTATGGTGATTACTGGTATCAATGGGACTGCCCACTGTGCCATCTTCAGTGCTGTCCCTGTTTGTAAGCACCAGGTCCAGCACTGCCCCATTCCTAGTAGGTTCTTTGTCTAACTATCTGAGATAAGCCCCATGGATGAGGTCAAGGCTGGCCTTGCTCCTTACTGTAGCCACAGTTGGAAGGCATCACTCCACATCTGGCAGATTGAAGTCACCAACTAGCAGACCCTCCCCCTTACATGCCATTTTGATTCTTACTTCCCCAAGTACCTTATCCATCTCCTTGCCCTGTGCTAGAGGTCTGTACACTAATCCAGTGCAGATCATGAATCCAGAGTCTGCCTCCAGGTTGACCCATAGTAATTCTAGCCCCTCATTTTCCTCTTTATGCCCCTGTACATCCGTGACCTTGATACCTTCCCGCAGATATAAAATAACCACTCCTCCTTTCCTCCCACTCTGGCTCTACTGAACAGAGTGTATCCTAGTATATTCATTTCCCAGTTGTGCTGTTTACTATACCACGACTCCAGTGTAGCTACTAAATCTGGATCAGCCTCCGCTGTGGTGACTTTCAGTTCTGGAAGTTTGTTACTAAGGCTCCTTGCATTAGTGCACATCGCTTTCCAAATCTTCATTCCCCCCTTCCCCCATCTACTGCCCTGCTTCTCCTTCCCATTCCTGCCTGTTTTGCTCCCTGGCTTACCCCTTAACTCACCCCTTCCCTTTATACTTTCACCATGTCTGTACCCCTTTAATCCTATGTTCTTCCCTACCTGTGTTATATTCTCATTTCTTCTTTCCCATCCCTGTCCCAGTCTTTTTGCACTTCTGCTCCAGGAGAGTTTTCTCCACCATGGTCTTACTTCCCTAACACTTCCCTCCCTAAAACATTACCATCTGTATTGCCATCCCAGGTAGACAATCGACAAAGGCTATGGTTAAAGTATCCGGGCATCTTGTGGCGTCACCTGCTCAGGGTACTTCGTGCTTTTCACGTCTGTTGCTGCTATGAGAAATGGATCTCTTGGTTTGCATTTTCACCTCTAGTGGTTTTCTATTCTTTAGCATGGATCAGTGTTTTAGCCTCCAGTTCCTTGTTCCCTTTGGTACAGTTGTTGCCTCCTTTTGTTTCACTGCCTCCACCCCATCTAGTTTAAATGCTCATCCATGTAGCATGTAAACCTGTCATCAGGGACTGCAGACCTCTTCCTAGATGAATGCAGGCCATCACTCCCATAGAGGCCCACATCCTTCCAGGTTGGTCTCCAGTCCACAATTTATCCAAAACCTTCCTCCATGCATCTTGCCTTAGACCATTCATTAAAAGCCCTGGTGTGGTGTTTCCTGCCTTTCCCCAACCTCACACAGGTAGGACCTTGGAAAAAGCCACTGTGCACACTACTTGCTTGAGGCACCTCCCTAGTTCCCTGAAATTTCCCTTTACTACTGCTGCATTCTCCTGTGCTATATCATTCGTCCCAGTATGGCCCTTTTTATGATGCACTGTGTGACTAGTGCAAAACGTAAGGCCAGTTAGTCGGCACCTGTAAGCAAGTTTCTAATCTAACTGGAGCTGTACTCGACAAACTGCACTTTGGTTAAATCAATAAAAAAATGCATCTTATTATGAAAAATTGGCCTGCAATGTGCCCTCTGTTTGCAAAACATGGACAATGATATCCAGCTCTTTCCAGCTCCCGCTGCACTTATGATCTGCAGGATCTGCTCTCCATCTCTCCCAGTCGAGGTACCCCTCAAGCACCTCACTTCCCTCCATTTTCCCCCTCCAGCTTCCAAGTCTATTCCCTTCACAACTGAGTTCACTACCACTGGCTGTTTCTCTTTGGCTAGGGATCTTCCTCCTCCTCCCTCCTCCCTCCTTGGGTTCTCCACTTGGAGAACCCCCACCTCCTCCCTTCCCACTGTGATGAGTATCTCCTTTGGTTACCCTTTTCACCAGTAAGGTGAAGGTGCAGTGCAGTGGTATAGATGTAGAAGGTACACCCTCCCCACCCCTAGCCTCCCAGAGCCCACCATGGTCCATCCTCTTGGGTAGTGGTGGCAGATGTGGTAGCCCATAAGTTGTGCAGAAGATCTGCTGTACTCTCTCCAGTTTGTCTTGGAGTCCAGCAACCTCTGCCTACAACCTAGAGAGGTGAGTACATATGGAGAAGCACCTGAGAATCTGGGAAGATTTCCCTAAAATCTGCTGCACCACAACCATTGCATGCACTGCACCAGTCTCGTGATGCTTACCTTCTTTCATTTGGTGTACATGCAAACTTAATTTACTCTTCTGCTTTCTTACTACTCCCTTGTTTTTACAACCTTACCTTTTTTTCTCTGCAACAATTTCATAACCTTACCCTGGTTAAGGTTTATCCTGCTTCCCCCTTTTAACCCTCTTTCCTATCTCTTTTTATGTCTGAGCCTACATTACAAACTTTAATCCTTACCCAGTGTTGGGTAGTAACTGTTACTTGTAACTAGTAACCGTAATCTGATTACTTTTCTAGGTAACTAGTAATAGTAATTGATTACTTTTAAAATAAAGTAATAAGTAAATGTAATGACATTATTTTTTCCTAAAAGTAACTAGTTACTGTAATATAATTAGTAATATAAACAGAATAACAGATAAGCATCCATCTGTTATGGTTGCTGTAATCCATCAAGGGGTTCCTGTGACTTCACAAATTTCAAGAGTGAAGCTCAGGTTTTATGACATCACAGAAATCCGGAGATTGTGCAGGTGTCTTTTGATATTCAGGTTTCAGTGTAAACACAGGCTGCTCAGCTGACAGCGTGCTTGATTTATTACAACATCAGGCTAAAAAAACCTGCCTTCTGACAGGCACTGCGTGAGCACATAGCATCTTCACCTTGCACGTTGAATGCAAGTTGCCTACCATTTTTTGCCTTTTTTCATAATAAAAAGGTTAGGCAACATTTCATGGCTGTGAGGTGCCCTTTTTTGTAGACTTGCTGATATTCAGGTTTGGGTAGTCACAGTGTCTAGGTATTATGAGCTGCCAGAGATATGGGGTGATGTAAACCCATGGTGTAACAACTGGAGCAAAGACATGTAGCCTTGTAACATTTAGCCTAGGAATATTTACCTAATACTAGTTTGCCCTACGAGATCTTTGCTCTAACACAGTGGCTACAACTACATGGTAACCTTATTTATCGCATCACTGCTTTCTGCATGGTTACAGTCTCACTGCCTTTGGGTATTGGGGTTGTTTTTGCCAGTTGTCTCATTACAGAATATGCTGTTAGGCTGAATGGCTCTGGTGAGGTGTCCTTGCACTGGGTGTCCTTGTACCAATTGTCACAGATCCAATGTTAATCACTGGCCCCTCCAGTTTGAGTATTTCTTTAATCTGTAGAAAATGAAAATGAGTGTGTGCACATAGCTTTCACCTTTCTTCCTTTTCATACCTACCATCACCTTTTCATTTTCGAGATTCTATTCTTACCTTAACTATTACCACTTTATAACTGGCTAGCATTTTTCCCTAAGGGAAACCAGGTTATAATTTGCCATGATAACCCACGGAATATAACAGCAGACATGATTATACACACGTCAGCCACAGCTCTTCTCTCCCTCTCTGCTTTTCTGTAATGCTGCCCCCCCCCCCAGCAATTATATAAAATAAAATAAAACATGGAATGGTGTGTTTAACTCAAGATTTTATCCTTGGTGTTGGATGCTTAAATAAACCCCTCAAGTTACACTCTCAGGATTTATGCAGCATCCAACACCTCAGGTGTGTATAAAATCTTGTTAAACACACCACCCCATGTATTATTCTATATTTCTATTACAGCTTCTATATTTCTCCCACAGCCTACCCCTATTTTCCTTCCTCACATATATTTCTTGTATTCCGCTAACCTTGAAGAAGACCCATGGTTGAAACATTGATTCTTACACAATTTTCTATTTTCAGCATGCATTTAATATTACCATTTTGTTCTATATCCGTAACATGTGCTGTGCAAATAAAACATCATTTTATTTTTGGTTTATTATTAAATATATCATTTTGCAACATTTGATGTACAAGTTACACTACTTATGCTCCACTACATGGCACAGCTAAGAATTGCTATAGGAATTGATGAAATTTGTTTGAGGGGGCAACAAATCGGCCAGTTGATGTACAGTTTTCAGATAGCTTGCTACACCCATGCATGTCGTCAGTTGTGGCCCTCTACAGTAGCCACTGTGAACCCCCAAGAGAATCAGGGCCAGAACAGCTGTTGTAGGAAAAAAGGCAAGTAGCCCATCTGCAGGCAGTACTCAGGGCCTATTTCCATCAACATCTCATATGCCAAACTGCCACAGCAGGCCGCTTGATCACCCGTCTGCCCACCTGCCAGGTCTATCACCATCACCTGCTCCATCTCAAAGAAAATCCTCATCAAAGGGGTATGTACCGCAATGCAACTAGTGTTTCGTGTTGTGTAATAATTCAATTCTATGTGACGCTGTCTGACTTCAGTTGTGGCATACTGGCAGTGGCATAATAGTCATGACAGACTTCGTTATAATTGTAACTGTGTCTCAGTGGTAGTGGTAAGTCAACATAGAAACATAGAAAAATAGAATTTGATAGCACATAAGGACTGCTTGGCCCACCCAGTCTGCCCATTTCCCTACCTAATGGATAAGCTGCAGATCCTAGTTAACCAGCAGCCTACTTCTTCCTACCCCACCCCCTAGAATTGCCTTATGACTGTCCCATGCATGCTTGAATTCCACCACTGTTTTTGACTCCACAACCTTCTCTGGAAGGCCGTTCCATACATCCACAACCCTCTCTGTGAAAAAATACTTCCTTAAATTACCTCTGAGCCACCTCCATCTTCAAATTGTGTCCCCTTGTTCTTGCACACCTCTTTTTTTGAAAGATGCTACCCTCTTGGACTTTGTTGATTCCCTTGAGGTACTTGAAAGTTTCTATCATGTCCCCCTCTCCCTCCTTTCCTCGAGGCTATACATATTAAGCTCCTTAAGTCTCTTTTCATATGTCTTCCGGTGCAGACCCTGCACCATTTTAGTTGCCCTCCTCTGGACAGCTTCCATCCTGTCTATGTCTTTGTGGAGATTGGGTCTCCAGAACTGCATGCAGTACTCCAGATGGGGTCTCACCAGCTGTCTGTACAGAGGGATAATAACTTCCTGTTTTCTACTGGTGATGCCTCTCCCTATGCATCCCAGTATCCCCCCAGCCCTCCTTGCTGCCCTCCCACATTGCTTGCCCACCTTTAGGTCATCTGATATGACTACCCCCAGGTCTCTTTCCATTTTTGTTGTTGTTAGTATCTCACCCCCCATTGTGTACTCTTCCCCTGGGTTTTTGTTTCCCAGGTGCATTACCTTGCACTTCTTAGCATTGAATCTAAGCTGCCATACATTTGACCATTCCTCTAACCTTGCCAAGTCCCTTCTCATCCTTTCCACCCCACCTTGTGCATCAACTCTGTTGCAGATCTTTGTGTCATCTGCGAAGAGACATACATTTCTTCCAGTCCCTCTGCAATGTCGCTTATAAAGACATTGAAGAGGACCGGTCCTAATACTGAACTCTCATGTCCCAATACTAGTAACCCCCTTTCTTCAGAGTGGACTCCATTTACTATTACTCTGTGTCCCATTCTCCAGCCAATTCTTTACCCAGGCTGTCATCTGGGACCCACTCCCAGGCTGGCTAACTTGTATATTAATCTTTGTGTGGGACTGTGTCAAATGCCTTGCTAAAGTCTAGGTAGGCCATGTCCACAGCTCCTCCCTGATCTACTACTTTGGTCACCCAGTCAAAGAAATGTATCAGATTTGTCTGGCATGACCTTCCCGCTGTGAATCCATGCTGCCTTGGGTCCTGCGCCCCTCTAGCCTCTAGATACTCGACAATTCTTTCCTTCAGAAGTGATTCCATCATTTTCCCTACCACTGAGGTTAAACTAACAGGTCTGTAGTTGTTTCCTGCTTCTGCCTTGCTCCCACTTTTGTGAAGGGGAATCACATCTGCCCTCCTCCAGTCCTCGGGTACCACCCCATCCTCCCATGATTTGTTAAAGAGGGTAGTCCGTGGTGTCACTAGTTCTACCCTTAGTTCTTTTAGAATTCTGGGATGAATCCCATCAGACCCCATTGCTTTGTCCAACTTCAGTTTTAAGAGTTCTTTTAGAACCCTTTCTTCTGTAAATGGGCTGGTATCAACTTCTGTATCCAGAGTGTTTCTACTGTTTGTTTTAGGTACCTCTCCTCTTTCTTTGTAAATACTGAGCAAAAATATTTGTTTAGTATCTCTGCCTTTTCACAGCCACCTCTGCCCACCCTCCTCCCTTTATTAAGCCTCACTATCCCTCCTTGGTCTTCCTTCGCTTCCTGATGTACCTATAAAGGTTTTATCCCCTTCTTAACTGAGTTGGCTATCTTTCTCGGTTTGGGCCTTTGCTGTTCTGACTGCCTTCCCAGCTTCCTTTGCTTTAACTGATGCAGTTCTCTGTCCTGCTCCTTCTGTGATTCCTTGTACTTCCTGAATGCTTTCTTTTCTCTTAAACCTTCACTGCCACTTCCTTTGAGAACCATAGTGGTTTTTACATTGTTTCTTTTATTTATTTGCTTTACACAAAGGCTTGTTACTCTCATGATGGCAGTTTTATCATTCCTCATTGTTCTTCCACCCTCCTTCCTGCCCATTTGCTAGTGCATTCCTTAGGCACTCACCCATTTTGGCAAAGTCAGCCCTCCTAAAGTCCAGTACTTTTGTCTTTGTATGGCTTGACTCTATTGCTGTGTTTATTGTGAACCATACTGTTCGATGGTCGCTAGTTCCCAGATGGCTACCCACTTCTACATCTGTGATCCTCTTCATCTCTATTTGAGAGAACCAGGTCTAAGATTGTCCCTCTCAAGTGGGCTCCAATACTAGTTGTCTCATGGCGTGTCCCTTGTAGGGCATCTAGAATAACTCCACTCTTTGAAGTGGCTGCTGCAACTGCACTCCAGTTAACATCTGGCATATTCAGATCACCCATCAGCAATATCTCCCTTTTTCTGCCATTCTAAGTATACTTATCATTTCCTTGTCCATTTCCTCCCCTGAGAAGGGGTTCATATAACCCTGTGCGGATTGTGGTGCCATTGCCGGTCTCCAAATTTACCCACAGTGCTTCTTCTCCTCCCTTTTTTTTTCCCTTTGTTCTGTTGCTTTGATTCCTTCCCTTATGTAAAGAGCTACTCCTCCTCCTCTTTTACCCTCCCTGTCCCTCCTGTAGATAGTGTATCCTGGTATGTTTATGTCCCAGTCATGGTTTTGTGTGTACCATGTTTCTGTGACTGCCACGATATCCAGATGTTCCTCCTCCTCCATCAAGACCACTAATTCAGGAAGCTTGTTACTCAGACTATAGGCATTGGTACTCATTGCTCTCAATTTTTTGATGGCTTTACCTTCTGTTGCAGCATCCCCCACTGACCTTTCTACTTCGGTCTTTTTCTCATTTAGTACCCTGTTTTGTAGGAAGAGGCTGGGATTTTCCTGCTGCTTATCAGTGCCTCCCCCCTTGACTAGTTTAAAAGCTTGCCAATGAAGCATTTAAACCAATTGCTCAAAAGACTTGTTCCCTTCCTGGACAGATGCAGACCATCCTGCCAGTATAGGCTGGTGTCCCTCCAGGTGGAACCCCAGTCCCCAATGAAGCCAAACCCCTGTGCTCCACACCATTTTTTCAACCATTCATTAAACTGCATGGTGCAAAGTACCCTCGCCTCACTCATGCCATTGATAGGCAGCACCTCTGAGAAGGATACTGTGTGTGCTACTTGTCTTAGGCCCCTCCCCAATTCTACAAAGTCCTTCTGCACTGCTCTAATCTCATGATGAGCCAAATCATTTGTCCCTAGGTGGACAATGACGTCCAGCTCAGAGTCCCGTGCAGCTGTTCTCGTGATTCTGAGGATTCACTTCCTGTCCCTCCAAGCCATGGCACCAGGCAGGCACCTTACTTCAGTTTCCTCCTCCCCCCAGTTCTATCCCCCTAATAATTGAGTCCCCCACCAGGAGCTACTTCCTTTCCTTGTGGTGTCTTCTGCCTCCTTCCTGTAGGCCTCCCTTGTGACAGTTGTCCTCAGCCTCCTTAGTCTCCTCTGCGGGTGCATCCATAGGGGAGCTTTGCTCCCACAGAATGGTGTATGGATTGGGGAGTGGAACAACTGACTGGGTGTGCCTCTGTTCCACCATCTTCACCCTCTCTGAGCCCACTGTGGTCCAACTACTGTGCTTTGTTCGCAACCTCTGAGGTAGTGGTGGTGGCTCTGGTGCTCCCTGGATGGGGGAGGTTCCTTTCCTACCGTCCAGTGTGGCCTGGGGGAAGGTTCCCTTACTACTGTCCAGTGTGGCCTGAAGACAGGCAACTTCCTCCTTCAGAGCAGAGAGTTGTCTGCAAATAGGGCAGCATCTCAGCCTCAGCTGTGGGAAAGAGTGCTTAAAATGTGTGTTGGGGTAAGCAGGTGTGTGCTGGTGGAATTGATTGTATGTGATGTGGGGTGGATCTGTGGCTGGCAATGGCAAAGTTAGGATTCAGGCTGCTGTGGGGAAATGAGAAAAGATCACCAAGGCAAGGAAGGGCAGTAGATCTGAAGGGTGTGTGTGTGTAAGTGTAGGGGGAGCTATGTCAGGGTGGGATTTTATTACAGAAATTTAAAGGGGTAGTTGTGGCTCTTGCATAGTAAGGAGGAGAATACAGGCTAGTTGTGGGAAAGTTCACCAAGTGCAGAAGATGCAGCAAGGTGTGTATGGCAGTGGGGTAACGATGGGATGTAAAAGGGCAATTGTGGCTGGCATTGTCAGGATTTACAGCTATGTGGGAAAGATCGCCAAGGGCACTGACAGTAGATGCAGGGTGTGTGTGTGTGTGTGTATATGTGTGTGTGTGTGTGCGTGTGTTGGAAGGTGAGGGTTGGTGTTATGGAAATGAAAAAGGTCCAGGACAGCAGTGGTGGCAAAGTCAGGATTCAGCTGTTGGGGGAATCAGTTGCAGAGGGCAACAGTAGATGCAGGTTGTATGTTTGAATGCTTTTTAATAGAGCTCTTATTTATGGAAATGTGAAGGGATTGCTGTGGCTGGCAATGTCAAATGGATGCTGTGTTATAAATTAACTTATAAAATGGGCTAAATAAATCCAAGTCTCTGATTGGCTACTACATCATCTGAGCTGTATCTTTACCAGATGATATAGTAGCCAACCGAGACTACTGCCCACCAACTTGCCCCATCACAGCAATAAATCAGTGACCTCTGCCAAGCATAAACACAAATGCTGCTTGGCAGAACTCATAGTAAGCGACAACCGCTGCACTGAGAGACAGCTACCCCTGTCCTAAACTGCCAACAAAAACAACAGCCCCCGGTTTCTACACCAAAGAAAATGTACAGACTTTGTACCTGTTGATGTTTTTTTTTCCCTTTCTGTTTGTCCCTGGCCATTACAGATAGATCTCTCGATCCCTCCCAGCATTTAAAATCACTGACCGCTAACGGTGAACCCGACCCCAGCTGCACCGGAACCATACTCTCCATTCTCGTTTTCACCCCCTCATCACCATAACAGGACACAATACAACACAACTTTTTTTCGATACATGCCATTTCACTTTCCATCAAAACAACCACGCAGTTAAAACTGAGCAGTACAGCAACCGCTAAACCAGGAAGTAAAAACTGAACAGTACGGCGGCTGCTACATGACACACTCGGTCACGCACTTACTTGCTCCCGGAAAACTCAGTCCACAACAAACAGTATCAATCTGCATTATCTGCATTATACATAGCTTTTAAAAATAAAACAAAAAAAAAAAGAATAACACCCTTGACAACAAACATGCTCGCTCTCACTAAAATGATACACTGGTGCACAGCATACTCGCTGTACAACAAATGCCCGCTCTACTGCTCAACAACTACAAATGTAATTCAAATCAGCAATACAGTATGATGACACAACAAAATAAAAATCACAAAAAGAAACAATTTCACCAATACCTCTCTTTCTCTCTCTGGGGGCAGACAGCACCCTGTACTGACCATCAAGACTTGCCAATGCAGGACTATTTTTTTACTGCTTCACTCTTAAACCTCAGTTTACATGTTTTTGCTAAATTTTTTTTTCTTCTTCTTTTATTATGAACTAGTTACTTTTCAGCCTATTTTATAAGTGCAATAACACACTCCGAGGTGTGGGTTATGTGCTGATAAGAGCACACCCAGGGGCATAAGACACTCAGCGCAAGTGCCTCATGCCTTAGTACACCCTGGGCGTGCTCTTATCAGCATGTAACCCACACCTCATCGTGTGTTATTGCTTGCATATTCATTGTCTTTAGAATCTGTTTTATTTCTTTTATACACTTCCTGTGGTTTCATGAGCACATAGCTATGTTCAATGAGTAAACTGAGGCATTATAGCACAGTGGTTTAAGGCTCTGAACTGCAAACCTGGAGATCTGGGTTTGAACCCCATAGCCCCCACTTGCATACTGTGTGACCCTAAGCAAGTCACTTAACTTCCTTGTGCTCCCAGGTCGCACCTGTCAACAAGCTTTCAGCTTAGCGTGTCTCTCCTGGCTAAAAAATAAATAAAAATAAATACAACCATGCTATCAAAAGTAATATAAAGTAATGCAAAAAGTAACATGCGTTATAGTTACTAATTACTTTTTATATAAAAGTAATAAGGAACTGTAAATTTAATTGAAAGTAACTATTAGCTGTACCGGATTAGTTTTTAAAAGTAACTTACCCAACACTGTCTTTACCTCCCTGTTCTACTCTAAGTTGTGACTCCTTGTTAAAACTTTAGTACATTACTTTAAATAATAATAATACTTTCACACAATGTTACTCAGTTTATCATATGTAAAAGACAGAATATGAACTATTCATTTTTGCCTGTTTAAGTTAGTTAATGCACTCCAGCATCAATCCATATGTATATGTTCAGAATAAAGAACTAATAGTGGCATATATTAATTAAAGATATAATATAACAATGTGCACCTTTTAACCACTTATATATAATTTATACTACTAGTTAACCAACATATGTATGAAAAACATAAAGAGAGCATTGTTGGCCTATTTAACTTGTGCTGGGTCTCTAAGTACCTGTAATGATTGCTAGTGATAAATCCACATTGCTCTGTTAAAGAGCAACTGATGCCTTTGGAAGACTGTAGAAAACATAATAGGCACAGTTCAGCTTGTATTTCAGACCTCTTCTATAGATTTCCCCTCTCCATTATTTATTACTTAAGAAATTCCCACAAAAACAAGATCTTTATTCCTTAGGGATCATACACCTGTAATGTATTCCCTACTTGAAATCATAATGCTATGTTGTGACGTTACAGTCTGCTGCTATGAGAATAACTGTGATATCACAAGAAGAGCATCATGACGTTATATTACCTCAGTAGTGTAGTACATACTGGGGATAAGAAACACTGAGCTAATGAGAAATATAAACTGCTTGGTGTCTAAATAATATGTTTTTCAAAATTCTTCTCAAGGTGTCAGTGGCTGTTTAACTCTTTAAAAGATAGCAGACTGTTTAAAACCTTAAAAGAAACACTAGACCTAAATGGGCCCAGTTCCAGAGTCTGACTGTTCCACCTGGATATCTGGAAATTTCCAGGTGGGCCCTCCACTGTTGGATACCTGCCTGCCTTCCAAACTCTGAAAATCTTTTCTAATTAAATTAGGTATTCTGGTCATCGCAAGTAAGTGCAAGATGGAAATACAGAGCCAGGGTTCCAAATTTAGATGGAATACTGAAATGAATCAGCCAGGGGCCCTCCCCTACTGATTTTCCAAGTAGGCACCCTGTACCACAATCCACCCCTGCCCAGTTTTTATAACCGTGGTCTTAGTCTAATTTCACTGGCAAGAATCTTCTTAATGTAGTACTGGCGCAGAACTGTCATATATTTTTGTAAATGACACCTTGTTTTAGCTGTTTCCCATACCCATACTCTAAACGTGGTTTTATTACAAGAATCCAGAACCTCTCTTTGTGGTCTTTGATTTCAAACTCATATGAACTTCCCGTTGCTGTCGTTGGTTTCAAACTCATATATAATGTATTCTAGTCTCCCCTCCCCTCCTCTTGCTGAAATTTCTCCATTGGATCTGCCCTTGCACTATCATATGCAGTGGAGCCACCTCAGAGTATACTGTAGTTTCACATTTGGTAGCCCAAGACCCCCTTTCTGTTTGGGGAGCATTAAGGTGCAAAATACATTTCTGGTGTTTTGTTTGACCAAGTACATCTAGAAATTGTTTTCCTCCAGATTTTTACTGTACTAAAATAGGCAGGGTCTGAAAAAAATGAAATAATCTTGGGAGGGCTGCTATTCTAATAGACTCAATTCTGCATTCCAGGGAAAATGGTAACAATGACCAGTGGGCTAAATCTTGGATTAAATGATCTGTTAAAGAATTATATTTATACAGCATGCTTAGATATTTAATATAGCACGGTGGGTTAAGGCTCTGAACTGCAGATCTGCAGACCTGGATTTGAATCCTACAGCCACCTTGGTGCATACTGTGTGACCCTAAGCAAGTCACTTAACTTCCTTGTGCTCCCAGGTCGCATCTGGAAACGAGCTTCGGCTTAGTGTGCTACTCCTGGTTAAACAATGCTCCCTTTCCCATTAAATAATTTCACCACCCAAAATTTCAGTACTTTACTGTTTTATCCTTCCTCACAATTGGAATGCCCATAAACTGCATATTATCCCTAACTGCCTGTATAATTTGCAAATAATTGGGGCGACAAAGGGCACCTTTGGCATATGCTTCATTGCAACAAAAAAAGGAAAGATATTTTACTTCTATATTAATTAACAAAAACTTTGTTTAAAACAAAGTTAGGGTTGTAGTCATTGATCTTCAACCAAAGTGATACAGGTCAGGAAATTGGATGTTAGGGTTTACAACTGTTATACCCCTCCCCCACCAAACCCCATTATTGAAACCGTATTCCCCACCCTCCACACACCAACAAGCATCAGGGTGTGCCTTAGAGACAATGGCCCCACTCCTCTCCACCCCTCCACCCAACCCTATCATTGCAACACCACCCCTACCCTCCACACACCAACAAGTGTCACGGTGTGCCTTAGGGTCATGGACCCTAATGCTCACCCCATTCCATCTGTATGGAACCTGACATGGTAGAGTATAGAACATGGGGTGAGAGTTAGGACCCATGACTTTAAGGCACACCCTGACACTTGTTGGCATGTGGAGTGTGGGGGTGGTACTGTTATGGTATGGTTGGGTGGTTGATGGGGTGGGACTCACGACCCTAAGGCACACCCTGAGGGTGGGGGTACAGTTTCGGGCACCACCAGACCTGTCCAGGCAATTTAACCATGCCTTCAGCATCCCAAACACATGTTCAATGATGTTCCGCGTGCTGGCGTGTGCCTCATTGTTCTGATCTTCTGCTGGGGATGATGGACGTCGGTAAGGGGTGAGCAGCCAGGGCCTGAGTGGGTAGCCACTGTCACCTGTGTGTGGGGAGAGAGGGTGACAGAGAGGAAAGGTTAGCCTGGTGACCCCTGTCACTATGCTCCATGCCCCTCCCAGTCGCACACAGCAGTTCCCCCACCCTGATCACCTCCTTCCATGCTCTGCTGTACCCTGCTGCCCATGGTCTCGCCATACTCACCCACTAGATGTCCTGTGGGGTTGTCCCCACTCTCAAACCTGTGGCACAGTGCCGAGCTGTGCCAGATGTAGGCATCATGTGCTCCTCCAGGGTGTGTGGCACAGACATTGGTTATGTGCCCCCTGGCATCACACACCACCTGGCAGTTACTGCTGAGGTAGCCCTTCCTGTTGATGTAGGCTACCCCCTCCACACCAGGTGGCATGTGGATGCCCAAATGGGTGCAGTCAATGGCCCCTAGCATGCCAGGCATACGTGCTACCCTATGGAACTCCTTCATGGTTGCTGTATGCTCTGCCTGTGTGCTGGGGAAGTGGATGTGTTCCACAGCATGTGGCAGCAGGGTGTTGAGGAATTGTGTGAGGAGCCATGACGACTGGGTTATGCCTGTGGTGTCCCCTGTTGGTCTCTGGAAGGTGCCCGTGGCGAGTAGGCACATGACAGCTGTTACCTTTGTCTCTACTGTCAGGGCGTGGCTCCATCTAGTGGATGCCTGCATCTCCTCACTGCACAGCTCACAGAGCTGCCTCAGAATCACCTGGCTCAGGCGATAATGGCCCACAATCTCTGTGTTAGCATGGGTCTCAAAGCTGATGCAGGGCCGGTACCGCCTGTTCCAGGCATACCGCCAATGGGCCCTTCCACGGCTACATTGTTCTGCCTCCTGCCTCCTCACACCCTTCATTATGGCCTCCATCTAGAATGCTGCACTGGCCATGGCACCTGTTGTCCTGTCACCCCCTGCGTGTCTGGCTCCACTGGCCCCCCCGGCTCTGTGGGGCAGTGCCTGTCGCTTGGCTGGATCCCCTCCTGTGTACCCTGCCCCTGGTTGACTATTGCCTGCAGGCTCTGTTGACCACCTCTGTGGGTGCCTGTGTCCCTCCCCTTGGGTCTGGTGGCTCTGTATGGCACCCACTCCCTCTCACCCCCTCCGTCGGCCTCCCTGTCTGTCTTGCTCTCTCTTACTCTCTCTGTCTCTCACTGTTTGGTGGTCACTTGTTCCCAAATGGCTACCCACTTCTAAATCTGAGATCCTCTCTCCATCCCCATTTGAGAATACCAGGTCTAAGATTGCTCCCTCCTAAGTGGGTTCCAACACTAGCTGTCTGAAGTATGCCCCCTGTAGGGCATTGAGAATGACCCTGCTCTTGGATGTGGCTGCAGTAAAGGTGCTCCAGTTAAATTCTGGCATATTCAGGTCCCTCATCAACAGTATCTCTCCTTTTTCTGCCATTCTAAGGATTCCTTCTATCATTTCCTTGTGCATTGCCTCCCCCTGAGGTAGGGATCTGTAAACAACCCCTGTGTGGAATGTGTTGCCATTTCCTGTCTCCAGGGTGACCCACAATGACTCCTCCTCTCCCTGTTTACCCTTTAGTTCTGTTGCTTTGATTCCTTCCCTTATGTAGAGAGCTACTTCTCCTCCTCCTCCTCCTCTTTTACCCTTCCTGTCCCTCCTGTAGATTGTGTACCCTGGTATGTTGACATCCCAGTCATGGTTCTCTGTGTACCAAGTTTCTGTGACTGCCACGATATCCAGGCATCCCTCTTCCATCAAGGCCACTAGTTCAGGGAGCTTATTACAGACTATGGGCATTGGTACTCATTGCCCTCCATTTTTTGATGGCCTTACCCCTTTTAGGCTCATCCCTGTCCTTACTGCCTTTGCCTTTTTCTGGATTTACCCCCGTCCTGCTCCCTATTGACTTCTCTACCTTTGTGTCTACTTAACTAACTACCCTGTTTTGTGTGTGTGTGTGTGTGTGGGGGGTGATTTCCCTGCTTCTCTTCAGTGCCTCCCCCCTTGACTAGTTTAAAAACAATGCCCAGTTGCCGTTGCCATTACTGAACTTGACACTGTCAAAGTAGAAGTCAGCCAAAATGAAATGGCTACAATGAAATCAATGAGGTGGTCTGTTAATGTGTTTCAGGACTGGTGCAGAGAAAAGAACACTAACATCAATTTAAGAGCTGGACAACACCATAGACTTCTTTATGGGTCAGTTTGAAATTTGGATGGAGAACAGTACTGCCCGAGCACCTAAGTTACATAGAAACATAGAATGTGACAGCAGATAAGGACTGCTTGGCCCACCTAGTCTGCCCATTTCGCTACCTACTGGATAAGCTGCAGATTCTAGTTAACCACAGTTCACTTCCTCCTACCCCCCACTAGGACTGCCTTATGTCTGTCCCATGCATTCTTGAATTCCCCCACTGTTCTTGACTCCACAACATCCTCAGGGAAGCTGTTCCATGCATCCACAACCCTCTCTGTGAAAAAATACTTCCTCTCATTACCTCTGAGCCGTCCCCCCCTCTATCATCAAATTGTGCCCCCTTGTTCTTGCACATCTCTTTTTTTGAAAGATGCTACCCTCTGACTTTGTTGATTCCTTGAGATACTTGAAAGTTTCTATCATGTCCCTCTCTCCTTCTTTCCTCAAGGGTATACATATTAAGCTCCTTTAGTCTTTCTTAGATGTCTTCTGGTGCAGACTCTGCACCATTTTGGTTGCCTCCTCTGGACAGCCTCCACTCTGTCTGTCTTTGCGGAGATGGGGTCTCCAGAACTGCATACAGTACTCAGATGGGGTCTCATCAACTGTCTGTACAGAGGGATAATAACTTCCTGTTTTCTACTATTGATGCCTCCCTATGCATCCCAGTATCCACCCAGCCTTCCTTACTGCCTTCTCACATTGCTTGCCCACCTTTAGGTCATCCGATATAATTACCCCCAGGTCCCTTTCCATTTTTACTGTTGTCAGTATCCCAACCCCCTGTTGTGTACACTTCCCCTGGATTTTTGTTTCCCAGGTGCATTACCTTGCACTTCTTTGCATTGAATCTGAGCTGCCATACATTTGACCATTCCGCCAGCCTTGCCAAGTCCCTTCTCATCCTTTCCACTCCATCTTGTATCAACCCTGTTGCAGATCTTTGTGTCATCTGCAAAGAGACATACTTTTCCTTCCAGTTCCTCTGCAATGTCACTTATAAAGACATTAAAAAGGACTGGTCCCAGTACTGAACCCTGCAGTACCCTGCTAGTAACCCTCCTTTCTTCACTGTGGACTCCTTTTACTATTACCCTTTGTGTCCTGTTGTCTATCCAATTTTTTTTCCGGGCTACCACCTTGGGACCCACTCCAAGGCTGGCTAACTTGTGTATTAACCTTTTGTGTGGGACTGTATCAAATGCCTTGCTAAAATCTAGGTAGGCCATGTCCACAGCCCCTCCCTGGTCTACTACTTTGGTCACCCAGTCAAAGAAATCTATTGGATCTGTCTGACACGACCTTCCCTTCGTGAATCCATGCTGCCCTGGGTCCTGTGCCCCACTGGCCTCTAGGTACTCAGCAATTCTTTCCTTCAGAAGTGATTCCATCATTTTCCCTACCACTGAGGTCAAACTAATTGGTCTGTAGTTTTCTGCCTCTGTCCTGCTCCCACTTTTGTGAAGAGGAATCACATCCACCCTCCTCCAGTCCTCAGGTACCACCCCATCCTCCCATGATTTGTTAAAGAGAGTAGTCAGCGGTGTCACTAGTTCTACCATTAGTTCTTTAATTTTAGAAGGTTAGCCTCAGGTCTGGCCTAAATCACCACATAAATGACCCTTCCATAAACAGGCCAATTAATCTCATGTCTGATATCATCTTTATTACTGCCAATAATGTATTTATGGGTGTTGTTAAAGGATATATGAGACAAGGCAAAGACAGAACAAATCACTACCCTCCTCTGACTCAGGAACAGCTAATATTTCTTAGTCAATCTGATGCTGTAGCCTCCAGTACCACGATACGAACATACGAAATTTGCCAGCAGATAAAGGCCTAGAGGTCTATCAAGTCTGCTCGAATGTGCAGCTAGAAAGCCTTATTCTGCAGCTGCCCCTCCCTTCCACCCTTTCCCTTCAGTAACCCTCCTCCTTGTCCTGTCCCATCCCCTTTTGAAGCAGTTCACTGTTCTACTGGATACCACTTCTGCAGGTAACGCATTCCACCCAGCCACCACCCTCTCTATAAAAAAGTGTCTCCTCATCTCCCTCCTGAACCTTCCTCCCTCTAGTCTCATATCATGGCCCCTGGTGGCCCTCCCCTCCCTTACTTTGAACAGCCCCTCTGTATCTGTCTTGTTTATTCCTTTCATGTATTTAAAGGTTTCAATCATGTCACCCCTGTCCGTCCTCTCCTCCAGTGAGTACATGTTCAACTCCTTCAACCTCCTCTCATATGATAAGTCCCCCAGCCCCTTGATCATCTTTGTCACCTTGCGCTGCACCCCTCCAGTAACTGAATGTCCCTCTTCAGATACGGGCGCCAGTACTGCACACAGTACTCCAGGTGTGGTCTAACTAATGACCTATACAGTGGCAGAATCACCTCCTCCCTCCTCAAGGATATACCCCTTGCAATACAACCCAGCATTTGTTGGCCTTTGCAGCTGCCTTCCTACATTGTGCCAAGTTGTTCATTGACCCTGTAATGAGCACACCCAGATCCTTCTCCTCCTCTGTCTGGGCTAGCTGCACTCCCCCCAGCTGGTAACTCCTCCTTGGGTTCTTCATCCCAAAATGCAGCACCTTGCACTTTTTGGCATTAAACCCCAGTTGCCAGGTGTCTGACCAGGTTTCAAGCTTTGCCAGATCATCCTGCAACCCCTGCCATCCCCCTAGGTCATCCACCACCACGTCTACCTTGGTATCATCAGCAAACAGACTGATCTTGCTCTTGATGTCCCATGATATGTCTGCAATGAATATCCCAAGCAACACTGGTCCCAACACCGAGCCCTGTGGAACACCGCTCGTCACTGCCCTTGGGTGTGAGAGCTCCCCACCCACCACCACCCTCTGTTGCCTTCCCTGAAGCCAGTTTCCTACCCATCTCACCAGCTTTGCACCTGCCCCTGTGCCTACTAACTTCCTTCCCAGCCTTCATGCGGCACCGAGTCGAATGCCTTACTGAAGTCCAGATACAGGACAGCCACTGCATGGCCCCATCCAATTGCCTAGTTATCCAGTCATAGAACTCCACCAGGTTGGTTTGGCAGGATCTGCCACATATGAAGCCATGCTGTCTGCTGTCCTGTAGTCCTTTGGCCTCTAGGAGGGCCACCAGCCTCTCCTTCAGGATAGTCTCCATTAGCTTACCCATGATGGATGTGAGGCTCACTGGTCTGTAGTTTCCTGGTTCATCCTTGGGGCCACTCTTGTGGAGGGGCACCACATAAGCCATCCTCCAGTCCTGAGGTACACACCCCGAATGTAGTGAGGCATTAAATAGGTCTGCCAAAGGTCCTGCCAGGACCTCTGCCAGCTCCTTCAGTACCCCAGGGTGGATGCCATCTGGCCTGGCGCCTTGTCCACCGTCAGTGCCTTCAAACCCTCTCGAACTCTGCCCTCCATGATTTCCCCATCTGTCACCCCTTCCCCCCCTGCTTCTGCCATTTCTCCACAACCAGGGCGTCACCCCCTCTTCTCTTTAGTAAATACTGAGCAGAAGTACTCATTTTAGTGCTTCTGCCTTATCGCACCTTCTTCCACCCAACCACCTCCTTCCTAATCCTTACTATGTGGTCCTTACAGCTCCTTTTCTCCCTGATGTACTTAAAGAAGTCCTTCTCCCCCTTCTTAATGCCTTGTGCCAGCCTGAGTTCCGTAGATGCTTTGGCTTCCCTTACTGCCCTTGTCACCTCTTTCGATTCTGTCAAGTACCTCCCCCTCCCTGTTTTCTGTAGCCCTAAAGGCAGCTCTTTCCTCCTTACCTTTCCATGACCTCCTTGCTCAACCAGCTCGGTTTCTAGCCTTAGCCTTCTTGCTCTGGGCTTTGCAGCAGGTTTTGCTGCTTCCACTATCCCCAGCTTTATGAGCTCCCACCTCTGGTTAGTGTCCATACTAGATTGAATTCTGACCAGGTACCCTTTACCACTTCCCCCATCCTCCCAAAGTTGGCCCTCCTGAAGTCCAGCACTCTTGTGCCAGATTCCACCCTTCCTTGCCCATATCCAATGTGAGCCATACTGAGTGGTGGTCACTCCCTGACAGTGGTTCCTCCACTGTAAGTTCTCTCACAAAGTCCCCATTTGCCAGCACAAGATCAAGGGTATTCCCTGACCTGGTTGGTTCACTGACCATTTGCAGCAGGAAGCTGTTCTGGAAGGCATCCAGCAGTACCTGCTCCCTTCTGTTCCTGGTTGTTGGGGTACTCCAGTCCACTCCTGGCATGTTGAAGTCCCCCACAATCACCACACTACCCTTCTCGCAGGTCCTCCTGATCTGTCCCACTAGTTCTTTGCCTAACTCCTCCGTCTGAGATGGTGGCCTGTACACCACTCCTATTCTAAGAATCCTATTCTTGGAATCCTGGATTTGTATCCAAAGTGACTCTGTACTACCCTCCTCCCCTTCCTCCCTTACACACTTCAGTCCTTCCTTCACATATAGTGCTACCCCCCTTCCTTTCCCAATCACCTTGTCCCTACGAAATAACCTGTACCCTGGTACAGACAGGTCCCAGTCATTGTATTTGGTGGCCCATGTTTCTGTGATGGCTGCAATGTCCACCTCTCCCTCTGCCATGAGAACCTGTAACTCTGCAGTTTTCCTCCCAAGGCTCCTAGCATTAAGGGTAACCACCTTCCACCCTTCCCCCTCCCATCCTGCCCTCCTTTCCTAGCATCACCAACAGTACTTGCCATTTGTCCTTTGTCACTGTTATGGGGGGTAAGCTCATATAGCTTCCCAACCTGTGGTCTCTGTATATCTCTTCCCCAATTGCCACCCCCCACTCCTAGTTTAAATTCCCAACTTCCTCTATGTACTCCTCCATCCTCTGTTTCAACACTTTCTTTCCCTCCTCACTCAAGTGTAGTCTGTCCTTGGCATAAAGACTACTGTCCTCCCAGGTCCCCCCCCCCAACAGCCCATACCCTTTAGCACAACACCAGGTTCTTAGCCATCCGTTAAATTCCTCTATTCTCAGCTTTCTTGTTGTGCTTGCCTTTAGCACCGATGGGCCTGGTATGGAAGGTCTGGATGGATATCCAGTCCCCATGGACCGTTGTGGTAATGAAGAAGTGCGATCCTTCGCTGTCAATTTGTTTGAAATCAAAATCACACAAGATGGAACTCGGTATCTCACCAAAACATATAATGAGCATACCAAAAATCATTTCAAAGCCTTTGACCTGAACAAACAAAATATCCAAGGGTTACTATTTTCACAGTGAGGAGACCCACTGTACCTGCTTGAAAGCTATTTAAACTATATTTCAAAACTATTGTGCAACCTACCATCTCTCTTTTACCATCCTAAGAAGCAGCTGCAAGATGTGCTCGACAAACTTTGGACATGGTATACTACCGAGCCAATGGATGTTAGCTGTTTAGGGAGGATGTTACCAAGAATTTGCAGGGAAGTGGGACTTCACACCATACCCTGTGACCCACTGCTGTAATGCTACTGACTAATGCAGGTTTAGAAGCCCATCAAATTATGACTATAACCAGGCACAAAAATGAGACGTCCATCAGGAACTACTGGAGGCCTCAGTTTTGTGCCTGCTGATAGTGGGTAATCAATCTTAGCAGGAACCACCAATGAGCATCAAAATCCTTAGACTGCCCAAAAAATTCAAAACAGTATTTTCTACCTCAATATGAAAATACACCCTCCACCAGCAGCTGCTGCAGCACAGAAGCAAACAGAAAAATATTGCAATTAAACCAACTGCCTCGCACCCACAATGCAAAATGTAGTCTCCTGCTCCAATTCCCAAAGAGATCTGCAGTAGAACAGCAAATAGTGGCTGATCCACCTCCCCCACCCTCCAAACTGTCCTCACCCTATTCAAAACTGACTCTGATTTAGCTGGCCTGGTGGGGCTGAGGGTTGAGGCACTGGACACCACACCTCATGCCACACTGGTGACCCGAGTTTGGGAGCAAGCTCGGGCGCTGGGAGTCAACGGAGACAGGGTGAGGATTGCATGCCCGCAGGGCTGCTCTCCTCCCCTGGGAGGGAGGGTTGGGGTTTGTCCGGTGTACCAGCAGCTCCCGGTGGAGATTGGGGGTGCTGCAGTATGCAAGACAGCACATTAAGCAGCATGGCTGACGTCAGCAGGGTTGCCATGCGCCATGGCGTCAGGGGTGCCCATGCAAGAGGGGATATGGGGAGAGCACCAGAACACAAAAAAGCCCGGCTCCGAAGGGTAGGTGATGGCACCTGATCCCCATGCCCACCGCCGGATTCATCTCACCTGGCCTTCCAGTTCCTCCACCCAGGCCCTCACCTACAGCCAGGGTCTGACTTGTAAGAGCACCCAAAGAGGAGGGGCGACCCCACCCCAGAGGGGTTAAGCTGGGGGTACTGGATGTGGGAGGAGGGGGAGAGAGTGGAGGCTTAGGCTGAGAACCTCAGGCAGGCAGAAAAAGGCAGGATGCCTGAAAGAGGCTCCGCAGGCCATGACAGGAGGGAAAAACAATTTAAAAAAAAAATAAATAAATGACTCTGATTTGAAGCCAAATAATTGAAACATCCCTTGACCAGCAAAACAATCTGGAACCACTCCTACACCAATGCGACCTGCAAAAAAAAAAAAGGCAACAATTACACCACGAACCTTGAAGAGCAAATAACATCTGAACTCGATGACACTATGCTAGAGAGGCCTCTGCAGTGCTCCCAGTTCTCTGCACCAGTCTCAGCAAGCCTCTGCTCAGCATGGAAGTGATGCGGGCATCCAGAATGAGGGTCATTCTCTGTCGTACGTGCCTCAACTCAGCCACTTTGCTAACTAAGGTACCATTAACTTTAACTTCAAGCTGCCGGCCCTCCGTCACAGCGGTTGGATTTCCGCTTTCGGTGCTAGCGACCTGGGTTCGGGAACGGACTTGGGTCGTCAGAGGGACGGCCTGGGGGGGAGGGATTGAGCATCCCTAGGACTGCTCTCCTTCTCCGGGGGGAAGGGAGGGACTTGCGATTGCACAGGAGCAACACTTGGCAGAGGCTGGGTTGCCACCCTATATGCGAAGCAGAATCGACGCTCTCTGTGGTGGGACAGACGCTGGCATCATTGCATGTCTCCACTATTCCAAGGAAAAAGCATGGTGGGACCCCTGTCTCTGTGAAGCCCTCTCTGGGACTTCAATTAGCCTCTGCCACAAGAAGCTTTCCCAACTAGAGACTACCCTGTGGCACTGAATACCGGAGACTGGTGCCACGGCCCCGCCCTCCAAGGGGTAAGCCGGGGGTGACCAGGAGTAGCTATGACAATAGGCAGCAGGTGGAAGTCCTGGGGGCCGTAACCAGGGCTGATTCCAACAGAAGAGTCCTGCCAGAAAAAAGTGGAATAAATGTAAAAAAAAACTTTAACTTCAAGCTGAAATAATCCAATTCCGAAGCTAAATCTTTGGCCTTTTTGTTTTGCAAAATACAAATGCAAACAACTGCATAGTTCAGTGTGGATAACAGATAAGTATTCTACTATCCAGTGTCTTAGCTGTAATCGCTTTCAAAAATCAAACATATTCCTTATTTATTTCAAAATTGGTCTGTATTAAGTTTCTCAATTTACTACAAAGCTTCACTACATTTAAGTCGATTATCTGGTTATACTTGCTGCACATTTTAATGCATTTTCTTTAAATACAATGCGGTCAATTAGTTATTGCTTAATCCATAACAATTATTATTTAATCAACTCAAATACCTGTTAAAAAGCAGGTATAAAAAATTGTATTGAACCCTGTGTAAGACAGGGACTATTTGTGTTGCGGAAGCACACTGACTTGTTTCATGCATTAAAAAGTAAAAAAAATGTTTTCTCATTTTTATGTTGAATTCCTTTATTAACCATTGTATAATTGCAATAATCTACTCCAGGATGTGGGTTATGTGGGGGTTTACCCACTTCTGATGTGGTGTAGTCACTCAGCCAGTGACCTTGTGACCAAACCACACCAGACATGGATAAATCCCAGCATAACCCACACCCAGTCATGGATTATTTAAGCAATAAGGCATGACAAGGTGTGTGTTATCGTGTAATAACATCACTCCTGGGGTGGAATGAAGCATGAGGCGAAGCCGAATGCTTCCACCACCCCAGGGGTGACGTTACTACACGATAACACACACCTTGGAGTGCCTTATTGCAATTATACAATGGCTCGATGTTATACAAAACAAAAATAAAAATAAAAATGTTTTTAGTAGATTTTTTAGTGAGGCAGTATATCTTTGTTTCTGGAAATAAAAAGGCTCAGGATCAGGCTCCATAAAATCAGCACAGTGATGTTATTGTGTAATATCGTCACTGTCCCAGGCACACACTGACCAATCAGAGTCCAGGAAATTTTCTTGCCATTGTATAATTCTTAAATATATGTCAGTTGAATCCTGTCAGAGCAGAGGTCCAAGCTCGACATACCTCAAGGACAGGAAAAAGTACAGTGTGTATTGACTGCAGGGCAGTCCTCTGGTAAGAAGTCCATCACACCCCTAAATACACAGGATCTCTCAGGGCTTCTGTACATCAGTCTCCAGCTGACAGCAAGAGAGCGTGTCAGCTTCAGCTGAGAAAACACAGTACAGCAACTGCAAAAAAGACCAAATAAACTAAAGGGGGCTGCAGAATTGGAGGAGGGAGTTGCACGTGCATTTGTCTTGAAATAACCATGTTTCCTTGTTCAGGGTTTCTTGTAAGTACTGCCTTTCTCCTTCCCAGTATTAGTTTTTTCATTCATTATTCATTTCAGAACCCAGTGACATCAGTTGAGCAGAAGCCCTGCAAAGAAAATTTTACTCTAAATTTCCATAGAACTGATATCACTGCATTCTGGCATTGATAATAAATTAAAAAATAATAACATGATAGGAAAAAGGCAGCATTAACAAAAGGTCCTAAAAGTGGAATGATTAGGACAATTCAAAACCATATCCAGTGGTCTCCCTCATGGTGCCCACAGATATCTTCCCTGGTGGTCTGTAGTCCCCACTTCTGCAACCAGTCCCCTGTAGGTGTCCTCTCTGGTGTCCAGTGGTCCACTCTCTCACTCCTAGCACCAACAGGTTTCCTTCCTGGTGTCTGGTGGTCTGCCTCCACCCCCCAGTGCCTGTAGATATCCTCCTTGGTGTGTGGTTGTCCCCCATCATCCTCCTGGTGCCCACAAATATCTTCTGTGGTTTTCTGTAGTCCCCATTCCTGCTCCCAATCCCCTGTAGGTATCCTGCCTGGTATTTAGTGGTCCACTTTCTCACTCTTGGTGCCAACAGGTTTTCTCCCTGGTGTCTGGTGGTCCTCCTCTGACTCCCAGTGCCTATAGGTACCCTTCCTGGGGTCTGGGTGTCCCCAGTCACCCTCTTGGTGTCCATAGACATACAGGGTACTCACTGGTGTTCAGTGGCCCCCACTTCCATTCCTGGTGCCTGCACATATCCTCCTTGCTGTCCAGTGGTTCACCTTCTCACTTCTGGTGGCCATAGGTATCTTCCCTGGTAGCTGGTGGTGCCCCTCCTGCTCTTGGTACCTGTAGGTATTTTCTCTAGTGTCCGGAGAGACACTCCTGCTTCCATTTCCCCATAGGTACCCCTGGTGTCCAGCGGTCCACCCTTCCACTTCTGGTGCCTGTTGAGATCAACCCAGTTTCTGCTGGTCCTCCTCATGCTTCCAGCCCTGATCAACAAATCCATTGTGTCTGGTGGCAACCCAACCCCCCCAGAGCCCCCAAGTCCCCATCCCAGTGATGGTGGCCAGTATATATCCTCCACATCTACCCACTGTCTGACTTGCACACGCACTGTAGCAATAGTACAAGCAGGTGATGTGTATCGCTATAGTCCTTGCAGGATGTGATTCTTAAAAAAATCATGGAGGGACTACCAGATGCAAAGAAGTGTTATTTTTTAGGGTGGGGGATCTGGTGAGGAATCGGAAACCAGCAGAAGCCATAGGGCAACAGTACAAGAGAGCAAGTGAGGGAGGGAGAACACTAATTGCAAAGAAGTATGGGCATGAGGGATTGGCTGAGGTAGGGGAGACTGCCGGACACTAGGAAGACCCTTTTAATGGCCATGGGGGAGGGTGCTCCTGCACACCAGAACTATAATGAAGGGGAGGGTTTGCACTATTTGTGCAGTGTTAAAAAATGCTTTTTGGAAGTGTTAACTAGCACTGTGCACACAACCTCCAAAAGGTTTCCAAAATAGCTGTGCAGGCTGTACGCATGAGTGCCTCCACCTCTTATTTGTAGGCATGCCTTGTGTTCCTTAGCACTCACTTGCTAACAACTTTGGTCCATGCTAAATGTGCCTTTGAATATCATGCCTGCCATGCTAACTAATTTTAGAGCTCACATAGTATGTTTAGTATGCCCTAAAAACTGTTACTGGGGTGCTAACTGTTCCAGTATCGGGCCATCATCTTCATAGGCTGACAGTAATGAATAGCAAAGGATATGAAATACTGAGAATACTATGTAAATCAAAACAGAACTAACTTCCCTGAACAGCTGCAGTTTTAATCATTCGTACAATTACTGTAGCACACACTTTAACTCACTTAAATTAAACCACAAATACCACACTGACAGCTGTCAAATTACTTTGCTAATACCTACATTGCAAATCACAAAAGTGGCACTACAACACAGCAAAGTTGGACACAGGAATAGAAGCACACCAATGCCCTTTCACCCAAATAAACCCTACCCAGCAGTATTAGAATGTCATCAGTTTTACTGAGCAAGGAGACAGATTCTCTTTAAGAAATGCATTCTTTATCGGGCATTCTATTTTTTTTCTGCACTCCATAGGCACTTGGAGTTCCTTGATGTCTTTTAGCCCTTTGATAATATGCACGGTTGTATCACTCTATTATGGTTACTAGCTCTGTGATGTAACTTCTTGGAAGTGGTTTGCTGATTGCTGTTTATCAGACTTTAACTGTACTCACTAAATGTATCTTCCATGGGTATTGGTCTGTATGATCTTATGCAAAATCAACAAAGTTAAAAAAAAAAAGTATACAGAGGAACTTAGGATGGAAGTTCTTTTTCCTTTAACTCTGTTTCATATTAAAAATGATCAGGTAGTTTCCCCTGCTTCAGATAGCCCTCTCCCCACCTACAGATTTTCAGTTATAGCAATGTTTATATACTCCATTTGTTACCTGATATCAATGTGTGAGCAACATAGAGGAGGTCATAAGGTGTACAGATGCCTCAAAGTCATTTAGGGGAAAACATGCTGTTTCCACTGGTATCATACCATAACATTATCACATCAATAACTAGTACAATATGGTACAGTAGCTAGGCAGGAAATGCACATTTAATGGGAACATTAATGGAAATATTATGAATAGGATTAACAACCATATGCCATTGTCCTGAGCTAGACAGAGTCGTAAAATATGTTTTGGATACCCTGAGGAAAAAACTGCATGATAAAAATAAACATTCCAATCACTGGAATTTCTTTAGGTAAGGAATATGGGTGCTTCTAAGGTAAGAAATATATGTGTTCTTTAGGTAAGGAATCTAGGTGTTCTTTTGGTATGAAATATAGGTTTTCTCTAGGTATGGAATAAGACATGACAGAGTGGATTTTAGTGCATGGGAGGTGTGTGTTGTGAGTTTATTTTACAATCTGAGGTATGTGATGCTCACATAAACCACAAAAGTGAAGCTTGAGAGGTTTCTTAGGGCATCACATGCCAACAGTGTGTATAAAAACCTGTGAATCACACCACCACCAGGTATATTATGTTTAATAGTTACTGTTTTAAGATTTTTAACCTATTTGAGTTTTTTGGGGGAGTGAAGGGTAATCATGTAAGACTTACTGGGAACAAGGCTCACTTACTGGGGCCAGCCAGCAGCACTGGGAAGGTTAAGTAACTTGCTCAGAATCACACAGTATACAACTTGAGGTTGTAGGACTTAAATCAAGGTCTGCTGGATGTACCAAGCTTGTTTACAACTTATTGCTCCAACCCCTAGGCTATAAGTTCTGCCCACCCCCCAAAAAAAGTCACTAAGGGAGAACACATGTGCAGCTCACAGGGATAGTTGTCTCACCTCATGTTCCCATTCCTTGGCTCCATTCATCTTTTTTAAAACACCAAAAATGCTTCAAAACACTGCATGCAAGTTTAGCGTGCTTAACAGTACCACAGATGACTTTCTGGTGAAATCTAGTACAAAACCAACTAGGGGGACCAAAAAGGTTTCAAAGAAAGGAAAGTCTGATTTGGGATGGTAGATCAGCATGCACCCGGGGGGCTCAGAGGAGGTGATGGCATGGCTGGGTCAGGTGGTCTCAGGACAAGTTCTCAAAGGCATAAACCCCAAAGCTTAAGGAACTGGCTGGCAAAATGTCAGGGCTGGAACAACAAGCAGAGAGGCAAACCTACCAGAATCACTAAAGGAGAGACAAAAATATCCTCCCTGGAGGACAAAACAGAAGGCTTACCTGAGAAGGTGGCGTATGTGGAGAAGGAACTGCATGACCTACAAGAGTGAATCAATGTACAAGAGAACACTCAGCAGTGAAAATGTGTGGATCACGGACTTCCAGAGGATACTGTGAGGCCAGATATAGTTGTTTTCCTAGAAAAATTATTGCCTCAGATCTTGAGGCTAAACATACAGAAAACAAGCAATAATACCCAACAGGATGGGCAGTATTGGGCATTTCCAGACCACCCAGTGTTGCAATGAGGCCCAACACTGCAGGTGGAGGGCCTTATAGCTCCTGGAAGGTCCGGTATCGCCCATACTACCCACACTGAGGGTATTATTGCACTTAGAAAATGGGCTAGAAGTAACATTTTTAATAACAATAAATTACACATGAAAAACAAGTATAATAAATGTTAAAAAAAAAAAAGAATAAAAACTGCATTTTTGTTTTAAACGTAGTTCCTGTATCAACCCATGAACTGCCCCGGAAGGGAAGACCACAAAAGCTATCCCTATATTCAAAAAAGGCTCAAGAACCCCCATTTCAAACTACCGACCCATCTCCCTCCTCCCAATCATCACAAACACCTTTGAAAGACTAACTGCCAAGAAGCTAAAAGTATACCTGAAGGATAACAACTTGATAAATCCAAACCAGTGGGCTTCACAGAGAAGCACAGCATGCAAATGGCACTAATCAAAGTCACTAATGACATTCAGCTTGCACTAAAAAACAAGGAAAGTACTAGAGCAGTCTCCATCGACTTATCTAAAGCATTTTTCACACCTGGACCACAACCTGTTACTGCTCAAACTCTCTCATATGGACCTCTCCCCCAATGCAGTCAAGTGGCTCTACAGTTACTTCATCGGACACAGGCAAACTGTCTACCTGAGGCACTATCACTCCGACTTCAAATAAATTATCTCTGGAGTTCCCCAGGGTTCAGTTATAGGCCCTCTTCTGTTTAACTGCTGTATCAATGACCTCAGCTTCGCTAATCCAGATACAAAACTTCGCCTTTACTTGGACAACACTGATTTACACCAAGGCCACCAAACTACAACACATACAATGCACTTTGCAAGGGCCATTCAGCTCGCTTCAGTTGTTCTTCCACAACAACAAACTAATCCTGAACACCAGTAAATCAAAAGTCATGCTGTTCCAACAGAACAGTAAAAACTACAAGGACAGCCACTCTCTAACAATCGCCTCAGAAAATGGCATGCCCCTACAACAGGTGGAAGCTTATAAATACCTGGGAATCTGGCTTGACAACCACTGTAGCTGAAACACCCACATAAACAACCTGGTAAAGAAACTAGGCCAAAAGCTGGGTATGCTGCACAGACTCCAATGGGAACTTCTCCAAGGATCAACACTCCAAGTAGTTAACACAATGATCATCCATATCATAGACTACAGGGATGTATTATACAGCGGGGCCTCTGGCACGGACCTTTCCAGATGGGATGTGCTATACAACAGGCTGGCGAGGTTCATCCAAGATTCACCAAGACACTCCCATTACTGTACCCTATACCAAAACCTAAAATGGCTTCCACTAGTCCTCAGGTGACAACTCCACACCTGAAGACTAATATCAAAGTGCCTCACTAGGCTTCTGGACTATATAAGGGAGAACATCAAAGTAAAGTCACCAAACAGTAAACTAAGATCAGATTCCACCTTAGAACTCGAGCTCCCCACATTAAAAACCAAAATAGGTGGCTCCTCTTTCTACTACAAAGGACCCCAAATCTGGAACAGTCTGCCAGAATACCTGAGACCACACAGTAAATCTATCTCATGGAATAACATCAAAGCCTGGGTCCAATCAATAGCATCCTTGCCTAGATCATGCTGCCCAGGCTCTGTCCCCAGATAATCCAAACCTCATCCCTACCTATCTCCACTCTATAGAGACATGCCAAACCCCTCTCCCATTGCCGTCCTCCCCTCTCTCCCACCATGGGATATCTGACCAGCTCCTGCTGCCTGATTGCAGCCTCTGTCATTTTTGACTCAGCTAACTTCTTTATCTTCCTACCTAGATTCTTGTTACATGATCTGGTCACTGTACAAAAATGAACTATGCAACCAAGAAAACTATGTAATCTATGCAACCATGTAAACTATGTAATTTATGTAAATATGTAACTATATAAACTTGTAACTAAGAAACTATGTAATATCCTCGATTGTGAAGGTGTCCCTTGAAAATGAGCGCTAGCTCAAGGGATGTACCAGTTCATATCTCCTGAATAAAATACTACTATTACTCTATTGCTGTGCTTGGCCAGCAGAGGGTGCTGCTGCTGTTTAGGAGACATGCTTCTCTACAATTCATAGCTGCCCCATGGTTTTATGAAAGTTGTAGGCTTGTTTGTGGTGGGGGTTACTTTTCGGGTTGCTAGTGTGGTGACAGAAGAGACGAACGGGACTTTCTGTTTCTTTCATCTTTGGCAATGGTATGTTTTTAATTTTTTATTTTTTTACCCGTAGCTTAGTTAGGCAGTTTGCAGTGTTTTCATTTGGGTAGAGTGTAGCGAGAATGGTGGTGCCAACAGTGACTGTGATCGACTGATTGGGAGCACTACATTTGTGAAGAAAAGATGATTTTTTTCTTGTTCTGAAAAGAAATAGAAAAGTGCTGTATGTTTCACATTACTTAGTTTTTCTCAAGTGGGGATGGATATTTGGCGAGACGAGCACTAGTGGTAAGCAGTAGTGGTTAGCACATGATGTGCTAGCGGTACTAGTTTCACCTGCAAAGCTGTGTTCTTTTAAAGGAATAAAAGTACAGCATTGTAATGATAAAATCAGTAAAAATGCATAAACAGCACTCTAAATAGTGCTTCAATGCCACAGCAGGAATGGGAGCATGCCGGGAGATCTGAGGGGAAATGCATGACACCTGTCTGGAGTGCGGTGTAAAAAAAAAAACAGTGTGTGGCTTTGAAAAATGTTTCACCACATAACACAAACTGTTTTGTTTATTTTGTGAGTCTGTGTACAGAGTGGAGGAAGTGATCTGTGTTCCAAGTGAGGCAGGGTGGGTCATGTCCCCTCAGTAAGCGTGTAGAAAAAAAATGGCAGCTGCTTTGATTTAAAATCGTGCTGGCACATTAATACGAGTTTCCTGGTAAAGCCAGCTGTGCTGACACTTGTTATTTACTGGGCTCTATCTGTAGTTTAATGTACCCCCCGTATGCCTGGCAGCTAATCAGATTCCTTACATTTTTGAGCCCATTTTCTAAGGCAGGATAAGGATTGACAGGGTGTACCATGCAGTAGCCCCCAAGCCACCATCAGATGACCCACCCAGACAAATCATTTTCAGGCTGCATCACTATCTGGACAAACAAAAGGTTCTTGTGTCTTTAAAGACTGTGGGAACACTCACTGTCAGTCACAATTGCCTGCTCATTTTTCAGGATTTCTCAAAGCTGATCCTGAACAAATGCACAGCCTTTGGCTCAGTAATGACTGATGTAAGGCAGAATGGCATGAATTTCCATTTTACCTTTCCAGATGTGCTTACCCTGAAGATGGAGGGCCATCCATATTCCTGTGTGGAGGTTTCGAGGGCCAAGCACTTTTGTATAGATAGGGACTGATCAAATGAACAGTGGGGACTTTAATTCCAGGTAAAAAAGCTGATTAATGGCTTGGCTGGGATTATGTATCAGTGTGGCTTATGAACATGAGGACTTCTCTGTCGCTTCTGTCCGAGTGATCATTTGGTACTCACTGCATGCTTTCTTCCCATCAGAGTTATTGTTTTTGTTTAGGTATGAGGGAAGGGGTCACTGGGCCATGTCCAGGGGTTTACATCCCCAGTTAAGTGTAGAAAAGTGGTACCTCAGCTCAAACTCCAGCACATTCAGCTTACCATGCTGCAGGAAACCCACCAGATTCTGAGCATCAGAAGCTGGTCTGGGAGTAGGTGGGACAGTGCTTTGCTTCATTTAATGACCACAAAAGAGGGGCTGCTGTATTAGTTCATTGTCATCTACAGTTTCAACCCATTAGGCTGCTGATGGATTCCAAGTGTGGTCATTGTGTATTTGCTGTGGGCCATTTACAGTATCAACCCACTAGGGTGCTAATGGATCCCAAGGAGGGCATTATGTATTTGCAGTGGACCACCTGGGGGAGGGGATCACACTGTGTAATGCATATGCACCAACAGAATACAATCCAATGTTTTTTGATCAGCGCGGTGCTCTTTTAGAGAGGGAAAACATCTCCTATAATTGGGGATAGGGGACTTTAATTGTGCACAGGACCCATCCCAGATAGGTAATGATGGAACTCGCACTTAGACAGTGGGGTGGTGAGATGGATGGCCAAACTGAGTTAGAACTAATTAACGTTTGGATGGAGGCACACCCGGGTCTGACGAAATATACCCTTTTCTTAAACTGCCATAAAATGTGGTCCAGTATAGGCTGCATATTTCTCCCACATGTGCTTTAATTTAGGGTAGACCAAATTAAAATCGGCTCCATTGTGGTCTCTGACCATGCCTGGGTGTAGGGGTGCCAGAAGACTGTAAAAGGTGGGGTTGCTGAAGGTCAGAAGGGCACTTGTTACAGTATAAAGGGCACTTTTTCCAAAGCAGTTGATATACAGAAGTACAATAAATGCATGTTTATGATGACAGTAATAATGTTAAGAGTACCTTTATAGCATATGAGAATATTTAATGTTGAATATTAAGACCTCAACTGTTAAAAAAAATTACGTCCAATAGCTCCATATGAAGTTGGAACCATCTGTTGCTTAATCGGCTACCAAATGTCTGCCCAGCGGAAAATGAAAGATGTGATGTAAGCATACAGTCTTCTTCGTACAAATGTGTTAGGAGTTTTTGGTTCCACTGACTTCAGTTAGAAATGAGCAGTTAAATCCAGCCACCAGTGACAAGGTAACTCCTGAGTGTGGGGAAATGATAACACTGAACCATAAAGTTTACAAACACTTTATTTATTAATGAGTCACAGTGTACAATGAGAGTGAAAATAATATGGATACAACACAAAACAATCACAATTATAATGACTGGAAGCAGAGAGGCTGGCTTTCCAAAAACTGCACTGGTTGTTATGAAGGCTAGACAGAGCCCATGGAAAGAAGAGTCCTGTGGAAGAAGTAGACTCCCCCCTGGGAGACCAAGGCTCATTGTAGGTAGCCCAGGCCCAAGCCAATGTCTCCCATGGCCTTTTATCTTCACCAATACTCCTACTCACATATTTTATTGTATTAAAAATGCAATGAGTATCTACAGTATATATACTGTACACATGTATGTATGTATCTAATGATGCAGCTGGGCTTTTTCTGCTGTTCTCTAGTCATGTCTATGCTAGGAGCCAACTTGACAACTATACTAATCCTAGTTCCTGGAATGACTGAATCATATAGATAATTTGGTCATCACTCCAGGCTGGTATGCCTGCACTTGAATTGCCAGGCCCTGCAGCCCACAGACTCACCCAGTCAACCAATATACCAACATACATTGTCTTATCCTTAAGCCATGAATGAATCTTATACATGCTTTGGTCACCACCACTACAGGCTGGTATGCCTGCACAGGCATCCCCAAGACCTACAACCCACAAATTCACCAAATCAACCAAGACAGCACCACACCTCATATTCTTGTGCCATGATCCCTGAATGAATCCACTTCAGACTGGCATACCTGCAAAGGCATTCCCAAGCCCTGCAGCCCATAAACTCACTCAGTCAACCAGTCTACCACTATACTGGTCCCTGACATGAATAAAGGCCATCAGTATTAAAATTTTCCCAAAAATATACAGTGTCTTTCATTTCGTTGAGAAAACTCTTTTGAAATTTGTACGTAATCCAACCTATCTGTTCTTTCCTTATGAATATGCAACAGTAATAAGTGATTGCATCTTTTCTCTGTCACAGTGCTTCATAAATAGGTCTTTATCCTCCACTGTCTTGAGAATGATCAGTCCCCTGTTGCTGTACTCATTGGAATAAGGAGTTAAATCTGAAGGAGCTTCACTACCTCTGAATACAGTGGCTACTGAGCTTCTTTATCCATGAAGGCATCAATGATGGTGTTGATTGTAGTAACTCTCTTCACCTCTGGCAAGGCCTGCTGCAGAAACCCCAGAAGCAGACTAAGCTGTGTTTTCAAACTGCTCATATCCAAGTATTTGTCTCCATAAAACTGCATGCGCTGTTAAGGAACTGAAAATACTTCGGTATTAGCTGCTTGAAACAACACATTCTCCGAAGATGACAGCAAAGCATAAGTTTCTTGATCAAAATGATGGTCAAATTCGACAAGGCAAGCATCAATGGCATCATAATACATTTGGCAATGCTAGTCTTTTGCAGATTCATGCTGATGATGTGGGGCAGAACCATGTTGCAGTGTTGCAGGAACACGATGCTTTCTGGGGACCATGGGTTCTTCCACAAGTTCCAATCAGTGAGCTCTCTTTTCAGTTTCTTCATAAATCCAGTCAAAGTCCTCACATTATCTTTGTAAATGTTGTTTAAGGTTGTTTACACTCATTATTGTAGTTTCCGCAGTTATTGTTTTCATTTGCAATGTAGATGCCACTTGTTCTGACACACTGAAAAAATGTTGTACGAGATATGAAGTCCAAAAAATGTAAAAACATTTTCCTTAGCTCTTATCAGGCCCCTGCAGTGGTCCAGATAATATTTAGGACTTGGAAGTATTTACTACTACCTTCTTACACCTGGTAGTATTTTCATCTAAACAGTAGTACTGTCATCCACTGACCCATCTCGTACTCACCACATCTAGACCAAGTCTCAAACCCACTGGATGCCTGCAGTCACTGACTGCCTAATACTGCTGTGGAGTCATACTGTGACCTTATTTTTAAGATTGTCATGTTGCAAGAATCCTTCTAAGCAGCCAGTGAGCAACTCTTGTCCCCACCTCTATGGGTTTCTGTGTAGTGCCATGGCTGCTGGCATCTCATGGTACTGCCAACTTTGTGCATGTGTACCACATATTGTAAATTTGCAGGGTAAGAAAAAAATTCCCAACATCAGAAAGTGGGAGTATTTTAGTCAAAAACGGTAGTAAAATATTCCTTTACTCCCCTTATCTGTTCCCTTGGGCCCCTGGCCTTGATTTCTACACCTGCTAATCCATATTGTTCCAGGTACTGGACAGTCTCATACAGTGTCTCATAGCTGGAGAGAACAGAATGGATGCTTTTTGTTCTGACTGTCCATCTTGTTGAACAAAGTAAATACAGATTTTCTATTGTAACATCGGGGTCATCACTGACTTGAGCTGCGATGCTGTGATAAAGAGCTAGTCTTTGTGGTGAAGTGCAGACCAGTATTCCTACCTCTTGTACAAAACTGAGAGCCACTTGAATGGATATGCTTCTCCTGGCACAGTAAAACAGCACCAGCTCCAAACAATGATTTGCACAATGTACATTCAGAGCCAATGGATATTCCTTTCTTATTCTGGTTGCAGTGCCAGAAATATGTCCACTCATGTTTCTGCTCCATCATATGCCTGCCCTCTCAGGTCTTAAAGGGTAGATTAAACCTTATTAAAATATCTTTAATAGAATTGCTGATGGATTCTGCGTTTGTCTTTTCCAGTTCATACATCACAATAAAATCTTCATGTATCTTGAACAGTGGTAGGGACACCCATCGTATACGTAATGCCATCTGCTCACATTGGCTAATATCTCAAGATTCACTGCTATGATTGCATACTGCTTAGATTTTTTTGTGTATTTGATCTAGCATGCCCCTAAGCAACTGATGGGCCATCAGTTCCATAATTTCTTTCACAATGTCCGCACTCTGATATTTTCCTTCCTTAATCCAAGTGTAAAGCTCAGGCACGTCATCAGCTTTAGACACCAGTGTCTGTCTCAGACTAATTTCCTGTTCTGTCTTGCCACAAATTGCTAGTCCTTTCCAGACCAGAAGATGGATATCATTTAGCTGTTTCAGGAACATTTTCCAGTGTTGTTTGTGTTCCTGAGCATTATACTGATTGAGCTGAGCAGAAATGTCCATCTTAGTGTTCTTCAATGCAGTAAGCCTTTCAACTGCTTCATGATGAAATAATGTTTTCAGATGCTTTTGAAACTTTACAGTTGTTTTCCTCCAATTACTAAAGCTATTCAAAGAGAAGGTTGGTTCACCACAATGGCTGCCACTGATGAGCTTTCTTAGCATTTCTGTTTGACAGTAGTAGCAGAATACAGATAATTTTGAAAGGCAGTAGGTTAGCCAGCTGAAAGATGAAAACCATTGTAGCTGGCAAGTTCTTGTTTCCGTCTTCCCATTGGAGTGCACAATGGATTGCTTGATTGAATTTTCACTAACACTGCTAGGCTGAAAAACATTGTTAATATCATTGCAACATGTGGCAGAACAAGACTGAAGAGAAAAAGAGGCAGCTAAAGTAGTTGCTGGGACAACTGCTGTTACCTGGATATTGTCAAAGACAGGTATGATGCTGACATCATCATTTCTGTGCATGGAGAGCTCTTCCAAATCTCAGGTTGGAATTTCAGAGCAGGCCTCACCTTGCAGGGGTGCCGGAGTGGTAGCTGCAGTTGAAAACACATCAGCCAGACAAGGTTCTGGCACTGAAATTAGTAATTGCTGCTGCCATGGCTGTATCTGACTCGAACAAAGTCAAAAGCAGCACAGCAGTATGTGCAGTTTGTGCACGTCCTTCACTCACTGAACAAGTGGTAATAAGAGCAGTGCTGTTGGCAGTATCATTCTGATTCTCATAAGTGACATCACTCTCATTTTCAACAGGAACTGATTCAGTCGGTATCCTTGGACTTCCAAATCAATAACTGAGTTTTCTCAGCATCTTAGAATCAACTTCTGCTAGTTCTTTCTCCATCTGCTTTCTTCGTCTGTCTTGTCTAGGCATTTTTTCACCAACAAGTCATGCACAGAGTAGGCTGTGAGACTTATTTATGTTTTATCAGTGTTAATGATAAAACCATGTCAGGCTAACTTCTTCCTTTCAATACACTGCCAAATAAAAGGCTGCTATATCACGTCACTTAAAAATCTATGGCACTTTTTATATGGCCTAACAGTTCAGTGCAATGTAAGGTACACAACTAATAGACTCTGTCTTGATCACACAAAATGATGCACCCAGCTCAGAGGGCTGGTAACTCTGAGATTTTTATAATGTGGTTCCAGTGGAAGGGGTTTGGCATGGGCTGCCCCCACCAAACTATGAACCAAAGCCCTTATAATATGGCTAGGCTTGAACAAGTTACTGTTGGTTCTTGATTACCTTGATGGTAATTCTCTTATTATCTGTCACATTTACTGTTCTAGCAGTGCCCAGAAGTTCTGTATGCTCAGTTCAAAGTACTGTATTGACTTAGTGTAGTTTGATGATAAAAAGTTCTCCCATTATGACACTCCAGTGCTTCGACCATAGTCTTGATCACACCAATAAAATACACTGCATGAACCATTATTGTTGGGGTAACAAAATCATGACTACAGAATGTGCCCATTAAAAGGGAGAAATGATAGACACAAACTATATATTCTTACACACATGACTTTGTATTAGTTAATTTCCATGCCCTCAGTCTTTGTTTATCTCCCCTAGTTACAGTACCTAGTTGGCCCCATCTGCTGACACACCCGCAAGTACTAACACTCATCATCTTCAGGACTCACCTTCCCACTTACAAAGAACCCTCTTCAGGTGGGTGAGGGCTGCAGTCTCCGGGAGTGGGTTTTTTGAGGGTGCTGTTGTCATCCTGCTGGCCTGGGAGGGAGAGTTTTCCCTGATTTTAACCACAAGGTCCCTAGCGTGCAATGACACAGGTGCATGCATGTGCATGGTATTGGCACTGGAGGGGGGGGGCATTCCCAATGTGCTGCCACTTACCCTTCATTAGGTAACAGGCAGTGCAATGCTCTCCACCCCCCCAAGGGAGGACAGTGGTCTCCAGTGACATTCAATCCTCCCTCCCCCGGTCAGCCCGAGCAACCTGAGTTCATTGTCATAACATGGTCACTGGTCACCATTTTCATACTGTGTGATGTAGATTTTAGTAGAACACAAATGCATTGTGACAACAACACAAGGGTCTTAAAGGAGATAGGAAATGATTTTACATAGTTAACTGCCCTTCCATCTTCCTTTCCATACAAGTTCTGTATTCTGATATGCTTTGATGATTTTTTTTTCGATCCATAGTTTCTTCGCCTGATGCACTCAGCAACCCCTCTTCAGACCAGCCCCCCCCCCAGTCGCATCATCCTTCTCCTCCGGGACTTACCTTTGCTGCCAATGTCCTCTGCCACAGGACTTGAAGCAGGTGCCCAGTCACCATTGTGGAGCCTGCAAGGGGTGATCTTCATTCATCGCTGAGGGTGATTTTCAACCTAATTTTCTCCCCTTATGTTTCCGGAGCCTCAGTGCAGGGACGTGCATGTGCATGGAGGCGCGCATGATGCCTTGGCCTGAACGACCTGATCCTCCACTGGGCCTAATGCCAAGCCCCCTAATGACCCACACTAGCATCACACCTCCACATGGTGGCAGTCAAAGGTCAGGAAGGCTAACCTCCTAGTGTGGAAGAGGAGAGCTGCCAGTTGGCCGCTCAATCCTCACTCAGTCCTCCCCCCTCCACTGGCCAACCCCCAGAAACCTTTTCTCATCACCAAACATAAGTCACCAATGTAGCCAGCCTTCGATGATTTTTTGATAAATAAATAATCTAGTTTTGGGGTACCCTCAGAGCTGCATAGAGTTTCACTCTTGTCGCCAGCTACTGCTCTTTCTTTTCATATTTCTAAGACAGATTATGACATCAATAACTCCCATTCCATGCTATTCATCTGAATTGCCTGGAATGGTGTTATTGATTTCTTAGAATGTTGAGGCAGTGTGAAAAAAGAGAGAGAAGCAACTGCTGAGGAGAGAGGCATTCAGGGTAGTTAAAAAGGCAAATAAACTAGATTATTTAACAAAATATCAAAAACATATCACAATACAGGGTAGACAATAAAAAAACTGGAGGGCATCTAGAGGTGCAAAAACTGTTTACTATCACCTTTAACACAGCTGCGTCTGGTAGTCTGCAAAAATTGCCATCATATAGTCTTTTAGCAGAAATATATTTCTGACATCTTAAGACTGATGCTCAGTGTATTTTTAGTTTTCTCAGATATTGTTGAAACTGCTTTGCAGCTAATTTTGTAATTAATGACAGCTACCACTCACAGTTTGTAAAAATCTCTTCTGCCAAGGTTACCTTTTGAATGTACGTGCTAGGTTCATACATTAGATGTATTAGGATAGTCTTACCACGTGTTTCTGATGGTAAACAGCTCAGCTAGCACCGTACCAACATATTTAATTTTTTTATGGTGGGCACAGCATGGGAGTAGGAACTTCTTAAAATTTCAAAATCTTGTATCTTGGTTCAGGAATGAAAGAAAACGAAAATGAAAAATGTGTATCATGATATTTGATACTTGATATCCCCAGGGGTCGTAAAACTACTATACAGCTAGCAGGCTAATTTAGGAAAAACTCCTAATAGCAGACAGAGGGAAGGACACACTAGGACTTAACATACGTATCAAAACACTCTGCATAACATATGTTTTTTGCAAATTCTGGGTGGACTACTCCTTTAAGAGTCCCTGTAATACAGACAAGCATTACTGTAAGCTGTCCTGAGTCCCAGTGCAGAAATAATCCTTGTAATAACAATAAAAAAAAAGAGAATCAGTTCACAGATTATTTGTAACATGACCAACACGGTTCCCTCCGCAGACCCACAGTGCACCCCCTACATAAAATTAATTCTTGCCCTTTTCACAATGGGAGGGCATTAAGCTCTAGGTTCGATGGGTGGAGCAACAACGTCACTCCCCCATTGGGCTTAAAAAAGATCACTCATCCTGGGCCCTTCCAGGATTAATTTTTAGTTGCAGCCGGAGGCCACGTTGGCTGCACCTTCTCCTCCTTCTTTCTTGGCTATATGGTGGCATGGTTCAGGCCCGCATGTGCTGCAGCATTTCCTTACCATCATATTAGGTTCTCTGTGCATTTTGGCACTTGCTGAGCTGGGCTTCTGCCATCATCAGTCTCCTCCCACCCCCTTGGGGTGCTCGACATTTCTGTTCTCTCCTGCGGCTTCAGCTCTCGTCTTTCTGGTACCCTCCGATACCTTGGGTGGATTTCTGCATTTAGGTCTCTTTCCCATGAACTTCTTCGCTGCGTCTCATCCTTACGGCTCCTCACCTCTGGCATGCATCGCCTCCTGTTGTTTGCTGTCATTGCGCTCACTGCATCCCAGCTGTACATCACCAGAGATACTCTGCTGGTATTACCTTGCAAATTTCTTATTTTATGTCTCCCGGTTCATTTGTTCCTTCGCTCCTATCATTACCTGCCTCTTTACCAGGATCTCCCTTCTGGGTTCCTCCCTGCTGCTTTCTGTCTTGTTTTTCATCACTCTCGGTCTGGCTCCAGTTGCTGATATGTCCTTATTTCAGTTTCTTGGTTTTCTTGGCGCCGTTTCCTCTTAGCACTTCTGCCCTGCTCGCATATGTAACTTACACACACACACAAAAAAAACAACATTTTAAGCTGGTTTGTTTGCTGACTGTTTGTATACAGATTGGGAGCCTTTGAAATAATTTCTAGTGGAGTATATTCCCCTACTATGAGTGTTTCCTCCTCTCTTATTTCTAACTCTGTAGGCATCCTTTGTTAGCTATCACTAGTGTTTTCTTTCAAGCTTTCCTATCGCAATGCAATGTTCTGTGTTTACACCTCTGTCAGTTCAGCTTGGCCCTACCTTTCTTTCACCTCTCACAATGCATCTCCGGTTATCTGGTGTCCTATGCTGGGCTTCTGTACTATGTCTAATAGTACACCCCTGCCTGGATGATCTCTCTATGTGTCTGGTACACTACATTCTCACTAACTCAGGAAGACTCCTTCTCTATCACAGGCTGGTTCTCCTACTGGCCAGCAGATGGCACCATTTGCCCATACATGATCAGCTTCTGTCACTTCATGCCTAGTTTTCAGTCTGGTATCGTGTCGCCCATTCCCCTTTCTGGTCCACGATAGCTCACCTCAACCTGCTCATCTATTTGCATCGCTCTACTGGTCTGCCTCTTGTTGATTCCTATGCTCGGGGATTTCCCTCCATCATCATCCTTCTCATACCTCACTTTTGCTGTGCCAGCCTCGATCCTTCATGGCTTCTCTCCATCATCGTCTTGTTCCATCTGGCCTCGTCTCGATGTTTCTTTTGGCCATACCTATCGTGGATCATATGCTCATATGCCTCCTCATCTGACTCGCCCTACTGCAGTTCTCATCCCATACCAGCTGGGTCCTATGCTACCCCATTGACCTCCCTACCGTCCTTCGTTCTTTCATACCTTGCTTTTCCATACCAGCCTCCATGGCTTCCACCCATCATTGTACCTCATCTGTTCCTTATTTTGTACCTTGCTCAGCCCAGCTCCTATTCTTGTGCCAGCCGTCATGGATTCTCTCCACTCCTGGCTTATCTCCACATTATACATCATCTGATTTTGCTCATCATACATCATCCCATTTTGTTCCTCGATTGCTCGACCTGAGTTGCTCCTCTGACACTCCCCCTGAGTGTACCCTCTGGTTCGCATACCCTCTGGTTCCAGACATGCCTTCTTGGCCTCAGAGTTTACCTCCTTTTGAAGAGCGTACTTACTCGTACTACCTTCGTACAAGTTCATTTTCAAGTTCATTCCTGTCTCCTCCTCTTCACCTTCCCTACTGGCCCTTAAGGATTCACTCCGACTGAGGCCTGCAATTGATATTTCTTTTTGGGTGTACCGATCATGACTCCTATGCTGCCTCATTGACCCATGCCCATCCTGCCACATGTAAAGGGTTCATTACTCCAGTCATCATTCATTCATCCTTGTCTCAAGGTTTGTCTATTTACATCACTTACTTGAACATTCCTATCATTGAATCATATGCTACCTCATCGACCACAACATCAGAGTCTGATCGTTCACATCGCATAATCATGCCTTATTGGCCTCAGTGTCTACTTACTCGCCTCGCTCAATCAAGCATGCCTCTCATTGGATGTCATGCTACCTCATCGACCTGTCGTCGTCCTGCAGCAATCATCATCATCAGTATTCATCATTGCCTCATGTTCTTTCTTTGATCTGTGCACAGCCTCATGTTCCCTCTTCAATCTGTGCTTTCTTTTGGGGATTTTCCCTATTCCATCATCATCCTCCCTACTCATATCCCTCTCATTACTGAACCCTTCTCTTTAACGACATACATCCTCAAATCAGATGCCATCAGCCTGGAGGGAAGGCGACCTAGGCCTTGGATCCCCAGAGGTTTTCCTCCTCAAAGGTTTTTTTTTTTCCTGTCCTCCGTGCCAATGGTCATAATATTAATTAGAGTTAGTGCTATCTTCAGATTAATTAGTTAGGTTCCGCTGTTGGATGGAGGTGGATGGTGGCCCCGGCTTTCCCCTCTCTCATTAGGAAGTCAGTCCTTCTTATCTTCTCAGAATTCATTCTTTCATCATCTTCACCTCTTCGATGCTCAACACCTTTGGGTAGTCTTTTTGGGCTTCTTCCTAACCTACTTTTAGCCAACGCAATCATTTCCATGGCACCTGTAGGGGTGGAACTCTCCTTTAGGGTTCCTTGCATTGTACCCTTTCAGGGTGGTATATCCCATGGATAGAGAGGCGGAAAGCCACAAAGCAAATCAAGTTACACAAGCATTATCTCATCTCATCTCATCCAGTTGCATAAGCACATTGAACTGTAGAACTATATTGTATGTAAATGATAAGAAAAAAGGTAGACTGAGTACTATTTTTAGAAGTGACAAGAAATGAGTAGAATGCTATTTTTCGAAGTAATAAGAAAAAAGTAGAATACTTATTCAACAAATTCTACTTTTATCACTTCTAAAAATAGTGCCAAGTTACCAGTTCACGTGCCACATAGCAAGGGGAAATACAGGGCTATTTGGGAATGAAAAAAGATGCTCCTCTGGTCGTACTGTGTATTTTATCAACAAGCTTAAGTAGTGATTTATTTATTTATTTGCTTTTGTTAACCGGGTAGGCACACTAGGCAACCAAGTGCCTATTTCAGGTGCGACCCAGGAGATTACAAGGTACATACATGAGCATCAGGCAAAACAAGTGAAGGTTACATTTAAGGGCATAAGCACACAGTCTTAATACAAGTAACAACAGCGGTTTACAATGCCGGCAGCAGGTAAAATAACAGTGTGGTACTCCTATGAAAGGCAGTGATCATCATGCCGGGCAGCAAGGCTGCAATGATTGCAAGTAGACAGAGAGAATACTAATTGGGATAAAGGGGGCCCAGAGCAAAATAAGGAAACTGTACAGTAACAATATTCTCCCTGTTGGGCAGGTGGGCCTAAGTGGTCTAGTAACGGTTAATCTCAACCTATGATTTATCTAAATATGTAATGCCATGTCATCATTTCTTTTGCATGAAGCAGCAAACCCATTCCATCTAATAATAATAACAATAATAAACTTTATTTTTAAGGCACCTTTCAAAAACCAAGGCACCAAAAAAATAAAAACACACCGTACATCACAATATCATTAAAATATAAAACAATCATAAAACCACTACTACAGCCAGAAAGACGTCAGTCACCAAATGCTTGTCTCCACAAATGAGTTTTCAAGGCCTGTTTAAACCCCTCCATGGTCGGGCACTCCCGTAACTGATGGGGTAGAGAATTCCAGAGGGTAGGGTCCACAAACATAAATGCCCGGGCCCCAGCAGATCTTAAACGCACCCTCGGTATCTCTAGCAACCCCTCATCAACTGAGCAGAGCGATTTATGAGCAGTAGATCCAAGTGGTGTTATTTGATGTCATCATCATCCCATACAAGTGTACCACAGCACTGAGCTATTCCGCTTCAAGCACCACAAGCATATCAGATGGGGGCACGCAAGAAATTTTCACTCGGTATTCAGATGGGACAAGCAAAAACTTTACATGGCTGTGTGTGTTCAAGTGGCCGTTGTTGCGTAGTTCATGCAGGAGAACCGTGGAAGGCCTGATTCCTGGCCTACTCACCTGCTGTCTGCCCTGAGAGGGTGAAGAGGATGTTTTCGCACTGAATCTGAATCTGCAGAGAATGAAGCAAGCTGCTGATTTATAGCCAGGCTCACCCTGTAGAAGACCGAAGATTTTGCTGAAAGTGATCGGCCTGTCAGGACATTAGCTACCATAGTGCCCCCGGGTAATTGCAGTGTTTTTGCGATCGGGATCAAGGAGCAGCCTGCCTGGTATAGTAATTTCCTTTACATATAAATGTACTATGAACTGCAAGGGGATCATGATCTGGTTTCTCCTCTGTCTGTAAACTGTGTGCTAGCACGGGAAGTGTTTCCCTGTCAGAGTCGGACTGAATCTGTGCTGCCTGATGCAGATAGGCCCTGCCACGCGGGTCTCGTCCCCTACCCTGCTGCACAGAAAGATTCATCATCGAGGGGCCAATTTTCCTCTGGCAAACCAGACAGACAGCCATCAGCCCTCCTGTGTTTAGCCTGGCTATCGTGAGTAATTATCAGGGTAGCTCCCTACAACTTTTGTTTAATCAAAGTGTCATCTGATTGCCTTGAGTTTTTCTTTCCACAAACTGAGCCCTCCAGCTCCGGATTACAAATTGTGTGTATGCATGTTTTTTTCCATCACAGGGCCCCAACCAGCTGCAATGGACCTGGTTAGCCCCTTTCCCCATCCTGGGTACCCAGAGAATGTGACTGAGTGGGACTCTAAATGCATGCACAGCACTGTGATTATCAATGTGTTCAAGCCAATTAACCTGGTCCTTGTTACAGACCCCTGAATAAACCAGATCTGTTTGTTTCTGCAATTACATTGACTGTGGTGTCAGTTTATGCTGAAGGTATTACAATGTTGCTGTTGTACTGCCTCACCTTATTTTACAGGAGGTCCCCTGAGCCAGCCTGAAGGAACCAGTCCTGGGGTAAGTGCCAAGTACAAGTGTATGTGGTTTGCATATCTGGGGTATTGGGAGAGTCACTGTTGTGTACGGTGTGGGCCACTAGTGGGAGAAAAGGGGGGTCACAGTGTCCCAGAGGGCTGTGGCCTGGTTAGTGTAACTCAAACCAACCCTGACCTTTGGGTGGAGGCACCCGCCACCGAACCTAGTCCCCTCAACCTGTTACTAGCCATGCAGGCAGGGGTAGTAGCCCAAGGGATAACGCCACCTAGGGGTTACACCCAACTAAATAAATGTTGTCTTCTTGTAAAACTAGGAGTTAATTTCTCTCTCTAGAAAACACAGCTGGTAGTCTTTGTATGGAATAAATAACATACTGTAAGCATGGCACAAACATTTTAAATAATCAACTAAGTTTCCCATTTTTAGGTAGTGGCTGGCTAATAGTTAAGTTGGCTGATGTCTGTCTGCTGGACTGACTAAAACCTAAAACCAGAGAAACCAAACAAAAGTTAGGTACTTAACTTTAGAGAAAAAAGTATCCAACTAGGTCCCATTTTGCTTTCAACAATCCCTGTGGAAAACTGAGCATTTTTTAAAATTCTTTATATATATCTTGCTGTATGCTGTAACGCTGCTGACCTACAGCTAAATGGCAGAGCCTGAAAGCTCCTCTGAAACTACAGCTTTGCCTACCTTTGCCCCCTCTTTGTACTCCGCCTCTGTTATGGAACACAGTAACTGTAAACTGGTCTTTTAGATACTTTCTTGGCCCTCTGGAGGCTCAGTTCCTTAATTGCACCACAACATCACCAAATTCACGCAAATCTACCTGTAATATGCAGAAAATTAAGCTACTCTCTACCTGTTGTTTCATTTTTATTCAGGAGAGAATGGGACAAAAGAGAAGAACATAGCAGTAGTGAGTTAGCTTTGTGTGAACCTGGGCAGGTCATTAACCTTCTTGTGCACCAGCACACCCAGCAGTAAAGTCGGGCAAAAACAGAACCTCACTGAAAATGAGATGTAGTTTCTCCCACTGGGCTTTCAATTGTAGATAAATAAAAAAAATCACACTGCACCTGTTGCACCAGGGCCGGCTAATGTGGAGCAATGGCTAGCAGAGGAGAAGCCACCCGAAACAGTCAATCAGGGAGAGAGAGAGAATGGCTTGGTGGGATGGATGATACCCCGAGCTCTAAAGCAAGGAGGATGCTCCTGGTTACATTTACAGTAATAGATAAGGCTAGGGGCAATACTTACCTCCCCAACCACCACAGTATGCAACCACATGCAACTGACTGATGGGGATGGGATGGTTTAGTAAGATGGCGAGCCTAAGGCTTACACTTACCCCCAACCCCCACTCCTTCCTCCCATGGTCTGCTTCTCCTACAAATAACTTACGGAATGAAAAGCAGGAACTGAGCCACCTTATCTTCGTGAATAACATGCAGCAGAAACAAAAAACATACAGCCGTGTTGTGCCCTGCAGAATGTCCTATGTTTCCCAAGCAAAAATATTTTAAAAAAAGTTGGTAAAATATATAGCCCTCCTCTCAGCTTATTTAAAACATAAGAAGGATACTTGCCACATGGCCAGCAGCATCACACAACCAGGATGAGCACCTCCGCGGAAGGGCAGAAATTGGATTTTGGACTTGAACAAATAATTGAAACAAACAACATTGCATTTTTATGATTTTCAACTTACTTAACTTGACTAACTGTAATTCTCTGAACTCTGGTTCAGTTCAGTGGGTGATGCTGACGGTCAACAACTTAAGGATCGATGATCGATCTATCATTCAGTCAGCAGTACTGTAGCAACAAAGAAAAGCAAGCAAAATAGAGTATGCGGTATAGGCACTGCACAAATAATCACTGTGAGGGCACATGTGGCAAGTAATGGGCCGGGGATATGGCCTACTTGAATATGAAGTAGCTCCATATCTCGATAAGGCTGTCCTTCCAGATGCATCAGAGGAACAGTTAGCAGTTTTGGATGCCCCTGTGTCTCTGCTAGAAGTACAGGAAGCAGTGGCTGGACTTAGAAAGGGTAAAGTAGCTGAACCAGATGGGTTTTGGCTACATTTTTTAAAACAATGGGGGAACCAGTGGCAGCCAGTTTGCACTAGATGTTCACAGATGTCCAGGAGGTTGGAACACTCACTGCAATCTGCTATCAAGTCATGATCTCTGTGTGGTGCCCAAACAGGTCAAGGACCTCACTCTGCTCAGCTTACTGCCCTAGCTCCCTGCTCTTATGACACGAAGATCTTGGAGAAAATATTAGCAGAGACTAGCGGTTATTCTGCCTTCACTGGCCCATGTTGACCAGACTGGGTTCATGCAGGGATGCTTCTCTGAATAATCTCAGATGGTTTCTGAATGCTGTACTTGCTCTTTGTCCAGAAGAAGCATTCATGCTCTCTCTGGACACTGAGAAAGCTGTTGAGTGGGTCGAGTGGAGTTACCTCTTCAGAGTAGCAGAGAGCTTTGACTTGTGGGATTCCTTTTTTTTTTTGCTCTCTACCCACACTGGTCAGTCCCTCCTTTGGGCCCTCACATGGACTGATTCCCACTCCGGTAGTCCCCAGACCCTGACCCCCACCACTCCACATCACAGCCAGCCCCAGGGTACCCCAATGTATCCCTTCATCAGGTGGGTCCTCTACCTGCACAGGGAATGAGCCTTACCTGCCTTTCTTATGGTCTTGGGTGCTACTGAGGCAGCCGATGAAGGCTTTGGTACTCCGCCGGTGAGGACCCAGGGGGGCTGTCACCCAACAGACCAGTGTGCCATTTCCTTGTTTCTCCTGCAGGAGTGTGACATCCAAGATGCAAGGCTGATGCCAGCAACAGACACGCTCCTTAGCTAGTGGGACCAGGTGTACTGCTGTAGTAGGCACCGGTCCTCTATCCCCCCCGAGAGAAGGCGAGCAGTCAGCGGACACTCCAACCTTCTCTCTCCAGCCGGCCATCCAACGCCTGAGTCCAATCCCAAACCCGGGTCACCGGCATTGCAGTAGTAAATCTTTCCGCTGCCCCGGTGGGCTGGCCCGATGGGATTCCTTTTTGTTGCTTGTTAAACTCCCATATAAGGCCCCTTGGGCCAGGATTCACGCCAAGCGAGGTATGTGAGATGAGTCCCAGCTCCACTGGGGAATGAGGCAGAGATGACCCTTTTTTACCTCTTTTATTTGCCCTTGTGATTGAGCCGCTGATATAGAACATTCATTGCTGCCCAGAAACACATGGGATCCAGGTGTAGGGGGAGGTGGCATAACCCAAAATATCTCTGTATATTCTGCTATTGATCACCTGGCCCAAGAGGTCCTTACCAACAATTACCACTCTGACAGAGTGATTTACCCAGTTTTGTGGTTACAAGGACAACCTAAATAAGCTGGAACTTATGACTGTTAATAGTGGGAGAGTGTGACTGGAAATCATGCTGTACGTATAGATTGGTTATTTCCAATGTAAAATATCTGGAGATTCAGGTGGGGCCTTCACTGTCATCGTTCTATTCTTTAAATTACAAACCCATTCTGATAGTGGTGCAGGCAGACCTGACATGCTGGCATTCGTATCCCATCTTGTGGCTAGGTCGCATGAACTTAAATAAACTGTACAAATGCTGTATCCTCTCCAGATGCTCCTGATGAGAATCTCTGAAAGAGACTTGCAGGTTCTGAAAGCCAGGGATACAAAGCTTCTTGGTCCAGGAAATGCCCTAGGACATGCCTCCTGAGGCTTAAGGATGTCACAGCCAAGGGAGCGATCTGAGATTCCTGGATTTCTAAACCTATTATTTGGTGGCACAGACATTTGTGATTAGGGAATGGGTAATGGGAGTGGTAAACATAGAAGCTGATAGCAGATAAGGACCATGTGGCCCACCTAGTTTGCCTCTTTTCACTAGCTAATGCAATAAAACAGACCCTAGTTGATCTGCGACTTACCATCTCTTCCCTATTGTGAGAGTACTCTTATGTCTATCCTATGCATTCTTGAATTCCCCTACCATTTTTTGCCCCACCACCTCTGCAAGGAGGCTGTTCCAAGCATCCACTAGTCTTTCTGTGAAAAAGTACTTCCACACATTGCCCCTGAGCCTACCCCTTCTAGCCTCATTTTATGCCCCTTGTTCTTGTACACCTTCTTTTCAGAAAAGTGCTACCTTCCTGTACTTTGTTTGTACCCCTGAGGTACTTGAATGTCTCTATCATACCCCCCCTTCTCCTCCAGAGAATACTTATTGAGATCATCTTTTCTTTCCTCCTATGACTGTTGGTGCAGTCTTTGCACCATTTTTGCTGCCCATCTCTGGATTGCCTCTATTTTGTCCATGTCCTTCAGGAGATGTGGCCTCCAGAACTAGATACAATACTCCAGATGAGGTCTCACTAGTGATCTGTAGAGTGGCATAACCACCTTCTATTTTCTGCTGACGACACCTCTCCCTATGCACCCTAGCATCCCACTGGCTCTCCCCACAGCCTTCTCACCTTGTTTGGTTACCTTTAGGTCATCAGATATAATTATCCGCAGGTTCCTTTCTTGACTGGTGGCCATCAGTAGCTCTCCTCTATCTTGTACTCCTCCCGTGGATTTCCGTGCCCCAAGTAAATTCAAGATGGTCTCACTAAGAGCAGAAGGAGGGCTGGCACATCACTTGATGCGTTTCTAAACCCCGGGGTGTCATTTTCTGCAGTTTATTTTCTCAAATGATCAGACTGCATGTGTGTTGTTTGGGAGAGGAGCAAGCCAGAACTTGTAACCTGAATTAGAATGGTATTATGTGATTGGAGTCTGATGCCTGGAAGCCTGCTCTGCTATGCAAATAAACAGGGCTAGAAGAGTGACTACACACTGGTCGCATGTGTAAGGATCAGCTCGCTCATCTGAGATGCAGCATGATAATTCTGGCAGTGATGCAGAAATTGAGGAAGAAGGCCTTGATAGATTGACAAAAGTAGCAAGACAAAACAGCAAAACAATCAAGCAGCAGTACACCCTCTGACCCTTCCAACTGACCCTTAAGGACAGCAAGGATCCAGCATACACAGTGGTAGCAGTGACTGTACCTCAGGAGTCATCAGCCACTTAGATCACTTTCTACCTTCCTTGCCACTTGCACAGAAGAGGGAAGCCTGCCCATGGACCCCTTCCCACCTTTGCAGTGCTACCACAACAAAAGACTCCCATGTCAAAGAATGCCTAGCATACACATGGCATTTAGAAAAATTCTGTAAAAGTAGCTCTGGACATGGGTGATATGGAAATAATTTAACCTTTGTACATGTGGGCACAATACAGAAAGGGGCAAAGGCGTGTCAGCATATCACATTGTTTGCAGTGCAATCTCCAGCGGTGAGTATTTCCGGTTAGAAAATGCCAGCTGCAACAGGAGGATTATTGGAATTTATGAGTTAAAATGTATTTAAACATGCTAATGTATATTGTGATTACAGGAGGGATTGGAGTCCTGGAGCACTGATCTATGTAGCGATCACTGCATTACTTTTGCCCATAGTTCTCCTTTAAGGCAGCATAAGTCCTCTGAGGCAGAAACTAATTTTTTTTATTAGTCCTTTTAGGAAGGGAAAGGAAGGGATAATAAATTGGGCCAAGCTCAATGGCCAGCCAATCCCTTCTACTTCCCAGTCTGCTGGCCATGCCCCTCGCGCACAAACATTTTGTGATGTCTAACCAGGGAGAGAGTGGGGGTGCGCCCCATTAAAGTCTATGGTGCTCAGTTTTAAAATGTATTTTTTCAAGTTATAAGCAATCTCTAGTATATATGAAAGCCACCGCTCAACTAATAGACCCTATATAAGTAGCACCCCTCATCAGAAATATGTTTGAACATTGTGAATAAAAGAAGGGTAGAGAGTGCTAGTTTGGGCATATGTTTAGAGAGCTGTGTGGTACTCCTGAAGTGTGCTCCCTTTGATCAACTGTGAATTTACCAAGGTGGACACATTTTTCTTTAAAGAAGTCAATTTAGACAATCCACTCTATGGCCACAATTCACTAAAGTGCAGTTCCCACATCAAAGAACTGCGTAGAGTGATTGCACTGCTCTGCACCTCCGGACAGGTACGCACTGGTGGTATTCACTATCACTAACCATCTGTCCATGGTCCCGCCCCCCCTCCCAGCATGCAGGTGCAGGGAGGGCAGATATGGGTGGAGCACTGGACCCAAGCAGGCATCAAATCAGATGCCCATCCTGGGTCTCGCAGTGGATCCCCTGTGCTTTGGAATGGGTCTAGGGTGGTGAATGGCACACGCAAGTATCCACCACCCTTGCCCCAGTCCTGTATGCAGTGTACCCCCCCAGAGCCCCAGCCCAGTCCTGAATGTCAGTGACAACCCCCCAGCACACCCAGGTGGCCCAGTGGGCAGGGGTAGTTGTATGGCAAGGGTCCGACAGCCATCTGCCATGGCTGGTGTCTGGTTGACTGGAGATGGGGGGGGGCTGCATCCCATTTAAGGCAGGATATCTTTCATGTACCCTGGCAAGGGAGTGTGGGCATGCCTCCAGTACACCTCCGGACCACCTGCAGCATGAAGCTGTGGGATCAGGTGGGGGATCGTGTGTGCAGGGGGTTGTGATCCTGTACTGAATGCCATCAGGGGGGTCTGCAGAACCCCACTGCATGGCATTCCAACGTAGGATGAAGCATGTCCGCCCTACACCTGTTTGTAAACTGAGGCCTATATGAAAGTAGCCACTGCTGACATTTTATAGTTTAGGACCCAACTGTGGGGTTCCACCTTGTTATCTGATGGTTTGACTTATTCACATTACAGCTGTAAAATGAAGAACCCCTTTTCCATGGAGATAAAGTTAAGAAAGTAACTCATTTAGGCAAAAGAAATTTTTAACCTCTTAGATTTACTACGTGTGGAGATGCACTTGAGTCTATTTGTTGTTACTTAACACAAAACCAGTAGCACCCCTCATCAGAAAAGTGCTTTGAACTTTGTGAATAAAACAAGGGTAGTTTTGGTGTAAGTTGGGGGAGAGCGAGAGAGAGAGACAGATGTTTTTATTCCCAGATGGCAGGTTGGGTATCACTCATCAGGTAGTTTTGGGGAGGAAACCCGATTATTTTTAATTTCCTGACAGCATGGGTTGGGCTTGGGATTCTTTAGGTAGTTCAAGGGAAAGGGAGAGACTTATTTTATTCCCTAACTGTCCTGGTTTGGTCCTTGACTCATCAGGTAGTTGGGTGGAAGAGAAGGTGGAGGGACAAATTTTTTGTTATTCTCTAACAGACTGTGTTGGGCACTGGACCTGTTAAGTAGTTGGGGGAGGGGGCCAGATGTCTTTTATTTCCTGCTGGGTAGGTCACTGGACCAATCAGGATGTTTATGAGAGGGGAGCAGATTTTGTTATATTCTCTGATGGGCCAGGTTAGGCAGTGGACCACTCTGTTGTGCAGCAGGCTGGGTTGGAGCATGCATGGCAGTGTGATTCCTTCGTGTAGTGGGAGAAGTGCAGACCTGAGACTGAGGTCTGAGAGAAGGAAAGTGCAAGAGAGGGAGAATCAGCAGCAGGTGGAGCTGGGATGATTGGCACTTGGAGTTACAGCCTCGGAAGTGTGTACCATCAGTACCCCTCGGTCCAGTCCTATGCTAGCATGCTCCGAGCTGGAGGAGGAGGAGGAGGAGGAGATGCCTGAACAGGCATGTAGTAGCCATAGTGCAGCAGCAGCTTGAAGTTCCCCATGCAGTGTTTGAGCCCCTGCCTATGACCTGAGTGGATGGGCATGGGGAAAGCAGTGTTGTACTACCCTGCCTAGTCCACTTTCCACACAATTCTTTGCTGCTGCTCCTCCTTATCTCTGTTTGATTGAATACATGAGCAAGGATGGGCATGGGATCATCAAGTAGTTGGATGGAGAGGGACACATTTTTTCTGTTTCCTGATGGACCTTGGTGAGCACTGGACTGGTAAGATGCTGAAAGGGAAGGGGGCGATTTTTATTTTATTTTTTACTAGGCAGGGTTGGGCACCAGACCTGTCAGGTTGTTGGAGGGGAGGCTATGATTTTTTTTAATTCCCTGACAGACCGGTTGAACACTAGACTTGTCACAATGTTGGGGGAGGGTTATTGTGTTTTCTAGTCACTGACAAGCCAGGTTGAGAATCGGAGCTCTCAGGTTGTTGAGGGAGGGAGTCAGTTTGATTTTAATTCCCTGATGGACTGGGTTGGGTGATGGAGTGGTCAGGCAGGTTGGTGGAGCGGGACAGATGTTTTTATCCCTTGGAGGGCCACACTGGGCAATGGATCCATCAGGTTGTTGGGGGGCATATTTTTACATCCTGACAGGCTGGGTTGCATAATGGACCCATGAGGTAGTTTGGCAGAGAGGGACCATATTTTGTTTTTCCCTGATTGGCTGGATTTGCTATTGGACCAGTCAGATAGTTGGTGGGGGGAGAGGGTCAGATTTGTTTTTTATTCCATGATGAGTTAGGTTGGACACTGAATCTGTCAGGTTGTTGGGGGGGGCAGATTTGCTTTATTCTCTGATAGGTTAGGGTGGGCATTGGACCCTTTAGGTAGTTGGAGGAGGGAGAAGGATTTTGTTTATTCCCCGATGGGCTGGGCCACTCACTGAACCCATCAGATAGTTGGGAGAGGGGACAAGATTTTTTTAGTTCCCTGTTGGACAGGTTAGGTAGCAGAAATTCTATTCTGTTCTGTTCTGTTTCATTCCATTCTATTAAATTCATAATACAATCTTACCATATTCTGTTCTGTTCTGTTCTATTCTATTCTGTTTCCTGCACTACTGTACCTGTGTGGAACTCCTGTGTCTTGTAAAACATCTTGGGATACAATGTATATGAAGGTCATGTTGGCTAAGTGTTGTTTTGCCAAACTGACTCACCTTGACACATCTCTTACTCCAGCAGTTGATCCCCACCCCACTTAATTTTCCCAGTCCATGGCAAGGCTGCTGAGACTGACTAAATACTCCACTGTTTTTTCATTATGCAGAGAGGCTGAGATATATACTTTCTAGTTCTTACTAGCATCCAGTGGTGCCAAAGCTATGCCTGTTCTTTGTCCTGTTACACTGCAATGAAAACTCTCTGTTTTATATATGCAATTTCATTTTTTCTTCAGAATAAAAGAAAGGTTAACTTTACATTCATGAAGTTGTGAAGACAGAGTTTATTAGTACAATCTATCTGAGCCCTTCATTTTTATTCCTGTCATCAAACTTGGGGGGGGGGGGATACTAGGCTAAACAATTCAAAAACTTCTTCAGTGTGTCACCTAGGTCAGTTGCACACTCAAGAGAATAGCCCATTTGCTGAACAGGTTCTCATGCACTCTCCTTATAGCCAGCAGAAAGTCAACAAAGTGTTACAGACAGCTCCAAGAAAAAATGGCAAGGCACAAGACTCACTCACTGACAGCCATAAAAGATCATGCCCCCCCCATGTATTTCAATGGGACAGCTGCAAAACACTTCCTGACTTTGATCCCAGTAGGAATTGGTCTACAACGAAGACCTGCCCTAGTAAAGTCTTTTTGTAGCCACTCCAATGTAAGCCCCCATCACATACCAGCTACAGAAAAATGGATTTGTTCAACTAAATAACTTACATTATCTGATTCAAGGGTGCCGGAAGATGGTAAAAGCTGAGGGGGCTGAGAATCAAAAGGGCACTTATAAGGGAACAAAGAGCACTTTTTCTACTAGTTTTTGCCATACAGAAGTAAAAAGTGGAGGGGCTACGGCCCCTTCCGCCCCCCCGGTTACGGTACCTATGATCTGATTGATCATGCCATGTTATCTTTGGTTACAATCCTGAACTGAAAAGTGGAGCGTGTTGGTCTTCCACCCACAGAGTGAATCCGGGAGAGCAATAAACTCCAGATCCATTTTTAGTTCATAATTGTAAGTAAACTAAAGATGGCAGAATTACCCAGATAAGTTTTCTGATTGGAGAAATCAGTGGTTTTGTTGCTGTTGGGGGATGGTGGGTGGTGGTTATTTTGGTGGGAAAATGAAAATGGGTATTTTTAGAAAACATGAGAAGGGGAAATTGTGGGTTGTGAGTGAGCATTACATCAGTCAAATGTGTGGGCATGAGAAGACTCCATAATACAAAGGCCACGTAACACACCCAGGTATTTTTCATTTTTCAGGTTCCTGTTTCCATATATTTCTGGGGCTAATGAGTATTTATACACTGTCAGCATACCGAGTGCTGAGTAGATTCATGATGCTGAAGGCTGAGAGAATTAAATAGCCATGAGGTATGTTGATGGGGTATAACACTTCCCTCTGGAATGTCTTTTTACAGTTAAAAAATGACTGGAATTTTATGGCGGTTTTAAAATGTACTCATCTTGAGAAATAACCAGTTTTCTAAGTTCAGGCTGACTTTCATTCCCCCTTTAAGAATTGGGTCGCTTTTTGAACTGTGGCTTTGTTGCATGTGTGTAGTTTCTTTTTGTTTCAGTCATGCATTTGTGAATTGTAGTACATTTCCAAGCACCGTCTGTAGCATTTTTGGTAATATTTGTATAGATCTGTCTTTATATGTGTTTGCTCTTGTGTGAATTAGGTGAGTATTTTTGATTTTCCCGTTTCTGTCTCTGAACACCACTGAAACATTCTGAACTTTGTTTTTTTTTCAGTGAGAAATATGGTTGTTTTATTTTCAGTTTTCTTATTTGGATTTCAGGTTTCTTAGTTAGATACGGTACAGTCCCGCTTAACCAAACCCCGGTTAACCGGGACTCCCTCTTATCCGAACCACGATCTTGTCACCCATTATTTTGCATCCATTCATCAATTGTAGCAATGTTACTCATTCGGTGGCAAGAAAGAACCCAGACACGCAGACTGCAGCATCGCTGATGATCACTATACTACACCATTCTACCGCTGCTCAACTTATGTCTGCCACACAGTGGCACTCAAGTCCCTTAGTGACTAGCAGGCTGCAGTAGTAAGACATCCCTGAGGAGAGAAACATGCAGTCAGTTGTTAATTCAAGTATGGACCATGCCTGACATCGCAACACTCCACCCGAGTAGACTGTTTTTATTTGCAAAGTGGTGTTGCCTTGCAAAAAATACAAGTACAGTTCTGTACTACAGTATGTATAGTGGGAGATGGCAGTGATAAATTATACTTTTTTTAATTAATTTTCCATCATCAGCATTTTTTGGTCCCACGTGGCCACCATCATTTTTTGGTTCCGCAGTCCAAGCTGTCCTGAAGTGTTTCCAGGTTTTAGGTTATGGTTAGTTTGTGCTGCTCCTGCCCAATATGAGGATTTTGGGAACAGGAGGACAAGACAAGATTAGTGAGTAAGTTTAGGGGTAACCGTGAGCAGAGCAGGAGTGGGACAAAGGGATTGGAGACAGCATGTGTTTTGTTTGCGTGGTCTGCAGTTTACAGAAAGACCAAAATGAAAAACATTCTTCAGTTCATGTATAATTTGATTTTGGTCAATGAAATGCCATAAATGCTGGATTTACAGACAGTGTGAAGCCTCAGATCTGTGAGCCAGTATAGCACAGTACTGTAATTTACAGTGTGTTCAGCTTTCAGTTGAGTTCAATTGAACCCCGAATATCTGGACTCCCGATTATCCGAACCAATTTTATGTCTCCTGGGCAGTTCGGATAATTGGGGTTGTACTGTACTGTGTTTGTTTAATCACTTTTCACCCTCTTGCCACCCTTCCTACATTCCTTCTCCCCCCTCCCCTCTTCCCTCTCCCTATGACTCTGGCACTTCTTATCTGTTGTCTATTTTCTCTGACAAATGCCGCTGGCTGCCTTGTTACAATGCTACCCTTGAACTGTATTAATCTGTACTCCGTTTGCAATGTCCACATTGTTGTAATGCCTGCCTTGATGTTCCCCATAATTTGTATTTCTCTGACGTGGAACCTTTGTAAAAGAGCCATGGCTCTAAGGTATTTGTAATCCTAGACTTGATAAATAAAGTTGTGTTTTTAATGTTTTGCTTTGCAGTATATGGGTTTCAAGTTTTTTGGGAGAGGTTCAATCTTGTTGACTCAGTAACTACTTTATTTGTTCAGTAGTGCTTCTTGATTTGGTGCACAATGTATGATTTTCGAGCAAGTGTGTGTGTGTGTGTGTGTGTGTGTGTGTGTGTGTGTGTGTGTGTGTGGTGATATGATAATTTTTTGTCATGTTGTTTTATTTGCATATAACCCTTTAGGTAATATATGTCATGTGTTACTTAATTTGCATATTAGTCTTTGATTGTAACAGGTTGTGACCTTGATTAACATACTCCCAGACAGTGATTGTGAAAAGTTGGAACATGATAAATGCATGCCTAGGTGCTGATTACGTAAGCAATAATACAAGACAGGGCATGCAGTTATGGTAAGATACTTGCATGTCTCAGGTGCATTAAGCATTAGGTGCAGTAGAGTGTTGTTAAATGCATCTGGGACATGCATTTATCGTCCCATAATTACATACACTGAGGCCCAGATATTCAAAAGGGTTGCGCCATGCGCAACAGGGTTGCGCATGCGCAAGTCCTACATTACGCCATTCTGCGATATTCAGCAGGAGGCAGTTGCGCCACTGAAAACAGGTTGAGCAACAGCGCAATGCAAATGAATGCATGCTCGACAGGAGGGGGAGGAACCATGCATAAACTGCACAACCCGATATTCAGTCGGGTTGTGCAGAGTTGTGCAGGCGCAACCCCTAACCTGCGCCTGCACAACTTTGAGCCCAAAAAAAGGATCAAGTTGAGGCCACCCACAGGTGAGCTGCTGTATTGCAGGGTGCAACACAGCGCTGCCACCAGTGCTGGCTAACTCAGTCCCTGTGCCCCCCCACCAGCCCGATTGCGGGCAGAATGTGAAAGAACCCCGCCCAAACATCTCCCTAATGCCCGATCGTGGGCAGAATGTATACTGACAACCCCAGTGCCCGATCGCGGGCAGAATGTATACTGACACCCCAAACATCTCCCAATGCCCGATCGCGGGCAGTATGTATACTGACAACCCCGCCAAACATCTCCCAATGCCTGATCGTGGGCAGAGCGTGAAACAACCCCCAGTGCCTGATCGCGGGCAGAATGTAAAAGACCCCCAACCCGAATATTTCCCTGGTGGTCAGTGGACTGTAATGCCCGATCGCGGGCAGGATGTCAGTGAAACCCCCAAACATCTCCCTGGTGTCTAGTGTCCCCCCACCCACAAGCCCCACCACCCCGCTCCCCGGCAGCCGGCGAGCGGCAGCATCCACCGCCTGCCGCCCGCCGCCTGCCGACTGACTGTCGGTGGGGCTGCGCCCATTGGTGCAGAGCTAGAGCCAATGGGCGTGCAGCCATACCGACATGACAGTCAGATTTGTGAATGATGTTCATTCACAAATCCGGACTGTCATGTCACAGTATGGGCTACGACGCCCATTGGCTCACTCCATAAGCGGCAGCCAGGCGTCAATCATCGGCCAGCCAGCGAGGCAGCAGGTAGGTGAGATGCTACCTCAACTGCCAGCAGTGAGGTAGTGGAAACTTCGTCAGTGGGTGAAATCAGGGGACACTAGACACCAGGGGAGATGTTGGGAGGTGTCATAGACATCCTGCCGGCGATTGGGCGTCGATCCACTGGACCACCAGGAGATATTCGGGTTGGGGGTCTTTTACATTCTGCCAGCGATCAGCACTGGGGTTGTTCTATCGCTCTGCCCGCGACGGGTCATTGGGAGATGTTTGGGGGTTGTCAATATACATACTGCACGCGATCGGGCATTGGGAGATGTTTGGGGGGGTTGTCATTATACATACTGCCCGCGATCGGGCATTGGGAGATGTTTTGGGGGGGTTGTTTTCACGTTCTGCCCACGATCGGGCTGCAGGGTGCGTCGGTTCCCAACGGGCTGCTGCCTGGCAGGGCGGCCAGGCGCAAGTCCTCAGAGATCGGCACACCTACATGCTAATGGCATGCAAATGGGGCCATAATCAGATGCAAATGGCCCCCCCTGCACCTTGCATGAATTATGGCCCCATTTGTATGTCACCTTTTGAATATCGGAAATTTGTGCATGGCGCAATGGTACTTGCGCCACCGCAAGTTTAATGCTCAACTCTGACAACTTGCGGTGGCACAAGTTCCACTGCACCATGCACAGTGGCTGTGGCTGGGAGGTGATATTCAAAGGAGTTGCTCAATAGCGCAACTCCTTTGAATATTGCCCCGGCCAAACCCCTGCACAACTATTTTGAGCAGCGCAAGGGCTTGCGCCTCAGAATGGCGCAGTTTGAATATCTGGGCCTGAGTGTCTTATTTTATTTATAAAATGATTTTTAAATAAGTTGGATTTAAAAAGAATAAAAATAAAAAAGGAATTATTTTAAATAAAAATGAAGCCCTTTCATTAAAATGTGCTTCCATTTGAACTTGGAATACAAAATGGAGACTCAGTGCTGGTAACCAGGGGCAGTGGTGGCAGCTAAGAACAATAAAAGGCAATTAAAATCCTGTGTGACACTAATTGTTTAATAAAATAAATTGATAAAATTAATTAAAAAAAACAGTTAGTTACCAAATTAGCAGCTTTAACAAATGCAGTAATTTTAATGAAAAGGGCAGGCTAGCATACCATACCATACTGTTGAAACTGCAGCTTCACCTATCTCTGCTTCTAGTACATGTTCTGGTATGAACTTCAGGTCTCATTTTTTTAAGCAGTTTGTGTCTGCTGTTTGCCTCTCAACACATCCCCCCCCACACACACACACACTAAAAGCCTTGTCTGGAGCTAGAGTCCTTCATTTTCTCTGTGACAAGGTAAGTAATAAGCGTTTCTCAGGTATGCAGGAAAAGATAGGATAAAGATTTTTCATGGTCAGTAAAGGAACCCTAGTAATTAAAATAATGAGTTCTTCATTTTTTAAATATGTGCATGAGTAGGTGGTGATGATCATGTAAACAACATTTAATTTGTTGTTTTTATTTAAATGAGTTTTATTTTAGGGCCTAGTTGAAGGTTCTTAGTGAGCAAAGATGGCAGCCATGTTTGTGATGACAGGTCCTTCATGAGTGTAGGTGATTTGTTAACTGTGATGTGGCTACTAACAAGTCCCAGTCCTAAGATATGCAAATATGGTGACATAATTGGCCAGAACACATTTTATAACAATGATTAATGAAGAAATCAGTAAACCCAATAATGCTGCTATTGTATGTCCTTCTTGTTTTTGGCCAAAGCCACCACTTCCTTTTTACTGTTCTCTATACCTTACACTCAAGTTCCCCATCAGAATTCAGCAGGCAGAGCTAGTAGCTATGGAGATTTGGATCCAGAGAAAGAACAACTTGGAGTAGATTTAGGATTATTTTGTTTTTGGGAGGGGGATTAGCTTGTTGGAGGTTTCCATAAGTGGTTACTGGATAATCATATCTTTAAAGCAGAACTGCACTGAACCTGAAAGTAATTTTTTTCTTGTAGATACTGATATGTAAATACTGGTTCCATTTTTTATATAGCTTTTTGCCTTCCACCTGCGCCTTTCATTGGGCCTGTACCTGGACACCCCCAGTCCCGTCTGCCACTCCTCCCTCTGTCAGTCCAGTGGTGATCCACATGGTGCGAAACACGAGAGTGCTGAGTGCCATCTTGCTTGGTGACAGGGAGAGATAGAGTTTTTCCCTGTTTTTTCTCTCTAACTGCCTGAGGCCATGACAGACACAGTCATGCATGTGCATAGAGGCATGCATGTGCTATGGAACCAGTAGCCCCATTCCACCCACTCGGCCTAGCAGCAGTCCCCCCTTGATCTCACTGCTACTACCAAGCCTCCACTTGGTGGCAGCCAAGAGCCGGAGAAGCTCCCCACCTCAGTCTGGGAGAAGAGAGCTGCTGGTTAGCTACTCGATCCTCTTTCAGCCCTCTCCTTGGCTGACCCCTGGTAGCCTGAGCTCGGTCCCGAACTCAGGTCACTGGCATGGGAGAGGTAAGACAACTAAGTGTCTCAGCCCTCTGCACCACTGAGCTGGACCTGGTTCCATTTTTTTTTACATTTTGTTTATTCATTATTCATTTTTATAAAAAATGGTGGTTATTACATTCATTAAGGCTACTATATGCAATAATGAAGAAAGAAGGTTAAATAAAAATATAAAGGAAAAAATCATGAGAGAGCAGTATTTCCAAATAAAACAAAAGAAAATTATATAGCACAATGCAAGTCCGATTAATTGGGAGAGTTCTATATTTAACAGAAAAAAGAAAGAAACATATGTCTGTACCTAGTTCAGCATGCTGTGTAAAGTGAGTCACTTTAGCATCACTAGTCAATTTTTACCTTTGCAGAAACCATATCTACCTACTCACTCTAGCCTACTGTCCTCCTCCTCTCTGAACCTTGAGGCCCTCCCTCACTGCATTTGATTCTCCTTACCCCCTTACCATTCTTGCTGTCCCTGAAGGCCCAAGTATCCCCCCACTTCTTCTCTACTTGCTCCTTCTTCTCCCCTCAGGGGACATAGAATTTAATCCGGGTACCCCACCCACTCAAACTTCTTCTGCCCAGCCAAAGGGATTGCAGATCTTCCATCTAAATGCCAGGAGCATCCTTACAAAATTTGACACCTTTAAAGTTTGGGTCACCCAACACTCCCCTGATGTTCTGGGGGTGTATCTGAATCTTGTCTCTCCACCAAAATCCCTGACTCATTCATATCTATTCCTGACTTCAACCTATTCCGCCAAGACCATGGGAAACATGGATGCAGCGTGGCTATCTATACCAGGCTATCTCTCACTTGCTCCATCTCCCACAGAGATGCCTGCCCCTCTTCCCATGAGCTCCTTATTGTTCAACTCTCCCTCCCATCCACCGTTCCCATCTACACCGGAGTTATGGATAGCCCACCAAAAGCATCCCACAACTCTATCTTTGAGTGTATCTCTGCCACCTCATCCCACTCAGCGAAGGGTGAGCTCATTTTGCTCAGAAACTTCAATCTAGACTGGCTCTCCCCTTCCATTAAATCTCTAAATCCCACCCAGTTGATTTTGGAATCAACTCACCTCAACCCCAAATCTCCCAATCACTCTCTCCTCAGCTGGGCAATTGCCTCACACCCTCACCACATCACAGCCACTGGCGTTCTCCCTGATGCCCTTAGTGATCATTGTATGACTTTCTGCATTAGGAAACCCTCCATCTCTCAGTCTGCCCCAAATACTTACTGAATCACCTTCTTTGCAATTTGGACACCAACTCCCTGCTTCAGGACCTGGCTCATGCTGACTGGTCCCAGTTATATACAGCACCAGATGTCAACTCGGCTTACCAATTCTTTTCAGACACCCTAAATAGTATCTCAAACATCCATGCACCTCTAAAAAGATTCAGAGTAAAATGCAACCACCGCCTGTGGACTATTCCTGACCTCCTTGCACTCTGCAGAACTTGGGATAAACATCAGGCTACCTACAAGGCTCTCCCCCCATCACTTCTTCAGATTTACAAATCCCATAGAAATGCCTGCACCAAGGCCATCAGATTAGTGAAATCAGACTTCTTCAAATCCCAGCTGCAGGATAGATCCAACTCTCCATCTAAATTTTGGAAAGTTCTCCACTTCATCCTAGATCCTCCCTCATCTCACACCCCTCTTGTCCTAAACCATGAAGGCCTAACCATCATGGATTCAGTCTCAATTGCAGTATCAAACTCCCATCCCTGCCAGCCCTCCACCATTCTCACTCCTCTCTACTGGACTTGGCTTCACCTTTCCCACCATTTCCCCCCTAAGAAATCTTCAAGACTCTAATGTCACTCAACCCTACTAAATCCAGTTCTGATGGTCTACACCTCAATATTCTTTGCATGTCTGTTCCTGCAATATCCACTCCCCTCGTTTATCTCTTAAACCTCTCCCTCATTCCCAGCACTGTCCCCCAGGCCTGGAAAGTAGCCAAGGTGCTCACCCTCCATAAAGGCGGGGACCCCACCTCGCCTGGTTACTGAAGACATATTTCTTTCCTGCCTGCTCTCGTCAGACTCCAGGAAATACTCATCTACTCAAGGTTCCTGGAACATCTTTCTACCACCAACTGCCCCTCTCCTTTCCAGTCTGGCTTTAGGAAGCACGATTCCACAGTTTCCTACCTGTTCCATGTCACTGACCATATCCAGTCAGCCATAGAGAAAGGCCACGTCACTGTTGCCATCTTCATGGAGTTCACAAAGGCCTTTGAATTTGTCTGTCAGCAACTCCTGACCCATAAGCTTCTGTCCTCAAGCCTGGGCCCGTCTGCCACTAACTGGTTCAAATCTTTTCTCCAAAACAGACAACAATCTGTTCAAGTTGGCAATGTCCTCTCCCCTTCTCTCCTGAACCTATCCAAACCAGCATTCCCCAAGGGTCCATACTCGGCCCTATCCTTTTCTCGCTTTTTATAAACGACCTCCCATCTGTCTGTTTTCCCTCAAATATCCACATGTATGTGACTAATACCATGATATACCTTTCCGGTACAAATGCCACTGATATAGCCACCCTCCTGCAGCACGATTTTGACAAAGTGCAGTTTTGGTTCAGACAAAATCAACTCAAATTAAACTCCAAAAAAACAGTCTCCATGTTTTTTGGTTCAAGGCAAAGATTATCCAAATACCTGATCACCCTGGACAGCTCTCAACTTGACATAGTTAAGACCAATACCTTGGGGTCTGGCTTGACAGCAACCTTAATTTCACTATCCATATTTTTTTTTACCACTGTGTTTATCACCTTCAGACACTGGAACTCTCTCAGGCCTCGAATCATCCCCCACTCTTCCGCCCGCTGTGACCGCCACCTACCTCAAAGTCGTTACTCTCTCCTGCAGAGCCTCCCTGGCCAAAACTCCACCAGGAGATAGAAGGGTCAGAGGTAGAGGTCCAGCATTGGGTGTGTGGCAGGTGGACACTGTGAGGCTGTTGCCTATCTGGGCCAGAGGGGTTTTCCCCCCTTATAGTGATTCCTCACTCCATCCCTCCCCTCTTGCATGGTGCACCCCTGACACCATGGTGCATGGCAACCCTGCTGGCATCAGCCACGCTGCTAGATGTGCAGTCTGGGTTCTGCAGTGCCCCTGATCTTCACCAGGGGACTCTGGAATGTTGGACAACTCCCAGTCCTCCCCCCGGGACAGGAGAGCAGCCCAGCAGGTGCTCAATCCTCCCCTTCCCCTGCCAACCCCCAGCGCCCAATCTCTCTTCCAAACTCGGGTCACTGGCATGGTACAAGGTGTGGAGTCCAGCACCTCAGCTCTCAGCGCCACTGGGCTGGTCTTCACTATCCATATTGATGCCATCTGTTCCAAACTTTGACATAAACTGGGAGCCCTCTATAAGCACAAAGATTGCCTCCCCTTGTCCACCCACCATGAGTTAGTCACTAAATACATTTTAGTAGTAGTAGACTATGTAGACATTGTTTATTGCTCCGCACCTGCTACTTCTCTCACCAGACTTGACACCCTACTAAACTCATTTTGTCGTTTCACCACCTCCTCCCACCACACACCATTGCACTCTCTATTCCTCTCTTTCGCTAATGCCTCTACCTGCTGGCGCCATATTTATAGCCTAACTTTTATCTCCATATTCTGATTTGGATCCCTCCCCCCTTACCCCCTTACCTCAACTCCTGCCTCTCACCAGTTAGCTGCTCAGTGTACTTCCTGTGATCCAGAGATGCTCGTACATTGTCCCTTCCCATCCACACACTTGCTCAGGCAAGGTTGCCTTCTCTTACTGTCTCCCTTACCTCTGGAATCTACTCTCCTAGGACACTCACCACTCCCCCACACTCTGCCATTAAATCCAAGCTCCGAGCTGACTCCACTACTACTTACTCATGTCTTTTCCCCCTATCCCAGACCACACCAACTCCACTCCCAACCTAGCATCTCCTCCTCACAATGTCCCTACCTCCAACCAATTTTAAATAACATGCTGCCTGGTGTGAGTGTGTGTGTGTGTATATATATATATATATATATATATAGAAGGCATAAAAAACTACATTTAATGCATCAGTTAGGGTTGTTCCACAGTGACAAAGTGAGGAAATTCGGTGTTAGGGTTGAAAGCACCCTTGGACCCCCCCAGCCCACCCCCAACCGGCATCGGGTGCGCATTGGGTTGTCGGCCCTCTCACCCCATCACATGTGTAAAGAAGCAGAGGTATAGGAGAATGGGGTGAGGAGTTGGGACCAATGACCCCAATGCGCACCTGATGCTGGTTGGGGGTGGAGCAGGGGTCAGAGCTTTCAACCCTAATACATTTCGCTTTTGTTGCTGGAACAACCTAACTGATGCATTAAAATTGAGTTTTTGCCTCTAATTTCACTTCTTTTTGAGAATGATAACAAGAAATAGTGAATGTAATGTGGCCCCGCACTCCCGCCACGTGATGTCTTGTCACATAGTAACATGGTGCCCACAAACGCAATGGTAATGCGCATGGTGATGCAAAGCGAAACAGAAAGAGAAACAGTACTGTAGACACAAATGGTAAAAATAATGCAAACGCAAGCACAAATGAAAATGCAAAGGATAACACACATGGTGGCGTAGACTGGAACAGTAAGTGAAATGGGTATGAAACCGCAAGCGGAAGTGGTAACGGTAACAGTAATGTAAGCACACAGGCTGGTTTTCCCCAAAAGCTGCATAGAGAAAGACAGTGAGTACAAAGAATGCATGCTTAATAATGGGTCTCGGAGCAGAAAATGAGGAGTTGGAATACTAAATTGCTTATATCTGAGGAACCGCACGACATAGAAAAAAATGTTTAAAGTCATATGATTTATGACTTCCTGACTAGTTTTTCTGACGAAAAGTCCGTATCTCGCACCGTTTCCGAGAAACGGGCCCTAAAAGGCGCAGCAAACGCCGTAATGTTATCCTATGGGAAAAAAAGATAAGTTTGGAGTGCCATAACTTTGGATCCCTGTAATATTTTTTCACATCTGTGGGATGTTGGCTTTCTTCCCTCCAAATTTCAGCCCAAAAGACAAAACCGTTATTTTGCAGCAGGGCAGCAAAGGATTCCTGTAATGTGGCGGACGCCTAGTGTTATCCCATGGGAAAAAGTGTCAACTTTGGAGTGCCGTAACTTTGCCACCCTGTAATATTTTTTCACTGAAACACTGAAAGGCACATCTGTGAGATGTTGGCTGTGTTCCCTCCGAATTTCAGCCCAAAAGACCAAACCATTCTTTTGCAGCAGGGTGGCAAAGAATTACTGTCATTTTCCCACAGCCTGGAAAAGTACTGTCGAACTTATGAAAGCTTTCCCAGAAATCTGAAAAACATATTTCTGGGGTGTTTTACCCCAAAATAAAGACATACCTAGCATCCTCAGGGTCCGACTAGGTGAATACCAAAATAATTAGGTTGCTAGAGGGTCCCAAATTTAAATGCCAAGCATTTTTCTGATGATCAACTAAAAACAAAATGGTGGATTTGCGACAGTAAAAGGGCCATTTGCGAAAGTAAAACTGCATTTGAGACACTGTCAAACTTTTTGTTAACTTTTCCCATTGATTTATAATGGGAACTTGTTTTTTGAATAACTTTTGAACCGTTTAATATTTGTTCACAAAATCTTCAAAAGGCACATCGAGGACCCGGCTGCATGTTCCCTGAAGATTTCGTGCGGTCATCGTGCAAACCGTGCTACCTGTAGACGACTAAAAATTGCAGAAAAGCGAACGTTAAGTACAAGAGATCATTTAATAACTCCGGTAGCCATATCCGAACAGTACTAAAATTGGCAGATCCCAAGATGTATGGTTCTTGATTGTGTATTCCAAATTTCGGGCAAATCCGTTGAGCGGTGGCAAAGTTATTAAGGTGCAAAATTTTGGTTTAACATGTAAATGGCTCCTCAACCTAACTATGGTAGCACTACCGTGCTACCATAATATATATATATATATATATATATATATATATATATATATAAATATATACAGTGTATATATATATATATATATATATATATTATATATTGCTTTGTAATGAGCTGTACATTATCTAACCTGTATTGTGTTTTATGTATTATCTGTATACATATGAACAGTATGTATTATCTAATGTATATGAACATTATTCCCTGCTGCTACTGCTTATATATTTTCACTTATTTTTATTCCTCTTATTTTGTATATTCAGTTTTTTTGCACTGTTCGACTGCTGTAATCCACTGTACTGTCCTCTACCCCTGTGTTGCACCTGGAAATGAGCTCCAGCTCAGTGTGCTTTTCACGGTTACCAACTTTTAAATATCTGTCTGTCTGTCTGCTTGTCTATCTATCTATCTGCAGAGCCTGATGAGTCTGCATTTTGGCTACTTTCATCTTCTTCTCAAGTGATTCAGACATAGGAACGAAAAGAAAAAAAAAGAAAAATCTCTCTTCACTGGTTATTACTCTGGCCTTACAAGGATGAAGTAGAAAAAGGTTTCCACCCACATCACTTATTTCCTCATGAAATTGCAGAAATCTGTATCTCCTAGCCTGTGTAGAGGCACATACATCTAAATATATATACATATTTGCGTTTTTAAACTCAGTTACTCCATTCATCTTGTTCTATTTCAAGCTCTGCATCTGATTCAGGGGCAAACACTGGGATCTATGCATGAAAGAGCATGAAGTACATGCCAGAGGTGAGCACCTCACCCATGTAGCTCCATGTCTGTGGTCTGGTGTGCACAGGCCAGTATTCACTATCGCCGGGCCACCTGTTCGCGGCCCTGCCCCCTGGCACACAGGATCATGGAAGGCAGAAGGGGCTGAGTAGTAGACTCAGGCGGGCAACCCATTGGATGCCCATCCTGGGTCCCAGGGTGGATCCCCTCCCCCCACATCAGCACATCAGAGCCCCTGCCTGGTCCCAGATGATGGATGTCACTTCCCCCCCATAGCAGAGCCTCCGCCCAGTTCTGTACAACTTTTGTCACCCCCCACCACATTAGAGCTTCGGCCCCAGTCCACAAGTCACTGTTAAATCCATTTTGTGCTGCTATGTTTCAAACGGAGTGAAACCTTTCTTTCACTGATGCAGGGAGTGCACTGCCTATTTATTCCCTATAAATGGGCAGTGTGCTTCAGGCATCAGTTGGACTGCGGATGGCCGAGGTGGTATGTGGAGGGTTGTGCCACCTGCTGTCCATCACTGCCACACCGACATGCAGATACAGGGGATGGGGTGGTGTTGTCGGTGCCACGGTGGGGGGGGCACTAACCAGCAATGAGGGCACGGGGGGGCCAGGAGTGGGGATCAGGGGGTGGCCAAGCTTTGCAATACTGGACAGGGGCTGCCAGGATGGGACTCTGGTTGGAGGGGGAGTCAGCTATTTTTTGCAGGGGCTATGGGAATTATTATATGCAACTGGTATATAACGATGCACTGGCAAAGGATGGAACTGAGGATCAAAGGAACTGCCTCCTATTATAACAGGTACACAAATCTTATACACATAGGTTTTATTTGGCCTGAGACAACGAACAGATGTACAATGTGGAAGAAAGGTTTCACTCCATTTGAAATGTAATAGCACAAAAGGAATTTTACAGTGACTTGCGCACTGGGGCTGGGGCTCTGATTTGGTGGGGGCAGTGACACCCATCATCTGGGATTGGGCATGGCTCTGCTGTGTGTGTGTGGGTGTGTGTGTGTGACAACAGTTGTACAGGACCAAGTGGGTGCTTAGATGTGGGGGGGTGACAACAGTTTTATGGGATCAAGCGGGGACTCTGCTGTGGGTGGGGTGTGAGACAACAGTTTTGTGGGACTAGGTGGAGGCTCTGACATTTGGGGGTGACAACTGTTTTAAGTACTGGGCAGGGACTCTGCATGCATGGGGCTAGACACATACCAGAGTTGCAGCAGGAACCCCCCTGCTGTATCCAGGGCCCTCCTGTGTCCCCCTGTGCACAGCACTAAGCACCTTTGTGAATGTTTCGTAGTGTGAGCACGCCCCATCTCTCCTCCTGGACTGCCCTGGTGCGTAGCTGCCCATGGGGCAGTGGAATCGGTTGTGTGCATCTGGACTGTGAATGCCATAGGACCTCCGCTGCATGGCATTTACATATAGTATTGTCTACATGCCTCAGATACACTGTGCATAGGCAATCCTTATTTTTGTGCATAGGCACCATTGTTATTACTGTTTGAGGCTTAAAAATGTTTGTGACAACTTGTTGGGCAGAAACATTTCTTGTCAGAATGTGAAAAGCTTTTTCTGGCAGTGGAACTCAGCAAAGTGAATTTTTACAATTAACAAGTCTTTTACAATGTCCCATGTAGTTATTTGTAAACGAATCTCCTACACAGGTAATCAAATGAATAAGGGATTCTTCTTCTGAATGCTGTTGTACATATTTTCAAGCTTATATGCTTGTACTAAGTTATTGTGTAGTAATGAAACAGCACCATAGACTCTGATGGCAGAGAAAGACTGGTCATCCATCCAGTTTGCCTATTTTACCCTATCAGACCCCAGGATCCATTGTCTCTGTGAGGTCTTCCCTTACACTGTTCCCCCTTTTGTTGTCTGTGTTTCCACTCCCCAGTTCCTGCTGAGTAGCTAATAGCCCTTTGACTGTATCCTAGCTGTGTCTGATGCCATTTATGGTTTTGGCACCTGCCATCTCTGCTGGCAAACCATTCCACAGCTGAACCACTCTTTCTGTGAAATAATACTTCCTCACATCCTTTCACGGCTCATCCACTCTCTCTCTTTCTCTCTGTGAAATAGTACTTCCTCACATCCTTTGCTAAACCTTTACCGCATTAATATCCACTCATGACCCCTTGACCTATCTTCTCTGTTCCTGATAAATAGCTCCTCTCAGTCCACTTTGTTAATTCCTTCCAGGAACTTGAAGGTCTCTTCAGCCGCATGAACTGCAAGGTCTAAGAGCCCCCACCCGGTGTCATTCCAGATAGCGGCTTTCTTCCGTTTATCAGCCTCACTCCCCTTCAGCCTCATGAACCGCCAGGTAATCGCCCACTTATGATCACACAGATTTCTGTTCAAATTCTTGGTGCCCTCCCAGCTGCTAACCGGCGATTGGCTACCTACGCAGAGAACTCCTCCTCATTGGCTCCTAGAGCGAGCCAATTTGAACTGCAGCCGAAATCTACCACCAGGCTGCTCTATTTTTGGCACACAAATATTTTACTGCTGATGTAACTACTCTTTTCTTTTATGATCCTGTTTAAATGCCTGCTAAATTTTAGTGCACCTAAACCTTACTGCTGATGTAACTGCATTTTTCTTTTAAATACCTGCTAAATTTTAGTGTACCTAAATCCTACTGCTGATGTAACTGCATTTTTCTTTTAAATGGTTGCTAAATTTTAAGTCATCTAAATCTTACTTTTTATTTCTAAAATGTTTACATGTCTGCTAAATTGCTGTGAAACTCTAACCGCATGTGCGTCTGTTTCTTGCATAGATTGCCTACAGTCTAGCCATTCAGTCTGCCCATAGTTAGCTGTTATTTTTCTGCCTTCTCCATTCTTTCTCCTCCAAGTTTCTCTTGCTAGACCTTCCCCCAGCATTTTGGCACTGACCAGCCCTGCCCCCTAACTCTTTCTCCTCCCTCTGTGTTCATTCCCTGCCCCTGGCTTAGCTAATCCTCCTGGACATCTTGACCCCAGCTGCATAACTGTGTGTATATTTCACCCCACCCTCTCTCAGTTTATTTTAACAAATCCTCTGCTCTGTCCCTCTTTTTCTACAGGTCTAAGAGGGTCCCCTCCCAACCAGGGTGCGCTTCCCTGTGGTGCGGCTTTCCCTGCCGATGCCGCCTGCCTCACTCCCTTCAACTGCATGAACTACAAGGTAATCTGCCCACTTAGGATTGCAGATTTCTGTTAAAATTCTTGGTGCCCTCCAGCCTCTTACTGGTGATTGGCTACCTATGCGGAGAACTCCTCCTTATTGGTGCCTAGAGTAAGCCGATTTGAGCGCCAGCTGAAATCTACTACTAGGCTGCTCTATTTTTAGCACACAGATATTTTCTCTCTCCCACCCTCCCCCATCCCCAGCATTCTTTAAATACTCTTGCTGCACATCACACTCCACCCTTCAGTGCAGCTTGTCTAATTGAAACCCAGCAGCATTAGTCCATATCATCAATCCTAATCTTCTCTACACAGCCGCTGCCTGCTATCATTCCTAGTAGCCCAGTCCTCCTGTCTCTCACACCTCTCTACTACTGCTCCCCCTCCTCCACTTTCTAAATTCTGCACTCTCTCACTGCTCCAATAATCTCCCACCTCACCCTGCAAGTGGGTCCCTCTCTCTTGACTATGTCACCCAGCTTCCCTCTCTCTCCTCTCACTTCCCTCTCTTGTTTCTCCTACTTGCTTACCTTCCCTCCCACACCATCCCCACTTCCTGCCTCCTCCTCTACTGTCCCTGACTTTTCTCCCCTCCTCTACTTATCCATCCCTCCCCCACCCCTTTGGTCCACCCCTATGCTATTCCATCCCTTTTCCCTCTTTTCTCCTCCCCCCCACCCTTCTACCCCTCCCCTCTTTCCTATCATTCACCCTTCTGCTCCTCTCCCACCTCCTAAACCTCGAGGCTCTCCTCCAGTGCTTCAACCTCTCCACCCTGCCCTCCGTGCACACTTCTGACAGATCCAAACACCCTCCACTCCATATTTTTCTCCCTCCTCCTCTTGCTTCTGGCTGGTGACATACAACCCAACTGTGCCTCTATCCACCACCTCCTCATCCTCTGCTCTCCCAGGACTGCCCTTTGCCAGACCTTGTGCTCACTCCCCAAGAACTTCCGCATTTTTTTCTTAACGCCAGGAGCCTCCTCCTCAAAATGGATGCCCTAAACATATGGTTCACTCAATATCACCTTGATGTATTCTGCATTTCAGAATCCTGGCTATCTGTCAAAATTCCTAACTCCTCTCTTGCCATTCCTGACTACAACTTATTTCATCAGAACAGAGGTAAGCGAGGTGGTGGGGTAGCCCTGTACATCAGGCAATCCATTTCAAGCTCCATTATTTTAAAGGAATTCTGTCCTTCCTCCCACAAATCCATTGTTGCATACTTATCCTTTCCCTCCTCCAGCCCCTTTACATTGGTGCTCTGTATGCCCCGCCAAAGACCTTGCCTGATTCCCTCATCAAGACTATCTCTTCTGTCTCCTCCAGCACATCAGATGGTGAACTCTTACTACTAGGCAACTTCATTCTCGACTGGTTCTCCTCATCCACCAAGTCTACCACCCTTAAGATAGAAGTCCTCAGTCTCTCCTAGCTAATCCAGAAACCAACCCGCCTAAACCATCAGTCCCAAAACCACTCCCTTCTGGATTGGATTTTATCCACCCATCCCCATCTGATCTCTGCCTCAGGCATCCACTCTGATGCCCTTAGCAACCACTGCTTCACTTATTGCATTTGTAAAATCCACACACCCTGCTCCATTACCAAATTCATTTTATCTTGCTACCTCCACTCCCTCAATGGACCTGCCCTGCAGCAAGATCTCACAAACACGGACTGGCAACCAGTTTTTTCTACATCTGATGTAGACTTTGCCCTATCCCAGTTCTGCAACATCTTTAAGCATATCTGGGACCTCCATGCACCCCTTAGAAAAGTTAGGGTAAAACACTACCATCGCCCCTGAATCACCTCTCACCTCATTGTCATGTGTCGTTCCAGGGTCAAAGCCTGGAGGCTGTACAAAGCTACCTATGCTATAAGCGATCTCCAATCATACAAACAACTAAGAAATAAGTGCACCAAGGCCATCCATCAGTCCAAGGTTTCATATTTTAAATCCCAACTAAATCAGAGCCAAAATTTCCCTGCGTCTTTCCGGATGGTGATCGACTCCCTTCTCGACCCCCCTTTCAAGCAAGCATGCCCAGTCCTCAAGATCGATGCAGCCAGGTCTCTGACCCTGATTCTGTAGCTGAGGTCTTCAATAAGTTCTTTGTCTCCTGAGCCCTGCCCGGCTCCCCCCAACCCCCTCTTCTGTCTCTTCCCGCATCTCTCCTGAATCATCTTCCCCTTCCTCTGGCTTCCTCATTCCTCCCTTCATCCCTCTTGAAGTCTACAATGCCCTCACCTCCCTTAATCTGTCCAAATCCAGCCCTGATGATATGCACCCTAGATGGCTCCAAATCTCCTCCACTGCAACAATAGCCCCCTTGATGTACATACTGAATCTCTTTCTATCCTCAGCCACCGTTCCCATAGCTTGGAAATTGGCCAAGGTCCTTTCTTTGCATAAAGGCAGTGATCCCTCCACCCTGGGAAATTACAGGCTTATCTCTCTCCACCCCTCTCTTGCTAAAGTCAAGGAGTCACTCATATTGTCCAAGCTCTCCAACTTTCTCTCCTCCAAAAACTCCCTTACACCTGTACAGTCAGGTTTTCAGAAACATTCCACCATCATCTCTCTGCTGCGTGTTACTGACTCCATCCTCAATGCCATGGACCAAAGCTAAATCACTGCTGCTATCTTCATTGACTTGGCAAAAGCTTTTGACTCTGTCTCCCACTCTCTGCTTCTCCATAAGCCTAGCTCCTTTGATTTTGCTAAACCTGCTATTGCCTGGTTCCACTTGTACCTCCAAAACAGATCATAGTCAGTCCAAATAGGTGACACACTCTCCTCTCCTCTACCTATCCTATCAGGGGTTCCTCAAAGCTCTATCCTTGGCCCCATCCTCTTCTTTCTTTTCATAAATGACCTTCCCTCCACCTACCTCTCCTAGAATATACACCTTTATGCAGATTACACCATCATCTATGCCTCTGGTCCTTCCCATGACACTGTTCTCCGAAAATCTCCAAAGTGACTTCAACTGAGTTCAGTCCTGGTTCCAGGAAAACCAGCTAAAACTCAATGCCAAAAAAAAAAAAACAGTCACCATGATGTTTGGCTCCACACAGAAGCTTATCTAACTTTCTGCCCCTCCTGCTGTAGGAACAACACCCTTGATAGAAAAATTATTTTATTTTTATTATCAAAAATTGATTTTTAGTTATTACCTTATGTGATTTTATATGGGATTAATTATGGGAAGTTACTATAATTTCTGGTTAAATTTAATGTTCACATGAGTTTAGCTATAAAAAGAAAAACTTGTAAAACTTTGGACAACAAAAAGGGAACATAGCATTCAGAAGGCAACTTCAGGAAAAAATGTCCCAGTGAAGTCAAATTAGACACCCTTCTCAACTCCTCCTGCTGCTTTGCCACTGCCTCCCCCAAGTCACTCATCATTGTCTGCTCTATGCATCACTCTCCCTGGCCCCACTGTTCCACAGGAGAACTGTCCATAGTGCCTCCCTCATGGCAAAATATTGGTTTGGCACCCTCCACCCCATCTCTCATCGCACCTTACCCCAGCCAAACCCTCAAATTACTCTCTCCATCACAGGGATTTGCGCACTTTCCATATCCCCATATTCACACTGCTACTGGTCAGTCTGCCTTCTCATACCATCTCCCTCTCCTCTGGAACAATCTTCCCTCTGACTTCCACATGGCCTCCCCTCATTCATCCTTTAGATGACTCTTTAGACTGCTCCCTTCCCCTCAATGCCCCAAATACTCCTAAAGACCCAGAGTACTCCTCCCACCTTCCCCTATCTCCACTTAAACCTTCCCTCCCTAGCCCCCTGCTGTGTGTTTCACATGACTTGTTGGCCTGAGTTTGTCTTCCTCCTGTTTCTAACCCACCCCTACTCTTCCTAGATCCCTGTTTGAGGGAACTCGATTGGTCTCAAGTTATAATTATTAGCCTCTCCTAATGTACTCTTGCCTTTATGCTTGTGCATATACTCCTCATATATTGTAAGAAAACCAACTATGTCCTTGTACATATTATTGTAATCTAATTATTTTGCAACACCATTCACTCTATGTATACTTTGTACCTAGGTCACCCCTGGAAATAAGCCTTGGCTCAGTGTGCCTTTCCCAGTCATCAATTTTAAATAAATAAATACCCCCTCTTTCTCTTCTGGTTTTGAATGAATACATGTTCAGGGCCCTTAGCCCATTTTCATAGTATCTGCTATCATGTCCCTGAATCATTTTGGTCATCCTTTGTTGTACCTTCTCAAGCCTGTCCCTGTACTTTGTTAAGGGGGGGGGGATTCAGAACTGGACACAGTACCAGGTGTGACCTCACTAGCAACCTACCCAGTGGTAACAATACCTCCTGCCTTCTACTGTCAAAGCCTCTCCAGAAACACTCCAACATCATGTAAGCTTTGCTGAAGGCTTTGTTACATTGGCTGGTTTGTTTAGGTAAGTCACTAATGATGACTCCTAGGTTCCTTTCCTCTGATGTTGTGTTCAGCTTAGCTCCTACACAATTCAATACTCTCTTTGAGAGTTTTTGTTCCTAAAGTGAATAACTTTTCACTTTTGGCGTTGAATTTCAGCTGGCAGAATTTGGAACAATTTTTCAGCCTTTGCAGGCTCTCTGCATCTCCCTTATCCCCTCCATCCTAGCACAGAGTTTAGTGTCATCTGTGAATAGACACAGCTTGCCCTGGATTCTCACTCCCATGTTGCTGATGAATATATTGAAGAGGATATGAGCCCAGAACAGATCTGTGATACTCCACTAGTGACCACCCTTTCCTCTGATCTGACCCCATTCACCACAACTCTCTGTTGGCTTCCCTTTAAGCAGCTTCCTACCCACCGTACTGTTTCCTTAGCAGTTCCCAGATCCCCCATTTTCTGCAGCAGTCTTCGATGTGGCTCCAAGATGAATACCTTGCTGAAGTCAAGTAAATTTACAGCATGGCCCTTATAAACTGCCTTGGTTATCCAGTCAAAGAATACTGTCAGGTTGGTCTGACAAGACTTACATGTCACAAATGTTGTTTACTATCCTGAAGTCCATTTTTCTCCAGGTATTCTATTAGATCTCCTTTGACTAGTGTCTCCATCAGTTTCTCTACCACAGTGGTAAGGCTGATGGATCTATAGTTTCCTGGATGCTCCTTGTCCCCCTCCCTTGTGCAGCAGGACCACATCTGCCATCCTCCAGTCCCTGGAACCACCCTTTGCAGCATAGAGCTATTGAATAGCCCCAATGTGGTAGAGCAGTGCTCTACCCAGGAAATTAGTGTAGCAGCTAGGGACATTTTTCTATCTTCTCTCCTTTCTGTTGTACAAACTGTTGCAGCAGTACCTCTTGAAAACTATCCTGTTCTTTTTCTAACACTGCAGTAGGTTGGCCAACTACAGTAGTCTGTATCCTCCCTAACTTTCTTTACTTCCTTTCTTTGTTTCTTATTCACCATTATGTCCCTCACCAGATGCCATATACATTTCTAAGGAAATAACAGATATGGCTATGAGCAAATACAGTAGCTGACTGTATATAGGAAGAAGGCTGGAACCTGAATAAATATGTATATCTTCATAAAATGCCAAGCTTGATTGCGGGCTGTAAGAACTTTGTGCTTAAGGTACTTTCAGACATAAAGTGCTGGCAGTGCATTATTGAAGTGCAAGGTGCTTTTATAAAATAAAACTTCATGTTGCCCTACAAACCCTGCAAGGGAAGGGGTCTGATATAGTTAGTGCTAGATAAAAAGAAACTGCTGTTGTTTAAGCTATTGTTGTTAAGTGCAGTCAGAAATAAAGTGCAGCATGCCTAAAATAAATTATTGTCACCATGCATTCCTGCTTGAAGCTGAACCAGCCTAAAATTTCATGGTGATTTACACATACATCCCATGATGCTTTGCATTATGGGGTATGCGTGATTTTGTATTTCTTTGAAACCTGGCATATTGCCAATGCACTTTGGGGTAACCCTTGCTTCAATGCTTCTGCGTTGAGGTTCTTTGTCTTTAGCTTTTTTTTTTTTAATTTGTGCTCCCCATCACCCTAACACACAAGACCAGCATAGGGGATAGTTCATTTCCACAGCATAGATAGATCAGTAGATCAGTGGGTTAGTAGATGCTGACCAAGCGCCGAGGAAGGACATGCATTGTCTGTTGCTATAAACTGATGTATTGAAGAAGGGATAAACCATTGCTTAAGGGTATCCTCTGTGGTCAGTAAGAAAAGTGAATTACCTGCAGTTCTGTAAAGAATTTTGTTTTATTTAATTTAGAGTTAATTATTTTATCTTGACTTTGAAAGAAAATAAAGCCACAATGCGGCGTGTTGCACCAATCTGCTGTTTTCTGCATTATCCTTCATCCACACTCGGCCACATCAACCAGTATTTCAGCTAACACCAATGCCAGTTCCCTTAGCACCCTCAGATGCATCCCATCTGGCCCCACAACCTTATTTATCTTCAGGGATGCTAGCCCCTTTTTGACTCTTTTGCTGGTAAATTTTTGCAGTTTCATTTTTGGTACCACATATCAGCTGTGTTTATTTATTTAAGCATATTTTTTAACCAGCTAAACAAGCAGAGCCCAGAAGACTTGTTTCCATTTACTACCTGGAAGATGATGAAGGGGGTAGGAAGGTAATAGGTACAGGTAACAAGTTACAAAAAGATACAGAAAAACATTCTTCCACATGTGTCCTTATAAACAGCAGCAATAAGCAACATAAAAATACAACACAAATACATACAAGGTGCAATATTTAGGCAACTGCAATTAGAGTCTTACAAAAGAAACTCACAATGGACCCTATGCACAGTTGGAACAGAGTGGCTACACGTGCATATCTAGGGGACGTAGTCACTTTGCACCTTACGCCCCCATGTGGGATGCACTAAGGGGTGTGTGTGCAGGACCAATGGGACCAATGCACTGATCCTCCCAGGTATGCGGACCGCACCACGCTGGGGGCAGGCTATGAGCATGTTAGCACTACATGCCATGCACAAAGGCATGTAGTGCTGGCCGCGGGTGTGCAGAAAGGGCAGAGGGTACACCAGGGGAACCCTGCTGTAAGCCCTCTATGCTCCCCGTGCAACCATTGGGACTCTGCCGGGACAGGGCGGATAGCCCACTCACCCAGACCGCTGTCACATGCCCCTGCACACATTGGTGTTGAGCCCCGACCAGGTGCCCACCCCACACATAACCACACGGGGCACTGGACAAAGGATGCTGCCCCTGCACACCCCAATGACACTGCTGAGCCACCCCCATCACTGGCCCCTCATTGATTTGGGTGTGATCATGACAAGAGGTACAACCCCCCGGCACCACCAATGGACCCTCCCCACCCCATCCCTGTGCACTGCTCTGGTGGCACAGCCCAATGGGCCAGTGGCTTTACCCTCCACCCAGTGCCACTGCCGCTGGCCATTGGACATCTGTGGGGCACGCTGCCAATGTGCGCCCTACCGTGGAAAGGATCCACTGAGCAACTCAGACCAGGTATCTGATTGGATGCCTAGCCTGGTCCGTAGCCCAGCCCCCCTGCCACCCCACAGAGTCCTGTGCACTGGGGGAGCAGGGCTATGGACAGGTGATGAATACAGCTGGTGTGCATCTGTCCACAGGTGCGACCAAATGTGGGCAGGATACATGCCTCTGGCATGTACGTCCCACCCATTTGTGCATAGGACCCAATATCTATGGATCATGTAACAAACATATCTTACAACAGACAGTGTTATTCCCCCCCGCCACCCCTGGCTGGCCACTCCTTCAGGTTTCTCAATGTCCCAGCTCGTGTGCTCTCCCTCATCCCTAGCTACTGCTCACCTCAAATCGTGACCCCCCCAGGTAACCTGGCATATCCCTTCGCAGGACGGGTCCCTCTCATCTGAGGGGGGAGGTGCCGGTGGGAGTGGGCCAGCACATCTGCATTGCCCGGGGGTGTAACTGAGGTGGCGGTGCCGGTTAGGAGGCCTGGCAGCAGTCAGGGGACCAGAGAGATCATCATCTGGTCGACCAGGGCAGTTTTCTGGTTTTCTCACCTGGGAGTGGCATGCCACTGAGATCAAGGCACACGTCGACATCTGCCACTCCCCTACTGCTTCCATCTCAGGCATCCTGTGCTGCCCTGGTCTCCACCAGGGGCCAGCATACCAGGTGCATCCCACCCTCCCCGGAGGCGCACTGTCCTGGGACTCTCCTTTCCTTCTCCCTAGTCGGCCCTCTAGCCTGAGTCCGTTCCCAAACCCGGGTTGCCGGTGTCGCAAGCAGAAATCCAACCGCTGCGCCGATGGGCCGGCCTGCACAGACAGTGTTTTACGTAGGCTTGGATCACAGAGCAGTTACAGTAGTTTGTGGCCTATCATGCCCTCTGTGAAGTATCAGACCCATGACTCTTACACCCAGAGGAGGCATGACTGGGGAAGTTGGGGCATGCAATCAGGGAAGCATGATGAGCTGTTATTTGTCACTTACATGACATAAAGGAATTAGCAGTGCTGATTTTGGCAGGCCAGCTATTCCAGTCAGAGTGAAGTCTGCAGGTGACTGAGGCTTGCCCTAAATTTCTTCTGTATGGAGGAATCTGGAAATGTCGACCATCCTCAGACCTCCAGGAGTAAGTGCGATTTGAGGCTGGTGTAAAAAGATCCAGAAGGTATCAAAGGAATTTTCCTGACCAGTTCTTAGCCCCCACTAGGGCAGTACATAGACAATGTCTCTTTGGGGTAGGCAGCCAGCTGAATTAATTGTACATTATACAATGGTGGGTTCTTGGGGAACAGCTCACTGTGAATCTGCATAATTCATTGAACAGTGTTGTCAGTTTAGACAGGGCGGAAGAGTTGGCTCCTGCATACCAGCAAGGGCCTGTTATTCTCCCTAGTGAATACTGAGCAGAAGTAATCATTTAGCACAGTTGCTTTCTGCTCGTCTTTCTCTGCTACCATGCCCACTCAATTAGCACAACAATTCCCCACATCTTTTCTTTTTTCTGTTATATATTTAAAGAACTGTTTTTCTCTTCCCTTGACCCCCTCTGCAATATGCAGCTCTGTCTCTGCGTTTGCAGTCCTGACTACCATCTTGGCCTCTGAAGTTTTCTTCTGGTACTCGTCCCATTCTTCATCCCCTGGCTTTTCACTGTACCTTACAAAAGCCCTCTTTTTAGACCTCACTGCCTTCCTGACCTTTTCAGAGAACCAAATGTGTCTCTTATACTTGTTTCTCTTGATAACTGTTCTCATGCATGTTTTTGATGCCTTGAGAATGGTTCCTTTTAGAACCCCCATCTCACCTCCACTTCCCTGATGCTGTCTTCCCCAGCTAACTTGTGTAGCACAATTTCCCTCGTAGAATTGAAATCTGCTCTTTTGAAGTCTAGCATATCAGCCTTAGATGAGGGCATACAGGTGCCCGGGCCACCTTTAACTATATAGTACTGTAGTCGCTGGACCCCAGTGGTTCCCCAGACCATACGCCGCCTACTCTTTCCGAGTTGATGAGTACCACATCTAGAATGGCTGAGTGTCTAGTGGGATCCCTGACCTGTTGTATCAACATGTAGTCCTGAAAGACATCGAGCTGGGCCTGGCTTCTGGCACTCCTGGCCACAGGGCTGTCCCTATCGATGCCTCGCAGGTTGAGATCTCCCACTTTTACAGCTTCCCCCTTTTGCATCCCTCCTCCCTATTTCAGCACCCAGTTCCTTGTCTCTCTGTCGTCTCCCTGCCCCGGTGGCCTGTAAATCCTGTCATGCAAGTTTTCCTGCCTGATGACTCTGTGAGCTGAACACTCAATGATTCTACCTCCCCATTACCCCCAATGGTGGCATCCTCCACTGCAGTTATGAAACTGATAGAGCTTTTGAAGTGCCAGTCAGTTGTCTGAGATTGGCTTTTTCTGCTTTAATCAAATCCAGTGTTTTTTCAACAGCAAGCATTTTGTGTTCCATTGAGTCAAATTTCTGAACAATTAAGTCACAATTTTGCTCAAATTTTGTAATTTCCCTCATCGGGGCACAGCAATTACCATCAGCAGGACACTATAAGATTTAGAAATATCTTCAAATGTTTTAATTTTCATTGAATGTTGTTCCTTTTTGGGAAGGTCTAAAGCCCGAGGTTCAATGTGGGGGAATAGCTCCTTCCACACACCAAATATAAACCAACCTCTCCCAGCAGCTCACACTTGGTGTGTTTTGAACCACCGGGCTGTTTCATGGCACTCTGGCTCCTGCATGGCTTGAGTTGTGCCTCCTTTACTTGTGTGCTTGCTGCTTCTCCTTGCCCCCTTTGGGTCCCTTGTTCATTTACTGTTGCCTGTTGTCCTTCTCCCTCCATCCCCTTCTCCCTTTGTTTTCTTTTGTCTGTTTGTCTCCCACCTTCCTTGCTCTTCTTGCTTGTTTCCCATTGTTGCTTGAACCTCCCATCGTTCCCCATTGTCTTCCCATTGGGGTTCCCCTGCACACCTCTTCCACCTTTGTGTGTACCTTGTTTATCTCCATTCCTCCACTGTTGCTATTTTCCTCTGTTTTGGGCTTCTTGTGCTTGCAGAGTCACTGTTCCATCTCTCCAGCAGCGCTTCCAGGGTGTGACATCATCCACTAGCACTACGCTTACTGCAAGCATGCAAATACAGCTCCCTACCCTCGCGTAATAACTGGCGGTTGTCTTCAGTGTTTTTCATTTTTTCATTTTTTCATTTTGATCAGTTAGAGCCTTGTCTCTTAGCACCATCAGTATCTTTGCCCTGCTCCACATCAGCACTGCAATGCACCATTTTGTTTGCCTGCTGTCCTATGTTATTTATGCACTGCATTTCAAGGGTGCTTATACTCCTAAGAAACAAAAAGACAAGAAATGAAATAGAAATAGTAACCCGATGTTTGTTTTTCTTAAGAATTCCAAGTATCTTTACAGGCTTCATTTTCTTTGACAAACTGACTTTTAGACTCAGTAGTAATGGCACTCCAGTCCTTTCATTACTAGAGGCATACTGCTCCTTGTTTTTGCTGGGGTGTTGTTCTCTATACTTGGACTACTCTCACCTCCCACAACCCTTAACACTATTTTGCCACCTGGGAGACATGAGCAAGAGTTACCTTCACACCACACGTCTGCAACTGGCAACTCCCACTTCAAGCTGCTGCTCCATGGTGAGCCATATCATAATATTGCTTCATATAAGTACAGATGTTCTCAGTGTTATTCACTTCCTGTTGATCGCGACTCAAATCTCTTGTGCCAACCACACCTTGAATGTTTCCTTCTGTTCATATCTCCAATAATTTTGTTCCATTGGTCCTGCCTTGTTTGGTACCAGTTTACACCATTATGTGTGGCTTCTTCAAATGCTTCCTGCTACTTATTTTTTCTTTCATTCAGGAGATCCATGATATATTTGCTTTATGTTCATCTCCTTTTGTTACCCTACCTTGTCTGCCTCACTCTTTTGTGCACTGTTCCCTCAGTTTGTTTCCTCAGCATCTAGTCTTGCAGTGTATATTTTATCCCCTTTCTACTCTACCAACCTCCTTCCCTGGTACCCCCTGTGCTCCTGCTCTATTTCTTCTGATTTGCTCTTTTCTTCATGCAGCTTCAGCTGCCCCCTTTTTTTGCTCAGCCCATGCCAGCAGTCTGGTGAACTCTGTCCCTAACTCTGCCTTTTGAGGTATTGAGTGAAGGTGGGCTTGCCCTGTTCACTGGGGATCAGAGTCCTGTTTCTAACCACCTTCGGCACCTACCATCGATCTGACAGTCTCCGTTCTTAATTCTTCCTAGCAAGATATTGGGTGAAGGTGGGCCTGCCCTGTGTTGTCTAATGTTGATGGAAGTTCTGTTCATCATTTCCAGCTTCTCCATCATTCCTATACCATCATATTGATGGTCTCCATCCTAGCTTTGCCTAAAGGGGTATTGAGTGAAGGCGGGCTTGCCCTGTCTGTCAAGTACGAGAGCCTGTTCTTTGTCTGCAGTTTCTACCATTAGTTTATCCTGGGCCATCATTCAACAGTCTCTGTCCCTAGTTCTGCCTAGTTGGGCACTGAGTGAAGGTGGGCTTGCCCTGTCTGCTGGGATTGGGAGCCTGTTCATCGTTTCCATTTCTACCATCATCCTTCTTATTCCATCATTTGACAGTCTCCATCACTAGCTCTGCCTAGTGGGGTATTGAGCATCGGTAGGCTTGCCCTTCCTGTCAGGATGGGAGTCTATTCCTGATTTCCAGTTTCTACCATTGATCCACCCCATACCATCATCTGACTGTCTCAGTGCCTAACTCTGCCTTCTGTGGTTTCCTGTGAATGTAGGCTTATCTGTCTGCCAGGACTGGGTGTCCATATTATCTGTCTGCATTGTCTACAATATATATTCTCCACCAACAGCTTCATTGCCTTCCGCTCTAGCTGGGTTCTGTGGATCACTCGGACCTTACTTCTGGTCCGCTCTTTTCAGTCACCCTTGGACACCTTCTACCCATCAGTCTTCCATCTCTGTACCTGGGCTTCATCTCCATTTCCATGCCCCAATCTCGACAACTGGTCCTGTATGGCCTCCCTGGCCTTCTTCCTTGGCTCATTCAGCCCATCCATGAGCCTCGAACTCGACTACTCTATTGCTGTTTTGGACAGTTTGCATCTCTTGGCCTCACTTCAATTGCCAGATTGTCCATTACTAAGATCCTGCTCATGCCCTGGAAGATATTCTCACTCCTCTGCCTTCTCCAGTTATGGACCCAGCACTCTGCCTGCTTGCTCATCCCTGGACTCTTCACTGATTTCTGGTACTCCAGGCCCCATGACTCTGCTTGCCTGTTCTGTTCCCATCCTGTGATCCTCTGTGTTGCTGTCTTAGTTTGCATTGACTATTCTTGCCCTGGTCCTGGTTCCCAGTATGCCCTCTGGGTCTGGGGGAGTGCTTTCTTTTGGGACGCCAGGCCTTGGTTCTGAGCACTGCTTCTGCTGCATGTCAATATTGGATATTCAAACGTGGTGCTCCTGCTTACCTGGACACTGCTGTTTTATTCTGCTGCATGATTGTCCCAATATTGTTTTCACAGCCTTGACTTTTCACTTGGGCAGTGTGCGTGTCTCCAGTCTGTGATGATGGTATTACATACTTGGGATACCCCATAACCATTTGGACCCCTGGCTTCTTGGTGCTCACCTCCTGCCTCTGTCGTCGTCCTCTTCAATGTGCTATAATGAACACTGCCTTCATTCCTCTGTTGCCTCTGCTGTCCAGATGGATTTCTCCTTGGACCTGTTTACTGTCTGCTATTCCTCCCTGTTGGATCAATCATCTCAGTGTCACTTCTGGGACATTTTCTGACCTGCTGCATTCTCCCTGTTCACTCGTCATCTCCTGGATATCCTCTGCCCCTGATGTTGCTTCTTGGATTTCCTGTGCTGCCAGTTCTGCTGCATTTCCTTGGCTTATGGTGCTTTTCTGTTCCCACCACTGCCACGGCTCTGGACTTTGGGCATGTTTGCATCTCCGTCTTTTCTTTTGGGCCATTATCCATGGTTGCTGCTGTCCAGCAATCATCTATCTGTTTGATTATTTCTCTGATTGCTCCACCTTATTCTTCTCCTGTGGCTGGAATTAGCTCCTGACCAGTACTCCATAGACTATCAATACCGCACTACAGAGAAACCCCCTGATCTAGTGATATCCCTTGAGATGCTACTTCTTTGGACCCAGACAGTCTGAAGCACTTTTATCTTCGATATTCTCCACAAAATCATCCCTCATCATCTCATTAGGATTCAGAATGCCTAGCTGCTTTATCTCCCAAGCAACTCCACAAGATCAGTCCTCAGCCATCTAATTGGATTCAGACTGCATGGAAGCCACTACATCCCAATATACTCCCCAGGATCCAGGCTTTAGTGGAGTCCTCTTCAAACTGATCCTCTCACACTAGGAAATGTGAATTTAATTTCCTTCTGGGATACCTCATCTGCACAAAATCATAATTCCTCAGGGTAGTTCCTTTATGTCATACCATTGGCATTGGCAGTATCATGTTTGACTGATACAATCATATCCAGTTCTCTGCAGCAACAACTCAGATTTGGCCATGCCGTTCTACTCTTATGTTCATGAAATAGCTGTCCGATGCTCTTCAAAGACCTTTCTTCCATCTAGCGGCTCAGAATATGTACCATCATATCTCCATTGCATGGCTATCTTGCTATCTTTAAGCAATCCTGAACCATGGCTCATAAGCCTCCAGATATTTTGATACTTCATGAAGTCATCTACATCGCCTCTGAAAGATGTATCCAGTCATGACAATTGTCTTCCTTGAGGTCCTCTGGTATCATCAGACAATATCTATCTTCCTTATACTCAATCAACAGTAAATACCATCATAAAGGGCAAGTCTTTGTTTTATTTCATCATGTCACTCATGAACAGCAAACCTCGTTATCTCTTTACTACCATTCCACACCTTTATGGTTCCACATCGGACTGTTGCAAACGACTCAGTCAATATGTTATGCAGTTTCCAATATCACACCTTTCATTGCCTCATCAGCCAGCAGACTCAGTTAAAACTCATCTTTTATCTAGCGTTCCCTCAACATATTGGAATTTAGTCACCAGCAAGAAAACACCACATAGGCCATTCTGGCTAATGCCACAGAGCTTCTTAAATTGCAACTTGAAAAATATTCCTCATATGCTCATCACATTTCTTCTTAACTATTTGCTCATGTAAGCTATACTAGCAATTCAAGCATGCCATTAAGCCCTGAAACTATTATGCAGAACAATTAAGCTATACCTATCAGATATCCACTTACTAATCTTACAGTCCACCCCATCCTCATCTACATCATTTTTCAGTCATCCAGGTACTCCACTCAACCAGGTATTTAAAGCTTCAGGCACTTAACCTCCTTGTTGTCCTCCTATAGGATGCTTCCATGCTTCCATAATGAAAAATAGTGAATCATCTAAACTTGAATCTCTTTGACTGTACTTTGCACACCATGGTTTCTTCTCTAGCCTTCTTTGGATTCCTACATCCAGGATCCTTTATCTCATCTTCCTTAAGCAGTGCTGAGAACCTTGCCAGCAGTCATAAAATCACCAGTTTACAAAAGGGGCTGATCATTTTATCCTGCAGTTACCTTCCTCAAAGTCTGACTAAATTATATTAAAGAGAGTTCACATAACCTAATATCCATCCTGTAATTACTCATGCTCAGATCCATCACTTCTTCTGAGTATCTCTGATAAGCTATCACCTAATACCTCAAACAGTCCTTGAATCATGTTCAAAATCTTCTGTCAACAGCCGGACTTAATCCATTCATCATCTTGATGTTCATCTGGATTGGATATGCTTCTTCATCCTACAGAACTGACCTTCCTGCACGCATCATCAAAGACTTGGAAAATGGCCTTCGTGATGCTGCAAACACTACATCCTAAAACAGACTCAGAAATCAATGCAAGCATTCAGATTATCTCCTCTTAGGTTGCTTAGGGAATGGGTAGGTCAGTAGCCATGAGTCCTCAGAAGTTTTCTCCACAGCATTTTTTTTCCTCTCCTGTGTGCTACTGGTCACACTCTCCATGGGTTGGAGGAGATAATATTTGTGGGCCCTCCCTACAGCTACCCAGCCTAATCTACCAAGGGTGGGAATGGAGAAAGGCACAATGTTCATAAGTATACACAAGCACTATACTGTTCACCAAGCATTGAACCGTAGTTTCAGTGATTTCCACTTTTAAAGTTGTGTCCCTTACAGTGGGTCCATGAATCATTGCTGCAGATGAAGCTGGGGCTATACTTCCTAGACTACCCACAGGGGTAGAGCTGAAGAATTTGCCCAGAGGGCCTTTACTATCTTACTTATCAGAATTCTGAATGTCAGAGGGAAAGAAGCTAGCCTACTTCCATTTTGAGCTTGTTTTTCATGCTCTCTTTCTTTCTTTTTCTCCTGTTTTGAGAGATGAGGTACCGGAGTATCTGGTACATCCATTTTGAGTGGTTTAAATGAAACTTTGAGTGCATAAATCCCCTCAAAAATTAAATTTCTAAGGTTTTGATCAGAGCAACAATCGTAGACTACTGCCTGCTGTCAGCCATCTTGGCTCTGCTTCCATGTACCTGCGTTGGACCTTATGTTTCTTCTCTACCTGTATTAGACCATTAGTAAACTTAGGGAGCATTTCTGATTTTCAAACTGCTGGTAAGTACCATTTTAGAATTGTGTGATGTAGTTTATGCCACTTTTAAACCTACAGTTCCATAGTAGAACACTGATGCATTGGAGGTGGGACAACATTGCAAGAGCTTAACGGGGACATAAACTATATCATGGAGTTCTAAAATGGTACTTATCACCAATGTATATGAAAAATCACATGGGCCCAGATATTCAAACTGCACCCAAAAAGTGCGCAACAGCAGGAGCAAGCACAGGTCCATTGCGCCCATGCGGAAGAGGCATGATATTCAAAAACTGCATAGGCCAAGATGCGCCTACAGCCGACGACTGAATATCGCACTACCTGTGGCATAGCGCAACTGGGAAGGTGAAACTGAGCATATCTGATGTGCCATAGCACAACAAGGGATGTTCAGCTGAGCAGTCCACATGCACCATAGCACAACCAGGGACACACCCCAGCAGCAGGGCAGCAATGCAACAGCACAACCAGGGATACAGGGGCCCACCACCCATGCCACAGATGGGTAGAGGGACACACAGCAGAACAGATATCGTCCCCCCACACCCCATGCACTGCACAACTGGGGGAGGGCTGGAATAACTGCTGGCCCATGGAGACCAGCAACCAACCCACAGCTGGGCCATGGTGCCCCATAACACCCCCTGGCAAGCTGTGACCAGCACACAAGGAGGGCCGACCACCCCATGCCACACCATCCCACCAATGCAGAGCACACCCTGCACTGTGACCCCCAGACACCCTGCCCAGGAGCAGCATCCACCAGTGCAGGATACCCCATGCATGCCACCACCCCCACTGTGACAGTGCAACCCTGTGCACCACAGAACCATGCAAGGCAGCCCCACCATGAGTACCCATCAGCGGGTGGCAGCACACAGCGATGTAATGACTGCATACACAGTGCCACCATGCACATCCCCCCAAGGTACAGCTGAGAGACTGACCATGCGCTGGCACACGAGGTACCCCACACATGACAGAACATGCCCCGGACCCCACCACCAGTGGTACAGCACCCTGCACACCCTCCCAAGGACACACCCTGACCCAGCACTGGCTACAACAGCCAGCACAGACACCCACAGTGGTGCATGGAAGCATGCACCACACAGGATGCAACACAGTGCATGGACAAACACCCACCCATACCCAAGGGCACACCAACACAGGCACACAGTAGCAGGGCAACCAAGCCCCCAGCGTGTGGCCATGGAAACCATGTACACATGGCCAGCACTCCTCCATGGCACAGGAGTGCCAGCCACCATGCGCAGGCACTGTGGAGCTGTACGCCACCAGCATTTTCCTGGTGCACAAGTGACAGACAGTGGTGCACATCCTCTGCAACACACACACAAGCCACAGCATGGAGGTGCGACAACAACAGCGGAGGCCACAATGTCACCTGAGGCAGACATGCACCACACCAGTGACAGGAGGCAACCCAGCATTGTGACGGGTACAGTGGCTGTTCTGCATGGACAGCCACCACTGACATGCCAGTGGATCGTGCAGGTCACAGACATGCAAGGGTGTCAGCTGCACAGGCCATGGACGGGCTGACAGGTGCGCCATGGACACAAAGCATACACCATGGACCACTGCACACAGTCATCCAGTGCACAAGGAACAACACATACACCACAGACAGTGACTGATAGCTACTCCCACACCATAGTCACTTCCCCACAGACACACACACACGCACATGACTGCACCACCCCTGACGCCATGCACACCACTGCAGCTGAGCACCTATAGCCCACTACAAAACAGAGACCTCCACATTAGGTATATCAAAGCAAATGTATTGTAAAAAACACACAAAACTATTTACAGATATATACAAAAGATTGGGGGGGAGGGCCACAAACAAGGTGGGGGTGGGGAAGGGGAAGGGGTGAACAAATGGTAGAGGGAAGGAGGGGTGTGAGGGTGGGTCCAGTGGGGTAGAGAAAATCAGGGGCATTAGGATGCTCATTGGGAACCCTGCTCCCCACTCTGGCTGCTCCTCCCGCCATGCTACTGTCTGACTCCCACATGGTCAGTCCTCTCCAATATTTCCAGGGAGGCCCTGGCCACCTGCAGTATCTCCTGCAGCATCCATCTGATGGCTTGCAACTGCCATCCACCTAGGACAAGGGAGCAGAGTCAATAGGTGTGAAAGCACAGCCCCATGCAGCCCACCCATGGTGCATGGCATATGGCCATGGGACATGCCTCTGTGATGGTGTGTGTCCACCCACAGTGATCGCGTCCACAAGACCTGCCCACCCAGGTGCACACAGCCATGCGGACTGCTACACACCCACCGGCCAAGTCCTGCACAGCACCACCATGGCTGTTCAGTGACATGGCTATGTGGTGCAAAGGCAGTGGCACAACCAGGTACCTGGTGCACGCATGGACCACCATTGATGCATTCCCAGACATGCAGTGCCACTGGACAGTGCTGACTGTAACAAGTTGCATGCATGGCAGTGGTGTCAGTGGATGATGGCCATGCCCCACTGCCCGCCCTGTTACACAGCATGCAATAGTAATCATGGATGTAAGGCACTCACCATCATCAGGCTGGTCCCTCTGCCTCTGTGGACCTTCGCCCCTCCCGGACTGATGGTTCTCCTGCTGGCACCTCCTCTCCCTCGCTAGCCGTCACTCATCTGGGCCTAAGGTGCAAACATGGAGAGAGAAACATCAGTACAATCCTGTAGCAAAGTCCCCCTGCCCCCATGTGTGTGCAATCCCACACAGCCAGACCCACCCACCCCACACCCTGATAACACCACCACGGCCAACACTGGACGGTCCCCTCCCATGTTCTGGACACACGCAACCGTGATATCCATATGGAAGATAAAAGTGTATTGATGTTGCACCTACCTGGCCGTGGCACCATGCCCCTCCTGGCATGTGCCCACAGGTGGGCAAGCAGGTCTGGGTCCCTCCACTTCAGGTCCCCATATCTGTGGTGACACTGCTCCACCATCCACCCCATACCGGTCACGTCGGCCACCTCCTGCCACACCTGACTCCTGGACCTGTCCAGGGGTGCCTCATCAAATAGTGGGCCAACAAGTGGCTCAACAATGGCAACCAAGTTTGCCATCTCTACCTGGCTCCACTGTGCTGCCCTCCTCTGTGCCATCTCTATTGCTCAGTTGAGTCAAAATGGCACTCTACAGCGCGGTTCCGCCACGTGCAGATGCTGCACGGTACAGAGCTGCCATTCCCTGTCACGCTGTCACTGAACAGCGCAATAGTGACCATGCCTGACCCGCAGCACCTAGTGGGCGAGGTCAGGCACAGAGTCAAGGGTCTCTAGCGCATGGACAGCCACAGCGCGAGTGGAACCCAATGCGTCTAGCGTGATTGGGTGCCTGTGTGCCACCTCCTGTAGCAGCCTACAGCACTGTTGCCCCAGTGCACCTACGATGCCACAGCGCCATATAGGTGAACAGCGCTGTAGCACCACTGGCACAATGGTGGCCATGCCCTGCATTGCCTCCCATGCACAGCACATCAGCAGCATGGCAGGCGCCTGCGTCATCAACCCAGGCATGCGCAGTTAGGTGTGTACTGTGCATGTCACAGAACTGTGCCCTTGGCTCAGCACATTCAACACAATTGCGCAAAGCGCAAAAGCGCGATATTCAGCCGTCATATGCAAATCAGCCATTCAAAGGCGCAGTCACTGCATTTACATCCACTTAAAGATGCGCCTCACCTCATTTGCATGGGTTGCGCTATAAAAGTGCGACATTGGGCTGCCCTGGCCATAGTCAGTTACTGCAGTCTATTGGTGAGTTGCATGCTGTTTGAGAGTGTGGACTGTGGATTCTGGGACATTCATGGGATCGCACAGTCACAGGTAACGCCTGTCATTCTCACAGGCTGAATCATGACCGAGCGAGTTGTGGAGGAAGAGGAACAGAGTTGTGGGAGGAGGAGGAGGAGGAGGACAAATTTCACAAAGGCCGAGACGGCTGCCCTGTTTGAATCCTACCTAGACTAGGAGTTGCTTCTCAGCGAACGCCAGGGAACACCACAGGCCTATGCTGCTGCATAGGAAGAGGTGGTGCGTGCTGTAAACCTGCATGGCAGCCACCAGCGCTCTGTGCAGGAGTGCAAGAAGAAGATGGGCACAGACAGGAGAAGGATTAAGGAGAAGGTGGCTGCCATCAGGGCAGCACGATCTGCAACAGGTGGGGGACAGCCGGAGGTGCTACGCCTGGCCCCACAGGAGGAGAGGGTTGATGGCAGCATGCAGCGTTGCGCCATTGAGGGTGTTCTGGGTGGTGGATTCCAGATGGGTGGTAGCCCGTCACTGCATGGCAGGTCATGGTCTGTCTATTAGGGGGGACAGGGTAGGTCACATGCAGAAATGTGTCTTTGTTTTCCCTTACAGCTCCTGAGCATCTGCATTGGTCAGCGGTGGTGGGCCTCTCCACTGAGGCCAGTCAGATGGAGATGGAGAAGGGCCATCCACCTCCACAGGAATACATGGCTCAGTGCGACAGTGGGCCCACCTGGATGTCCAGACTGATGTTGTTGGAGCAGGTGGGGAGGAGGCCCTGTCCATGTCACAGCATGCCAACGTCCATGGATGCCAGCATGCTGGGACTCGGGCTGGTGCCGGATCCATCACCGATGATGATGTCGCTAATGTCATGGGCAGTGACACGTGTGTGCCACAGGATGGACACACAGCAGGTAACATCGCGGCCATGGCTGTGGGTGGTTACACTGTGGAGGCCTCCGTGTCATCACAGTCCCAGCCTGTGCCTGTCAGCACCGGTGGGGCAGCACTGGTGTGTGTACAGGACAGCGGGACTGTTGTGGCCACTTCGGCAGCACCAGTGAGCCCTGGGGAGTGGCAGCTGGAGGGACAGCATCAGCAGTCGGCCAATGGGCTTGGGGGTACAGTGTCAGGGGGCAACATCAGTGCACTGCCTGTGGACATGCCCAGGCCTGGTTCTGGTGTGCAGTGCCCACCCTCAAGGGGTGCTGAGCATCAGGGCTGCGCACACCCTGAGGGACAGCATGCCAATCAGGAAGATGACCTCTTGGATGAGCAAACTCACATACTCCAAGCATCAGTCAATCAGCAGATGCAGCTTGTGACGGTGGTGGATGCACTGAGTGTGGCTCTGGAGTGGGCAGAGGAGCACTGTAGCAGAGAAACCGCTCTCCTCCTGGCAGGGATGGACTGGATGCAGGAGGATGTGACCGCTGCCATTGACAGGCTGACACTTACAATAACAGCTGCCATGGCCACAGGTTGCACACAGTTATTTGCCCATGCGGCGCAGACACCGTGCAGTGCAATGTCCACCACCCCATTCCCGGTGTTGTGCGACACCATCCATGTCGACACCGGGTTCAGCTGTGGGCATCCCGAGCACGCCTGATGCAGGCATGTTCAGTGTGCTGCAGACCCCTGTGTGAGCACAGTTGCGTTCACGTAGTGGAACCCCTGAGGGACCATTGGTGCCACCCCATGAGGCCAGTGGTCAGCCTGTCAGTGCTGGCGGGTCTCGGCGGGGCCGCCCATGCATCCGTGGTGGATGGGGCACTGTGGCGCGTGACTGACCTGTCTCCCAATGCGGCTACTGTCTGATGCTACCCTGTGTGCATTGTGTCATTCAGCGGGCAATGCACGGGTGAGTACCTGGCCCTGCATGCAGACACACAGTCCATCTGCACACCCTCCCGGCTGCTGTCTGCAGTTGCGTGTGCATGATGATGCCTGCATTGCACTGTATGCCAATGTGCAATGGCGCCCAGCATCTGACACATGCACAATGACAGGCAGTGGGCGTGGTGGTCTGTGGACATGTGTGTGTGGCTAGGGGTGGCGTTCTGGGTCAGTGGACCTCCTACCCTTTGTGCATGTCTGGTGAGTTGTGTGTGTGCATGTGTGTGTCTGTGTGCCATGTTAGACCTCACCCATCCCTGGTGGTGTGTGTGGTTCCATGCCCAGCCACTTCCCTTGACTGCATGCACCCCTGGTGTGTGTCCATGCATGTTTGTGGGTTGTGCCTTTGCCACTGGTGGTTGCACATGGCCCCATGACTTACCTGGGTTGGCTGAAGTGCTCCTCCGTGATGGTATCCCGGTGCAGCTGTGCCAGCCGGACCAGTCGGGGGTCCTGTCACCCAAGGGGGGGCTGCCCATCACCATTGTCACCGGCGTACTCATTGTCCCCATCACTGTCCCCCTCTTCGACCTGTATGGCTATCCCACATTCGTTGGCCATGTTGTGCAGGATGCAGCAGGCCAGGAATAGTCTGTAGGCCTTTGAGGGGCTGTACTGTAGGGCACCACCGGAGGTGTCCAGGCAACAGAAACATGCCTTCAGCATCCCAAACACCTGCTCGATGACATTATGTGTCGTGGTCATGTGCCTCATTGTAGTGTTGCTGCGATGGGGTCGCAGGCCGCCGGTGTAGTGTGAGCAGCCAGGGATGGAGTGGGTATCCACTGTCACCTGTGTGTAGAGGGTGGAGGTTAGTTTGGTGATCAGCATCGCCGTGCCCCAGGCCATGTAGGCCACTACCCATGTCACATCTGACCATGCCCCTCCCAAGCCCTATGTTTGTCCGTGCGGTTTGCATACTCACCCACTAGGTGGCCAGCGGGGATGTCCCCACTCTCGAATCTGTGGCATAGTGCCAACTGGTGCCAGATGAAAGCATCATGTGCTCCCCAAGGGTGCGTGGCACAGACATTGATTATGCACCTTCTGGCATCTCACACCACCTGGCAGTTGATGCTAGCATAGCCCTTGCGATTCATGTATGCAGCCCCCTCAGGGCCAGGTGGTGTGCAGATGGCCACAGGGGTGCAGTCTATTGCCCCTAGCATGCCAGGCATACGTGCTACCCTGTGGAACTCCTGTATGTTTGCTGTGTGCTCTGCCAGTGTGTTGGGGAAATGGATGTACTCCACAGCATGTGACAGCAGTGCGCTGAGGAATTGGGTGAGGTGGCATGACGCGACTGACTGGGTTATGCCTGTGGTGTCCCCTGTTGGTCTCTGGAAGGTACCCATGGTGAGCAAGCACATGCAAGCTGTCACTTTAGTCTCCACTGACAGAGCATGGCTCCGTCTTGTGGGTGCCTGCATCACATCACTGCACAGCTCTGCAGAGCCCTCAATTGCCTGATTCAGGCGGTACATTACGATCTCAGTATCTTTATACAGCTCAAAGCTGGTGTGGGCTCGGTACTGCCTGTTGGGGCTTCACACGGATGGGCCCTTCCACGGCCATGCCCCCCTGCTGCCTGCCTTCTCACCCCCCTCATTAGTGCCTCCATCTGGATGGTGGCACTGGCCATGTCCCTGGCTTGTGTTCACCCCCCTCTGGCAGCTGTTTCTGTGTTCCCCCTGCTGTCCTGGCTGCTACTTCCCCTGCACTGGGAACACCTGACTGTGCTGGCCTCAGTGCTGTGTGGCACTTCCCCCTTCTGCACTGTGGCTCCCCACACCTCCCCTGAGCCTGTAGGTTCCAGGTGCCCTTTCACTGTCCTGCCCTGTGTGTGTGTGTGTGTGTGTGTGTGTGTGTGTGTGTGTTGCCTGTGTGGCTGGCTATAGTTCAGCAACTTGTGGCTTCCCTGTAGCGTTCTTGCGCCTCTCCCTTGTTCCCTTTTATTTTGGCTCATTTCCGCTATGGCACAACTTCTGCTTGCTCCCCTATTGTGCATGACGCATGTTGTTGAATATTGCACTGCGCCATTTATGCATAGTTCCTCCCCCTTCAGTTGTGCATACATTCACTATCATTGCGCTATTGCTCAGCGTGATTTGGGGGGTGCAACTGCCTCCCACTGAATATCACAGAATGGCACATTTTCGGACTTGTGCTGGCGCAACCCTATTGTGCATGGCACAACCCTTTTGAATATCTGGGCCATGGTATTTATGAAAAGGTCAGTAAAGTTGGAACAATAACGGAATGGGAACCAGTATTTCAAAAACAGCTCCTATAGAAAGTACAAGGTTTCCAGTTAAATGCAGTTTTAAGTGTCCCCCATTAATAGAAATCCCCCATTTAAACCCTCAGATCCTCTTTGTCCAACATCAAGTAGCTGCTGTCCCACATTGCACACTGAGATTTTCTAAATGGATATTCATATTATTCATGTTTTTCTTGTCACTCGATCAACAGCATAACTTGTGAACATCACGTCACCTATTTTCAGTGTTCTGAGCTTCTAGCCCCATACTATGATTATGTGTTACCAATTTGTGTCTTTTTCCCATGCTTGAGGATGACTCATCCCTGATGAGAGGTTGGGACCTGTGCAGATCATGATGGGCAGCAACCATCATTATGACATCACACCATCAATTGTTTGAACTCTGTTTTGGAATGTTATACAATTTTCTATGTTACTTCCATTTATGTATTGCCTAGATGTACTGTACTTGGTTTACTTGGTGTATTTGGGGCAAAGGAAGGCCAAAGCACATCGGGATTGTCCCCCACAGTATATGTGGCACATTACTCTATGGTCAAATTATCTTCAAACCATTTGTCAAGCCTTGATTTGAATACAGAATAAGAAGATGAATCCACCAGTTCTTGGGACAGGGAGTTCCAAAGTCTAAGAGTCCTTATTGTAAAAAAGTTTAGTCTTTTATTTGTGTTAGCTTTTGCTACATTAATTTGTTAGTTATGCAGTCTGAGAACAATACATCTATTACTAAAGTATAGTCCAAATTGTTGCATTAATTCCGAAGACTGATGAACTTTATAGAGAAGAAGAAGAAGAAGATCTCCCCTAATTCTCCTTTTCTGTAATCAATGAAGGCCTGTAATATGCAGTCTCGAAGCATAATTTTTTGAGGCCAGATGGGGAACCATTTTAGTTGCTCTTCTTTGAATTTTTTCCAGGCCTTGTATATCCTGCACTAAACATTGACTCCAAAGTGGGGAACCATAGTCCATATAGGGTCTTACATATGTTCTATATAGGGAAATAATACATTCTTCAGATTTTGTAACAAAGGTACGTTTTATACGCATGAGTAGTTGGTTAGAGGTTTTAGCCGTCTTGATACAGTGGTCTCTATAAGTCAGTGTATTATTAGTAGCAGTTATCAATACATTTAAGAACTTTTTTTATGAGAAACAATAAATGAATGATTTTGAGTCTGCTATTATTCTGTCTTCCTGCGTTATTCTTTAGTGTCCACATGTCCAGCCCAGAGACCCAAATAGTCTAGTGTCCAATTTTCTAAATATTCATCCTGTTGCACCTCCCTGTTAGAGAAGGTTTGATGGTTGCGTAAGATAGCTCTACTCATCAGCTGTCAGAAAAGGTATGTTATGGTGTTTATTACAAGGGTCGATAATATTGAATTTTGAAGAGAAAATCTGGACAATATAGCTGAAAAAAGATGAAAACGAGTAAATCCTGAATTTTGAAGAAATTGTAAAACTGCTATTTTTAACATCATATTTGTAGAGTTTAGGTATTGCTTTCCAACTTTTGTAATTTGCTAAAATAAATTAGAATAAAGTGAACCTAAATGCCCATAAATGAACCTTAAATGTAAGTTAAACATAACACCTAAAACCAATTTGTCTTGCCTTATGTCCAGTAATCATGTCTAATAGCATCTTAACTAATTATATTCTTTATTGCTTTCACTTTTCTTCTATTTGGTCAGAAATTATATCACAATTTTATTGTAATAATTCATTTGTACACACCAAGGTTGCTGGCCAAGAATGCATTCCTATAACTGAATCTCATTCCAGAAGGCATACACTGTACACATGCAGAGAGAAACAATACATTTTCAAACAAGTTTATTTCTGGGCTGAATAGAAAGAGTGAGAAAATTTACTTTGAATAACAATGACACCCATGGAATTGCAAATGTCCTTTTCAGCCAAAAAATGACCCAAAATGATGTTATTATCCTGAGCACAAATTAAACTATTAATTCTAATGCAGAAAATATATGATTGTTTGAGATGAAATTTTAATGAAGACTTATGACCATATTTATCATCATGCAACTTTTTACTATAGCATGTATTCTTAATTTGGAAGCACATTTAACTTATTTACTGAGAGCCATCACCGTCAGTGTCATAATCTGATTCCAAATCACCATTTTCATATCTAATATTGTCTTCGCCTGTTTCATGCATATTGTCACATGTGTTTTAGTGTCCTTTACACCCACAACTTGGTGTGCATTTTTGTTCTATCATCACACACCTGCACTTCCTTAGATCCTTGACACCACATCGACAATTTCATGTTGACACAATGTTTCCTTGACACCACTATGTCGATCGCAATTGCGGTCAGCATTGTGCCGAGGGAGACAAATGAGTTTTTCTGTGGGGGGCTGTGCCTCCCACATCCCCCAACTTAACTTAAGATAATCAATGCCAAGTTGGAACTGATTCGAGGAGGGGGTGCATGATCTCAGGAAAGAGTACCAGGGTCCCAGGTGGACTTTACAGCGATGTGTCGATGTTGTCAGCATTGATGACATTGCTGTAAAATTGTCACTGTAGAGATGGCATACACAGTTCCTTGAGGAGCATTTCGACTTTGTGCACTGGCATGTGATAAGGTCTATCAAGTCTTTTGGTCCTGATTCTTGCATCATTAGTTGAGGCTCAAGACCATTCTCTGAGTCCAGCCACATCCATCAGGTGATGCAATAAATGGCTTAGCCACTAGTGCTGCTTTCCAAACAGCACACTGGTAATTAGCTCTCTTTATGTGCTGTACCAGGCTGTCCATACATGGTGGCAAGCTGTCATTCTGCTTTGCTTGCTTGCAAAACTGTTTTTACCTTAGTAGGTTGATGTCAGAACTAATATGTCCTGTTGGTTGGTAGAGTCTGCATACAAACTTGTGACAGACATTAATGGCATCATTCATGACTTCAAAAGAGTCTCCAAGTTTAGCCAACCTGAAAGTTTTCATGGATCATTCCTAATATTTGCAAGGATTTCTTTTTGTCTTTGCCCTTGAAATAGCTGGTGCTGTCACATCCTGTAAGGGTGTGGAATGGCAGAAGTAACTTGTATATTGAGCTGCCAGGTTTCTCAGTTATGATATACAGTGGTATGTATTGGGTCTTCAGTTTGGTTCCCATTTTGAACCCTAGCTTGATGCCAAGCTCCTCTTCAAAATATGTTCTAAGCACAAGAACATCTGTCCCTGGTGAACATATGATCACATATTCTGTCTTGTACTGAGTGACTGAGTCACCAACATGCAGATATATCCTACTATCAGCTTCCTTTTGGGTAGAGAAGAGTTAAGGAAGATTCTTTAGTTGTCCATGAGTTATTTCCACCACCTGTTCATGATTTTCAAAACCTCCTGATAGCATCAATGTTCAGGATGGTGTGATAACATGAGGCATGGTTTTACATCACTCCTCAAAAGTGAAGTTGTTAAAGTTCTCCATGTTTTGGGACTGGAAAAGTATGCCTCCATGTTTCTGGGTATTACCTGATTTCTTGCACTAATTATGATTTCAGGAGAGCCCACTGTCTCTCCTTGTCTTTTCCTTTCACTGACTTTGATAGACATCTCATTGTCGTACCAGTCTGATATGAGCTGAACCATGTCACATTCCCTAAATGCACTATCTACAAACATTTGCAGGCCATCCAACATGTTGCCAAAAGTTTGAATACCAGTTCTCGATGTCAGCTTGTGAAGACATACCATATACAGTAGGCTATGAACATGGTTGTGGTGTGCCTTTCTCAGTTAATGTTTCTTATGAAGGTAACTGGATCTAATGAGGAATCACCTATGGCCTTCAGGTCACTGATCGTTTGTGCCTTGTTACTTTTTGCATGTGAGCCATCTGCATTAGCAATAGCCAGAGGTTGGCTTGACAGTTCATATTTAAATAACTTTTGCAGGTCTATCTTTCTGTCTCTTGATATCATCAGAAACCTGGCAAAAAGCTGTCTTATCTGAATATGGATTTTACCTTGTCCCTACTTTTGGGTTTGTTAGAGTGCAGCATGTTTGTAAATGTGGGTATGTTCATCCTTTTGATAGGGTCATTGAGTGGGACAGCAGCAGTACTGAGTCTTTTTTCAACAAATTCCATTAAGGCAGGCTTGCCATGTTCTCTTGCAGTCAACAGGGCAACACTGACATGCAATGGAGCAACAACTCCTGTAGCTATATTCATGAGAGGTTCAGGTTCATCTCTTGAGTCTCCAAGTACATCCAGAGCAAATGGATTTCCATAGAGGTCCAACATGATGCTAATAATCCTCCTGACATCTTCATTGTCTTTCCTGATTGACTATGGTCAAAGATCACAATGAATCTGCCCTTCAAGATTGTCCAGTCCACACGTGTACTTGGAGTTCCTCATGATGGCACTTCTTTTCATGTACTGTAAGATATCACTTGAGGGTTACTTTCTCTTGTCTTCTTATTCCTATGGTTCTCCTTGCCTTGACTTGGAATCTCTGACCACAGTTTGTTCCAGGCCTAGGTCTGACCAGTCACCATTTAGAAGTAAGGGACAAAAAGGAACATTGAGTGCAATATATAGGAATTGATCATGTCCCCCATAAAATTAGGGGGGGGGGGACTTGGTCCTTGATCAGAAAGAATCCATGTGGATTTTTAAACTATGAACCTTAAAACCAAGTGGTTTCAATAATCAAATGGACTGGCAACCACATATTCATTGATTTTCTCGACTTGATTGTAAATGCCGGATTAGATATTTAAATGTATTGTGAAGTAACATGTATATTTTTTCAGATACTGAATTCTCTGAGATGACATCTAATAGTGTCAGTGCAATATTGTTTAATACTATGGTGCCATAGTGTCCTTAGAATGTCTGTTATAGAACTAAATAATATGCAATTTTTTTTACTAAACATAGACCTTAGTTGTAGTTTTCATGTGTTTGTCAGTGCCAGCAGTGCTGCAGGCTTGGTTTCTGGAAATTCTCATTAAATTGTTTTGTGGTGACTTTCAGGCCAGTAACAAGCAAGTGGCATTTTTTTGAGCTGGCAGATGCAAACAAATATTGACTAGGTTCACGCGGATCACAATTGTTTAAGCACTTTATTTTAATTATTCTATGAGACACACCGTTTGTAACGGTATATTAAACACTAAGGGGTACATCTAGCCATGCCTCCTAATGAAGGGGTTGCATATCTTGAAGCACTGAGGGTAGCACAAGTGTGGGAGCTGAAATTGATACAACATTTATGAAATTGATTCACATGTATTTTTTGTAAGTACAAACTTTATTTGAGTAAAAAAAAAAAATCTTTTCTCACTGAATTTTGGTGTCTGGAAGGCTGGTTCCTTATCTCATGCTAAGTCTGACCAGATGCTGTTAAAGCTGGCTGAGGCTAATCATGTGACGACTTGCTTTCCATTGGCAAATTGCTCATGCACTGCTAGTGCAGTCTTGGGAAGCAGAAATATTTCTGAGAGGTACGTAGGACCCCATCTGGCATACTTTTGGCGATCATATGTGAAGGTGAGGATTTCAGCAAAGCATTGCAGGTGCTAGTTCCAGTTTGGAGTTTTCTAAGCTGCAATGTAGTCAAGAGTGATTTGCACCCCTCTGATATACTGCTGCTAGAAGTGAAATGCTGGCTGCTGCTTTTGCCCTTGGTTAATGAACTCCTCAAAATCACCTTGTAGAGTTTTCAGCATGGCTTCAAGGTCTTGAAATGCATCATCAAAGCTGTCTATTTTTGTCCTTCATTTCACCTACTATTGCTATCGCAGTCATTAGTTACTGGGCATTTTTGCACTTCAGCTCAATTTGATCTGTGTCCCCTGACTGTACTTTCTTCTTCTGCACTAGCCAGGCAAAAAATGCATGCCACTGTAGCCGGCACATGGCTTCAAACTTCAGCTTGTGGGCCAAGGTACAACATTTGCAGTTTTTTCCCTGCATGATCACAGCTGCAGCATTTGTTCCAAATACCTATGCCTCAACTAGCAAATCTTCAAATCCACTGTCTGCATAGCATTTGCCAAGTATCTTCCAGTAGAGCTCCATGATGTGGAATCCTCCCAATCTCAAAACATGATGCTTCAGCTCTTCTCAGTTGCAGAAATGGACTTCTTGGGCAATGATGTACAACTGGAGGTCCAAAGTTATAACTGAGGTTTCCTGGCCCTGTGTCTGCATCTGTCTCTTGATTGTTTTTAGTCTTGTATATATAGTAGCCTTATGGGTGGGAAGGCTTGGTACTGCAGGATTGTAATCAGTTGCGGTCTTGAATCTTTCCTCTTTGAAGTTGTAGTGAAGGACTACATGAAACCCATACACATTGATCCTCTGGTTGTAGGGGATCAAATTCAAAAGTGAAGATCTTTGTGGGGCATAAACAAGCAAATATCCAGTCTTTGTTGAGCATCATCAATGTGGATTGGTTTGTTAAAAACCAGGACTTCACATCAATTTCACCAGACAGGTGACTGAGTAAGCCTTTTCTATTGAATTGGTTAGGACACTCTAGAACACCAAGGCATGTAGGTTTGCTCACAGCTTTCCCCCAATGTCAACTACTTTAGGTCTTGGTCCAACAGACACATTGGATCCCCAATTGTCCTGATACAACAAATTGCCCAGAACATGTGTTGTTCCTTGACCTCTCTGAGTTTCTTCATTTATGTCTATGTCATCCATTGGGCATGTGCAGATATTCCAGGCATGATGTTTGTTGGAAAAAATGTTCCACCTTGTTGTGTAATTGATGACATGATGGCACTTGCTGTGGATGTTTTGACCCTGCAAACGTCATAACTCAGGGAATGCACTTGACTGTGTAACATATCCAAAAACTGGTGACTCCTAGCCAAATGATGGACTGATATGGCCAGTCCAATATGCTTGGTGTTTTACAGTGAGAATTTGAAGCACTGTAGATTATATCTTGGGCTACTGCTAAGACTCCTATATGTGCATCAGGAGTGTTTCAGATATGTTCTGCTGGTTTACCCATCATGAGCAGACTCAGAAACTGGTACAGATCAACAGACACTGTGGACTCTGCTCAGGTTGGTGGATATCCCTGATACTTTTTTGGCAGATGCATGAAGTATTATTGCTGCATGAAAAATACTGGGATTCTCATACTCATCATCAGGAAGCTCCAGGTCTGCCTCAGTTGCTTCTTCATGGACCTTTCTTTGAAACTCAGCAATCTTGTTGATTGTTTCTTTCAAATTTGATTTGCTGCTATACACCAGCTCTGGTTTGTTTGTTGAATGAGGCTGATGGAATGTAATTGAACCTTCAAGGTGTCTAACAAGATGTTTCTTCAACTTTTCAGCATGGTATGTCCCTGATTCAGCATAACCACATGTGTCCAAATATCCTCTGTGTTTTGTCAACAGGAATATCATATCAAATGCCCTGCCTCATGTTAAGTCACAATTCCAAAGAAGACTCTTGAGAGTTGAGGCGCTAGAGGCACGTATTGATGTACTTGCTGATTCTCATCCTGATTTATTTGTGGCATGAAAAAAAGAGCAAAAATATCCATTTGGATTTACTGAAAACTGGTATTGTGGCTTTCTTTTGTCTCATGCACAACACAGAAAGTCTTTTGAGTGCGTACTACTCTTCTTTGGAATTGTGTTTTTGTGGAGGCAAGCCACCTCCGTGAGTGCAGCACTGACCGGGAGCTGTTGTTCGTGGTGGGTTTTTTTTTGATTTACTCATGTTAAGTCATCCTGAATGTGGTTTACAAGCATGTCAAATGCTCTCATGAAGACATCAGTGCTCTCCTCTGTCTGTTCAGTGCTAGTTTCACTGGCTCACCCTGCCCTTACCACTCCAGTAGCTGAGTTAGACAATTTTGTGGTAGATAGCCTGTGGCATTGTTTGCCACACTGTTTTTGCAGTGACATAATGAACCCATGCCACTTAAAGTTGCCAAAAACATGAGAAGACAGACATGCAGTTTTGTAATCAGTCACTGGGACAGATTTCTTTTTTTTTTTGCTTACTTTCTTTCTACTGGCTAATGGTTAACACCTCTCTTCATTGCATCCCTCCTGTATCCGGCCACTGTCCGGTCAGTCCCCCAGCTTCTTGAGGCCCTCACCTTCTTTCCCCATGGATTGCCCCACACAGTGGGGTGGCGGGGAGCCCCCCCATTTCACCTGCCAAATCTGGATCCAGTTCCAGTGATGCTCCTGAAGCTGGGGTGCCTGTAGGATAGCCATCAAGCTGCAGCAACCAAGGATGCCATTTTCCCTGATTTTCTCCCCCTTATGGGGTGCAGCGTGCAATGACACCGATGATGTGGTCACGCCTGCTCCCATGCATGCCACATCAAGAATCTGCCATGGTCCCACCCCTTTGCAATCATGGCACCATGTCACCAACCCCCAGCCTCTGCTAGGGGTCAGGTGCATAGTGACTAAGGTTCTTGCCCCTCCCCAGAGATGGGGAGCAGTCCATTGGATGCTCAATGCATCTCCCCCCCAACAACCCACAATGACCCCTGCTTGCTCCTGAACACAGGTCACCAGCATAGTGCAAGGTGTGGTGTCCAGTGCCTCAACCCTCAGTGCCACCGGGCCAACTACTGGGACAGATTTCTAAACCCCAAAGCCTGTGATGCATCCAGCGCAATTTTTAAATCAGTTTGTGGGCCCTTTGTCCATGAATGCAGGAAGGTATGGGGTGCCTGATCATGTAATATTCCAGCATCCATCTGTGGACACAGACAGCTCAGGACTAAGTTAGCTAGACAAGGCTTGTTTAGTCTAGGCTGCCTTGGTCCATGTTGATAGATTCAGCCACAATGTGTGCATGCTACCCAGAATCTGCATCTGATTGTTGCAATCTAAATTCACTTACAAAACTAGTACTCACTATATCTGTGGGGGTACGGGGATGGATGCAAGGACATCATCTGCCTCCTCTGGTTACTCTGGTTATTTTAGACATCAGAAGGCTTGCACCCATCAAGAATGCCTCCCATGACTTTGTGGGTATATTATCAAGCCCAACAATGTTGTTTCCATCCAAGATGCAAATCTAACTAAGCTTTAAATATTGCCATTTGAAAATCAAGCCTGTGGAGTCTGTGTTTTCATAAAAGCACTAACATTCAAACCTAATGTAAACATATTGTTGCAAGTGGTTTAAGGCAAGCAGGAGTGGGAGTTTGTTTTCTGCCGTGCCTGAAAAAAATACCAGGAATAGTAAGGAATTGGCTGTCCCTGGCACCTATTGCAGCCCCTGCTTGCCATTATCTCAATTATTTTGCTGGCATGCTCCTGAGCACTATATTTCAAGCAAACATTTGTCTTAATACTGAAATACACACTGTTTTTTTCTCTACTGTAGTATCATATAATCTATGTCTTCCTTACCATGGCATAGAATTCTAAAAATGGTTTTGGGCCTGCAGGGAACTGGTTTCATTGCAAATTATGATTTGTGCCTGCAGTGCATTTTTATCCATGTTAGTTGGCTGTGGGGTGTGGATGATTCTGCTGCCTAGCAAGATGGCAGATAATTATTCAGTGATATGTATGGGGATAGGCTGGGTTTAACCATGCTTACAGTGTGTGTTCAAAATATAATTTTTTAAGTGTAAATTCTTCCTAACATTAATCAAAACAAGAAAAGACATCCCCTGACTTTGTTATACTTTCAAAGATCATCATCATCAAGTTTATTGTTCGGCATATCATGCCATTACAGATTCAGACATAAATAACAGAATGAAAAATATATAATAAATATAGATATCAAACAGACATACAGTTAAAAACTGCTTTAAGTCAGTATAAAATCACTATTACAGTACCCAAATATTATATAAAATCAGTTCATCACATATTGGTTTCAGCACCTCCTCTGGCTAAACAAATTCTGTCTTTTACCATATTCATTATTCTTATTCTGACCATATTTCCATAAGATGATATATTAATATTCACCATACTTCAACAGTTTGTTTCTATATAAGTATCCCATGATTCTATTACCTAAATCAGGGTTTCAAATGAAAACCTTTAAGTTCTATATATCTTAAAAAGGAGGCCACATGGGGCAAGTACCTCCTCTTCTTCTGCTTTCAGTAAATATGTTAATATGTTATCCGGTTGATAAGTGAGTTGTTGAATTAAACTACGCAAAAGGGAAAACCTCATTTTTTCATACAATGGACACAGCATGACTGCATGTAATAAATTATTCTGACTTGACCCACATTTACAGTAAAGATCTTCATCTTTTCTTTTCTCAAATCTCCTCTTTCTAACATTACTCGAAAAACAGTTAAAGCAAAATCTAGTAACAGCTTTCCTATGTTTTGGGTTTTGTAAAATCTCCAGATATTGTTCTAATTTGTGAGATCTTTAATTTTTAGCCAGCCATGGGCAGGCTTTAGACAGTCTACTAATCTCCAGATCTTTTTGAATAAATGCATTTTTAATCCTAAAGTTAACTTGTTCTCTTATTTGGACTAAAGGGAGTCTTAAACAGTCTGTAATAGTTGACAGCAAGCCAAGTGGTTTAATTATTTCTTCTACTACTTTCATTTAGGGGAAAATTATTCATGAATGGAGATATGTTATACCTTCCTCCAGACAAACCCAAGGGAGCCTTTCCTGATTCATTCTAAATACTCTTAACCAGTAATTTATTAACCTTTGCTGTATTTTCCAATCAATTGATACCTTACCAAGCTCAACCCTCACTAATAAAGATGGGGCAGCAACTGGAAGCCCTAACATCCTCTTATACAGTTTGTTCAAACAGGGGTCAAGTCCCATTTTACTATTATGGATAATACCCCAAATTTCAGCACCATAAAGGAGTTGAGATCTGATCTTGGCATCAATAACCATTAAGTTACCTTTAATAGTATACTCTCCAAACCTAGAAAAAACGAACAAGAGAGCAGGGAAAAACTTCTCTGCCTTTAGCTTAATTTCCCTCAAATAATCACACCAATTAGCATTTTGGCTGAAAATTATTCCTATCTTAAGTAACAAAAATGTTATACTACATCTAAATTGTAATGATTTATATAATATTTATAATTAATCCTATTCCCCCCAAAAAACAATACCTTGGTTTTACTATAGTTAATCTGAAGGTCTGCACTGCAGCTTTCTGCATACAATTTGTCTAGACTTCTTCTCTTGCCTAAATGACTTATTGAAAGTAGAGTCGCATCGTCAGCATAAGCCAAATAAGGTAATACTCTTGCTCCAATTTTTGGCATATGGAATTCTTCATCATACATTTTATTTAATACAGTGAAAACAAAAACAAATTAAACAACAAGGTACCAATGAGCAACCCTGTTTAACCCCTATATCAGAGCTGAAACAGTTACTTAATTCACATTTATTATTGTACCTGACACTGGCATAATTATCCTGATGCATCAACCTAATCATTTTCAATAGAGGAGGATCTACTCCAAGGCCAGAGAGTCTTTCCCAAAGAAGAATTCTATTGACTTTGTCAAAAGGTGACTTAAGATCAATGAACGTACAGTAAAGTTTTTTGGTTTTTAACCACCTTATATTTATGTATAAGGTGTGCCAAAATAAAAGTTTGATCTATTGTTGAGTATTCTTTTCTAAATAAAGCTTGTGCTTCGTCAATTGCATTATTGGCCACTACCCAACAATACAATCTTTTATTAATAATTTTTGAAAATAGTTTCCCCAAAGTGTCAAATAAACTGATCAGCCTATTTTAAACATTGGTACAATGATACTTAAATTCCAACTTCTCGGGATTAGCCCTCTTACCCAAACATAGTTAAACAATTTATATAAAAAGGGAGTCCAGTGGTGCCTAATCCTAATTATAGCATCCACCAGGACCCCATCAGGACCTGGAACCTTTCTTCTTTTAAATGAATCCATTGCATTCTCTATCTCTTTTACTGTTATCTCATTGTTAGGTCTATATATTCATCACCAGTCCCCATCTGTGTTAATTTGAGAAGATAATCAGGATCCTCCCTACTAAACATTTGTTTATAGTAAATTTCCCAGGTATTAGGTTCAATATATGCCTCGATTTTATCATTGATTTTAGTGCCATATCTAACAATATGCCAAAACAATTTGTTGTCCTTTGATTGAACCACCCTTTTTAACTCCAACCATAACTGTTTAACATATTTTCTTTTACTATTTACTAGCACTGACTTACACATTTTCCTTATTTGATTCATTTTGTTATTATTTTCCTTATTCGTGTGCATTTTTAATGTTTTAAATTGTTTATTGAGATGTTTCCTAGCTTGTTTACATTCCATATTATACCAAGGTTGACCCTCTTTCCTCTTAAGCTTTACCTCTTTTGTTATTATATAAGCTACTGCACTCATAATAGAAGTATAATCAGATATTATTTGGTTATTGGGGGCATTGTCTACTGATTCCAATAATCTCATTAAAATTCCTGCATTTTGTTAAGTTGCCTTCAAAATTTTGGCCTTCAATCATTTCCTACTCAGTTGTATTCCTTTTCAGCCAGATTGATAATGGTTAATGCCTAATTATTTTATTAATTTGTTCCTTTCTATTTAGCCTGAGCTCAATACCTGAATGCTGACATTCAGGCCTTGTTTTCAGATATAGAGAATGGCATTGGTTAATCATATTTAAATCTGTCCAAACAAAATCAATAGTTAAGGAACCATTCCCCTCCCCTAAATGAGTATTGTCCCTCTAAATCCAAAAGTACATTTCCATTTAAAAGACATCAGTTCCTATCAATCATCAATCTATGCAGATCTATTCAACCCTTATTTATTACCAAGTTCTTTACTTTCCTTGTAATTCACACTTTAGATTTATCATTTAGAGACAAGACCTCCTCTATATCATTAGTACAAGCCTATAAATGGCCTAATCTGGCAATAAAATCCCTCGTGATCAACAATCCACATTCTGGGTAATCGCTCTGGATTCTGATTATTAAATCATTGAGTGTCTTAAAAAAATCCAAATCCCCATGTTTGCCTCCTACAGGATTACAATAAACATTAATTATAAACCAAGAATCCTTGTCTTTATCCATTATTTTAACCACTTGTAGACCATTACTATTACTACTTATTTCTTCAGTTGTTATATCAATATCCAGTTTAATAAAAATTGAAAGCCCCCACCCCTCCCAAATTTCTTTGTTTTGCTAGACAATTTAATATAAGACTTATATCCATTTAAAAAAGAATTGGTAAGTGCCCATGTTTCTTGTACACAAATAAGATCAAATAGATTCAAATATTCAATCATTCCAGGGTCCCCTAACTTTCCCCCAAGTCCTGATGGATTCCAGGACAAAATATTAAGCTTGTCTTCATTGTTTTGAAACATATCTGGTCTATGGGAATCCATAACATATAAAGCATTGCACTTTGTTACCTGTGGCTTCCCTCTGACGGAATCCATTTGTCATTGATTCATTAGAGAGAGCATTTCATATTTATTGGCTGTTTTAACCAGAATCTCCCATTGTTGCCTCTTTTGATGTATAGTTAAAAGTGAATCATCAAGTCTGCTTTTATCATCATCAATACAGACATAAATACCTAATTGATCAAAAATAAGCTGTTTCTTATTTAATTCCTTAACCAGGCTTTCTTGTTTGACTGTAAATACTGTATAACCTGCCCATCAAATTCTAATCTCTTAGCTCTATCAAATAGAGAGCTGCTAACATAGGTTCCCAAACAGACACCCAAAAAGTCAGTCAATTTCCTTTTTCAATTATATTTGTTCTTATTATGCAATTACTTTAGAATGAAAATAGAAACTAATGTTTCTTGTTGAATCATTACATGTCCCTTGTCATTATAAAATTCTGGAAAAAGTTCATTCAAGGTCAACAAGTCCCCAACTTAAATTCCCATCCTCTCAAGCGCTTTAGTATTTTAAACAACAGCTTTCAAAAGATAAAACTGGTTAGTGACCAGCAAAACTAGTTCAGAGGTGGGGATTGGTCTAATTATACTAATAGAATGTTTAACTAGGTTACAACCATCCAATATTTATTTAGCTTTTGTTAACTGGGAAGGTACACTAGACAAGTTATATGCCTATTTTCAGGAACGACCCGGGAGAGTACAACAGGTATTACAGATATATCAATATGTTAGTTAACAAATCAACCAATAAACCAGTTAATTTGTCCTGCATTTCCTGTGGAATACAGGATACTTTAAATAATGGGAGAACAAAGTCAGTATCAAGAGTTTTTAATAGAAATCTTCTGAAATGTTCATTACCCTCTTGGCCCACTCTATCCTAGGTACTTAATAAACTAAGTTATTTTTTTTCCCAATTGTTTAACCAGGTGAGACACACTAAGCTGAAAGCTTTTTTACAGGTGCAACCTGGGAGCACAAGGAAGTTAAGTGACTTGCTTAGGGTCACACAGCATACACAAGTGGGGTCTGTTGGATTCAAAACCAGGTCTCCAGATTTGCAGCTCAGAGCCTTAAACCAGTGCACTATACTGCCTCCCTATTATGCCTCCCAAGTTCTTGAATATTCTGTGCTCTAGTAACCTTCTCCTTGCTTACTAAACATTTGTCCACTAGCATAATATTATTTGATGTTTCCATCTCAGCTTCTCCATCTTTTTCCTTTAATTTCTTCTTTACAATATTCTCGTTCTGCTCTTTTTTTTACTTGTCTTTAATTTCTTCAATTTCTCTAATCTATTTCCCTTCTTAGTGCAATTCACAATTATTTTCCCACTCCCTGATGTTCATTTGGATCTAGGTTAACATCTGCACCACTTGATAATAGATCAATATCAATTTTTCCTTGATTTAAAGATGTTTTCAATTGTGACTCGGACTCCAATAAAACTTCCCTGACTTTATTTCTCTTTCTCTTACAGTTCCTATCAGCATTTATCCTACTCCCCTTACCACACTTACACTTACTCTTATGCTTTAATTTATATTTACCTATACTAGCCTTTAAAATCCCCCTAGTAGCCTCTTGATCCTCTCCCTTTTACCAGAGAGAGGAAAATTTCTCTGTCATCTCTTTACAAATGCTAGTATTTTCCCCCTCTATATGCCTTACTGATACTATCCCTTCATCTTGCTTTTCTTTTATAAGTTTCTAAATGTCCATTTTATTTATGGAAACTTCTGTTTCAATCTGGTCAGCTACCCTTTGCTCATTGTTACTAAAATGAGACCTCAGTGTTTCTCTCATACTTCGCACCTCTGTATCTAATATGGTCAGATTATGAAAAATGCCAGAGAAATCAATTTTGGTAGCTTGAATCTGCTCAGACTCCTCTCTGATTCCTTGTTTAATTGGACTGACCATTTCTGGCTTACTGTCATTGGAATGATGACACATTTCCCCCGTTTACTTATAAATGGTGTTATATCTGCTGTTGTAATAATCTTCGAATTATCATCTTTACCCTGTGGAGTTACAATGCCAAATAATTTCAAAATGCCCTCGTTCAGAGTAGATATTAATTGGATAGCATGCTCTTTTTTATTCTTAAATTTCCTATTATTTTCTTGTAATATAGACCTGTTATTATTAAACCAAATTTGTTTTTTACCAAGTGACTTTGTAGCTATTTTTTTTAAAAAGAGGAGATTTTTTTGATACCATTAGAGGGCCTTCCTTGTTTGACTTTCTTAGGTGCACCCTCAGCCAACATTAATTCATTGCTAAGAGACATCTTGCTTCTAGTAACAGGCAGCATATCAAAAAGACAGAAAAGTCCTTAGTTTATAAAGTCCTGAATGGAGAAATATCAGTTTCTTTCCTGAGAACAAAGCATTTCAAACTTGCAGACCCACGTTGTCAGGTCACATACAAGTCCCAAACAAAGGATGTGGATAAAATAAACAACATTTCCCAGCCCAATAGTCCGTATGAAAAGCTGGATCTTCGGCCTAGTAAACAGTTATTGTTAGGCCCCCTATAGGTTCAGGATTCCGCTTCCCAGCCAAAGTCCCAGAAAAAGTCCTTGAGCAAGTCCTTAGATAGTGCAGTGTGATAGAAGCTCCAAAAATTTGTTATTTCTAAACAGAGCCCTAAAATACACAAAACATAGAAAATGGAGTAAGTAAATATCCAGACAGTATATGAATATACGGATATACAGCAATCAGATAAACAACCAAGCAATTATCCCCAGAGAAAAAGAACCTTACATCCAGTTAAAATACTAATACCCCATAAAACTTACATGGAAACATAGAAAGCATTAAGACTCCTCCATTCAAAATGATTTTTATCATAAACTTGTAAGCTTGTAATAGTTTATAACTTACTTCTTATAGTGCAAATAGTAGCTAATTGTGACAAATATACTGAAATATCCACATAAAGTGAGAGGTCTTGATGTTCGCGTTCACAACCGAATTTATAAAGCAGATAGAGACAAAAAGATCGGACAATACGGCGAACAAACTTTTTTAAAACTCAAAGGTAATAAGCAAGCTTATGTTAGGAGCTAGGAAGCTCAAAATATAAAAAATATCTCATTTAAAACAACCAGCACCCAAAAAAATGGCTGTGGAGGTTTTTGCGCACCAGAGGAGATCTGAAGATAAAACACCATGCGTGTGTATAAATACCCAAATCACATGATGAGCCTTGGTGTGAAATATTTAAAAAAAAACTCTTTAAAATTAAAAAGAAAAAAACATAATTCTAACCAAAATAAAGATTCAAAAGGAACATCCAACACTCAACCAATCTTAAAAAAAATATAAGGCATAAAACATGAAATATAAAACATAAAAACATATAAGGTCCAAAAATTACGCCCCTTGCCTTATTTTGTAGAGGCTGATGCAGAAAACAGATCAAAGGCATTTTATGACAGATGATTACACAGTTTTTAAGACTAGGATCATACTTCTATTCCCTCGGCGATGCCGTTCCAACCGGCTATTGTCTGACCCCTGCCGGAAGCCTATCTTGGGGAAAACCCTGGTTGCCACAAATCAATGAGCTTCTCTTCTCTCCTTCTGTCTTTCTCCTTCTCTTTTTCTGGGGAAAAGATGAAAACACTGAGGAAAACTCCAGTCAGACACAAGGCAGAATTTAAGACTTACTGGTAAGGAAACAAATGTAGTCAGTCAACGGTGGCATACCTGTTATGAATATTTAACTTGCAATGTCTCCCTGCTTCTCCCCTTTACTCCTTAAAGTGAGAGAGCGAGATTCTGCATTTGTCTCACTTCATCCACCAGTACTGAGTCCAGAAGATCAATTCTGGTTTTAGGGGGACTGATGGAAAATAGTTCTGGTTGAAGGAGGACTGATTTGCTCATTGTGTGATGTCCATTTTAGGAAGTTAGCGAAGCCGTGATCTAGTAGAAAAAGTGCTCTCTCTGTATCCTTCAGTGGCTCTTGACCTTGAAATGTAAGGATCCTGCTCTGCGTTTCTTGTACTGTTCCTTAAAATTGTCTCTTGTCAGATGTAGCATATACATCAGCAGCAGCTGTGTATGCAGTCAGGTGTTTCTATCTACTTTCAAAGATGTTGTTTTAATTTCTTTTTGTCTGGGAGGAAGGGTCATTGTCCTATGACTGGGACCAAATGGGGGGAGGAAGATGTTTGACTTGATTTAGTACTATGAGGATGAGGGAAGGGGAATTGCTTTACAGAAATAAACCTTTATTGGGCTATGGGTGGGGTTGGGACAGGGGTTGTTAACCTTCTGTTGCACCCTAAACCTTCTCACACCACACCACCACTTCACAAAAGTGGGAGCAAGACAGAGGCAGAAAACTACAGACCTGTCAGTCTGACCTCTGTGGTAGGGACAGTGATGGAATCACTTCTGAAGGAAAGAATTGTTGAGTACCTAGAGGCCAGTGGGGCACAGGACCCAATACAACATGGATTCACAGTGGGATGGTCATGTCAGATGAATCTAATTGATTTCTTTAACTAGGTGACCAAAGTAGTAGACCAGGGAGGGGTTGTGGACATGGCCTACCTAGACCTTAGCGAGGCATTTGACACAGTCCCACACAAAAGATTAGTAATCAAATTAACCAGCCTTGGAGTGGGTCCCAGGGTGGTAGCCTGGGTAAAACATTGGCTGAACAACAGGACACAGAAGGTAATTGTAAATGGAGTCCACTCAGAAGAAGGAGGGGTTACTAGCGGGGTACCGCAGGGTTCAGTACTGGGTCCAGTCCTTTTTAATGTCTTTCTAAGTGACATTGCAGAGGGACTGGAAAGAAAAGTATGCCTCTTTGTAGATGACACAAAGATCTGCAACAGGGTTGATACACAAGGAGGCATGGAAAGGATGAGAAGGGACTTGGCAAGGTTGGAGGAATGGTCAGAAGTATGGCAGCTAGGATTCAATGCAAAGAAGTGCAAAATAATGCACCTGAGAAACAAAACCCAGGGGAAGAATACACAATGGGGGGAGGTGGTAACAACAACAAAAATGGAAAGGGACCTGGAGATAATCATATCAGATGACCTTAAGGTTGGCAAGCAATGTGAGAAGGCAGTAGGGAGGGCTGGGAGGATACTGGGATGTATAGGGAGAGGCAACACCAGCAGAAAACAGGAAGTTGTTATCCTCTTGTACAGACAGTTGGTGAGACCCCATCTGGAGCCTGCATCCAGTTCTGGAGACCCCATCTCCGCAAGGACATAGACAGGATGGAGGCAGTTCAGAGGAGGGCAACTAAAATGGTGCAGGGTCTGCAAGAGAAGCAACACGAGGAGAGGCTAAAGGAGCTTAATATGTATACCCTTGAGGAAAGGAGGGAGAGGGGGGGCATGATAGAAACGTCTAAGTACCTCAGTGGAATCAACAAAGTCCAAGAGGGTAGCATCCTTCGTAAAAAGAAATGTGCAAGAACAAGGGGACACAATTTGAAGATAGAGGGGGATAGCTCAGGGGCAATGTGAGGAAGTATTATTTCACAGAGAGGGTGGTGGATGCATGGAACAGCCTTCCTGAGGAGGTTGTGGGGTCTAAAACTGTGGGAGAATTCAAGAATGCATGGGACAGGCATAAGGCAATTTTTGTGGGGGTAGGAAGAAATAGGCTGTTGGTTAAATAGGATCTGCAGCTTATCCTCTAGGTAGGGGAAATGGGCAGACTAGGTGGGCCAAGCAGTCCTTATCTGCTGTCAAAGTCTGTGTTTCTATGTTTCTATGTTTCATGCCTTCTGCTTCTTCCTAAGCCTACCAAAGCTAAACCCTAAGCCTACCCTCGCCACGCCCAGCTGTGCCTCACCACTGCGCTCCTGGAACACCCCACTGAAATTGCTCTGTACTGGGTCAGCACCCACTGTAAGATACTTTGTGCCCTGTGGGTTTTGCTATTTTTATGCTGTCATCTTCTGTAATAGTATGCTTATTACTTATATATAAACATTTGTAGTAAGGAAAACAGCCCACATACTTTTTGGACAACCATGTATGTAGCACAGGTCTCTCTTGTTTACTATGAGCTAGCTGGTCCCTTAAAGTCACAGCCCTCCTACAGTACTGTATATGACATACGGGGAACCAAATCATGGTATTCCCTCAACAAGTTGTCACCTTTTAACTGTACTCATCCCCATAATTAGTAATATTTAAACACAGAGTTTTCATAGAGAGTATATAGGGGATATTGTTAGCAGCTTTGCACAGTATAGATTATGATTGCATATATATATATATGTATATATATATATATATTTATTTATTGTCTCTTTCTGTGATTTTTTTTGTAGATACTTGCTCAGGACAGAAATCGATCTAAGTACATAGAGCTACCCTATTTTGCACATCTATGAGCTGCCTCAGGACTAAATGGATTGTATTGCAATCTGGGACTTCTTTCTAAGAAACATTTTAATTTGTATATACTTGTTGTCATTTGTGACAGGGTTTTACCTGCAATTTTAAAGTTTTTATTTTCACTGCACTGTTTGTCTTTTTCACTTTTGGTCGCAGATGGACAATGTCACTTTTATATATATAAGACACCATCCCCTCAATTCTGACATGTCTTTTGATAAAGGAAGTGAATTTCTGAAACATGTTAAGTTGTGCCACACTGGCACTTTAATTAAAGTTATTTTGGCACCTGGACCTGTGAGCAGCATTTTATTTCCTGGTGATGGTGAGTGCGGAATTTATTTTGTGACAGCCTTTGTTTCATTATCCCTGCACCCCAACCTAGTGCGTATTTCTGTTTTTTCTTGCTGGATTGACAATATGAGGAAACTGTACATGGACAAAATACAATATACACAGCATATACACAACATCAGGATAAATTGTGTATAAGAGGCTGAAAGGAGCACCACAGAGGAAGGATATGCAACTAGCGTGGAGTCAATGCAGTCAGCCCATACAGAGATGCAGCCTATGGAGTTAGGTGAATGAGAAGGCACATTGTTGGGATAAAGACAGCAGATTGAGAAGGGCATGTCATCAGGATATAGACCAGGGGAGGGGTGCGGACATGTATATGGGGTAATTGGTGAAAACAGTTACAAGTCACCTTAAATCACTGTAAGAACACATTTTTAAAGGGAGACAGTGATGCTGGTATAGCCAGTTTCAGAGTTTTTTGCGCATTGTTCCAAAGGGAAGGGAGGAAATGGTTTATCGCTGCTTGGCCAAAACGTGGTCTGACTTTGGTAGTTAGAAGGAAGTTATGAGAGAGACTTCTTAGGGGGTACTTTCCAGGAGTGCAAGCAGGTAGATAGTCCTTAAAATACTGTGGAAGCTTATTAGTAATTACTCTATAAGTCCAGAGTAATGCATTATTATGCCACCTAAGGGTAAGAGAACACCAGCCTCTTGTCACATAGAGGGTGCAATGGTGAGTGGAATAGGGAAAGTCAGTAATAAATTTAAGCACCCAATGGTAGAGGGAGTCAAGTGTGGAGAGGGCCACACTCATACTGTGCCCATACAAGAAGTCGGCATAGTCCAGGCGTGGCATGAAGGTGATTTGTACTAGCCTTTTTCCCCCTCCTGAGATAAAATCTGGCTGATCCTAAAGAAAATCCCAAGCCTCTGTTTTAATTTTTTTAGAAAGTTCATCTATGTGGACTTTGAATGACAACTTACAGTCTATCCAAACTCCTTGATATTTAAATGATTCCACAAAGTCCAAAGGTTCACCTAGCAGGATGACTACTTGGGAAACCATCCCTGGGATCAGGAGATTAGAGGCAATAACCAATGGGGAAAGAAGCATAGCCTTCATTTTCTTAGTATTTAAAAGAAGCTTTAGATGCAAGAGGTTTTTCTGTAGGTGATTGAATTCAATATGGAGGTAGTTGCATGCGAGCTCTGGAATAGGCCTGGCTATGTACAACACTATCATCAGCGAATAAGTGTATGTTCGTGGACGGGAGTCTGGTATTTAGATTAGGAATATAAATGGCAAATAAAAGCAGTCCAAGAATGAACCATTGGGGCACTTCTCTTGTGAGTGTTTGCATTGGGGAGAGGTCACCGCCCACCATGACCTGCTGGTAGCGGTCAGTGAAGTAATTGAAAAAACAATTTAGGGCAAAATTGCCAACCCCAGTGTTCTTTAGGGTGACCAACAGCAGACTGTGGTCCACCATATCGAAAGCTTTGCTAAGGTCAAGAAACAGAGCACATACATAGTTCTTATTATCCAGGGCTTTTTGCCAATCATTCACGACCTTGCCAAGTGCAGAGATGGTGCTATGTCGGGGTCAAAAGTCAGACCGGGAGGGATTCAGAAGGTCAGCTTCCTTCACTCGAGTCTCCAGTTTTAAAAAGTGGAATGACATGGGTAGTCTTCCATATATTGGGGAGGATACCCTGAGTTAAGAGCAAATTAAAAAGTTGTGTGATTGGAGGAGAGAGGACATAATATCCAAGTTTGAGGAAGTGAGGTTCAATGAGGTCAGCACCTGCACTTTTCCTGGTATCCAGTTGTAGTAGGAGGTCTTCAACCTATTTCACAGAGACAGGGTTGAAAGAAGACACATTGTCTTGGGTGGGTGTAACTGAGTTAGAACCATCTGGGTTCAGGTTTCCCAGCTGCGGCTGGAGGTTATTGGCTGGAGAGGTGTCAAATGCTAAACCTGCCATGGTAAAATGGTTGTTGAAGAGGTCAAGTGTTTCATTTTTGTCACTGGTGGCACAGCTGCCAGTAAGGATTTTTGGAGGGACTGGGCTGGCTGAGCTGTGGCCTTGTAGGTCCTTTAAGGTTTTCTACAATTTAGAGGTGCTCTAGTTCGTTTGGTGCACCAGTTTCATGCAGCTCTAAAGACTGTCCAGTCTGCAGGCTGTTTAGTTTTTCTTGCCCTTTTCCATACAGAATCCCTATGTAACAGCTCAGATTTCAGGATAGCGGTGAGTCATAGACAAGTTTTCTTTTTAGTGTGGGTTTTAACTGGGAGGGGGGGGGTATGCTTATTGATGACTCCAAATACAATGTTATGGAAGACCTCATAAGCTTGGTCTGTTGTGGGGGCCAAATAGAAGTCTTGCCAGTTAGCATGTTGGAGCTCAGAGAGAAAGGCTAAGGGGTCGAAATTCTGTTGACTTCTCTTAAAGGTATACTTAGAGCAGCACACTGCTTTGGGGGTGGCCCACATGCAGGTAATAGCACAATGGTCACTAAAATTATTGAAGAATACGTCTGTATGTGAGAAGAGACGCAGTTTGTTTACCAGTATTATGTCTAGCAGAGTACTATGCTCCGAGTTTTTTTGTTAGGACGGGTGGCTTCTGATATGAGTTAGGAGAAACCAAAGTTATTGCAAAATTATTTTAGGGGTTTGGGTGCTGCAGAGAGATAATCCATGTTAAGGTCACCCATAATAATAACTTCAGAGGGCAAGGAGTTCACTACATCACGTAAGTCAGTGTTAGTGGTTCAGCAGGTAGCACACTTGCCTCTGAGGCCAGGAGATCAGAAGGCTGTGGGTTCTATCCCCACACCAGGCACTTGGGTTAATATTCCAACACTGCAGTGCAGCACGAGGGGGTGCTGCACTCCTGAGGTGCCGTCTTTCGGATGAGGCATTACACCGAGGTCCCCATCTGCCTGTTCTGGTGGTAGTTCAGGTGGATGTTAAAGATTCCATGGCACTTCTCGAAAACAGTAAGGGAGTTTTTATTTCAATATACACAACAAATCATCATACATATTATACAACAGACAAATAAGTGAACCCACAACAGATAACATACTTGACTAAACAACATATAAGTACACATATTAGTAATTCTTTAAACCAATTTATATTATCTAGTAACCCCAATATTTTCAGTCTCACATTATTCTGTTCCCCCTCCCTTTCCCTGTACAAAACCCTGACCCCCTCTCCCCGTGTCCCCCAGAATTATACTATCCCCTACATACCTCTCATATTTTCTCCTTTTTCTTCCGGTCAAGGCATCTGCCACTTTCCTAAATTTACAGCTTATTCAAATTTCACGAAGTTAATTAAACCTTTCCGCCACATTTCTACTTTCTTCCTTGGGTGATATTTACAGTCATTATTATACACTTCTTTTAAATCTCCACTACACATTTTCTCAATTCCCTCATTAGAAATTTCATTCTCCTGTAGTAGAAGTTGACATCTCCCCTGCCATAGGTAGTACTTTATATAGGCAAAAAGAATATTTACAGTTGCTCAATGATACAATTCCAATAGCTCGGGAAAAATTCCCAGCACCACATTTTTATAAGAAATCTTTTTCAACCACGACATCTTCCACATTTCTGACAAAAAAATCCATAAACCTACTACATAACTACACCGGAGCACAAAATGCTCCTGAATTTCCAGATCACACCCACATCCTGGATATAAGCAATTCCTTTCTTCCACCACCTTATGTTTATGATTCCCTCTTACCCCCACTCTTCCGTGTTCCATTATCCATTGTAAATCTATCATTTATTTTGGTACTCTTGGATTGTTTAACATTTTATACACATACTTATTTTCTCTCATTATACTTCCTTTAAACTCTATCTAACCGACCCCTGTTTCCATCACTATTTTCCTATATATTACTTTTCTTGGCAAACTTAACATTTGTTCTCTTGCTATTTTCCATTTCATAATTTTTTTCAAAGTTTCCTCATAATATTTTGGTATTTCCTTTCTTTTGAACATTTTAGGAACACTTCCCTCCATTCTTCCCACCAGTTTCCGAATACATTCCCCCCCACTGCTCAATCATATTCTCTTTACCCTTCAACATTACCCCAATGTTCTTATACCAAAATATCGTGTGAAAAAATACTATTGGGTTTATCATCCCTAACCTACCTTGTTTTACTGTTTTACAAGTTATTTCTCTCTTAATATGGTTAAGTCTGCTATCCCACAACAGCTGAAAGAAAATTCCTAGTATTCTAGATTCTAAAGTTGCTGGTAGAGGGAAGACTCCTGCAACATATAAAAAAACAAGGTAACAAAAACTGTTTAATAACAAATATTCTTTTATATTTGGACATTTTCCAAGCTTTCCATCTAGCCACTTTCTTCTCTCCCTGTTCTATTGCTTCTTTCCAATTGTCCATCCTCATATCCCCCTCCCAATACTTTATTCCCAGAATTTTCCTGCTATTAGTCGTGATTCTTATATTCCTACACATTCTTTCCCCTTTGTTAGCTGTCCCTATCCACAAACCCTTACTCTTTTCTAAATTAATTTCTGCCCCAGACACTTTTGAATACCTTTTTAACTGAATCATTACCTGCTCTATCTCTTCCTGTGAAACTATATATGTATTCAAATTGTCTGCATAAGCCATTATTTTAACTTTATCCTTCACGTGCCTGCCTTTAATTTCTACTATTTCATGGTCTCCTATAATCTTTCTGATTAATGGATCTAACATAAATGTATATAATACTGGGCTCAGGGGACACCCTTGCCTCACCCCCTATTTTATTTTTATCTCCCTACCCTGAACCCCTCCTATTTCTGTTTCTAGGACCGCATTTTTATATAACAGTCCCACCCATCTGCAAACCTTCTTTGTAATCCCATATTCTTCCAATACCTTTAGTAGGAAATCATGATTCACTAAATCAAATGCTTTCATCTGATCTATTGTTAAAATACATGCTTATTACTTGGCATTACTTGGTATGAAAGAACAGAAGAAGGCCAGAGCCCATCGAGACTGTTCCCCACATATGCAGGACATTATTTATCTATTATCCCTCAACCAAACATCTAATTTGTTTTTAAAGACAGTGGCACTAGTTGCCTCTACCAATTCTTGTGGCAATGTGTTCCATACAATGGATGCTCTTATTGGAAAAAAGTTTCCCCTTTTGCTGGTTTTATATGTTTTTACTTCAAGCTGTTTATTATGCAATCTCAGAACATGTCTCCTTTTGGAGAGTGTTAGACCACATTTTTCCATTAGATCTGGTGAATTTATTAAATTAAAAATCGTAAGCATATCACCTCTTAATCTTCTAGTTTGAAGAGAGAAAAGACCAGTAGCTTTTAATCTGTTCTGATAATCCAAGTTTGTTAATCTTGGAATCATTCTAGTTACTCTCCTTTGAACCTGTTCAAGAATTGCTATGTCTTTTTTTGGTTTGGATTGCAGAAAGGGGAGCCATAGTCTAGATACGGTCTAATGTATGCCCTATGCAATGGAATACATAGATACATACATAGATACATAGACAGTGTCGGCAGATAAGGGCCTATGGCCCACCCAGTCTGCCCATTTAAGTTTGTAAGTTCAGTTTATGTTTTCCAGGAAGTCTGTTGCCCCTTACCCCTGACCTCCAGAATTCCTTTATGTCTATCCCATGCATTCTTAAATCCCGTGATTGTTTCAGCCCCCACCACTTCCTCTGGCAGGGTGTTCCACTTGTCCATAAGTGAATAAGGCATTGTTCAATGCGATTAACAAAAGTGTGTTTTATTTGCCTCAAAAGTCTGTTGGTCATGCAAGCAGTTCTAACACAGTGATCATTTGATGTAAGTTTATTATTAACATATATCCCTAAATCTTTTTCACAATTTGATGAGTGAAGTGGCAGTCCATTTATATACAGTAATATATCGTTTTTGGATTATTTACACTGAAATGCACTACTAAACATTTGTCTTGATTAAACTGCATATGATTTTCATTTGCCCAAAGTGTTAATTTTTCAAAATCCTTCTTTAATGCAGAAATATTTTCTTGATTATTAACCTTGCCCCCCAATTTAGTATCGTCTGCAAATTTAACCTGAAGTTATTTGGCCCTGTTTGTAAATCACTGATAAAGAGATTAAACAATGTTGGTCCCAAGACCGACCCCTGTGGAATACCACTTGTCACACTACCTGAATCAGGCAAGATATCATTAATTCTGACTCTCTGAGAACAATTTGTCAACCAGTTTAAAGTCCAGTTGACAATATCCAGTGACAAACCTAGATTGTGCATTTTAGTAATGAGTTTTTCATGTGATACTTTATTGAAAGCTTTACTAAAGTCCAAAAGAATTATATCGGTAGGGATACCCACATCTAGTAGGGTACTTATATTATTGTAAAAATATATCAGATTGGTGGTGCAGGAATACTTGGGAGTAAACCCATGCTGATTTGAATCATAAATTCAAAATTGTTTACAATCTTGATGTATTAGAGACTTCATTACTCATTCCATTAATTTACCAGCCACTGAGGTCAGGCTAATTGGATGATAATTTTGCACAGAACCTCTATTGCCTTTTTTAAATATGGGAGTAACTATTGCTGAACGCCAATCATTTGGTACAATGCTTTCTTGTAAGGATTTGTTGAAGATAATTGACAAAGGTATAGAAATATTTATAGAGGTTTTGATCAGAAACCATGGATGAATACCGTCTGGGCCTGGACTAGTATTTTTTTTTTAGTTTTTTGATAGCCTGTATAATGTCAGTTGGATAGAACCTATGATAATCTATGTGGTGAACTTTAAATGTACTAATAGGTGATTTTTGAGAGAAGACAGAACAAAAGTACTTATTAAAGAGATTTGAGGTTTCTATATCTGATAGAGAAGATCCATTGGTTATAATGGGACCAATGGTCCTTGATACACCTTTTTTACTATTTATATAGGAGAAAAGAGATTTGTGACAGTCTTTTGTGTGAGCTAATTTAAATTATAGCTTATTTTTGCCAATTTAATAGAATTTTTAAAGTTTTTCACAGATAGTCTGTATTTATGTAATAGAGTAGTTTTAAATGGAACAGAACTATTCTTAAGTTTCCCAAAAAGTTTAATTTTTATTTTAATCTGATTTTTAATTGTCTTGTTGAACCAAGGCGGAATGTTTCCTTTATTATTAAATTTCATCTTAGATGGAATAAAGGTATTTTCCAAATAATGTACAATGTTTTTAAAAAAGGTCCCAAACTTGTGTTGTACTATTAAGAAGATTCGATTCCCAGTTTATGTTTTATAAGTATTCATTGATTTTAGAAAAATTTGCTTTATTATAATTTTTTCCTTCTTTTGTTGTTGGCAATACTCAATTATGTCCCAAGTTTTTAAAAGAGTAGGGGAATTTCCCCGGTGCCCTGGCCAAACTTTCCCCCATTCACTAAAAATACCACCAACAGCTTAATCTGGTTCAAAGTCAGTTGGCATTCATCTGCTTCCCTCTCCCCCAGGTCATGCCTGAAAATAGGCAGAACTTGTCTAGTGCACTTACCCTGTCAACAAAAACTAACTAAACTAAACTAAATACTTCAATGCCTTGTTCCCTGCTGAAGGAGGCCTATAGCAACCAATAATGTGGATGTGGGATGACAAGGAAAGTTGCACCTTTAAGGCTGTACCATTCAGATTCCTGTAGTAGTGAGGTGGAGTCAACTACAGAGGCAGTGTATTTGTCATGAACATAAATGGCTACTACCCCCACCCCTTGCTAATCTGTCTGTCCTGTAGACGTTATATGAAGGGATGTTGATTTTGGAATCCAAGGTTGATGGCCTTAGCCAAGACTTGGTCACCACTATGATATCAGGTAGTGCCAGCCCACCCTGCTCCTCCCCCACCCATCCCCAGCCAATGACTGCCACGGCCCACCTCTCACCACCATGGCCAGTCACTGACTGAGCTCCCTATGAGTGCATACGACTGTAAATAATACATGCTCAGTGAATGAATGCTGGGTGTGGGGGTGGGGGCCACTAGACTACCAGGGATAAAAGGGATTTGACTATCAATATTACATTTTACAGTACCGCAGGACTTGGGTTCAGGGATCAGTGATCAGGGCTTGGGGGACAAGATCAGCCCTGTGGGGCTGTTACCTCTACATGCTGATTGGGGTGGGGGCCAATAGCCCTGTGGGGCACTTGTCATCAGTATTGGGGGATCAGGGCTGGGGGTCCCATAGCCCTGTGAGGCATTACTGTGTGCATTATTGGGGAACTGGGGGCAGGGGGTGGCTCTTACAGTAGGTGGGGGGGGTTTCTCTAACCTTGTGGGGCTGTCTAGTGGGGCTGGGATGGGGCTGCGGGGGTGGCACACAACCCCAGTGGATGCAAGTTATACCAGCTATTTGCTGGTGTAACTTTTCATTGATGGATGTCCACCGGGGGTCTTCTAGAATGGCAACAATGGGGACTTTATTGCTGCCATTCCAGAATAGGGTTCAACAGCTGCCATAAACCCCTTAGCGCCATGTCACAGGGGGTTTAGGGCATTACTGGTGGCATAAGTCCACTTTGGCACAAGCAGCTGCAACACATCACAGGCTGCTTTGCAGACTACTGTACATCACATCTCCTGGTGTAACTTGCTATTTGCACCATTTTTTTTGGGGGGGAAGTCAAGTTACGCAAGGTGTATCCCTTTGAGAATCAGGCCCATGGGGTAGATCTATACGGGGCTATGAGCTATTTCAACATAGTAGAAAAGAAAGGGAGGAGGAATTGCACTCTACATCAGATCTGATCTTAATCCAACTGACATTACAAACAAAATCAGATCTTCAGAATCCACAGAATCTATCTTGACTAAAATAGATGGGGCCAAAATAAGTAATACCATTGGGGGCCTTTGTTATCATCTTCCCCCCGACTCCCCCACATTAAATACTGAAGAAATAATGGAAGAACTAGAAAATGTCAACGTGGGAGAAACATTGCTTCTGGGAGACTTAAACTTCAACGATATAAACTGGAAAAACTGGACAGTGACTAGTGGTACCTCTAAGGCAAACTCTCCTTGAGACAACATGTACACCCCCCACCTGAGGTCAAACTATTCCTGATATTGTATAGACCTCTGAAGATATTAAAATGTTTAGTCTCTGCTCCACTTGCCAGTAGTGATCTCAATATTGTTTAATTCAGACTAGCTACTGAATTCTCAACATTAAATAGTGTTAATGAGATCTTTGTATTTAATAGAGCAGATGTCAATAAAATTGATACAACCCTTTCTGATATTGATTGGAACAAATTATTTAAGGATAGCTCTGTAGAGGACATGTGGTCTATGATTAAGACAATAATTCTAGACACAGCAAGACTTTATGTACAGTATCAACCATAAAAAAATATGTAAATTAAAGCTAAAAACAAAATGGATACATAGAAAAATACAAAAACAACACCAAAAAAAAAACAAGCATTTGTCAATGCTGAACGTTCACTTGCATGTATTTGCAGTGGTGTTTGGCACTTATGGTACTTTACCCTAACAACCTGGGCATTGCTGGCATGTGCACTACAAATTTTCAACATGGCCTTTTTGTGACCCCCATCTCATAAAAGCATTTGGGATCTCTGCTCATGAACAGTGGCACTGTGATTTTGTTACTCTGTCCTGAATGTTGATTTCCCACAGTGACAGCGCTTGCTGCGCCAGATGTGCAAAAACACAGTTCAGACAGGATGTGAAAAATGACAGCTGTACCATTCATAGGGAGGTGTGAAGAGATGGCAATGTTGAAAATCTGGAGTGAAAATATTAAAAATGCTTGAACTTACGAGCGTATGTGGAAACTGCGCAATGCACGCTCATAGCACAGTCATTTCATGGACTTCTTTCACCAAATTTTCAACATAGGCATTTTGTGACCTCTGTTCAAGAACAGTGTCACTATGATTTTCTTAATCTGCTGTGAATGTCAATTTTCCACAGTGACCGCGTCATTGTGTGCCAGATGTGCGAAAACATATTTTGGGCAGTATCTGAAAAATGACAGCTCTACTGTTCATAAGCGGGTGTGCAAAAATGGTAATGTTGAAAATCTGGAGTGAAAATATTACAGATTTTCACGATTACAAGTGTGGCATGGAAATGCTGCAATGCACACTCGTAACATAGTCATTTTGTGGAACTTTGTCACCAGATTTTCAACATAGGCATTTTGGGACCTTGCTCATGGACAGTGTCACTGTGACTTTAGTCATCTGTCCTGAACATTGATTTCCCACTGCAATTGTGACACTGTGCGCCGGATGTGTGAAAACACATTTCAGCCAGGACATGAAAAATGACAGCTGTACTATTCGTAAGTAGATGTGAAAAAATGGCAATGTTGAAAATCTGGAGTGAAAATATTACAAATTCTCGAAGTTACGAGTGTGCATGGAAACTGCACAATTCACGTTCATAACACAGTCATTTTTGGAATTTTTTCACCAAATTTGCAACATAGGCTTTTGGGAGCCCATCTCATGAACAGTGACACTGTTGCTTTGTTAATTGGTCCTGAGAGGTGATTCCGCGCAGTGACCATGAAATCACCTTCCGGGACTGAATAACCACATGACAGTGACTGAATTCATGAGGTGGGGTCCCCAAGAACCCCATATTGAAAATGTGGTGGCAAAATTCATAAAAATGGCTGAGATATCCACCTAAGTTGAAAACCCCAATTTATACCAATATACAGTTTACCAGCATTTCTTCAGTTTGCAGTCGGCTTTGAAGAGTGCAAACATGTTCCCACTCCACTAAAGATAGTCATAGTCCGGAGGTAAGTATGGGGTGAGGCAGGGGTGTGAGGAAGTGGGTTGCACAGAAGGTGGGTGCGGCTTGGGGGACAGGTGCCACTGACAGCAAGGGACCATTTTCTGTTTTCATAGGTTTAAAAACAATAAAAACCTCACAGGACAGTTTTTGTAATTACAGGGACATTGGCCACACTGGGGTGGGCTCCCAGTGTGCCACCTGGGTGTTTTTTTGGGGGGCCTGGATCTGATGGGGATTGAGCACCCTGTTAGCACATACAATGTGTTTGGGGGGGTGCATGAGCCAAAGGGGATTGGGCACCCCTCGGCACACAACGAATGGGTTGTTTGTTGGGAGGGGCTGAAACTGACAGGGATTGGGCACCCCATTGACACATACAATGTGTTTGAGGGGAGAATAATGAGGGAGCAGGGAGGACAGCAGCAGAGGGAGGAAGCGGGAGGGATTTCATTAGCAGCCGGAGGGAAAAGGATGACATCAATATGCTAAATACACACGTTACCACTGCTGATTGCAGCGGTGCTTTTCTTTCAAGTGAAGACCACTGCAGCCAAACTGCTGTCATAGACAGCTTGGGCATCCATTGGTACAGTACAGTCGTGCCCTCTACACCGAGCACTGCATTGGAGAGGAGGGTCACACACCTCCAAAAAGTCATACTATCCCAAAACATTCCTTGTGCATTTGCGCAAGTGACTGCAAAAAGAAATTATATAAAAATATCTACCCAACAAGTCCTATATATGTTGGAAGATGTACAAAAAAAAAATACAAAAATCATGAGATAAGGAAAGTTAAAATTGCTACAGAACATATACTAGCTGACCTAGCTAAAAAAGGTAATAAATTATTTTACAGTTATATAAATTAATTAAAAAAAAGGTAAAGTTGGACCACTTACAACTGCAACTAAGTCTATAAACTCTCCAGAAAATATGGCTAATTTACTGAACAACCATTTTTGTTAAGTTTTTGGCTCAAATGCCTCCATTCCTAACCATATAAATACTGAAGCCACAACAGTAATTACTTTCAACTAAGAAGAAATTAACAACAAATTAAAGATTTTGAAATCTGGTTCCTCACCTGGGCCTGATGGAATAACTACTGCTATGGTTAAAATTATGCACAAACATCTTACACTACCATTACAGTTAATGTTTAATCTTAGTATTCAGACAGAATAAATACCGGCAGATTGGAGAACAGCTAATGTGATGCCTCTGTATAAAAAGGGAGACAGGGGAGACATGGATAACTATAGACCCACTAGTCTCACACCTGGTCTGTGCAAGGCAAAGGAAGGAGTTATTAAAGATAGGCTGGCATCAACACTAGGCAATTTTGATGAAAATTAACATGGTTTCTCAAAAAGGCTGATCATGTATAACTAACCTATTCTGTTTCTGTGAACATGCCAGTCAAAGTTTAGACCATAGAACATCTTGTGATATAGTCTTTTCAGATTTTAAAAAGGATTTTGATTCAGTCCCCCACTATGCCCATATTGAAAACTAGTACCTATGGAAATTCACCTGTGGTTTATTAAATGGGTCCAAAACTGGCTGGAAGGCTGAAGACAAAGAGTAATCATTGATGGACATACCCTCGACTGGAGGTCAGTAACTAATGGCATCTCGCAAGACTCGGTTCTTGCCCCTTTAATTTTTCAGGTATTTATAGCTGATCTTTACTTGAACCTAGACTGGACCATTAAGTATGCAGACAACTGTGAAATTGTTGGAACTTGCAGAAATCAAGAAGAAAATTACAAACTTCAAAAAGATTTGGATACAATATCATCCAAATATTGGGTCTTTTAACATCAGTAAATGTAGTGTTATGCATCTAGGCCCCCGAAATTGAGAATATAGTTACCTTTTAATGGCCGATAACTAAATAAATCTGATTGTGAAAATGATTTAAGGATCATTATAACCAAAAAATTCTCTTTTGACAAACAAATAACTGAAAATCTCTCTAAAGTAAACAAGATTTGGTGGTCCATAAGGCATAAGTAAGTTCAGCCTGATGTCTTTATAAAATAGATGGCTGAGAGAAGATTTCATGTTGGCAAGAGAAGTAATCAGTGATGAATATTTCATGACTGATATGGGAATAGAGTTTAAACAAATAAAGGTAAACACTAGGGGTCACCCTCTGCAGTTGAAACAAAATCACTTTTCTTCAACCAAACAAGCATATTTTTACTCCCAAAGAATTATCAAACCCTGGAATGTGTTGCCCTCAAATGTGGTTGTGAGTGAATCTAAGCTAACATTCAAAAACAGATAAGATCAGTTTTTGCTTGCAGATAGCACAATGTGCTATTACGGATGATTGACAGGAGCATCATATGGGAACTAGCCTTCTGCTCCTTTTTCACATCTTAGTGAATCTTAGTTATTAAAAAAAATCCAGTACTTCTTATTTTGCTAGGAGGTTATGTCTAGTAGCAGTTTTAAAATGCTAACGTTCCAACCAATTTAAGTTAAGTTGTTCTCATGTAGGGTGTGTCTCTAGTTGTGTCATATATGAACATATACTGGAAGAAAGAAAGAAAGAAAGAAAGAAAGAAAGAAAGAAAGAAAGAAAAGATTCAGTGTGGCAATAGGTTGTCCCCAGCTACTGTGCTCTTTGAACAGACTCAAGGCACAGGGGTGGGTAGCCAGGATAGGGAGACAGCACTGCTGATGGCAGTACTTCCTAGCCCAGGGAAGTGATGTTGATGATCTGGCACTGCAGTGACCCTGTGGCAGGCCAGGGAGCTTGCTCCCACCACCAGGGACCCACTGTGTCATCTGAGGCCAGTAAATGGCATAGGGGCCATCTACTGGGTGGAGGGCGTAGGGAAGAAAAAGGGGAAAAGAGGAAGAAATGCCCACCCTTCGTCTGAATGACTAACAGAAACTGGTACACTCAGGTCCCACTCCATGCAGCCTACTACCTGATAATTGTTAAGGGGAAGACCCCACCAACTCCCAAAGCACATGCCAAGGAGGGAAATGGTAGGTGGGGTTGGGTAGTCACCGGAGGCCCTGAGGAAAGGAACAAAAGACTGGATGGGGCTAAAAACTGCTGTAAAATACAACATAAAGAGAATTATTCTGAGTATCTCCATACAAGCCCTTTGGGTGTAAGAACAGCTCAGTTCCATAGTTCTATTGCCCAAGGAACTCAGATCCATAAGCAAATGGTTTGATACCTTTTATTGGACCAGCATAGATGTAACAAAAAGAAAACAGCACCTAAGCTTTTGGACCAACCAAGTCCTTCCTCGGAAGCTTATGCATAAGCTTTCAAGGAGGAACTTGGTTGGTCCGAAAGCTTAGGCACTGTTTACATTTTGTTACATCTGTAGTAGTCCAATAAAAGGTATCAAACCATTTGCTTCTGGATATGTTCTTATAAGGACCAATATGGCAACTAAACTATTTCTGTATGCCAAAGAACTCAGAGAAGACACTCTTCTAACAAAAAAAGGGAATCAGACATAAAAAAATACAGACATTGGCCTGGATATTCAAACTGCGCCCAAAAAGTGCGCAACAGCAGGAGCAAGTGCAAGTCCACTGAGCCCATGTGCAAAAAGCGTGATATTCAAAAACTGTGCAGACCAAGATGCGCCTACGGCCGATGACTGAATATCGCACCACCTGCACCATAGCGCAACTAGGGGTGTGAAACTGAGCATATCTGATGCGCCATAGCGCAACAAGGGATGTTCAGCTGAGCAGTCCAGATGCGCCATAGCGCAACGAGAGATGCCCCCTGCAGCAGGGCAGCAATGCAACAGCACAACCAGGAATGCAGGGGCCCACCACCCATGCCACAGATGGGCAGAGGAACACACAGCAGAACAGACATAGTCCCCCACACCCCATGCACTGTACAACTGGGGGAGAGCTGGAATAACTACTGGCCCATGGATACCAGCAACCAACCCACAGCCAGGCCATGGTGCCCCAGCACACCCTCTGGCAAGCTGTGACTGGCACACAAGGAGGGCCGACCACCTCGTACCACACCATCCCACCAATGCAGAGCACATCCTGCACTGTGATCCCCATACACCCTGCCCAGGAGTAGCGCCCAACAGTGAAGGACACCCCATGCATGCCACCACCCCCACTGTGACAATGCAACCCTGTGCACCATGGAGCCATGCAAGGCAGCCCCACCATGAGCACCCTGCAGCGGGTGGCAGCAAACAGCGATGCAACAGATGCATACACAGTGCACTCTGCACATCCCCCCGAGGTACAGCTGAGAGACCGATGATGCATCACCACACAAGGTACCCCACATGTGACAGGGCATGCCCTGGACCCCACCTCCAGTGGTACAGCACCCTGCACACCCTCCCAAGGCCACATCCCATCCCAGCACTGGCCACAATAGCCAGCACAGACATGTACAGTGTAGCATGGAGGCATGCACCACACAGGATGCAACACAGTGCATGGACAAACACCCACCCATACCCAAGGGCACACCAACACAGGGACACAGTAGCAGGTCAACCAAGCCACTGACATGTGGCCACGGCTGATGTGTACACATGGCCAGCACCCCTACATTGCACAGGTGTGCCAGCCACCCTGCGCAGGCACCATGAAGCTGTATGCTACCAGTATGTTGCCGGAGCACAAATGACAGACACTGGAGCACATCCCCTGCAACAGACACAAGCGACAGCATGGATGGGGGACAACAACAGCAGAGGCCACAGTGCCACTGGAGGCAGACGTGCACCATACTGGTGAAGGCAGGCAACCTGGCATTGTGCCGGGTACAGTTGTTATCCAGCATGGACAGCCACCACTGACACGAAAGCAGACCATGCATATCACAAGGGTGTCAGCTGCACAGGCCATGGATGGTCTGACAGGGGTGCCATGCACACAGTGCAGGCTCCGTGGACCCCTGTACACAGGCATCCAGTGCACAGAGTACAACACACAAACCACAGACAGTGACTGATCCCCCTGCCCACACCATAGGCGGTTCACCTCCGCACACACATACACACACGCCCATGCGTGCACCACCCCTGACGCCATGCACACCACTGCAGCTGAGCACCTGTAGCCCACTGCAAATCAGAGACCACCACAGTTGTCATAACAAAATGCATATATTGAAAAGATGTCAAGAAAAACTATTTACAAATATTTGCAAGAGGGGGAAAGGGCCACATAACAGGTGGGGGTGGGTAAGGGGCAGGGTTGAACTTATGGGAGAGGGAAGAAGGGGTGTGAGGGTGGGTCAAAGGGGGGAAGGTGGTAGTTGGGGCATGGGGACATCAATGGCCACCCAGTCCTCCTTTTCCTGGTGCCGATGAGAGCTCCTCTGTCTCCTCCGGACCCCATGGCGGTGCATTCGCTGCAGGAGCTGCAATGTCTCCCTTGCCACCTACAGCAGCTCTTGAATACCCTGCTGTATTTGCAGGAGTCGCCAGCCACCTAGGATGAGGGATCAGAGTCAGTAGGTGTGACTCTCCATCCCCCTGCAGCCCACCCATTGTGCATGGCATACAGCCATGTGACACACCCCTGTGATGGTGTGTGACCACCCACAATGACCATGTCCACAAGACCTGCCCACCCAGGCAGCCACAGCCATGTGGACCACTGCACACACACACCGCCCATGTCCTGCACAGCACCACCATGGCCGTACAGTGACTTGGCTATGCAGTGTGAAGGCAGTGCCACAGTCATGTGCCTGGTGCACGCATGGACCACCATTGACGCACTCCCGGACATGCAGTGCCACTGGACAGTGCTGACTGTAACAAGTTGTGTGCATGGCAGTGGTGTCAATAGATGGTGGCCATGCCCCACTGCCCGCCCAGTTATACAGCATGCAGTAGTAATCATGGATGTAAGGCACTCACCATCATCAGACTGGTCCACATGCCGCGGACCACCATCACCCATCCTGTCCCTCTGCTCCTCAATGTGGTGCCTCCTGTCCCTGTTGCGCCACTGTTCTTCTGGCCCTAAGGTGCAAACATGGAGAGAGGAACATCAGTACAGTGTGGTAGCAAAGACCCCCCACCCCCATGTGTGTGCAATCCCACACAGCCATACCCATCCACCCCACACCCCAATACCACCACCACGGCCAACACCGGATGGCCCCCCCATGTGCCAGACACATGCAACCGTGATACCCATATGGGCGATAAAAGTGTATGGCTGTTGCACCTACCTGGCCGTGGCACCGTGCACCTCCTGGCACATGCTCTCAGGTCCGGGTCCCTGTGCCTCAGGTCCCCATAACGGTGGCGGCACTGCTCCGCTGTCCGCCCCATATCGGTGGCCTCCTCCATGGCATCCACCAACCAGACAGCACTCCTGGCCCTGTCCAGGGGTGCCTCTCCAAACAAAGCCCCAGCATGGGGCTCAACTATCGCCACCAGGTTGGTGAGCTCTACCTGGCTCCAAACCACAGCATGCCTCCCCGCCATCTCTGCTGCCTGGTTCAAGCAAAATGGTGCTCTGCAGCACGGTTCTGCCACATGCAGATGCTGTGCGATACAGTGCTGCCATTCCCTATCACACTGTCACCGAACAGCACTATAGTGATGGACCCATGCCTGACTCATGGGCCTAGGTGGCAATGGTCGGGCACAGGGTCAAGGGTCTCTGGCGCACGGACAGCCACAGCGTGATTGGAACCCAATGCATGTAGCACAATTGGGTGCCTGTGTGTCACCTCCCGTAGTGGCCTACAGCGCTGTTGCCCCAGTGTGCCTACGATGCCCCAGTGCCACAGCGCCATATAGGTGAACAGCGCTGTAGCACCACTGGCACAATGGTGGCCATGACCTGCATTGCCTCCCGCGCACAGCATGTCAGCAGCATGACAGGCGCCTGCGTCATCAACCCAGGCATGTGCAGTTAGGTGTGTACTGCACATGTCACAGAACTGCGCTCTTGGCTCAGCACATTCAACACAATTGCGCAAAGCGCAACAGCGTGATATTCAGCTGGTATATGAAAATCATCTAATCAGCCATTCAATGATGCAGTCACTGCATTTGCATCCACTTAAAGATGCGCCTCACCTCATTTGCATGGGTTGCGCTATAAAAATGTGACATTGGGCTGCACTGGCCATAGTCAGTTACTGCAGTCTATTGCGGTGAGTTGCATGCTGTTTGGGAGTGTGGACTGTGGTGTTTGGGACATGCATGGGACTGCACAGTCACAGGTAACACCTGTCATTCTCACAGGATGAATCATGACCGATCATGTGGTGGAGGAAGAGGAACAGAGTCCGTGGGAGAAAGAGGAGGCCAAACTTTACAAAGGCCAAGACAGATGCCCTGTTTGAGGCCTACCTCGACCAGGAGCCGCTTCTCAGTGGACGCCAGGGAACACCACAGGCCCGTGCTGCTGCATGGGAGGAGGTGGTGCATGCTGTCAACCTGCATGGCAGCCACCAGCACTCTGTGCAGGAGTGCAAAAAGAAGATGGGCACAGACAGGCAGAGGATTAAAGAGAAGGTGGCTGCCACCAGGGCAGCATGGTCTGCGACTGGTGGGGGACAGCTGGAGGTGCAACGCCTGACCCCACAGGAAGAGCGGGTTGCTGGCAGCATGCAGTGTTGCACCATTGAGGGTGTTCCAGGTGGTGTATTCCAGATGGGTGGTAGCCCGTCACTGCATGGTAGGTCATGGTCTGTCTATTGGGGGGGGACAGGGTAGGTCACATGCAGTAATGCTACTTTTTTTTCCTTACAGCTCCTGAGTGTCTGCATGGGTCAGCGGTGGTGGGTTTCTCCACTGAGGCCAGTAACATGGAGATGGAGGTGGGCCCATCCACCTCCACAGGAATACGGGGGTCAGGGTGACAGTGGGCCCGCTTGGACGTCTGGACTGATGTTGGTGGAGCAGGTGTGGAGGAGGCCCTGCCCATGTCCCAGTGTGCCAGCGTCCATGGATGCCAGCATGCTGAGACTCGGGCAGGTGCCGGATCCATCACAGATGATAATGGAGCTAATGTCATGGGCAGTGACACGTGTGTGCCACAGGATGGCCACACAGCAGGTGACATTGTGGCCATGGCTGTGGGTGGTGCCACCATGGAGGCCTGTGTGTCATCACAGTCCAAGCCTGTGCCTGTCTGCACCAGTGGGGCAGCACTGGTGTGTGTCCAGGACAGTGGGACTGTTGCGGCCACTGCAGCGGCACCATTGAGCCCTGGAGAGCGGCAGCTGAAGGGGCAGCATCAGCAGTCGGCCAATGGCCATGGGGATACAGTGTCAGGGGCGGTGTCAGTGCACCACTTGTGGACATGCCCAGGCCGTGAAACCCACATGCTAGTCCTTAGCCCCATTGCTGCCCCCCCATCATCAAGCCAGTGGGGATTCACATGGTACACTCCACCTGGGTTCCCAAATTGAAAAACACATACAGCAACACATAAGCTGTAATATCCACCATGACTGCACAAGAAGGAATCTTTTTTATTTGATCTTTCTGTTATAGTTACTGACCTTTATCCTCTGAACTCAAAGAAATAAATCATAGAAACATAGAAGTTGATGGCAGATAAGGACCACAAGGTCCATCCAGTCTGCACTGTATTCATGTCCACCACTTCCTGAGATAAGCCATTCCATGCATCCACCACCCTTTCTGTGAAAAAGAACTTCCTCACATTCCCCCTTAATCAGCCTCCCTCTAATCTCATGCTGTGTCCTCTTGTCCTGCAATTTTTCTTATATTGAAATATGTTAGACTCTTTCACCTTGTTAATGCCCCTAAGGTGTTTGAATGTTTCAATCATATCACCTCTCTCCCTCCTTTGCTCTAGGGTATACATATTGAGCTCCATTAGTCTGTCCTCATATGTTTTCTGATGCTGTCCCTGCACCATTTTGGTTACCCTTCTCTGGGCTGCCTCCATTTTGCTAATGTCCTTGTGAAGGTGTGTCCTCCAGTACTGCATGCAGTACTCCAGATGGTGCCTAACCAGTGTCTTGTAAAGAGGGATTATTACCTCCCTCTTACGACTTATGACACCCCTACTAATACACCCCCACATCCCCCTAGCCTTATCTGCTGCTTTAGTGGTCTGCTTGGATGATTTCAGGTCATCTGTGATGATGATGCCCAAGTCTCTTTCTTCCCTTGTGACTGCCAACAACTCCCCTTCCAACCTATAGGTGGCTTCATGGTTTCTCTTCCCTATGTGTATGATCTTGCACTTCTTTGCTTTAAACCCCAGTTGCCACTCTTCTGACCATTTTGCCAGTTTATCCAGATATCTTCTCATTCTGCCCACCCCATCTGGGTCATCTACTCTGTTGCAGATCTTGGTGTCATCTGCAAACAGACAACTCTTGCCCTCCAGTCCATCTGCAATGTCACTGATGAAGATATTGAAGATGACTGGCCCCAGGACTGATCCCTGAGGTACCCCACTTGTGCCCTGCATCTCTTCTGACTGAATACCATTTACCACCACTCTCTGTTTTCTGCCCATCAACCAGTTTGCCACCCAGTCGACCAACTGCTGACTCACCTCGAGCCTACCCAGCTTATTAATCAATCTTCTATGTGGAACAGTATCGAAAGCTTAACTGAAGTCAAGGTAGGTGACATCAACTGCTTCTCCTTGGTCCACCACTCTGGCTACCCAGTCAAAGAAATCTATGAGATTAGTTTGACAGGACATTCTTGTTGTAAATCCATGCTGTCTTGGATCCTGTGCTCCTATGTATTCCAAGTTTTGCACTAGTCTTTCCTTAAGGAGTACCTCCATAACCTTGCTCACTACTGAGGTAAGACTGACTGGCCTGTAGTTCTCTGCCTCCTCCCTGCTACCACTCTTGTGGAGCGGAATCACATGAGCCCTTCTCCAGTCTTCTGGGACCTCTCCTGTGCTCAGAGACTCACTAAACATTTTTTGATAATGGCTCTGTTAGTTCCACCCTTAGCTCCTTTAGTACCCTGGGATGTATGCCATCAGGTCCCATTGCCTTGTTTACCCTGAGCTTATCAAGCTCTTGTAGGGCCCTTTCCTTTGTGAAGGGACTAGTGCACATCTCCCTCCCCCCCGTGTCCATGATGCTGAGCTGTGGGCCCTGCCCTACCTTCTCCTCAGTAAATACTGAGCAGAAGCATCTATTTAGGGATAGATGCTTTTACATGGTCCTCCTCCTCACACTCCCCCTTATCCCCTTTGATCTTAGCAATACCCCCTCTGGACTTTCTCATTTCACTAATGTATTTACAGAAAGTCTTGTCCCCTTCTTTTACTGTTCATGCTAGTGTTTCATCAAATCATTAAATTAAATAATATCAACATCATCGTCTTCAAACACCACCAAGGAAGCACCCTTTTTAGTAGACACCAGTTGCAGCTGTTCAACATCATCACTTTTATATTCTTGTTACTCTTCTCTGAACTAGTAAGAGAATCTGTTGAGATTGACTTTTAGGAAGGTAAGGCACTGTACATTTTCAGGAATAAACCTTGTGTGGCCATCAGCGACAACATTTCCAGCTGTGCTAAATATACGCTCACAGTGAACACTAGTGGGAGGGTAATTAAGAAGTTTAATAGCAAAGGCAGATAGTGCAGGCCAGATGTTTTTCTTTTCTAGCCAGTACTCAAAAGGGTCATCAGTAATATCAATGAGTGGTTCTCATAAATATGCATCCACACTAACAGATAAAGACAAAGAAGGTGGCTCCATGTCAGAGAGATCTGAATTATTAGTTTCCATGAGTTTTGACCACAAAGTCTGAGAGTCATCTGTGTGCTTTTCAGAATGAGATGTCTTCTTCAAGGGTATATGAAAGAGGACTTTATGCAGGACTACCCAATGTTGATGATGATGGAGTACATGGTAATACTAAGTGGAAATTATTGCTGTCACCACAAATAGATGTTGCATCATCAGGTGCAGCATCCGCATTACGTGATTCACTTGCATTGTCAAATATAGTCTTGCCCTTTTCCTGTGCAATTGCTGAGGTCAGCATGTTTTAGTATTCAAGATAAGAGTCACTGAGATCTGAAGGAGGCACTGTTGCAACTTAAACTGAAGGTCAGGAAGGGTGGAAAGAAGAACATTTTTGTCTGTCATGATATTGTGAAGTCTTCAGCAGTTTTGGAATTGCTGTATCAGTTGGTTCAGGAGGTACACATCAAAATTGTCTCCATTTTATTCAAAACCTCCACACAGCCTCCTGATTTCCTTGTTCAATAACATTTATGATGGGAATAACTTGACTTAGAGTAGCATTCTCGTTGCTAATCTGTCAAGTTGCTTCCTCAAATGGAGTCATAAGCAATGTAAGATGCTCCATGAGGCCCCACTGGAATGAATTTAGCACAACACTATCTGCTACGTTGTGCTCCATGGTATATTCATGGACTGCTTTCTTTTGTGTGAGAACTCTCTCACACATGTAAAACATTGAGTTCCATCTTGCCGGAACATCTTGTTTTAGTTGCTGTATTGGTAAGTTTTTTTTTTCTGGAGTTCAGCCAAGATACCACGTGATTTTACAGAGTGACTAAATGGTCACAGATTTTCTTTGCAGCTCCCACTAGTGCTACAGTACTGTTGTCACTGGAAAAGAAAGCTCGTACTAAGAAATTTAATGAATGTGCAAAGCACGGAATGGGAGTAAAACAACCTTATTTTAATGTACTAATAATATTGGCACCATTGTCTGAAACCACAGATTCAGTAGTGAGTCCCAGGAGTTCTAACCACTCAGACATTTGGTCACCAAACTCTTCCAAAATATTGTCGGCTGTGTTCTGCTTACCAAACATGGTAACACATAGAACTGCCATTTTTTTGTTTACCTTTGTGTGCACTGTTGCTTGTGGTGGTGTTTGAAGACAATCGTGACACCCAATGTGCTGTGATGCACATATAATCTGTGGTTTGAGAACTCATCCACATGTCTGTGGTCAGGTGCACATAACCACATTCATTGTCTTGAAGAGCCAGTTTTATTTTACTTTGCATACATTCATCCATTTTGGGAACAGCCACAGTCGCAAAATATTTACAGCTTGGTATGTTGCAATGAGGAGAAAAATATTTTAAAAGGGATCTAAAACAATCATTCTCCACCACAGCAAATGGTTGCAGGTCCTTGTCTATAAATCCAGCGTTTAATGGCCTAATTTTTAATGTGACTAGATGTGATCTACCGTAGGCAGTTTTTTGTTCAATCATTTGCAGTAAGGGTCTGCTGTTTAATTCATGCAGTGGGGAGAAAACCACAGGATTGCAGTGGTGATGCTGTAGCTTGTCCAAATACTTTTGTCAGTGAAGTTGAACATGTTTTTTTTTGGCAATATCATATTCTTTATTAATTACCAATTCATAAGAAACACCACCAAAACTGAACAATAACAATTTTAACAGTACAACAATACAGCACTACTATAAAACACAAAACACAATACCCCTGCCCTGCCCCTCACCCCACCCACCCCGCACAGCATATACCTTATGCTAGTGACTAAATTATGTTTGTGCAACCATTAACTCAACAAGAGGATGTTTTCTAGTTATGGAGGGTTTATGGAACAAAAAATGCACGGCAGTTTCATTGATCTTTAATAGGTTTAGCCAGACAAGCAGAGAAGGAGGACCAACATTCCTGAAATCTAACCCATGTACCATGAGATAGCGCAACTGCCCATTCTGCTGCCAGAGCTGTTAAAAACTCCTGGTACCACTCCACATAAGAAGGGGTCCAATTACCTTTCCAAATAATGCCATAAAATTAAAATGGATGACACTAGTGCCATACAGTATTTGTCTCTGGTATTGGGAATGGAGGAGTAATCCCACAAAAGATAAATGTCTGCAGTAAAGAAATTGGAGTAACTGGCCACCTCTTTGATCTTATTTTGGACAGAATACCAAAGGCGTTTAACTAAAAGACAGGTCCAAAGTTTTATGATGAAGTGTCCCCTCCATTTCTCCACTGGCGTCACAAGAAGGTGATGCTAGTTTTTTGCACATCTTGAAAAGATGGAAAGGAGAGAGATGTAGGTCATGCAAAACATTAAATTGGAGGAGGCAAAGTCTATCTTATTTAACAAATTAGTAAACGTCTTGACAAATTCTATGCCAAAAAGAATAGGGTTGGTTTATCTGCAACACATTCTTCCAGTAATATGAATATGGTGGGAACTGGTTCCAGAACTTACCACAGAGATCCTTATACAGTCCTGAAATTATTTTTCTTTTAAATGCTAGGGATACAAGGTCATGGAAAATAGCACCAGCCCTAGAGATCCAGGGATGTGGGGACCCAAGAAGCAAGAAACACAGGTCCTAATTTGAACCACTCTAAAATATTCTTTAGCTCCCAAGGTATACTAAAGCAATATTGATGGAATGGATAATGATTTCCCATCTTTGATTAAATTCTTGAGAGCAATATTAGCCAAGCCCTCACAATATGAGGACTCCGATGGTTTACCTTCAATAAATATATTGAGGTTACCAATTAGGGTCTGAGCAGGGTTCCTAACATTCTTTAAATTAAAGGATCTACAAAGTTGTAAATGAGTCAGGACATCCCATCCTGCTGGGGTATCTTTAAGTGTTTTGGGGAACCCTGACCATGCTGTATACAATAAGGAAGCAGGTACAATTTTGAACACCTAAAAGTGCAATTTCAATATGCTGTCAATCCACTCGACTCTCCTACGTTTCACTCTTACTGCCCCATCTAAAATACTTAACACCATGGATAGCTAAATAGTAGTAATATAATTCAGGCAGTTGCAAACTGCCTAGTGACCATGGTCTGCATTATTTACCATAGGATAATCTAGGATGTTTCCCTGCCCATAGAAAAACTGTACACATTGAATGGAGAGAAGCAAACCATTTTTTGGGGAAGTAAACATTTTGCATGGATAGAGGATAAAGAAGGTGTGGGAGGACCCTCATTTTAATGACATATGCTCTTCCCCAAAAGAAGAAAGGCAGCTGACTCCAGCAATTTAAATCACTCACTAAGGTTTTCACCAGGTGATCAAAGTTTGACATCTTTAGTTGCCCAAAGTCTTTCGAAATTTTGATTCCCAGATACATTAGAGCTTTAGGCTCCCATTGCAGGCCCATGTCTATTGCTCCATTTTTGAACAAGAATGGGAACAGCAATAAATTGTACTTTTGTGTTTATTTAACTTATAACCTGAAAGAATACTAAATTGTCTTATGGGTCCCAATTCCAAAATGACTTACACATGGTACAAGGCACTTTACAGCAGACCCAGTGGCATAAATCACACCTTGCACCACGCTCCACAAGTTGGTATTCTAAGTTACGGCTTGCGCCATGCCACATGCGTGTTATGCCAAAGGTGGGCTATACCACCCATTATGCCTTCAACCCCCTGTGTCATGGTGCAAGGCCGTATTCCAGAAGAGCGGTTGCTGTAATCCACTAACACCATTCCAAGACTCGCTATGGTGCTGAAGACTTAGACCAGCATGGTGGTGGTCTAATGGGTATCCATACTTGCCAACTGACAGATGCCCACTCTGCAGCACCACAGGAAGCACATATCCCTGCTCCATGTTCCCCCCAGCAAGGTCATACCCCCCAGCCCCGAATGTCAGGGACCCCCGGGGTTCATTTCCTGCACTGCCCCCTAAATGCCTGTGCCACCTGGCCAGACCCCCAATGACCCAGGTGGTTTCAGGTGTGTTTTGGGGTGGAGGGGCTTTGGAGGGGCCAATAAATCACAGGCCAAAACTTGCAGCACCCAGGTCCATTGCACCATTCCTATGGCACTAGCCTGTGGTTGCTGCAAGTCACTGACATAAGTGCCAGTGACCCTGCTTGTCTTGAAGTATGGCACAGGATCCTCGGGAATACAGCATTGCATCGTGCATACACCTGCAAGATGTGCCATGCGACTTGGAATTGGGCCCATAATGTCAAAAACTGCAGAAAGGGAGGAATGCCAATTAGACACGTGAAGTAAAAGGTTATCTGCAAATGCCGAGACTTTATATTGTGTTCCATCCATAGTAATGCTGAAAACCAGAATTTCTGACTTGATTCTATGAATCAAGGGTTCTATATATAAACTGAATAAATACAGAGACAATGGGCAACCTTGCCTTGTCCCACTATCAAGCCATATCAAATCCGACAACTCATTGTTACATAATATATGGGCAGAGGGAAATTGGTACAGAATCCATATTCTTTGTATAAATTCCACCAGTATTTAGATAAAACTGTGGAAAGGTAGGGCCATGCCACCCTGTCAAAGGCCTTATCTGCATCCAGGAACACCAGAGCCACGTTAAACTCTGAGTCCCAGCATGCAAAGATAAGGTAGAGAAGTTTCCTGAAGTGGTCACTAGCATGCCTTCCAGAAATGAAGCTTGTCTGCTCCAGGTCTATGAACGACAACTACACCTTAGACAGCCTGAGAGCCAATATTTTGGCATAGAGCTTTACCCCACTATTCAGTAGCGAGATAGGCAGGTAGCTATCAGGCTTAGAAGGGTCTTTTCCTGGCTTGGAAATCAAGATTATATGATCTTCAAAAATGGACTTCTCGCGCTTAGAGGAAGTGCTCCAATAATTAAACCAGTAACAGGGTCAAAATGTTCTTAAAAATCTTGTAAAATAAGGTAGAAAAACCATCTGTCCCAGAAGCTTTGTCCAAAGGAAGCGAGGCTATAGCCTGACTAGCCTCATGTGCTGTAATGAGCCCCAAGAACTGAGTTTGCTGATCCAGTGTTAAACAAGGTTGCTGAGCCTGATCTAAAAACTCATCCATAAGCACATCATGAGAGGGATGTGAACTAGGGAGTGAATACAGAGTTTGGTAATAATCCCTAAAAATGTCAGACATCTCTTTGGCATTGCTGGTGATAGAAGATGTAGTTGGGTATTCCAGAGCTGAAATCCACCTGGAAGCGCTAACTTGATTCAAAAGCAAGGCCAATAATTTCCTGTTTTTCTCGCCTTGCCAATATAAGTTGCCTTTATAACTTACAGTTTGCCTTGTCCACCTTGTCCAGCAAGTGGGCTGAGTAGACTGCATGAAGTCTTGCCAATTGTATACGGACCTCCTCTGGAGAAGAGGTGGACAATGACCTCTCTATAATGTGAATTTGTTGAAGGCGATTATCAACCAAGGCTTGGTGTTTCTTTTTACACATAGTTGCCACCCAAATAAACTCATCTCTCCAGGTGGATTTCAGGGCAGCCCAGAGAGTATCCTTTTCTGTGATGGAGTTCCAATTAGCTTAAATAGTCTGCATCATATAATCTGTAAACTGAGTTACCAGAGATGGATCCTTTAGCAATAAATTGTTTAAAGACCAAGTATGCAGCCTAATATTAAGCTGGGGAATAGCAAGAGTTAAACGTACGGGGAGTGGTCAGATATCACCCTTGCCTGTAGTTTGCAATCTTGAATATACGGTAAAATTTACTGACTGACCAAAAGATAATCAAGTCTAGAATAGACCTTATGGGACGCCCAAAAGAAAGTAAAGTCTTTAGCAGCAGGGTTCGAGACCTGTCAGGGGTCCACAAGCTCTAAATTGTCTACAAATTCTCTAAGCACTCGTTGGGCCAGAGAGAGACCTGCAGTAGTCCTATAGGATCTGTCTAGCTCATTAGCAAAAATTATGTTCTAGTCCCCACCCACTATTAACAGCAGGAGAGAAAAGGGAGTCAGAGTCACAGCCAGTTTTGTAAAAAAGGTAGGAGAATCCATGTTTGGCCCATATAGCCCACCCAAAATCAATTTGGTATGGCCCATTGAACCATGAACAACACGCAGTGCTCCTCTGGATCCTTGATCTCACTCTTAAGTTAAAAGGGAAAGACTTCCCAACTAGAATAGCTACCTTTTGACTTTTGGGGCTGTTCATGGCCACAAATGATTACCCCACCCTGGTTTTACACAGTTGATTAACTTGTGTATTTAAGAGTTGTATTTCTTGCAAAAAGACTAGTTAAGGGGAACATTTTGCCAAATGTTTCAAAATTATGTATTTTTCCTGTTATCCCTTCCACCCTTGATGTTCCATGTAACTACCTTAAGTCCTTGAGCCATACTGCCACATACATAACCTTCTTATCATTAGAGAGTTCAGATATGCTGCACAAGGCCCCCCTGTGAACCCCCCTTATCACTCCGCAACTCTAAACTTGTGCCATGCAATCGGCTTACATTTCTCCTACACAATAATACTAAAGAAAAACAAACTAGCCAGATCAATCACCTACTCCATACATCTTGGCCCATGAAGAGGCAGAAGGGCAGTCACCCCTTTGACTCACTTCAGATATAAATATAGCCGATAAAGTAACTCCCACTTAATGAACAATACCTATGTCCCTTCCCTCACACAATCATCTGAAGTCAGTAAAATTAAATATGACACACTGGAATTATTACCGGACTGACACCCAAGGAACCTAGTAGCCTATGACTGGAGGAACATGCTCACAGAGATTTTACCCCCTACTGGAGCTAAGAAGGAACAAGGGAATAATTTAGCCACAATGGGAACCAATGAAAAGGGGTAGGGTTCAACATGTTGGTCCAATAGCCCCAGCAAGGGATAGAAAAGCAAACTTTAGTGATACAAAAATGTCACTAGTGGGATCTGTTAAAAAACATAAACAGGAATGCTTTACAGTCATATGATGCCACCCTTTAACTAAGGAGAGAAAGAGAAGCCCCAAATATAAAATTTGGTAATATAGCCTAATCTTAACAACTGATCAGTTCTCCTAGTCTCTGGAGATTCTACTATAAGTCATAAAAAAGCAAGGTGCACTACAACAGTAATATGGTGCAGTGCACAGGGGGACATCAATTCAGCCTCTGAAACCTAAGGTGTCAGACCTCTGATTACTAATCTTGTAGCAACATTATTTATTTGTCAATACAATAGAATCATAATAACTGGTCAGCAATTTTTTCCATTGCCTGACAGAGTTATAATTTCCTGTTATAACTCCAGCATTATAACGGGGAGCATGTGCTAAGTCAGTCAAGAAAAAACACTCCCTGATTAGCTGTGCATCTTGTCCTGGGCGGGCGTTCAATTTCCAAAACATGGTGGCATGTCAGCGTAATGAGGAGTTGGCAGACGAGTGTCATTGTTTCTTTTTTTTATCTAATTGAGCCTGCCTTCCATATATTTTTTTAAATTTATCTGATCGATCCTGCTCTTCGTCCTATGGGGAAATGGTTTCCTTCACAAAATTAGTGCAGCGCCATCAATCATGCTGAAATGGAACGTTGCTCTGAAACTGGAGGCAAGTGAAAAAATAAATAAATTAAATCTCCAAAAAAGTAAAAATAAAGCAGGGACAGAGACACATTCTGTGTGTGTGTGTGTTTTATGCTTTAATAAACCCCTGGGGCTTCGCCCTTGGGGTTTATGTAGCATCCTACACTTTGGGCAACCATTAATTTCTCATTAAGCACACTTCCCAATCCATTATTTTATATATTATATCAGGCATTACAAATAAAATTTTAAAGCAGAGATTGTAAAAAACTAGATGAAAACACTTTTCATTGTGAAAACGTATTCTCTAGTAGCCAGTAGATGGCATTCGGTTTAAACATCAGTAAGGCCCTCTGTATGTTAGGAAAAGGAAACAATCACATATTCTAACATTTTCTATGCCTGTTTCCCTCTGATTCAACTTTCAACATACAACAAAAAAAAATTACTTGGAGCAAGTAAAAGTCCGACTAAAGTGAGTTCCATAACCACACAATGCTGTTAATATGTAAAAGTACATTGTCTAAACCAAACAGTCCAACTATAAGGACACTGGCTTTCAACTTGGGCCACATACCAAGGCTAAAAAGAAATAAAAGTACAGAGTTTTTCAATCAGTTTAGCTCCCAGTCCAACAGAAGACAGGAAAACAATGAAAGAAAGAATCTAGTGCTTAACAACATCTCAGGTTTCATCCCAGGTTTAGTGGTGCCATAATAAAGTTCATCTCATGTGCTCAAGTTCCTTTTTTCCTGAAGAGGTCTGGCAAAAGCTGGGACAACTCTTTGACCACTGATTCAGCTGACTTAAAGTGTTGGGTTCCTGATTTCAGAGTAACCTCCAAATGGGCTGTGTAGAGGAGCCGATATTTAATCTGAGCAGTCCACAATTTCGACAGCACTGGCCGATTAAACCTGATGCGCCTGCCTTACCTTCAGAGTGAGGTCGGGAATGATCTGTAAACTCCATCCTTCCCATTGAACAATGGCCACTTTTTTTTACTGCCCTCAAAATGTGATTCCTGTCCAAATAGTTGAGAAATTTAAAAATGATGGGCTTTGGGGGCTCACTGGTAGAAGGCTTAGCATGGAGCGCCCAGTGAGAACTCTCGATAATGTAGCATGGGCCATTTGGACTTGAATCCGTTATATGCACGCACTTCTTCTGGAGGAATTCTACAGTGTTTAACTCCTTCTTCCCCTTCAGGCAATCCTAGGAAGACAAGGTTATTCCGCCAGCTCCGGGTTTCTAAATCGTCCACCTTGTCCTCTAGCTTCCCCAGGGATCTTTTCTGGGCTATAAGCTCTGGTTCCATCTTAATTTGTTTGCCTTCTACAGAAGATATGCGAGCCTCCACATCTTCAACATGAGTTGCTAGATTCTTAAGTGTAGGTTTTATATCTTTCAAATCCTCCAGAATAGCAAACACTGCAGATTTAACTGTTGAGAGGTCAGAAACAATTTGCAAAATAACGGGTTCCTCAGAGTCCAGGTCTGCACCCTTATGGATAGATGGAGCTGGGGAATCATTTATCCTGGGCCTCTTGGCTTCTACTACAGGCAGCAGTTCTTTGTTGGGTCCAGAAAGCTGTGGCATGTTTTCTGGATTCCACTCGGTTACCTCCATCACTGATCCGACCGAGGATGCCATCAAGGAATATTCCGTAGCTCAACAGCCACAAAAATGATTTCCAAAAGCTGTGGAAGTAAACTTTTATGTATTTTTTAAATTGAAGGGATGGAGTTCCGCAATTCTGCTCTCAATTCGAAAACTGCATTATGTGATTCCCTTTGAACAGGTTTTTTTCCTGCCCTGTCTCTCAGTCTCTTCACTATCACTGTTGTCTGTAGGATTATTGTATTTTCATCACAGGTATTTGTCCCTTGCTCTGGACTGCTGCCCAGCTGAATGGTTGGATGTACTCTATGCAAATGCCTTTTTAGTGATGCTGTCCCGAACTGGCCCCTCACTTTCCCCCTGATAACTTCCCAATGATAAAAGGTGCAGACAGCAAAACATTCATTTTGAGTACTTACTCTATATGAAAACAGCTCCACACAACTGAAGTTGAATGTTTTGTTATCATGACAGGAACTGCAGCAATTTTGGTGGCAGTTGTTTCTGACCCCGATTCATGCACACTGTGGCTCTTCCCTGAAGAGCTACCACGATTATTAATTCTTTTCCACCACTGGCTGTGGCTACTGGTGGCACTTGCTGTATATGTTCATTCTTTTTGGGTTGGGGAACCCAGACGGCATCCTCTATCTCAGTATCACATTCTGATTCATCACCTTTGGAAGAGCATAACTGTGATACCCCAGGATCGTGATCTTGATCTTGTTCTTGTACATTTACAACCTTGTTTTCATCAGAGACACTGCTTCCTGATGAAGGAGCCAGATATGCATGACTGGTGTATCATGGAGTGCAATGTCTAGTGGTACTAGACAGAGTCTTTTCCTTAATCACTGACTTTCTAGGTCTAAGTGTTTTGGCTACCCCTTTTAGTGTTTTACTTTTATCTGATTTTTTCTGGCAATGCTGACAGTGCTGCACTACTTTGATCAGGGGATTCACCAACATTCTTTTCTTTTTCTGGTTGTGTTGCTTCATTTAAAAAACAATCAGCCAGATACCTCGTGAACACAAGGTGCCACTAGTATAGCGGGTTCGGTGCCCAGCCGGGCATTCACATGCTTGCGTCCTCTTGCCGGATTCTGGTTCTGATCCATTACATAAGGCGACACTATATGGCTTTATGTATCCTTGTATACAGGAGAATGCAATTGGTGGAAGCACAGACTTTGCTTAAGGGAAAGAGACCTGTTAACATACAAGGCTTAAATTTTGCAGTTAAAAACGTGTTACAGTAATATGCAGCGAAATAATGCACTGCTTATGTTTTTCATCTAAGATATGGGGAATGAATTGATAGTACTGAGAAGAATTATTTGAAAGCTAAAAAATTTGGTGGTCTGTTCCCAGGTAGGACATGTAACTGTCTATACATAGAAGTTGACCAACCTAAATGGATTTACATGATTAATTCTGAAAAAATTAAATTTTTATTAATTTTTTCTTTACATATAGTAAGCCACAGGCTTTTGAAAAAAAAGTTGGAATTTAAAACAAGCACTCTCCCAGTGTTAATAGTAAATAAGGCTCCTTTCTTGTTAAACTCAGACAGAAGAGGTTAAGATAAAACCGTCATAAATGTACATGTATGTTTTTAATAGAAATATGAACCAAATTCCCTGAAGAAGGGAATTTTTTCCCCCGAAACATAGGATTTTTGACATTTGTTCTGGATATTATGTTAATAAAAATCATGAAATTGATATAGTTGGTGGTGGGCCAATCATTCCAGTCTGAGTTAGTACATTTTAGCCATGGTTGGTTTTAGGCCTGTCTCTCTTTCTGATCTTTCCCTTTTTTGTTTTACTTTTATCTGTTTTTTCTGGCAGTGCTGACAGTGCTGCCCTACTTTGATCAGGGGATTCACTCAACATTCTTTTCATTTTCTGATTGTGTTGCTTCATTTTTCATTTTCATCAATTGTATTAATGACATCTTCAGTCGTGAATTTCCCTTTTTTGCCTTTCCCCTTGATTGATTGTCAGTCAGTGAGCACTTACACTATACTGTACATGCACAGTGACAGTTCTGTCGGCTACCAGCTGCTCAGGTGAGAGGAGGGCTGTGCCAATTGCCTGCTCTGTTTCAGGATGGGGTGGGGTGGGGGTCTACTAGACCACCAGGGAAGGGGTTTTATATTACTCATATTTTTTATTTTCAGTAGACGGAGGAGACACTGAACGGAGCTAGTCAGGAGGAGCAGGGCAGTAATCCTTTGTTTTGGGCATACTGGCTGTGTGTGGGACTTTTGAGGGCTGAACTGAGACTGAATGTGAAATTTAACTAAATAAAACATCGTTGTGGGGTGTATCGGTGTATCAGGAGGAGGGAGGCAGGTCACAGAGGAAGGGACTGGACGGGGAAAGCTGGTGCATCACGTGACTCAGAGCGGCCTATCAGACAGATGGAGTCCATGTATTTAAGGCACTATATTTGTAGTTTTTTTTCTTAATTTCAGCAGATGGAGGAGATGCTGAATGGAGCTAGTCAGGAGGAGCAGGGAAGTAATCCTTTGTTTTGGGCATACTGGCTACTGTGTGGGAGACTTTTGAGGGCTGAACTAAGGCTGAATGTGAAATTAAACTAAATAAAATGGCATTGTGGGGTATATCGGGGAATCAGGAGGAGAGAGGTAGGCCGCAGAGGGAGGGACTGGATGGGGAAAGCTGTTTCACCACATTACTCGGAGAGGCTTATCAGATGTCTGGAGTCCCTTTATATTTCCCAGAGGGCCAAGTGGCCCCTCACATGACTGACCCCAAAGCATGAATGCCATGACACAGGAGTTTATTTTTTATTTATTTAACAAATCGGAATGACCTTTGAGCCAAGGACTCTATTACAGAGGTTCCATGTCAAAAGCATTCACGTTTAGCATCTCAAGTAGCATCTGCAGGGCAACAGCAGGGAGGACAGCAGGCAGCAGGCCATGCTGGGGAGGGGAGAGTAGGACACAGGGGAGAGGAGTCTCTAACGGGAGGGCTGACCTGGTATAGCTCAGAAATATACCATATGGCAGGGTGCCCAAGGAAGATTGGGGATCCTAGGGAGAGGGCCAGTAAGCAGGCATGGGGAGGGAGGGAGGGTGTTTGTGGGCAGTCAAGAGGGATGGGTGGTAAGTTGTAATGGATGTGGGGAAGCCATGTTATTGGGGATTGCATGGAGGGCAAGGGGGTGTATGAGGTGTAGGCAGTTGATACAACTTAGGGAGGAACTTGGAGGGCTGAGAAGAGAGCTGGGTAGATGAGGGGACAGGGGTGGGGGGAACACCAAGGAAAAGGGGACCTGAGGAGGCAGTCAACTGAGGCTGCAGCAGGCAAAAGAAAGGATAGACAAGGTGGGGGAACAAGAGGGGTAGTCAATCAGGAGCAGCTGAGGGCAGGCACCAATGACTAGAGGGTGGTCAAGAACCAGGGGTAGATAAGAACAGGAACAGGGCAGGGGTATAAGTCACAGGGAGGGGTGGCTGGAGTAGCTAAGAGAAGGGAGAATGACAATAGGAACAGATTCTCCATTTTGGCTAGCCTGGAGGAGCAGGAAGGGGCAGGAAGGGGAAATTGCAAAGAAGGGAAGGGTGGAGGGCACTATGAAGGGTAAGGGTTACAATAGTGATGCAAAATGCAAAGAGGTAGTTCAGGTGGCAGCAGATACAATGGAGGGCATAAGGAAGGTGACAAAGCAACAGGTACGAGGGGAGGGAGGGAGGAGGGCAGGAAGAGAACAGACAGTGGGGACAGCTGACAGTCCTGGAAAGGATAGCACAGGTTGGTGGGAGGGAAGCAGAAATGAGGAAGACAACAGGTCAATGGGGACACAGAAGCCTTGTGTGGCAGGGGGTGTTAGGAGGGGGCTGGAAGACAGGCTCAAGAAGGGGGTTAGAGCTGAAGAGGAAGGGTACAAGGGCAGAATCAGATAGTCTGGGCACAAGTGATACAGAGGAAAGGACAGGACAAAAAACAGGGTACATACATGGCTCAGGGAAGGCACAGGGATACAGAGGTGGGGGAAGAAGGGGGAGATCAAGTCAGGTGCAGAGGATTAGTAAGCAGCAGGAGGGTGAAAAGCATAAAGGAGTGAAGGCCATTATTCTCGGTACTTAAGGGTGTGAGATGGGGGTGAAGGGGCACCAGGAAAAGCAGCATTTGGGTGGAGTGCATGTCAGGCATGATAGCAGGTAGAGTTGGGCAGCATATTAGCAGATATGTGAGTAAGGTAGGGGAAAAGCCACACATTGTGGTACACCTTGACACAAATGACCTGGAGGGGAGAAGGATAGAAGAGGTGCAGTATGGGGAGAAGGTTGGTAGCTTTCTTAGAAATCCTACTAGTGCCAAGAGAAAGTACAGCCAGAAAGCAGAGAATCACTTCAATAGAAGGCTGAAGGAATGGAGTGGGTCCATGGGGTATAAATTGGTGACGTGGGGTTGGGGGTGGACAAATGTTGGAGGACACAGACCTGTATGCTGAGAATAAGCTACACCTAGTAAGGAGGACAATAGGTATTGAAGCATAAGTTGGGGATTTCGTCAAGGAAAATTATTAAACTAGGAAGGTCAATGGTGGGGGAATTTAACAGAAGAGGGGTCCTTTGGACCTCCACCCACAGCAAATGTAGGAGCCAATGCAAACACTTTTCAACACTCGCTGCTGTAATTATCACTAACTGGTGCTCTCATGCCTTCCAGTGCACTCAAATCTCGACAATGTCCTCTGGACTGCTCCCCACCTCCTCCGCACTAGCTCCTCTATCCCTCCTCTACTAGACATCTGTATTCAGGGGTATCCTATTCTGATTCATATGAAACTATGTACATAGATTGTATATAAATGAATGTAACTCTGACTGCCTGCATTCTGTAACTTTGCACCGTTGTTTTTTTGTCCTCTCTGTGATGAGGTGCCTCTGTAAACGAGTCTCTGGCTCAAAGGTTGTAAATCCTATTTGTATAAATAAATAGGAGGGGAAATGGAGCGGAGGGTAAATAGGCACAGAGCCCAGTAGATCAAAATGGAGTGTAGTATCATTGAATATTAGGAGCCTGGGGAACAAGATGGCAGAGTTGCAGGCACTGATAGTGGAAGAGGAGGTGGACACAGTCACCATCACTGAGACATGGACAACCCAATACCATGACTGGGACCTAGCCATCCCAGATTTCAAGCTACACTGGAGGGATAGGGAAAAGGGAATAGGGGGTGAGGTGGCCATCTACGTTATGGAACAGATAAGGTGTAATAGGGAGGAGGGGGAGAAAGGCAGGGCGGAGGCCATATTGCTGCAATTTTACAACCCAAGGGGTAGCAAGGTTAGACTGGAGGTAGTTTATAGGCCTCTGAAACAGAATGAAGAGACTGATAGGGAGCTGGCGGAGCAGTTAAAGAGGCTTAGCAGCAAAGGGGAGCACTGGGGTTATGGGGGACTGTAATCTACTGGGGTGGATTGGAGCATCCTGGGTGCCTCATGTGCCAGGGAGCAGATCCTCCTGGAAGCCCTCCAGGACATCTTCCTGACACAGAAGGTAACAGAGTCAACTAGGGAGGGGAACATCTTGGGCCTAGTGCTGGAGAATGGGGAGCAAGTTAGGGATGTTGGGGTGGAGGAACTCCTGGCAGGAAGCGATCACCACACAGTGTGGTTCTCAATCAATCTAGGTAAGGAGGTAGCCACTACAAGGACTAAGTTCCTGGATTTCAAAAAGGCAGACTTTGACAGGATGGGTAGTGTACTGGAAGGGCACATAGCTAGCACCTGCCCCAACATGAATGTTGAGCAAAAATGGGCGATCATCGAGTGGGGGCTGGTTGAGGCCACTAGCACATGTTTCAAGAGCCAGAGCATGAAATCCAGGACCAAGAAGTCGAGCTGGATGAACAAGGAGGTAGGGGGGAGGATAAGGAAAAAGAGAACTCCATTTGAACCTATAAAAGATCCAACAGGGAAGAAGACAGGGAGGAATACGTGAGGAAATCCAGTGAAGTGAGTAGAACAGTAAGGGTAGCCAAGGTGTCTAGAGAACTGAGGCTGGCCCAGGGGATCAATGAAAGTGAAAAGGATTTCTCAATTATATAAGGGAGAAGAGAAGGCATAAGGATCAAATTGTTAGGCTCAAGAATGGCAGTGGGTGGACAGTGTGACAGAGTGACCTCTGTCAGGAGAAGGTGCCCGGTGATGGGATAGGTGTCCCTGGTTCCCTTGTTCACCTTTTTCCCAAAAATATAAAATAAAGTGCCAGCAAGCCTTAAAATCAATGAAATATGGAAACTCCCAATTATGTTACATCACGGCCTATGGAAACTCCCCATTATATAATGCCATAGCAAATGGGAATTCCCTCAGAATTATGATGTAATCACAAAGGATATAAAAGCTTCCTTTAGGGACAGAAATGTTGGATAGGGAGTCCATCTAGAACTGACTGTGGAGGACGAAGGACCTCTGGAGAGTGTGGGCTCACACAAACTAGCTAAATAGGATGAAGGAAATGCCTGGTGACCCGGCTGGGAAAAGCAGTGGTTTTGTTTATTTGTATGCATTGAATAATCTTCTTTACTTTTCTGTATATATTTTTCTTTCAGTTTTAAAGAAAATAAAATAACAAATGCTTTTGAGCGTTTTTATGCACAAAAAAATCGTGTCTGCCTGTTCCTGTGTTTGAAATCCCATGTCCTCCGCTACAAATGGAAAAGGGGGCAGAGCAGGCAGAAGTATTCAACGGGTACTTCTGTTCAGTATTCACCAAAGAGAGGGATGGGCCTGTACCAAAGGGGAAGGCTGGGGGGGGGGGATCACTGATGGGGAAATTTCCGAGCGAAGGGTGTTGGAGGGCCTTAAGTCCCTGAGGGTTGATAAGGCACCTGGGTCAGACAGAATTCATCCTAGAGTCCTGAGAGAGTTGGCATTAGTCCTGGTGGGGCTGTTGGTGGACCTGTTGAACACCTCTCTGGAAATGGGATGTGTACCCAAGGATTGGAGGGAGGCACATGTGGTGCCCTTCCATAAGAGTGGGCCCAAGTATGAACCAGGGAACTGTAGACCAGTCAGCCTAGCCTCAATTGTGGGAAAGCTAATGAAGACTATCTCAAGGAAAGGCTGCCAAAATTTCTGGAGGATAATGATCTCCAGGATGGCAGACTGCACAGGTTTGTCTCTGGCCAATCCTGCCAGATGAACCTGATGGACTGTTTCAATTGGGTGACTCGGGCACTGGGCAAGGGTCATGTGGTGGATGTCCTATACCTGGGCTTCACCAGACCTTTGATTCAGTGCCGATGGTAGGCTGACCAACAAACCAAGCAACCTGGACAGGACAGGAAACTGGTTAGATGGGTCAGGAGCTGGTTGCAGGATAGACAGCAGAAGGTAGTAGTGGGGGGGTTAGGTATCTGAGCCCAGGGTGGTAACAAGTATGGTCCCACATGGCTTGGTGCTGGGACCAGTGCTGTTAAATGTTTTCATTGAAGACATTGCAGAAGGGATAAAGAGTAAGATCAGTCTCTTCACCGATGCCACCAAGATCTGTGCAAAGGTTGATGGAGGGGAAGGTGGTACAGTACTCCAGGAGGATTTGACAAAACTGGAGGAATGGTCTAACACATGGCAACTTGGGTTGAATACCAAGTAGTGCAAATTCAAGCATTTGGGAGCCAAGAACCCTGGGAAAAGTTACTGGTTGGGGGGAGTGCCGTTATCCAAATCAAAGGAGGAGAAGGATATGGGTGTACTGGTGACAGGAGAAATGAACCACTTGGCCCAATGCAGGAAGGCAGCGGCAAAAGCCAACAGAATGCTGGGGTGCATTGCAAGGGGAATTACCTCTAGGAGAGGGGAAGTCATCCTGCCCCTGTACAGGTCCTTGGTGAAGCTGCACATGGAGTACTGCGTACAGTTATGGTGCCTCTGCTTAAAAAAAGGACATCAAGCTACTGGAGAGGATACAGCACCGGGCAATGAAAATGATCATGGGATTGGGAGATAAACCTTATGAGGAGAGACTGAGAGAGCTCAATATGTATTCCCTGGAGGATAGCAGTGAGATAGGAGATATGACTGAGACCTTCAAATACCTGAAGGGTTTGAACAAAGTAAGCACCAGAAGTATTTTCAAATTAAAAAAGTGGAAGGGAAACTAGGGGGCACAGTCTGAAGTTGGAAGGAGGCAGATTCAGGAGGGAAATGAGGAGCCACTATTTCACCAAAAGGGTGGTAGCAGGACGGAATGTGCTGCCGGAGGAAGTGCTATCACTGTGGACGGTGTGCAGCTTTAAAAGGGGGTGGAACAGGTTCAGAGGAGGGTTCAAACCGTGGGTGGGGGGCAGAGGGTGGGAGTGAAGGGATACATGGGCAAAATCTCATTGGGGGGTGTGTTGGGCAAGAAGGTAGTCTGAATGACTGAGGTGCTGTACACTTGAGCAGCCTAGACAGACCGATAGGCCTGTATCTGCTGTCATTTTCGTATGTTAATATGTTAGGGGCAACATCGGGAATTGGTGAAGGGGGCCACTAGACGATCAGGGAAGAGGTTTTATATTAAGCATATTTATGGGTGACATCAAGGATTGGGAATGCCACCAGACCACTAGGGAAGGAGTTTTATATGAATCATATTTAGGGGTGACCAGGGTCAGGGAGAGGGCCACTAGACCACCAGGGATGGGATTTAATTTATTTTCCCAGGGGATCAGGGATAGGGGAACTGCACATGCAGTCTGCAGCAAACCCTTGCCACGTGCCATGTGTTTGTTATACAGGAGAGATTGCCACAAGTGTGGGGACTAAGGCGTTTGGACCCCTCCTATACCAGAATCTGGTGCAGGGTCCCTGGTGCACCAGACTTCAGCACAAGCTGCTGTTTGCCGCAGCTTGCGCCGATGTAAGCTCTCTTTGAGAATTGAGTCCATTATGTTTTACACAGTTCTAATACCATCTTGAGGTTTTGGAGACATGAAGGAACCACTTGAGCTCCACTCTCAAAGGTATCATGTCATGAGAACCTGTTGATGGAATTATAGCCTTGTAATACATGACTTCCTATCAGTTATTCTGTTTGTATCCCATCACACTACTACCTGCAGGGGAACCAGGCTGGGACTGAATAAACTTGGTGAGTAACAGCCTATATTTTGATTTGACTGTAGTGCTTCCTGTGTCTCACAGTGAAACACTTTCAACTTTATTTGGGGGCAAGGGACGTAGGAAAGATGTTAGCCAAAATGTGTTGACTGTAGTCCTAACCAACTAAAAAAGTGGCAAATGCATGTAACTTTTTCCTACTTGAAAAAAAGACATACTATGATGACATATCACACCTTTGTACAGGCATGTTGTTATTTATAGTGACACTTTTACATTATGAACAGAACAATTCTTGTAAATAGAAAGTCTGAACGCTGGCTTGAAGTTGTTTTTGTCTTTTTGTATTGTATCTTTTCAGAGACTGAGGACATTGCATTAACTACAGTGCTGGCATGTGGTAGAAGAACACAGCAGGATGCCCATGATTGGTGCTACTGGATTTTAATTTTTGTATTTATTTAAAAGTTGATAACTGGGAAAGGCACCATGAGCCGAAGCTCTTTTACAGGTACAGCTCGAGGAAAGGGGGTACAGAGTAGCAGCATATTAAAAAAACAAACAAATGACATTCAGAGTGCATTGAAAAGTACACAGTTGTGAGATATACATAGCAAATGATAATTAAAGCATGGCAAACAGTAAGTTCAGAAGTTATTTACAATGAAAAGTACACAGCAGTGAAATACAGTATACATAGCAAGTGATAATGACAGCATGGCAAATATGATTCAGAAGCTAATTACGATGAGGGAGAGAAGTTATATGCAACAATAAGTAAAGGAATGAGTGGAGAGGAGTCAGATGTGGCTGGCAAGGTCTAGGTGGAAGAACAAAGGCAGGAGATATTGGGGGATGGTCTGAGAAGGTGCCTGAGAGTAGGGAAGGTAGGAGAGAGGCATAAATGAGAGGGTTGACTTTAGTAGAGGACTAAGTGTGACTTGTGGGTGGAGGATCATCAGAAATTGAGTGAGTCTTGGTATTTTTAGCAGAATGGTTTTCTGAAACTTCAACCTTCAATGGGTTAGACTCTGCACCCATCTGTATAGTATGTCACTAAGCCACATGAAGTGGGGTATGGGTAAAAACCAGATCATCAGACCCAGACCAGAGCTGTAAAATCTGGACTGGGCACAGCTTGTGCACATATTGCTGATCCACTCCCTCCAGATGATCTAGTCTAGCTTTTACCTATCTGATCTGGTCCTGACGGTTCCATTTTCAACCATACCAAGGAAGGGTTTAAAAACAGACATCCAGCAGTGGACCAGATACGTAAAAGCTGGACTGAACTGTGTAGCCAGAGTGACCGGACCAGCAGTATTTGTACAAGTTGCACCCAATATGGCCAGTTTGAATTTTTACAGAACTGCTGTGGTTCAGGTCTGTCAGTTCAGTTTTAAATCAACCAGTCTTTATTTTACACTGAAAGGTATGTGAGCAAAAATGCCTGTTTACACAAACGTCCAGTTAAGCATAAAAAGAGAACAGAAATTCAAGTCAAACAATTCCATAGTAAAATACAGTATAAACAGGTCTAACATAAACAGATCTAATACAGGGATATACAGAAGAAAGGGGAAGCAACTAAATAACAGTGGCAAATTTACAGCATGGGATATAGTTGGAGGTACAGTTCAGGAACATGAACAGTTGGGTGATGTGTCAAAAAGAAGAAGTGCAAGTCCTGCGGCACCCAGATCCTGTATGCGGATGAGCATTCCCGCTGCATGATCTGCCTAGGCCCCAAACACTGGGTCAAGGACTATGCAGCCTGCCAATCCTTCAGCCAGGCCACATGGATTAGGCACTAGATAAAGCTCAAAGCCCACTTGCTGGAGGAGTACCTAGCTTTGATGGAAAAGGAGTTGCAGAATCTGCAGGAAAATTATTCTTCTCCAATGACAGAACCCAAAAAGAAGAAAAAGGACAAGGAGAGGCACCGAAATGGGGATAGGTCTCCATCCACTTGGCGGTGACCATCGGGCAACACTGACACTGGAGGGGCCTCCACTTAGATAAGTGCCCCTACTGCAAGGTCTCCTACCACTCCGGTGGATCAGACCACAGCCTCCCTGCCTGTTTTACTCATGGTGAAGTCGGGGCTCTTCTTGGACAACAGAACCCCTATTGTGCTCCTTAGGTCCATATCTTCTTCAGGGTCTATTATTTATTTATTTTATTTAGTTTTTGTTTACCGGGTAGGTACACTAGCCATGAAATGACTATTTTCAGGCACGACCTGGGAGAGTACAACAAAGAACAGTGGAACAACAGCACACATGGTTACCGTAAGTAACAAGTAGAGGGGTACAGTAAAAGCTATAATACAAGGATAACGATAAATAGGAGTTACAATATTTTGCTAAACATAAGACAAAAGGCATCAAAGTTTAATAAGTAGTGCAGGAGTCATGGATTCGACCTGATGAGAGACAGGATTAGGTCTGAAAATTAGGTAAGTGGGGAGACAGAGAGAGCGAGAGAGAGAGAGACAGAGAAAGAGAGAGCGAGAGACCGAGAGAGAGAGAGAGAGAGAGAGATGAGGAGATGAGATGAGGAGACGATCAACTGTAACATAAGACACGAAAAAGGAGGTGTTAAATGAAAGAGGAAACAATCAAGGAGTAGGAGGGAAGATGTTAATAAGATTGGGGTCAGTAGGTCTAAGGTGGTTTAAAACAGGAACTTTTACAGGACAGGATTAGGTGATTCTGATATGCCTTCTTGAAGGCATCATGGGATGAGGCCTGGCAAATGTTTAGAGGTAGGGAGTTCCAGTGTTGGGGGACGAGATAGGCAAATGCACCAGCGCCTTTAGAGGTAGAGTGCCTGGGGATGAGAACAGGAGCAGAAACTGCCGAGCGAAGGTCATAGAGGGATGACTGTGTTTGAAACAGGCCTAAAAGGGATTCAGGAGTTTGTGATCTGATAATGCTATCAATTATGGATCCAAAGGCATAAGACCGAGACTCGTAGGATGGAAGCCATCCAAGGTCAGAGTAGAGGGTGCAGTGATGTTTCAGACAGTGGGAGGAGGGCGCATACCGACAGATATTATTGTAGGTGACATCCCATTTCCAGAGACTGGATTTGCTTGCAGTTGTATAGGTGACAACGCCATAGTTTAGAGAGGGCAGTAGAAATCCACGGGCTATAGCAAGTCTAGCTGAGGGAGTGAGAGCATAGCTGGTTCGATAGGCAATACCAAGTTTGGTATTCACCGACTTACATTTTTGAAGGATGTGGGTATTGAAAGTTAGAGAGGAATCATATGTAATACCAAGATATTTAAGAGCTGACCACCCCAATGGATTTCCCACTTAAGGTGGAAACTTTTAAATTGTTTTGGGCTTGTTTGAGCTTACAGCTTGAGTCTTTGACTCATTTAAGATGGGTTTGTGAGAATTCAGCCACTGTTGGATGAGTTGAAAGTCATGAAAGTGTCATTCATTGATATTATCAATACATTTGGCACTGCTGCTGAATTTAGGAGGTCGTATTTAAGGAGAATTTCAATAGTTTGGGTAGATACAAGTTTTTCTAGAATTTTACTAAGAGCAGACAGAATTGCAATGGGCATAGAATTGAGTGGGTCTTTGGGGTCACCTTTCTTGAGAACAGGGGTTATCCTTGCCCTCTTCCATATATCAGGGACATGATTTTGACTCAGCGGGAGATTAAAGATCTTGGTTAGGGGGGCAGCAATGATAGGAGCAGCTAGTTTTAGTAGCTTGGGCTCAAGATTGTCCGAGCCCACTGCCACATCCTCAGGTATATTATTAAGCAATTTGAGTACCTCCTGGGATGAGACAGACTTGAAATAGAAGGTTGGGTGATTAACATGTGGAGGAATAAGAGGAGGCGACTTGGCAGGGAAGGAGGAGGTATATTTTGTTAGGTCAGAGAATTGATTATTGAAGAAATTAGCTATGGTGAGGGGATTGTTGCAGTGGACACCATTGACAGACATGTCATTAGGGGAGTATGGCGTATTTGAGCCCATAAAGAATTTAATGTGGGACCAGAATTTCTTTGAGTCTCCATAGGAATTGGTTAAAAGATCTTTACAATAAGAGCTTTTGGCCTGTTTGATATCCTTTTTACAGGAGTTATGCAGCACTCGGTAGGTGTTTAGATCTGCAGTATGGCCAGATCTCTTGTACCAGCAGCCACATCAGTAAGTCGCTCCCCAGCCCCACCAAGAAGAGCACAGTCATAGCCAGTAAGCTGAACTCCAGCTCCGCTGTTGTCTGTATGTTCCAGACCGATAAGTCAGATGTTAGCTCTTCTGATGTTTGTACAGCCACATCTAATAAGTCACTCCCCAGTTTCTCTGCGGACCGCACAGCTGAGGCTCTCCCACTGGAGTGACAGTATACCCCCAACATCGAGTTGAGCCAGCTGCCAGACACGCAACAGTCTTTAGAGGGCAGAGGATTCCTCACTCCCACTGAACCAACCAGACCTTCCTGGCTTGCCTGATAATCAAGAGCAGGAGATGGGCACTAATCTAATGGTTCCCCTTCCTTCACCAGGTCAGTCTCTTCCTGGTTCTCCCACTGGGCCTATTGTTAATCCCTCTGGAGACCTTCTGTCAGGACCTCCTCAACCCAAGCCTTCTTGGACAACCAGGTTCTGCTATCTTGGACTCCGGCTCCCCAGATCATGGTGGGTCTTCTGTCAGGTTCTACTCACACTCCGATGCCAAGTGACCCTTTGCCAGGTGACCTTTCACTGGGTCAGGGTATGTCTGGCACTCCAGCCATTCTTCAAATGCTGGAAAGCCTTCTGTTAGGCCCCCAGGTGCTGAATCTTTCAGTGCCGGACATTCCTGTACCTAATCCAGTGCCAGCCCCTTTGAATGTCCCTATGGGACCAACACCTGGTCCTTCTGGACCTCCTGCCGGGCCTTCAGCTCCACCTCTGACTGGACCTATGGGCAATGTTCCAGGCTATCTGCCTCCACAATACCCAATGTACCCTTTGCCGGGGTATCCAATGCCTGGTTATCAACCCCAATATGTACCAGATGCCAGGCTATGTCTAATCAAGGGTATGCTCCTTCTGACTTTCCCTGCTCCTGTCAGGGTCATGGATACCATCAATATCAGACACTGGGCTATCCATTATACCAGCCTCCTTCTCCACCACCTCCTCCTCCTCAGCCTCCACAGCAGCCTCAGGCTGATATTCAGACCCTGATTCAGAAGACCAGGCCATAACTAGCATCGTAGCTTAACTATTGGAAACCAGTGGCGGCCTCTACTCCCACCTCCTTTCCAACCCCTAGATCAGCCTTTCCTATGGATTCCCACCTTTCTGGAGAAGGTTCCTCTAGACACCAGGTCAGGGACAAAATCCAGGACACTCCTTTAAAAAGGGTTCAGACCTCCAAAAGGCACTCTTTGACTCTGACTCCAACTGGACCTCCAGCTCTGGTATTCATACACCTATAGAGTGCCAGCCTAAGGCATCCTCAAAGTCCCCTCCGGAGGACCCTTTCTTTGCAGAACTCCTCATAACTATGCAAAATGCCTGTGGCTGGACTATCCAGGAACAGGATCCAAAGCAGAAAAGACTGGTGGAGCATCAAGACACGACTGACACAGCTCCTATGCCCATACTGCCTTGGACTGGGCCCCATGAAGACCTGACGTTCACTATCTGGCAACAGCCTTCTTCCATTCTGGCTGTTTCAAAAATGACAGACAGGATGTACCATCCCCTCCAGATGGGGTCACACACCTTACTGGCTATCCTAATGCAGAGTCAGTTGTTATCACGGCTGCCCACAACCGGTCCTCTAAACCTAAACATTTGAGCATGTCTCCTCCTGATAAGGAGCTGACAGTATAGCTTAGAGGTGAGAGTTATGAGCTGTGAATGAACTTAGTATATCCAGCAGACCTCGGTTTAATTCTCACAACCTCCACTTGCATACTGTGTGATTCTGAGCAAGTCATTTACCTCCCCAGTGCCTAGTGGGCCTTACCTGGTTACCAAAGACAAAAAATAAAAAAGGAGTCTAAGCTGCTGGACAATTTTGGTCACAAGAGCCATTCCTCTTCCACTTGCACCCTCAGGTCCTTAATTATGTGACTCATGTGGTTTTCTACCAGAAACCTTCCCTGGCCTCAATCAAGTCCAGGCTGGAAGCTATCCAGGACCAGGAGCTTAAGGCTGAGATTGCCAAGACAGTGAGAATGGCTAAAATCTCCTGTTGTCATGCCCTCCTGGCCACTTATGACACAGTAGACTCAGCTGCTCACACCACAGCCACTGCTGTCAGCATTAGGTGACATTTGTGGCTCAGGATTGCTGGCCTGGCACAAGACTTCCAGACCTCCATCCTGGATGCCCCTTTCAGGGGATCCATGTTATTCGGAGGTGACACCAAGGATATTATCACTGAATTGCAGGACCCTGGTAAATCCATCCATGATGTCCGCTTCACGTACTGAGGGGGTTACAAAGGCAAGCAGCCTTTTCATAGGTGCAAGAGATGCCAGACCAAAGAGGCCCCTGCCAAACACCAGGCCAAATGTCAGTATCCAGCATCAAGAACCCCTACTCCCCCTGCCAAGTCCCTGAAGCCCACAGGAGGAGCTGCCAGCTCCCTCCCTTCAGCCTCCTGACTTGTGAGGGACCCAAAACACAATTCACAGTGCGCTCACACAAGGAGATCAAAGAAAATGCTGGAGTCCAAAAAGTGTCGAAACTATTGCTTTTAGGAGCAAATTCAATTCGACATACAGTATACAAAATGTAGGACTGTGAATACGTTAATCCCCAGTGCCCCAACTCATACGAGTCTTCAGTATGAGTCAAGGCACTAGGGGTTAGCACTGAATTTACATTTCTACATTTTGTATACTTTTATGCTGGAATTGAATTTGCTCACTAAAAGTAATATTTTTTGCACTTTTGGACTCCAGCATTTTCTTTGAACTCCTTGTGTGAGCGCACTGTGAATTGTGTTTTGTGTTTATGTGGAGGATTAGCCACCTCTAGCACAGTGCAGCCAGGTCAGATTTGCAGCATCGCAGTGACGTGCTGAAGGGGAGACTTGTGGGGGATCCCCCTGCCTCCTCCAGATCCTCTGGGGGAACCAGTGGGGGGAAGATTTTCCCTCCACCTTCTGGGGTCGCAGGACATAACCATGGACTTTTGGGTCCTTCAGTTAATAGCAAGAGGTTACACCATAAAGTTCCTAGACAGGTCTCCAGATAACCTCCCAGGCCTCTCCCATTATCCTACAAGACACCTGTCTCTGATAGGGGACGAGATCCAGGCTGTTCTGTAAAAGTCAGCCATAGAGCCCCTGGCTCCAGCACAGATAGAAAGAGGGTACTACTTCCATTTCTTCCTATTACACAAAAAGACAGGCAACCTAAGACCCATCTTGAACCTCAGCATGCTCAACCTGTACATTGAGTACAAGAGGTTCTGCATGCTCACCACCCAGGGACTTCTACCCCTGCTCCACAAGTGCCATTGGCTTTGTGCACTGGACATGCAGGATGCTTGCCTACAGGGAGGAGGACTAAGTCAACTGATCAAAACACCAACAAGAGGAGATGCCATACTTGACCTGGTCCTCACAAACACTGAGAGGGTCAAGAAACTTGACATGGGATGATATATGGGTAACAGTGACCATCGCATGGTTAGCTTCAAGGTGAACATAACAGAGGACATGTGCCACTCAAAAATAAAATTACTAGACTTTAAAAAGGTGGACTTTAACCAAATGAGGACCAACATAAGAAATTACTTAATTGATCTACAAGTGAACGAGGTCAGTGTCATCTGGGGAAACTTAAGAAAGCAATCCAGACAGTCACTGATCAATGTACCAGAAGGGTTACCAAAGTGAAAAGAAAATGAAACCCGTTATGATTTTCAAAGGAAGGCGCTAAAATAGTGAAATAAAAACAGAAAGCATTCAAGCTATACCAGGGAACTAACAAGGAAGAAGACTGGGTATCATACAAGGAGAAAATGAAAGAAACCAGCAATAAAATAAAGCAGGCAAAAGCGCAGACAGAAGCAAGTATAGCAGAGAGGGCAAAGAGAGGAGACAAATCCTTCTTTAGATACATCCGGAAAAGAAGGAAGGTAAAAGGGGGTGTCGTCAAGATTACAACTCAGGAAGGGAAAACAAGAGAAGGTGACCCAGAAAAAGCAGAAATCCTAAACAAGTACTTCTGCTCAGTATTTACTGAGGAGGGCCAAAGTGATGGCCCAGAAATGGCAAAACGTAACACCCCTGTACAGGGAGTTGATACTAGCCTCTTCCCAGAGACCAGAGTACTGGAGGCACTAAATAAACTACAAGTTGACAAGGCCATGGGGCCAGATGAAATGCACCCCAGGATCTTAAAAGAACTGAGATTAGAGTTGGCTGCCCACTGGCTAAACTATTAACCAAATCCCTAAAGAGTGGAGAGGTACCCAAAGATTGGAAAAGGGCAATCGTGGTCACGCTCAACAAATTGGGCAGTAGGAAGGACTCTGGAAATTACACACCAGTAAGTCTCACATCCATAGTGGAGAAATTAATGGAGACACTTCTCAAACAGAGGATCATAGCATTCCTGGACACTAGCGGCCATCAGGACCCCAAGTAGCACAGTTTCACCGTGGGTATGTCATGCTAGACAAATCTGATTGTTTTTATTTTTTTTTTAATTATCTTTTTATTAATATGTGGTGACATTAAAAGGTACAGTAAACACATCTAGCATGAAATCTTCAGTAATGAATTACAAAACTGGTTGTGGTGTTACATATAACAGGCAATAGGTAGAGAAAATTAACAGATCCTTATGGTTATAACATCATCACAATTATAATCGTACACTCCAGACCCGAAATTTATTTTTTTTAATATGATTTTGTGCATCGCATGTTCATAAGGTTACTAGCATTCTTCACACTGATATCTCTACTATGAAGTATGGTCCACACTCCCCTTCCCCTCCAGAGAAACCCTCCCATCCCCACTGTTCTCAGGGACAGCACATGACCTGGGTTCAAACCTAAAAAGCATAGTCAGGGAACAAAATCCGAATCGTATCTAGAATAATATATCATCCCCATTGCTGTTGGAATTGTTCCTTTCTATTTTGAATTTCCACTGTTAATGACTCCATATAGTAAATATCAGCAACTAGGCCCTTCCATTTATGGACAGCTGGAACAACCAGAGAATGCCACCAACGAGTTATTGCCTTTTTGGCTGCTAATATGAGAATAGGGAAAAGAGCTTGATGCCATTGTGGGTTCCATCTGGGGTATATAGAAAGTATCACTGTTTCAGCTGTGAGATCAAAAGACCCTCCCAAGCAATCAGTAATCTCTTGTTGAATAGAACTCCAAGAGGGCATCAGTAGAGGGCATGACCAAAAAATATGGCCAAGGTCTGCAAGTTTACAAAAACAATTTCTCCAACAAGCCCCATATGATATTGGAAGGCATTTAGTTAAAATCGCCGGAGCGCAAAAAAATCGTCTCCTACATTTCCAAGTGAATTCGCACCATCTAGTGGTGTGGGTAATTTTATGTGCATACTCAGAGGAAGGAAGCCAATCCTGTTCCTGAACCTCCAATTGTAGGTCTTCATTCCAGCTGTCCAAGATGGATGTCGAGGAATCACCCAACCCCTCTCTTAAAATTTTATTAAAATAACCCACCTGATGTGGCCATAAGCTGCCCCCGATGTTGTCCTCTAAAAATCTCCAGGCCAGAGGCAATTGCTCTGGTAGATGGATATTAATGTCTCTCTGACGTAGTAAATAATTGCTAATTTGGTTGTATCTAAACACATCGTTATTGGGTAGACCAAATTTGGTTTGCAGGGAATCAAATGAAATAATTCCAGAAAAGGAGAGAAATTGTTTAAAAAATTGTAGTCCCATGTGCCTCCACCTGGAGAATGTATGGTCCAAATCTGCAGGCAAAAAGCGGTCATCATCCAAGATTAAAGAGTAAAGAAAAAAGAATTCTTTCAAAGCTTTCTGTTGTTTTAATTTGTACCAAATCTTCAATATTTGGGCTGCTGATTGAGTTTTTTGACTGTGTTACAAAGGTTATAGATGACGGCGGAGCAGTAAATGTGGTCTACTTAGGCTTTAGCAAGGCCTTCGATTCAGTTCCACACAGAAGGCTGATAAAGAAGCTAGACCACATAGCAGTTAGATCAGAAGTAATAAGATGGGTTAAAAACTGGTTACAGGGCAGAATCCAGAAACTGCAAGTAAATGGAGCACTGTCATCAGAAGGTAGGGTAACCAGTGGTGAGCCCCAGGGTTCAGTAGTGGGGCCCCTGCTCTTCAATATTTTCATATTGGACATAGCTAATGGACTACAGGGAAAGGTGTGTCTGTTTACAGATGACACCAAAATATGCAACAGGGTTCACACCCAGCAGGGAGTGGACAAGATGGAAGCTGACCTCAAGAAACTGGAAGAATGGTCTGGAGCATGGCAGCTGAGATTCAACGCCAAAAAGTGCAAAGTCATGCAAATAGGAAAAAGAAATCCAAATAAGGCATATTACCTTTGAGGGGAAAGATAGCTGCCTCCACCCAAGAGCGCGATTTGGGAATCATTATCTCAGACAACTTGAAGGTAGGTAAACAGTGCAAAAAGGCAGCATTAAAGGCCAGTGGTATGCTGGGATGCAGTGGGAGGGGAATCACAAGCAGGAAGAGGGAAGTGATCCTGCCACTGTACAGATCACTGGTTAGGCCTCACCAGGGGTACAATGTCCAGTTCTGGAGGCCCCACCTCAAAAAGGACATTGACCTAATTAAGATGGTGCAGAGAAGGGTAACAAAAACAAGCATTTGTCAATGCTGAATGTTGTCTCGCTATCATTGGCATTGATAGTGCCGGAGTTAGAGACGCATAATAGGAATGGCAGTGAAGTATTGAAGTGACTTCAACCCCACCCCCACCCTGTAGAGACTAACAGGCATTGGGGTGTGCCTTTGGGTTGTCAGCTATAACACTCATGCCATTGTACCTCACCCTACCCTGTAGAGACTGACAAGTGTTGTGGTGTGCTTTGGGGTCTTTGGGCATTATACTTACCCCATTCCATAAGGAAATAGGCTGAGTTGGGTGCAGTATAGGAGAATGGGGTGAACTTTGTGGCCGAACAGTGAAAGGCACACAACGATGCCTGTCAATGGCTGCAGGGTGGGGGTGGGGGTGGAATGGCGTGAGCATTACAGCCGATGATTCCAAGCCACACCCCTGACTCCTGTCAGTCTCTACAGGGTGGGGTGTTATAGTTGGAAACCATAACACCATAGGCGTGTGTTGGTATTTTCACTCCAAATTTTCAAGATGGGCTGTTTGTGAGCCCACCTCATGAAAAGTGACACTATGAGTTTGTTTGATGAAAGGTGGTTTTGCACAGCGGCTATGCCATTTGACGACACAGGGACAAAAACACATTTTGGGCAGGATGTGGAAAATGACATCTGTATTGTTCATGAGGAGGCATAAAAAAATGGCAATGTTGAAAATCTGGAGTGAAAATATGAAAAATTGGTGAAATCATCAGCATGCATAGAATCTGTGCAACACACGTCTGTAACCCAATTATTTTGGGAATTTTTTTAACCACATTTTTAACATAGGTGTTTTGGGACCTCCCCTTATGAACAGTGGCTCTTTGCTTGCATTGCAGCAGATCTTTCCTTAGATGTGCTCACCACATTAGGTAAAGCTCCTAAGGTACTCCCCTCCTCTCCAACTCCCGTCTCCTAGCTTAACCTTCCTACTACCTGCCTTATACAGACTGTTCACCAGAGGCCACATGTAACCCTTGAATAAACTATCTGCAAAGTACTACCAATTGCTTACATGTCATGATGATAACCATGCCTGTACCCATGCCTACATCCACTGCTTTTCTTTTACTGTGCCTCTAAGCCATGCCTGTATCCACTGCTTTTCTTTTACTATGCCTGTAACCATGCCTGTATCACTATTTTTCTTTACTGTAACCACCTCATGATGTAACTCACAATGCCTCAAATGTTCCTTATGTCCTTGTTCATTCTTATAACTTGTATTGTTATCCCGGGTCGCCCCTGAAAAAGGGACCTTCGGGGCTCAGTGGGCTTACCCAGTCACCAAAATTGAATAAATAAATAAATAAATATTCATGGTGTGGCACTAGTATGCAGGCTTATTGGGGAATGAAAGACGCACCCACTGGAGCGTGCCTTGCATTCGCCCAACAGTGACCATGCCTCCAATTCTGCTACTACCGCAATATGTTGGTTGAGCATGCACAAGCCAACATAATGATTCAGGGACTGCACGAGATGTCCTTCTGGGATAGACTGAAAGACCTGGACATGTATTCCCTGGAAGAGAAAAGAGAGAGGAGTGACATGGTCAAAACATTCAAGTACATAAAAGGCATAAACCAGGTACAGATAAATTATCTCTTCCAATTTAAGAAGGGCAGCAGAACCAGGGGACATGATCTAAGGCTGCAAGGAAGGCAGTTCTCCACCAACACCAGGAACTTTTTCTTCATAGAAAGAGTGATGGATGCCTGGAACAGCCTGCCTGCAGAGGTGGTGGGGGCAAGCACAGTGGTAGGTTTCAAGAATGCTTGGGACAGATACAAGGGAGCTCTCAAACCCAAGGGCAGTTAGAATGTGTAGGCTAAAAGACAGTGGGCAGACTAGATGGACCTGGTGGTCTCCTTCTGCTGTCAACTTCTATTTTTCTATGTTTCTTTCCTGCACATCCCTGTCTTCCAGACCCACCACCACTTTTTTCAGTTTGCCTTCCAGGGGGAACATTACCAGTTCAAGGCTCTCCCTTTTGGCCTATCCTTGGCACCTCGGGTTTGCATCAAGTACCTAGCACTGGTGGCTATGGCCCTATGCAGCATAGGGATCTAATTGTGGCTGTATCTGGATGACTGGTTTCTGTCAACACCATCACAGAGCAGTCTGAGAGAGTCTCTCTCCTTCAGCCTGGATCTTTTTTCCAGACTTGGAATAACAGTCAACTATCCCAAGTCCTACCTCTCCCCTCCCAGTGCCTACAATTGATTTGGGGCAGTGCTGGATATGGTTCAGGGCACGGCCTTCCTTTCATCAAACAGAGTGAGACCCTGTAGGAACAGACCAGATTAGTGGCCAACTCATGCTGGACCACAGCCTGATCTATCCTCCATCTTCTTGGGCTGATGGCAGCTACGATCCCTACAGTTTCTCTAGCCAGACTGCATATGAAGGTGACCCAATGGACACTTTGTGTCCAATGTCCAATCTCTCCACAGGGGTTCCCTTTCAACCCCCTGCTCCTACCATGACCCTTACAATGGATGCTTCATATCAAGGCTGGGAAGTCCACCTAGGAGACCATGAGACCCAGGGAACATGGTCTCAGCTGAAAGCATCTCTACACTTCGAGGTGTTAGACATGAGGGCAGTGCTGTATGCCCTCCAGGCTTTCCAGTCATGTCTATATCCAGGGGTCACTCCTGGTTCAGACCGACAATATGTCTGTGTTCTGGTACCTGAACAAACAAGGAGACAGTCACTCATACCCTCTATGCTGGGAGGCGATGCGAGTGTGGTAGTTGGCAGTCCAGTACGACCTCCAGCTGACTGCTGTCCATGTGTCAGGCATCAGCAATGTTCTGGCAGATGGTCTCAGTCACATCACTGTCCAGGCTCATGAAGTGGGAGCTAAATCAAGAGGTGGTCGAAAGCTTATTTGACCTGTGGGGTCAGCCGGAGATGGACCTCTTTGTCTCCCCATCAATGCAAAACTACTCGATTTTTGTTCACTCGTTCCCGGACGTGGTGTTTTCTGGTGAGACATGCTGTCTCTTTGTTTGTACACCTTTCCTCCCTTCCCAGTGCTTCAGAGGGTTCTCCTGAAGCTACAGGCAGAAGGGGCTCACATGATTCTACTAGCCTCTCTTTGGCCTCATCAGATTTGGTTCCCTCTGCCTCAACAGCTATCGATGAAACCCCCAGTACCTCTGCCTCTGTGCCACAATCTTCTGACACAGGAGCAGGACAGACTGGTACATCTGGGCCTCAAAGCCCTCCACCTGCAAGCATGGCACCTGTGGACCTAGCTGCTTCACACTTTGGAGTTTCTGTCCTTGTGGCCCAGGTCCTCGTAGAGGGCAGAAGGCTTTCTACCAGAACTACTTATGCCATGAAATGGAAAAGATTCTCCATTTGGGCAGTCTCCAAGGGTTGGGATCCTTTCTCTTGCCCGGTGCCCCAGGTCATGAAGTACCTCTTGCATTGCCTCTTGTTGCCTTGGCCACCTGTGACCGCTTCCACTTGTTTCCCTCTGCTTGGACCCCTAACATATTCTTAAGCCAGCCACCGACTCTTGCATAGCCCTTTCCTCCACTACTAACACTTATTTGCACTTTCTCATTACTATATTGTCATCCTATTGCCTCCTATTGCCCCATATATTTTGCCCCTCCCCTCTTGCTCCCCTTCCCCCCCACTCTCTGATCACACCTTCTCTCTCCCCCCCATGCCTGGGCCCAATGAGCTCTCTCCTCATTGCCTATGACTCCTCCTACTCATAACCTACTTCCACCTCTTCATTCTCCCCCTCCCCCCTGACAATGTCTCATGGGCTGCTTAACTACCTCCTCCCTAGGCTCCCCACATTCCCCTTGTCTCTTGTAGTAAGTATCCATTCTGACACTGGTACTCTAAGTACACTGCCTACAAAATGTATCTTTTTATCCACTGCTATTGGTGCCTGGCTGTAACTATTGCCATTTATCTGCAATTGCTGTATGTGTCTTATCTCTTTGGTCCAATTTACCTCCCTTTGTAACATTTGATGTATGTGTCTGGAGACACTTGCAAAGCAACCTGTAACTTGTATTTTGTTTCCTGACAATTGTTATCTCCTGACATGGAACCTATGTAAAGAGCTTCTGCTCTCAGATATTTAATCCAAGATTTCAATAAAATAAAATAAAAAAAAATAAATAAATCTTTCAGATCTCCACCTCAGCTATTCTTCTTTGAAGGTCCATCTGTCTGCCATATTGGCCTACCACCTCCCTGTGGATGGCAAAACCATAGCTCATTTGGAGATTTCCAAAACCTTCCTGAAAATAATTTTCCATCTGAAACCACCGATTTGTAATCCAGTCCGCCCCCCCCCCCGCCGTGGGACTTGAATTTTCTTTGGGAAAACTTACTTTGCCTCCTTTTGAACTGGCAGCAAGTTGTGCTATGCACTATTTGTCTTGGAAAGTGCTTTTCTTAGTTGCTATTACTTCAGCTCAAAGAATTTCAGAGCTTTCGGCCATGGTGTGTAAGGAGCATTACTTGATTTTCCAGAGACCTGCGTAAAAACCCAAAGTTTTTACCTAAAGTGGTTTCTGAGTTTACATTGAATCAGACAATTCAACTGCTGGTATTCTTCCCTGACTACTTTAATCAGGAGGAGGCTCTTCTGCACACTATGGATGTGCACAGAATTCTGCATTACTATGCTAACTGGACTAAAGATGTTTCTAACGCTGATCAGTTGTTTGTTTCCTTTTCGCCCAAAAGACAGGGCTCAGAAGTTTCAAAACAGTGCCTGTCTAAATTGTTGGCAAACTGCAATGTTTTCTGTTACCAGAAGTACAGTAAACCTCTTCTGGGGGAAGTGATGGGGCACCCAACCAGAGGCATAGCTCGCTGCTTCTGCTGCTTGTTTCAGAAATGTCTCAGTCATGGACATTTGTGCAGCTGTGAATTTTCGCTGCAGTGAGCTGTATTTTATTTATTTTTCTTTGCTACCATATATGTTATGTTATTTTTGCCTGTGCACCCACCTGAGATGCAGAGTAACTGAACACATCACCTGTTGCTGCTGGTATAGCTCTGTATTTACCCCCCCCCCATTTTATAGCTACTTCTCTTCCATTCCACTTTGTTTTATTTTTATTAACTTCATTCCTCTCACTTAAATTATGTGTTATGTGGAATAACTCCCATTGTATTATCTTTTTACAAAAATTGTCAACTTTGCAGATGCATTTATAAAAGATGAATTATAATAGTGAGACTTTTTGAAATGTTATTTGTCTTACCATACTCATGCTTGTCTATCCACTTACTCAGTCTCCTACTTGTTTCTGTCCTTTTACAACTAATTCATGTTGCTTCATATCAAGGGTTTGTTGATTTTCATATTGTGTGTGCTTGGGGTGGAGCAGCAATAAAAGATAAACTATGCAATACTCTCAATAACACACCTATCCCAGTTTACTTTTACCTAACGCCCATTTTTAGGCCTTGTACAGTAAGGTCTCCCTTCAAGAGAACAACTTGTAATGAAATGTGTAAGATTTACATTGACAATTGGGTATGTGCACTTTTATATGTAAGCAATAAGACACAATGGGGTATAGATAGACAGTTCTAATGCACGGCTAGGGGGCGAGAAATGCAGGCCACAGGCCGAGTGCATCCAGTCCCCTAGCAGTGCATTAGAACTGTCTAATGCACATCCCTGGAGTGGCTTATTGAGCTTATAAAATGGACCTGTGTATTCTAAATGGGGGTTCTAGTTTTAGCTGTGCATTAGACACATCTAATGCATGGCTAACAACCAATCAGATTGCTTGAAATCCTTTGCCCATTTTATAATATACTAATTATGTGTGTGTGTACTATATAGCAATCTCTAAAAAAAAAATCTATTAAACACATCAAACATCTTCCTAAACTTGTCTCAACATTGTGTTTATCTTCCCCCTACAACATATAGTGATTACAGTTAAGGTACAGTACTTTCATGTATATGATGGCCCGATTCTGTTGGCGTTGATTACTATAACAATGCATAGAATAAATGTGAAACATATAGGTAACTATAATACTGATGGTGGCATTATTTTTATAGCTGCCCTTTCTCAATGTACTGTACTTTGATTCAGTTCAGTTAGTGTATGCAATGGCAATTCAAGTTTATGTTTAATCCCATGAAACACCCTTATCTAGTTAATGCATTTACAGCTGTAGTGGCTCCGCCAGAGCTTACTAATCATGTTCTCACTATTTAAGTTGGTGTGTGCTATAATGGTGTATCTCTTGACAAAGCGCAGTTCGTCTGCACAAAACATTGAGACTTTGCTGTGTGGTTTAGCAGAGGCATTGAGATTGCTGAATTATTTTTTCAAATAAAGGACTAAGCATTTTTTACAATGTCCTTTTCCTTTATGCATGCATGCATGAGTGAGTGCCAGGGTTACTTTTTTCTGCATTCAGAATGTATAAACAGTTGATATGAATTTAGACAGACCTCTGGACCCAGCTGCATCTGTACAATGTTAATATATTTTTGTTCTTACAAGTCAATACTTTTTGCTGCAAGGTAGCTCCACTGATATTAATTCAAGGGTATATCGATTTGTCCCAACTGATGTAACTGGCTGTAGTGAGTGATGTTATTATCCTACTGTAAATTTAATCCATGTTTACTTTAATGCAATCTGTGATGACCTCATTCAGGGGTGCGGTATTGCTATGTACTTCCAAACCAAAAAAATCTATTAAAAAGAAGAAAATGACAGCAATATTTTCTCCCGTCTCTCTCTCTCTCTCTCTCTCTCCTGGATTAATAATCGTGCAGTGTGTATTTGTTTGTAATTTTTACTATGAAAAGCATACTAAGCTGTGATAGCTTGCTTCCAGATGCATCCAGTGGGTGGGTTACATGGGCCTGTTTTACTGATGTGAGACTGTTTGCCATGACACCAGGGAAACTTGCCTACTTTTCTTCAGTAAGTTCCATGGGATTTTTGACTTCCACCTAGACCGTGGGTGGGCAGAATGGACCTCGGTTTAATGTCTTGTCTGAAGAAGAACACCTCAACAGTGCAGCACACCTTTGTATTGCACTGCAGGATTTGTTATGGGTATTAACCCGAGGACCTGGTGTAGGGCTAGAACCCATGACCTTCAGAACTTCCAGTGCCAGAGATGAGCATGCTACCTACTGAGCCACTGACACTGCTATATGACCCAATTTCCTTTGCAGTTTGGGTGTAAAAATCAATGAAAATCTAAAAGTCACACATGTTTTTACGTGTTGAATTGGTTTAAACCAGTTTGAATATTTTACTTAATTCTCTTTTCCCAGACTTTGGCTCTGTTTCTGTTCCAAAAGAATCAAATCCCAGCTGACTCAGTGGCACAGAGCGCTGAGACACTCAGCGTCCTACCTCTCCCTTTGCCAGCAATCTGGGTTCAGGAATGAGCTTGGGCCTCCAGGGGTCAGCCTGAGGGAAGGGCTTGAAGTAGGCTCAAGTGGCCATGAGGCAGCTCTCCTCTCCTGGATTAGGGTCCTTGGTCTTCCTGGTGCTTGGCTGTCTTTGAGTGGAGGCTCTGTGATAATACCATACAAATGGGGGGGGGCAGGCATTGGCCTGGGTGGGTGGAGCAAGGCCACTGGTTCTGGTGTGTATGTGTGACTGTGTTGCTGGGACCCAGGGCATTAAGGGGAGAAAACCAGGGGAGACTCTGTGTTCCCCTATTGCCATGTAGGTCCCGCACTGTGTGGATCCTTGATGGTCTGACAGCCAGGGGAGCGGCAGTCGAGACTGGGGGTCCTAAGCCACGGCCTGAAGTCAGGAGCAGGTGGCGGCAGGCAGGCAAATAGCTAAATGAAAAAAATGAACAAACAAAAAGAATCAAATCCCTTAAGTTTCATATGTTTTATGTTTCACACCATTTATTTTAACTCTAAAACCTATATCATAGATTATTTAACAATACAGGGAAAATGAGCTAACAAAAAAATCTTTAAAGCAGTACTAACTGTGTCACACACCTTGATTTGAATCCACAGTATGTGCCCAGAAATGACATCTTATTTTTGCCCTCTGATGTGACAGTTGAAATGTGAAATCTCATTTTAAATGGATCTAGCTACACCATCTTTTGTAATGGCAGCATGGGTTTACCATGAACACTTGACATCTTAACTTTAACTAAATGTGCTCCCTCTTGTCAGTCTAGTCAGTATCTCCAGGAAAGTCTCCTACCTGGAAGAGAATTCATGGGAAATGAGGACCGTGTTATACTTCCCAGGTGGTACTGTGTCTTTATATCTACTTGGTAGCTTAGTTATAAGCTACATGTTGCAATTCCTGCTGTAATGTATCTTTGCACCCAACACAAAGTTAGGTAGGCTCTCCAAGGAATTCACTTCCATGAAGAAATAGCACACAGTAGAACGGGTCATTATGTTATAAACATAAAACCTACAACATAAACCAATTAACTTTATCATGACGTCTTTCTTGTGGGATATGTAGATGTGTTTCTTGTCTTTCAGTACCCCCTGGAATGACTTGATCCCCATCTTTCTTTAGATTTATATCTAGAAAATACTCTTAAGTCTATTTCCCAGATACTGTACATGCTTTATAAAGAACATGAAACCAGGAAGTGCCCTTTAAATTGTATGTAATAAGTTAACTTACAGTTGTGACCAACGTCATGTTGGTTTCTGTTTGAGGGCAGTTCAGCATACAGCATTGTGGGAGATGTGCCAAGCAATCAATGGAACAAAATTTAATTTTTTTTCTTGTAAATTGCTCTGTGACAGTTTCTGCCATAATCTACCACATCATAGGGCGTATCAAAACCCTACGCACTGCTGGTCACAACTACATCACTACATTATTTACAACATGACTACTTAAGTCTCCTGTCCTTGTGAGACATACATGATTTGCACTGAGCAACTGCAATTGTCTCCAAATGTGTGACAGAAAATGTCCTGAATATCTGGTTAAATTATTCCCCATGGCAGTCTGCATCTGTTGTTGTCGATCCCAGGTCAGAGGCATTTTCAATAACACAAAAATACAAATGCCTAAGAAAACCTTTGCTCATTCTACATCACCCTTTATTGACATTGACTTTTTACATTCTTTTTTTAAAACTTTATTTTTTTATTATATTTTTCCAGGTACTGGGATATGTATCTGAACAATGATATCATTATACATGTCAGCAATTATTAACATACTAACATACTAACATACTATTTGCCAGCAGATTAGGCCTTACGGTCTATCGAGTCTGCTCGAACCTAGATCGTTAATTGGGTGCCGAGACCCTCCCATCCCTTGTTCTCTAGAAACCCCTATCATCCATCCCCACCCCCTCGGGACAGGCCATCATCTGATACATCCACTTTCTGTGTCTGTCCCACCATCTCTTGAAGCCCTCCACTGTGGATCTCTGAACCAGCTCACCAGGCAGTGCATTCCAAGGGTCCACCACCCTCTCGGTGAAAAACCTCCTCCTCTTTTCCCCTCACCCTTCCACCTTCCAACTTCAAACCATGCCCTCTGGTGATACCTCCTGCTTTAGCCTAAAGATCCCTCCATGTTTACTCTATTTATTCCTTGAGGTACTTGAAGACCTCAATCATGTCCCCCGCCTCTCCTCTCCTCCAATGAAAACAGGCAGAGCTCCTAAGTCTGTCCTCATAAGTCAAATCCCCTAGCCCTCGTATCATCTTTTGTTGCCCTCCTCTGTACCCTCTCCAGGAGCTGTATGTCCTCTTCAAATGTGGTCTCCAGTACTGTACACAGTACTCAAGGTGTGGTCTAACCAGTCCATTGTACAGAGGCAGAATCACTTCCTTGCTCCTAGAGGTGATCCCCCTTACAATGCATCCCAACATCCTGTTTGCCTTGCTAGCTGCTCTCCTGCACTGTTCAGAGTTATTCATACATGTATCCACCATGACCCCTAGGTCTTTTTCCCCTATCGAGGCCTCCAGCGCCTCCCCTCCCAGGGTGTACCTGTGTTTAGGGTTTCCCCGACCAAGATGCAACACCTTGCACTTGGTGATATTGAAATTTAATTTCCATGTGTGAGCCCAGCTTTCCAGGGTGTCCAGGTCCCCTTGCAGGGCTGGGTGCAAAGATACATTACAGCAGGAATTGCAACATGTAGCTTATTACATTATTAATACATTACAATGTCAGAGGGTATAATACATAATATACAAATATATCTTTATTTCGAAGGGGTGGAGAAGGATCAGGGGAGAAGCAGCCCATTATCAGTTCAAGTGTCTAAGTATTATGTTATCTGGTTGACTGGTCTGAGGACCAGGCAGATTCCCAATATGCACTTCTAAGGGAGTTTTATTCCCTTTATGTCCCTGGACCATCTGCGGAACTAAGTCCGGTCTATGACCTATAATCCCCATCCACCAGGCAGTCCAATAACCTGTGATCTGTGGAGTCATCCCTTGTATTTTAGCCATTATGTGTTCCATTATGTAAACATCATAAACCAGGTCCTCCCACACTCTAAGTGTAGGGGGGTTTGGAGTCAGCCAGTTCCTGGTAATAACCTTCTTAGCCGCAGTAATCAATACTGAGGCCAGGTATGACTTGGGTTCATATTTAAACTTGGAGGGAAAATGCTGTAGTATTGCCATTGCTGGCGTTACTGGTTTGAGTTTTGGGCATATATCTGTCAATACCCTTTCTACCCCTTGCCAGTACTGTTTTAAAATGGGGCAACTCCAGAATATTTGTGTATGATTAGCCTCTTTGGAAACTGCAACCTCTCCAATAAGAGGCATCATGTGTGGGTAAGAACTTAGCTGTTATTTGTGGTGTGCAAAAAATCATGACACCACTTTCCAACTAAATTCTCCCCAGTTATATGAGCCTGTGGTTCTGTGCTGTCATCCCCATATCGACAACCAATCTTTATTAGTGAGCTGCATCCCCATTTCCTCTTCCCAAATACCATGTACTCTCTCCCAGTTAGGTCTAGCTGTCTGTCTCTCTGCCAAATAGAACCCGGATATCAGATGTCTAGGGGCCTGCTCACCTGAGGCTGCCATCAGGAGCATGAGCAAGGATGAGACTCTCCCTTGTTCCACCCTCAGACCTATAGTAGTCTCATAAAAGTGACTGATCTGAAAATATCGGAACCAGTCCCTACTGTGGATGGAGAATTCCTCTTGCAACTGTGAGAATGTTTTAAATTGACCATTTGAATAAAACTGGTATGTGTATTTCAGACCTCTATCATCCCAGATTTTAAAACCCTTGCCTAAACCAGCTGGGCAAAAGACCTGGTTCCGCCAGGGTATCCCCATCCAGCAAGCTCCAAATTCATTATCTGGGTGAGTTAAATAATTAACCCAACCCCTAAGGTAGCTCTAAGTATATATTGACGTCTCCAATCCTAAAGAGTTCAAGGGTGGTGGTTGATAAATTGTTGACCCATTTAGCTCAAAGACCGACAGCGTTTGCTCAATCTCCAGCCACTGGGATCCCTCCCCCACAGGATGAAACCATTCTCTAGTATGGGCCAATAAAGTGGCCGATGCATATCCAGACCAGTTGGGCAAGGCCAGTCCTCCCCTTCCTTTAGGGGCCTGCAATCTGTCTAATGATATTCGTGGCCTGCCTCCTTTGCCATAGATAATTCGATACCAATGTGTTCCATCTCCTCTCTTCTCTCTTTGTGAACATTTGGTGAACTGACTGCATTAAATATAGCAAACAAGGTAATATGTTCATCTGGACTGCCTGTATTCTGTTTAATAAGGACATTGGGAGATGGATCCAGGTTTTCAGATCCTACCAGACTTGGTTAAACAATGTATCATAATTAAGGGAGAAGGTCTGCCATAGTTTCCCTGTTATACTAATCCCTAAGTATCTAATTGACTTACATTTCCAGTTATAATGATGTTTATTTTGTATGGATCTTGGAATAAATGCTCCTGTATATAATGTCTCTGTCTTTAGAGTATTAATCTTATAGCCAGAGATTTTCTCTATTAACATCTCAGCCTGTTCTAAAACCGGGAGAGATTTCTCTGGATCCATGACATATAGCAGAAGGTCATCGGCGTACAGAGCTACTCTATGTTCTCTGTCCCCTATCTGGTATCCCCTCATTCCCTCCAACTGCCGAAGAAACTGCTCCAATGGTTCCACATATAAGGCAAATAGATAGGGAGAAAGGGGACACCTCTGTCTCGTTCCTCGGGTAAGCGAGACGCTTGTAGAACATGAGCCATTAACCTTGACCACTGCCTGAGGGGCTGAGTAGATACCCATAATATTATTAATGAACCCAGTGTTTTTCTAAGAAATGTGCAGGAGACCCTGTCAAATGCTTTTTGGGCATCTAGTCCTAATATTAACAATGGGGCTTGAGAATGATTTGTATGTTCAATTAAATATAGGGTTCTTTTAATATTATCTGAGGTCTGTTGTGTAGGAATAAATCTGGCCTGGTCCAGATGTACCAATGAGGGTATCATATCATCCAGCCTGTGAGCCATTATACTGGCATATGTTTTATAATCTTGGTTTAGCACCGAGATTGGTCGGTAAGAATCACATAAATGAGAGGCGTCTTTGGTTTTAAGATCACTGATATCATGGCCTGTGACCAAGACAGGGGGTATATCGTTCCGAATGACTCTCTACCAGGGTCTCCATCAGTGGATCTTTAATCCATTCCCAAGCCACCTTATAGAACTCTGCTCCATAACCATCTGGACCAGGGCTCTTGCCATTTTTATGGCTGCATGGGCAGAGCCCTGCAGATGTTTTGCATGTAGAAAAGGGCTGACATCATATTTTCTGTCCGTGGAATGGTTTTTCCTCCACCTGACCCTCCCCCAAGAAGCAATCTGCCAATGTTGTCCCTATGGACTGCAGAACTACACTATATTACAGTGGGCTTTTTTTTTTTTTTTGTTATGGGCTTTTTTTTTCATTTCTGCAGCCTGTAGTGCCTCCGGCTAACTGCCGCTCAAACTGGGGCAGACTCATGCCATATTTTTTCTAAACACTGCACCAGTGTGCCGGCCGGGGGGTGTCCGGAGTGCTACACCTTCACTATCGCCTGCAAGGAGATAGCGATACTGTACCGCACTCTGAAACCCCCTTCACCGGAGCGCCAGAGGGCTTGTACCGTATATCTCCTAAGAAGAAATGTTGCACAACGGGGTTACGGAATGCTACAGTAGCTCCCTTGCATTCTAAATAGAAACTCAAAGTCAGTAAGAAGCACTGCTGCTTTAATGACACAAGTCACTAATAATTTAAAAACAAATAAAAAGCTAAATATATGCTTTACAGAAGCTGCACATAGATTACAGTGGATCCCATTGGAGATTGCATCGACAATGCACGTTAAAGGTAATGCATGTTTTTCCAGACAACGTAAGGAATACTGTTGCATTACAGGGCAACTTAGTTGTATGAGCGCAACTTTACCAGAAAAGCTTCTATGTTCCCATAACTACCAGTTGACAGCCAATCAGAGAGAAGAATGGTGGGTCATGTGGTGCAAAGGGCCCGGATAGTAACAATATGGCGGCCCAATATTACATGTATGGCTTTTGCTGGCAGTTGGTTTGTGAATTTGCTGGATTTTTTTTTTTTGAGCAGCAGTGAAGCAGGTCCTGTAGGTTTTCTTTTATGATGTCCTTGTCCAGAGGAGAGGCGAGTGACCTAGTGGAGCAGAGACCTTACGAGACACCTTACACCCGGGACAGTTACAGAGAACTTAAGGAGGGGGAGGTGAAGAAGAGTTGGGAAGGTGACACCGAGTCCACAGCATCGTCTTACACCGAGTCCTGTTACTCAGAGTAAGGGGAATGAATGGTGAAACCGTGTTGAAATTTGTGCCTGTTTATATTGCCTAAGTTGAATGTCGTACTCCAGCCGTGAAAGTTAATGAAGCAAATGCACTTATTCAAGTTTGGTAGTGATTGCATTTGTCTTCTGACGCTGTTCAATATCTTTGTGAAGTTTTAATAGGTGTTGCAACCTTTTTAAAAAATGGGACGTGCAGATGAGTAATTACATTGTTTTATGACTAAGTCTACTAGGCCAGGGATAAAATATTTATAGAAAAACACATGATTTATCTTACTTGAAAAAAAGCCCCATCTGTGCCCATCTTGCTTAAGTATCCCTGAGTTACATTTTTTTTTTGTTACTTAGACATTGGGCAAGCATTGGGCTTGAACTCGTACTCCAACACATTTGTTCCATCTTTCTTTCCTTTCACTGCCCTTTCTGTAATCTGTTTAGATCCATATATTCACCCTAGTCCATATTAAAGTGTACACGTTAAAAAAAAGGTTCGTAGTGCATTAAAGTTTCTGCATCATCATTTGTCACTATTCTTTCATCAAGCATAGGATTTTCTAAACCTCTCACCCGCAGTAACTGTTAACACTGACGAATACGGAGAGCACTTGCATTAGACAGATAGAAGTTGTAGCAGCAAATTCCTCTGGGATCGAAATAAACAATTGTGTGTGCCCGAAGATATAGCCTGGGCAACAGTGACCACATTAGGGTACCTGAAAGTAGTCTATGTATAAGGTTAACGGTGTACGTACATTTATAGTAGATATACTGGAGGCATACTAAATGTGTTAATAATATATACCGTAGGCATACTAAAATGCGTTAAACTACATATTCAAATTTCCTAAAATGTAGCAAATGAACAGATCCATTTTACTGACAAAAACGGTTAACCATAGCACTGCCTATAGGGTAGGAAATGTGCTTTAAGAATACAAATTCTTCCTCTGCTATGTAGACAATGAAAAGGTCTGTGTGGGTTGTAAAGAAATAAAAAGATGGAGCAATAGACAGGTTACATTTTTAAAGTTAAGGCATATGTTTTGTTGCTATTGCAAACCAGTTACTTTCTTTAAATGTGATTATTGAAATCAAGAGAAACAGCTGTTCTTATCAAAACAGATTTAAAACAAAAATCTGGTTAACAGGGCAGCAAGAAAACAAATTGGTAAGCAGCCACAGACAGATAGACATCTAGATAGTTTACAATCATGCACTAAGCAAGCAATAATGCCTGATAGGGTGGGCGGTATTGGGCAATACCGGACTGCCCAGGGGCGTAATGAGGCCCGACGCCACAGACGGAGGGGCCTTATAGCCCCCTGGAAGGTCCGGGTATTGCCTATACCGCCCACCCTGGAGGGTATTATTGCGCTTAGAAAATAGGCACTGTAAAAGAAAAAAGGTTTAATAAAATAATGTAAATAAAGAAATAGTTTAAAATACATTTTTTTAACAAAATAGTTCCTCTGCCTGCATTAGAATGTTTTTTTTTTGTGAAGTAGAGACTTTTCTTGTACTGGAGGGTCCGATGACTTTTGATCTGGTCTCATGGTCCCCCCCATACACACACATCTGTTTTTCTTTTTTTACTTTATTCGTGAAACAATCCTAACTATATGTGCCATGCGGTTTAACACAGTGGCCACAGCATGAGAACTGGAAAACGCTCCGAATACAGGTCAGTCAAAGCTACTGCGGTAATTTCTTTTTACAGTAGTTGTGCATAACCCCCCACCACCGGATTTGTTTGGGGCTGTGGAGGATCCGACACGCTGAAACTGGCTGGAGGGCTGCAGTGCAACTTTGAGCCTGCAAAAGCGTAAGGCTTTTTTTTTTTTTTTACATGGAAAGAGTTGGGTGCAGTGGGGGGGGAGAGAGAAGGCGGCAGTGGAGCTGGCAAACTAGGATTTCTGGAGGACTGTGGCACTCTTATGTGCCGAGATAGGGAACCAGGTAGGAATGAAACATTTCTTCTCTTAAGCTCTGCTGCCCGTTTTCTGTTTGACTCAAGTGCTGTTTTGTTTACGTCTTTTCCCACACTGAAACTGATAATTTTCTTGCTGGCACCCAGGGCCAGAGACAGATTGCAGGAGACAGAGAGCAACGTGGCAGGTAACTGCCTGCAGCTTACCACCATCCAGGACAAATCATCCATACCAGGTGGGGGGGGGCTCAGAGGGGAAAGACTTTTTGTGTGGGTGTGGGGGGACCTATGGGAGTGTGTGTGAAGGACCGCAGTTGCAGCATGCTGTTTACAGCCACAGGATGTAAAGGACATGTCTTGCTCGGCACTGCTGTTATTTTATTTACTGCAAGCATCTACTGTGCCGAACAGATTTCTTTACTTTCTAAATTTCGCCTTTTTAGTTGAATGCTTTGTATCGGGAGTGCTGGTGAAACCGATGACTTTTCCTTTCTTTACAGCGACTGTTGGGTGTGCTGAGTACTGGTTTTAATCACTTGCTAATTTGGGAAGACAAATGGCGCAGAGTTTGACATTTTTTTTGACAGATTGTCCAATTGGGAAACGGAATGGTTACTGGAATACTGCCGTGGGTAAAGGGGCACTGTTGGCTGGCTCTCGTTTCTAGGTGGGCATCTATTGTCTGATAGACACCCGCCTAAAAACGTGTCTCAGCCAATCAGGGGAGATGATTGTCTTTGCCCATTTTCTAAGGTACAATCGTTGGTGCTGGGATCATATACTACATGGTGTTTTATGTTGCCATCTAATTGCCACATGTGGTATTGGAAAAGTGTGCTACACTGTACTTCCAAAACATCAGAAGCCAAGGGCAAGTGCTGGGTTTTAGTCACACTAAACAATACAGTGGAACTCTTTTTCAATTAAATGTATTTTTTTTTTACTCAAACTTCACCATATCAGAAAGTTCACTATAACAGGCTGAGCTCCTTGGATGTGTGCCTCATATACACATGCACACAAATATATTTTTAAAATACATACTGAATTAAGAGAAACTGTAATAATATCAGATTCTTATTAAAGTTGAAATGAAAGCAAAAATTATCATTATGTATCATTTCAGTGTCAGCATGGCAGCAGTAAAATTCCAGTAGTGTACACATTTTCTGTTTATAACACATCTCACAAACATCACTGTCACAAAGTGTGGCATGCTGAATTTGAACTGGTTGTGTTTCTCATGGGAAATAATGCTATTGGGTACATTGTCAAATTATTTAGAGGAGTGAAGGTTTATAGGAATGTATCATAGAAGAATTAGCATTCCTGGGAGGATTCAGCAAATCACTTGACTTCTGTTTCCCAGGGGTTTCCACCGCTGGTATCTCCCTCTCCTCAGTGCCAGGGTTTATAAAATCAGATAATAACACTTCCTATTAAACAGTGTCTATATCAGTTACTCATACTATTCAATACTGAAGCTGACTAAATGGCAGGAAGGGGAATATTATGGAAATTTGAGGCTGGATTTTTTACAGCCTCTAGATCACTGTAAACCCTGGATTCCCCAAATATATGGGGCACCAGGCTTGTGGCTATCTAATGGGATTTTACACCCCATGTAGCAATTGCCAAAAGTTAGACTAACTTTTTCTGGCCAAGCTTGCAGCAATCCCAGGGGCCATTTTTACAGAGCTTGCACCCAAGATTTGGCACAAGCTGCCGTAAAGCGAGGAAATTGTCCCAACTGCATCCAAGATTGTAAAATAGGATGAACATGCAGAAAAAGGGGTTTGACCTGGTAGCACATCAACTCTATAAAAAACAATGCAGCATGGTAGAAGACAGCATGGATGAGACTACAGAAGTCAAAACAGCACCTGTCAATAACAGCAAAGAACAAAACAGCATAAGAGGATATTTTCACTGGAGTGGTGATCCATGGTGGCGTGGTGTTGTGATAGTAAAACTACACTCAAGCCAAACATTTACTGGAATGGTGATCCATGGTGGCGTGGTGTTAATAACAGTAAATCTATATTTGTTGTTTTGTGCTTCACTGTTATTGACAGTGCGATTTAGACTGTTGTGGTTTTATCCATGCTGTTTTGTACTGCACTGCATTGTTTTTCATGGAGTTGACAAGGAACCATTTGGTGTACTGGCAGAAACTAAGTGTTGTGGTACAGCACTTGATGCAAATTCAACTCCTTCATTTGACAATTCAACCCATGGCCTTTTTTTCATCTGATATTTCCTGTGTTATTATGACAAAAAATTGTCAGGTTCTCCTTCACTACCCTTACTAAAACAAAAATAAGGTTTATGACTGAGCTTGCAGGATTTGTAAGACTAACATAAGGAAATGCATTTGGTTTAAAAGTGTCTATAAGTTCTTTGCATAACTGTGCAAGAATTTTATCAAATACACAAATGGGTCAATTTTTCTTGCATGAACAAATGCAAGTTTATTGCAAGTACACACAAGATTTTTTGCAAAGATCACAACATATGTTTTAACACTAATAAAGACTCTGCAAGTTTAAAAAGTGATGTAGTATAAAATACTATACTTGCTTGTTTCTTGACTAGTTTAATCACAGGGGCCTGTTTCACAAACATCCCGAGAATGCCGCAAGTGATGGGTACCCTAAATATACGGCAAACTGGGCTTGTGGCATTCCCTGGCCAGCAATCGGGATTCTCTATCCTGTGCACCAATTGTCACAAGCTAGACAATATTTTTCTGGTCTACCTTGCAACAATCGTGGGTACCCCTTTTACAGGGCTTGCACCAAATGTTTGGTGCAAGCTGCCGTAAACCAGGAAAAATGTCACAAATGCACCCAATCTTCTTAAATCAGCTGCAGGTTCCAGCAGAGAGTTCAGTGTAGCTGAGCTGACCACTCGGTTTGATGCAAGGCTTGGTACAAGCCTGCATCATCATTCGTGAATTGTGCCCAAGATGTTTTCCTTGCACTATTCTTACAGACATGTCTACATGTTTGTAAGAATTGTGCAAGAAAAACATCCTGTACTTACAGTAGTCAAGAGACCTGCAAGTATAAAACATAGTGCTTAAGGATGAATGGTACCTTTAATTTGTGCAAGGAGGATTGCTCTACTCTGTATACTTACAAATAAGAATGTAGGTCATTGTAGTTCTGGTAAAAATCTTTAGGTACAATCTGAGCAGTAGAATGTTGCATGCACCTCAGTAAACACTTTAAAAAATGTACTATTAAGTTACAATTCAGTTAATATTTAAAATAGCTTAGATTTACCCTTCCTGTCATTACTGAGGAACTTTGTATGAAAATAGGTTCTTAATCTATTAAGCAGTAAAGTATGACCAGGGGTTATGTTAATGTTCTAGTTAATCACTTCCTGGGGGCATAATGTGGGACGAGGTACAGCCTCCCTGCTCCTTATCAAGCAACAGCAATAGCTTTTCTCCACTCTCTGTCAAATTGCGGCACTTTTCAACCAAGAACAGCTGATGCAGTTGGATGTTGGTGGGATTACAATAGTTAGGACATGGACAGAAGCAAATGTTACCACCATCGTCAGCATTGCTATAATGGTGGATGTAAGTTCCACACACAAATGCTGAAAGGGTATTTAGGGCCATAGTTTGTTAAATCAATGTTCGTGTAATTAGGCTGCAGTGGTATGTTAATAAGAAGATTATCATAAGGCTCTCAGAATGCTGACAACCAATAAGATTGCAGTATTACTGAGAGCCTTGTAATAATTATGCTTTATCTACCCTTGTTTCTTACTCACCACTTGAATTCATATCCTTTTATAGCTACATCATAAATAGTCATGCTAATGACTATAATGTCACAGGTAGAGTACAATATTATGACCTCAGGTATATACTAATATTGATGTGGGCAACACTCTAAGAACTGTAAGAGTGCTTTTGAACATTCAAACCAAAAATATTGTGAGAAGAATGAAGACATTTCCTTTTTAAAAAATGCATGAAATATGTAGGACTTTATCAAGATTATTGCTTGTGTATCCGTTTCCTATACTTTTATATACACCTTTTTATAAACACATTGTCAGTGGCTCAGTAGGTTAAAATCAGTCTGCCCATTTTCTTCACAAACTTCATTATGCAGCTGTGGTGGATCTGACAAGAATTTGTTAAGCTTTTTAATGACATTCTTTTATATCTAGGTTAGTAATGGGGCAGGTCAAGGACCGTTTCTGAGCTTCCGTAAGCTGTGGAAGGTTCAAGCCGGACAAGAAAGCATCTACCTCAATCTCAGTTGCTGAGGATTTGGCTGTATATAGCTTTGTATAATAAGTTTTAAAAGCTGAAACTAAAGCTGAAGTTGTAAAACATGGGCATCCCATGAGCATCCCACTAGGGGATCTCTAATATTAGTAACTGTTGTTTGCTGGATCTGCCTCCTAAGTCGATGTGGTAATATCCTAGAAACTCTAGGGCTCCCTCATAGTATCTCTGTCTAAGCCAGAGTAGGGCTTGTTCTGTTTTGGCAGTGAGTATTTTCTGTATGGAATGCTGAGTGGATGCTATTTGGTCTAGCAGGGAGTTGTCTCCTTGCATATGAGCAGATTGCATACAACTCAATTGTTCCTGTAGCTGCTTTAATTTAGGCTCTAATTTACTTTTTTTTTCAGATGCATAAGCTATTATATAGCCTCTAAGTACTACTTTCATAGTGTCCCAGATTAATTGAGGTGGGGTCTACGAGGTGGAATTATCAGCTAGTATCTCTGCTATTTTAGTTTTTATTAATTCTTTGAACTCTGGGTCCTGTAGCAGGGAATTATTAAGTCACCACTAGGTATTCTTCTTCTCCCCTTGAGTTTCCAAGTCTAGAGTAAAAGGGGCATGATCTGATAAACATATGTTATGGATCTCAGCCCCTCGACCTGATCCAGGTGTTCTTTTGATATACAAAAATAGTCTAGATGGGAATAGTGCTTGTGGGCATGAGAATAAAAACTAAATGTCCTTGTTGCAGGATACTGCTGGTGCCATGTGTCCACAAGGCCCACTTCCTTAATAATTTTTCTCAAGTGGCATTGGCCTGATGTCTGTGGAGGTGCTTTTGAGGCTGATGTATCCCTGGAGGGGTTGAGGAGGCAGTTATAATCCCCCCGAGACCAGGATCCCTTTCTTGAGTTCAAGGATCTTATCAAACAACTGTTGGATAGATGAAGCATCACTGCCATGGGGAACATAAATGTTTGCTATGGTGTACTGTTGACCTCTGAGTGTGCCCACCATCAAAACCAACCTTCCCTCAGGATCTGAGTAATGACTGGAGACATCAAAGGAAGAACGTTTAGTGATCAACATGACTACCCCCCTTCGTCTCCCCCTACAGTAGGCCAATACATAAAGCTGTCCAAATCCAAATTTAAGTAATTTTGGTGCTCACTAGAGTTAAGATGAGTTTCTTGCAATAAAAGTATCTCAACATTTAATTTCTTAAGTGCCTTAATAGTCCTATATCTTTTCACTGGGCTGGTCAAACCATTCACATTATGTGAAAGTACTCTCAATGAATTACTCATATAGAAGAAAAAATATGTGATACTCTTCCCCAACCCCCACCCTCACCACATCATTTCCCAAATATACTGCTATAGCCTGTTCAGTGATAACTTCCCAGTCCTGGAGTAATAACAAAACTACCTCAATCTGGACCCAACCGGGGAACAAGTGAGAAGTGTGAAACCAAGTACCATGTAACTGTAAAATATATACAATGATGACTTACAAAATGTAGGTTTCTATTCTTAGCCAACCTAACTGCTGCAACATTTTGGGCTGCTGAGAGAGTGTTGCGTCAAAACACAGCCAAATGACCCCCTCTGGGTACTACTGACCAAAAACTGGGTACAGGGAGGTAAGGGAGAGAAGAAAAAAAAAATAAGAAAAAGGAAAAAGTATTGAGCCGTACGGGCTAGATTCAGGTAAGGAGGAGGCTGGGAATATCTAAGGTGCAGCACCCTGAAAGACCTCACAACTCCCGTGTTGCCCTCCTTTAAAGGAGAAGAGATTAAAAAGAATTGCTAGGATTTTATTCTAATAGGAATGTGTTCTATCCTATGGTTCAGTATATAGGCAGATCCGCCCCTGTGGTCCATAAGTCTCTGGTTTAAATTGATTCATATATCGTATTTAAATAAAGAAAACTAGTTCTCTTTGAAAGATTCCCTTGGTTCAGGGATGCCTCTTGCACACATTAACTCCAACAGAATCCAAAGATCGCATGGTCCGAGACAACATGCCTGGGTAGGCTTAACCCAATAATTGTCATATCTGATCATCTGTACTGATCATCCTCCCAACCAGGGCCAGAGGGCAGCCCCACAGGTGCCTATTCCTCCCCAGGTATCCCAGCAGACCCCCCAACTCAGCCAGCAGCTTTATCTGAGAGCGCAGAACTACAGTCACATCTTCAAAACAAGCAGGTCCAGGCCTGGCGGGATCCCCCAAGTATCCCAGATCCCCCGCAATAGACCAAGAGGGTCTCCAGTAGGCAGTCCCGAGCTGCTAAGAGATGCTCCTCGAGCCTCTGGTTGTTAATCATCGGTCCCAGGCTCAGCCGCCCCACCCAACCGATTCTGACCTCCTCAACATATGATACCATGCACCATTAATTGGTTCTGGCTCATAAAGCTTGAGGTCCCCCATGGACTATCTGGGAACTTCACCCCAGACAGAGCCCCGGGTCTCCCCTCCACTCCGAGCTCACCATGTATTCCAGTAATGATCTCCTCTATACAAGAGATACCTTAGCATGCATATAAGATCTATTAAGCAAGGTCAGGTCAAAAGGGGGGGTTGTCAGAGCCCTGGGACCAACTATGGCAAAGCTTGGTTATAACGAGGCAAACGGAATCCTTCCAATTATTGATATTAATTATATTTTTGGGAAAATGAGGTCACCAATCTCTTTAATTGTTTTGAGGTTTAACGAATGTCTCAACTGTGTTCTGGTCTGCCCACAGGGACCCCCCCCTCCATTGTGTGTAAACTCCACAACAGAAGAGCAAAACTAGGCCACTGAGGGGACCACACCACCAGGCCCTCAAATCTCCTCCTTTCTCCTTGGTCATCCCAGGGGATCCGGCAAGACACCCAGCCAGGGGATGCTATGGTCACAGACCAGCTCCCCCCCAAAGCAATGGAAGGACTCACCCAGGCCAGATGATAAAGAAAGGTGTTCAGTTTACCAGGCTTCACTCTGCAGGTAGGCCACATTGCATAAGCTTTTTGCGAAAGACCAAGGTCTACTGCATCTGGGAGTCCCGGTCTGTGTGTTTTTTTCCCCGAGATCGTATGGGCGGTCTTTTAGGCAGTTCAGCTCTGGGTGGGATCGGAAGGTTTCATTTCTGAAAGTCCAAAAGGGCTTCGGAACCTGATCCATATGTTTGTTGCCCCTCCGGGAATTGAACCACCAATAATGCAGGGTATGGAGTTCTGAAATTGTACTTATTCTAACGGAGCACTTGGAACAAGGGAATGTACTGTCTTCATTTTCTTAAGGTATATGGAGCGTAATCATTGTCTATGAATATCCGCATAGTGCCATAGAAAACCTTCTTTTGTGCCCAAGATTTTTTCAGAATTAACTCTTTTGTTGTGTGCTTTAGAAAACAGATGATTCTAGAGTGAGGGCATGCTGAGGGGGATGTGGATTTTGGGCCTAATGCCCTATGGACTCTCTCAAACTCCAGGGGTAAATCCACATCCAGGACCAGGGCAGTGTGTAGCAATGTTTCCATGAAGTCTGCTATAGCGCGCCTTTCCACCCCCTCTGGAACCGAGTAAATTCTCAAATTATTTCTTCTCTGCTGATTTTCTGAATCCTCCTGTCTTTCTGTAGTAAGTTTGCAAATTTGGTTTACTTGTTTCAACTGGTCTTGTATCTGGGAGACTTGAGAAGAGGTACTGATGTTGATCTAAAATAGGGACCTTTGACTCCAACCTCTGTACGTCTGCTTTAATTTCTGTTATTGTTTCTTTGAATGTTTTAACCTCTGTTTTTATGTCCATGAGCTTGGAGAGAATTCTGTCTAATTTGCCATCCATCGTAGATTCTGTTTGTTTTTCCGATGTGCTTTGTAGGGTTTATTATTGTTTTTAAAATGAGCACCGCGTCTGCAGGGGGTTTTAGATTTAAAAGCGTGCTGTGAGGAGGCTGAGGCTCCCAAGTCGGATGCGTCTACCTCAATTCCTTCAGATTTCTGCGGTAAAACTGAGAACTGGTTTGAAGTTTCCATAACTAGCGCTAATTACTTTCTCCTCTTGCTATCTATTACTTTTATCGATATTTTCCAGCTAAATTAGCGAGGAGAGCTATTGGAGGTTCTTGGAACATGGGAGCTAAGCAGCCATATTCGAGGTGAAGTCACTGGAAGCCTCAACTTTTTACATTCTTATTGCTTAAGAATGAACCACCCATTGCCTCTGCTTTCTGTCTTGGTACAGAATTGCTTGTCTGATATGCATATTTTGTTGATATAGTTATATATTGATGACATACATATGTATATGTCTGCCAAGATTTTTTTCAGTGTGTTGATGGCAGCAACATGTCTGTCTTCAGAGTTCATGCAATAACCTGATGCTGTATATTTCTGGCACTCTTATGAAAACTAGGCCGTCTTACTGTGGAAAACTGAAGTAAATCATAATTCTATGACCAGTATCTATTCTAAGCCAATCTGAATAGAGAAAAAACATCCTTTGATACCCCACAAACTACTACAACCTTTTCTGCAGGCAATTATCTGAATTTTAGACACGCTCACGATAATTTATCCATATTTTGGACACACCCACAACAGCTTAACCACATTCATACCATTGGTGGAGAGTACAAATGAACTCAATAAAACATGTTACTAGATACCTGCAGGGAAAACAAATTATTTGGGCAGGATTTTCGAAGATGTAGAAGCAGCACTTGCATCTGTGTTTCAGACTTATGCTGCATCCATGACTACATCTTATTCACAGACATCTGGATGCATTTGCGACAAATTCCAAGGTTCTTGACAATATCTGCCACAACTGTGGGAATTGCATCCATTCACCAGTTTTCCCTTCATAGCCCCCAGCACACTCTTTTTGATCTATACCTTATTAAAAGATCTATGTCATTTTGTCATACGTTTTTGTAAGTTTTGCTGTTGTGTTTTAAAGTTTGCCTAACTCCTTAAAATGCTTTCTGTGGCTAGAGGGACATAAATCCTTAAATCTTAAATCTTTCTGTGCTGGCTGGAGACTATTGTTGTAGGGGAGGGTTTTGTGGCCAGTAACACAGGCAGCCAATCATGGTTGTTTGCATTTCAGTTAATCTCTGTTTAAATCCTCACTGAGGCATTTTAAATCTTCTTGCTGTGGGCAGAGTTAGCAGTGGAATTTTGAAGATGTGGTGAGGTTCTGGAGAGTGTATTTATCTTTTTTTTCATAAGTTTTTGTAAGTTTTGCTGTTGTGTTTTAAAGTTTGCCTAACTCCTTAAAATTCTTTCTGTGAAAAGCCCTCCGACCCACCCGTTGTATTAGCCTTTCTTAAATACAGAAGAGCCACTGGGGGTTGGGTTTAAAGGCTGGGAGGGAGGAGCTTAGGAAGTTGCAAACGTCCCCTATGAGCTAACTCTTAAGGCTAATAGTCAGGTGGGGAAAAGTTCAGCCACTCGAACACTGCAAGTTTGAAAGTCTGCATTCTGTATGGGGGGATCATCTTGGTATAGGTACTGGTAGCTCGTGAAACTGCAGAGCCACTGAGTTGGCAATCTGGCCTAGAAAAGACTGCTGTGATGATGGGGAAGGGACCACAAGTCACTAGAGCAGGTATCTTTGGATGGGTGGTTGGGTGCACAGGGTGTGGTGTGGCCATGATACTGGACTGGGCTTGGAAGTTTGGGGGATGTCCAGTGTTCTACCAGCTAACACAGCTTAAGGAGGAGGTAGAGGGGATCCAAAGGCAGCTGGGGGTGCTGGGAGGGGATTAGAGGGGTAGGAGGCAAGTGGTGACCTACATGGAAGCACTAGGCGCTGGAGCCTCCCACACTGGTGGAGAAGTGAAGAGAGGTGCTCACACTAGGGGAGGAGAGAAGGGGGTACACAGGGGGCTCTAGGGAACCCTGGCAGGTGGGGCCCAAAAGGTGGAAATTTCCAAAGCAGTAGGCAAGAGACTAGGGTGTCCAGAGGAAACGAGAGGGGCGGTAGGGACGGGGGGCACTGGGGATGGAATAAGGCTCACAATTGTTTTAGCCCTCTATGCCCGTTGGTGGAAGAGGGGAGTGTGGGGGAAGGAGGAGGAGGATGATGATGATGATGATGATGCTGGTGAAGCTGAGGCAAGGACGGATAGAAAGTGTGACGGGGCAAGAGGCAAGGGAGCAACAGAGGGGGATCTGGACAGGATGGGGGAAGAGGGGTAGGGGAGAAGAAAAAGGAGAATCAGGGGAACAAGGAGGAGGCTGATGGTATGGAACAGGAGAGCATGACAGGCAGGAAGGTGCAGGACGTAAATGGGATGATAGCGAGCAGAAAGCCAAGTAGGCAAACTGATAGGATGGATGGATTAGTATGGAGTGGGGAAAGAGATACAGAGAATGATACTCGGGTGGTGGGATAAAGAAGGCCAGGACACAGGTAGAGGAGGTGACTAGGAAAAATAATGAAGGGGCTACCTTCGACACCCAGATTGTGGGAGGTGCGAGGAGGGGGGCATGGAAGGAGGGGAAACCTGAAGGGAGAACAAGGAGGCAAGGCGGAGGTTAGAGTACTGCTATTGGGGGATTCCATGATCAGAGGCATCCAATGGGAAGGGCAGGGGGAGGGTAAAACCTGTCGGTTCAGAACCAAATGCCACCCAGGCCTGACGGTGCACAAGGCCAAGCACGAGTTGTATTCACTGGCAAGGGAATGCAGAGGGGGACCCCAGACATTCTAGTGCACCTGGGGACAAACGACATAAATGGTAATAGTGAACTAGAAATTGAGGCAAGATTCCAGGTGTTGGCCAGGGTATGCCTTTCCATAGGCTGTAAGATCTCCTTTACGGAAATCCTGCCAGTGCCAAGGGCTAGTGGAGAAAGCAAGAAGAAGATTAGGGAGATGAATCAATGGCTTAAGGAGTGGTGTAGGGAATTGGGGTATGGCCTGGTGGGGGACTGGGGGGAGACCTGGGAGGATAAGGGGCTGTACGCTAGGGACAGGCTCCACCTTAATTTGGAGGGGAAATCCTTAAGCTCAAACTAGCTGGGGTCATCAGCGAAAGGTGGGGTTTAAACTTGTAAAGGGGGAGGGATCAAAAAAGAGGCAGTGCCAGCAGGTACGATAAATGAGGGACATGGTCTCCACTCATCTAGGGGGATAGGGAGAGATGAAAATGGCTCACCAGGTAGGGTGTGGGAGCTGAGAAATGGGAGTTCAAGGATGTGAAAGGACAGAAGGGAAAAGGGGTGGGGAGTGGTCCTGATAAATGCCAGGAGCTTGGGAAATAAAATGCCTGAGCTCCAGGTGATGCTAGTTGAGGGGAAGGTAGATGTGGCAGCAATCAGTGAGACCTGGGCCACTCAAGGGCACGAGTGGGACCTAAATCTGGAGGGCTATACTATGTTCAGAAAAGACGGAAGGGGGAGGAAGGGGCTGGTGTAGCACTGTTAGTCAGAAATGGCATGGGTATTGGAGGGGTAGAAGAGGCAGAGGGGAATGTGGAGGCTATTTGGTTCACCCTGCTGATGCAGGGGTTAAAAAAGTAAAGGTTGGAGTGGTATACTGACCACCAGCACTGGCAGAGGTTCTGGAAGAAAATTTGGTGGCAAATCTTGAGGGACACTGTAGATTGGGAAAGGGAAGGGAAGGGTAGTGGTAATGGGGGACCTCAACATGCCAGGAACAGACTAGGGAACTATGACGTCACCAGTGGCCAGGGAGCATAGGTTGCTGAATGTCTTCCAGGATGCGTTTCTGACACAACAGGTGGGTGAGCCAACTAGGGAGGCCCGGACACTGGATGTGGTCCTGGCAGACAGTGATCAGATTAGGGGTCTAGAGGTGAAAGACCCATTGGCAGGGAGTGATCCTGCCATGGTCTGGTTCTTCCTAGACCTAGGGGAGGAGGAAAGCTGAACAATGACTGTGGTAACCGACTTTAGGGGTGCAGACTTCAGGGAGATGGGAAGGATCCTTAAAGATCATTTGGATAGATTAAGGCCTGTTATGGATGCTGACAGCAGGTGGGAGATAATTAGGAGGGGAATACAGGAGGTTACTAGATCCTGCGCAAGGGAAAGACGTAAGTTCAGTAAGGCCAGAAAACCCTGCTGGTGGACCCGGGAGGTACAAGAGGTGGTGAGGGACAAGAAGATGGCCTATAGGTGCTTCAAGTGCTCAAGGAATGAAAGGGATCAGGAGGAATATGAGCTGACAGCCAAGAGAGTCACCAGGGTGGTGAGAGCAGCTAAGACAAAAAAGGAGCAGTTCTTGGCCAGTGGGATCCGGGGGGTGGGGACAAGGGGTTCTTTAGATACATAGGGGAAAAAGGAAAGTAAGGGGGCAGATCAGCAAGATAAAGATAGGGGATGGTTGGGCACAGGAGGTGGAGGAGCAGACAGAAGTACTAAATGAGTACTTTGTCTCAGTTTTTACCAGGGAGGATGGAAGGGCTATGTCTTACAGGGGGACTGGGCGCAAACTGAAGGAAGGGGTGGGACCGGTAGAGACTAGGGGCCCTGACAGGTCTGGGGAAATGGAGTGGCCACCACAGACAGGTGGGGGCCAGCAGAACAGGGTGAAAAGGGGGAGGATGTGGAGGCTGAAATCCCAGTAGAGAGAGTAAGGGAAGCTCTCAGGTCCCTTCGGATAGAGAAAGCACCTGGGCCAGATGAGATATATACCAGGGTGCTGTGGGAACTGGCAGATGTCCTGGCAGTCCCTCTAGTAGAGCTTTTCAACATCTCTCTGAGGAGTGGGTGGGTGCCCCAAGACTGGAGGGTGGCTCATGTTGTGCTGATCCACAAGGGGGGGGATCAAGAGAAGAGGCGGGAAATTACAGGCCCGTTAGCCTGACATTGGTGGTCGGCAAGGTGATGGAGGGTATTGTCAAGGAAAGGCTAGGGGGTTACTGGAGCAAACTGGGTACTTGGATGATAGGCAGCATGGCTTTGTCCTAGGAAGATCATGCCAGACGAACCTTGTTGAGTTCTATGGGTGATGAGGGCCCTGGACCAGGGTAGTCCAGTGGACATCCTCTTTCTGGACTTCAGCAAGGCATTTGATTCAGTACCCCACAGTGGCCTGCTGGCTAAGCTGAAGGAAATGGGGGTAGGGGAGACAGTTGTTAAGATGGATAGAAAATTGGCTCTCTGAGCATACTCAGAAGGTGGTGGTTGGAAGGTTAGCCTCATCCCCAAGGTGGGTTACTAGTGGGGCTCCCAAGGGGGTCAGTGCTGGAACACTCCTGTTCAACGCCTATGTCTCAGACATTAGGAAGAAGAAGATCAGGAGTGAGATGAGTCTCTTTGCAGATGACTCAAAGCTGGGTGCAGTGGTAGATGAGGAGGAGGGGAGGGTGGCCTTGCAGGAGGACCTGGAGGCTCTGGAAAAGTGGTTGGGAAAATGGAAACTAAAATTCAATGCAGGGAAGTGCAAGGTTCTGCACCTGGAAGTCAGAAATCCAGGCATGGGGTATACCCTGGGAGGAGACACGATTCAAGTCACGGAGGGTGAGAGGGATCTGGGGGTAGTGGTAGATGTCAAAATGAACAACTCAGAGACCTGTAAGAGGGCAGTGGCAAGGGCAAATAGGATGCTGGGATGCATCGCCAGGGGGATTACCTCCAGATAGGCGGAAGTGATTCTTCCACTGTACAACTGCTTGGTTAGGCCACACCTCAAGCATTGTGTGCAGTTTTGGAGACCACATTTAAAGAGGGACATTACACTCCTAGAGAGGGTCCAAAGGAGGGCAACCAAAATGATCTGGGGCCTGGGGGACAGGACCTATGAGGAGAGGCTCAAGGAGCTTGACATGTACACCCTGGAGGAGAGGAGGGATGGGGGGGGGAATGATAGAGGTCTTTAAGTACATGAAAGGGATCAATAAGGGAGGCCTAGTCCAGGTGCCCCAAAGGAAGGAGAGTGGGGCAACGAGAGGTCACGGGTGTAAGCTGGAAGGGGGCAGGCTCAGAGGGGAAAGGAGGAGATGTTATTTCACTGAAAGGGTGGTGGAGCCATGGAATGCTCTGCCCAGGGAGCTGGTAGAGGTGTAGACTGTGGATAGGTTTAAGAGGGGATGGGACAGGTACAGGGGGCAGGTAAATCTGACCAGGTCCAATACAGGTGGAACATCTGGGACTGGGGACAGTATAACCCAAGGGGGAGGAGGACACACCAAAATCGGCCCTCAGTGCGGGTGCTGAAAATCGAGCAGACTCGAGAGACCATTAGGCCTATTCTGCTGGCATTTTAGTATGTTAGTATTGTTGAACTGCTGCCTTATGACAATTTGTATCATTATATTATACCTGTTACTGTTCATTTTGCCTTTGTTAAATATCTCCTCTGTTTTTGACATTATTGCCTTCTGCATACTGTTCCACTGTTTTTTGATGTACTGTATCCTGTCTTAATTAGTTCTAGTAATTGTCTGTATTAGTTGTATTACTGGACGCTTGTAAAAATGGGCAGCTTTTGCTTGCAATTGCCTTTCCAGTATGATAAATAATAAACTGAAACTGCATCCATTTTTTCAGATGCAACTGTGGAATTCCATCCTTGGAGTTGCATCAAATTTTCATAATTCGCTCCCAGGATAGATTTTGGCAGCTGCATCTGAAAAACAGACACAGTGCTTTGAAAATCCCCCACTTCATCACCCTACAAGGTTATTATTCTCCCTGCAGGTATGCCACAGTAGAGTCTGCTCCACTTGTTCCTGCACTTTTTGCTGCATTTGCCACTAAAGTCTCAACTGTCACTTACCACTGACTACCAGAATCAGGTCATGGAGCCACATATATGCTGCTTGTGCTCAGCTGCAAGACCAACCAAAGCTTCGCTCAATGGTCTGTCAAATAAGGGATGAAAACTGTGAGACAAGCCAGCTGAACAAGTAATAAACTATTCCTCAGGGCCATCAACCTAATGGCATAAATAGGATATTATATGGGCTCTTGTAAGCAAAAATGCCCCCTTGCACTCGTGGCTGCCCCACACATTACCAGGGAGCATTGTTGCCAACATTCCAGAGGAAATGAAAGCTTATACACAGGAGCCCCATGTGATATCCCTATTTAAGATATGTCCATGAGTGTTTAACCATATCTACTCCACATCTTCAAGTTCAACCACCAGTGGGCTTTTAAAATCCTAGTTACAAAACTCCTAGTCAAATATAGTAATAACATTCAGCTAGCTGGAGTAAACTCAGAATAACTGGTGTCTGCAATTGATTAAATGCCTCAGCCTTTGGCCTCACGCATTTAATTACCCATATTAGCAAGTTATTCCTTTGTATACTCTGCCTAACTGAAATGTTATCACATAAATATATGTGTCCCTACATATGTAGAAACATAGACAATGACATCAGAAGAAGACCACAGGTCTACCTTGTCTGCCCCAAGTTCCCTATCTGTCCTAGGACCTATTGTCCATATGGGGTTTTATCCCTCCACTTCCATCCTCCTGCTCCTCTCCCTAGTGCTACTGACCTGACAATTACCATACCCTTCATTTTGTCCCAGCCAAGATTGAAACCATTTATGATTTTGGCACCCACCATCTTCTCTGGCTGATTATTCCATGGCTCCACCACCCTTTCTTTAAACTAGAACTTCCTTACATCCCTCTTAAACCTTCCCCCACCAGTCTCCACTCACCACTCATGAACTTGGGCTCCTGACACTGTACTCATGCTAAATAGTTCCCCACAATTCACCTTGTTTATTCCCTTCAGGAACGTTGAGGTCTTTATTATATCCCCCTCTCTCACCTTGTCTCTAGGGAGTACGAATTTAGTGCCTTGAGACAGTCTTTGTAAGATATGCCCTGTTGGCTCTGAATCATCTTGGTCACCCTGCATTGCACCATCTCCAGCCTGTCCTACCATGGTTGAGTGTTGGTAGATGGAGGTAGTCCATGTGCTGCCAATAGCAAAACAGCCCCTACACACCCTGCTGGAGTGCTGGTAGATGGAGTGTGTCCAGTTACCTCCAACAGCATAGCACCCCCTACACACCCTGCTGGAGTGTTGGTAGATGGAGTGTGTCCAGTTACCTCCAACAGCATAGCACCCCATACACACCCTGCTGGAGTGTTGGTAGATGGAGTGTGTCCAGTTACCTCCAACAGTAAAACACCCCCTACACACCCTGCTGGACTGCTGGTAGATGGAGTGTGAGCAGGTTATAGAAACATAGACTTTGACGGCAGATAAGAACCACTTGGCCCACCCAGTCTGCCCATTTCCCTACCTATTGGATAAGCTGCAGATTCTAGTTAACCAACAGCCTACTTCCTGCAACTCCCCACTATAATTGCCTTATGTCTGTCCCATGCATGTTTGAATTCCCCCACTGTTTTAGACCCCACAACCTCTCCAGGAAGGTGGTTCCATGCGTCCACCACTCTCTCCATGAAAAAGAATTTCCTCACATTACCCCTGAGCTGTCCCCCCTCTAACTCTAAATTGTGCCCCCTTGTTCTTACACATCTCTTTTTCTGAAAGATGCTACCCTCCTGGACTTTTTTGATTCTCTTGAGGTACTTAAAAGTTTCTATCATGTTCCCCTGTCCCTCCTTTCATCAAGGGTATACATATTAAGCTCTCTCAGTCTCTCTTTATATGGTTTCTGATGTAGATCCTGCACCATATTAGTTGCCCTCCTCTGGACTACTTCCATCCTGTCTATGTCCTTACGTAGATGAGGTCTCCAAAACTGCACGCAGTACTCCAGATGGGGTCTCACCAACTGTCTGTACAGAGGGATAACCACTTTCCTTTTTCTACTTGTGATGCCCCTCCCTATGCATCCCAGTATATTCCTGGCTCTCCTTACTGACTTCTCACATTGCTTACCCACCTTTAGGTCATCTGATATGACTACACCCAGATCTCTTTCCAATATTGTTGTCGTTAGTACCTCCCCTGCTATTGTGTACTCTTCTCCTGGATTTATATTTCCCAGGTGCATTACTTTGCACTTCTTTGCATTGAATCTAAGTTGCCATATGTCTGACCATTCCTCGAACCTTGCCAAGTCCCTTCTCATCCTTTCTACCCCCCCCTTGTGTATCAACTCTGTTACAGATCTTTGTGTCGTCTGCAAAGAGGCATACCTTTCCTTCCAGACCCTCTGCACTGTCACCTATAAAGACGTTGAAGAGGACTGGACCCAGTACTGAGCCCTGAGGTACTCCACTAGTAACCCCCCTTTCTTCAGAATGTGTTCCATTCACTATGACCTTCTGTGTCCTGTTGTGCAGCCAGTTTGCTACCCAGGCTACCACCCTGGGACCCACTCCCAGACTGGCTAACTTGATTATTAATCTTTTGTGTGGGACTGTGTCAAATGCCTTGCTAAAGTCTAGGTAGGCCATATCCACAGCCCCTCCCTGGTCTATTACTTTGGTCACTCAGTCAAAGAAATCGATTAGATTCATCTGACATGACCTTCCTGCTGTAAATCCATGCTGCTTTGGGTCCTGTGCCCCGCTGGCCTCTTGGTACTGAACAATTCTTTCTTTCAGAAGTGATTCCATCATTTTCCCCACCACTGAGGTCAAACTAACAGGTCTGCAGTTTCCTGCTTCTGCCTTGCTCCCACTTTTGTGAAGGGGAATCACATCTGCCCTCCTCCAGTCCTCAGGTACCACCCCATCTTCCCATGATTTGTTAAAAAGTGTGGTTAGTGGTGTCACTAGGTCCTCTCTTAGCTCTTTTAGGATTCTAGGGTGAATCCTGTCAGGCCCCATTGCTTTGTCCACCTTGAGTTTTAGGAGTTCTTTCAGGACTCTTTCTTCTGTAAATGGACTGGCGTCAACTCCACTACCCAGAGTGCTTCTACTGTTTGGTTTAGGTAACTCCTCCTCTTCTTCTTTTATGAATACTGAGCAAAAGTATTCATTCAGTATCTCTGCCTTTTCACTGTCTCCCTCTGCCCACCTCCCCTCTCCTTTATTAATCTTCACTATCCCTCCCTTAACCTTTCTATGCTCCCTCATGTACCTATAAAATGTTTTATCCCCTTTCTTAACTTTCCAACAGTACGGCACCACCTACGCACCAAGCTGAGGTGTTGGTAAATAGAAACATAGACAATGATGGCAGAAAAAGACCAACATAGCACATGTCTCATTTTGCCAAGATCTTCATTTTATCTATTTGCAGCAGCAGAACTGGTTAGTCCATGAGAAGTTCACCATATAGGTTTTTTTAGCAAAAATGTATTTGTGACATCCTTAGAGTCGGTCTCAGTACATTTTAAATTTTCTCAGATATTTTTAAAACAACTTTCATAGCTAATTTTTTAATTAATGACTCAAGTTATTAAAGATGCCTGCCACTAACACTTTAAAAATCAATTCCATTGTGGTTACCTGCTGAATGTATATACTAGGTTCAAGTTCACGGTTCCTTTATTGAAAAGAGTAACTTAAAATCATAAGATTATTGCACTAATCAGACCAAAACACAATCGATAACAATGCAATTAAACAAACACAAAAGACATACAAATAGCTTAAAACATTGCCACAGCTCATTTCAGTTGTGCAGTCATGTGTACCATAGCAGTATAAAACAAAATATGCGACATGTGAATTTATATGATGGCATTACAACAATACGGGCCCAATATTTAAAAAAGTGCAAAGCAGAGTGCAACGGTTCATGTGCACTTTGCAATTGCCCAGGAGTCTGAGGATGCTATATTCAGTCAGCTATCACGCCAGCACTATCTGACTGAATATAGGGCTGTGTCAGCACAGCACTAAGGCAAATAATGCTGCCCTGTCATGGATCCCTGCTGTGATGAAATAGTGCTGACAGAGTGTATAGTGATGGGGTGCTATTTGCAATGTTCAGAGAGTGGCATGCAAATTGGCCCATTTGGCATGCAAGGTGCTAAAGGGCCATTTCATGCCCATTATGGTCTCATTTGCATTGGTAGCCAAAGCAGGTTAGTGTGGCATCATCTCCCCCATTGCCTGGTCCCATGAATGTGTGGAAATCCCTGGTGCCTAGTGGCCCCCCTCCCTCTGTTCACTGTTCCTGTACCCAACAATGTACTCCCTGGTGCCTAGTGATCCCCCCAATGATCTCCCATCAACTAAACATGTAGGGATTCCCAGGTGCCCAGTGTCCAACCCCCCCACTGATCCCCACCTATTAAGGGTACAACATGTCCCTGGCATTCAGTGCCCTCCCCAGTCACTGGTCCCTAGCTTCATAACAGACACACCATCCAGCCCTGTGCTGATGGTGTAAGTATCCTGTAAGGTGCAGGGAAATACAGTACACACAGCAGTCCCTGGTGTGTTCAGCCCCCCCCCAATTGCTGGTACTGCCTCTGTTCAGGAAGCAATCTGTGACATCAAGTGCTCCCCACTACAGCACCAAACACCAGCCCCACCCCGTCATCTTACAGATGCTTCAGCCATGAGAGTGCATACAGCAATCAGCACAGCCCTTCTCACACCTCCTTGGCCAGCTGCCATATGTCCAGGCAGGGAGTGTGCATCTTATTTATAGGACAGGGTGATGCACCCTGTCCTATAAATAGGATGCATGCTCCCTACCTTGACATACAGTGGCTGGCTGAAGAAGTGTGAGGAGGGCTTGGCTAGTTGCTGTATGCAGTCCCACAGCACCGAGGAGTCTGGTAAGAGTATGGAGGGGTTGGATGGGTGTTCGGTGCCATGGAGGGGGGTGGGGTCACTTGATGGCAGGGATTGCTGCCTGGACACGGGTAGTACCAGGAATTAGGGAAGGAACAGGACACACTGGGGACTGCTGTGTGTATTTCCCTACACCCTACAGGTTACTTACACAATCATCACAGAACTGGATGGTGTGTCTGTTACGTGGCCAGGGAATGGTGATCAGGAAGGGAGACCACTAGATACCAAGGACATGCAGTACCCTTAATGGGTGGGGACCAGTGGAGGGGGTTTGGACACTGGGCACCTGGGGATCCCTATATGTTTAGGTGACCAGTGATCAGTGCTGTGGGGGTACCAGTAGGCACCAGGGATTACTATGTTGGGCATGAGTATTTTGATTGGAGGGTGGGGACTGCTAGGCACCAGGTCTATGTCTTGAATACATGGGCTCTCATTTGGGGGGTGTCATGGACCACAGGGAGGGTGAAGGGGCTTCCCACTGGACAACCAGGTTATTTGTTACAGTACTTCTGGCAGCCGGTGGGGTTGCATGGAGTAAAACAGGGTTCCTTTAGCAGTATTTGTGCTGCACAGGAGAATCACGCTAATCCCTTTTGTGCAGTGCAAAGCAGCTGAATGTAGGGCTGTGCGGATATTCATTCATGTCTACACTGCTCCCCATGCCTACCCACATACATTATCTTTTGCATGGGTGCTAACTCTGTTTGCCTGCACAAAAGCCTGGTTAGAATATCATGCTCTGGTGCTAAACCTGGTTTGCTCAGGCAAACAGTGGTTTGTGCCTGTGCACACTTTTGAATATCAGACCCAGTGTATCTTATTCAGTTTATCATACCAGTTCAACTGTGACCAAATGCTAATTTACATTCTCAATACAAAGAAAGCAAATGAGGCCATTGCAAAATTTATGTTGACTTTCTCTGAGAATAATAAATACTGCATCAATTTAGACCAATGCTTTTCTAAGCCAAGATTTAACTTATTGTGAATGAGAGACAGAACCCATTTCTTTCATACATCCTCAAATTTCTTACAATGCAATACTACATGCAAAATTTCAAGAGAATCCAAAGTATCACAAGCACAGTCAAGACTAGGGTGATCAGCTTCAGACTTCCCATAACTCATGAGACTCTCCCTAATCAGTCCTGTTCTAAATATATGTAAAGATTTCTTATGGGCAATTTTATCACATATCCTCAAGTACGGTGCCATATTACAGTCTGACTTAAAATTTTATAAAAGGTGTAATAAAAGATTTTGCCCAACTTTGCCAATGTTTCTTGCTTCATTACATCAGATAGTCTTAAAGAAGCCCTTTCAGTGGAAAGTTTTGGATTTAATAGGACACCTCCTGAACACAGATCCAGGAGTCCAATTTGTTTGGTACACCTATATAAGGATGAATTTCAGATCATTTTTTTACCATAATTCCATTCATATATAACCTAGGATGTCTAAGATCTTCACGGGTTACAAGCTCACCCTAATGATTTATTATCCACTTGTAGATAAGGCTTTGAATGGATGGAAGCCCTGTCTCTGCCCTGAGAAAAACTTCAGACATTTCTTTGGGGAGACCTAATATTGAATGAAGAAATGTATTCTGAATAATTTCAAGGTTATAAGTACTCCCACCATACCTCCAAGCTTCCATTCTATAAAGAAGCTATACATTAACTTTGTTCTCATAGCATTTTATCAAAGTGTGAAATGAATTCCTCCCTAAGAGCTTGAAAAACATTGAATACCCTTAAAAGTGATAGGAAACCATTTTTATGCCTCTAAAAGTCCTCTAGTTGTTCTTTTATTGGTTACCCAGTATTCTGATATCTTTTTGACCTTTTTTGTTAAATTAAATAATCTAATTTTGCTGTCTTTTTAAGGACTCTGAATACCTCTCTCCTCAGCAGTTGTTGTTCTCTCTTTTCATACTGCCTGAACATTCTATGACATCACACACACCTTTCCAGGCCATTCAGATGAATAGAATGGAACGGGAGTTTTTGATGTCATAGAATCTCTTAGAAATATGAAAATCAAGAGCAGTAGCTGGTGAGGAAAGTGGAACTCAGTGTACATCTGAAGGCACACCAAAGCTAGTTATTTATCAAAAAATCATCAAAGCATATCAGAATACATAACTGGCATGGAAAGGAAGATGGAAGGGAAGTTAACTGTGTAAAAATCATTATCTCCTCTAATAGGGTCTGCAGGTTCTTTTTCTTATTTCTAATGTGAATCTTCACATCCAAAGATTTATTGAAATTAATACCTAAGTAGTAGAAATTGTCCTCTACTTCCAGCTGATTTCCATTCAGTTCCCAGTTCTGCATAGGTTTTTTGTCCTTTTTGCAAGTCATAACTTTGGAATTAGTATAATTAAGTTCCAAGCCCAAATAGATCAAATGTTCCTGTACAATTTTTAATGCATGATCTAGACCCAAGGGTGTTTGTGATAACTCTTCCATATCATCAACATAAAGTAAAACGCCAGTTTTATGATTATCTGCCTCTAGAGGAAACCTTTCAATTTGCTGAACAGAATTATTCAGTGTATCTATATAAACTGAACAAAAGGGTGCAAAAAGACACCCTTGTCTTACACCACAGTCAATTGGAAAATGGTTACTCATTGTACCTTGCATATCAGTTCTAACCTATGCTAAAGTGTCTGTGTAAAGCCTTTTAAGAATATGTAGTAATTTCATATCATTACTGGTGCTTTGTCTTTTTTTACGGCTGCATGGGTGGAGCCCTTCAGGCAGTTTGGGATTACTAAGAGAGAGAGAGAGAGAGAGAGAGAGAGAGAGAGAGAGAGAGGACTGACAGGATGCAATGTCTGGGTTCTTCCCCTGAGTGCTTTGGACTGGACATGACTCAAAACTCTACGTGTTCTCTGACTTTATTGCAGTGATCTGTTTGTGTCTGCCCTCTCCTTAACCCCTGCCAGCACTAGATTGCACTTTTTCATTATTGGACTGTCAGTTTCAGTTAGATATTTTGACTATCAGTTCCTTGTACACCATTTTTAGAGCCCCTTCAATAACTGTGCCCTTGGGTCTGTTCTGCATGGCTTTCCAACCAAACTGAAGCTGGACTATAAGTTTCAGCAGAAAAAGAATGTCAAACAGAGAACAGAGCCACACACACACACACACACGCACGCACACTGTGACACCACTCTTCTTCAACTGCTTGTACTTTAAAAGAACCAATTGGCTCAAATCAGAGAGGGCTTCTTTGATTTGCATGAAGCCACTCAACAAACAACTGATCAGCTATCAACACCAGCAGTCTGTCTTTAAAATCCTGTAAAATTAAAGTAAAAACATCTTCAGCAGCACCGACAACCTGAAGAGACTACATTGGAGGAAGATCTACAGAGAGTTTAAACTGTGCTTTGCCAATATTTTTTATGTTATTGCTGTTAATGGGTTTTCCTGACTCTGCTTCTGAAGGCAGTTTGGAACTACAGGATGACATCTCAAATTACAGCCATTCTTTGACCTAAACTAGTAGGCCTCTAAAGAAGGTGTAACCCTTGCCTACTCCTCTGGTTGCTAGTAGTATGGAACTTTGTCTTCTTTCTGTGGCAATTTTTAAATACAGGGGAAAAATAATAGTATACCTGTGTTTCTCTCCACCAGCAAGTGTATATTGCAAACTAAGTTAACCTAGACAAAAAAAAATATTCATTCTAAACTTTTTTTGTGTCTATATTTATGAACGAAATTGGAAAGGTGAACCCACATTTATAGAACTGTGTTTATATTGATGTCACCAACTTTTGCAATTCTCTCCTGCTTCCTCATCCCCGGTATTTCCTTTTCACCACCCCTTCTCCCATAACACTTATGTTCCCTTCCCCATGCCCCAGTCCTCCATACCACTCCCCTGTATGCTACCCTAACCCCTCCCTTTTAGCCCTTGAATATATACCAAGACCTGCCATGATCTGAGTGATGCATCGATCTTAACATGGTTAATCCTTGTTGTTATGATGTTACATATTTTGAAATTCAATAAAAAGAATAACTGGCAGGGCCCTACATTTACTCTCCTTTTTCTTGTGCTCAACTATTCGCCTGCCATTCTTCCAGCAGTGATCCCAGTATTTGCCTTCTGTCCATGGTGATTCTCTGCACCAACCCTCTCCTAGCCTCAAGACAGTTATTATTCTCCTAAATGCCCTGTCTATTTAGTACCCTCTATATCTGTCTAGGTAAAAAAACAAAATGGATTTTTCCCTGAAGTGAATTCTGCACACTCAGTGTTGTCCATAGTATCCTGTAAGAGAGCTGTTCACCATTCCTAGCATTCCTTGCACTCACAGCCCAAGTAGAAACATAGAAACATAGAAGTTGACAGCAGATAAGGACCACAAGGCCCATCCAGTCTGCCCATTTCTTTTTCTACCTTATGAATGTGCCATCGGCCTTTGCTCTGTCAATGGCCTATCTATTCATACTCATCTGTATTGCTCCCTTATGCCTATTCCATGCGTGTTTGAAGTCCTGCACTGTATTCATATCCACCACTTCCTGAGGTAGGCTGTTCCATGCATCCACCACCCTTTCTGTGAAAAAGAACTTCCTCACATTACCCCTTAATCAGCCTCTGTCTAATCTCATGCTGTGTCCTCTTGTCCTGCTATTTTTCTTATATTGAAACATGTTAGACTCTCTCATTTTGTTAATGCCCTTAAGGTGTTTGAATTTTTTGATCATATGACTTCTCTCCCTCCATTGCTCTAGGGTATACATGTTGAGCTCCATTAATCTGTCCTCATATGTTTTCTGATGCAGTCCCTGCACTATTTTGGTTGCCCTTCTCTGGACTGACTCAATTTGGTTAATATCCTTGTGAAGGTGTGGCCTCCAGTACTGCATGCAGTACTCCAGATGGGGCCTAACCAGTGTCTTGTAAAGCAGGATTGTTACCTCCCTTTTACACCTTGTCATACCCTTACTAATACACCCCAACATCCCCCTAGCCTTACCTACTGCTTTAGTGGTATGCTTGGATGATTTCAGGTCATCAGTGATGATGATACTTAAGTCTCTTTCTCCCCTTGTGACTGCCAGCAGCTCCCCTCCCAGCCTATAGGTGGCTTCAGGGTTTCTCCTCCCTATGTGCATGATCTTGCACTTCTTTGCATTAAACCCCAGTTGCCACTCTTCTGGCCATTTTGCTAGTTTATCCAGATCTCTTCTCATTCTGCCCACCCCATCTGGATCATCCACTCTGTTGCAGATCTTGGTGTCATCTGCAAACAGGCAAACCTTACCCTCCAGTCCATCTGCAATGTCACTAATGAAGATATTGAAGAGGATTGGCCCCAGGACTGATCCCTGAGGTACCCTACTTATGACTTGCATCTCTTCTGACTGTATACCATTTACCACCACTCTCTGTTTTCTGCCTGTCAACCAGTTTGCCATCCAGTTAACCAACTTCTGACCCATCCCGAGCCTACCCAGCTTATTAATCAATCTTCTATGAGGAACAGTATTGAAAGCTTTGCTGAAGTCAAGGTAGGTGACATCAACTGCTCCCCCTTGGTCCACCACTGTGGTTACCCAGTCAAAGAAATATATGAGATTAGTTTGACAGGACCTTCCTTTTGTAAACCCATGCTGTCTTGGATCCTGTGCTCCTATGAATTCCAGGTGTTGCACTATCCTTTCCTTAAGGAGTGCCTCCATAATCTGGCCCATTACCTGCAGTTACCTGCAAGATCTCCTGGTAACTTACTGCCCCCTCCGTCCTCTCTGATCCACCAACGAGGGATTACTGGAGATTCTCAGGGTACGATTGAAGACATCTGGCTCTCGTGCCTTTTCCTTTTCAGCTCCAACCCTGTGGAATTCTCTACCTCATCAGTTAAGAGAATGCCCAACTGTTGGTAGATTTAAAATTGAGTTAAAGACACATTTATTTAACTTAGCCTTCCCTAGTTATGGATGATCTGTTTTAAATGCCTGTTTTAATTTTATTTATATTCGATGTATTTGGTTTTATATATAGTGCCTTGGTTTTGAAAGGCACTATAAAAATGAAGTTGATTTGATTTGATTTGACTACTGAGATAAGACTGACTGGTCTGTAGTTCCCTGCCTCCTCCTTGCTACTATTCTTGTGGAGCGGGATCACATGAGCCCTTCTCCAGTCTTCTGGGACCTCTCCTGTGCTCTGAGACTCATTAAACAGTTCTGATAATGGCTCTGCTAGTTCCACCCTTAGCTCCTTTAGTACTCTGGGATGTATGCCATCAGGTCCCATTGCCTTGTCCACCCTGAGCTGATTGAGCTCTTGTAGGTCCCTTTCTTTTGTGAAGGGACTAGTGCACACCTCCATCCCCCCTGTGTCCATTGTGCTGAGCTGTGGGCCCTGTCCTACCTTCTCTTCAGTAAATACGGAGCAGAAGTATATATTTAGGATAGATGCTTTTACATGGTCCTCCTCCTCCTCACATTCCCCCTTATCCCCTTTGATCTTAGCAATGACCCCTCTGGACTTTCTCCTTTCACTAATGTATCTATAGAAAGTCTTGTCACCTTCTTCTACTGTTCGTGCTAGTGTTTCCTCAGTTTGGGCCTTTGCCTGCCTTACTGCCTTCCCTGCTTCCCTTAGGAAAGTTTGGTATGCCTCCCTATCTTCATCCTGCTGCATTCCCTTATATTTCCTGAAGGCCAGCCTTTTGGCTCTGACCTTTTCTGCTACTGTTTTTGAGAACCAAAGTGGTTACCTTCTTCTTTTGCACTTCCCTTTCTCTCGAACACAATGGGATGTTGCTTCAAGTAATGCCCACTTTGCCTGTACCCCCTCACCTGTATTTCTTTTTGCCAGGGCTAGCTTACCTCTGTTGGCCATCTTATCAAGGTCAGCTCCTCTGAAGTCCCATATTTTTGCCTTGGAATGGGATGATTTAGTTCTAGTGGTGAAATTGAACCATATCATGTGATGGTCACTGGCCCCCAGGTGACCTTCTACTTGGAGATCTGTGATCCTTTCCCTGTTAGTCAGTACTAGATCTAGAATAGCCCTGTCTCATGTGGGTTGTTGTACCAGTTGTTTGAGGCCCTCCCCCTGCAGGGAATCCACCATGTGCCTAGTTCTGGCAGATGTTCCTACTGGTATTGACCAATCTGTATCTGGCATGTTGAAGTCTCCCATTATCAGAACCTCCCCTTTAGCTGTCAGGTTGTGTATATCTTCTAACAGTAATATATCTATGTCCTCCACTGGTCTGGAGGCCTGTTCACAACCCCAGTTTGTATGGCCGTCCCATTTCCTGTTTCCAGGGTGACCCACAGTTCTTCTAACTCCTTATGTGTATTCTGAATTTCTGCAGCTTTGATATTTTCATTGACATAAAGAGCTACTCCCCCCCCACCCTTTATGCACCTTGGTCTCTCCTGGACAGTACATAGTCAGGTACTGAAGTCTCCCAAGTGTGGTTACTGGTAAACGATGTCTCGCTAATGACTACTATGTCCAATTTAGCCTCTGTCATTATTGCCTTCAGGTCTGGGATCTTGTTTCCCAGACTGCGAGCATTTGTGTACATGATTTTACATTGGCCAAAGTTTGATGTGTTAGTTGTTGGGTGAGGTCTGGCATTTTCCCTGTGTGTCATATGGGGAGCTGGACCTTTTTCCTTACCTAGTGATGCAAATGAACTACAAACATGCTGAACTCCGGTTTGACCACTAGCTGAGGAGGGAGGGGTGTTCTTCCCATTTGATATATGGGGTGCTGCACCCCTCTCCCCATTTGCTAGTTCAAATATTCTGCAAAGATGTCAAACTTCTGCCCCAATGCACTGACTCCCTCCTTAGTCAGATGCAGTCCATCAGATTTAAAGAATTTTCGCTCCCAAAACTATTGCCAGTTCCCTACAAATCTGTGTCCTTTTTCCTGGCACCAGCCCTTGAGCCACATGTTTAGTTCCCCTATCTCCCCTTTTCTGACCTTCTGTCTATCTGCCCCCTCTCCCAAACTAGCAGGATCTCACAGAAGGAGATGCTGGATGAAATGGATGATAGTTTGTCACCCAGCCTGGTCAGGTGTTCCTTGGTCTCCACAACTGATCTGCTGGCGAGATCGTTAGTCCCTATGTGTACCAGGATGTCATTGTTTTCTCCTGCTTCCTGAACAATTTTAGCAATGCAGTCAGTGTCTCTCCACGCTGATGTACCTGGGAGACATCTGACCATTACTCCTGGCTGGAGATATGTATCAGCTCCCCGAATCATGGAGTCTCCTTCGATCAGATGTTTTTTGGATTGCCTTTTTGCTTTTTTATTTTGGTTCCTGTTTTGGGTGAGTTTTGTTGTGCTAGCTCCTGTGCTGCAGTGTCCTGCTCTGCAGTGTCCTCTGCCCCTGTGTTTGATTTCTGAGATAGAGGCAGATATCTGTTTGTAGTTTTCATATGGTTTGTAGAGGTGATATGTTGGAGAGCACCGAGTGATGGGGCACCCAATTTGCCCCTCCTAACCACCTGCCAACCTCCTGGACCAACTACCCTCTGCAGTTGAGGTGCTTCTGTTGGATTTTGGGGAAATGGTGGGTGGTTCTTATAATATATTTCCTCTTGAATATGCAATTTGAGGTGTGCAATCTCTGCCCGTGCTGCCTGGAGCTGAGCCTTATATTTCCAATGGCCCAGCATGTAGGACAGTGTCCAAAATCCTGTAAAACTGCCATTCTGAAAAGTGTTATGCAGTACCTGCAGTTAATGACATCCACTCCAGATAAGTTGCTGGGTTTATAACCTGGTCAGGTGTCCACGTACTGTAACATCTAAGGCTGTATTGGTGCAAAGCATCAAACATTCAGCATTGTCAAATGCTTATTTACTGTTGGGTTTATTCTGCACGGCTTTCCATCCAAACTGAAGCTGGACTGTACATTTCGGCAGAAAGAGTGTCCAACAGAGAACAAAGCCCAGTCCTGCTCTCTCTCTCTCACACACACACACACACACACACACACACACACACACACACACACACCCCTCTATGCTTCAGCCTGGCACATTTAGCCCATCACTGTGAACTGTATCAAATTACAGAGCTTGTAAGGGAGGGCTTCCAAAGAGCTCAGTTATTTACAGTAAGCTGCTACAGTGTTGCTTTCTTGAAAAAAGTGTGTGTTTCAGACAAGTTATTTATATTCATTATTTAAATCAGTGAAGCTGTGTGCTTCATAATTTTTTTACTGTTGGATCTGTTCTGCATGATTTTCCATCCAAACTAAAAAAAAAAGCTTGGGTAGCACAGGACAAAGGTCATAGAATGCTGTTGCACTTGTCTGTGGTGTAATAACTTTTTAATAAGAATAGAAAATCAGTGCTACCTGTTCTCCATTCTTCTCACAATTGTTGTCTCCCCTCACCACACATACACACATAGACCCACACACAGCAAACTTTCTGTTTTTTTAATTATTTTTAACTAATAAACCCAAGCTGCACCCTGCTGCTAATGCCCCACCCAGTTCCATTAATAGTCTTTTGCTTTCAAAATCATTTAAAAAGAATCTTACTTACAAAAATGAAAGGAACTGGGAAAACAGCCATGAGCAGATCTGCACTATAATATTTTTGTGTGAATCTGTGTTGATATAAATGGAAGCACATAAGTGCAGATCTTGCTCTCGCTCATCACCCAAGTCTTCCTTTTTCATGAAGTAGGTTTTTTTCAAATGATTGTTAATGCAAATAAACTATCAGTAGCATGGCAAGGAGTATCAGCAGTTGGGTGTAGTGTGGGTTTATTAGTTTTAAAATGTCCCCAAATTACATGCCTTTTGTGTGTGTTAGTGTGGGGGCAACAATGTATTTTTTTAAGATAAAAAAGAAACTGTATAACAGTGGATGCCCAGTCACATAGACAAGAAGTCTTGATTGCCAGCAGGGTTCTGACTACTCGTGAGGTTGGTGATAGCACAGGCTTGGTTTGCATGACTGGCCATTCACGATCCTCTATACACAAAAAAATAAATTATGACATAATTCTTCGATAATCAGGATTGTTTATTTCTAAACATTTTGAGTGCCATTTTTCCCACAAAACATCTCATGCAAACAGCTTTAATGCTACAGTTCTAAGTTCAGATAGCATAGCCCATTTAATCACACAGGGGTTTCTTTAATTTCCACAAAATCTAGCAGCTATTTTTTAAGGAGCAGGTTTTTATTCTGCAAACTTTTACTTCACCTCAACATAAACAGCACCTTACCAGGCACTTAATCCATGCAACCATAAAGTTCATTTTTGGCTCACTAAAGAGAAATCACGCTCATGAAAAACCTCCATGAAGCGGAAAGAGACAACGTTTTCTACTTCCATATGCGGGCCGCCCCCATGCTGTACGTTTTGTGATGTCAGTATGAGAATGGTGTGGGAGCATGCTCGCGAGACTATAATGGGGCCAGTTTCACCAATATTTTATACTGTTAAGTGCCGACATTGAGAAAGGAAGGCCACCACTCAACTAACAATGTCCTTGTTAATTGAGCGGTGGCCTTACTTTCTCAGTGTCAGCACTTAACAGTATAAAAAAATGCTTCTGAAAACTGGCCCCATTATAGTCTATGGAGTGCGCTCCTGTGCCGTTCTTGTACTGACATCACAAAATGTGCTAGCAAGGGAGCGTGGCTCTGCATAAGGAAGTAGGAACATTTTGTCTACCAGCTCCACTGAGGTTTTTTATGAATGGAATTTCTATAAATATAGTGAGCCAAAAATGAACTTTATGGTTGCATGGATTAAGTGTCTGGTAAGGTGCCGTCTATGCTGAGGAGGCATGAACATTTATAGAATAGAAACCTACTCTTTAAATTCAAGTTGCATTTCTTAACAGAAATCTTCAACATGATTTATAACGTGTACCGCTCCCATGTGTCTTGTGGCTACTAGAGTTTCTTCTCAAGTTCTTTGTGTCCCAGACATGCTCAGCTTCACTTTGTTGTTCTGTCACCCAAAGAACTCCAGAATGCACTCTTACAACCATGAGACGCAGTAACTATACATGCAAGCATAGACCAAATCCTATTCTATTCTATTATTCTAAACTACACTTGAAAATGCTTGCAGCAGTTTGGGGCCCCACCACCTGAGTGGCTTGGTGTCTTGAAAGCTACTTCACTCCAAGGGTGTTCTTATTGTTAAAGCAGGCAAAGGACCACACTCCAGGAGTAACACCAGTTTGTTGAGGTAACAAAAAACAGACTGGATGAGTACTTTCAATTGCAGGAACATTTTATGTTATAGCCACTTGGAGATCACTTATAGCCACACAGAGAGCACTGCACCTACCTGCTGCTTCAGACGTAAACTTGGTTCTTTATCAGGGGACCCCAGACAAAAAACATAATTGAGTTTATATTTGAAGCACTAGGTAACTACAACACTCTCTGTGTGGCTATAACTTAATAACATGTTCCTGCAGCTGGATGTACTGATCCCCTCTGGATTTTTTTTATCTCTACAAATTGATGTTACTCCTGGACTACAGTCTCATACCTGTTGTTCCTCTTGGTTTGTTGAACCTGTGCAAGTACACCATCAGCTGTGACAGGACATTGAATAGTTTTCACTCAGACTCATTGCTCTGAAGCAGCTGTGTTGGCGCTGATCAGAGTTTTTTTTTTTTTGCATTGAAATTGGTTGATTAACTTCCATGACTGACACAGGTTCCCAATTTACTGTCTTAGATCCTGTGCCATTAATATTGTTATCTTTAACTTTGTACTTTATTAGTGTCAGTGGCTCAGCAGGTTGCACACTCACCTCTGAGGCTGGAAGATCAGAAGGTTCTGGGTTCAATCCCCACACTACGCACTTGGAGTAAAATCTCAGTACTGACTGTAATGCATCATGATGCGGATGCTGCACTTCTGAGGTGCCATCTTTCAGATGAGACATTAAACCGAGGTCCTATCCATCTGTTCTGGTGATTGTTCAGGTGGATGTTAAAAATCCCGTGGTGCTTCTCGAAAAGATATGTGGAATTTCCTAGATGTCCTGACCAAATTTCCCCCCATTCACTAAAAATACCTCCAACAGCTTAATCTGGTTCAATTTCAGTTGGTTACTATCTGTATCTTCCCCCTTCCCCTGGGACGAGGCTGAACATAAGCAGAATTGTCTAGTCCTCCTTTCCCGGTCAGCAAAAACTGACTAACTAACTAACTAAACTTTATGTGATAAAATTATTTAAAATGTTCCACCCATAAATCATCAGGAATACATGGGTCTAGATCATTATTGTGGCCTCCCGAACCCATGGATACCATCTCCCAGAAATGTCTGGTGTCCTTTTCCACTAGTGCCTCTTGAAATTCTGACCATAACTGCATCTGATGATTAGTCTTTTTTTGCTGAATTATTGTGTTGTATTACCTCTTAAATGAAATATATGCTCTTTTATCTTGTAATGAACCAATATTTTTTGCTCTCCTTCCTAATATATGAACAATTTGTCTCCTCTTGCAGTCTAGCTCAAACCAAAGAGAATTTTGTTTTTTCCTCCATTTTCCCAGTTGGATCACCCTTTCTTTAATTAAAGGTGATGTGACAAGATGTATTATTTGGTCATAAAGGGGTAGTGGTGTAGTTAGTTATATATGCCAGACTTAATATTTTCCAACTTCTCTATCTTAATAAGGTCTAAGAATTGTGATTTGGTTAGAGCTGAGCATGTGTGTCTTTTTAAACTGACCACAGCTATATTATCTTTCATTACGTGTACTAGTAGAACTTTTGTATTTCGGATGAGATGTTAAACCAAGGTCCCATCTGCCTGTTCTGGTGGTAATTCAGGTGGATGTTAAAGATCTCATGGCACTTCTCAAAAAGAGTATGGGAATTTCCCCCGGTGTCCTGGCCAAATATACCCCATTCACTAAAAATACCACTAACAGCTTAATCTGGTTCAGTGTCATTTGGCATCCACTGCCTCTGTATCCCCCTTTCCCTGGGATGAGGGAGAAAATAAGCAGAATTGTCTAGTCCTTCTTTCCTGGTCAACAAAATCTAAATAAATAAATAAAAACATTTGATTTATTTAAAGTCTCTTTTGTAATTTTGATATCGGTAGTCAGTGGTAGGTGGTCACTATCCCACCATTCAAAAATTTCACAATGTTTTACTTCATGAAATGAGAAAATGTCTACAAAACACAAGTCAATAACAGAACTGCCCAAAGGCGTATGAAATGTAATCACCCCAGCAAACTCACCATCAACTCTACTATTTAATGCAGTCATATTATTTTCAGCAGACCAGTTCATAAGTCTTTGGCTCCTAGCATTTGTTTTTTGATCTAAGGATTTTCTAATGGGCACATGTAAAGCATCATCTAGGCTCCAATTCTGATTTTGGATTTCTTTAACAGATCTAATTCTTGCAATACAATCTCCACAAATCACCATAGTGATATTGAGATAATTACCACTCAAATAATACAGAACTTTCTTCAGAAGACCAAATGGTTGATCCTTATCAAGTTTGGTGATGCTGGAGGGTCATACATATTTACAATAATCAGAACTGAAATACTGTATTTAGCAAAAAGGTTACAAAGAAAGAAAGTGAACCCAGTTTTCAAGAAAAAGGACTTGTGGTTTGCTTTCATTGCTGTTAAGGTTAATAGACCACCTGCTGCTTTGCCAGATCTTTTGATCTTTTTTTTTTTTTTTTACAGTTATCTATTTTTCCCCTGGAGTCCTCTGCATCCATCTGATGTCCCCCCGCACAGACACCAGGTATGAGACCCCCTCCTCTTGACCCCATGACTTACCCTTCATGGCAGGGGTGGGGAGTGACTCGACCCACTGGACCGGATATAGTGTTCAGGGAGGTGCCTTCCCAGGCCGTTGCGGAGGGGGATCATTGTCATCCTCACAGAAGACTCCCATTTCATCTTTTTCCTTGCTTTTTCCCCCGAGGTCATGGCGTGCAATGGCACCAGCGGCGGCAGGCATGCATGCAGCTGTCTGTACCCTCACCAAGTGCCTGCCATGGACTCTCACCCACAGTCTCAGTACTGTTATGCCACCTCCCAGCCTCCGCTAGATGGGAGGCAATCATCAAGCACTGCAATCCCCCCTCCCCGGAGAGGAGAGCAGTCCTAGGGACGTTCAATCCTTCTCCTCTCTGCCAACCCCCAGCATCGCATATCCATTCCAGTGCCTCAGCCCTCTGTGCCACCAGACCAGCTTAGATCTTTTGAGCTGGTAAACACCATTGTTGAAATCCTGGTCATATCATGTGCTTATTGGGGTCTATTCACAAAAGTCTTTGCACCGCATATGTGTGGTGCATAGGCATGCCTATGACTGAATACTCTACAGAGGGATCCAATGGACCCCCAGTGGCATCCACTAGAGATGTGGTAGCACTTTCCTCACTGAATCCTCCAACTTCCCCTGCAGTTATGCACCATGGGTGGTCTGGGGGCATGCCAGGGGGCATGCCCACACTCCAAACTATTCACTAAGGCACAGAGTGCCAGATCAGGGGGTGCAAGTTACATGATGGAAGACTCTGCCATAACTTTTATGTGCCACCCCAATGGGTACCTGCTGAGCATGGTGACAATGGGATCCCTCTACACACTGCTGCCCCAGCTCACTGGGCTGCCAAGGAGGGCTGGGGGAAGCCATTCAGGTGTTTGCCCATCAGTGTTTGCTCACTGGAGTCTGCACCTTCCCAGAATCCTCTGCATGCACATGGCAGTGGATCCACTTCAGAATCCAGGACAGGCATCCTATTGGATGCCAGCCTGCATCCCACACAGCCTGCATGCAGGCACGATCCACCACAATGCAGCTGTGTGCCGGGGGATGGGCATGGACAGGCAGCTGGCAATGGTGAGTACTGGCCAGTGAGCACCTGTCCTGGGATCTGGAGCTGTGCTGGCTGTGTACATGCAAACTGCACATACATCCTGCACGTTTGTGAATAGGGCCCATTATTAGTAAACCAAGTTTCTTGAAAAACTATAATGTTAACATTTATGATTTGTTCCATCTATATACTATCACCAATATTTGTTTCAAGACCTGCTATATTCCAGGATAACATCTTTTTGGTATTTTATTATTAGTTATTTGTCACTTTCCATCAGTTGTATTGGAATCATCAGCACTCATTAAAGTGATTTCTAAGACTATTAGGTCTTGTGTGATATTTGAACTGTCCATTTTATCATGTCCCTCACTTTCACTGTGCAAAACAGTGCTTACTGTTAATTCTATTTACCAGTGATTTCCTTCCTCAAACTTTGGGAGTGACCTCTGATTCACTGGCAAAAGACTGTGAGTTCCACAGGCTTCATATATATCTAGAAATTCTTTGCTGTGATTTATGTGCTCTATTGTAACCTGTTTTTTTTTGAAGGCGCTGCGGATTCTGTTTTCTTTAATATGTGTGTGGCATATTTCTCCCCTTCCCGACTTTCCCAGCTGCTCAGCTGTGACATTTAAACTGACTTCAAGGCAATCAAATGTCTTTCTTCCTTTGAGGCTGTTCTCTCTGGCTTCCACATCTGCAAATGTCAAATAAACCCAGCCTTTATTTGGCTTTGCATTGCATCTATAGACAGTTTTGATATGTGCCCATCTAAACTTTTTGCCAGCTATTCCCTTGCAAAAACTGTATACCATGACCTTCAGGGTCATTGGATTTTGTTTGGTGTTTTTGGTAGTCCATGCAGAGAAACAGCTGGGAACACTTTACCTTGCCAGAGTAGCCTATCATTTTTATGCTCGTAATTGTCTTCGCTATTTTCAGGGATATCTTTGCAAACACCTTTTTGACAGGCACATGGATTTTCCTCAGTTCTAAAGGTTTGGAAATTCATGTTTCTTTTTTTTTTGGCTATTTCACTTCCTGACATATTTATGTATTCCTAAATTGTACTGACTTTTCCTTATTAGTTTGCTTAGTCTGGGAAACAGAGATAGTTCTGTCTCTATTTAAGGTCTTCTTCATTACTTGAGACCTTTTTTTGTTTGCTGCGCCCCTTTTTGTTTGAGGTCTAGAATTTGACTTATTCTGTTGTAGTAAATTTTGATTTGTACCTGCAGTCAGTTCTTCAACTACATTATGTCCTGAATTTCTCTATTTGTGATTTCTTCCATAATTACTTGTATTGTTTTGGCTATACCACTTCTCTATCAATTACTTTTTGCCGCATGCATCTCTGAATTGATATCAGAAGTTTCAGAAGGTCTGTCATCTTTCTGAGTAAAACATTGCTCTTAAGTGATTGATTTTTGATCTCATGAGGACTTTTTCACAACTACACTGTTCTTCATTATTAGGATTTTGCCTTCATTGTTTATTTGTTGCCAGGAACCAAAGTCTGGCGGTGTTTGCTCCTCAGATAACCCCTACTAGAGGCAGTGACCTGCATGCAATTAGAACATATTACATCCCATATTGCCCAACATCCCCTAATCAGATACCCCTTATCTACCTCATTAGGGTAGCAATATTTGCTCTGACCACCTTTTGTTGCTCCTCTGACCCTTGTTCTGCTGCCCTAGGTGGTGCCCATGCTAAGCAACCTAGCAAAGCCTTCCTGAGATTCCTTGCATGATGTCTCAGGAAATTACTAATCCTGTTGTTGCTCTGTGCAGGTAGCATGGAATTAATCCCGGTTCCCCCCATCTGCTAGCTGCTCCTGGGCATCTCCCACAGTTAAAGGGCTTGAGCTTTCTGCATATGAATGTATGCAGCTTAGCCAATAAATTTGACTTGGTCCAAGCCTGGGTGCTGCATGCAATGCCTGATATGGCAATGTTCTTGGAAACCTGGCTCAAGAATCATGTACCTGATATATTCAGGTGTGACAGATCGACCAGAGGTGGTGGTGTTGCCATATAATTTAGAGATGAAAAACCTGGAAAAAACCTTCTTTAGAGGGAAAACTGGGAAAACTCACTCCCCGACCCCCTAGCATGGTCACCCCTACTGGATCAAAGGGGGCCCAACCAAACCTGGCCACCCTATCTTGCTTTTACGAGGGTGGGAGGTTATGCATCTGAAGAAAGGAGAAAGAGGGGGAGCTGCTGGCCCTCAGGCAGCCTCAGTGCCAGGGCCTATTCCCACCCCAAAAATAGGTCCCTTCTCCCTTCCCCCACATCCAGGGAGGGAGTGTGGGCTCCAGACAAATGGCCAGCTGGTGCAATACTTTGCAGCTTCTATACTGTTCTGGTAACCCTCCACTACCCTTCCCCTGAAATAACAAACACAGGTCTTGGAGGAAATGGCTGCAGCCATGCATTACTGATATAAGCCAACACATTTTTGAGCAGCATGTAAAGCCGGGAGGATACATAGCCTCCTCATGCCTCCCACACACCTGCCCTCAATTCTTGGGCCAACCCTAGTGTGTGCCTGAATGGCTGATGTACTTCCTAGATTGAGAGCCCACCACCAGGAGTGGGAAGGTCATCTGGCCAAGGAACCTGTGGCCACCCCCGTCAGATGCTACTGTCCTTGCAGGATAATCCTGACATATGACAAGCCCTTCAGAAGAATTTGATTCGTCTCCCCTTCTTCCACCTGTACTATCAGTTTGAAATCCTTCTGAGATGCCACAGGATGAAAACAGTCCTACCCCCGAAGCCGCTTCCTCCAAATGTGCCTCCAACACCTGCTTAAAGGAATACAACATCAAGTCTATTCCTCTGTAACACAAATGCTCATCCTTCCAAACATACAGGCTCTGGTGGGAAGCATAAAATTCCCCATGTCTCACAACAGCTCTGCTCCATGGATTCCATAAAGTGTCTCATTTCACAATTGAGTCAAATGCATGCAGCATTGATAGCTCCAATGTCACTCGCATGTGGCCAGCATTCTACCTGAATCAGATGTGACCAAATGGAATCATATGGGGCCACCAGTGTTTTATGGAGTGTGGGTCCTCCTTTGTCAACAGTTGCAGGTCTATTGCTTTCCGAGACACCAAGTTCCCCCCCCTCCACGTGGATCAACAAGATGTCTGGGTTCCTCTGTATGTGAGCCTCTTCCATCAACCTTGGGTGAAACTCCCTTCTGTGCATGCACTTTGCTCCCAACCAATGTATTTGCACTGTTTATAGAGGTATACCTAAGTTGCTCCCTCCAGGCTGGTTGGTCACTCTCACCGCTGTCCAATGGATGGAGGAATGACTACAGATCTATGTGCTGCTGGTGCCATCAGAGGACCCTGTAAGAAACAACAGAGAGTAACTGCAAATGTGGGTGGATGTAGTGCAGGAATGCCTGGGATCTCCATCACCCCAATGCCTGGATGTCTCCATCAGACAATCATTGGCCCCTTGCATTCATTGCTGCTCCAATCCAAAAGGAATGTGTGCCAAACTCCTGAATGTCCAACCTGGCTTGTTGGATGGCCTTATTTAAGGTATGTCGAAACTGATAGGTCGTCACCGGCTTGCCATCCGCATGCTGGAAGAATGCCTTCCCTGCTTTTGAGCAAGTGGCTATGTAGGCCTTTACCAGCTTTGAGACCTGTCAGGAAGAGCCAGGCTGGGCCTTCACCAGGCACCAGTGGCCCCTGCCCCTCTTGTCTGTCTTGCTCTTTCGTAGCCACATAAAGATTCCCTCCTTCAAGGCAACCATATCCTTGACCAGCAAGCTCGATACCCACCTAGCTCGAGTGGCCTGTGTCAACTCCGAAACCTGGAAGTCCCACAGAATGCCACTAGGAACATTGTATCAAACAGCCTTGCCTTGTATGCACTCCAGTAAACCCAAGGGCGATGCTGCTCAAACTTGGACCAAAATAGCCAGCATGATGGGGTGCCACCTATCCAGCCGGGTGCCCTGGAACTTTCCCCAACCCTCCATGACCTTCCATACCTTGAATGCCCTGGTGGGGTTGGTGAACCCATCACCCAAAAAAAACATGATAACCCTGAGAGATGGTGCCCCCCCCCGTGACAACCCTTTCCAGTTTGGCTAGCATGATGTATCTACACAGCTGATCTACCAGAATTGGTCAGGTATTGAGCCATCCAGCCTCTGCCCGAGCCACGAGGTAGTGTTGTACCCCCAACAGTAGGCCTCCCTTGTCCATGATGCAATGGAATTATCTATGCATTTCCAAGTCTTGAGGTCACCACATTTCACAGAAAAGCAGGGAACGTCTGTGCCTGCTGTTCTGCTGCTGGTGCCAGCTCTCTGAATCTATGCCACTGTGAACAAGATAAATCAGCCATAATAACTTTTTTACAAGTAAGTACTGTATTGGTTTCACAAAGAAAAATACAGAAAATCCAAATATACAATTGTATTATTGAGGTGTTCATACAATGCAACACATTGGGCCCGATTCCAAGTCGCATGACACAACTTGCGGGTGTATGTGAGTTGTGCCATGAGGCGCTATGCCTCTGGAGACCCTGCACCCTATTCCAAGACAGGCAGGGTTCCTGGCACCTATGCCCATGACTTGTGGCAGCTGCAGGCTAGTGCCAAGGGAATGGCACACTGGACCTGTGTGCCGCAAGTTGTGGTGCACAATCTACTGCCCCCCTGGATCCCCCCACCCTATAACACACCCAAATGCACCTGGGCATTGGGGAGCTATTGGTTGGTACCGTGATTGGGGGGTAAGAATGAAAACAGACCCGGGGTTCACGCCGGGGTGGGGGGCATGTTACGTTGGGGGGGCACATGGGGCACAGGCAAGGCATTTCCATGGTGCTGCAGGGGGCATCCATTGATGTGCCAGGACAGATGCCTCTTAGACCACCTCCAAGATGTCCCCACCTTGAATGCCCTCATGGCATACGGGGTCCTGGAATGGCGTAGGTGGGTTACGGCAGCTGCCCTTCTGGAATAGGGTGCAGTTGCTGCCATAACCCACCCATGTACCATGCCACTGTGGGTTGCCGGCATAGTGGGTGGTGTAGCCCACCTTTGGTGCAACCCGCATATGGCATGGTGCAAGCCATGACTTGGAATCTTGTCTTGAGTTATGCCTGGTGCAAGGTGCGATTTGCGCCATCGGGTTTGGTGAAAATTGCCTTGCACCAGGCATAATCCCCTTGGAATCAGGCCCATCAACTGCATTTAATCAGATTTTAAAAATTAAACATTGGTGAGGTACACAGTGGTGCACATATAAAGAATTCAGGCAGTACAGGTAGTTAAGAGCACATATATGTTAACAAATTAAGCATTACATTCAAGGCCCCTGGAATTCTGCAATTCTGCAGTTGCAGAAATTTTCGCAGAATTTGCATTATGCCGCAGAATATATAAAGTGCCACAGAAGTCATTGTTTATGGTGCATTTTCATTCAAACTTACTGTTTTTCTGCAGTGTCAGGCTTTCTTTCCCATCTCATTTATCCTGAAGCCCCTCCTCTAAGCTCAGCATGTGATGTCATCGATGACATCACATCATATTTAGCCAATGGCAGGAATGCGTTCTGCCAGAGCAATGAATAAATCATGCCGCAGAAATCAGAAAATGCTGCTTCAGAAGCCAAGGAGCCCTGTCACAGAAATCAGAAAATTCTGCCGCAGAGCACCAGGGGTCCTGATTACATTCAAATCAAGGCTGAATGCTAAGAAAAGGGGTCCAAATTTTACTATACACTTCTATTTTATTAACCAGTAAATAACAGATTCTTTCATTGTTTGCTAGAGTGGAAATATTATCAAACCAATCTGTAATAGACGGTGAAATTGGATCTTTCCAGTTAGAGAGGATGATGCTTTTTAGGGCTAGGGCCACAGCTAGAATCCAACTGGCTTTAAACTTTGGAAGATTACTGAGATGTGAAAAGAGGCCTAGCATAAATGTCAGAGATGAAAACAATATCCCAATTCCAGTTACTTTCAAACATATCTTGTGCACGATTTTCTAGTTTTGATAATTAAGGGGCAATCCCAAAGCATGTGTAAAAGGTTTGCATGTGGCTTGTCACACCTCCAACTCAAAAATTAATTTCTTCTAACCTACAGTAGCTGTAGAATAGCAATAGTAGTGCAAGATTTTAAACTGAATAGTTCTACCTTGCATTTCTCTACATGAATAATAAGCATTTGGCCAAGATGTCATCCAGTCATCTGTAGATATGGAGAAGCTCAAATATTTCTCCCATTTATGCCTTCATGACTCAGCCGATGTACTATGCTTGTCATTATTTGCTAAATATTCAGTTCATCATTTCCACTGGATCTATCTTTTATTTCATTTGCTGCTTTCTCCTTGGAGGATCCCCTGAGCAGGCGTTCCGTTGCCATACAAGCCCTCCAAGCTCCCTCCTAACTGTGCCTCTGCCAGCAGCCCGAGTGGCACCTCCAAAACCGGAGACCACAAAAGCCTGCAAGCAACCACAGCCCTCCAAGACCTTTTTAGAGGGCGACTGCACCTTCAAACCACCACCCATGCCACCTCTCCAGCCAGCAACAATGACAGGTACGGTAACTTTTGACCAGCCGGAAAGCAGTGCTTTCTTACTTCTGCAACCTGATTGGTTGGTCTCCTGACTGTGTGCTCCTATTGGCCAGTTTCTTTTTGAAATGTCATGTCTCTACAGTACGAACTTCTGTCATTCAAAATTCTACTGATTAATTCTGGAAAATCTTAATATTAGTAAATAAGATTGTTCATAACTGTTTTAAAGCATTAGAGCATTAATTGCCATTTAGTTTTCAGTGTGTATATAAGCAGGGCCACCTCAGCACTCTCAAAATGTCATTACTACAGCTTCTGTTAAATAATTTATTCTGTTATTGACTGTTAAGCAGTATCCTGAAACTATTAAATTACACGACCCCACCATGCAGAGCACAGGAGGGGCTGGCAGGAACGTTGGAATTAAATATTCAGCATCGTAGTTTTAATATTACGTTTGGAAGTCGACAAATTACACAAATCATGCTGAAGTTTAACTTTTAGGTTAGGTCATTTACGTGATCAGGGTATTCAGATAGCAACATAGTTTCTTCTGTGAAACTGGCCACTCAGATATGGTGCTGCACCCCAGTCTCCCCTAATGAACCCTCCTCTCACCTCTAAAACTTCACCACTTATACCCTGTCTCCTGTTATGTCTAAACTGGCTAACAACTTGTACATCTCTTGCTACTTATCCCTCGCTAACAATGATAGTGACTTCAGGTTTTCTAACATCCTGCTGTACTATCACCTAATTCTACCCTGCTCACTCTATCCTCATCCAAAAGGGCTGTATCTATCTGTCTATCCACCTCATCTCTTGAACTATCAGAGACCCAAACGCCAGCTAGGCACTCTCTCTGCCAACCTACTTTCTCACCTTGCCCTTGGCTCCTTATACTTGCCAGAGATATTGAACCCAATCCAGGCCCTATGGTTTGGCTTCACCCCTGCAACGGCTGCAACAAAAAGGGTCTGTATAGCCACATGAATATCCGGAGTCTCACGAGTCACCTGGCTGAGCTTCAGCCTGGGCTAAACTGATTAACCCTGACATTTATGCCTATCAGAGACTTGGCTGAAGCCTTGGGTGCCTGATGTCACTTGTCTTGTGCCTAGTTATAGCATTCTAAGGAAAGACCGTATCGGGTCGGGGGGGGTTGCGATTATGTACAAAAATCATCTATCCCTGAACATCCTACCCTGCACCGATTCCCTAACACCTTGTGAAACTCTGCACGCTACCCTGGCACTGGGTTCAAAACTGCTGCACATCATTTGTGTCTACAATCCACTTACAAGCGGGATGAGTGGTCTCCAGAATTTGCTACAATATGTCTCCCAGAATGTAAAATCAAATGAGGCTCTACTCTTTGGGGACCTGAACCTTAACTGGCTGGGTCCACAGCACAGCATCCTTGAATCTCTAATACAGAAGCACAATCTACACCAAACTATCACAGGCTTTACCAGAACTACTACTCAGCACTCAGGGTCCCTACTGATTGGATCCTCACCACCAGACCTGATCATGCACTAGATGCCACAGTGCTTGCTGACTCAATCACTGATCATTCCCCCACACTTTGTCGATGGCGATCCTGTCCACCTCCTCCTCCTCCACCACGTCTGATTAGGTTTCAAACTATGCTGCCTGGACAAACAAGCCTTCCTATTTGACCTCTCTTGTGTTGACTGGTCTAACATTTATACCGCAACCAATGTTGATACTGCCTCAATTCATTTCTGACTGAATTTGGCAACATCCAAAAGAAGCACCTCCTACAGTCAAAAAGGAGGGTAAGGGGCCAGCATTTGAGGTGGCTGAAAAAAGACCTGCTTCAAAAGTTAAAAGTTAGAGACAATCAATGGAAAAAGTACAAACAAACTGGACTCAAGTCAGATCTCATTCTGTATAAACAATACAGAAATGACTGTAAAGATGCATCAGGCAGGCCAAAAGTAATACTGCCAAAATCTGCTGATTAATTCTTCCAATGACCCTCGCAAGTTTTGGGGTCACATTAAGTCCTTCTTGGGTTCTGCTAAAGATGTCACTCCTCAGATATGGTCCTACATGGTGTACACTGTAATGATTCTACTACCATTGCAAATGCTTTTAACCAACAATTTTCTGACTTATCTGCCTACAGCTTCCCTCCCATCACAATCCTCTGCTTCACAGTTTAACCCCACAGCATCTGAAGGACCCCAAACTTAACCAACCCCTTCTATTTCAGGAAGAGTCCAAGCATCAGGTCCTAAAGCTGCTCAGGTCACTCTGAAAACACCAGTACTGGCTCAGATGGCCTAGAACCAAGACTACTAAAATGGCTTCTTACTATATCTCTGGCCCCTGGACACATCTTCACCCTATCTCTCCATGGCATTGTCCCTGAAGTCTGGAAGGCAGCCAGAGTCACTCCTGTATTTAAGAAAGGCAGTAAAATGACATATCAAATTACCGCCTATTGCTATTTTGTCTGTTCTGAATAAAATCCTGGAAAAGTAGTATCCATGCAAATCACTGAATACCTTGAGAAATTCAATTTACTAAGCTCAGCACAACATGGTTTTAGAAAGCATCACAGCACCATGACAGCACTTGCAAATTCACTTCAGATATCGTTACCAATATGGATAGAGGAAAGTTAACAGGGGCAGTCTTCATTGACTTAACCAAAGCTTTCGATCTGGTTGACCATCTCTGCTACTATCCTCCTCAGTACCTTGGGCTTCTCTCCCAGTCACTACCTGGTTCAAAAGCTACCTCTCCAACAGAACACAAGCTGTTAGTTTAATTCATCCATGTCAGACAGTGCTGTTATCAACATTGGGGTCCCTCAGGGTCTATACTTGGCCTCTTCTATTCTCATTATTACGTCAATAAACTTCCTGAGCTGGTCACCACAGGTCACCACTTCTTTATGCGGATGACCTGGTAATTTATTATCACTCTGATAAGGTCCTGGATCTAAATGCTGCCCTCACTGCAGATTTTCGTGCTGTACAACACTGGTTGAACTCTCAACGCCTGGTTTTAAATACAAATAAAACAAAAGTTATGATGTTTGGCTCCAATCACAAGCTTAGATCCTGTCCTCTGACCATCTCTGTCTCTGATATCGATGGGGACCCTATAGAAACTGTCACTTCCTTCGCTACCTTGGCATCCACCTGGATCAAACCTTGGACCTGAAAGCACATATACAGGAAACCTGCAAGTCAATTAACTGCAAATTGGGGCTGCCTATAGAACCAAATACCTGCTCACCCATGCTGCTAAATTGGCGATAGCCAGAGGCATTCTATTGCCACCCTTACATAGGGTGTCCCATCCTGTCCTTGGCCACCAAATCTTCACTGCAACTATGGGATACTACCTTCAATAATGTGTGCAGGTATGCAACCAAAGCACCTCGGCTGCAGCATCATTGTCTCTTATATCACGACTTGGTTGGCTCTCTCCTTCCTCTACCAGGCAGTACTACTTGTACAATTTAGTTGATTCCATCCTAAGGACGTCCAAGCCTGCTATCCTGTCTGATCTCCTCAGGCCGCCATTCCCACAAGGAATCTTGAGATCGCTGATCAGACCTTATTATCCATCCTTTTGTCGGACTAAAAAAATGGGCTCCTTCCATCATGCTGCCCCCACCTATGGAACCTACTCCAGGATCTAAGAGATGTCTCCACTATGTGACTTTTAGAGCAAACTCAGTACTTTCCTCACTACTATGGACAAATGTGTTTGCTTTGGACCCTACCTGATCCACTGCATTTGTACTGTTTCCTCATTGCTAGCACTTTTGCCTGTCCAAATGGGTGTTCTATACTGTGCCTTGTAATTAATGTTTTATTTTGTGCCTTGTAATTAATGTTGCCTTAACCTGTTTCTTTATAAGCCTAATGTTAGTTGTTGACAATTGTAAGTCGCTATTCTACTCCATGACATTCTTATCTTCACTTACAGCCTCTCCTCACTTAACCCCACTGCTGCTCTCTTCCCCTTCTTCTGTTATATCCTCTTCCCCTTTTGCCACTCCCACCAAACTCACCTTTACCTGTTCCTACCTCATCCATGCCCCTTAGTCCCCACCCTCTGGCTGTGCTTAGTCACCTCTCCACCTACTACCGCCTACTCCACCATCTACCGACCCCCTTCCCTGCCCTGTTGTCTCTTGGTTCCACTGGCTCAGCTTGACTTTGACACTTTTGCCGCTATTGCCGTAACTCCTCCGCCTCTATCCCCCTCTCACCAGCATCCTCACTCTCGCCCTGCCGTCTATTGGTTCCACCAGACCGGCTGTATTTTCCTACCTCCTACCACTGTTGCCATCTACTGCCGCTCCCCTTACCACCCTCTCTTTGTCTGCCGTCTTCCGGCTCCATAGGCCCGGCCGCAAGTTGGTACTCTCACCCCGCTGTTGCCATATCTGACGCACCTCCTTTCCACTTAATCTCCCTCCGTCCTTTTGCCAGTTTTCCTTCCTTGTGTCTTTTCTACTGATGCCTATCCTCTTATTTTCTGCCTTCTACTATTCACATTTTGAGTATGTTCCATGATCAAGTACTAAAGTATATTTTGTTTACTAATGTATGTTACATTGCCATATGTATTTCTCTCTGCATTTTTTGTACTCGTTGTCTTAATAATCTGGCTGTACTCTTTGTGTATTGTAATTGTACCTCCCGGGTCGTGCCTGAAAACAGTCACTTGCTGACTAGCGCACTTACCCGGTTAACAAAAACTAAATAAATAAAAAATAAATAAATTTATATATCCACGAGACCCCTCTCCTGAGATTTGCCAGCTGTAACACTGTAGCCCATTCCTGATCCATGGGAGCCAACTTCAGAGTAAGGCCTAGCAGGGCATCTGATAAGACCTTTCTAACCTGAAGATAAATTACAAAGTGATGGCTTTTAAGTTTAAATTTGTTTTTGAAATCTTTAAACGACATGAAGAAACCAGTGTCTAAAGCCAAAAAGTCACCCACATTAGTAATGCCTAGGTTATTCCATTCTGAATTCTGCATAACATTCCTGTCTCCTACTGGGTTAGGGTTATTCCAGAGTGCTTCTAGGTGAATTAGTGGTCTTACAGTATTTAGTTTAGACTGCAAGATTTTTATTACTTTAAAGAACCAGTAATACAAGAGTTAGACCTTAGTAGCTTTGGCAGTGGTTTAAATAAAAAGTCAGATAGCTTGTCTGGGTTTAGCAGTTGCTGTTCAAATTCTAAATAAAGGTGAGTTTCAGCACTACCAGGAGGGGATATATAGAGCACAGCCTACTTGAACAGAAAAGCAGTTTGATAGTTCTCCCACCATGGAAGCCCAAGACCTTTTAGTAACCAGGAGCCCTGACTCTGAAAGTGCAACTGGGAGGTTGAAATTCTATAAAATACTTTAATAATGCCTAATAGTGATGCAAATGTGGCTTTGCTAAAAGTAATAGGAATATTTTGAAACCAGTAAAATAATTTGGGGGCCACCATCATCTTGAGTGAGCTCACTTTTCCTTGGAGAGACATATTTAGATTTTTCCATCTTGTTAGATCAACAATCATCTCTTTAAGTAAGGGGTCTAGGTTACAATCCACTAGAGTACTAATATTAGGAGGGATTTTGAGGCCTAGGTGGGTTATTCCTGTTTTCCTCCAGCAGCTATCATCTATGAGTTCACAGCCAATTTGTGCATTCCCTTCAGCACCTATTTGCATTGCCTGAGTCTTAGGCCAATTGGCCACTAGTGCTGACAGTGTGGAGAACTTTTTGAGGGTCAATTTAAGTGTAATTATTGACTGTCTAGGTTGGGTTATTGTAAACAGTAAATCATCCACATAAGCAAATGGTTTATTGGAGGTTTTCGTTACCCTGAGACCTTTTATTTCTGAGTCTGATTGTGTTACTCTGATTAGCAGTTCTAAGGCCAAAATGAAAAGGTAGGGAGATAAAGGACACCCCTGTCTGGTATCCCTGCCTAGATTGAAAACCGGGGAGATTAAAAAATTTATGATCACTGCGGCAGAGGGATTACTGTCAAGTAGTTGGATCCACTCATTAAAATAATTTCCAAGGTTGTATTGTGAAAGCATTTCAAACACGTATTGCCATTCAAGGGTGTCAAAGGCCTTAAAGAAGTCAATGGAGAAGACAGTAGGGATTTTTAGTTGCTTGGGCCATGTGAATCACATCCATGAGACGGCTAATGTTATCAATCCCAGACCTACCAGGGACAAAGCCTTCCTGCTCCCTTCCTACCATTTTACAAACCAGAGCTTTGAGCCTTATCAATAAGACCTTAGTTAGGATTTTATAGTCTACGTTTAGAAGTGATATGGGCCTGTAATTTTCACATGGCTGAGAATCTTTGTTCTTTTGAAGAATTAGAGTTATATATGCTCCATTCAAGGAACTTGGGAGTGCTTTCTCAGTAAAGGCCTCAACAGACATCTTATGGAGGTATTGGGGGAAAGTGGTCCCATTATCTGATATAGATCACTCGGAAGGTCAGCCAAGCCCAGTGTTTTGTTATCTGGAACATCTTGGATTACATTAGCAATTTCCTCCACAGAGATGGGCCTACTTAAGTTCATACTGTCAGTATTATTCAAGGATGGCAGATGTAATGGTTTCAGAAATTCCTGCAAGGCAGGATCTATATCTGTTGCCCTACAAGAATAAAGATCCTTATAGAACTGTTTACACACTGCATTAACATCCTTATTTGAGACCCTGACCTGATTTGATCTGTCCTTTATACTGGCAGTGATATTTTGGTTTAAGCTTTTTCTTTAGTCTATATGCTAAGAGTTCACTGGATTTTCCCCCCACATCCCAAAACCTTTGTTTTGTCATTGTTTGGGTGAATTCTGCCTCAGCTGTGTATAGTTTATTGATGTTAGTTTTGAGTGACATTAGCTCATGTGATTTAGTGGGGTTCCTTCCCTTCCCTTGTTTGTATTCTAACTCAGTTCTTTTGACTGTTTGCTCTTTAAGTATTAGTTCCTTCAAAGATTATTTCTTCTTAAAAGTTACAAAACAAATAATTGTTTCTCTAAGGAAGGCCTTAAAAGCATCCCAGATGATGGCATATGAGGTTTGCCCATCATTACTAGTTTCAAAATATTTAGCAACAGACTTCCCCAAAATAATCTTTAAAATCTTTGTCTTGGATTAATGAAAGTGTTAAACCTCCACCTCCTATTCTTACTGTTTCTTCTCTCTATAGCTAGATGAATTCTGACTAAGCCATGGTCAGAAATTATGCTATTCTTGATATCTGCAGATGTCAGATTTGAGCTTAGAACCTTTGAAACAAATAAATAATCAAGTGTACTGTAAGAGTCGTGGCAGTTAGAGTAAAAGGAATAGTTCCTTTCATAAGGGTGTAGAAAGTACCAGGCATCTATAAGTCCTAAGTCCCCCTCAAATTTACAAAGGCCCTTCTTGTATAATTGGGACTTTTGAGTCCCAGAGTATTGCTTCTATCCAAGAAGGGATCCAAGACTTCATTAAAGTCCCCACCACAGATAACCTCACAGACCTTATAGAGGATTAGTTGTATAGCCAGGCCATTAAAGACCTCAGTTTGATTTTTGTTCGGTGGCGTATACATTACAGATGATCATTTTCCTGCCATTGAGAGTGACTTCCAGAAACTGAAAATGCCCTTCCGGGTCTGCAACATGGTTTGTTTTAGTAAATGGGATTCCCTTCTAAATTAATATAGCTGTTCCCCTTTTTTTGTATCGTAGCAGCTAAACTCTGTTATCCCACCCATCCCTTATTTAGTTTGGAAGATTCAGGTGGCAGGAGATGGGTTTCCTGAAGCAGCGCTATAGCTGTCCTTTGTTTCTGAAGATGGCTAAGAACTGGTTTCCTTTTAATAGGGGAACCAAGGCCCTTAACATTCCATGTAGCAATATTATAACTACCTGACAAGTTGAAACCACTTGTATATTTATCACCTCTAAAGGGAATGGGTTATGGAAAGTTGCTCTAGTATAACACCAAGGTAACTAATAGTATAAAACTAAATCAGTTACCTGAGAATTCCAATGATAGAGGACTATTTCATAACTGCAGACTAGAGAACAGAAAAGGAATTTCAATAAATGCTTGAAAATCTGAATTAGTAAAACTTTCTGTAAGTTTAAAAGAGTCGATATCTTAATTTCTGAGAAATCTAACAACTGCTACAACAGGTAAAATACAATGTGAAACTTTAGTAATGGTAATAAACAGTTAAACACTTGAAAAAACAATGTGTGGTTGAAAGAATAAAAATTCAGATTTAAGTAAGACTAAATTCAGTAAAAGAACTGGGTCACAGGGTGTGGGGCATAGAAATGGTATAAGACCGGGTGCTAATATGCAGAAAAAACACCAATGCATCAGCAGAGTAGCACACTGAGTAGCTTCTGACAGGCAGTCTGCCAGCATCATCAAACAAAAAAGGATGTGCATCTGTATTTCTGGTAGGTATTGACAGGACGCATATAAATAAAAATCAACACCAACTTTGATTTGATTTGATAAAAAGTATTTTTATACAGGATGCAAATTGTTGGGGTATCATCCCCATTTACAACAATGTCCTGTATCATAAATATTACAAAAACACAACACATACATACATACAATGAGTTTTTAAAAAAAGATTTTAGCTAAAACATTGACAAGCTGAACTCAAGTATTTACTCAAATACAGTTTGAAAGTAGGCAAGCTACTGATAGATTTTACATCTTGTGGGAATTTATTCCAATGCTAGCCAAACTGTTTTGCAATGTAAGGTCACCAAATCTGTTATGCATTCTTGTCAAGGGTATTTTTTGAGATGTTGATCTCAAAGTTACTAACTGAGTACCCAATGACTGAGTTCCTACTAAATATGTTAGAGGATATCCTTTATTAGAATACAGTAATTTATGGCAATATATTAGCCACAAATATTCTCTTTGCTTTTCAGGTTGTAACTACCCTAACCTACTGTATATGTCACAATGATGAGTGCCATAGGCACGTCTTGTTATGAACTTCCCCAATCTATAATACATCCGGTTTAATTTATTTAATATTGTTTGAGAAGAATGCATATATAACATAGACCCATATTCAAGAACAGGAATTAAAAGTTGTTTCACTAGCTTATTTCTTACTTCCCAAGTCAGGAATCCTGATACCCTTCTCAGGGCTCCAAGCCTCTGATTTATCTTCCCTATTCACTGCAGAATGTGATTTACATATACTAGTCTTATGTCCACCTTTACTCCTAAATACGTATAATGTAAGACATTATTAATGTTTATTCCATTCTTTACTCTAAGTTGTAACTCAGGTTTATTTTTATGGAAATGCCGCAGTGCAAAGACCATACTTTGAATTTTCTTGTTGTTCAAAAGTAAGCCTGCATCTTCCATCCAATTTTCCATTGACAACCGGTCTGTCTGGAGCCACCATTCCAGGTCCTCCAGGTTGTCAGCAGAGCCCACTAAAATGGTGTTGTCTGCGTACAACCTGACTGGTTGGTCAGGTAATGGCAGCAGCAAGACACAATGATAGCAGTAGAGTAGAAAACAGTGTATTGGGATAAGGGGTTAGCTCTGAGGTGGGGGGAGGACAAAAGAAGGGGAAGGTGCTTACCATCCGCTAGAGATTTAGTACAGCTGAGACAGGACAAGAGTGATTCCTTTGCAGCATGGATTGCAATAATTGAGTTCCATGTTCAGCAGCTTAAGGCAGCAATGAAAATCAGTAAACAAGTCATTCAGCCCTTAGTACCTTTATGGTACATTACGCAAAGTAGATACCCAGCATCATCCCTTCTGGCTGGTTGATTTGTTCGAGTAGGTATGACATCACCACTTATCTGCTACAAGTTGCCCTGCCCCTTCTTCATCCTTCCATCATCTGTGGAGCACACTTCATCCCATCCTCCTCTAGTTGTTGTGTTAAACCTGAAAAGGAATAAAAAAAGGTAGGGTAGGGAAGGTATAGGGAGTGGGGAGTGGAGTGAAATAGTAATTAGCAGGAGGAGTGAAGGATATGGTGTAAGAAGATATGAACGGAGTAAAACAGTACTGAGCCAGATCCATAGGAGGAGCATACCTGACTACGTTATTTAAACTGCTCTGTGTTCAGGACATTTTCCAAAAGAGAGCACTTAGCATTTGTAATTATCAGCATTTGCTTTGCAACCATATTGGCAGAAATCAAGGTGCAAATCAAACCAGGAAAACGTGAATAACAGCAGTCCTGATCTGATCTGTAAAAAGAGTAAACTAAAAGAATCAAATGTTAGGTTTGGGGTTTATCTCTGCGACTGCTAAGCCGCCCATGAGGGTTAGCTGGCACCCGTAGGAGTATAGAAAGTGCATTTAATTTAAATAGCGCATAGGCACCAGGCTCTTAGCTCAGACGCACAAAAGGAAAACTTTAACCCTTGTTAAACATGTCGCACTCTTAGCTGAACTTCAAGACCTTTAGAGCTTTGAGTAGATCAGCATAAGTCTAAAACCAATGTGCAGGAACCTGCCATCCATGAGACCTTGAGATTTTCAAGAAATACCTGCAGGGAAATCAGAGAAAAGCCGAGTTCTGTGGAAGTTGCGAGTGACACTAGTGAGCACTAAAGAGCACCAGGATCCAAGCAGATGTCTGAAGGAGTCTCAAAGAGAGATAGGGTTCTAGCAAACCTCAGCCTTGTTGGTCTAAGCATCACCCATGACCTGAGTTCACAATTCACAGCGATTTCCTGTTCGCAGACTCATGAAGCCATTAATGAAGCATAGGATCAGTCATATTCCTCTGCAGAATTTCATCCGAACCAGGATCTGAGGAAAAACCCACACTGGAAGGAAATCTGTTCTTCTGACTCCTACTCCAGGTCTGCTTCTTTGGATTTGTGATCTGCCATGATAAGAAGCTTTGTAAGCATTGACAGAGAGCTTAACTTTCTGCAGGTTATTGTCATGGTACTGTTTCTTTGATTTAACAACTTCGTCGTAAGGCAATGGTGTGTTGGTTTGAGGAGGTTTGGGAGGTGAGACAGGGTTTGTTTTATCTTGTTGTAGTGTTTATGGGAAAGAATATTTTGCAACATAAACCATTGCTGGAGCAGCAGCAGGCACCAAGGGAGGGTCATGCGCAGAGCACAGTCAGCAATGGGAGCACGTGCTGGATGTTCTGCACCATTTTCCCTGGGGAATCGCCATTAAGGTTCAAAGAGCGCAGAGTCTCGGTCACTACTCTGTAGTTGCCAAACCTTGTCAATAGAGTCACACACAGTATAGGGGACCTCATTGCAAGAAATAGCTAGAGAAGCAGGGTATTTCATGAAGTATGACCTCCCACACTTTTGAAGTACCTCTGTAAACTTCTTCCTCCTATTTACTGTTTCTGTGGCAAAGTCTTGAAAAAAGTAAATGTGGTGTCCTCACCAATGTAGTTGTCCCATCTCTCTTGCTAGTCTCAAAATTTCTTCCTTAATGGAAAAGCGTAGAAAATTAACTATTGCTGGCTTGGGTCTGTTTCCATTAGGGGACAAGGAGCTAGTGAACGATGCACCCTCTCAGTTTCTAAGGGTCATTCCACTGTTTCTGGAGTACCTCTGAGAAAAACTGCTGTAAAAAGGAAATCATATCTCTGCCTTCCACTCCGTCAAGACCACAATCTTTAAGTTGCACCTACGGCCCCTGTTCTCCAAGTCCTTTATTTTGTTCATTAGCAAACCAATATGACTGATGTGTGTCTCCAGTAAATCTTCGGTATAATAAACTTAGTCTTCCACCACACTCAGTCTCCCCTGTCATCTCCACTCACCCGCTGATTTCAGACTTTTCTTATCCCATCTTTTTAATAAAAATGTTCATTTCTTTAATGTCTGTCTGAATGATTGTTAGAATATTTTTAATATCTGACAAATCGCTCCTAGGAATACCTCTGTCACTTAAATTGGATGCTGTCTGTTTCAAAGTTGGTGGCTGCTGTATATCGTTGGTCATTCTTCCACTGGGAGGCGCCATTGTCCGCTACGCTTTTCCTCTCAAACATTAAAAAAAAATTATTGTAGAACAAAGAAAGTCGTCCGATACTGGTATCCATTGAAAGCTTGAGTTTAAGAGAAATGGGTAAAACTTATTTCGCTTTATTATTGTTAAGAGCACTGGCAGAGCTGTCGCTTTACACCACCATCGTTGGTGCCTGGCATGTGCTCTCAGCATCCATATTTCCATTGTTAATACCTGGTTCATGGCCTGCCTTAAACTGAATGTTCATAAGTATATGTGCTGGAGGGGTGGGAAGATTAGCAGAGGGGAAATGAGCAGACTGGATGGGCCATGGGGTCCTTTTCTGCCATCAAGTTCTATGATTCTATAATTCTATGATAAATTTTAAAACAAAAATGCACATCAGGTCTCTCAAGGGGCCCTTAGGCCATAGTTTGCCATTGATGTGTGCATGACATTTATATTATAGGACTGGAAGTAGACCTTCCTGTCCCACAGCCTAAGGCCCCAAAATCACAACACCACCACTGCTGGGAAGAACTTCAATAGTGAGATCTGCTTGTGCAGACTAGCTGATGCCCACTCTGCTGGCCACTGCACCATGCACCATTCACCCTGAAATCTAGCTCTCCATATGCCTCAGTGAACAGCTTCAGAGGCTGGCCATCTCCTGGCTTTTGCCACCTTGCCACCCCATTGAAATGAGTCACAAATGCCTGCCAGACCTGCAAGTCCTCTCGGAACCCCTCCGTAGCCCAGATCCTGTGGTGGGGTTTCTTGCAACCCTTGCCCATCTTCACCATGCATCTCAAGAAAGTTCTTCCAATGGAAATGACTCTGCAGGCATAGTTGAGATGCCCTACCAACTGCTGCAACTCCCACAGAGTAACCTCCTAGGCCCCTTCTGCTTTCTCCAGCAGGGCCCACAGAGTCCAGTTTATCCCAAAGCAGGTGACACTGTTGACCAACAGTGTTGATCTTTACACTCAGGAAGGTCATCACTGAACTGAGGGGTTCTGCCTTCCCCTGTACCAAAGGAACCCCGAGGTCCTGGCACACATCCACAAAGGCAGCCAGGGTGGACCCGCAGGTCAGAGCCCCCACTGGCCCCATGAACAGGAAGTCATTGAGGTAGTGAATGATTCCCAAGTTCCTCTATACCTGTGTTGTGACCCAGTGCAGGAAGGAGCTGAACCTTTCAAAGATGGTGCACTCTACAGCGCACCCCATGGGAATGCAACTGTCTACATAATACTCCCCTTCAGATTTCATGCCCAAGAGATCCCTACCATCTGGGTGAACTGGTAGCAGATGAAAAGCTGACTCGATGTCTGCTTTGGCCATCTTGGCCCTAAGTCCTGTTGCACGCACCACCTTAATGGTCCTGTCAAATGACTCATAAAGTACTGATGTGTACTGTGGATGAATGTGGTAATTTACTGAATCCCCTTCAGTGTAGGATAGGTGGTTAATCTTTCTAAATTCTCCTGCAACCTTCTTCAGAACCAACCCAATCAGAGACACTCTCAGATTGTGCAAGGGAGGAGTGTCATATGGACCACTCACCCCCCAAGTTGACTCTCATTTTCCAGTTTTCCCAAACCACTTGAGGATGATCCTGCATGGATTTCAAGTCCTCTGCCTCATACTCTTCCAAGGGCCCGAGTATGGAATCTGAAAACCCATTGTGAACCCCTCCTCCAACAGGCAGGTGGCCGTTCTGTCTGGGTACTGGTCTGGCCAGGGTTTAAGCCTGTCCACCCTTGCCGTTCCCTTGTGACTTAAGAGAACTTTCTCTGATTTCCCTGAAATCCCCCTTTCAGCAGTCAAGGCGACGTGCACTGCATGAAAGGATGCTGCTGCCCGGAGGCAAAACATATATGCCGAAACCTGCAGTTGGCCCTAATACAGCTCCCTTGTTTGTATGTATAGCATACCTGGGAGGGAGAACTCCCTGTCTCTTGCCATTGTGGTGTGGCCACCCTAAGGGGGAATCCACTCTCCATATGCATGACCCCCTCATGCATCACATTGACCAGGAGTGGCATATCTAGTGTCCCCCACCCCATTGTGGCGTCATCCTGCCTACGCCGATGAAACTCCTCATCATACTCTAACCAGGTCAGTACCCACTTCCGCCAATGCATTAGCATGATCCTATGCATGTAATTAAACAACTCCAGGCCCTGCTCCTTTTCCACCTGCAAGATGGTGCTAGCATACACAAAGAATGCCACTATCCAGTTATAGTAAGTGTGAGGCACCTTCACTTTTTTCTTATCGGACTCATCTGATTTGTTGTTCTTCTTCTCCTCCTGCTCCACTGGCTTGTTCAAGAGGGAGAATATATTAACATACTCCTTGTTGCAGATCTGCTGCCTGACCTTCTCTGTCAGGTGCATCCTGACCAGTTTGTCTAGGCCTGTATATGAACAGGGACTCAGCACTGAGGCTATCTGTTCTGCTGGGGTGCTGGCTCTGGCCATGGCTTCCACCCCCTGTGCTGGCCCCACTTGTGACTGGTTCCTGTCCCTCGTGGCCAATCCTGCCAACAGGTCTATGATCTTATCCAAATTCTTGTCAGCAGTGGAGCCTCTCAGGGTCCCCTGCTGCGCTGATGCTGAGACCATTGGCACCGAGGCCTGCACCTCACCCACCAGAGACTCGACCACTAAATCATCCTGGGTGATCGAAGCCATTTCTGCTGTGGCTGATCCAGACCTCCCTGATCTGTTCTCCATGTCATCAGCTTCCCCTGCTGAAACCCCCAGCAAGGCTGCAATAACCATCGTCTGAATTTGCTCTTCAGAAAACTGCCAAGCCTCGGACCCTGCCTCACCTGTTCATGGAGCCCTGGGTATCTTAGCGGGGGGCACTGCCATCTCTTTAGCCTGTTGCTTCTTCATGGGGGCTTCCCTTAGTGGCATTGATGTTGATGGACCTTTCATGCTTTTCAGGCATGATTCCAACCATGCTCTGTCTCTGCACTTGTGCATCTTCTGCAGTTCAGACTCCATGGCTGCAGATGCCTTCACTGATTGTTTCTTCTGTCAACTGGGCACCTTGACCTGCAATGACAACTATCATCCCCCCCACCACAGAAGGCTCATTAGATGGGTGCACAAGCCAGCTGTGAGGGGAGGTGCAGGCTTCACCGCCTGAGCCCGGCCACTGCTCCCCCCAGTCCCCTACCCCCTTTGTCTACCTTATCTATGCTGTCTAGCATTCCTTATTGCGATCCCCTAAAGGTGAGGGTTGGCTATCTCTAGGGACAATGTCACATGAGGAGGAACATGGGCACTCCAACCGATGGGCAGTGATGGACACCAGCAGTTGTAATGGTGGGGGGTACATCCTCAACCTGGAGATACAAGCTCAAACAGTGTGTAAATGTTGCCAAATACAGCATCTTCCCTGCATGGGTAGCTCGTGAAGAACAATTTTCCTGGGTAAATTGTGGGATGACCCTCAGAATCAGGGACAGCTTAAGGTTCAGGAAAATGCTAGAAAGTATTTATTTTACAGTTTGGGCCAGTAAAGATCCTCAGAGCCAAAGGTTGTTTCCAGGTGCCTCCTGGGGGCACAGGGAATTAATGACTTGCTCATGATCACCCAGTTTGCAAGTAGTGGCTGTGGGATCAAACCCAGTTCTTCAGGTTTGCAACTCAATGCTTTTAACCAATACATTATACTGGCTCCTGCAGGCACACCAGACGGCCGCCGGGTCAGCATTCTCTAGGTCCCTTCCCAATATGGCAGCAACAAGCGGCATACTGCAGATATGTGGTGCCCTGACCAATATGGCACCGGAGGCCGGATTGCACATGTGCAGCACTGACGAGGGACAGTGCAGACTACACACAATGGCAGAAGGCTCATGAAAGGGAGTGCCCATGCCAAGCCAACTGAGCTGCTGCCTAGTGTGCTCACCATCACCTGAGGAAGACCCACTGACAAAGAGCACAAAGTCACTGTCCTCCCCAAGATGGTCACCATTGCTGCACACAAGATGGCAACTGCGATGTCTGTACTGTAGGGCACATGTGCAAGAGTGTTGACCTTGTGAACATGGCTGCCCATCGAGGGTAGCTGTGCAGTGTCCACAGAGAATATTTGCACCACTGAGTAAAGTGCAGCAAGACAAGGAAGAGTTCTAAGCCCTGCAGGGGTCTGTGGATGTCTGCCTCCTGACCACAGGATCCACTCTCACCATGCAGCCCTCCTATGGACAGACTCAAGCCTCCTATGGCCCCTACTGGACACATACAAGGTAACGCACTGCATCTGTGACAAATCGAGATGTTAATTCATATATATCCATGTTATCTTATTTGTTTATTATTATTTTGTTTTCATTGATTTCAGTCCAGCCTCCAAGCAAAACTACAGAGACCAAAGCAGTCTCCTAGCCTCATGGCTGCTATGGTCCGATGCAGACAGGCTGTGGTGGGGGGGTGCTAACAGCCTGCCACATGGCCAACCAGCAGCTGACCATCAGAAAATGCTTGCAGGCAGGAGCACATTAGTCATGGACCAAAAAACTCTTCTATGGATGCCTCGTCAGCTTGAATTAAGGCTTGAGGAATTTTATTTCATTTTTACCTCATTTTTATTTATTTGGTTTTATTTTGTTTAGAGTTCATTTTTGTTATGTCTTGAAAAGGGTCTGTTTTGGGGATTATCGGCTAGGGTTAAGGAGCAGAGGACTGTGAGTCACCAAGTGATTGTTTTTATCACGAACTGCTGCAGTACTGGAAATTGTTTGTACCGCTGCCTAGTGCACTGTTTCTTACCATAAGAGAGGTCGGATGAGGAATATTTGTCTCTCCCAGAGTATTTACGGTCTGCTGATCCAGCCCAATTTGATCCTGTGGAGAGGCCGCTGTCTGTAGTGACTACCCAAGATTTAAGGGTAAGGCCTGGGGTCGCCTGCTGGGGAGCCGCTTTCCCTAACTGTGCCAGGTCCAGGGAAGGAGCACCCGCATCTGACCGCTGAAGAGTCGGTGGGGGAGTGCGGTGTTGCCCTAAACCATCTGGGGAGTCAGTTGAATGCCGAGTCTCTGGGTATCTGTACCCGCTTGTAGCGGGGTTGTTGTTCAGGAAAACAAATTTCAGGCAGACATCAAAGTCAGTGCATGAAAAATGCCAGGCTGGCATTTATCATTTTATTATTTGTAGCATAAAATGATAATTATTCAGAACAGAAAATAAGAAAAGTGTCATTAAGTCAATAACATCAATGCTGTCTAGGGTGTAGACACAAGCCTTCTAAACTTAAGGTCTTACACCTCTCACAGTCAGTTCCAGACTGATGCCTTATCTAATAAATCCATCCTAGTGGTAGGCTTATATATGTGTTTATCAATGACATCACTGTCATGTGACATAAATTCATTTCCAATTTAGTACATTTTTGAGTTTCTAGGCTCACAACTTGCTCCTATACATAGTACAAAAAGTTGCTTTTGAGCCTTATTACTTTAATAACTATTTCTTTCCAACATCTTTATTACACACCATAATCCTGGTTAGAAAGTGACTCTAAATGCTTGATTATCCTTTTAATTACTGTAAGCTCCTCCCTCAATCAATAATTAAAGCAGCTAGAATCTGTATAAATATATGCCTCTAGGGGTCGCTGCTTCCCTATAGCAACAGATTGAGTGCAGAAGAAGAGCTTGTGCAGCCGACACCCTATCCTGCTGCAGAGAAGGCTGCAGCTTATCAGGCCACCAAACAGTATCTTTTCTCCCTCTTTTTACCCTTTGCAAGACTGTTTACACACCAGCAAATTAACCCGAGGTAAGCTATTGACCCAGCATTTTGCTATGATGTGGGGGGAGGGGCTGTCAGTTCTTTATTTTAATTTTGTTTAAATGGAATTACTTTAGTTTTGTATCCATATCAGGCATTCCTGATTCTGCTGTCACAGGCTTGAAGGTGACAGGACTTTTAACAGAAATCCCCAATTTCTATCCACAGCTACAATGCGTACTAGGGCTTAATGTAACTTATTTACTGTATTCATTTATTTTTAGGTTGCTGCGTAGTGTGCTATGTGCGACAATTTGAGCAGGCACAACAGCAGCACTATACGAACAGCATCTCTAGACACTGTTACTTTTACTTCAGCACTTTCATCTATTCCTTCCATGTACTTTATATAACATAGGCATAAGGTAGGTTAATGGGGGCGCAAGGAAAGACCTACATCTCTCCCTACCAGGGCACCTCACCAATGACAGGGGTCACCCAGTCACACCACTGATTGCCATTTCAGGGGGGAATGGTGAGCCTCCTGGTGGGGTGGCCAGAGGTGCCTAATCCCCTTTGTCCAGTGCTCGGCTTCAGAACTCATTAGTGGCAACTGGTGCTGCCAAAGATATTGAAATCTGGTTTATACTCCCATGGACTGTGGATCTATTTTTGGTTTGTGGATGTACGAATGTGGATCGATTTATGGATTATGGTTATGAGACTGTATCTGTGGATTCCTCATCCTTGAACTTCCTCTATTGTTGTAGTGTTCTGGTCACTATCTGTGCACAACGAGTTTCCAAAACAGCAGACTCTGGATTTTGGACTTTGGAGGGTGGTGAGTGTACCCTATATATTGCTTTTTTCCAAACTTTAAGTTACTAATGTTTTTTCACTCACTATGTGAGAGATAGTGGTGAAATTGAAGTTATCTGGCCGTGTCTGGACTGGTGAGAGCTATCCAGTCATTGGTCTTATTTTTATTTATAGTTTTTTGGTGACTGATTATGTTTTCCGGACCTATTTCAGCCGAACTTCTTCGAAATATTTGGACTGTTTTTTTACTTGATGTGAGTGACTAAGGGGCTTGAGGAACCCATTAAGATCTTGGAAAACAGATATATTGTCTCCCTGGAAGTGAGAGATCCATCGGGGTCTAGAAATTTGGGTTTCTTCTTCCCCAGTATTTTTTTGGTTAGTGGGAGAGGGTGTTCTGTTTCTTTTATGTTTAATGTTAAATGTTATACGATTCTTAGGTTTGTTTAATCTGGTCGCTGGAATGTGTTCGAGGCCTGCCTCCACGGTCGTGCACTATTCATCCTCCACCCTTTGCTCCCTCCGCCCCTTTGTCTCCCTTCCTTTGCATTTCTCCATCTGCCAGCATTGTAGAGCACTGGGTATTGCTCGTCGGAGAAGGAAGAGAGGGTTTGGGGAGGTGGCGAACAGTGGAGGTTGAATGAGCGGGGCCATCACATCTGGGTCGTAGGAATCAGAAGACACCCTGGGTTGAAATGGAATTCAGATCGTGGTTTTCCATGTCTGATTTCCATACCCAAGGGCACCACCAAATTGAGTGGGCAAGTAGTTCACGTGGCCCCGGAAGTTCGTCCAACTCAAGCGGTATTATGCAATCCCAGATCCATTAAAAACAAGACTGCAATTATTACAGATCTGGTAAATTAAGTGGATCTGGCTTGCATCACTGAGACCTGGCCGGATGAGAACTCTGGCCCTGTACAAGAGGCTGCAATTCCAGCCGGTTACTCGGTGATTCACCGCTCAAGATTGGATCACGGGGGGGGGGTTGCGGTCTATTTTAAGGCTGAATTGGGCCTCATGAGTGTACCAGTTGAGGAGGCTGAGTCATTTGAGTGTACTGTGGTAGCAGGTGTAGGTTGTAGGATCGTTCTCATCTATCTTCCACCCAGGGATGGGAAATGGTTCCTTCAGGAAGTGGCAGACTTCATCCTTGACATGGCATTTAAGTCTCCCAGGTTGATGGTCCTGGGTGACTTTAATGCCTGGATCGATGATGAACTCTCACAATTTGGGAAACACTTCCTCCAGTTGATGACATCTCTGGGCCTTATACAAGTAGTTACCACTGCTACTCATAAACATGGTCACTCCCTTGACATAGTTTTTCCTCCTGGGGATTGATGCCTCAAATGTTGGGGTGGACCCAGTCAGATGGTCCGATCACTACACTGTGAGGTTCAATTTTAGCACCCCCCCCCAAAGGCCTACCCCTGTGGAGATGGTCAAGTACCACCCTTTATGAGATATTGACTCCAAAGGCCTTATGGCGGTGCTTGACCTATCAACCATTCAGTGTGCAAACAGCGACCCAGAAGACCTTGTGATGGCCTATAATATGGCCATTATGACGGCCCTGTATGTCGTTGCTCTGGTCCGTGTTCGTCCTCTCTCCCTTCGCCTGCAGTCTCCATGGTTTGTTGGGACCTTGAGGGAAATGCGGTGACAAGGTCGAAGGTTAGACCATTGCTGGCAGAGATCTGTCCTTGAAGCCGACCACCTTAGATTGATGGTCCATTATCAAACCTATCAATCTGCAATCACCCGTAAGAAGGCAGAGTTCCTGTCTGGGGAGATTGCAGTCACGCAGAACCGACCAGCTCTGCTTTTCTGAACTGTGGACAGGCTGTGCAACCTGGCTTGTCTGCAAGTTCGGAAAGCATTTTCGCAAACACAGTGTGATGAACTTGTTTGATTCTTTGCGACTAAGATGGCCGACATCAGGGCGGATCTCCACCCAGCACACTCTATGGGAGTTGCTGATGATCAGCGCTTGGCTCCTGGCCTTCAGTTTTCCTGGAGTACTTTCGACCGCCCGGAGTTCATGGATGTCATGAGGATTGTCCAGGATGCATGCCCTACATATTGTAGTTTGGACCCAGGACTAACTTCCCTGATTTTGGGTTGTATTGATTCCATCAGTCCAGTCCTTGCTCAGATAGTTTGGTGCTCCTTGGAAACAGGTGAGTTCCTTAGCTCCCTGAAGGAGGCAGTGGTAACAACCCTCCTGAAGAAAACTTCCTTGGACCCAAACTGCCTTGCAAACTACAGCCCAATCTCTAACCTTCCCTTTTTAGGGAAGGTGGTTGAGAAGGTAGTGGCCACACATTTGGAGAACCATTTGACCATCCATGACATCTATGAACCCTTCCAGTCTGGTTTCCGAAAGAGGCATAGTACAGAGACAGTGCTGGTTCGGGCACTCAATGATCTCCTGATGGCTAGAGATCAGAAGAACTGTTCCATCTTGGTTCTTCTTGATCTCTCATCAGCGTTTGATACTGTGAACCATGGGGTTCTCCTTATTAGTCTGAGGTTCATTTGTGGCCTGTCTGGTACAGTCTTCAAGTGGTTTACATCTTTCCTCACTGGAAGAACTCAGAGGGTGGTGTCTGGGATTTATTCCTCAGACCCAATCCCTCTGTCTTGTGGGGTTCCTCAGGGACTGGTGTTGTCCCCCATGTTGTTCTCAGTATATATGCTGCCCCTTGGAGACATTGTAAGGAGGTATGGGCTGAGGTTTCACTGCTATGCTGATGATACCCAGCTATACCTTTATTTTGCACCTGACCAGAGCGGCACTCTCTCTGTCTTTAATAACTGCCTGGTGGAAATAAAGAAATGGATGGATTTGGGCTGGTTGAGGTTGAACTTGGAAAGACCGAAGTACAGGTCATGGACCCAAGACTCTGGATAGGGGAGTCGGGTTTAGGTTTACCCTCGGGATTATTCCTTGGGGGTTTGCCACTCCCAGCCTCTGAACAGGTGCGTAACCTGGGGGTAATTTTTGATGAGGGCTGGACCCTGCATGCACAGGTGTCGGCAGTCATCAAGACCTCTTTTTACCACCTGAGGAATATCGCCAAGATTAGGCACTTTGTTCTGTCCGGCGAACTTCGAACATTGGTTCACTCTTTTGTGTCCTTCTGCTTGGACTATTGCAACTCCCTGTATCTAGGGCTTTCTGGGGTAGAAATCCACCATTTGCAGCTAGTGCAGAATGCAGCAGCTCGGCTTTTGACAGGAACCTCTTGGTCTTGCCATATTTCTCCGGTGCTGCATTGTCTGCACTGGCTGCCAGTACAATGGTGGATCACCTTTAAAGTTGGTTTGCTGACTTATAAAGCCCTACGTGGACTGGGTTCTGACTACCTGAAAGAGCTTCTAGTTCCCTACTGCCCTGGGCAATCACCCCGCTCTGCTGGTGAGGGGTTGCTAGAGATTCCAAGAGTGTGTTTAAAATCTTCGGGGGCCCGGGCATTCATGCACGTGGCCCCTTCCCTCTGGAATTTTCTACCCCACCAGTTACGTGAGTGCGCGACTGTGGAGGGATTTAAAAATGCTTTAAAAACTCATCTGTGGCACCAAGCATTTGACAACTGAGTGGTATTATGATTTTATTTATAAGTTTGTTTAGAGGACTGTGTTTTAATCTAGCTGCTGTAAATGGTGCAATATGTTCGTTTTTAAATCTGTTTGGCACCTTGGTTTTGGAAAGGCGTCTTAAAAATAAAGTTTTACTATTATTATTATTATTATTATTGTTATCCTAAATCCCGTCCAAAACCTTGATCCCCTAGGGACCTGAGATGCCTTTCAGGCATTACTAAATAAGTCCTTTTTTCATGGGACAAAGGCCTGCTGGCAGCAGTCAAATTGTCTGCCAACACACTCTTTTTCCCCTTCTCCCCTGTCTATTCCCACAAAGGCCAAGCTTAAGCTGCACACTGAGACATTCTTAATCTTCTATCCCTGTTGTCTTATTAAGCTGGTCTGCATGATCAGAACCCTTACCCTGGAATTTAAATTTCCCATACCCTGAAGTGAGCTGGGTGGTCTTGATCCGCTGGTCTGATCTGAAGAAAGGAGGAGAAAGAGAGGGAGCTGCTGGCCTTCAGCTCTTTTAAACCCTCTTTCTCTGCCCTCCTCTGAATGCCACTGCCCTGCAGGTAGCCTCAGTGGTACCTTTTCTTAGGGTGTTGCCAGGGCCTATTCCCACTCCAATAGGAGGCCCCTTCCCCCAGATCTGCAGAGGGAGGGCCCCAGACAAATGTCCAGCTGCTCCAATACTTTCCAACTGATGTAATAGATAGTTATTTAACAACTCCTTTGCATGTGACAATACAGCATAAAATTACTTAGGGACTTTAGAACCATGGCTGAATATAATAAACCATTAACTATCAAACAGAAAAAAATACAAAGTATATGGTCAGGCCTTTGTTATTATCCTTTTCAATTGCTAAATATAGAAATTCTGAAAACTAGTCTTTCTTTTGTTCTGGAGCCCTTTTCTTTAAGTAGAATAAAACTAACCTTTAATAGGTCAGGTGTTGCATGGGAAAATATTGGAAAATGGCATGGAAAGTTGCCAAAAGTATTACCTCTACACGAAGGTGGTGACTCCTCTTTCTGGGTAACTACAGGCTGATCTTACTCCTTTCCTTCTTTGCTAAATTCGAAGAGTCCCTAGTGTATTCTGGACTCACAAACTTTCTAGACTCCACATCCTTTCTCTTGCCTTTCCAGTTTGGCTTTAGAAAAAAAACACTTTAAACACTCCTCCATCGCCTCCCTATTGCATGTCATTGACCTTTATTCTCTCTGGAGTGGATCAGGGGAAACATCACTGCTGCCATATCCACTGCCCTTGCAAAAGCCTTTGACTCAGTCTCCCATCTTCTCCTTCTGAGTAAATTATTCTCAGGTTGCCTCTCTACCCTGGCAGTTGCATGGTTCCACTCCTATCTCATTGGCCAACAACAGTCTGTCCAGTTGGGTGGTGAACTGTTGCCCCCCCCCATACTAGATGGCATCCTCTAGGGCTCCATCCTGGGACCCATACTGTTTTCCATTTTTTTCAATGATCTCCCCTCTGCCTGTGTCTCATCCCTTATACACATGTATGCTGATGACATGGTAATTTACTCATCAGGTCCCTCTTCTTCTGCAGTTGAAGCCTCACTTCAAAGTGACTTCTACAACGTGCAACAGCTTAATCTGGTTCAAGGTCAGTTGGCATTCATCTGTATCCCCCTGCCCGGGTCGTGCCTGAAAATAGGCAGGATTTGTCTAGTGCACTTACCTGGTCAACAAAAGCTAGCTATGCTGGTTTCAGGATAACTCCACAAACAAAAAAAGTTAGGAGGGTGGTGCTTCCAGATGCACATAGAAACAAAAAAAATCCAAAGTCAAGCATTCATCACCCCACAAGTGCATAGACACCAAGCTCCAGATAAAATATTGGCTTTGTTGCCATTTATTTAAACCGACAATCAAGACATCATATTATGATAAAGGACTAGCAGTCTAAAACATGTCAGGTGGGCTTTATGTCTGCCTGTCCTTTTTCGTTTTAAACATGTCCTGATTGTCAGTTTAAATAAACAGCAACAAAGACAATATTTTATCTGGAGCTTGGTGTCTATTCACTAGTGAGGTGGTGAGTGCTTGACTTTGGATTTTTTGGTTTCAGAATAACCAATTCAAAGTTAACACCAGAAAGAGCACTACCATGACAGTTGGCACGTCCCAGAGGCTAGGTAGGCTACCATATCACCTAGCCTTCTCCACCCTAGAGGATACCCTCCTGGAGTCCGTCCCTGCGTTCATATATTTAGGCATCTAGCTGGACAGCAATTTTCTCCATCCACATTGATGCCATTCATGCCAAACTCCATCCCAAGCTCAGCGTCCTTTATTGAAATAAGGACTGCCTCCGCACCCACATCCACTGAGAACTGTTAACCAAAATGATCTTCCCAATATTTAATTATGCTGATTTGGTATACAGCTCTGCCCCTTCCTCCACTCTTGCCAGACTGGATACCCTCTACAATGCTTTCAGTTGCTTTGTCTCTAACTCTCCTCCCCGCACCCACCGTTGCTCCTTATACTCATCCCTTTCCATCCCCCCTTTACCTCTACATCACCAGGACAACTGCAGCTCTTTCACTGCCAAATACTGGTTTGGCTCTCTTCCCTTCTACTTATCGTCCCTCGTCCCCTTCCCCTCCTTCTACTGTCTACATTTCAGGGAGCTCTACAACTTCTTCTTAACTCATCTCTGCTCATGCTGTGGCCAAGCTGCCTTCTCCTACTGCCGCCCCTTCCTCTGGAACCTTCTTCCCTACCCTCTTCACCTTCCCCCTCCCCTCTCTAAAACATCTACTCAAGCTCTCTACTCCTCCTCCTTGTTCCTGCCATCCCCCCTCCTCATTCTCCCTTTCTCTCCGCAGCTTACTTTCCCTTCTGTCCATAGCCTCCTATTACTGTCCCTCTCATGTGTGTGCATTATCTCACCCATCCCTAACCTTCCTCCCCTCTCTTCCCCCTCTCTCCTGCCAGCAAAACACCTATTCAGGCTCTCTTCTCATCCTCCCTGTACCTGTCTCCCCCCCCCCCGATTCTTATTTTCCTCTTTCTTTCCATAGCCCATCAACTTGTTTTTATACCCTCAAAATTTTACTGATGCCTCTCAGTTTGTATTCCCTGCATACCTGGTGTTCTGTATTGTTGCCAGTTGTATACTGCACTTATTTTGACACTAATTGCTCCTCTGATGTTTGTACCTGCCTGTATGCCTAATTCCCTCTCCCCTGGGTCACACCTGGAAATGAACCTCAGCTCAGTGTGCCTTTCTGATTATCAGACTTTCAAAAAAATAAGCCGGCCCTGTGGCGCTGAGTTATCAGCATAAAAAATGGATGCCATGTAAACGTTTCAGCCATTTCCAAAACAGATCACTTCAGGAAGTCTTCATAAAACCACACTGTAAAAATAAAATACCAGGAGAGCAAACGGAAGACATAGGAAGACTCAGTAACAGTCCCTAGGTAGGATATCATCCTTGCCCTTTATCGCTTAGCACAGTATGTACCAGTTATAAGATCTAGAAATTCTAGTAGCAAGCTGACTGTAGCATTTACTTTAAAAAGAAATGGAGATGAGCCAAATAGATTTAAATCACTCAGTCAATAAGTTCTTGGGTATTTCTGCTATAGGTAATATTGTATTACTTACTGATTGCAAAATGGTCAGAAGAGTGGCAACTGGGGTTTAACGCAAAGAAGTGCAAGATCATGCACATAGGGAAGAGAAACCCCAAAGCCACCTATAGGTTGGGAGGGGACTTGCTGGCAGTCACACGGGAAGAAAGAGACTTGGGCATCATCATCACAGATGACCTGAAACCATTCAAGCAGACCACTAAAGCAATAGGTAAGGTTAGAGGGATGTTGGGGTGGATTAGTAGGAGTATCACAAGTTGTAAGAGAGAGGTAATAATCCCTCTTTACAAGACACTGGTTAGGCCCCATCTGGAGTACTGCATGCAGTACTGGAGGCTGCACCTGCACAAGGACATTAACAAAATGGAGGCAGTTCAGAGAAGGGCAACCAAAATGGTGCGGGGACTGCATCAGAAAACATGAGGACAGATTAACAGAGCTCAATATGTATACCCTAGAGCAAAGGAGAGAGAGAGAGAGAGAGAGAGAGGTGATATGATCGAAATATTCAAACACCTTAAGGGCATTAACAAGGTGAAAGAGTCTAACATGTTTCAACATAAGAAAAATAGCAGGACAAGAGGACACAGCATGAGATTAGAGGGAGGCCGATTAAGGGGAAATGTGAGGAAGTTCTTTTACACAGAAAGGATGGTGGATGCATGGAACGGCCTACCTCAGGAAGTGGTGGATATGAATAAAGTGCAGGGCTTCAAACGGGCATGGGATAGGCATAAGGGAGCAATACAGATGAGTATGAATAGATAGGCCATTGACAGAGTAAAGGCCTCTGGCACATTCATAAGGCAGAAAAAATAGGCAGACTGGATGGGCCTTGTGGTCCTTATCTGCCATCAACTTCTATGTTTCTATGTTTCTATGGGATAGGAATAGCTTACAAAGACTTATGGGCCTTAACTTCTGGTTTAGTCATTTTAGGCTTTTGATCTCAGTACGGATTTGCTATTTTATGGGTAAAATGCTCTATTTAAGAGCTAAAGGCTAACAAGCTAAACAACACCATCAGGACACGTTATCTATCAGCAGGATGCCATTCCTCTCCTTGGCATCTGTTCACTTGCTGCTTCCTCATGCTTCTGTATAAGTTGATATCATAGAAACATAGAAGCATAGACTTTGACGGCAGATAAGGACCGCTTGGCCCATCTAGTCTGCCCATTTCCCTACCTACAGGATAGGCCGCAGATCCTAGTTAACCAACAGCCTATTTCTTCCTACCCCCCACAAGAATTGCCTTATGTTTGTCCCATGCATTCTTGAATTCTCCTACAGTTTTAGACCCCACAACCTCCTCAGGAATGCTGTTCCATGTATCCACTACCCTCTCTGTGAAATAATACTTCCTCACATTGTCCCTGAACTGCCCCCCCTTTATGTTTAAATTGTGTTCCCTTGTTCTTGCACGTCTCTTTTTCTGAAAGATGCTACCCTCTTGGACTTTGTGGATTCCACTGAGGTACTTAAAAGTTTCTATCATGTCCCCCTCTCCCTTCTTTCCTCAAGGGTATACATATTAAGATCCTTTAGTCTCTCCTCATATGGCTTCTCTTGCAGACCCTGCACCATTTTAGTTGCCCTCCTCTGGACTGCCTCTATCCTGTCTATGTCCTTGCGAAGATGGGGTCTCCAGAACTGGACACAGTACTCCAGATGGGGTCTCACCAACTGTCTGTACAGAGGGATAACAACTTCCTGTTTTCTGCTGCTGATGCCTCTCCCTATGCATCCCAGTATACCCCCAGCCCTCCCTACTGCCTTCTCACATTGTTTGCTAACCTTAAGGTCATCTGATATGATTACCCCAGGTCCCTTTCCTTTTTTGTTGTTGTTACTACCTCCCCCCATTGTGTATTCTTCCCCTGGGTTCTTGTTTCCCAGGTGCATTATTTTGCACTTCTTTGCATTGAATCCTAGCTGCCATACTTCTGACCATTCCTCCAACCTTGCAAGTCCCTTCTCATCCTTTCCACGCCTCCTTGTGTATCAACCCTGTTGCAGATCTTTGTGTCATCTGCAAAGAGGCATACTTTTCCTTCCAGTTCCTCTGCAATGTCACTGATGAAGACATTAAAAAGGACTGGACCCAATACTGAACCCTTCGGTACCCCACTAGTAACCCCCCTTTCTTCAGAGTGGACTCCATTTACAATTACCTTCTGTGTCCTGTTGTCCAGCCAATGTTTTACCCAGGCTACCACCCTGGGACCCACTCCCAGGCTGGTTAATTTGACTATTAATCTTTTGTGTGGGACGTGTCAAATGCCTTGCTAAAGTCTAGGTAGGCCATGTCCACAGCCCCTCCCTGGTCTACTACTTTGGTCACCCAGTCAAAGAAATCTATTAGATTCATCTGACATGACCTTCCCGCTGTGAACCCATGCTGCCTTGGGTCCTGTGCCCCACTGCTCTCTAGGTACTCAACTATTCTTTCCTTCAGAAGTGACTCCATCACTTTCCCTACCACAGAGGTCAGACTGACAGGTCTGTAGTTTCCTACCTCTGTCTTGGTCCCACTTTTGTGAAGGGGAAACACATCCGCCTTCCTCCAGTCCTTGAGTACCACACCATCCTCCCAGGATTTATTAAAAAGAGTTGCCAGTGGTTTCACTAGTTCCCCTCTTAATTCTTTTAGAATTCTGGGGTGAATTCCATCAGGCCCCATTGCTTTGTCCACCTTCAGTTTTAGGAGTTCTTGCAGAACCCTTTCTTCTGTGAAAGGACTGGGATCGACCCCCCTATCAAGAGTGCTTCTGTTAATTGGATTAGGCACTTCCCCCTCCTCTTTTGTGAATACTGAGCAGAAATATTCATCCAGTATCCCTGCTTTTTCACTGTCTCCTCTGCCCACCACTGTTCATTCTATTCAGCCACACTATCCCTCCCTTTGTCTTCTCGCTGCTGATGTACCTATAAAGGTTTTATCCCCCTTCTTAACTGAGTTGGCTATCTTTTCCTCAGTTTGGGCCTTTGCTGTTCTGACTTCCTTCCTGCTTCCTTCTGCCTTAACTGGTACAGCTCTCTGTCCTGCTCCTTCTGTGTTTCCTTATACTTCGAATGCTATCTTTTCTTCCTGACTTTCACAGCCACCTCTTTTGAGAACCATAGTGGCTTTTTCTTTCATTTTGATTTGTTTATTTGCTTACACAAGGCTTGTTGCCTCTGTGATGGCAGTTTTGATGATTCCCCATTGTTGCTCCACACCTCCTTCTAGCCTGTTTGCTAGTGCTTTTCTGAGGCACTCTCACATCTTGCCAAAATCAGCCCTTCTGAAGTCCAGTACCCTCACTTTTGTATGGCTTGACTCTGTAGCTGAGTTTAACATGAACCACACTGTTGATGGTCACTTGTTCCCAGATGGCAACCCACTTCTAGATCTGAGATCCTCTCACTGCCCCCGTTTGAGAGTATGAGGTCTAAGATTGGTCCCTCATGAGTGGGTTCTGAAACTAGCTGTCTGAGGCCTGCCACCTGTAGGGGATCAAGAATGGCCCTGCTCTTGGATGTGGCTGCAGCAAATGTGTTCCAGTTAACATCTGGCATATTCAGGTCTCACATCAACAGTATCTCCCCTTTCTCTGCCATCCTAAGAATGCCTTCTATCATATCCTTGTCCATTCCCTCCTCCTGACATGGGGGTCTGTACACAACCCATGTGTGGATTGTGGTGCCCTTTCCAGTCTCCAAGGTGACCCACAGTGCCTCCTCTCCTCCCTGTTTACTCTTTTGTTCAGTTGCTTTTACCCCTTCCTTTACATAGAGAGCTACTCCTCTCCCTCTTCTCCCCTGCCTGTCTCTCCTGTAGGTTATGTACCCTGGTATGTTAACATCCCAGTCATGGTTCTCTTTGTACCATGTTTCTGTGACTGCTATGATATCCAGGCATCCCTCTTCCATCAAGGCCACCAGCTCAGGGAGCTTGTTGCCCAGACTATGGGCATTGGTACTCATTACCCTCCATTTCCTGATGGCCTTACTCCTTTTGCCCCATCCCTGTCCTTCTTGCCTTTGTCACTTTCTCCATTTACCCCTGCCCTTCTCCTATCAACACCTCTATGTTGGTGTTTACCGCACTTACTACCTGTGATTTTTGGGGGCTAGGATTTCCTGCTCCTTTCCAGTGCCTCCCTTGGCTGAAGTTTAAATGCTTGCCAGTGAAGCATTTAAACCTATCACCTAGAATCCTGGTTCCCTCCTGGACAGATGCAACCCATCATGCCAGTATAGGCTTGCATCACTCCAGGTGGACCCCAGTCCCCAATGAAGCCAAATCCCTGAGCTCCACACCAGTTTTCAACCACTGATTGAATCCCATGGTGCTGAACACCCTAGCCTCTCCTACGCCATAGATGGGCAGCACCTCTGAGAAGGTTACCGTGCGTGCTACTTGTTTAAGGCCCCTCTCCAATTCCACAAACTCTTCCTGCACTTCTCTAATCCCTTTCTTAGCCAGGTCATTTGTCTCTAGGTGTACAATGACATCCAGCTCCCTCCCCTGTGCAGCTGCTCTGGCAATCCTGAGGATTCGCTCCCTGTCCCTCCAAGCCATGGCACCAGGCAGGCACCTTACCTCCCTCTCCCCTTCCTCTCCCAGTTCTACCTTCCTAACAATGGAGTCCCCCACCAGAAGTTGTTTCCTTCCCCTTCGGGGTCCCCTGCCACCCTCCTGTGGGTCTCCTTTGTGGAGGTTCCCAGCATCCTCCTTGGTCTCCACTGCGGGTGCCTCCATAGAGGAACCACACTTTGCCAGAATGGCATAGGAATTGTGGAGAGGTACAGTTGGAGGGATGTGCCTCTGTTCCACCACCCTCACCCTCCCTGAGCCCACTGTGGTCCAACCGCTCCTCTTTCTTTGCAACCTCTGAGGCAACGGCAGTGGCACTGGTGGTCCCTGGATGGAAGAGGAGGTCCCACAAATCCTGGCCAACTCAGCCTAGTGCTAGTTACCTGTGCAGCGACATAATTGTGTGTCAGACAGCTCACTTATTGCAGAGTTCAAATCTATGTTTGCTAAATTCCATCTAGATGGTTTAAATCAGAAAAGAACTTTTTCTAACAATTTTTAAATAAACTTTTTGCTTAAGTAAGAAAGTCATTGAACAATCATAGTTAAGTAAGAATGTCACTGAACAATTACCGCAGATATGGCAGATAAAATATTAAAAAAGGCATTTAAAATTCCAGCACATTAAAGCTGAAAAAGGTATTCTATTTACCCACTAAAAGCAAATACTCATATATATGGGCTCTTATTCGCAGCTATTATTTAATTCCTGTAAGTTCCAATAATTGTTCTGTTCCCTCATTTCTTCTGTTTTTAATTCTTTTGGTACTGTGGCTCCTGAGCTCTGATCTGTTCTGCTCTTCTCCTATCTCCCACGGATCTTTCAATGACTCAATGTCCTTCTGTGTCCTTTTTCTGATCCCTCCTCTGTGGGTCTTCATGGGTCTCCACGGGTCTCTGACTCCCCGACTCTCCAGGCCTTACTCGATTCTTCAGCTTAGATCATTCATCTTCAGTGCTAGATACTGGGTAGGATCGAAACCTGAACCAGAACGGTCCCTCAGTTCTTGCAGAAGCTACAGGGAGAGACGGAAACACAGAACACTCTGGGTAAAAAGCCACCATTTTCTGAAAACGAGAAAGCTTTACTCAGCTATATAAGCCTGGCAATGATAGCATACCATTTATAAACTTGTTAAAAGCATAAAAGTATACTCTGGAGTCAGCTGTTCTGCAGCTACATCAGCATGCAGCCACCCTCTTTCTCCCTCATTCCTTTCATCCCTTTCTAGTAACATACATTTCTGATGGTCAACAGCACAGCACTGTACCAAGATGTCTAATGCTTCTATGGTGGGCATGGCAGGGGAGCAGGAACTTTTGAAAACTTAAAAATCCTGTATCTTAGTTCAGGAATAAATGAAAAGGAAAAGAAAAAGGAGTATGTTGATGTTTTTGCATACTGTCACTTCAATTAGTCAGTGCAATGATTTAGTTTCTTACTAGTTTTCACATGGCAAAATCTTGATTTTTTTTTTACTTTTTGCTGTAGTAGTCTCCACTGGCAAGATGCATTATATCTAGATATATCGGGAAATAGCACAGAACTACAATTAAAATCAAAGGGTATTACCTGTGACCTATGCTATAGCTGGATATTCTATATATTAGTATGTATAGTGAGGGGTGTCTCTTACTGAATAAGAAGGCTATCTCGTGTTTTTTGGGCGAGAGGATCACAAATTGAAACTGAGCAGTTCTGTCACCACAAAACAGCATGAGATAACATTTTCATCCTGTAAGAGACACCCCTCACTATACATATTAACATATTATGAAGCAGTTGAACCACCTCCAGCCCAAAACTACACTTTAGAATATAAATTTTGATGACAATGTTCGATTAATATGTACCCTTAGTGCTGATCTCCCCTGCTGTTTGGATCCGGTAGTTGTACATTCCATGAGCAGTGACTACGTTGTTATGCTACTTACATGGTGAATGAGCAGTCCTTCACCATAGAACTGAACGAAAAATTGTGAACACGCTTTATAAAATAAGCAATCCTTTATCAGTGCATTCTATCAAAGGAGCAATCACTTTGAAAGATGGAAATATTTTTTGAAGGTTTTCTTGTGTGAGATGTGGAAGAAGTCTTTCCTCTATAGTGAAATGGTAAAGTTTACTGGCTCCATCCTCCAAAGTGACTGCTCCTTTGATAGAATGCTCAGTTTCCCCTTAAGTTCTCTGCCGAAAGAATTGCTCATTTTATAGCTTTTAATAGCCCTCTTTGACAACTTTGTTGGTGACATCCCCCACAGTGACAGTCGAAATACCGACAGTCTGCATGTCACCTGTCAGGACAACACTGTTTTGTTTTCCAGTGTGCTGCTCCCTCGCCCCCGATCTTTAGACAATGAACTCCGAGTTGGAGTTGATTTAAAAGTGGGTGAAACTGGCACCAGTGTACAGCAGGACCATTACAGCAACAATTTCGAATCTGTTCGAAGTTTTCACTGTAATGGTCTTTCGCTATAAAGGTTTCGCTGTAACATGATATCCATTTCATAAAATGCACTCACAATTTCCTATTCAGATCTTTGGTGAAGGACTGCTTTTTGTTTTTCAAATGTGCTGACAATCTCATGGGACGTTTTGTGACTAAATACACAGTTTTTTTTTAACCAGGATTCTTCTCACAGCTGATTCTGCTGTGACAATTCTGACAGGAACTGTATGAGAAATCGCATCACCATGGCGGGAATCAACTGTATGGAGGAGCATGAAGCAGCAATTGTACAATGAATAAGAGGTGCAGTAGTGTGTCATCTGATTGGTAGAGGCAGTTCCACTGCTTTATAATGCATCATGTCACTGGCTACCACTGAATGAAGGAAATTCTGCCTTCCATTTCTAGTGCAAGGTGAAGACTTGTAAATTCTGAAGAGTAAGCATCATGGCATTTGTAGCTTCTTGTCAGGACATGAAGTACATCACAAGCAATAGGATATGCCAGTCCCTTGATTTGTAACTGCAAGGTATCAGGGGTCCAAGTTATAACATGGGCCATGAAAATCCTTTAACCTCACTGCTCAAAACACATTCCATGGCTGTTAATTATTCCCTTACACCTGCACACATCAACTGAACTACATATTTTTAACAAATATAAACCCATTTTATAGTTGGGATAACACACTCCTTACCTTACCTTACTTGCTATCTATTTGGAGACCTTTAGATGCACTATGTAATCATTTGCTGGTTCTAAAGTTATTTTTGCGGCTGGCTGGGTGGGTTATATAAATGATAACACATAACAAGATGTGCAGTTAAAAGGGACTAAAGCACGCCTTGGGGGGGTCATTAGGCACAAAGTTTATCTGAATGCTCATACTACCTGAGAAAGGCATTATTCCCTTATGAATGCACAACCTGGAGTGTGTTATCCTACTTATAAAACTGACTTTTTTTTCAAATTGCTTTTATTAGGTTTATAAAAATGTACTTAAACTGTATAGCACAGCAGTCAGATATCAAAAAGATGTCCATATAGCAATTCTTACACTAGGATACATCATCTGAAAAGTCCAGGGTATTGATACCTCATTAAAGAGATGATAACTCAGAATAACTGTTATATTCTTTTCAAGGCAAATCTAATTATCTGTGGAGATTTTAATGCTCGATTGGCGAATTATGACAACCCTTCCCTTTTCTCCTCATTTTTGGGAGGGAAAATTATTAGCCCTAGAGAATCTAAGATTAAGATAACTAATGAGATTGGGAATTATCTGAAAAACATTATTATCAACAATTCATTGGTTATACTAAATGGGAGAACTAGGGGTGACAAGATGCGGAATTCAGCCTTTTTTGGGCCAAATGGCCAGAGTGTCATTGATTATGTTATATGTGATCTGGAAACATATGATCTTGTTAATTACCTTTCTATTGAGATGTGAACAGAAAGTGATCATGCTCCATTGGTATTTGATCTAGAGGTTCCAAAATCTGATTTTCCAAATAATTTCACAGTTGACCCTTTAAAAGAGCCAAGGAGACAGAGAAAACAAAAATTAAGACTAGAATAAATTTACCAATTCTAGGAAAAATTAATATCTATAATTTTCAAACAATAAAACATATATCAACTACTATTATACAATCTTCTTCTCCAGTTGAGATTGAAAATAATTTACAGCAATTTTTTCATCAATAAAATCCCATCTTTATACTTTGGTTCCAATTAACAAAACATTACCAAACAAGCACAATTGGTTTGATAATGCCTCTAAAAGGGAAAAAAGAAAGTAAAATCCATAGTCAAACTGGTGAAATTCCATCCCAGTAAAAGCAATTTTAAAACATTATCTAAAGCTACGAAAGACTATAGGGATTTTTTAAAAATGAAGCAAACTGTACATAGGGAAAATCAGTGGAAAATGATGATACACATTATTGAGTCCAAAGACTCAAAGCATTTTGGCATATGGTATCTAGAGGCTCTTTACCTCCCAAACCATCACTCCTAACATTAATCTTGAAGGAAATTTGGATAGCTCATTATCAGCATTTATTCAACTATTGTCTGAATTAGAGATGCAGCAAAATTTTATTTCACCAGCAAAATTCCGGTGAAATTACCAATTCCACCTAGTGAAACATTTCACGTAATTATGGCCTTTTGGTGAAATTTCACTACCCAGTTTCACCCTGAATTTTGCCTTGGGCATCTATAAGGTGAAATTAGGCAAAATTGGGCTTTTCTTTCTGTTGGTGGTCACATGGTCGAGTCTAAACAAGCAAGAAGTGAGTGGTTCATTTCATGTGCTACATATCTCAAGGAAGCAGGCAGCATCTAGACTCAGAGTCAGAGCCCTGTGACTGCAGAGTGCACTTTGATACATAAACTACTTAATTTATGCTATTTTTTCTAACTTTTTCTCGTTTGTCTTTGTCCTATATTATATTTTAGTACCTGCGGATTATGTGTGTGTGTGTGTGATTCCACCTCTGTCTCTCTCTGAGTGTCTATCTCTATCTCTGTTTTTTTTTTTTTGGTTTAGTTTGAATTAGTGATGGTGGTGTGAATAATGGAAAAGGGTAGAGGCAGTGGGGCACTTGTATGCTGCCTTGACAGGTGTGTGTTTCAGATGCCCATTAAAAAGGAAATGCCACAGCGGCAAGAGGCTGTTGGCCTCAGCACCAGCACCCAGCAACAAACAACTGTGCCCCCTCCCTAGCAGCAGGAGGTCACCGTAGCCCCTTCACTGCAGCAGCAGCAGGACACAGTGCCCCCTCCCTGGCACCAGGAGGCAACCATGGCCCCTCCACTGCAGCAGCAGCAGGAGACACTGCCTCCTCCCCAGTGCCAGGATACTGTTCCTCCACCCCGGCAGCAGGAGACCATGCCCCCTCCTGAGCAGCAGGAGGAATCAGTGCCTGGGGCATCATCTGCTGCCCTGCCCCATGATCCCATCATCCCTGAAGATCTCCTTCCTGGGAGTTTTTTTTATGCAAGTTCAGCAGGTGATCCAGTGGTCACCTGCAATCTATGTGGGCGGGAAGTGTGTCATGGTAAGTCTGGTTTCCACTTTGGGACAAGCAGCCAGTGGAGCCACATGCTGCACCACCACCCAAGTCAATGGGACCTCAAACTGCAGGAGGTGGTGGCAGCATCCACTGCAGCTGTGGGGAGCAGTGCAGGTGTGAGCACTGAAGGGGGTGAGCAGGAGGGGGGTGTGGCTGGACCTGTTAAGTGTCCTCGCCGGGCTTGCTGGACCACACAGCAGCAGCAGTCTGCAATAGCATCAAAACCCCACCAGGGCCCCCCCATTGAGAGCCAGCAGCAGCACAAACAGCCCCTGCCCCACCAGCAGTGACACATGCAAACTTATCAGCTGTCCTGTCAGAAGTTCACCAGCTTTGACAGGAGTTAAATGATTTTAGACAGGAATTTAATGAAGCCCGGAGGGAGACTGCTTAGCTCCAGGGTGATGTTGACAAAATCATAGGCATCCTGTCTGAACTACATGGTAGCACCACTTGCAGTTAATGTGGTAGCACAAATTAATTTGTCTTTTTTGTTTTCATTTTTCTATCCTCTATCCTGTTGTTTATCTGTCCCCCCCAAAAAATAAAAACAACAAAAAAAATCTGTTCTGTCCTCTACATCCTTAAGTCCTCCTGTTTCTTTATTTTGTATGTAAAATAATTTTTTTGACCATTGTTGTTGTGTTTGTTACTGTTTTATGCTCCCTATAGAATTCAGTTCCTTTTCTTGTTCTCTCTCCATTACTTCTCCCCACCCATTGTTGCATTACCCTTGTCCTCCTAATCCTGCCTGTCATTTGTTATACTTATTCTGTACTGTGTCCATGTATCCCTCCCCTAATAAACACCTTATTCCCTTATTATTTGTGGTGTGTGTTACTTCTTAGAGCTGGTTACACCTACAAGATTACTTTTAACAACATAATGATGGGTAATGCAGTCACATTCCATATATATATATATATATATATATATATATATATATATGGAATTTGCAAATGAAAGACCGGCTCCTGCCAAAGGCTGTCAGCCATCTGGGCTTTGTGCACAGTGCATATTTTTTTGAATTCAAATACCTCATGTGAGTTGCTTCAACTCAAAGTTAGAAGTTCTCACCACAGCACATGTCTATAAAGTGCTTGTTCTTTATTCGAGTGTGGCTAGTAAACAAAGTAAAAAATGTTTCCATATAACTAAGATAAAAACACCTGCTCACCTAAGGTACCATCATTCCTTAAATGTTACCGGTTATGTCACATCTGATGCACACATTTTCACATGCATGCTTTGTGTGTGAGAAAGCATGCATGTGTGAAATGCGTCAGGTGTGACATAACCTTTGATGTATCATGAAGTATGGTGCCTTGAGGGAGCATGCATTTTTATCTTAGTTATATGGGAGCATTTTTTACATTATTTGCTTATCACACTGGAATAAGGAAAGAGCATTTTATGGATATGTGCTGTGGTGAGTAATTCTTACTTTGAGTTGAATCAACTCACACGAGGTATTTGAATTAAAAAAATACAGACTCTGTACACCGGACCTTGATGGCTGACAGCCTTCGACAGGTGCCGACCTTTCCTTTACAAACTCCATATATGTGGAATGCAACTGAATTGATGGTCAATGTTATGTTTTGTGAAAATTATGTTGAAGGCATCACCTGCTCTTTAACATGTTTCCTCCTTCTATCCACAAATGTCAAGTATTGTGCCTATTAAAAAAATTGTTTTGCAGTGCTTTGTGATATTGAATCAGTTATTGTTGTGTGCAGCATTCTGAAGATGTAACACATCTGGTGCTGCCACTGCCAAACATGACCCAGAAGTCCAGAAATGTTTCCCCAAAAATGTTACAGTAAATTGAGACAGAAATCTGGTGTCAGTCACACTGTTAGATGGTTCACATTCACCACCAGGACTGAAATCTGCTGTTTTCTGCAATGTTTACAATGGTTTCAATAACAAAAATAAAGCAGAAACGTGATTAAACAAGGGGAAACAGGAAGAGAACTACTCAGAATGATTTACTGTTCAGATAAAGTTACCCAAAAAGGGTCAATATGTAAGAAAAATATTACAAATAAGTAACACATCAGCAAAAATATATATTACGACTTAAAAGAAGTAACAGAAACTCACTCACAACTTGTGAGAAATCTGTCAAATATTAGGAACTAGCCTGCTCTGCTTTCACACACACAAACACACAAACACACACACACTCACACACCACGGTCGACCCTCCCTCACTCAACTCCCTCACAGACACAGACACAGAGAAAACTGAAAACACTACCTACATTTAACTAAGTATTATTCAAAGATACCAAAACAAAAAAAAAAATTCACTAGCAGCACTAGGAACACAATTTAGGTTTTGGGAGCAATTAGCTCTCAAAAATAACAAATAAAGAGGTTAAAGAGGTTTTTGAATAGTTTATTGGCTGTGATGCACCACAATGAACTGCTTTCTGACTCGACAGACAATATACTGTGCTGGAAACAACCTGCATGTGATAGTTCAGCTATTTACCCACAATGCATTGCAAACTTGCAGGCAAAATTGAAAAACATTGGCAACATTTGGTGAAAGTAACATTTTGCCTAGGCAAAACATTTTGTGTAATGTGGTAATTACGTGAAAGATTTCGCCAGGCGAAATTTTCCAGTTTCGCACAACTCTAGTCTGAATGTACTATGCAGTACAATGCTTGCTACCCTTTGATAAAAGAATTCTATCTTTTAACAATTGAGTTGTCTGAAGTAGTTGAAGTAATTCAAAATTTGGGAAACAATAAGGCACCAGTGCCCGAATTCCATGCCATCTGAAATTTATAAATTCAATATTGATTTTTGGACTCCACTTCTCAGAAAATACTATAATCCTTGCCTTAAAAAATTATATACCATCTTCTTGGAAACTAAACATAATCATTCCACTTCATAAAAAAGGTTCTCCATTAGATCCAGCTAACTATTGTCCTGTTAGTTTGCTAGATACTGTTTCAGATTTTTTTCCAATATAGTTTTAAAAAGACTAACAATTTGGATTAATCATGCTAATTTGATTTCACCTTTTCAGGCAGGATTCAGATGCCATTTTTCCATTATTGATAATGTCTTCTGTCTGTCACACATGTTTAAAAAATATATTCAGATCAAAAAAATAAAACGTTCTTTTTTATTTATAGATTTTACTTCAGTATTTGACTCTATAAATTGTGATATATTATGGGACAATCTAAGACGTAAAGATATTGATTAATTTCTTCTACAACCTATACAACTACTTTATTCCAATACATACACAAAAGTTAGATATGATAGTCTGGGCAATACAACTGAGCCCTTCCCCTCTACTAGAGGGGTGAAATAAGACTGTTTATTAGCCCCTGCATTATTTAACCTTTATATTAATGATTTATTAGAATTTGATGATAATCCTTTGCATGACCCACCCAAATCAATGGCCTCCCATGCTAGATGTTGGCTTTTGTGGATGATTTAATCCTATTTTCTCTAATAAGAAAAGGACTCCAAAGGAAAATTGATATAATTCATAAGCAGTGTAAGCATCTCCAACTCAAAATAAACTTAACTAAAATTAAATCTTTGGTATTTGGTATTAAAAATACTAACATTTCTTTCTTTTTTTTTACATGCAAAGAATCAAAATAGTTAAGGAATATGTATACTTAGGGATTAAAGTACCAGCAAACACTAAATGACTCCAACATTGCAAATCACAAATAGCAAAAGCAAAACAAACTGCTTAGGCATTATTAGACTTTCATTTTAAATTTGGAGGGTTATCTATAACTCCAGCTCTGCTAGCTGTGGATGCAAAAATCAATCCTCTTTTGACATATGGAGCAGAAGTGATAGCATCTGGCCATATGGTTGCCATAGAAGCTCCTGCACTTTATTTCTACAATCATTATTAATGGTACCGTTATCGACTTCATCAGCAATGGTTAGGGCAGAAATTGGAAAAATAGCCATAAATACAATAAACCAATATAGGTGTATAGCTTACTGGTTAAAAATTATAAACAATAAACATAATATTCTTCCTTTGGCATGTTTACAAGAGAAAATAAAATGGCTCCAATTGGGCCTAAATTCCAAATGGCATTTGTTTCTACAATTATAAAAAGGGTCTGAGAAATGGAGCTTTCTGATTGGCTGCAAACATTCTAACAGCCTTATGTTAATCTTTTATTAACATACATGTAGAGCCTAGCCATATGCTGAACAAGGTTTAACACTGTTTAAAAACATTTTTTATTATAAATGCAATAAGGCACTCCCAGGGATTATGTTAATGGTCAGTTAATCACCCTCTAGGGGCATGTGACACTCGGCTTCACCTTGTGCCACAGTACACCCCTAGAAGGTGATTAACAGACCATTAACATAACCCTTGATCATGCCTTATTGCTTAATTAACACTTAAAGTATCAATCTCACCCATTTATGGGTGGATTTTCAGAGAAATATCCTTAACTCATTACACTATAAAAATTACATAAAGAAAAAATTATATCTCTTTGCACTGAAAAAATATGTGATGGCAATTAGATCCCAGAAATGTGCTCCATGGTTTCGGGTGAACAAAACTGACCATAATATAGAAGAATATTTTTATCTTCCATTAACCTCCTTCCAATGAAAATCTATGACATGGGCAAGATTTGGTCTAATTAATTCCAAATACTCTCACTTTAATAAAAAAAAAAACCTGGTGATAATAAATCGAACACAGAACTTATGTGTCTTTGTAATTCAACAACATCTGAATTGTTATTACATCTGACAACCCAGGCCGAGATATTCAGAGCACTTACGCCTGGCACAACTGAGTTGCACCGGCGGAAGTCTGAAGATGCGCCACTGAGCGATATTCAAAAGGAGCCGCAGTGCAGCACAAATCCCATTGTGCCAATGCACAACCATAATGTATGCAGCGCAAGTGCAGGGGGTGTTCCCATGAATAAGTGGTGCACTGGCATATTCAACCATAGAGCAAGGCACAAGTCTGGAGCAAACTCCAAGTTGCGCCAGGCAGACTTGAGCCAATAAATATGGGCACAAACACACAGACAGCAGATGCACAACAGTGTGCACAGAGAGAGAGAGAGAGAGAGAAAAGGAGTGAGAAACTGTGTGTGTGTGGAGAGAGAGAGAGAGAGAGAGAGAGAGATGGAGAGAGACAGACAGACAGAGAGAGAGAGAGACACACACACACAGACCGATGGACGGCCTGACAGAGAGTGAGAGGCACCCAGGGAGACACCAAGTGACAGAGTCTAAGATATGGCCCATTCATAATAGATGTGGTAATGAGGGGTGTGAGGTGGCAGGAGGAACAGCAGTGTGGCCGACGAAGGGCCTAGTGGTGGTATGCCTGATACAGGTGGTATCATGCCAGGATCACATGTGAGAACTTAAGTGACACAGATATAGTGGGCTGGTACCACCTGAACAGGACACTTCTGAGGCAACTCTGTGAGCTGCGCAGTGTTGAGATGCAGGCACCCACCAGACATAGTCATGCCATGTCAGTGGAGACTAAGGTGACAGCCGTGATGAGCCTGCTCACCATGGGCACCTTCCAGAGACCAACGAGTGATACCACGGGCATCACTCAATAGGCCACGTCCCGCCTCCTCACCAGCTCCTCAACACTCTGCTGCCACATGCTTTGGAGTACATACATTTCCCCAGCACACAGGCAGAGCATACAGCAAACATGCAGGAGTTCCACCAGGTGGCACACATGCCAGGCATGATTGGGGTAATAGACTGCACCCACATTGGCATCCACACACCACCTGGCCCAGAGGGCCCATTGTACATGAATCAGAAGGGATACCCATCCATCAACTGCCAGGTGGTGTATGATGCCATGGGGCGCATCATCAATGTCTGTGCCACACACCCCGGGAGTGCACATGATGCCTTCATATGGCGCAGTTCTGCGCTGTGCCACAGGTTTGAGTGGGGAGACATCCCCATGGGCCACCTTATCTGTGATCAGGACATACATCAGGGTGGCCGAGAGCCACAGCCCAGAGGGTGGGAGAGGGAGGTAGAAGTGGGTGCTGTGGCATGTGTGGTGGCTGAGAGAGAGCAGGTGGCAGCACAGCACAGCACATGGTTAACCATGTCATCTTCTACACAGGCAACAGTGCATACCCCCTAAGGCCATGGCTGCTCACCCCCTACCGGCGACCATCATCCCCCATGGAGGAGAGATACAACGAGGCACACATTAGCATGCGCTATATCATTGAGCATGTCTTTGGCATGCTAAAGGTGTGATTCCATTGCCTAGACAGGTCAATCGGTGCTTTACAATACAGCCCATCGAAAGTCTGTGGCATATTCCTGGCCTGCTGCATCCTGCACAACATAGCCACTGACTGTGGAATAGCAGTCAAGGCTAAAGAGGACGACAGTAGCGGGGACGATGGTGGTGAAGGGCCAGAGGGTAGTGGGCAGCCACCCCTTGGCAGGAGGAACCCTCGAATGGTGAAGGAGGCATGGTGGCACCATGACACCATCACAAGGGAACATTATGGACAACGCAGGTGAGTGCACTGACACACAGGCAAGGCCCACACAGCCCAGCACACACCACAGTGGCAGGGATATGCACAGTGGTATGTATGCAGGGACAGGAGAGCACAACACACATGGCAGATCCACGGGCATGCACACACAGACACACACAGACACACACACACACACACACACACGCACGGTGAGGGACATGACATGGATCAGAAGCATGACACTGGTGCACAGGCATGACCAGTGCTGTGCTGCCCTCATCACATCAATGCCACATGTCCATGCAGCATGGTACAAACACACAGGGGGCATGCAGCACAATACACATGTGCACCACCACATGCATGCCGCACCACCACCATCACCCATGTGTGTGTGGCATCAGCAGCAGATAGCAGGTCAGGGCAGCAGACATGTCACTCCAACCATGCAGTCCCATGACTGCCACGGCCACATGGACAGCTGCACCAGGTCTGACCAGCAGATGCATGCTGTGCATTGGCCATGAGGGGCATGTCAGATGCCCCCCCCAGGGGTTGATGTGCGGGACTACGACCGAGTCCATGCAGGGGTGGTAAGGCAGCCAAAAAGGCCTGCCCAGGGGGTGTCTGGGATGCTGGCATCAGATGCTGGCATCCACTGTGCAGGTGTCACAAGACACCGGGACTGTGGGGTGGACAGTGCACTGCAGTGGGTCCTCTGCACATGGCCGGACCCCACTGGTCATGTGGTCTATTGCTGCAGTCATGGCCTTCTGCATCTGGGTGAGCCTGTCCATTAGCATTGCATTGCTCCTGTCCTGCTGCTTGGACATCTGGCGCACCTCTGCCCGCAGTGTGCACACCTCAGTTGCAAGCAATGCCTGGTGTTCCACAGATGCCCGCAGTAACTGGGTGTGCTCTGTCAGCTTCTCAGCATCTTGGGCCTCTTGGCCCACCCATCGAGCTGGGGGGTCCTCGGCATGCTGCTGTACAGCCTCCCGCTCAGGTGGACACTGCACAGTGGGCTGTAGAGGGGGCACGATGCCATCTGGTGCACCGGCGGTGGACACCATGGCACACTGCCCATTGTCACCTACATCCTGCTGCCCGACTGTTTGCTGGGCAGTACCTCGCACCTCCACTGCAATGACAGCATCACTGCCACCCACACCAGACACAGCTGTGGCACCACACACAGCTGCACTGGTGGGGATGGGGGGCAACTGTGGAGCTGCAGGCAAGGTGACAGGACCGGTGCCTGTGCAGCAGGAAGGGGTGTGTCGGGCACCACCACCCCTATGCTGTCCAGTACCAGAAAAAGGTTATCATTGGTGTTGGACAGCACCCCAAGCTGGGTCTCTGCACACAGCACCTCCTGGCTGTCATCATGCAAGAACCCATCCAGGGGGTCGTTTGACCCCATGTCAAGCATGGCTGCAAGCCCAACAATGCCAAGACATGGCCTGTCCCAGCTCTGGATGCCCATCGATGTAGAGGGGTGGGCATCCGAGTCCACGGTTGCCACCTGGTCCTCTGCACGGAGGCATGCTGGCACTGCAAAACAAGAACAGCGAGTTAGTGGGGCAGAGAACCCTATGCCCCCCATGCCCCCCATGCTGCCATTGCGACATGCCACCCTTCAGCAATGTGTGTCCACGTCCACACATGCATGTGGCAGTGGGCAGGGCCTCAGACACACTTGCATGTCACGCCCACACCAGGCATGCCTGGCAGCTGGTCATACTCACCATGCAGTGAGGAGCTGCCACCTGTTTGGAGCCCACCACCAGGCACACCCTCCACTGCCATGCAGCTGATGGTGGATGCCACAAGTTCCTCTGTGGCTGTCAGCGGTGGCATGGCTGCCGGCCCACCACTGGTAGCCTTGTGGGATGCCCATATCACTGCAACCCTATCTTTAATCCACCTCCTGCCTGTGCTGACCTTCTTCTTGCACTCCTGTGGGGTGAGATGGTGGTGGCCGTGGGTGTTCATGTATTGGGCCACCTCCTCCCATCCTGCCGCCCACTCCTGCGGCATGCTCATGGTACTGCTGAGTAGGCCCTCTTGGTCCATATAGGCCTCAAAGAGGGCATTGCTCTCAGCAGTTGTAAAGTTGGGCCTACGCTTTCATGCAGACCCCTGACTCTCCTCTCCTTCATTTCCCAACATTCTGCCACCTGTGGACATGAACAGCAGAGTGGGTCAGTGCCAGCACATTACAATACAGCACTCTGTTGCAGTGTTTGCATGATCCACCATTCATCCATGTTGCCAGCCACTTGCTTGAATGGTTGCAATACCGATCTATGTTCTGTGCTGTTCCATGGCACTTTTAAGGCGCAAAGCATGCAAATCATCCTGTGCACAATGTTAATGATATGCTAATCCCCCCCGCATGCAGCACCTCAATATCGTGTAATTGTACCATGTGCAATGGGGTTGTGCCGGAGCATCTCCATGGTGCAATACCAGCACCTGCGCTGTGCGCATGTCCATAGTGCACATGTGCGGTGCGCATGTGCGCAGCACTGACCACTTTGCTGTCACATGTCATGGGCAAGTATGAATGATGTCATGGCACAGCACATGTGGTGCTGGTATGCCATCACACATGTGATCACTGCCTCTATGATGCACCTGTGCACAGCGTGCGGGGGTGATGACCTCTGATTCGTGGTTGAGTCATGACCCCGCTAGGCCCCAGCATGCTGCGCACACCCATGACTGTGCTATGGCGCCACATTGCACAGCCATGTGCTGCAAGATTGCGGCTTTGTGTATCCTATCTCACATCCTGCTCAGATGGCAGACACATGCGCTGTTCCACGGCCATTTTCCTCCTGAACTCAGCTGTTGACCATTGCGCAGGGACAGAGCAGGAGGGAAGTCAACTGGACAAAGGTTGAGCTCATCAACCTGGTGGCTGTGGTTCAGCCCTTTGAGGGGCAGCTGTATGGCCAGGTGCCACTCCAGCAGCCCGGGGGGGGGGTGGTGTGACACTATGTCACAGAGTCTCTGGAGCAGAGGACTGGTGCTGGGTGCATGGTGGAGCAGTGCAGGCACCAGTATGGGGACCTGTGGTGATGGGCACAAGATCGCCTGCGGTGTATGCAGGCCCGCGTTCTGTGAGGATCTGTGCTACAGCCAGGTAGGTGTACTCATGTTGCTGTTATGCCCAGGGGTAGTACAATGGTGATGGCATGGCTGCATGGCATGGCCTGCAGCAGGGTACTTCTTTGGCCTGGGGGTACCACACATTGGGCTTGGTTGCTGCATAGGTGGCCGTGCTGGTGTGTGGGCCTCAGACCTGACAGGGACACACCCAGCACACTGTGTGGTGGTGGAGGGCTCCACATGCATGACTATGTACTGATTTTCACCACTCTTCTTTCCCTCCACATGGCCAGAGGACCATTGACTGGCTAGGGCAGTGGTGGAGACAGCCAGGGCGGAGCAGCCTAGTGGGCAGCAGGTTGCACCAGCTGCACAGCACAGGGCAGGTAAGCATTGGCATATTCCTTCTCAGTGTCACTGTGGGATAGTGGTGGGGATAGGGGACAACCATGGCCACCTCTGCCATGTGCCTTGACAGCTGCATGTGTCACACAGTCCATTGTGTGTGCCACAGCATGCCATCCCTTGGTCACCGTGTACCCGCTGTTGGTGGGGTGGGCGTGCCCATGGCTTCCACCATTTGTGCTACGGTGCTGCTGTTGCTGTGTGCCATGTGACCCTCTCATTGTGGTACTGTGGCCACTGCACTACAGCATCTACCTTTGTGCACCACCGTGGTGTGCCATGTGGATGGCTGGCATTGCCCTCCATGCAAGGGTCATTTCCGGTCTCTCCAGGGGTGTGTGCCCCCACTCTCCAATGCGCACTGTGGGTGGGTGGGGTCCTTCAGGCATTGCACTGATTGCCTGTCTTGTCCCATCCCCTAGGTATCAGCTCTGTGGCAGCAAGGAGAGGCCCAAGGGCACATGTGAGGACCCAGAGGCAGATCCTGACTGTGCTCCGGAGAATACTCTGCATGGTGCAGTCCATCCAGCATGTCGCCATGGCCATGAGGAGGGAGCAGCGGTACCGAGGGCTGGCCAGGCATGGTCAGCGTTGACATGTCCCTGTGTTTAGGCCCCTTTCCCTTGCTATCCCTGTTCCCCTGTAGTCCTCCAGCATCTTGTACAACCCCTAGTTCCTGACCCCATCCTGAGTTTTACCTCCCCTGTCCCTGCCTCTGTTACTGTGTTTCTCTACTGTTTCCATGTTATAAAACATTTATTTTCCTATATGCCTGTGTCCGTGTCTGCTTTGCAGGTGGTGTGTGGAGCCATGCTGCAGTGGTCGGGTGTTGGTCCATGGAGTTGGCCGGGGGAGTGAGTGTGGGTTGACTGTGGTTCCCTGCTGTGTCCAGTAGTGTTTCCTATTGTGGTGGGGGTGGTCTCCTGGATGTGGTGGGTGTGTTGTGCATTTTCAGGGTCACCATGGGGCTGTGATCTGGGATGGGCAGGCAGTTGAGGCATGGGGGTTGCGCATGGGCATGGTTGTCATGCTGGCCTAATTGGCCCACTGGAGTGTGGCCATCCACGTCCACTGTTGTGTTCCCAATCCCGTGTGTTCTGGCCACCTGCCTGGGTCCTGACACATTCACTGCCTGGTGCTGGTGCTGCCTGTGGGTGGGTGTGGCATGCGGCATGGGTGTGTTTTGCTCCAGGGCCATTGGGGGACAGTGTGGCACTGGCCATGGCCGGCTGGCTGGTGGCCTGCGGGGGGGCAGCATTGGCAGGGTCACATTGGCCATTGTTCCCACCTACCCCCTGATGGCTGGCCTACCATTGTGTTCTGGGGTGCCGTTCGGGTGCATGTCCCTGTCGCACACTCATGGACTGGCTCCAGTTGGTATGGCGCACAGCACCTCCATTTGTGGTTGTGCTTCATCCCGTGTTGCCCATTGTTCCCTGCTGCTCTGTGCCAGTGTGTGCACTGGTGTGCCCTGCTGGCTGGTGAGGTCCTGTACCATTGGCACTGTGCTTCCTTTGCTGTGTCCCTGGGCCTCTTGCATTTGCACTGCCCCCTGTGCTTGTGCGCAGCTTTGCTCCACGCTTCCATGGTTGCACTGGCACATCTCTGCTTGTGCCATGGTGCATCTCTGCCATATTCAGCCAGCTTGCACTACTGCATTTGCAGTGGCACAACTTCTGAATATGGCACCCAAATTGCCATGGCGCATCTGACTTGCGATGTCCCGGACTTGCGCTGGCCTTTGGCGCATTTCTGAATATCTCGGCCCCAGTGTCAATTATATTCAGATCTTCATTATAAATAATTGAACGATATTCTAAAATGCTACAATAACTCCAATTATAATGTACTATTTATTCTTTTACATCCTTTTACGTCAGCTGATGCAGCCCAAATTGCGGCATGTTTCACCTCCGTTGTTAAATGAAAAAAGGTAATACAAAGAAAAAAAATGAAACAAAGGGAGGCAGATGTAAGCAAATAGTTAAAGGCAAATAGGTTAAAGAAAATATCAAAATAAATTAATGGGAAAACCTGAATCCTTGACCCAATACTATATGATGCTTCAAGTTATTAAGGAATAGCTAACTTACTCCTCCTATCTTTCACCTTTTCTTTTATATATTTATGATTGTGAATGTTGTATTTTAAGATAAAGTGTAAAGCTCTTGAATATATGAAGTTTTGACTTTTAATAATACAGAGAACAATGAATGTATGTATAGATAATATACATTTTATCTTTTGTAATAACCTTGGCATTTTTATACCTTGCTTGATCAAATAAACAATCTGAATCATCCAAGTACTGACTTTGCATATTGTAACAGCCTGTCTATTTTTGTATAAAGTGTTGTCTACTGTATGCAAAAGTGTCCTCTATGTCCAGGACCATCTTGAAAATGAGCTTGCTCAATGATGTAACTGCCTGGTTAAATAAAGTTTGATTGATAGATAGATTGATTGATTGAATCTGAATAGCTGTTACATGAACAGTGCCAGCATGAAACTAAAAAGTTTGCCATTAGCCGCCAGCCACACAAAGATGGACCTTGTTGCCAGAATAATAAAGCCACATACTGTAACATCATAGGCCTGTTGATTAACTATATAGTCCAGAATCTGACAAAAAGGTTACTATAACAGCATATTTATCATGCAAAACAGACAGCCCTGCACAGACACACCAACATTTAAAAAAAACTTATAAGGATTATTGAAAGCTATCATGAATATAGAGCATAGACAATGTTCTCGTAATGCATCATACATAATGTAACTTGGGCAGAGAAACCCTAAACACAGGTAGACCCTGGGAGGGGAGGCACTGGAGGCCTCAACAGGGGAAAAAGACCTAGAGGTCATGGTGGGTGTATGTAAGAATAACTCTCAGCAGTGCAGGAGAGCGGCTAGCAAGGCAAACAGGATGTTGGGCTGCATCGTAAGGGGGATCACCTCTAGGAGTAGGGAAGTGATTCAGCCACTGTACAATGGACTGGTTAGACCACACCTTGAGTACTGTGTACAGTACTGGAGACTACACTTGAAGAGGGACATACAGCTCCTGGAGAGGGTACAGAGGAGGGCAACTAAGATGATACAAGGACTAGGGATTTGACGATGAGGACAGACTTGAGGAGCTCTGCCTGTTTTCACTGGAGGAGAGGAGAGGAGAGGAGAGGAGATGGGGGACATGATTGAGGTCTTCAAGTACCTCAAGGGAATAAATAGGGTAAACACAGAGGGGATCTTTAGACTAAAGCAGGGAGGTATCACCAGAGGGCATGGTTTGAAGTTGGATGGTGGAAGGGTGAGGGGGGAAAGAGGAGGAGGTTTTTCACTGAGAGGGTGGTGGATCCTTGGAATGCGCTGCCTGGTGAGCTGGTTCAGAGATCCACAGTGGAGGACTTCAAGAGAGGGTGGGACAGACACAGAAAGTGGATGTTGATGGCCTGGCCTGGGGGGTGGAGATGGATAATAGGGGTTTCTGGAACAAAAGGGGGGAGGGCCTCGGTACCCCACTAGGGATCTGAGGTTCGAGCAGACTCGATAGACCATAAGGCCTAATCTGCTGGCAATTAGTATGTTAACTTACAAATTATATTTGGGATGTATTTATGACTTTGTTAGTCTAATGCAGAATGGTTTGTATTTCAGTTCATCATATTTACAGTACATGTGTTTCATTCTAATAAGGCTTTCCAAGTAGGTGCCAATGCCTATTTACGTGAACTAACCTTGAACAAATAACTGTGTGTAAGAAATAATAATAAAAAAAAATTGACTTAACAAGTATGCAGTGTGTTTAAATTATCTAATGCTAAAAAAACATTTACTTGACAGTGACCCAACATCAAGTACTGAACTATTAAAAATCTAATGTTATGTATCAGGCATAGCTGCAAAAACTTTACTCCTAAACAAGCTTTCTGACCTGGGATCATTATCACTCCTCAGAGCAACTGTGACAACTGGTACCCTTTCTGCATTTTCTTTTCAGTGGAGGAAGGGAAGCCATCTGGTATTAAATTTATCTTTTTGAAGTTAGGGGAGTGCTGTAATAGTCTACATGCCCCAGATTTGATCAAGGATCTTCTTCCAATCTGATATTGGGGGAAATTTACTTGTCAGCCACCTATGTGTCAGTGCTTTACTCTTGGCATCTTTAATAGGGTTTTATCAGATCACAGTCCCAAAATGGGTTCCTTTCTGCCCTCACCCTCGCCCACATCTATCACAATTGGTTGATCCAAAATGACATAACTTATCAGTTATGATAATGTGCCTAATATTTACCTTCCAGTGGAATTCCTGCCACGAACCCACTGCTGTAGACTTGTGGATCACCTGCCAAACCTTGTCCCATTCCTTGTCTGTTAAAGGTTGAGCTGCTTCTTTCTCCCACCTGTCCTGAAGTTGCTCAGTGTCACTCTTAGCCATGTCCTTGTCCTTTTGTTCAACTGCTGTATTCCCCAATACACAGTTCCCGCCAAACTTAATATCACTTCGTTCTTCTCCTGTGGAGCAATGTTTTTGCCAGCAATTCTTTGATTTGAAGGTATCTAAAGTGATTATTTCTATGAAGCCCATATTTTTGTTGCATTTGATGAAAACTCTTAATGTTCCCTTGTTCTGCGAGGAACTGGGAGAAAAAAGTTCCTATAATGATAAGAGAATTAATTCCCCCAATTAAATAGCTTGGGTGAAGTTCAGGTTGTATATTATGAGAACCCATTTCCACTGCACCCTAGGAAGCTTTAACCTACTCTTAATACTTGTCCATAACAATAAGGTATGACCAGTCCATCTGCTATGGACTTTAAGGGTCCCTGTTCATCATGTAGCCAAAGTATGAATTTTGTGGGGTCAGACCATGTTTTTTTTTCTTCCAATTGTTTAACCAGGTGAGACACACTAAGCTGAAAGCTTGTTTACAGGTGCAACCTGGGAGCACAGGGAAGTTAAGTGACTTGCTCGGGGTCACACAGTATGCAAGTGGGGAATGTGGGATTCAAACCCAGGTCTCCAGATTTGCAGCTCAGAGCCTTAAATCATTGCGCTATACTGCCTCCTTATACTCTTATCAGATCACAGTCCTGAAATGGGTTCCTTACTGCTCCCACCCTCGCCCACATCTATCATAATTGGTTGATCCAATTGGCTGCCTCCTGTACTTTCCTTTTCAAGGGAACCCACCCTGTGTCATCTTGAACGCTAAATGAGTCAGCCACAAAAATACATTTAGGATGCTTCATAGTATTGCCTGAAGTTGGTGAAAGCAAATGCTCTTTCCACTTTGGGTCTTCTCAGGAGGTCTCAGCATAGTTTTAGTTGTATACCGCACCAAATAAATTTGCTGAGCATTTTTTGTAAGTTCTGCCAAATCTTGTCAAGCAGTTGCTAATGTAGTAAACACAAATACAAATAAGAGCAAGACATTCATTCTTATCACTTCAGTCTTGGAGGTGAAATGAATTGGCAAAGATTGTCACCTCTTAAGATCTGCAAATACTGTATTTTTAAAGGGGTTGTAATTTACTGTGTAGAGAGCGTTCAATTCAGTTGGTATGTGAACTCCTAAAATGCAAACCTTGGACGTTACCCGTTTAAAGAGAATGACTTGTAAGACAGAAGTCAGTGCCCCACTAATAAGGACTTCTGTTTTATCCTTGTTAAATTTAAACCAGGGTATAGCCTCATACTGATCTAGAATTTGCAACAGGTTAGTAATAAGCTGTTGTGGATGTGTCAGATTTATAAGGGCACTGTCTACATAGAGTGATATTCTATATTCTATTATTGCGTCCTCTGTCCCTCATTCCCCATTTTGTCTGTCACAAAATAGTTGCCAGTGGCTCTATACTTACAGCAAAGAGCAGGGGTGAAAATAGGCACCTCTGTCATGTCCCTTGAGCTATTGAAAAGTAAGTCAGCAGCCATTCACTCTCACTCTACATGTAGGGGCACTATACAGCATTCATAGCCAACCAAGAAAGGCATCTACAAAACCCAGCTGGTGCATTGCCATTTGAAGAGAAAGACAATTTGGGTGAGCAAAGCCTTTTCAGCATCCAATAGAAATGCAGTCATGGTTGATGATTTGGGATATTTAGTTGCTAGGATGCTTAATAGGCACCTAATATCAGAACTGATATGCCTTTAAAGATTGGAGCCACTCTGATCCAGGTGTCTTATTTTAGTAATGTTTTTTGGGGGCAACTTTCCACAGTTTTAGTGAATAGTTTAATGTCTTGATTCTGCATAAATATAGGTCTTCATCCCTTGCAGAGATATAGGTCTTTATCCTTGGCTTTTCCTGGTTTAGGCAGCACCATTATCACTGCATCTTTCTGGGTATCTAGAATTTTAATCTCTGATAGTATGGTTCTAAAGGTTTTTAGACAGATGGGTACTGCAGATTTCCTACATTTTTTAAAAAAAGGTCTGAACTGAATTTGTCGGTCTGGGAGCTTTGTTACTTTTAGATTCTAAAACTGCTTAAGCCAAGGCTACATGACAATTTGTTCCGGTCAATGTGCTCTGCAACAACTCATGCCCAATTATTAGCTCCAGTGTCAATGAGCCCCTTGTACAAATCACTCCCCAACAATTCACCCCTGTAGAAATGTAATAAAATAAACTCCGGGGGAGCAAATCAGGAACAAATTGTGCAGGGAGCCAATTGATGCTGGAGCTAATAGCCTGGTGTGAGTTGTCACAGAGCACATTTACTGGAGCGCATTAACATGTCATCTTAAGCCATTTCTTACTGGGGAAGACCTGCATACTTTTCTGTACTAATAATCTATCCTTGTCTTCCATGTATAGACTTTCATAATAGGATTGAAAACATCAGGCAGTTTTGTCTGGTGTAACCTAGGTTTCACGTGGAAGAACTGTGACAGTCCCAGAAAATATTGTTCAACCTGAATAAACAATAAGAGAATGCTGTGTATGTCTAGTCTTGAGAGATATACAAAAGGGTGCAATGGGTTTTAGTTGCTTCACCCCTGTTCTTCTGTGGTCCCTTGAAAGATCTGAGAGTTAGACGATCCGCAGGGCTGCATGTGAGTTATCTGCATCTTTTACACAAAACTGATGATGTCTGTGGCTAAGTAGTGCAGTAACAATCTGTCTAGTTGGAAGTGCTTCCAATTACAATTGGTTAAAAATATGCCTTGCGCAACTGTCAAGCTTCCAGCTCCTTCATGGCTAAGTCTGGAACAGTAACTTGCCACTTGCACAGCAATGGCAGATCTTCCAATAATGAGTCATACATGCGTGCTCCTCTGTTCAGAATTTTTTTTTATCTTGGCAGGGTATCGCAATTGTGCTTTTACCCCATTCTTTTCTTTCAACTCCTTAATGATCCCCCATACTTGTTGAAGTTCTGTAGAAAAATCTTGATCAAAATATATATGAGTGCTTTAGAATGAGAATAACAAATTTCTGCTAGGATAGTCTCCTTTGCCTGAAAATGTAGCATTTGCAATACCCACAAATGAGGTCTGGCCTTATTTTTATCTTTATTTTTCATTGTGCAAGCAAAATGTTACTTACAAATGGTCCACAGGCGCATACCATAAAATCATTTCATACAAAGTCACTTATAAAGGAACAGAACAACATCTCCCCATAAATTACACATAGGGGAAGTAATGGTATGCTTTTTTATCCATTCTTAATACTGGAGGCATGCCTCCCTGGGAGAATAAAACCTTAATGTCCTATCTAATTACCTTTTACCATGGAAGACATAAGCCCACACATTCCCACATATTATTTAACCTGATAAACAGCAACTTGGGTCAGTAAGCGCAGTTCAGTGTTCAGGGCCAGGACACAGTATAGGCAGTATTCACACAGTATAAGTTTAAAAAAGTCCATGCTAAGTTCTGAACTACTGCAGAAGAAAACCATCTCAAACGGTATGAATAATCCTCATCATGCCATCCATCGTAGGAGTGTGCACTGTGCTGCCCACAACTGCAAATGTGCTGGTGAAGAGGACAGATTTGGCAGGAAGGCACCACCTCCTACAGAGTAGTAGTTCAAATAATCACAGGTAACAATAATGAATAATGCCATATGTAGAAAGATGTAGAAATCTCTACTAGCGATCCCATCCCACCCTCCAGTAGTTCCAAGTCCCTTCCCCGAACTGTGTAAAACAGAACAAGTGAATCACAGCGTATGTAACCAGCAGTATCCAAGGCAAAAAGGTAAAACAATGCAAAAGTACACTGAAGTGCATTGCGTTCTTTTCATTTCACAGTCACATGTGTATATTGTCCCAACCAGAAAACAGTTCATGATCCCTCCAACTCATCTGGGTTAGCGTTGTCCTGAAGTGCCATACCAATCTCAATTCTCTGAGCAATTTATTGACCTCTCTGGAATCATTAAAGATGTAGACATGGCCATTCCAGACCGCAGGAAGGCAAGCCATCATGAGAAGCTGGTGCTGAATTTTAAGGGGGTTTTAGGAGCTGTGTATCCTGTCAAAAGTCTTGTGGAAAGTCGAGTACTACAGGACAGATGTGGAAATAGGGAGATCTACGCTTTGTCATAGTGCAGGGTCTGCTTTCTTCTTGCTTCAGCTAGTGCTCTATCATGATCACTGACTCTGGTGCAGACAACAGTAAAGGTCCTTGGGGCTCCTAGATCCTCTATAGCATGCCTAGGAGTGAGACAGTAAGCTTTCTGTACAGAATAGGCAGAATCAGTATCAGCTTCATTAGGTAAGCAGATTAAAAGTGCTTGGGCAAACCCCAACACACCCTCTCCTTCAGCAGTCTCTGGTAATCTGACCACCCAGAGAGTATGCTCCTGCACGTGATTTTCCAGTGTCTCTAGCATTTGTTTCAGCTGAGTGTTCTCTTTTACGAGGGTGGCAGCCATATCCTGGGATCTCAGAGATGTAGCTTCTGCCCGTTGCACTGTCTGCTTGATGGTGTCCATTCTCATTTGCAACTCTTTGCACTCAAGGAGCCAGACTGTCTAATTTATGATCTATGTCCTGGACTGTTTTAATGAGCTACCCCAGGGTTGCATTTACAGAGTTACCTCACCAGAGGCAGGTTCATCTGAGCCCAAGGCCACCTCATCTTGCATATTGTTATTTTTTATTTTACATTTGTCACCTTGCTAAGGACAAGTGACACCCTGTCCTATAGGAGGCCTGTGATTTTTGAGCATTTTAAAACCTGCAGATGGGTGATGAGACCCTCTCCTTTATTGTCTTATTGCTCTAATTGTGTAAAGCAATTTAACATGTCTAGTTCGTTTCCCCCCAGCTGAACCACTGAGCTGGGAAGGGGGCACCTGGGGAACCATCTGGCAGAGGCAAAACTGAGTTACGCAAATCTTTTCTATTGCTCTTAAATTAGCTGCTGAGTTCTGATGTCCTGCAGGACATTCTCACCAACACACCCAAACCCAAGGCGGCCCCTTAGGTGAGGGAGGGCCATATACAGTAGGCATGTCCAGGTGCACAAGAGCAGGACAATACTGCTCACCCAGACCCGCAGGCAACCCTTGACTTTGACTATATGGAGAGTCAAGATGACAATCCAGAGGGCTATGGGGAAAATCCTTACCTGAATGTGCTTTTTGATAAGGAGGAGGACCCCTCTGAAGAGGAGGGGGTGTGTGAGTGGATGGAGCCTAGCAGAAAGATTCCGGTCTCTCCCCTGTTTGATATCAAATCTCTATTCTGCCTCATAATGGACACTTGTAGGACATTGCAGTTGAAGGAGGTGCAAGTCATGGAACCACTGGACATGAATCTGATACTGTCTGCATACTTCTCCACACACTGAAGTGTTTTCCAAACTTTGTGCACTGTGACCAGATTATTGAACAGGAATGGGCAGTCACAGATTAGTGCAAACATCTGCCCAGGCCACGAGTGAGATGCTATCCATTTGTGAAGGAGAGCTCCTAGGAGTGGGAAACCCTTCCCTTGGCAGATAAGGCTATGCATAATTCGACTACGCATACAACCATACTGGCTGAAGTGTCTCGGGCTCTAATCAATATGCACGATACGCGACTGGACACCTCATGCAGATGAGCATTTGTTTTGAATGGAGTACATCTTCTCACCTTCTATGAATCTTATATTGTTTCCAGGGCCTTAAACTCCTGGATTATGGCTCTTGGTAGTTTCATTCCCCAGAATCTGAGTGGCTGAACATTTTACAGCTAGTATCCATGACTTCTGCTTTTGTAGGGGATGCCATAGTGGACAATTTATGAATGTCAGCACACACTGCTTATATGTATCTAAGGATGCTTTTTTCAATAATTATGGTTTGTAAATGTTGTTGGTATCCCATTCAGATTTATCTGCTAACCTAAAAACAGGTTGCAGTTTATTGGATTACAGGCACGCAGATTGACAGGTTGATTTTCTTGACATGGGGTGGCGCCTTCATGTTACAGGTCAGGGCTTACTCTGTTTCTGCAGTCATTCTTATTGTTATTACAGTTATTGCTGTTTATACATCTTTATGTTACCAGCCTTATCATTAGCAGCATGCCAACTGTCAAGAGACCAGTAGTCAGGTGCCATTAAAAGAAGAGCGGCGGGAGTATGCAGTGACATTCGTCATCTAGCTCTCCAAAGTAGGTAGGGCATCAAATTATTGTTCTTATGATGTCAGGTTTTGTACATATGTTTTGTTGGTGTTACTGCAAGGAGAGAACAAGATATTCTGGGTGTTTTACAGACTTTTGCTTACATACGACTGTATAGGTACTGCGAGGACAGAGGTGACTGGAGAATCTGTTGTTCAGAATGTTCATGTTCCCAGGGTTCTGTGCTGATTGACAGCTTTGGGCTGTGCTACTACCCCAGTAGGGATGCGCATAACCCACATGTATCAATTCCCCATTGACAATGTTGGAGCTAACAGAAAACAAAGTTACAGTAAGAATGAAAGAATTTCTCCTTTTGTCTCTTACAGCACTGAATTGAATTGAACTGCTATGTAAACAATGTTGTGGTTTCAAATTCACCGTCTGTGGCAGGTTTCTAAATTGTTGGGGAAATATCAAACCACACATTTTCTAACCTTTAGTTGCATGGTGGCATACCCCAGCTGACACCAAATACAAGTGCTCTAGGACGACTCTTTTTTGAAATAGTGACTCACTGTCTGCTAGAAGCCTAGCAATGTTCTCTGGTTAGTCACTTATCTGGGTCAGTGGATTGTGTGGAACTACATAGCTCACTGATATTTATTTAAAGCACCAGTGGTTTATCTTCTGAATTAGCTTTCTATTTGCCTGTATTTATTTTTTCATCCACCTTTTTGATCAAACAGTTTATAGCAACAACTGTTCAGATTACATATACTGGGATAAAAGGGGACCACCAGATCATAGCGTGAGATTGAATACAGCACATACTGGGACTGGGGAGTGCCAAGCGCATGTTTCTTTGGGTACATTTGCCAAGATAAAGTAAAATGTGGGTGTCCTACAGGCTCTCACAACACTTTCTATGTACAGTATAACATGTAAGGGGAAAATGCACGACAGGGTGTGCAGTCATAACTGAACACATGCATGTCTCAGGTGGTTGTTATGCATGAGGTATAACCAAGTGTCTTAAACACTCAAGAAATGTGTATATTCTCTATAACTCAAAGGGGAGAGTGGTTCCAGGATGCCTTCAACCCTGACACAGCAATCCAAGAATGGATATGTAGGTTCAGTGGAGGGTTCCAATGCAAAACAGGTGGAGGTTATGGGCCATTCAGTTTCTTACAAATGTTACTGTTTTGTGTGTTGTACATAGATACCACCGCTTTTTTCCTGAAGAAGTGAGGAGGCCATGAAACATTGATTTCTCTCATTTGGCGGATGGAATAAGCTAATCATTACATTCCGTGGAACCCATACACCTAGCTGAGTATTTTCTCTTACCAGATATTCATAGAACATGCTTTTAGGGCCCTTACCACAACCTGGCCCAGTGGCACCAGCTTGTGGTACACTGCACCACCATGTGGGAGACTCGGGTTCATGCATCAAGCTCACCTCTCCTGCCCTGGGCCAGTGGGTTCTGGAGTGCAATGTGGAAGCATTATGTGCTAACCCAGGTGGGGGGCGCTATCTACTGCTCTACTAGTACCACCTGTAGGTGGCAGCTGCCATAACGCTAAGGGTGATTATGCAGTGTCAGCAGTTCCCCACCTCCACGTTGGTGTTGCAAGCACTCATTCATAGCCCACCAGGGAGAGGGGAGGGTTTACAGCACAGGGGAGAAAAATGTCTAATGGATGCAGCATGAAAATCATTATGCTTGGGCTCCATTCTATGTTGGCCACTCTAACCATCCCTGAGACTACTGCAAGCTTCTACTGCAGCAGCAGCTAGAGTGGTGGACAATACTGCCTGGCTGTGGCCAGGCTCTGCCAAAGAACTGAGAATCACAAATGTATTAATTATGCCAACTTTAGAGTATGGAAGCTGTGCATATACAGTATGCATGCAAATAAAAATGATGTGGATAGTTTAGATGAAATCTTTAACAAATTGGCACACCTTGTTTTGAATGCAAAATTTGATACACATCACAAAGTTTTGTATCACTGCCTGAATTGGAGCTCTTTGGAAACAAGACAAAAAATGAAGTGGTTAAACCTGGTTTTTAAAATGGTACTAGCAGAGGGGGTCACATCCCGTATCTCGGTATATTATCTTGGACCAACATGACCCTGCCAGTTGTGTTATTAGAATTCTAAAACTAAAAGGTTAAAGGCTCTGAAGATGTTTTCTTGATTTGGTGAAATGGGTATTAGCTTCCCTGTAGTGGACCACTGGAATAAATTTATGTGCAACCAGAAGAAGTATGCTAACAATCAAATGGTTTCAAAGGAATGCTAAAAACAATGTAAGACATGTCTATGACTTTCTAAAAGTTGTGTTAAGTATTTGGCATGTATGAGTAATGTGTATAACTGTGTGAGTTGGAAAGGAATACATCTGAAAAATAGGCTTTGGCTTGGTATGTATAACCAGTATAAAAATAAAAATTCATACTACTGCTACCACTTCTACTGCATAGAGGGACAGGGCTGGGCCTGACTTGATAGGAAGGGAAGCCACCCCATGACAGGGCGAATAAGAAAAAATTATAAAAATAAATAAAGGCATTTAACACACCGTAATAGCATTCTCATTGAAAAACTACCTTGCTCTCTGAAAATGTCTTGGCCTACTTACTGCCCAGCTAGACCTTTCTCCCACCGTATCTCTCCAAGATATCTCCAATCTCTTTTTTTTTATAAATTCAATAAACTTTCTTGAACTTGATTGGAAAGTGAAACACAGAGAACATTGAAGGTACATTAGTTCATAAACATCCATCACATCAATAATCAATAAGATGATTGTTGAACTAGTTACATCTGGAAATGCAACAATTATAAAAAAATGGGCTGTCCAAACCTATAAACGTCCCAACCAAGCTATAATCATAACAGTCCAAATCCACCCCTTCCACAGCCACCCCAACGACAACCCCCTCCCTCCCCCTTGCTCTGGAAGCTGGGGTATCCTAGGCGGAACCAAGGTGATGACAGCTACGGCACGGTACATAAGGGAGTGTCCCAGTCCTGAAAAAATGGAAGAATATGCGTCACACTAATATGCAGGTTCAAAAAAAAAAAATCTTCTTGGTGCAAGCTGATATTAAAGCAAGACGTGGTTTGTGATTACCAATTAAAACCTTAGCGAAGTCCCCCAGAATACAGATTTCAGGTGTGAAAGCCTGGAACATCTCCAATCTCTCTAGCTAGGCTAGAACTCTGTGGCTTGTCCCATAGGGTGGGATGCATCCACCTTATGGTGTCAGGGACATCAAATTGAGACAACCTATATGAGTCTAACTTTCACCTGTGGAGCCCCATTGGGTATGGGCCAGCCAGCAGAGCTTTTCCCATTTTCTTGTGCTTCCCGTGATGCTAATCTAAATGTATCTGGTCAGTACTGCTCCCTCTGCTTGATACATTCACTGGCAGCAGCAGCCCCTCTCAGTGGTTCCATGTGACTTGAGTGAATTTAACTGGGTGAATGCAAATTGGGTGAATACTTTACAGCGACCATCATTTCTGTGACTGACAACTATGGTAAGGCACAGCACAGCGAAATTTTAACAACCGTGTTTATGCAGGGAGGCTCCACCCCCCTGCACCCCCTTTGGGAAGCTGTGCACCCCGGACCCCCCATCTCTATTATTCTCACTCCGAGGTGCACATTGACACTGGGGAAAGTGTGAAAGGTTGTGGGTGGAAATAATGGACCATGAGGCAGTAGTAGCTTGAGCAAAAAATTAATGTTCAAAATTTTTTTACAACAGAACAAAATAAAACGGACTGTATTGTGAAAATATACAAAATCAAAGAGAAGCGTACATCCCAAAAAATAACATCAATTCCTTTTCAGTCATATAGCTAGGAGAAACTAGCCATGACTAGGTGTTTCACCATCAACAACTTACCACTAACTAACTCAAGGATGGACTAGTCAGTCATAAATACCCAAAGTTTACCATGTGACTAAAAACTCCTCCCCTTTGTTTTAATATAAACCAAAAAAAAAAACCTCTCTGCATATGTATTTTTCTTTTTAATATAAAGAACATTCACACATTTAATACACATTTACATATGCAGCACTAAAACATAAAAATATACAGTCCTTTAATAGATTTTACTATTTCAAGCTTCCTAAGCACCACCCCCTTAGGCTGTAGCTTAAATATACAAGAGGGCTGGCCGGCCCTTAGATTCACTAAGGGCAGAGCTGGCGTGCTGTGCTGTGTTATTTAACTAGGAGGATTTCAAGTCACTAATATGAGCAGGAAGACAATATTTATGACCCTGCGCTCCGGTAAGTTGTAGCATCTCCCAGACACTTACAACTTTACTATCACAAGCCTTGCGAAAGTATATTGTTACCCACCCACGGTTTTGTCTTACTAGACAAACAGAGATAGTTTTCCAGCGTGAAAGTGCACACATTCGAAACCAGACTGAATACAGCTTCAGAGTAACGTCCACATCACCGTATCGCTGAGGAAAAATAATTCATATTCTTTACTCGGCGACTATCATTGATAGAGTCAAGACTCCTGTCGAACCACCGAGGAAGAATAATTAACAAGGGGAAAATGCTCCCAGGGTACAAAAGCTATCAGAACTTAAGTGTTTCTATTAATTTTAGCAAACGTACTCCATCCTAGAATAACTCGCATAAGTACCAGTGTAAAGGGAATCTTATGCGGCTCTGAGAATCTACATTTTCCTTACTACTGTTATTTGGCTATATTTCACTAATTCTACTTTACCAAGTCGGGTTTCTTTTCTAGACCACAAACCACACATAACCCTGAAGCAAAGACGCTTCACAATTTGGTTACAGAATGTACAGCAGACTAAAACCCCAGAGATTTAAATCTCTGTAGGATTTGCTATGAAGTCAAGCTCATGGAAATAAGGTATCTGTGCAGACTGCAACATAGAGAGAAAACATGTACTTTATTAAGGATGCAACACAAAATGAAGACAAAACAGATAAAGAAGTAATACAACAAAATGGGTGGCCAGCCCAACAAACAAAAATGAACACACACCTTTTAAAGAAACAAAGAGCGCAGTCTTATGTTATTTCCAGTTAGACTTCCTAATAATACCTCTAGTACTATAATATCATTTGTGTCAACAAGAAAAAGGGGGGGGGGGTTCCCTCTCACAGAAAATTAAATATGTGGGGTCACCATAATGTGCCAAGTGCCGTAATCTGCCGTTCGCCCTTAATGTGGTTGCTCATTTGTAGTCGCTGAAATTCTGTCACACAAATCGCATCACTCATTTTATGTGATACCCTCTCAGCAGAGGTGCTGACACATAGCATGTCAATGTATCTAATTGCACTGTTGCAGGGAATTTTGCTAAATTGGAATGTCCTCTCAAGTCTATCCTTTCCACTTACACTTAGGTGAAGAAATCTAGGTCTGAGGTGTAAGCTCTCATCCAGTAGCCTGCATAGCTCTTATTCTTGCAAAAACTTCCATTTGATCTTTAACTTGCACGTGGACAACCACTAGAGATATCGGCAGATGGGAGCATGAATATTAGTATCTCACATAGTGCATACTCGTTAAGAAAATCTGACTTTATTATGCTTGACATACCAAGGACGTGGACTTCCTTTGGTAAACGTGCTATTGCATATGCCCTTCCCTCCATTTGGAACCAATTGCAAACCATACTGAAACTAACTAGCACAGTTTCAATAAACTTCTACAAATCGCTAAGTTCAGCCAAAATAAAAGACACCTGTAACTGTCATTAAGTCTCTTCCTTCCCCATGTGTGCCATATTTATCCACTGGTAAGGTATAACTGATTTGTCATATTAACTGCTTTCCCTTCCCCTTCTACTCCTGGCTTTATCTATGCTTACACTCCACTGCTACTGTATCAAATCACTCCTCCCCCCCATATCAGTTGTAGTCTGTTGTTTGTTCTAGCTGCCAAAATAAATGTATTGCACACACCAGTCATCATGTTTCATTTATCAGTATGCAACCTGTAAGTCGCTTCCCTGTTTCATATCAATGTTTACCACCTGCGGTCACCCTATGTGGTACCCTTGTATGTATATCCAGCCTGTATCATGTAACGTGCATTTCATGTATATACTGTTATTACCTATCTGTGTTTGTACTTTAAGTGTTTATGTCACAGGACCTCCTTGTGAATGAGCTTGCTCAATGGTGTTTTCCTGCAATAAACTTGAACTTGAACTTGAATAACGTCTCATCCAAAAGACAGCATCGTCAACAGCACAGCTCTCCCTTGTACTGCACATCAATGCACTGTCACCCTCTGACATTAGTTAATGTTTTCAATGTGGGGCTTAAACCCATGACCTTGAGCACAGAAGCAAGACTGCTACAAACTTAACACTACTGAGTGCATAATACAAACATAGAAAAGTGACAGACAGAAAAAAAACTTGAACAGTCCATCTACAGTATTTTGTCCCAAGATTCCTTACTTAGAGATCTGCTTTTTCACATCCTTCCTCCAAGTCACTTCTCCCCCCATCTTCCACTTCTTATCTAATAACTCTGACTCCTATGTCCTCTTGAATCCCACTATTGTCTTTGCCTCCACAGTCTTGTCAGGAAGTTTGTTTCCACCATCTACCACCCTTTTCATGGCATAATACTCCCTCTCCAGCTTTTGCACATGCCCCTTGAAGGATGCATTGTTTCTGAAGTTGAACAGACTTGCTGTATCTACTCTGCTGAACCTTCTCATGAACTTGCATGTTATCATGCCCCCCTTTCCCTTCTGTTCTCTAGTGAATACATGTTGAGGCTTTTCAGTTTCTCATCATATGCATTGCCCTGCTGTCCACTGCTCATTTATGAAGCTTTTTGTTGCATTATCTCTAATCCATCCCTGTCCTTCCTTAGGTGCAGGTCCCAGAACTGGACACAGTATTCTAGATGTGTCTCACCAGTGACCTTTGCAGAGGCAATATCACCTCCCTTCTCCTGCTAATAATTCCTCTCCGTATCATAGGAATCATAGAAAGTAACAAGCATCATGGACTTTCATCCTTATATCTTGCCAGTCCCCTATTATTTAGAACTTGGTGGTTCTATCCCTACTGGCCAGATCCAGTCTTGACTTAAAGACATCCATATTAGGGGCTATCTACCACCATGGGCAGGAGTTCATTCCATGATGAAATTACCCTTTGACTAAACCATTGTTTTCTCATAATCAAATTCCATCTTGGCAGGAAAAGTTGTTTATTATGTCTCCTGTCACTACACCAGCTGGTTTTTAAAGTAACCCCCAGCTCGTCTTGCAGTTTGATATCACCAAATGCTTTATAGACTCTGTGGCTTGTCCCACAGGGTGCGATGTATCCACCTTATGGTGTCAGGGACCCCATCCCAGCATTCTGTTATGTCTCTCATATACCTTGTAGCATGGAGAAGCCTACTTTAGTTTATTACTGATCACCATTCCCAGGTTCCCACCTTCTCCAGCTCTTTACACTCTCCCTGGATTTATTCCTCAAGTACCTTGGTGTCCTTTTGGACCCTGGACTTAATTTTTCTTCTCAGGTTAAATCAGCTTGCAAAAAGGTTAATTTGAAATTGGGTTTACTTTTTAAATTTAAAAAACATTTTACATTGGACATCCACAGGGCACCTGCTGTTGGAACCTTATTACCCCACTTGGATTATGCAGCCAGTCTATATTATAAGTTATCAATCAAAAAAAATTAGCAAATCGTCAGTCATCTTCAGCAATATATGTCATTTTGTTTTAGACTGTGCTTATCAAACCTATCATTGTACTTTATATTCCAATTTAGGCTGGCTGTCTCCTTATTCAAAGATCACATATTTTTTTGGATGTCAAGTTTTTAAATCAATTTTTCTATCTAACTATCTACTTTATGATCTGATTGACACGAGGTCTCCCACTCAGAATTTACATTCTTATAGTGGCGTTTTACTTCAAGAAACAACACATTATGCTAAATCTGGGGCTTGCTCTTTCCCAACTACTGCTCCTTTATTCTGGAACACATTACCAAATGATTTGCGCTCCTCTTCCTCATTGAACAATTTTAAATTACATTTCAAGAAGTATTTACTATCATCCGAGATTTGCCGCTGCTTTGTTTAATATTATTGTATGCTGTTCTTATTTATTATATGTTTGTATGTGCTTGTTGTTAAATGGTTTTTGTCGGGTTGAACCTGAAAAAAGGGCTAGTCTCAGTGTTCTAACCCAGTTAACAAAATAAATGAATGAATGAATGTGCACTATCTTGCACTTTTTTTGCATTAAATTTCAATTGCCAAATGCCTGACCACTTCTCCAGTCACATGACATCCTGTCGCATTCTGTTTTTTTTTATTTTGTTACTATACTTTGTGCCCTCCCCGGTACTCCTCTGGCCCCATCAGTCCTGCTGCCCACCCACCCAGCCCTATCACCCAACATCCCCAGGACTTACCTGCACCTCACGTGTTCCCCCACGGATAATCCCCTTGTGGGGAGGGCTGCTAGGAGCCAGACCTCGTAAACCTCAGTGGAACTGAAGTTTCACTTGCTGAGTCAGAGAGCCCAGTGGGCAGTGTGGAGCCTGTGACAAGTGACAGATGGCATCCTGCACAGTGGAGGGTTTTTTAGTTTTCTGTACACTCTTCAAATGCCTGGAGGCCTTGCTGATGCCAAAACATCATGCTGTTGACATCCCCCTCACACATCCAGTGGCCATCCAGGTGGTGGTGTGTCAGCAGAAGCAATCCACCCTCCTTCCCCAGAGGACAGGAGTGTCCTGCAGAAGCTTAGACATCCTCTCCCTTGCTGACCCTCTGATGACCCAGGCTTGCTCCCAAACCCGGGGTCGCTGGTGTGTCGAGTGGTAGCACTACGGCTTTATCTTCACTGTTGGCTAAAGGCTCAATCAGAGAACAGAGGAAAGACTCAAATTCAGTTACTACAGGAAACCAGGGAAGAATTATATGACCCCCCCCCCCCAGCAATCCTCTATAGTTCTTTCTCTGAAGAGTTAGGTTTAGGTTTTACAGAAACATAGAAATGGATGGCAGAAAAAGGCCCACTTGCCCATCTAGTCTGTCCAGCCCTACTTACTGCATAGTATGATGTGAATGCCAAAGTGGTCACTCACTCCCCCTTCCATCATGTCATTCTCTCCTTCTATCCTCACCAGCCCTATTTGCCTGTTACGCCCCTCACTTGACTCTCTCAACTGATTTGATACAGACCAACCCCTCCAGCAGCCTGTCCCACTTGTCCACCAACCTATCTGTAAAGAAATACTTTCTGATGTCTTTCATGAGTTGTCCTTCATCTAGCTTCTTTGGAATGCTCCTTGTGCCAGTATTTCTGCCTGTTGAACTTTGGGGCATAGGGTACATGTAAGAGGCACATACCTTGCATGCACAGCTCTGAAACTGTGGGCAGGCACTTGGAGCATGGCATTCACTACAGCCAGACACTGCAGGGTGGCTGTCCGTGTCCCCCCAGTGAGCTGGTGCATGTAGGATGGATTGGTAGACACAGGTGAGCATGCAATCAGATTCCCATCCTGGTCCACCAGTGGATCTTCTGCTCCATGCAGAGCATGGGATTGTGAGATGGCACATATCTGGAAATGTACAAATGTTGAGCAAGTGCCCCAATGGCTGCCCCCAGCCATCTCTGCCTGACTGAAGGGCTGGGGTGGCATGGCAGGTTGTATTGTTTTTCCCACCCTGGCTGGTGGGTACTCACTGGGGGTTGCACAGTAGCTACAGCAGGGTCCCTGCCATATAGCCTGAAATCCCCTTTGTGTGATCCTCTACACCTTTGTGAATGGTGCAGAGTGCAGGCATACCCCCTGGACACTCCCCCAGACCGTTCACATGTGTAGCAGAGCATGAATGGCTGGGGGATTGAGCATAGAAAGGGAGTGTGCCACAGGGGTCCACAGGATCCCAAAGCAAGGCTTTCAGCAGTAGGGTTGCCTGCATGTTGTGGATCCACGGCATGTAGGCATTTTTATTTTTTGTGCATAGAGCCCATTGTGAACAATTGCCTGGTATCTAACTTGTTCATTCCATGAAGAAACTTGAAAGTTGCAATCATGTTTTTCCTTCTCCCGCTCCCTCTCCCTCCTTGTCTTCAGAGTACACATGTTGAGGTCGTTGAGTGTCTCCATGTAGAACTTCTCTTGCTGCCCCTGAATCATTCAACAACATTGACTTTGAAATGGGCTGTGCACTTAAACAGGCTCTGCATTATCAAACCTTACAGATCATGGCAGGTTATCTCCGGCACTCCTTCCATGCTGTCTATCACAGTAAGCACTCAGTTAAGCCCCCTGGACTTCTTTACTGTTGCCTGTTACTGCAGAATCTCCAGCTCAGCTCTGGGACTCCTTCTATGTTGCTTTCTGCCTGTGTCCACTCTTTCAGACTTTCTCCATCTCTTCCCCAGAACTAATCTACCAGCTGTTTGTTTAAGCCTAGTATGCCATAGAACTAAATATATTCTGGGAGGGGGCTCTAGGAGTCAGGAGCAAGGCTTAGCATCAGGCTGTGCTAAACGAGTCAATTAACATCTCATTCTACCCTGTTAATGTGCACTTAAAGCAGCAGTATTTGTTTGTAAGCAAAAAATGTTATATAAGTTTTTAGCAAAAATGTTTTTCTGACATCCTAAAATTTATGCTCATTATATTTTTAGTTTTCTCAGACATTGTTAAAATAGCTAATTTTATCATTAATGGCTCATGTCATTAAAGATGACTGCCACCCACAGTTTTTAAAAATCTCTCCCGCTGAGGTTACCTGTTGAATGTTCATGCTAGATGCATGCTGTAGATGTATTAGGAAGATGTCTACCATGTGTTTCTGATGGTAAACAGCACATCACTGTACCAATATATATTTTTTTTTCCTGGTGGGCATGGTACAGGAGTGGGAACTTTTAAAACCTTCAAAATCCTGTATCTTGATTCAGTATGGATAAAGAAAACAAAAAGAAAAATGTGCATTTTGATATTTTTTTTTTCCCAGATGAACATTACTGCTGAAAAACAAAATATTCCTGCTTTAAGAAGGTATTGATCATCTGGCAGCTTGCATGCAGTTAAGCAAGATGTGCACACATGTGCATGTATCAGGTTTTTTTTTTAAACAGGAGACAAACAGGAAACTGAGAACGTGTGCGCTGGACTGGAATGTGCACATAAACCATATGCACTTATCAGGATTTTTTTTTAACTGGAGGGTACAGAAAAGAAATGGGAAACTACAAAAATATGCCGTTGAGCAGGATGTACAAAGAAACTGTGTGCACTTATCAGGATTTTTCTAAACCTGTAGAGTATAGGAAACTGCTGGCCAAGATGCAGTCTCTTGGTGCCTCTGACGCTACTCTATCGTGGTTTGGAAGTTACCTTGATAATCGTTCTCAGGCTGTCTCTTTCTGCAAGGTTCTCTCCTCCCCTGCATCTATCTCCTGTGTGGTTCCACAGGGTTCTATCCTTGTTCCCCTGCTCTTTTCTCTCTTTCTTACTGACATTCCTATCCTTTCTCCACTCAGCAGCATAATCATATATGCAGATGACCTGGTGCTTTACATTGCCTCCAAGTCTATTGTGGGCAGTAATCTAACTCTTTCTCAGGACTTTCAGTCCCTACAATCCTGGTTTTCATCTATCTATCAAATACTAAACATAGCTAAGACCCAGGCCATGCTTTTTGGGTCCACTAGAAAAGTGTCCACTGAGTTGCATAAGCTCCTGGTCCACTCCTGTGATGGAACTGCTGTCTCCAACACTTTATCTTTCAAGTATCTTGGGGTTACCCTAGACCTGGTACTGGATTTTGCTGCTCATGTCAATGAAGTCTGTTGCTCAGTCAATGCCAAGATAGGTGCGGCCTATAGAGTGTGCCACTCACTCACCCCAGTGGCTAGAATATCTGTAGCTAGAGGTGTTCTTCTTCCACAACTACTATATGCCTTCCTTGCACTCTCTCATGCCAATGCTGGGGTTCTTCGCAAGTGGGACACATCTTACAACAATATCTGTAGATTCGCCTTTTCTACTCCTTGTCTAACCCATCACCGCCAACTCTATTCTGCCTTAAACTGGCTGTCTCCCAGTGCTCTCTGTTCTTATGCCCTAGGTTGTTTTGTTGACTCACTGACTAGAACCCCTCTCCCCACCACTCTGGGTGACATGCTTACGCCTGTCTCACTCTCCCACTCCCTTAGGTCTTCCTCCTTCCCGTTGCTTTCTGTTAGGCCCTGCTCACTGAAAAATGGGTGAGCAAGCCTTCTCCTACTTTACACCTAGGTTATGGAACTCTCTCCCCCCCTACATGTTAAGAACTCCTCATTTCACCTTACTTTTAAGCTTGCACTGTTTTCCCACATATATGCTCTTTGTAACTGCAACTGCACTTAACTTTCTATGTTTGTTGCCAGATGTGTAGATACCCATGACTGTAATGTATAACTGAAGTATATTGTTTTACCTGTACATTTTTTCTCCCCTAACTAGGCTATTTGACGTGTGATCCGGCTATTCATGTTGTAACTGTCATGTTACTCTAAACTGTTGTTTTACTGTTATCCGTGTGTTGTATAAGTTCTGTGATCTACAATGATGACTTATTGTTGTCCTGACAGTTATCTTCATTATGTCCCAATTGATTGTCACTGTGATATCTTACTGTTGTCATTGCTGTATTTTGCAGTTTGTACTCTCCGGGGTCGTACCTGAAAATAGGCAGTTTTTTTGCTTAGTGTACTTACCCGGTTACCAAAAGCTAATAAATAAATAAATAAATGTAATGGAAAATTGAGAAAGAGTGCACTTAAGTGGGAAGTGCACAGAACCCCTGTTCACTTATCAGGATTTTTTTTAGCCTGTCGGGTATAGGAAACCAAATGGGAAAACTGAAAAGTGTACAGTTAAGTGGGATGCGTGCTTATTCACTTTGCACTAAAGTGGCCTTCAGTGTAGAAAAAGGCTTATCACTCCATACATTCATAATAACCCTTGCTCAAGCTTACAGCATGTATGGGAGTTATCTTTCACAATATGGAGGGGTGGAGGGGTTGTTTTAAGTTAGAACATTTTTCTGTCTTAATGGTTACAACATCAAGGCATTCAGTGAATTAGTGCTCAGAGATGGCACCACTTGTGGGTAATGGGGACATACTTTACACAGAAACATAGCCCATGATAGCAGAAAAAAGATCACTGATCCACCCAATCCACCCATAAAATGTTAACAAACCTGTGACCTGTTGTCTATACAGGGTTCTAACCCACACTAGAATGTATAATACATCAGAGCTGGAAAAACTGAGCTGGCAAATTTTTTTATCTGTAATTTCATCTACAGGTTCCAAGAAACATAACCGTTTTCTAGTCATAATAGCCATATTTTTGTGCAGGGACATGTTATAGGTTGCAGGTATAAATGCAATTGGCTAGATATTTAAAACATTTGCATGAGCAGTTTAATTGTTTTTGCAAGTGTTAAATTCTAGTGTCAGTATTAATTCTGGACAGGCATTTCCTTCAGTCAAAACAAATGTTTTCACATTTGCTGGAGCAACCACATTGAACATGAATATATTTTAAATATCTCACCTCATTTATTGACTGCTGTATTTAATTGTTAATACACATGACTTGATAAGTTTGAATTAATAGCAAAAAACAATATCAGAAAATAGATCTTCTAAGGTTCAACAACGTTATGGTATATAGTTGCCCTTTATTGTGTATGTATTTTCATATACGCAGTTTTCTTGTTGTAGAACACTTCAAAGGTTATGAAAATTTGTTGTCGTTTCCTTCTGACATCACAACAATACTACACCAACTTTTCTGCTTTCAACTGTCCATGCAACTCAATAGTGCAGCTGTGAGGTTTGACAGACATGGCCACGGTGGTAGTAGCAGTGATTCTTGATTGGAAGAGAGATCATCGGAAAGTGGAGGAGGCTAGGGCAAGAGTGCCCTCCCCTTACCAACCTGATCTGCTGCTCCTGCTTGTAAATACCCTGAGGGTCTAGATAGAGATTAATGGATGTTGGTAGTAAGCCAAGCGTGTCTGCATAGAGTGGGTTGGCCAGCTGGTTGAGCGTACTCACACAAAGCCACTGAGTAAAGTTGAACTGTGGCTGACTTAAAGTAATTACTGGACTGCCTCAATGAGTCAAAGACATAGATTAGGTAACTCATACTAAAAAAATAAAAATAAAAACTTGTCACTTGTCAGCACACTAACCAGTGTGGGGGAGGGAATGTGCATTTTTCCTTTTTTTATTCATATACTATATAAAACAGTATATGGGCATACATACACAACAAGGCATGTGTTTCCATCTCGGGACTTGATATGACATCAGGGACCTCTCGAGCTCTGCTCTCGAAGTCCCTATGATGTCATCTCAACCCACCAATGGAAACATGGCTTTGCTGTGTATGAATGCCCACAGACTATTGTATATATGCTAACCTCAGCCTGACTAGGCCATGAGCAAACCCTGTTCCACGGATATAAGAAAATGTATAGGATGTTCAGACTCACTGTGATAACCTCAGCCTGACTAGGTCATGACCAAATCCTGTTCCATGGAGATAATAAAATGTATAGTATGTTTAGAGACAGGGCTGCAGCCAAGAAGTTTGGGGCCCTGGACAAATCCTCTGAGTTGGGCCCCCTTTCCCAAACCAGCTAAGGCCAGGGGCCTTGCTCCCCACTCTTGCTATTACTGCAAATGTGTTGTAAACTGTGACTGCAAAAACTGTATGATTTTTAACCTTTTCTTTTACTAAAACTCAGCCCCTGGACACACAGCCACAGAATAACACTAGAAGCAGATTTGACCAGAGACATGATCTCCAGGCCTGATCTCTGCCAACAACAGGTACACCTTGTACTAGAGCCCGCAGACAAGTGCCATATCAAAAGAATTAACTGTTACAAATCCCCAGCATAAATTCAGTCCCAAGTTACTGCAGTCAGCATGCAGCAGGGGATGCATCTTCACGAGACTCGGGCTTGGGGATCAGGGCATCTGCCACCAAGTCGGCGGGGAAGCCAGGGTTGAAACCCCCCATGCAAAACCACTAGACCAGGACTAGGGAACCATTCCAGGCATACCTCCAGAGACCGCAACAGAACAGTTACCAGTCCACCAAGGAACTGGACCCCCGGACCAGCTCTCAGACACCACAGCCTGAACTACAGGCAGATAACTTGAACAACACACCAGCAGGCATGCCAGACACCTGTCCCAGGCCCCCTTGCAACATGGACCTACAACCTGGTTGCATTTGGATGAACTGAAGTTTTTTGGCTACCCCCCCTCCCCCCAGCATATGAACTGAACCCCTGGTGTAGAGGCTGTGATTTCAATGTCATGCATGCCTCTGAACTACCCTTGATTTTATTTTAAATTACTCCAACTGGGATAACCCCATAAGATGCAGCATCCTGTTTTCATGGGGATCCCAAGGAGGATAGGAGCAGTCAATTCTGAGCGTAGTCCAGTAGTAATAGTTACAGTACATACAGGCTAAATTAAACAAGGTATAAAAACCAAACTGTAAAGGTAAGGACCTCCAAATAGTAATCAATGCCAGCCAACAGTGTGTGGTCAAAGCAAACAAACTGCACTAGTGTTGTTATGCAGCATGATTTTCAGGGAGGTCCCTGATTTTTTTCTCAGAAATTTCCTGGGCCCCTCCTAAACTGTAATTTCTGTTACTGAAGAATAGGGTTTTTTTTTAATCCTCTTCTTTATCCTCCTTTTTCCTACCCCGGTGTCCACTCCTTCAGACTGCTCGTCCCCCTTACGCCACTTACCAGGATCTGCCCCTAGAGTGCCTCTCTCCTCCCTCCTTCTGCACATTGGGGTCTGTCCTGGGTTCGGTGGTCTTGGGTGGAGCCATCTTCATCTAGGACCACCGAGGGTTTTTTTCCGTTTTCCTCCCACTGCCGCCCCCCGAGGACGTCGGCACGTAGGACTGACGTCCAGACAGACGGTGTGCTGATGCACGCCATTGTCAAGTGCCCTCAACGTCCTCCCCTCCCCGGCTCTTGGCCGCCTTTGCCCCGGTGCCCATGCTTCCACTGGCCCCGGAGCGTCGGGTGCATATAGCACCCCTGGAACCCACCCTGGAGGGAGGAGATCATCCGCTGGGATGCTCGGGATCCTCCTCCCTCCCGACCCCCGCAACCCGAGTCCGTTCCCGAACCCAGGTCGCCGGCGTGGCGCGAGGTGTGGAGTCCAGCGCCTCAACCCTCAGCGCCACCGGGCCGGCAAGATTAGGGTTTTGAAGCAAAATAATGCAAGACATTACATTTACAGTCCTATTCAGAAAATTATTCTCTCCCAGATCCACACACTATATAGCAGACTTCTTGAGCTGATGTGATAATATACTTCTCAAGTGTTCCTGATTTTCAGCGACATCCCTGATCTTGCCTCAAAATTTAGAAGCAGGTATTTGAAACATAAAATATAATGTCCCGCATTAGTATTACAGTCTAGTTCTCGATCAGGAAAATACCAAATCAAGTGCTGTTGCACTGCTTTTAGATCTGATATGACCATTTTTAAAAGTGTCCTTGGTTTTGGTCATTTAAGTTGTCCCTGATTTTTTCCAAGCAGTGTTCCTGATCTGCAATGCAGGAGGTAGAGAGTCATGAATCGTGAGGTGCACAGTTAGGTGCTAGCCAGCCATACATGTGCACATCCATTACAGCTACAAAGCAGCAATTATCTGTGTGTTCAACTCTTCTGCCCTGTAGAACCGTGTGCCTTCCCTCCGGTGCCCTGCACACTCAGGTCTTAACCAGCATTTGTAGAGGTGGGCTGGCCTGAAGAGATGGGCTGCTCCAGAGGTTGCATGGTCACCAATCCTGTCCAGTGATCCTGTTCTTCCCTCAGCATTCCCAGGTATCCTCTGTGGGTTCAGGTCCGTCATCGATCCTAGCAAGCAGGGCTCGAGGCACTCCTCGGATCCCAGAGGCCTACATAGAGCATTCAACACCGGGATTTGAGGATTTGGCAGGCTGCAGACCAAAGTCCATGGAGATGAGTCCCGGAGATGAGTGCTTTGACTTCCATTTTCCAGATGCAACTTGATCGTAAATGGAACAACATGATTGGTTCTCACAGAGGACCAATCACTAGCCATCTATGCTGCCCGTAGCTGATTGGCCACGAATCCCTTGGCCAGCAAATGGAGCTCCTGATAGGCTAGCTTCCAAGCCAGCTTGTTGTTCAAATGCTTGTGTGCCTACCAAAAGAAAAAAAAATTGCTAGGAAAACAAAAACAAAAAAAAGCCAGTTCCCCGGGTGAGCCCCCCAGAGCTTTCGACTGGGACAACAGTCCTGGTTGTCCCCACCAGACTGTGGCCCTGTTCAGAGATGCTGCAAATTCCTGTAATACAGTATATACAGAATACTTAATGACTCATGAACCAGTACTATACAGCAGAGTCAGCAAGGATGCAATGCTCCGTGAAAAGCATGCCACACTTTCCTGTGTGATAAATTGGAGTAATTGCCAATGGGTTACATTCTGTTCCTACAGTATTCTGCTGCATGTCTCTGGCAGACACTGTGATAAGAACATTGCATCCTGACTGACTCCACTGCAGTCTGCATTTTTTTGTACTACATGTACTTTTAAGTGTGTTATTTATTTTAAATTAATGAATCAGCCATTGGCCAACCACTCTGCCCTTCAGGTCTCCCATCCACTAAGCTCCCTCTGTTCTCCTCTGGTGTCTACAAGGTATTTTTGCATAGCCTACTGAACCATATACACTGTTATCAACCAAGGAGACTACTAATTTATTAACTTTCAGGAATCTTAGCTACACCCTGTCTAGGTATAGCCTTATTTCCATTTTGTTTTATTAATTTTTTGCTTCATGCAATTCAGATCAGTCAACTGCTTTCACTGTTGTATGCCTGCTGCTTTCGCCATGCTGCTTATATTTAGAGATCATAGTTACACCTTACCTGGGTAAAGCCTTGTTTGCTAGCTACCTTTTTGGGTGATTGCAGTGTTCAATTAATCCGTTGCTTTTTCCATTGAATGCCTGTTACCTTCACTTTTTGCTATTATACAAGTTACCCACTTCACCTTATCTGGGTACAACCAAACTTTCTAGCTTCCTTACATAACTTTTGTTTGCATTTTGCATTGTTTTTTTTTCAGTTGCTCACACCACTGAATACCTGTTTGCCTTGCTAATTGCTAATACTCAGATATCCCAGTAATACCCCCATTTGGCTGCAGCCTGTTTCTAGTTACCTTGCAAACGTTTTTGCATTGTAGGTTTTATTCAGTTGCCATCACCACTGAATGCCCATTGTTTTAATTAACTCCTAATGTTCAGTAAGCAAGCTTGGTAGCATAGGAGTGGGTCCAAAGGCGTTAAACTGGTTAAGAAATTTGTTAGGGGACAGGTGAAAGAGGGTGGTGGTAAATGGAATTCAAGGAAGGGAGAATGACCAGAAGGGTGACACAGGGATCAGTGCTGGGACCAGTCCTCTTTAATGTTATAATATGTGGCATTGCGGAGGAGCTGGAATAGGAAGGTCTGCGTCTTTACAGATGGCACCAAAATCTGCAAAAAGGTGGACACTCCTGGGTGGTGGGAAGCATAAGCAGAAACCTGAGAAAACTAGAGAAGTGGTCAAGGGTAAGGCAGCTGGGTTTCAATGTGAAAAAGTGCAAAATAATGCACTTAGGGCAGAGAAACCCAGGGTGGGTACAAAATGGTTGGAGTGTTAACAGCTACCAACTAGGAAAGACACCTGGAGGTAATCTTATCAGATGACCTAAATGTGGCCAGGCAGTGCGACTAGACAGTTGGAAAGAGAAAGTGGAATTTTGGGGTGCACATGAAGGGGTATCACCAACAGAAAGAGGGAAGTGGTGTTACATCTGTATAGATCACTGGTAAGATCTTAACTAGAGTACTGTGTCCAGTTCTGGAAACCACATCTAAGAAAGAACATAGAGTGAAAGCAGTCCAGAGGAGGGCAACTAAAATGGTGCAGGGTCTACATCAGAAGCCCTATGAGGAGAAATTAAAGAACCTAAATATGTACACCCTGTAAGAGAGGGGTGGGGGGTATGATAGAGACCTTAATATCACAGGGGTAAACAAGGTGCAAGAGGGAAGTATTTTTCAGAAAAAAGGTACTCAAGGACAAGGCGGCATAAGAAGATGGAGGGGTGTAGATTTAGGTGAGCTTCTCAGAAAGAGTGGTGGATTCCTGGAACAGTCTTTCAGCGGAGGTGGTGGGGGCAGAAACAGTGGTGGGGTTCATGAATGCATGGGATAGGCATAAAGGAATCTTAGGGAAGGGGGAGTGAACTGTCTGGAGATCAAGTAGAATCTGCAGTGATACTATAGGCTGGAAAAATGGGAAAGGAACATTGTTTAACCAGGAGTAGTACACTAAGCCGAAGCTTGTTTCTAGATGCGACCTGGGAGCACAAGGGAGTTAAATGATTTGCTCAGGATCACACAGTATGCACCTAGGCAGCTGCGGGATTCAAACCCAGGTCTCCATATCTGCAGCTCAGACCCTTAACTCACTGCACTACACTGCCTAAAAATGGGCACACTAGGTGGGCCAAGCAGTCCTTATCTGCCAGTAAATTCTATTTTTCTGTACTCCCTTCATTCCAGGGATCCTGGCACCTTTTCCCTTCCCCAGTCTCACTCCTCTGCTGGGCAGTCAGCCTTTTCCTATTGCCTTCCCTCCCTCTGAAACCTGCTCCTCTCATCTTTCCAACTCTCACCCACCCCAGCATCCCTTAGGCACCAGCAAAAACTCCTCCCAACCCCTCCTGATCCTGTCAGCCTCTTACCTGTCCCTTCCCCTTGGTGCCCCTTCCTCCTCTGTTGTTGGGCCACCACCTGGTTTCAGTCATTGTCCCAATTACCACTGCACTATCATTTATTTATTTATTTATTTATTTAATTTTGGTAACAGGGTAAACCGACGGATACCATGACAGTCCCTTTTTCAGGGGTGACCCAGGGTTAATTACAGACAGACAATCATTAAAATTACACAACAGGTAGAGGATGTTAAATCCTGCTCATTTGTCACTGCCATTTGGATTTTGGAGTTGTTCATAACACCAAATTCTGGCACCTTGCATTATTACTTGCACTTGTACCATGTTGAATTGCACACCATAGGCACTTTATTTTGTAATGTTTCACTACTGCTATGTATGCTCTTTGATTGTATCCTTTTTCCCTTCCTCTGGGTCATACCTGGAAACTAGCCTTGGCTCAGTGTATCTCTCCCAGTTACCGATTTTCAATTAAATAAATGAAATATCCCACCCACCTGATATTTGCTTCCTTTAACTGGCCCTTGCTTACCCTTAATTCCACTCTCTGGGGTTTCACTTTGTTTATCTGGGGCTATTTTCACACTAGGGCCTTGATTAGACCTTTCTTTTTTATTTGTACTCCGACAGGAACCATAAGATAAGATTCATAAGATTGGGATCAGGTCAGTAGTGTTAGCCATTATTGACCTGCACTGATTACAGCTCCACTGAGAAGTAAGTTGTTGAAAAGTGTGAATCCAGGGCCCCTTTAAACTGTTCTGTTGTATTATTAGATATTACCGATGTTGGAAGGGAATTCCACCTACTCACCACTCTCTGTGAGAACCACTTCCCACTTTTGTTTTTCTTATAATGCAATCACCTTAGCACCTTGTGATGACCCCTAACCTGGATACAATCAGGTCTTGATTTTAAACCTAAACATTACCACAAATCCTGATCTTCAAACGCCTTGTATACCAGGCACATATCGCCCCTCAGCCGTCTATAACATAGGGAGTACATCCCCAAATCCCTCAACCTTTCCTCATAAGACATTGTACTGATGTCAGTCACTAACTTGGTTGCTCTGCACTGAACTCCTTTCAATTTCTTCACATATGCCCTTAAATATGGTGACCAAAACTGGCAACAGTATTCCAAGTGGAGTCTAACCAAAGCCACATACATAGGCATCACAGCCTTTCTAGATCTACTAGTGATGTTTATTTTAATTGATGCCAGGATACCGTGCCCTTTCTTGGCAACTTGAGTGCAATGTTCTGAAAAGTTTAGATTGTTGTTAACTAAAATATCCAGATCTTTCTCTAGTGTGGTCTCAGTAAGTTTGTTTCCTTGGATGTAGTAATCATATCTTTTATTGTTTTTCTCTAGATGCATAATTTTACATTTATCCATATTTAACCTTAGTTTTGTTTTACTTGCTTCTTTAACAATTAAGTCAGTATGCTGCTGGAAAGCAGTTGCATCTGATTTACAAGTTATTAGAGCCTCCACTTTAGTATCGTCTGCAAACTTGATTAACCAAGTTTTTTTGCTAGAGGTGATGGAAGCTATTAGGATGTTAAAAAGAGTAGGTCCAAGCACAGAGCCCTTGGGGACTCCGCTAGTTATGTTAGACCAGATAGAGTGATGCCCCTTTATGGATACTCTGTTTTCTTTTTGTCAACCATGCTGTTACCCTACATACAACCACCTCAGTTATTCCAAGTTCCCTAATGCAATTTATCAATTCAGCATGAGAGATACTGTTGAAAGCTTTTTCAAAGTCCACATAGAGTACGTCTATTGGAATATTATTGTCTATTGCTATACTAACCAGCTCAAAGAAATACAGGAGATTTGTTAGACATGATCTGCCTTTTTTGAATCTATGCTGGTGTATATCAGTCTCCCCCATTATCTGTAGGTGTTTCTCTATTTCCTCTTTTACAAATGTTTCAACAGTCTTGCTCACCACAGAGGTGAGACTGATGGGTCAATAATTACTACAAGATGATTTGGTACCTTATGGATTGGCATAATATTGGCCAGGATCCAATCCTTAGGGACTATTCCTTCATCTAGGAATTTTTGAACTATTGACTGAAGGGGGTGCACAAAGTTCATCCGCTAATTCTCTGAGGAGCCTGGGGTGCAAATCATCTTGTCCCTGAGGTTTTGTATGGTTCAAGCCAAGAAATCTCTCTTTTATCATTTGTGTAGTGATTGTAATGGTACAAACAGTGTCCATTACACTCTGGTTAATGGTTCCCTCATCTTTCTGATAAACACCTACAAAATAGAAATTAAAGGCCTCCGCCATTGCTTGACAATCACTAATCTCATATCGCCTTGTTTAATTGGTCCATTATTGTTGTTGCTCTTCTTTAGGCTGCCTATATAATTATAAAAAGCCTGTCTGTTATTCTGCACTTTAACAGCTAATTTCCTTTCCATGGATTTTTTTCTCTTTTTGTTAATTGCCTTTTTTAATACATGGAGTTTGGTCTTATACCTTTCTCTATATGCGCCTGTGCCTTCTTTTGTTGCCTTCTTATAGGCTGTATTCTTAGCTCTTAATAATTTCCTTATTTTGTTGTTAACCCATTGTGGAACCCTCCCCTTTTTATAATACTTGGCTTTGGTTGGTATATACTTGTAGACCAAGCTTTATATAACGTTCTTGAAAGTGTTCCATCTTTGTTCTACATTTTTATCTTTAAACTTGGTGGCCCAGTCCCATTCTGCTATCAATGCTTTGGGCATTTGGTAGTTGGCCTGTTCATACCACTTGGCATAAGTGTGCCCTTTTTGAATTTCTCTAGTAACTTTAATTTGGAACTCCACCATATTATGGTCACTTCCTGATAGTGGCGCCCTTATCAAACAATCAGTAACTAATTCCCCCATATTACTTATAGCTAATTTGAGACAATGGTTGTCCCTGGTATTTCCTATAACATGATTCTCTATATTAAGGATATCCATTGAGACAAGACATTCTGTTTCAGATGTGGTAACAGTAGCCACGTTACCCCAATTTATTCCAGGAAAATTGAAATTTCCCAAAATTAGAAGTCTCTTGGCAGGATCTAGTTCCTTAATACAGTTGATGAATTCAGTTGTTTTCTCTTTTCCAAGAGATGGTGCCCTGTAACAGATGCCCACTATTATTTTTTCATCCCTAGGTGGAATACGTTGTACCCATGTTCGATTTCTTGGTCAACCTTGTTTGGTATTCCAATTGCCTTTATATCATCCCTAATATACAAGGCAACCCCTCCCCCTGCCTATCAATACTATCTTTTCAAAACAGTTGGTATCCAGTAATTTCTTGACCCCAGTCAACACCTCGCCACCAGGTTTCAGTGACGGCACAGATAGCTACATCTTCAGAATTTAAAAGAAAATCCAACTCATCTCTTTTATTTCTTAAGCTCCTGGCATTAATCAATAAGAAATTCCAATTCACAGCTTTGGAATACTTAGTTTGGTTCTGTTTGTATTTCATATCCCAACCCCCTGTCCCCCTTTATTTAGTTTAAATATGGGTTAACAACTCCATTTATCCTATCTGCCAGGACTCTAGTTCCTAATTTATTTAAATGCAGTCCATCCACTGCATATAATCTGTAGGCATTTTCAAATCTTTGCCAGTGTTCTCTTATACACCACCTCCTCTTAATCCAACCATTTGATCTCTTAATTTCAGATGTTCTAAATGTTCCTGCTCTTGGAAATGGTAAGATTTCTGAGATGGCTAAGGTGCACTTTTGGCTTTTTAAGAATGTGCCCACCTCCTCAAATGCTTGTTGGATTTCAGTGACAGTTTTCTTCCCCACATCATTAGTACTGAGATTTATAATCACTAGCAGCTCATTAGTATGTTCAAGAAATCCAGGAAGTAAACTTTTAACATCACATATATCTGCTCCAGATAAGCTGGATACCGTTACATCAGATTTTCTATCCTTAATTATAACCCTGTCTGCATGTTTCAATATGGAGTCTCCTATGACTACCACATCTTTTGATAACCCATATTACTGTTGAGCATCATTACTAGAGGTATTTTGAGCTAGGTTGTCTCCACGAGCCTCCCCTCCTCTAGTTATAGGAGCTTCACTAGGGGTACGGGATTGTTTCTGTATATGCCCCTTCAAAGTTTTATCCAGAATTATTGGATGTTGCTCATAGCTGCTAGGGAGACAGCAATCATCAGTTAAACCGTGTGTCAGGTATATACAGTAGTATGTCACCGTACTGTATGTGGTATCCTTTTGCATCATTGTACAAGTGGGGGAAAGCTGTATCTAGACTTAGCTCTACTATCTTTTCTTCTTTATTTCTAATTATCTACAAGTATATGTCTTACTTCATAGACTCACTTTGTCAGTATGTTGTAAAGGGATGCCAGATCTTCTGAAAAATGTCTTCCTTTTGTTTCTTTATATAATACATTATTTCCATGCTGTAACTATCTATCAGTAGGTTTAGCCATTCTTTATAGTTTGGAGAAATGGGGTCCTTCCAGTGTAATAATATCACTTTCCTTGTTAACCGTAATGCAAGTGATACGAAGAGGCACAGTTCCAGTTCCAGTTCCAGGCGGGAAATCAAGCCTAATAATGAAATCCCTGGGTCAAATGGTATGTTTTTCTGTAGAATTTCTGCAAGAATATTTTGGATCTTTTCCCAGTACACTTTCAAAGAATTGCATGTGATGAAATTATGGATTAGTTATCCTTTTTCTGTTTTGCAAAGCAAGCAAAGATGTATGATATTTGGGTTGCATTTATGCAATTTGCATGGTGTGAAATACAACCTATGGATTATATTAAACTGTATTTTTCCTGATTTATTGTTTTTTGAAATTGATTCTGGTGTAGTCAACATGTCACACCATTCTTCTGTTTTCATATCATTCCCAAGTTCCTTATTCCATGCATTTTTTAATTGAGCTAGATTAGTTTTTTTTTATTTCTAGTAGTAATTTCTAGATTTTGGACAACATTTTTGTTATATCTAAACTGATGTTTAATAGTGTCTCGGGGGGGGGGCCACTATCCTACTGTTTAATGGAATATGTTTATTAATTTAGTCTCTCAATTGTAAGTAGGCCAAGAAACTACCTCCTAGGAGGTCGTAATCCATTTTCAAGCAATTGAATGTTTTCAGGGAGCCCTTCTGCAAACATTGCATCAAGGTAACTAATCCTTTCATCCTCCAGGTCTGAAAAATTGTATTTTTATACGAAAATTTGAAGTAACTATTCTCCTGCAAGGGAGAGTAAATTGATAATGGTCCTTTATAGCCCAGTAGCAAGTGTGCATTTTTCCAGATTCTAGAAGTATTTCTAGTTGAGAATAGCGTGTTATCATATAGTTTGGTGTTGCTACTATCCACGTATAATGGATATGCTAAAGATTGAAATGGAGTACAATGTTTTTCTATGTGCATCCAATTTACCTGGGACATCTCATCTTCCTGTCTGAGAAACCAACCCCTCATTTGTTCAAATTGGGCTGCTAAGTAATACAGCCTAGTAAACGGAGACCACAGTGAAGAAAGAGGGGTTACTAGTTGGGTACCGCAGGGCTTAGTACTGGGTCTGGTCCTTTTTAATGTCTTTATAAGTGACATTGCAGAGGGACTGGAAGGAAAAGTATGTCTCTTTGCAGACAACACAAAGATCTGCAACAGGTTGATACACAAGGTGGGGTGGAAAGGATGAGAAGGGACTTGGCAAGCTTGGAGGAACTGTCAAATGCATGCAGCTTAGATTCAGCACAAAGAAGTTAAAAGTAATGCATCTGGGAAACAAAAACCCAAGGGAAGAGTACACAATGGGGGGTGAGATACTGACAACAACAAAAATGGAAAAGGACCTGAGGGTAGTTATATCAGATGACTTAAAGGTGGGCAAGCAATGTGAGAAGGCAGTAAGGAGGGCTAGGGGGATGCTGGGGTGCATAGGGAGAGGCATCACCAGTAGAAAACAGGAAGTTGTTATCCCTCTGTACAGACAGTTGGTGAGACCACATCTGGAGTACTGCATGCAAGTCTGGAGACCCCATCTCTACAAAGACATAGACAGGGTGGAGGCTATCCAGAGGAGGGCAACCAAAATGGTGCAGGGCCTGCACCAGAAGACATATGAAGAAAGACTAAAGGAGCTTAATATGTATAGCCTCAAGGAAAGGAGGGAGAGGGGGGGACATGATAGAAACTTTCAAGTACCTCAAGGGAATCAACAAAGCACAGGAGGGTAGCATCTTTCAGAAAAAGAAATGTGGAAGAACAAGGGGGCACAATTTGAAGATAGAGGAGGGAAGGCTCAGAGGTAATGTGAGAAAGTATTTTTTGATGGAGAGGGTTGTGGATGCATGGAACAGCCTTTCTGAGGAGGTTGTGGAGTCAAAAACAGTGGGGGAATTCAAGAATGCATGGGACAGACATAATGCAATTCTAGTGGGGGGTAGGAGGAAGTAGTCTGTTGGTTAACTAGGATCTGCAGCTTATCCATTAGGTAGGGGAAATGGGCAGACTAGGTGGGCCAAGCGGTCCTTATCTACCATCAAATTCTATGTTTCTATGTTTAGCTGTAAATTCGGAAGTCCTAATCCTCCTTGAGACATTGGGGATACAGTTTTTCTAATTTAGCTCTTGGTTTCTTCCCTTGTGAAATAAAATGTCTGAAGTTTTTATCAATTTTCAGAAACACCTTTTTGTTCAATATAATAGGTAGAGTTTGAAAGAAAAAGAGAAATATGGGAAGGTAGAGTTTGAAAGAAAAGGAAAAATCTGGGAAGGACTTTCATTGTAAGTATATTGATTCTAACCATGATTGTTAGGGGGAGATTAACCCATTTATCAAGATCTTTTTGTATTCTATCAATTACTGTTACATAGCTATATTGATGGAGCTTATCAATATCTAATGAAGTAATAACACCTAGATATTTTAACTAATTTTTAACAGCAGTATTCTCCAAGAGTTGGTTAGATGAAGAATTTGCTATACTCACCTGTTGATACAAGCATTCAGATTTTGTTCAATTTATCTTATAACCAGACACCATCTCCAAAGCATGTAATGTATTAGACAGTGGTATAGTTGAATTCTTTGGATCCTTTATAAATAGTAGGGCATTGTCTGCATACAATGAGATTTGAAATTGTTCTCCTTTAATTTGGGGGCCTTTTGTTTGATCGTTTCCCCAAATACTTAATGCCAGTTGTTTTATAAATATTGCAAAAAGTAGTGGTGAGAGTTGGCAACCCTGCTGTACTCATCTGTACAACTGGATGGAATTTGATATATTTTTTTGTTTTTTATTCTTGCTATAGGTTTCTCATATTAATCCATTTCATAAACCTATCTCCCATGTTTGTTCTCTTTAAATATGATTTCAAAAAAGACCACTAAACTCTATCAAATGCCTTTTTGGCATTCAACGATTGAATGGCAACATCTTCATTCTTAGTAAGGTCTATAATATCTAATGTTTTCCTGATATTGGAATAGATTCAGTGACCCAGTATAGACCCAGTCTGATATGGGTGTACTATTAAATGGATCTGTGTGGAAAATCTGTTTGGTAGAATTTTTGCAATAATTTTATAGTCTATATTCATTAAAGATATAGGTCTATATGACCTGCAAAATAATGGATTTTTGTCTTTCTTCAATATTAATATGATTGTAGCTTCTGACATGGATTGAGATAATTGTTCTCTGTTTTCTATGTCTTCCTATAAATTCCAGAGTAAGGGCGCCAAAGTATCACTAAAGGTCTTATAAAATTCTACTGTATACCCATATGGGCCAGGAAATTTACCATTTTTAAGCTGTGATATACAGTAGAAGTCACATTAAACTGTTCCTCCAACTGGCTGGTGTAGCATTTTCCAATGAGTTTCTTATTGTGTGTATTGCTCATTACACTGCATTAATACTGTAAAAGTTTCCTAATGGCTTGTCTAGAGCTGCCTTTCAGTGTGAGCTTACTTTTCAGCTCTCTGGAAGTTTTTAACAATGCAATGTATTAATCAATGCAGGCACTAAGCAACCCATAAAAACTGAGCTGGAACCTGATTTCACTACTGTACTGAACTGCAGTGTGTAGTAGAAATCTGTCTCATCCAGTTTACAGTACATTTGGTATTTATTTGGGGGGGGGGGGAATTCTACTCACCTGAGTTCATTTTCTGAGAACTCAACCATTGACTGCCACTGACCCTCCGTGATTTACTTTAAAACCACAATCACGCACTCTGCACTTTCACTTTCCCAAACCCCCACCCCGATGCAAATACAGTTTATTCCCTGCTAAGCTGGACATATCAGTGCAGTAGGAACTGCTGAAAAGAAAAGTTTTCCACTGTACCAGCTTACTTCAAGTCCTACTTTTGCTCTCACTTACTGTACTCTGCCTGTACACTGATCTCCGATGGCAGTCACAATCATTCACTTTCACTTTCCAGGTCCTCTGCGCAGCATTTTTTTGGGGAGGGGCAAGACAGCTGGTGATCCATGATGGAGTTTAGGGAAGGTACAGTACCTACTGTAGTACTGTGCAAATGCGAAAACTTCCGTACTGCACAGTATGTAAGTGGAGGACGAGAGCACCGAAAACAGTCAGCAAGCAGGCAGGCGGGGGGATAGCGAGCGATTGGTGTGGTCTGCTCTGTATCTACTGTACAGTAAATGAAACTAAAACTAAAAAAAAAGTTTATTAAAGTTTACTTCTTTACAGTACCTCGTCTACCCTTTATGTTTTTATGTTTACTGTACAGTAAGCAAGAGGCAAGATGAATACTGTAGTGCTGCACTGTAACTGTATTTGACAATGCATTGCATGACAATTGGAGTGGGAGCTGAAGTGAATTATATAATGGCTGGAAGTGCACTGCATGTGAGCTGATGATTAGTTGAAAAACAGTTTATAGTGTATGGTAGAATGCTGTTGAGCATGGAAATCCATGTTCCCAACAGTGTTAGTTGTGCTTGCTTGAGTGCATCACGATCTTGTTGTGCTGCACTGAGTACGTCACTGGTGCAGCACAACAAGATCGAATGCATTCACGCATGCACAGTTGAGCAGCCCACAGCAACGCGGAAGTACGTGCGCTGCTACAGATCATCAAGTAAGACTTACAGTATTTTTTCTTGTAGATGTGTTTGAGGGATCACGGAGTGCTGATTATGGTTGCCCATACACTATAAAGGTTGTGTGAGCAACCATACAGTGGTGGTGTTGTAAGATCTCGTTTCAGGGTAACGGACCTCTCGAGCTGCGCTCTTGAGGTCTCTGGTTACCATGGTAACTTCTCGATCACAACTGCCTTGTTGTGTATGATTGTTCATACACAATCCTCTATGTGTTTTAAGCATTTAGAATTGCCACTGCATTAGCAGCACAAAAAAATGCCAGAGCAGTGAGCTTCAGGAACAGTTTAAAGTGACGTGTACTGTAATCATTATAATTTCTTGTAAATCTAAAGGGTTGTCTAATAAAACTCTGTTCTCATCACTTAGTGCCTTTCTTGGCAGATTCTCACGAAAATATCAATATCTTGTTGTTCGGGTTGCATATCTACAGACTATAGCTTCCTACAGAAATCTTGAAATTTATGATTTATCTGTAGATGGGACTTTATGGTGTTCTCAGTGTCTGTCACAATGTTATTAATAGTATTCCTATTTTGTTCACATTGTATCTGATAGGCCAACAATTTATCAGGTTTGTCTGAAAAAAAAAATAATAATTTGATCTGGCTCTTTCAAATGCCCTCTCTGCTCTATAGTCTATTATTTTGTTGCATTTTTCTCTGGTCTGCAAGGTTTTGATTAGGTCTGCCTCCATTCCTGAGTTATTGAAAGCTGCTTTAGCTACTAATAAATCATGTTCTAGCTTATTAATCTTTTCTAGTTGCTTATTTCTGTTGTATGATGCATAAGAGATTATCCTGCCTCTCAAGTATGCTTTTAATGTTTCCCATACCATCAGAGTTGAAGTTTCATTTGTATTATTAGTATTCAAGAATTATTTTATTGCATTTCTCAGATTACATTTAAAGCCTTTGTCTTGTAATAAGATATTATTAAATTCCATTGGTAATAATTGGTTGCACCTTCATTTTTTATAATATAAATTGGGGCATGGTCAGTTTTATGGCTCCATATTTTATCTTTTTGATTATATAAAAATCAAGAAAATATCAGTTCTTGAGGACGATTTATGTACTTGCGAGAAATAGGATAACTTTTTTCAGATTGGATATCTATATCTAAACAAGTCCAGGAGTTTTAGATCCTCCATAAATCCTTTAACCGTTTTTACTGAGTTTCTTTTTATTTCTTGGATATTGCCCGATCTATCTTGTGCTTCTAGTGTCAAATTGTAATCGCCTCCACTAATGTAAGGCTTAGGAAGATGGATCAATGAAATGAAAAAGTTGAAGAAAAAGTCTCTATCATCCTCAATAGGAGCATAAATGCTACTAATTGTAAAAACCTCTCTGTCTATTTGTAAGGTGGGCATGACATAGCGACGCATCCATTCTTGTCTATCTGTTTGTTTGTAATGTCTATGTTTAAAGTGTTCTTTAATATAATGGCAGCCCCCCCCCGAGCTGGTTGTGAATGAAGCATGAAGGCCATGTCCTTTAAACAGATTGCACATATATTTAACATCCCAGCCCTCAAAATGGGCCTCTTGTAATAATAAGCAGTTAGCCTGTAACTGAGTAGCATACTGAGTAATTTTTTCTTATATTTACTCTGTCTCTGGATCCCTTAATATTCCAGCTTAGACATTTTAGTTGTATAGCCATTTCTTGTTCTGTTTTAGCATAGTTGGCCCTATGCATTATTGGTGCGGAGTGACTATGCGCGTGTATCTGGGGCGTGTAGCCTCTCCACACCCACTGCGCCACCCATATGGCATGCACAAAGGGGGGTGTGCAGACCCACTGCACCCGATCCCCCATGTATGTGGACAGCTCCATGCTGGGGGCATTCCGGGGGGGCATGTCAGTACTACGTGGTATTCACTAACCTGTGTAGTGCTGGCCACATGGGTGAGGAGGGTGGCACAGGGTATGCCAGGGAGAACCATGGGCACAGGCATGCAGTCACTGGGGGACCAGAACAGAGCACACCATGCTGCCCCTGACTTCTGGGCAGCAGGAATCAGCAGGGGCAGCGGGACAGGTGAGCACCCAGAATTTTCAGGAGCAGCAGCACCGGGACTGGATGGTACTGTACAGGTCTGGGTGCCTGCATCTGGCATGCACAGTCCTGGACCAGTGCCACCCTATGCATAGGATCCACTATGGGTCCCTGGGGGGGCATCCCATTGGATGCCCACCCAGGACAACGACTCCTCTCCCGGCTGCCCTGCGGAGTCCTGTGCACTGGGGGAGGAGCCACGGACAGGTGGCTGGCATTGGTGAATGCCGGTATGGGTGCACCTGTCCAGGGGGCACAGGGTCGTGGGTGGGGTATGCACATTTCCCTAGTACCTATGCCCCATTCATGCATATGGGCTGATATTAGGATGAGTCATAAGTATTCTTGTCTGTTGTCTGTGTGGTCTTTTCCAATATGGATACCTAAAAAAATGCTTTGCCTGAGTTTTTGATGTTCTCCCCCCGACGCCCCCCACCTTACCTTTACCTAATCCCAGAGTACCCTGACCCATACTCCTTGGTGGATCTAGCCTCCCCCCAGAGAGTTTACAAAGACAGTCAGCATACCGAATGTGGGCCCTACTGGAGCAAGCTGCCACCTAAGCATCAACGAGTTACGTGCTCTGGTTAATGGGAGGAATTACTCATCTCATTTCTGCTAATTCCCTAGTTTTTTAGCTTTCCCCCACATTCAATTCCCTTATTTATAATTGATTTTTGTCAATACAAAATAAGTATGTACATAATCTCTTTTTTTTGTTTCTCCCGATATATGCTTGTCAAATATTACACTTCAGATATATATTTAATTCATCAGCATATCTATCTAGGATGCAGTAGATGGTCTGGCAGTTGGAGGCAGGCCCCCAAAGTCTGATCTGTGCCCTTCATTATGGAAAAAAAATTATTTAAAGTACTGTTCCACTTCTTCTTTGAGATTATTAAAAATCTGTTGTCTTCCATTCACAAAAACTTTTTAGACAAGCAGGGTGTAGAAGGGAATGTGGGATCCCTTTTTCCTGGAGAATTGCTCTAATGTCATCAAATGTTTTCCTCTTAGAATATACTGAAGGAGGTGGAGTTGGGTACACTTGCACATGTAGGCCCCTTACATGCTGGCCTTTGTCCACCCTGGCTTTTCTAAGTAATTCTTCTTTGATCTGGTAATGGTGGGGCTTGACAAAGACAAATCTGGGAAGATCTTTGCGGGTGGAAAAGGCTCTATGTGCTCGGTTGAGCTGTACATTTTCATCTGGGTATTTCTTTCCTAATGTCTTTGTTAACAATTCTTCAAAGTAACATATAGGGTCCGACCTTTCACTCCCTTCTGGGACATTCCTAATTTTTATGTTATCTCTTCTTTATCTGTATTCCAAATCTTCTATGTAAGCAATAAGACATGATGGGGTGTGCATTACGGTGTGATAACCGCACTCCTAGGGGCATAGTTAGGCACGAGGCCGAAGGCCGAGTGCCAATTGCCCCTAGGAGTGCGGTTATCACACCGTAATGCACAACCCCGGAGTGTCTTATTGCGCTTATAAAATGGCCTTCTATTTTTTAATAAAGGTTTAATTATTAGAATAAGTATTTTAACATGAAAAAAGTTGTAATTTATATGTAATTTTTTTTAGTATATTCTATTTATTAAAAGTTTTTCAGCACAAAAAACTTATACACACTACATACAACAAGAGACAAGTACAAACACAGACACATGCAAATCCTGGTTATCTTACTTAGTACATTCCATATATTCCCCTTACAAAGGTACAGTCGAGTGTGCAGCCCTGCCCCAACACCTTCTATATATTCAGATCCCCACGAACAACTGCCTATTATTATTATAATATACAGTGCATAGAGCCATCATCCGCTCCACAGTTATTTATATAATACTAGGATGTTAGTGCCCACAGAAGGAGACCCTTTTAGCCCAGGGTTTGACAGTTGTTCTTCCCCCTTCGCCACCCCCCCAGAGGGGTGTTTCCCCTATACCTATCCAACCCCGTGAAGCCTATATATTCAACCCTGTACGGAGCATAACATTTTCGGACAAACTCAAAGTCGCCAAAAAGGGTGCCCGGTCCCTCAAAAACACCTCCTCCCTATCTCTGACTATTCATGTGAGCCTCTCCAAAGCCAATGTGTGTATAACCAGCTTTCGCCAATCAGCCAGCGTAGGCCCATTCCCAGTAACCCAGGTATTTTGTATACAATGTCTAGCCAGCACCAACGATACCCTTGCCCATCTAGGCAATAATTGCCACTCTTCTTCTCCTTCTATTCTTTCCACCCCAAACAGATAGACTAAAGCGTCATGGGTCAATTGTCCCCCATCCCCTTGTTTACCTCCTGGACCACATTCCCCCAATATCTTACCAGAACCGGGCATGACCAGAAGCAATGAAAAAAAGTGCCTAGCCCTCTGCCGCACCTTCTGCAGTTCGGCGAAACTGCAGGGTGTGCCCGATGTACTGCCGCTGGGGGCCAGTAAATTCTATTCAAGAACTTATAAAAGGCCTCTTTAAATTTATTGCATATCATGATTCCCTCTGGCATACTTAGCATTACACCCCAGTTTCCCTCCAAGATCTGCAACCCTAGATCCCTTTCCCAAAGGGCCTTTGTCGGGCCCATCAAGTCTGGTAGGCTCTGCTTTTCTTGCTTGGCAATTTTCCCGACAAACCCTTTGCATCTTTCTTGGCCTGACATACCATCTGCTCTATTCCATTTGGGTGCAGCCTCCCCTTTCCCCCATACCCAGTTGTCCTACATATGCCTTCAGCTGCATATATCGAAACAAATGAGAAGCTCCCAACCTTAGGTCTTGCCTGATCTTATTGAACTTACCCATCTCCCCCTTCTCCAACAGTACACCTACACACACCGCCCCTCCTTTCTCCCATTCTAGGAACCCCTTATCCTCCATCCCAGGAACAAAGAAGGGGTTTCTCACAATTGGAAGTAGGACAGTCTCCCTCTGGGGCCCCCTCTTCCGGCGCCACAGGCGGTGCCAGGTCTCCAACGTCTCCCGGACCAGTGGGTTACCACTGCCTACATCCCTGTATGCCCGCAGACCCCTGCTGTGGAGGTATGCCATAAGCCTTCCTGGGGTCTCTTCCTGTTCCAGCCCCACCCAACTAGCCACCTCAGACCTGTGAATCCAATCTGCCACACTCCGGAGCTGCACCGCCCTGTAGTATGCACCCAGATCTGGGAAGCTGAGTCCACCCCTGTTTCTATCTGCCTTCAGCCTCGCTAAACTTATTCTAGGCTTTTTCCCCTGCCAAATGAAGTCCATGAACCCTTTCTCTAGCCATTTCACATCCCTCTGCGTAAGCCTCATCTGTAGCATTTGCAAGGGATATAAGATGCGGGGGATAATATTCATTTTATGAGATTTATCCTCCCAATCCAAGATACAGGCAATTGCAGACATCTCTTTAGGTCTGCCAATACTGAATTTATCAGGGGGTGGTAGTTCAGCTTATACAGCTCTTCCCACCTCCGCCCGATATGGACCCCAAGATATTTAAAATCTGACCTGATGACCCTGAATCCCTTTTGCTGTACCTCTGGATCAACTTCTGGGGGAACCCCATAACTTCAGATTTCCTTACATTAATCCTATACCCAGAGAAACCTGAAAACTTTTCAATAATATCCATTAGACATCCTATAGAGCCATCCATGTCCCCTAAAAAAAGCAGCATATTGTCTGCATAAAGCGCCACCTTGTGCACTCGTCCCTCCCTGTCCCCCACTCCCACCACACCCTCATGTTGGCGTATCACTGACGCTAGTGGTTCAATCATCAGAGCAAATAGCAGATGGAACAGAGGGCACCCCTGCCTCGTCCCCCTGCCTAGCCCAAACTTCCCAGACAGGCACCCATTGACCACTACTTGTGCACTTGGCTTTTGGTACATGGCCCTGACCCACCCTATAAACGGGCCCCCCAGACCAAACCGGGTCATCACCTCAGATAGGTATCCCCATTCTACCCTATCGAATGCTTTTTCAGCATCCAACGAGATCACCCCCCATCTTGGCTCCCACTTGTCTAGCCCGCCATATAATGTTTAACAACCTACGTACATTGTGGTAGGACTGTCGCCCCTTGATAAACCCGGTCTGATCTGGGTGAACCACCTCTGGCAAAAAATTCTCTAAACGGGTGGCAAGGACTTTGGCCAAGATTTTCATGTCAACACCGAGAAGACAGATTGGTCGGTAGGAGGAACATTCAGTCTCATCTAGACCCCCTTTCTGTATTAAGCAAATATTGGCCTCATAACATGAATCAGGTAGTACTGGGGCCTGCCCCTCCTCTTCTACCATAAATACCCTCCTCAACACATCCGCCATTTGCCCCCCCAGAATCCTGTAGTACTCGACAGGGAATCCTTCGGGCCCACAGGCCTTTCCCTCCTGTAACTTCTGTATGGCACTCAGGATTTCCAGTCTTGAAATGGGCTGGCTCAGCACCTCTCTCTGCTCATCTGTGAGCCTCCACAAATGTATCCCTCCCAAGAACTCCCAGATATGCTCCTCCTGCCCTATATAGCTTTTCATAGAAACTCCCAAAGCACTCTGCTATGGCCTTTGGGCTTGTGAGAACCTGCCTCCCCTCTCCCCTAATCTGCAGAATCCAAGTTGGGCATCTGCCCCCCTTCATAAGCCTCACTAACAAGGCCCCGGGCTTATTCCCCCACTCAAAAACCCTCCTCTGGCAAAAAAAAACAAGCCTTCCCTGCTTCTTCCCTTAAGAGGGAATTAAGGGCTTCCCTTGCCACTGCCAGCATCTTGGGGGCTTTTCCCCTTTCTCCTCCTCCCACCCGCTTCTCGAGCTCTTTCACTTGCCTTTCTAATTCCTCCCTTTTACCCCTTTTCTGTTTTTTAATCCTGGCCACATAAACTGTTATAGCCCCCCACATATAGGCCTTACCCGCCTCCCAAAAAGTGGCACTGGAAACCTCTCCTGTATCATTCATCTCCTCATAGAGCTTCCATTGCTCTGCCAGGTATTCCCTGAATGCTTGATCCTTAGCAAAGTATGTAGGAAATCTCCAAATTAAAGACCTACTCTCAGCTCCCCCCCGAGATGCTCATCACCACCATGGCATGATCCGAAATGAAGATGGGGCTATGACTTATCTCTTTTATCCTCCCTACCCAGCCTCTAGGGAGAAAAAAGTAATCTAACCGGGACCAAGTCTTATGTGGATTAGAATAAAACGTATACTTCCGCCCCGTGGGATTGACCGCCCTCCACCCATCCACCAAATCTAGATCCGCAATTCCAATTTGCCACTGCCCCATGGCCTCCGTCACTCGCCCCTTACCCTCGGAATGATCCATCTTCGCATCCATTGTCCAGTTGAAATCCCCCCCATGATGAGCCCCGGAAATTGCTCCCTGACAAGCAAGCCCAGCAAAGAGGAATTAAAAACCAGGTCGTATACTGCTGGTGCATAGACACAGCCAAATGTCAGTGTCTCTCCTCGCCAAACTCCAGTGACGAAAATGTATCTGCCCTCCTTAGGGTCTCTCACTACCCTTTTCACCTCAAAGGGCAAATTCTTATGTAAGAGTATTGCTACCCCCCTTTTATGCGAGGAATAAGAGGCCGCTAGACATTTCCCAACCCAATTCCGCACCAGTTTTGGCATGCTCCAGCTCTGTCAGGTGCGTTTCTTGCAGCAATGCTACCTGTGCCCCCTTTCGCCTCAGCACGGTAAGAAGTGCAGTCCTCTTCACTGGGCTTGCTATACCTTTTACATTTCAAGATATGACATTTAGATTCACAAAATCACCCATCTCATCCTATATAACTTTTCATTTTTTTAGGGCTGTTTTCACTTGACATTACATTATGTATATCCAGCTTTTCATGTGACTCACATGCACCTTTATATACTTCCTTTGATTTCTGCACACTCGACTACCACAATTAAGATATAACCAGGCGACTATATTACTAACTAAAACAGTAAGAAATCTATTTATTCTAACATTTATAACTAGTCCCCCCCAAACCCTCCCTCCGGTCCCACCCTCCCTCCTTCACCCCCTTTTGTAAGCTCTCCTCTTCCCCCTCCTCTCTATAACACTAATTGCTAACATAGCACAAGTGTAGATTTAAAGACAATAAAGAACAAACACTCAACACTTCTCCCTCATAACCGAAATGCTCGTCCCGCCACCCCTGCCCACAGCCTGATTCTTCCTTCCAGAACTGTCCCACTCCCAGGAATCCCATAGATGTCGATCTCTCCCAATCCCGATCAGCGTCCCCTCAAGCTGTCTCTCCCTTTGCCCTAACTCTCCCTCTTTGCCCTCCCCCTTAACCTATCGTAACCCACCTCCATCCCAGTCACCCAGTCATAGTCAACTCTCCCCCCCACAGGGTTTCCTCCCTTAAGCAGGCTCGACCTCCCCCCTACCCCTCTTTTGTCCTCGTCTCAGCACCAATTGAACCTCAACCCCCACTTCCCCCACTGTTAGCCTTCCCCTTAAAGGAGGTCTCTGTGCACTCCTACACCCCCTCCTCATCCCACCCCACCGCATTAGTTCTTGGAGGAGGGCCATCCACACCCCACTCGAGTGGAGGGGCCTATGACACTTTCCTCAATCCCCATACCTCGACCTATTCCTCCCAATCCCTCACCCCACCTTCGTCAGCATGACTATAGCTCGGCTCCCAGCCCCTGCACCCACCCGGCCCAAAAAACTGGACCACCTACCATATGCATTCACATTCGCTGCTCACCCCTCCTGTATTCCATCCCCCAACTCCCCACCCTACCCCCTCCAAAGAGGTCCCAGGATGCTCTCAATCACACGACCCAGAGCAAGGTCCTTATCATAACCCTAGGCCTCAAGCTTTGAAACCACCCCATAAGATCTCCCCACTCTAGGTTAGCATGCCTTCACCTAACCCCTATTAATGCCCCCAGACCTCCCCTAGACCTTTCTTCATCCCTTCAAACCAAATACCTAGTTCGTACCCTCTCCTCACCCCCATCAACACACCCCCCTCCCCAATTAATGACAGTAAATGAAAATATTATGGAGCCAGCAATATCATAGGGGTGGTGCAGGGGATCAGGCCGCGCCATCATAAAAACACACGCTAGGCCCTCCCCTGCTCCTACCTCGTCGGCGCTAGAGTTCTCCACATGACAGTGGCTCTCAAACCTTCAGCTGGACTCTCATGCACTGCCAGTCCATATGGGAGAGCCCTACAGGAAAGCAGAGGGGAACGTATATCAAGTCCCAGTCTCAGAGCTATTCACACCCCTCTAATCCATAGTCCTTCAACCAGGGCTGAGCCTTCTTCCATCTTCTCCAGGGGCTGTCTTCCTCAGGAACAAAGGGCGCAACGGTGCCAACTAGGAACACTTTCAACATAACTCAGTCTACAGTCTGTAGCCATGCAGTCAAAAAGTCCACCGGAACAGCGAAATCACAACCTCTCATCATCCACCTTCCAACTCTTCGTATCTCCCCACCACCTTTCAGCTCACTCTCCTCTTCAGGCCCTTTACAAACTTCTCTGCTTTCTCGAGCTCCCAGAAGGAATAGGTTGCTCCCTCATGTTTAATTCTGAGTGTGGCAGGGTATACCAGAAAATTTTCCACTTTAAGGCTCCTGAGCTGGGCCATCAGCCTGTTAAAGGCCTTCCGCTTTTTTAACAAACAGGCTGAATAGTCCTGCAAGAGGAATAATCTGTGGCCTTCAAAACCCAGGGGACCCTGGGATCTGTAGGCCTTCAACAACGCTTCTCGATCCTGGAAGTTATGAAAGCGCATAATTATCTGACAAGGGAGCCGCCCCACCGCAGGCCTCGGCACCACAGCTCGATGTGCGAGCTCTAACTTGACCTTCCCATTTTTCATTGTCAGCCCCAGCAATTCAGGCAAAACTCTGCTGCAGAATTCCAGAACATCCTTTCCCTCCAGACCCTCAGGGAGCCCCCTCAGATGCAGGTTTAGCTTCCGATGATAATTTTCCTGGTAATCGAAAGCCTCCTTAAACTCCTCCAACTCCCTCTGTAGAGCACGAACCTGCCCTGGGACTGTTAGTACTTCATCCTCCAGTCTGGAAATTCTTTATTCAGCTTCAGTTACTCGAGTGCTCTGTTGCGCCTGATGTTCTAAAACCTTCTGCAATTTTCCATCCAATTTATCCTCCAGTTTTATCAGACGCGGCTCCTGGGCTACGATCACCTGCCCTGTGAGCTCCTTCCCCAGAGCTGCCACCTCCACCGCCGAGAGCGAAACGAGGCCTGCATTCTCCCCTCCTGGGCCTGCCATCCCCTTTTTTCCAGTTTTTCCAGTCGCCCGCTGACTCTTAGAAGGCATCGAAGTTAAGTATTCCTCCATTACACCCTCCGCTACATGAAACCACCGTTTTATTTGCTCCGTGGTGGAAAATTCCGTTAATTAATCTTTATTTTTCGGCTGTTTCGGCGGAGCTAGAGGGAAACACGGCTTTTCAGATAGCTGCTCATTAGCCCCTGCCATATGTGATTTTAACCTAAAGTAGTCCCTCCATCTTTAATTTACAGCTTTGCCTTGTGGTCTTTTCAGCCAATGGAGCCCCCATATATGTAGTATTGTAGTTCTCCTGCCGTCCACCCTCACCTCCCACAGTTTGCTTTGTTGTTTAAATTACACATTAAATATAGTAGTTGTAGAAGTCTTTTTTTTCAATGGATGGAAGAGGGAACTGCAAGAGAGCACCTCTCAGTTTGTAGTCAGTTTTCAATCGGGTGCTGCACTGTAGTGGTGAAGTTAAAAAGAGAGATTGTGCTGTTAAAGAGAGCTTTCAGCTGTTTCTTACTTCACCTCGGTACATCGGGTTCTGTGTTTGAATGAAACCGGGCAGGACCTGTCATCAGAGGAGGAGAACAAGTGTGTGTGAGGTAAGGGGTGGCTATACAGATGGCATATTTTTTTTTCTATTGACGTTGTTGTTTAGCAGCTGACAACGGCTTGCTCGCTCCTCCAGCCAGCTTTTTTTTTTACCAGCTGCCACCGGCTCACTCATACTTTTAAAGCAAGCCGTCGACTGTCTCTACTTACTTCAACTTGCCTTGGTAGTTTCTGTGTTTGAGTAAGAACTGGCAGCACCTGTAAAAAGGAGGAGAACAAGTGTGTCTGTGATGTAAAGGATGGCTGTACAGACAGAATTTTTTTTCTGATCTGAACTTGTTCAGCAACCACTAATGACTCGCTCGCTTCTCCGTCCTTCGCCTTTTTTTACCAGCTGCCAGCAGCTCGCTCACTCCACCTTCCCTTGCTCCTCCCCCCCCTCTATTACAACAGAACACCAAAACAAGTAAATAAAATAAATGAGAGAAAGCTGTGGGTATGGCTGTATTACTGTTAATAACGTTAGCGGGCTAAAAAATGGCGACCACAACTAACTGTGACATTCTAATTAGAATGTCAAAAAAATGAATCACGGAGCATCGGATTCTGTACTAAGGCTGTTTTAGTCGGACTAATTATTTATAGTGCAACATTGTCCCATATTGCACTATAAATAACCAATCAGATAGCTCCATTGGTGTATGCCATTTTATAACTTTTGTTGTTGTTCAGATAGTTCCTTTTGGTATTGTTTGACTAAGTTTTGGAGTGGAAACATTTGATCTTCTGCTTCTCCCATCCTGTTTCTACTTCTGAAACTCTTTCTTTTAGTTAGGGAGTCCATTTTGTAGCCTAATGTGGCTATGGAGCCTTTAACAGAGTCAAAAGATATATTTATATTCTGAGAGCCTTGTCGCATTTCTGCTAACATAGCCTCTTGGGCCAGTTAAAATTTCAGCAGGTTTAGATTTTCTCCTGCTGTATCTACATTTTTTATGGAGTTGGTTTTTGACAGGCACTCCTGTACATTGAAATGTATTGCTCCCAGATTATTATCTTTCAGCCCCATTTCTGTATTTAATATATTTCTTGCTCCAGCTTCATTTTGTTGTCTTGTTGGATTGGCAGCTGCTTTGTTTATGTTTTCACGTTCTGTATTATCCATTGTCCTCTGTATTGCCTGAGTGTCTATTCCTGCTATGTCTTGGCCCATGGCCAGATCTTTCTATGTGGCTTTGTTCTTGTCTATGATTTCATTTCTATGCTCAGCATTGTTTTGATAATTTTCCAAGCTACTTCATGTAGCTGATTTGGCTGCGTCTCCAGTTTCCATTGTCAGTGGACATGATATACCCTTTTCCTTTGAATATGGGCTCCTTCCACACTTTCCATACCCAAGACTTCATTGCTTCATCCTGCAATTGTGTATTGTAGACTGAGAATTAAATCCATCTGCTTTTTTGGCTGATGGTGCCCATGGTAACTGCTTTTCCTTCTGTGGTAGTTCTTCTCCCTTGTTTCCCATCTCTGTCACTTCCTCACTTTGTTTTTCAATTGGAGACTGGAAAAAAGGATTATGAATGCTAATAACTTGCCCTTCTATGTTTTTTTCACTCAAGGTGGAAGCTGAGGGCAACATGTACGCATCCATTGAACCACAGCGAGCAAACGAGTTGGTAGTTTAAACGAGTAGTTCACTTTAACATCCGCTTTCCAGTGTTTTACTTTTCCTACTGCTACTGGCTGAATGTATTTACTCTTCTACATTCAGTCCTTTGAAATTAAAGTTAGTACCATTGACCTGTTCAGGAGACATAGCACTAGTCGTTGAGTGGGCGGCTTTTCTTCTAGTAGAGTGTGAGGAAATGGCTGGTTCTGTCTCCAGCTCTTTTACACGTCGTATTCTTTTGGACATCCTAGTAGCATGCTCTGTTGGTACTGATATCAGGAGTGTTCAGCAGCATTCTCTGTTCAGTTTACTTCATTTTTAAACAACAAGGCAATCCCAGGCATAGTAGTCACAAAACTGTCTGCAGTCTCTGGTTATGTTTCATTTTCATTCACAAGGGACTAACACTGCTTGTTGCTCATCAGGTGTGCAGCCAGTCACTGAGACACACTCAGCCCACCATCTTGGACATGAGCCCCCCTGAGGAATGCTTCCTGTTGATTAGACCTCTTTGCTATGGGTTTGCCCACCTGAGCCTTCCTAAACGGGGCCTTGCTCTGCTCTTGTCTGGGATGCTAGCCTTGCTGGTCCTATTGGCATTTCTTTACTTGACTGGGCCTATCGTACTCTAACCCTCTGGGGAATTAGCTGATCCTGCTCTTTGGGCATTTAACTGGGGCCTGCCCTGCTCCTTTTGGCATTTGTTAACTAGGGCTTGCCCTACCCCTTTATTTTGTCTCCTGTCCCTCCTGGGCTGTTCTGGCCTTAAGAGGAAAACAACAAAGGCCACTCCAGAGAAATGTGCTGAATCTAAAATAATACAAAAAATTGAAAAAGAACGGCACCATCCACCACTTGCAAGCAGTGTACGCAACACTTTTATTACTTACAAAGTTCGCATATATCCATATAAATGTGCCAGATAGGGGAAACTGGTCTGGCCATTGTTTGAGCTGGATCCTTTTTTCTCCCCATGTGGCATGTCTATATGGATTTGCGAACTTTGTAAGTAATAAAGGTTTTTTTTTTTTACACTGTTCACAAGTGGTGGATGGTGCCTTTTTTTTTTTCATTTGTGCTGTTCTGCCCTTACTCATGCTTGGCTGGGTTTCATGCTATGGTATGGCCTGCCTTGCCCCTCCTGGGTGGTTCCTGTCATTGGGGCCTTGCCCACCCACCTTTCAGGCTTAACACTTCTTGTGGCTATTTCTTTTAATAATTAAAAAAAAATCCAGTATCACTGCAGTCAGCACATTCCCTTTGCTGCTGTTGCTAACTCACCATCTCAGTGGGGTCACTCTTCCTAATGATGGAGGTGCTGTGGGTTGTCTGCCATGGGACCCTTGTTGGGCCTGACTTGCTCCACTTCTCCTGCTGATGCTACCTCTCATTGCCATGACCTCACTCTGGTGCTGCTCTCTCCCCTCTCAGCTTGTCTCATCACCACATCTCCATTTCTGCCAGCCATTAACGTGGGTCCTGAATTTACTTTAAATTAGAATAAAAAAACAAATGGAGCTGTAGAGAGCTCACACCGCAGCCATCAACTCTTGCTCCTCTCAGCTGCTGACTGGATCTGACTTGCTTCTGGAGGTCCTTCCCTGCTGCTGATTCAGTGTTGCTGCTGACTGGATCCATTGAATGGACTGATGCCACATAGGGGTCTACAGGAGGGACACCGAGAGGAAGGCTTCACACAAATCAGACAGGCCAGGACATGGTGAGGGACCCTGCAAGGCATATATAAGTCCATCCTGTTGTCACTGGCTGCCATGGTCACTGGCTAACTCTCACATGGCTCCTCTGCTAGGTGGATGACTCACTTTTTCCATAGTTGGGCTTCTTATATTGCCTGCCAATGTTCTGGGTGCTGATCCCTGGCAATGTTGGGAACAACCAATTGACCAGCAAGAGTCGGCATCCTTTATAAAAAACTGCAAGGTGGGAGTAAGGCGTGTGCCACTGGTGGTGAAAAACTGCTGAGGGGGGGAAAAAAAAGCTGGCAGATTTCAGTTTACTCAAGAAAAATGATTAAACTGTGAATGGGCTTTTGTGTGTCACTGGCCCTTATTTTACTGTACTCCCTCTCCCAGCCTCTGTATTATTTTCCTGGCCAGAGGTCTGAGGGGCACATTACTAGGAGGAACTGTGACACATTGAGGACCCTGACCAACCATACTGGGCCCAGCTTTTTGAGCACTACACTGTCACCTCTGTGACAAGTTGAAATGAATGAAGGAGACAAAAATGGTAGAAGAATTGTAGGAATGCACTAAGGGCAACATGCTGGAAGTAACTAAAACTTAAATAAAACAGGTAGATAAAGCAATGAGGCATAGAAAGGCAATCTGGTACAATAAGTAAGTGAGAAAAACAGTCTGGGCAAGAGCATGGCATTCAAGAGACGTAAGTCAGACAGTACAGACTAAAGAGGGAGGTATATTTATTTATTTATTGAATTTTGGCAACCAGGTAAGCCCACTGAGACCAATGGTCTCTTTTTATAGGGGTGACCTGAAATTAGTTACGTGCATAAAATGACTTTGTGCAAAGATAGCAGGATAAATCACAGACCACAGGAGTTAACATTATAATAAATCATAGGCATTTTACAGAAAATGGAGGACAACAAAGCATAATGGACTAAGCCAGGTAACAACACCGGACATAAACATTAGTTGTATGTAGAAAAAACATACAGTAGCTTTTGGGTTACAGTACCCAGCATGTGGACTAGTGCATAAAAGGTAAGGCAAGAAACTAGTCGGGGTGGTTTAAGTTCAGCGGTAACAAATGCATTTTTCTCACTGCAGCATGTAGTTTTTTAGGTCTTTCTTGAAGCTGCTAAGGGAGGTAGAGTTCATTAAGGAGGCAGGTAGTGTATTCCAGTAATGGGGGGGGGGCAGAATAGGCAAAGGACCTTTTACTCAGATTGGTTTTGACTCTAGGGATGTAGAGGCTGTTGAACCCTGAGGAATGCAAGGATCATGACTGGGGCTTCTGGGCTATTAGACCATTGAGACTAGGTGGAGTGTATGCCCTAGTGAATTTATAAGTAAGGCAGAGGAGTGGGTACAACATTTTGGGGGTGAACATGGGTCAGTTCAGAGAGGAAAGGACCTCACAATGGTGTCTGTGTGATGGAGATTTTGATGCAAAACAGCTTATTTTGTTGTAGAGAACATCCAGCTTTTCCATGTCAGTGTTTCTAAGAAACTGGAGTAGGGGGCACTAGAAACCACTGAGGGGAGAACTTTTCCATATTCTGGAGACTACATCTAATGAAGGACATAGGCAGAGTGGAGGTGGTCCAGAGAAGAGCAACTAAAATGGTGAGGGGTCTGCAACAGAAAACCTATGAGGAGAGGCTGAGAGAACTCAATATGTACACCCTTGAGGATAGACACACTTAAATACTTAAATGGGGTAAATAAGGAGGAAGAGATGAGTATTTTTAAGAAGAAAATGTGTTCAAGAACAAGGGGGCATGATGTGAAGCTGTAAGGGGGTAAATTCAGGTGAGATATAAGAAAGTTCATCTTCACAGAAAAAGTGGGGGATCCCTGGAACAGGTTGGTAGCCAAGGTAGTTGGGGTGAAAGCAGTGGAAGGATTCAAGAAAGCTTGGGATAGGCATAAGGGAATCTTAGAGGAAAGACAAGGGACAGGAAGAAGAATCGGAGATCATGCAGGGTCTGCGGGGACACTGTAGGTCGGTCAGATACTTTGAAGGAGATACTTTCATCGTAGCACATCTATGGTCATGTATTATTTCTGTGTTTCTACAGTATATTTAGAAAAGTTAAAGGAGTCTGAGAATGTCATCAGGAGAGCAAAATCAAAGAGCTTAGGATAGCAGTGGGAATTAAGGATGATGACAACACCTTCTTCAGACACATCATAAAGATAAGCAAATTGAAAGGTGGTAGAGTTAGGCTAAAAAATGGAGAACAATGTGTGGAGGAGGGTAAGGGGAAAGTTGATATCCTTAACAACTTAATTTGCTCAGTTTTCACAGCTGAAGCAGTGGGCCCTCTTCCTGAATGCAAGGTTAAACCTGGGGCAGAACTGCAACATAAGCTTGAAATGGGACAAATACCAATACTAAGAGCGTTAAAGGGACTCGGGGCACTCAGAGTGGACAAATGCCCCAAACCATATGAGTTGCACCTTAGAGTGTTGAGGGAAATGAGCAATGAGCTAGCAGAACCATAGGTGATCTTATTTAACCACTCACTGGAGACTGGAGTAGTCCTAAGTGACTGGGGAAGAGTGAATATAATCCCTCCTGAACAATCAAGGAGGCAGTATAGCACAGTGGTCTAAGGCTCTGAGCTGCAAATCTGGTGAAATCCAGCAGACCAGACCTGGGTCTGAATCCCATAGCTTCCACTTGCATACTGTGTGACCAAGAGCAAGTCACTTAACTTCCTTGTGCTCCCAGGTCACTACTGTAAAAAAGCTTTCAGCTTAGTGTGCTATTCCTGGTTAAACAATCAGCCAGTTAAACCTCGATTGTGAATAAACTCACAGAGTCTATCCTTAAGGAGGCCCTTGTAGAATACCTAGAGGCAAGTGGCCTCCAGGACAATCACCAACATGGATTTCTGAGGGGAAGGTTGTGTCAAATAAACCTAATCAATCTCTATCACTCTCTAACCCAAGCAGTGGACATAGGTCAAGCAACCAATGTGCTGTACCTGATTTTCGGCAGAACTTCTGACTCAATCCCACAAGGGAGACTAGTAAAAATTACTAATGGGCCTGGGGTAGTGAGAAGCTCGCCAGATGGGTTGATAGTTGGCTGAGAAGGAGAATCCAGAGGGTAATAGTAAATGGGGAATACTCTGACATCAGGGATGTTACTAGCAGGGTGCCACAGAGTCCTGTTTAATATATTCATCTGTGACATACATGTAGGGACAAAGGGCAACATCTCTCTCTTTGCAGATGACACTAAACTTTGTGGCAGGGTGGACTTAGAAGAGGGGATAAGGGATTTCAAAGACAATTTAAATACTCTGGAAAGATGGTCAAAGTTATGGCAGCTAAAATTTAACACACAAATGTAAAGTTATAAGCTTTAAGCTATAAGCAAAAATAACCCATAGACAAACTATTGGCTAGGGGATGTAGCAATCTGTCCTGTCAATGAAAAAAGTGATTTAGGAATAATCATTAGTGATAACTTCAAATCATCAATGCAGTGTACTAAGACAACAGGATGCTGAGTTACACGGGGAGGAGCTTTACCAGTAGAAGGAAGAAGGTGGCACTGCCCGTCTAAAGGTCATAAGTACTGTAAGACCTCCCCTGGAGTACTATGTCCAATCTGGTGCCCATACCTCAAAAATAATATGTATTGCCTTGAGTCCATCTAGAAAAGGGCCACAAAACTGATCACTGGCCAGCAAGGAACATCTGACAAGGAAAGGTTAGCCAGCATGAATATGTACTCTCTGGAGAAGAGAAGGGAAAGAAGGAATAATATTTTACGCCTATAAGCACATTAAAAGGGTAACCTGGTTAGAGTACGGAAGCCTATCTAAGAACTACAGTCATACTACTACTAGGGGGCACAAATATAAACTTGTGGAGGGGGGGGAGTTTCAGGAGTGATGTGAGGAAGTATTTCTTCAGCAAAAGAAGGTAGAACAGCAGGAACGTGCTCCCAGGAGAGGCGGTGAAGGCCAGAACAGTGTCCGGCTTAAGAGAGCATGGATGTATATAAAGGACTAGTGAAACTACCTTGCCCAGGGAACTCTAGCAGTTGGTTTGTAGATAGGTACCAAATGAGCCTGACTTCATGGATCTTGGTCTTCTTTTGACATCACCTTTTTATAATTCTATATCTTGTCCACACTTTTTATCAAGGTATCTGTTGAGTCTGATCTTGAAGGTTATTACAGTGTCCACTGATACCACATACCTCTGAAAGTCTATTCCAAGTTCATAACATAAGTAGGGAAGATCCTATATTCTAATTGTCTGTTACCTGTGCATTAGATCTGTCTAACGCACAGGTAAAAACAAGTACTTAGAATCAGGACACAGTACAACTAAAATCATTGTGCTGCATACTGTTTTTATTTTTGAATATGACATAATTTTACCCCCTCATTTAAATGAGGGAAACTGCTAGTACAGGAGAAAACTAATCACCTCACCACAAAGCAAACACCATTTTAACATCCTAAACCAGTTTAAATATTCTAAAGTAAACACAAAGGTTTCAAGTTACAGCATGTTACACTGCTCAGATTCACTGACTGCTCCTGCTATCAGTGTGAAACTTGATGCAAACATCCCTCATCTCACTTTCTTTGGTCACACTATGATCCTTAGTATGTGGAGGCAGTATTCCCATGTCACTCATTTGTTTCAGGCACTGATTTTAACTTTAAAGCAGATACTTTCATTGTAGCACATCTCTGGTCATGTGCCTTACATGTATCTCAGGTCATCTCTGTACTGCCGCCATCCCAGTCACACTCTGCTTCACAGCCATGACTTTTTCTGCTGCCCACCTGCTCGCTCGCTCTCTTGCACTCACTCGCTCCCCAGCTTCATTCAAGTGCTGCCCCGAGAAGCCTGATCTAACCTGCACTTTTATTTTTCTCCCTTGTGCTGTGACAGTTTTACTATCATTACTGCACATCCTGTCATCAGAAACTACAGCTTTCTCTCGCATGCACAGCACACACAGAACACTAAAGCTGCCCATATTATAGTGTATGGTGGAATGTAATTGAGTACGAAGTTGCATGAACCTGCAAAATTGGTTGTGCTTCAGTAGTGATGTAGCTACTAACGCAGAATGACTTTTAGTTCTGCTTTAATAGCCACATCACAATGCAACTGTCCACAACAGTGCTGTTCATAGGACGGGGGAAGTTGACTTCTCGCATGTGCGAGCAGACCAGCCAGAGGGCAAACAAGAAGTACAGGTCCCTGGAGGCAAATGCTACCACAAAACAAGAAAAGTAAATGACCTTTTTCTTTTTGGGGTACCATACACTATATAGAAAAGTATATGGGAGTCCAAATACACAACCACGATATTCTTGATACCTCGTGGTTTCCATGATGAAAGGGACCTCTCGAGCTTTGCCCTTGAGGTTCTCATCATCATGGAAACCACTCAGTATAAGAATAGTGTGGCTGTGTATAGGCTTCCATACACTATCCTATATATTTGTGACTAGCCTAATGTTCAGAAGCCTGCTTGCTTGCACCCCGCTCTCTCTCGCTCTCTCTCTCTCTCTCTCGATAATCCAGTACATCTTCCTGTGCATGCCAGCTAATGGTCATTAACTTATTTCCTTCCCTCTCTCAATAATGTCAAGTTTCTTCTGGCCTGAGGCTCACAACTCTGCTGAAAGAGCCAACTTTTAATATCAAAATAGATAAAACTAACTGGCAGACTCTTGAAGCCTGATATGTGTGTGTGTGTGTGTGTGTGTGTGTGTGTGTGTGTGTGTGTGTGTGTGTGTGTGTGTGTGTGTGTGTGTTAGTTACACAACTTAAGCTACAGAAATGGACTCAGGAAGCATCAGGGAGAACTACAGCTATGGAGGACATTGTAGGACAATTGTTCTAAGTTAGAATACAAATACAGCAGGTGGTAGAACTATTATGTAAAATTTACAACTATTTAACAATTTTATTTTGTACCCTATTAATCTGGGTTTGTATATGATTATGAGATACAGAGTTCCATTTTATAAGCACAATAAGATACTCTGGAAATGTGCATTAGACAGTTCTAATACATGGCATGGGGCTGAAGGATGTGGTCTATAGTCTAGTGCCCTACTACACCCCTGGCTGTGCATTAGAACTGTTTAATACAAATCTCACCTTGTCTTATTGCTTATGTCAACCACTCAGTTTGTGAAGTGGTTTAACCTGACATTTTCCCAAAGCCTCCTCTTATTCTGTCATCTGTACACATCCTCAAGAGGTACATTTGAGCTGATGACATTATCCCTTTCAGATATTATAATTATGTCCCTTCTGATTAATTTTTTTTCTATGAAGACAGCCTGATGTTTTCTAAACTTTTAATCTCCTTGGTCACTGACCTCTGTACTTTCTCAGTTATGTCAATATTATTCTTCAAATATGCAGCCAATGGCTTAATTTCCATAAGGCCTGACATAGCTCGGAAACTAAGTCCCTGTGTGCAGCTCCCTGGTGCAGGGGAAAAAATCCTTGCACTTGCAAAAATGCTATGTTTTTTAGCACTTTATGTGCATGGGTGAAATTTTCCTTTTTTCTTGCAGCTCCAAAAAAAAATGTCATGCCTGTTAATACCAGACATAGCATTCTTGGTTGTGCAAGGGGAAACCCTCCTGTGCGTAATTTGTTTTTCCATATGTTTGCACTTTTTTCACTTTTGAAAATCTGTCCCCGGAACTGTACACTGCACTCAAAGTGGGGTTTGATAAAAGACCTGTAAAGGGGCATTATAATGTCTCTCGATCTGCTGAAAAAGTTCTTCCTGAAGTATCCCAGGATTTTCCCTGCCTTGCTAGCTGCTGCCCCATCGTTGCTCCCATTTTAAGTTGCTGCTGAGCCATAATCCCAGCTTGTTTTCCTGCTTGGCTTCAGTAATTGCTGTTCCATTTAGGTAGTGTCTTGCCTTCATGCCTTCATGATAACATATTCTTCATTCCTAAATGTATCGCTTTGTATATCTCAATGCTGAAATTAATCTGACATTTCTGTGCTCAGGTACAAGTACAAATGTTTTTTATTGATTGACTGCAAGTCATTACAATGTTTAAAATACACGCATAAAGATTCATTCAGAAATTCACAGAAACTTAGATGTGTCATTATATATAGAACAATGGGAGGCAGATTTTTATGTTCAGATAGGTAATTAAAGTACCTGCAGTGAAACAGGCTTTCACTGCAGGATCAAACAATAAAAACATTTGTATTGGAATGAATAATAAAATGTCTATAGTAGAATAAAGGCTCTTAAGTGTGCACTCATTAAATGAACATAACTCAATATTTCAAGTTATTTAATATTTTCCTGAAAATTACCTAATAGATCATTTTCTTGGGCTTTTTGTCTAAAAGGTACCTTCATATTTGCATTCCTATAATACCTTGTAATACTGAAACATGTCTTTAGACATAGAGATACAAAATCAAGCTCAGCTCCTGATCAATTATCCGAATCAGCTGTTGATAGTTAAAACCACACAAGAAAGCCACTCTGAGTTCAAATTATAAATTGTCAACCTAAAGGACACTCTAATAGCCCCTGAATCAGGCACCAGATTAGCCATAAAAGTCCATTACTTCAGATCATATACAATTAAGAACTGTGTCTTATAATGGACAAAGGACCAACATGTCCCTGAATGAGCTGTGCATACAAATTGCATACCATTATAATAGTTCATTTCACCATCAAAAGAGGCTCACCATCCAACAGCAATTTCAAACATGAGCAGAAACCAGCCCAGTCAGTCCCGCATATCAAAACAATTACAAGAACAAGAAATAACAGGCGTGCCAATAGGCATAATGCAGTGTTAACCCAAATGAATCTAAATAAAATATGTTTCCCAAAAGCATTAACAAATCAAACACTCAAGACAAAGAATACAAATATAGCAACTACAAAAATAGACCTTGAACAAGCTAGATTCCCTTACAAAAGGTACCTTAAATTTATACTTAGAACCTTTTACAAAGTTCATATAGTTTTGGGGCCAAGTGGTCACTACGATCATTATCAGTAATAAATCAAAGGCTCGCCAAAATTCGGGTTTCAAAAAGTCACTGTTTATGTGCAAGAATATACTTTAAAACCTTTAAGAATAGGCTTATAAAGTCTTTGTTATGCTGCTCCAATTCAATTCTAAATGTAGCTTGACCGACTCAGAACTTTATCCACCACATTACGATAATAGTTTAGAAACGCTAAGCACAGAAGTAACATGCCAGGATTGTGATAGGCTGGATAGCATAATGGAGTCAAAAAAGTTACTTTGACAGGCACTTTGGAAGGATATGAAAATGTACACCTAGTACAGGGAGAGTATAAGAAGATCATCACAGAGTTCCTCATTCAACAGCTCCATTACTGATTATTAATTCAAGTAAAATGAGTCACAGCTTCTCACTGGTCTATTGGTGTGGATCTCCCTTTTCATAGGGTCCTTATTCGTTTGCACACAGCAGTTGCACCAATTCCACCAGTACTCTTAAGAAGCCTTTGTGTAGTGGAGGACTCTGTTTTTTACCCAACTCCCAGTCTTTTCTAAACAGCATGGCACCAATCATCTTATAACAACTCTATACATACCAAAAGTGCCGATGATATAATCACCAAAGTTAAAGAATTTCCATCTGTGCATCGAACCTCAGTATACCTTCCATAAATGTATCTCTTCGACAAGGCCAACTGTAAGTTAAAAAGCAGGTATACCTGTAGATTGGTGCTACATGTGACTTCCATCCACTTTAGCAATAACATATAAAAATTGGACTTTCCACACACTTCTAGGACACTCGTCTCAGTTCCAACTTAAGGCAAAAAATCATATCAGTACAGCAGGCTCTGGGCCACAGCATTAAATTCCCTCCTCTTCTTATCAGTGAGGTTCTGTGGGGATAAAAGGATAATATCACTCATCTGAGCATTGCATCTTTTATTTTTAGAAAGTGAAGACCCCCTTTCCCCCAGGCAACAACAGCATACATGTATTAGATGAATACCAGACATGTTGGGACTTAATGTGCTCTTTCCAAAGGGTATTATTCTCTTTCATCTTCCTACAGTGGTTCGGACTTAGTTTTTCTTTTTCCTTCCTTAGTTCTCCACACTGCTTATCTTATATTCTCATTCTCTATGAAAATCTCCACTCTAGCCATAGACATTAGGCATACCGAAACAAACCAAAAAAGAATGCCAAAACTGGCCATCGATCAGCAAAGCAGTTCACAGCTGCCCAACTTAAAAGGACAGTCTGCTCATTTCAAAACTCGATTGCTGCCCTGTCATAGAGCAACCGGCAGCAAGGCCTGCTGAATTCGATGTATGACACTCGGTGCTTAGACTCCCACAAAGACTGTATTCTCTCACTAGTAGTCCTTTCAAATATTCAGTGGCACTAGCCAAAGCTAAAATAAATTAAAATAACCCGAGTTTCATGCATTTCTCTGCCCACTTCCCAAGCCTGTGCAGATGCTTCTGCATTTTATTTATTTTCTGATGTGAAATAGCTACTTTTCCATCTTGGTGTCATTGGCAGACATGGTGATCAAGTTTTCAGTGTGCACCTCCAACTCACTTATAAATACACTGAACAATAATTAATTTTTAATTGTTTTTATCTCTATGTGATGTTTTTATTGTATAAATTATTGTTCTATTCTCTTCTTTCATACCTCTTCCCCTTCAACATATATGTAAACAAGCTTTTCAGCTTTGTATGTCTTTCCTGGTGAAACTTTTGAAATTAATCAATCAATAAATAAATAGATGCAGAGGTCAGCATGGACTGTTGTGGAGGGTCAGTGAATCAACATTAAAGCTAAGCACCTGTAGAATAAATTACAGTAACTGAGCCAGGACATAACACAAGGTGGAATAAGAAGAGATCTTAGACTGAGATTACGGGAAAGATTTTAGTCATGATTGTTCGTCAGATTAAGGAATCCACTCTTGACAAATACCAGATCCTAGTTTTTAAGGGTAGCTATCCATCCAGAATGACTGCCACATTTCTGTCTGTCCTAACAACTATAGAAGGTCCTTGCCTAGTCTGCCTCCTCAGATCCTAACTCCTCTCTAGTGACCCTTTCTCTTCCCTGCCTATTCATTAATATTCACATCTGTCTATTTTATGCATGATTGAAGCCCCCCCACTGTTTTCACCTCCACCACTTCTGCTAGCAGTCTATTCCAGACATCTGCCACCCTTTCAGTGAAGTAGTACTTCCTCACATCCATCTTTATCTCACAGCCAGCTTCATCACATGACCCTGGATCCTGGTGCTCATCCTCCATTGAAAGGGACTCTCCTTCTGCACCCTGTTCACCTCTGTGAAGTACTTGTGGGTCCCTATCATGTCCCGTCTTGCTTGCCTCTTCTCCAGGGTGTACATATTGAGATTCCGCAGTCTCTCCTTGTAGGGCTTTTGATACAACCACTGCACCATTTGTACATAGGAATATACAAATCTGCCAGCAGAAACAGGCTTCATGGTCTATCAAGTCTGCTTGAGTAGGCAGTTAGCACCCCTAGATTGCAGCTGCCCAGTCCCTCCCTCCCTTACACCTCCAGTAACTTCTCAACACTACTTACTCAGGACCACCCCATGCCCTGTCCCATAACCTTTTGCTGCCCTCCTCTGGATTGCTTCCACCCTGTCTATGTCCTTTATGAGGCAAACTAATAATGAAGTGGTGCACACACTGATAAGACTGAGACAGCATGAGCTGGCTCCAGGACAAACTCCCCTACGTAGTGCTTCTGAAGTAGAGCTTTGTCAGGAGCCCTTTCTGAGGTGCGGCCTCCAGAACTGGACACAATATTCCATGTGTGGTTTCACCAATGAGCGATGAAGACATTGAAGAGGGACGATCCCAGTACTGAGCCACAAGGCACCCTACTGATCATTCTTCCATCTTTAGAGTGAGTGCTCCTAACCACTACCCACTGTAGTTTATCTGTAAGCCAATTTCTAACCCAGTTTATCACTTTGGATCCTACCCCACAGGCTGCTCAATTTCTTAATCAGTTTCCTGTGTGGCACAGTGTCAAAGGCCTTTCTAAAGTCCATATAGGCCACAACCACTGTCATCTTGCATGTCTCTCCTCCCCCCATGAATCCATGCTGCCTTTTAGTCTTGCAGCCCATTTGATTCATGATACTCTACCAACCTTTCCTATAACAGTGTTTCCATTAATTTCCCCATTACTGAGGTGAGTCTCAAGGTCCTATAGTTAGTTGTCAGCTTCCTGACCGCTCTTATGCTGCGGGATCACGTCCACTCTCCTCCAGTCCTCTGGAACTATGCCTATTTCAAGTTAGTTGTTGAATCAGGCTGTCAATGGGGCAGCCAGTACCTCCCTGAGTTCTTTTAGTACCCTTGGATGTATCCCATCCAGTCCCATAGCTTTGTCCACTTTCAGAGCTGCAAGTCCCTTCAGTACTCTTTCCTCTGAAAATGGACTTGAGTCTGCCTCCCCCATTCCTGCTGCTCCCAGGTTGTTTGTCTCTCATACCTCCACTGTGAAGTCCGAGAAGAAATACCTGTTTAGGATGTCTACTTTTTCTCGGTCCCCTTCTGTCCACTCTCCCTCTGCCATTCTCCTTATTCTTACCTTCCCTCTCCTTGCCTTCCTGTTCTCACTTATGAACAGGCAGAAAGTCATATACCCATTTGCTCCCCCTTTTGCTATTCTTTCAACTGTCTGTGCCTTTGCTCCTCTCACAGCCTTACCTGCTTTGCTCTGTTTTACCAAGTACACCTCCCTGTCTTCCTCCCTTTGCATTCATTATAATTCCTGAATGCTACCCTCTTTTCCTACACCACCCTGGCCACGCCCCTAGGGTACCATAACAGTCTCTTTTGCCTTTTGGTTTTACTCACTTCCTTCACACAGAGGCTGGTTGCCTTAATTATGCCTTCCATTATTTTTCCCCACTGTTCCTCTACCCCTCTTTGGCAATCCCTCCCTAGGGAGACGTTTCTGAGGCAGTCTCCCATTTCTTTAAAATACACCCTCCTTAAGTCCAGGACCCTCGTTCTCATATTTATTTATTTATTTAACAAATCAGAAAGACCTTTGAGCCAAGGGCTCTTTTACAGAGGTTCCATGTCAAGTCACAAGAATAGCAAATTACAATGGTTTCAGTAAGTAGTACAACATGGGGGAAAGTAATTACATAAACAAAAGAACAATATGGCAAGATAAATATTGTGTCAAGTGCAGCCAGTGGCCTTGTCTGAAGAGGGGTGAAAGAACTTACAAGGAGAGAAAGTACAGGGGGTGAATTGAGAGGTAGAAGGAGCAAAGGAAGAGCAAGAAGGGAGATTCCACAATGAAGCTTGAGCAGGAAAGACCCACAGGGCGGGGGGTAGAGGGAGAGAACAAAGTGAGGAAACAGAGGAGAGAGAGGGGGGAAGTGGGAATGGAGGGGTAAGGGAAGGGGGATGAGGTAGGATGAAAAGGGGGTAGGAATGGGAAAGGGGGCAGCAGCAGCATAGGGCTATACAGGGGCAAATGGCAAATGAGGGAGGTCCCAGTGTATTTAGCTGTCAGTAGAGATTAGGTATAGCAATCACAAGATGCTCTGGAAACTAGGAATTTATGCATTGGCTTGCCTCTGCTCCTGTCTTCATGTTAAACCACACTGTATGGTGATCACTGGTACCTGGAGACTGCCCACTGTGATGTCTACAGTACTGTCCCTGTTTGTAAGCCCCAGGTCCAGCACTGCTCTGTCCCTAGTGGGTTCATTGACTAGCCGCCTGAGAAAAGTCCCCTGTAGGGAGTCAAGGATGGCCCTGCTCCTTGCTGTAGCTGCAGCTGGAAGTCTCCAGTCCACATCTGCCAGACTGACTTCCATAACTAGCAGCACCTGCCCTTTATTTGCCATCCTAATGATGTCTTCCTTGAGTGCCTTATCCAGCTCCTCTTCCTGTGCTGGATGTCTGTATACAATCCCTGTATGGATGGCGGCCTCAAAAACCTGTCTCTAGGATAACCCACAGCACTTCAAGCTCTTCCTTTTCTTCTGGATGCCCCATGTTTCCATAGCCTTGATTCTCTCCCTTGCTCGCAGCCATGCAGTGAACACCACGCTGCTTTTCATCTGCCGCTGACGAGGACTAGCCCCGCCGGCTTCGCCGGCTGCCCTACCGCCCCCACCACCACCCGTGGTCGTCACTGGGATTTATAGCTCTCATCACGTAGGTGGGATTATCCTATCAGCCCACTTTACCATCTGCAGGCTATAGTAGCTCGCCACTAGAGGGCTGTTCTCACTTTCTCTAAGTGTGTACCTGCTTGACTGCTTTCTGAGTGACTTCTAGGCACATTTTTATTATGTGATTCTGGGTCTCTGTGCTCATATAAGGCACCACACTATTGGACTTGAGCTGTCTCTTGACTCCTCTCCCAGCCCTAACCTCTGCCCCAGTTCTTAACCCCACCTTTGACTCCTTTACTCTTGGAGTTCCCCCTGGGGCTCTGTCAGGATCACTCTTCCTATGCACTGGATCTCTGGACACCGCACCTAAAGCCTAGGGGCTCTGTTAGGCTCACTCTTATTGTGCACTGGTTCTCTGGACACTGCACCCAAGCCCAGGGTTATCTCACAGCCCAGTAAGTCTGAGCTATGGCTCCTCTCATGCAGCTGGTCTCCACACCCTCCTATCCTGGTCACTCAGCAACCCCACACCCCCCCAAGCAGCCCCCTGCCTGGCTGTCAGAAAAAGGCCTAAAAATAGCTCATCTAAACATCCACAACATACTACACAACCAAGCGGAACTGATAGCATGGGCGACCCTGTATGAGCCTGACATCATGGGTATCTTGGAAACATGGCTGAAGCCTGGTATTCCTGACACTGCATGTGCCATTCCGGGTTACAGCCTCATTAGGCGGGACAGTAAACGTGGGGGGGGGGAGTACTCCTATACTTTAGAGGGCACCTAAATGTATCCGTGGTGTCTCTATCTCTGCCCAACCCCACAGGTTGTGAATTCATTCACTCCCTCTTGCTGCTCGGCAACACAAAAAAGGTGCACCTGGTCTGTGCCTATAATCCCTCTAAGAGAGGCTTACCCGGACTATCCTCTCTACTTGACCATGTTAAAGGCAAGGTTGGGTCTAATGAGGTGCTAATCCTGGGGGATTTCAATCTCAGCTGGTTGGGGCCAAATACCAAACTATTTGAGCCGCTTCTGTCTGGCCTCGCCCTCAGTCAGACCATCTCAGTACCCACTAGGACCTCCTCCCTGGGGGGACAAGGGGTCACATATTGACTGGTTACTGAGCAACCGTCCGGATAAAATCATCCAATCTGGCACTCTCCCGGATGCGATATCTGATCACTCACCCATTTACTGCATCTGGGGGTCCACCGCCCCTAAAATTCCCAGTAGAGTGATTCAGATTAGGGATTATTCCAAGTTTATCTTAAAGGACTACTTGGACGACCTACGTCGTACCGACTGAACTAGGGTACTTAGCACTAATAACCCTACCATAGCACTGGACCACTTCCTAGCAGTTCTCATCCCTCTGCAGAACAGGTACGCTCCCCTCACAAAAAAGGAGGGTGAAGAGTACTGTCACCAAGTGGCTGCATGGTGGACTACTCACTCTCATGAAGCAGAGAGACAAGTGCTGGATCAACCACAAAATTTCCAGTGACACACAAGACCTCCTTGAATATCGACGGCTCAGAAACTCCTGCAAGGCTGCAATACATGCTGCCAAGAGTGAGTTCTATAAATCAGCTTTGCTCAAATTGGCCTACAACCCCCGGTACTTCTGGCAAAACATCAAAAATATGGTCGGTGTGTCCGCCAAGCACTCGGTCGTCGACATGAACGTAGAGGGGGCCAACCGTAATAACCCCCAGACCATAGCCTTAGCATTCAACTGTTTGTTCTCTGAACTGCCTGCCTCCCCTCACTTCCCATCCCCCACCACTGAACCTCAGGGCCACTCCCCCCCTCCCCCGTCCTCCTTTTTACCTGAAACAAATCTCTACTAGAGAGACTCAAACTCTCCTAGCTGGTCTCTCACACCACTCAGGGGCGAGTTATGATAACCTAGAGCCTAAGCTTCTTAGTCTGGGGGCGCCCTTCCTCACCTGGCCAATGACCCACATATTTAACTCTTCTCTCACCTCTGGAATCATACCTGACATATGGAAGGTGGCCAAGGTTGTCCCGGTGTTTAAGCACGGCGACCCCAAGGAGATGAATAACTACCATCCCATTGCCATACTCCCTGCTACCAGCAAGCTACTTGAAAAGGCTATAGCTGGACAAATCTTCCATTACCTGCAGGAGTATGCAGTTCTCTTCCCTGCACAGCACGGGTCCAGGAAGGGGCATAGCACATCCACTGCTATTGCCATGGTCACCTCCGAGGTCAGAGCCGCCACAGACGCTGGCAAATTGACTGGGGCCATCTTTGTCGACCTCGCTAAGGCCTTTGATCGGGTCGACCACAATCTCCTTCTCACCAATCTACTTGGGCAAGGCTTCTCCCCCCAAGCCCTTGATTGGTTCACCAACTACCTTGGGGGGAGACAACAACTCACTTGTTTTAACCGTGCCCTTTCGGGCCTTTCCCCAGTCAGATACGGAGTACCCCAAGGGTCCGTTCTTGGTCCCATTCTGTTCTCCCTCTATATAAATGAACTTCCCTCAGTTACTACCTTCGGGTCTACAACACTCTATCTGGATGACCTGGTACTATTATCTAGCTCCCAGGACTCCGCTACCATCAACTCCCAACTCAACTCTCAACTCTGACTTTGGGCATATCCTTAACTGGCTCGTGGGACGCAAGCTCACCGTTAATCTCAACAAAACCCACGCCATGTTATTCGGGTCGGCAGTCAAAATCGCATCTTGCCCCTCCCCCCTTGCCATTAATGGGGGGAATGGCTCCCTCCTGCCTGTCCTGAAATCTGCTAGGTACCTAGGGGTCACCCTAGATCCTCAGCTTGATCTCACTGAGCATCTCCGGAACATTTGAAAAGCATCAAACAGTAAGCTCGGCTTAGCATACAGGGCCAAGGACTGCCTCACCCCACCCGCTCGGCTCACCATAGCCAGGGGGATCCTCCTACCTACGCTCTGCTATGGGCTTGTTGCCTTTGTGCCGGTCCCGAATGCCTCCCTAGCAAAATGGGACACGGCTTATAACAACATATGTCATTTTGCCCTCTCCGCTCCTTACCTTACACATCAGTGTGCCCTCTATGCCCGTCTGGAGTGGCTTCCCACTGATAATCACTGAGCTTTTGTCCTTGGTACCATGGTTGATAACATAGTCCGAACTGCTTGCACCCCCGCTCTTGCCCTTCCCTTCAAACACTGCACCCCAGCCTATCAGATTAGGTCCAGCTTGACTCTGGCTTGCAAGGTCCCTAGGACCCGCTCCCTCACTGGGGATCGGGCCTTCTCTGCCTACGCTTCGAGAATCTGGAACTCCCTCCTTGCCCCAGTCCGAGCCGCCCCTTCCCACTCCAGCTTCAAAACGTCCCTCTGGAAATTCCTCAAAGCTGCCTCCACTTGTCTTTGTGCCAACTAGTTGCTGGCACTAGCGGCTGCCCGACACCTCTTCCACAAGCAGGTTTCGGCCTCAGCCACTCTCTACTATAGCACTTCTCACACTCGTGGCTGCCCGACACCTCACCCACAAGCTGTTCTTGGCCTCCGCCTCTCCCCACGATAGCACCTCCCACTCTCCTCTGTCAGGTGTCCCCCTACCCTTCTAGCTCCCTCCCATGTGGCACCTGAAGTCCCCTCACTATTCTTGCCCTGCCCACTGGGCCTGCTACTGAATTGGGCAGTTCTCCCCTTGCAGATCGAGCCAGACTCCGCCGTGGTGGTCCCCCAGGTTGGGTTCCTCACCCTCTCCTCACCCACTAGCTCCATGCTGTCTTACTGCACTGTTCACTCTACCCCTTGCCTGTTCCCCGACACTCACCTGGGTTGTTTGCTGATTCAGGCTCCCCCCTTAGTTTACCTGTACCTGTAGTTCTCCTAACTCCATGTTACCTTGTGGGCTTACCGTATTTGAGTTGTGGTTGTACTCATGTTTGTTAGCTCTGACTCTGTACTATGTCTGTATACTGTACTCGGGCCCCACCTGTGTGTGGGTGAGTTTGTTCTCTGTCTATGCACTATGTTCATTGTACTGAATTCTCTCAAGCCCACCTGTATTGCAGGCTTGTATGCTACCTTGAATATGTACCATGTTTTTTCTGTATTGTAACCTCCCGGGTCGCACCTGAAAATAGGCACTTGTTGTCTAGTGTGCTTACCTGGTTAACAAAAACAAATAAATAAATAAATATTGCACAACCCCCTCCTTCCTTCCATGTCAAATAGAGTAGCCCAGTATGTCCATATTGCAGTCCTGACTGTCAGTGCCCCATGACTCAATTATGACCACCAAATCCAGGCATCAGTCTTCCATGATGACCTCCAAGTCTGCAATTTTATTTCTAGACCTCCTTGCATGGGCACACATGATTCTCCATACCCTACTCCCTCCCCTGCCCCCCTGCATTCTCCTCCTGCTTGTGTTGCTCCCTAAAGCTCTCACTTCCCCCTCTTCCCTTGTCACCCTCTTTGTTTCCTGTCTGTCTTACTCCTCTATTCTTGCATTCTCGATTTATCACCCCCCCTTGTCCTGTGCTTTCTCCCCACCCTTTTCTTCTTGCCTCCTGGGTGATCTTTTCCTTGGCCCTCCCTCCTTGTTGCTTCATCATTTGGGGGGGCACTTTTTGTCTCCTTGGGTATTGCAGCCCTCAGACTAGTTTAAATGCTCATTCAACTAACATTTAAACCTCCCACTAAGGACTGTGTTCCCCCTCCTGGAAGGGTGCAGGCCATCTTTCTTATACAGGCCCACATCCTCCCAGATTGGCCCCCAGTCCCCAGTGTAGTGAAGCCCTCCTCCATGCACCATGCCTTCAACCAGTTGTTAAAAGCTCTAGTGCTGAGTGTTCTTTCCTCTCTCCGACCGTACACAGGTAACACCTTGGCAACCTGCTTAAGACCCCTCCTCAGCTCCCTGAAATTACCCTGAATTCCCCCTACCCTGTCCCTTGCCAGGCCATTTGTCCCCAGGTGGAAAATGACATCTAGCTCCCTCCCATCTTCAGCCACCCAAGCAGTCCTCTGGATCCACTCCCCATGCCTTCAAGTTGAAGCACCAGGAAGGCACCTCACCTCCCTCTCCTTTCCACCTCCAGCTCCCAAGTGTATCCCCCTAATGATGGAGTCACACCTCCAGCAGATGCTACCTCCTCAGCTGGGGGACTCTTTCTCTCTCCTTGGGGGCCTCCCTTTCTGAGGACTCACACATCCTCCCTTCTCACTGCTTTAGGTGCCTCCTACAACTGCCCTATCCCGCCAGTATGGCAAAGCAGTTTTGCAGTGATACAGAGTGAGGAGTGGGTACTCTACCTGCCACCTCCACCCTTCCAGAGCCCACCAAGATGTAACTCATAACCTCCCGACCCAGACCTCTGCGCCAACTCTGCGCCTTAGTGCATGGTGCGGAGTGTGGTCACGCCCCCGGTACAGCCCCGGACTGCTCATGTGTATACATGTGTGGGTGGCCAGGGGATCCTGTGTGCACTGGGCTCATGCACTGGCTGGGAATGCTGTTGGGGTTCCGATGGACCCCTGCTGGGTGGCATTACAATGTAGGGTTGCCTAAGCGCCTCAGATACGTGGCACATAGGCAATCAAAGCTTTTGTGAATAGACCCCATACTTATGAAATCACAGTTCAAGAGTTTATAAAAAGCAGGACTAGTTCTGTGATTGATTCTGATATTGAACAGCAAGAGGGAGATGAATCCAGGACATCAGTAAAAATTGACTAAATCCTGGTAACTCTGGCTAGAGTCTTGTTGAAGCAGTAGAATTAAAATGTCATGCTGATGTTATGTTGATGACGTAATTTCTAGTTGTAAATATCTTTTTATGAATTGCTTAGCTGACACATAGAATTCAATTAGCCCAATTCAATTAGGACATACATACGTGCAACACAGGGTCAAGGGTGGGGACTCATTTTGAGAGTTCAGTGCTAGCAGGCATGGCCCAACAGGGGTCCACGCAAGCAAATGGGCAGACTAGATGGACCTTTGGTCTTCTTCTACCATCACCTTTCTATGTTTCTATATTATACTGTGTAAAAAGACGTTAGTTTCAGATTTTTGTGGCTTATTTTAGAGGCCAATTTGAGCTAACTCAAGCTTGTGAAATTGTGTTTATATAAATTAATTTTATCTTCAGCAACTTTATTATACTAGACACATGATGGGTTATAAATATATTTAACCTCTGACCCTAATAAGGGCACAACATTCTTGATCTTATACATGTATATGCTCCCAGAGGAGCTGTAGATCTTAGTTTTTTTGTGGTTGTATCGGCTGCCGTGGAGCAGTGAGAGGTGGCCGCATCGGTGGCAAGGAGTGGCAACCAGAGAGCTTCTGCCACATCAGCGGCAAAGGGGAAGTGCTGCCATAACTCTTACCACATTGGTAGCACAGGTGGAGGAGAGGGAGGTGGCCGCATCGGCTGCAAGGAGAGGCATCCAGAGAACTTCTGCTGCATCAGCGGCAAATGGGGACTGCTGGCTGAAACTCTCACAGCAAAGGCGGTACAGCTGGAGAAGCCTATTACTGCATCAGTGGCACAGCGAGAAAAAGCATCAATCAATGCCCGAGGGTGGGCTTTTTGACTGGTAGCTGGGCTATAAATAGCCACAAGCCCAGCCACAGAACCAAATTCCCCAGAGGAGCTGTAGATCTTGTTTTTTTTTTTGTGGTCACATCGGCAGCCGCAGAGCAACAGGGGGTGGCCACATCAGCAGCAAGAAGTGGTGACCGGAGAGCTTCTGCCACACTGGCAGCAAAGGGGAACTGCTGCCATAATTCTCACCACATCAGCAGTGCAGCTGGAGGAGAGGGAGGCGGCCACATCAGTGGCAAGAAGGTGCATCCGGAGAACTTCTGCTGCATTGGTGGCAAAGGGGAACTGCTGGCTGAAACTCTCACTGCATCAGAGGTGCTGCTGGAGGAGCTTATCACCGCATTAGTGGTGCACCGAGGAAAAGGACCAATCAGGCCTGTGGGCGGGCTTTTGACTGGCTGCTGGGCTGTAAATTGCCTGACCGCCGCGACCAAGTCTCCCAGAGGAGAAGTAGATCTTGTTTTTTGTTCTGCCCACTCACCCTGGCCCGACCTCTATTAAATGGTCTTAGTGGGAGGAACAAGCTAAGAAGTCATGGCCAGGGGCAGGTCTATCAGAAGAGGAAGTGGAGACCTGGGCTGGGCTATATACTCTGGGCCAGCCTGTAAATGCTGACATTTGTCTGGTAACCTAATTCCTTCATTCTACATGGGTCTTCTTAGCTTGTAAATGCTGACATTTGTCTGGTAACCAAATTCCTTCATTCAGCAGGGGTTTTCTTAGTCAGGGAGCTTGCCTAGTGGGCATTGGGAGGGTTCAAATTGGGTTACAGTAAGGTTGGTGAAAAATGTTGGGGCAACCGACTTGGAGGGGAAATCAGAATGGGATGGAGATGGGGCTATGGCATGGTCCTCAGACCACAAGGGCAGGCATCTTTGGAAGGGTGGTAGGGTGTGCTGGGTGTGGGCTGGCCATGGTACTAGCCTTGGCTTGGAAGATGGGGGGCTGCATGGTGTGCTGACAGCTGGCACAGCTAAAGGAGGAGGTCAGGCGGATTCAGGGGGAACATGAGAGATGGGCACAATGGAAGGCTCAGTAGTCAGGGGGAAATGGGGTTGTCCCCTTGCAAGAGGACACAGGGGTTGCAGGATGGATAGATAGATGGATGGATAGACAAAGATCGAGATAGACAGATAGATATGGTAGATAAATAGATAGATACAAAGACAGATGGATAGATAGATGCAATAGATACTGTAGATAGATAGATAAAGAGAGATGGTGATAAACAGATAGATGGATGGATGGATGGATGGATGGATGGATGGATGGATGTCTTGATGGATGGATGGATAGAGTGAGAAGTGTTAGAGTCTGCAGACTCATGATGCCTGATTCTCAAAAGTCACGAGAATGCTGCAAGCTCTGGGTGCGTCGAACATATGGCGCATGGGGCTTGCATCATTACTCTGCTGGCGATCAGGATTCTTGGTCCTGTGTGTTGATTGCTGCAAGTTAGAAGAGTTTTTTTCTGGTCTAACTTGTGGTAATTTTGGGTACCCTTTTTATAGAGCTTGTACCAAATATTTGGAGCAAGCTGCCGTAAATTGGGAACATTGTTGTAAATGTGCCTGATCTTCTTAGCTGCTCTGACCGCCGGGTTTGTTGCAGGGTTTGATGCAAGCCTTGCATCATCCTTCATGAATCCGACCCATGGTGTGGTGTTGCTTTAGAAGCTCTGACCATTATTAGAGATGATGTAACTACAAAGACAGTAACATTTATTTAGAAGGCTTACTGTATGCATCATACCAGTGCAAGGAGGGGGAAATCCGTTCTCTTTAATGATTAAGTTAACCACATTTTATGGTACCCGTCAATCTGTAAAATAGTCTCTTCACTTTCTTTCACTGAACCCATTCACAGTATGTAAAATGTAAAGGATGCTGAGATCTAACTGCCCATTACAGATAATGCAGGATTTAATGCACATTTTCACTGCAGTGCCCACTATGAGGGTTCTCAAAACTTGTTCTGTTTTGCAGTCATCTTCAGAGACTGAGAAATCCAGTAGTCCACTGGACTATAAATAATTGTTACTTTTCCAAGCAGTCCCATGAGCAAGTTAAGCAGAATGGTGTATTTCATCGTCTATTACTGAAAACTGATCTTCTGTGTAGTACCAGTTTACTATTTTGTTTTTTGGTAGAACACTTAGATTTCCAGTATTTTAGCCCTTTGTACTAGACATGTACTATTTTTTTTAACTCGTCTATTCCTGCTTCTCTGCTGGTGCTTGGCAGAGCTTGCTTTACACATACATGATTTAGAGCTCTAGTTAGCACTTGTTATTTTAGAGTGTTTAAATGAACACTGTCAATCTCCTTAGGCCTCAAAGTGTCTCTAGTTTAAACAAAAATGCAAATTATGATTGGTCATGTTCTGCAGAGATTGGTGATGTAAATGATAGTTTGATTCTGATTCCTTTTTATTTTTAAAAGTGAAAAACAGACTGTCCACTATATTGATGTTACAACACCAAAAAATGTGTTTATTTGCATTCCCTGATCAATTCTCATTGCACCTTTCTTGGACTTGGGATCCCCCCCAACACAGTCTAGCCACTCATAATGTGGTGGGAGGAGAGGGGCCTATTGCATAATTAATGGCTGCACTGTTTTGAGGTGTTTCTAGTGTTCAGGAAGTATGCAATAAGAGCAGAATAAGGATTTGAAACAAAATAAGTGTTGGTATAATTGCACCATTAGCATGCATTTCAGTTCTGCTAAGAAAGGAAGCAAATAAAACAACCAACAACATCAATGATTTTAGAGAAATTAAGCAATAATAAAATGTGGGGTGCCAACCAGAAGTAAGATAATGCAAAAAGGGTCCACAGTGTCCCTTTAAAAGTTAACTTTCTGTCAACACTCATGCCCAGGTAATATATATTCTTAACCACTCAATTTTCTCATCATTTGTGCTGCGAGAGTGAGACAGGTGGATGTTTGTCTTGAAGGACATAGGCCTTTGTGTTTTCTGCTGAAACCTTCAGACTGAGGTCAGAGTAAGTCATCTCAGTGAGCTGACCCTGCCTGATGATGGCTAATAGTGGAAAACACATTGGTAACTAATGAGAGTGAAAGAGGGTTATTGGTAGCATACACTAGGAACAGTGGGTATCAGGTTACCAGAGGTTTCTGCAAGTTTTTGTCTCATCTCCGGAGTCCCAGTACTAAGGTCCTTAGAAATAACTGTTAACAATTACCATTAGACATTGTCTACTACACCCTATTATACTATTGAAAGCTGCAGCTGCCTGGAAGGCAGCAGATGTACTTGATATACCCGTGGTCTTAGTTTGTGTCTTACATTTGTTATGTACTGCTCTCGTGAACTAATCAAATATTGAGATGCACTGGATCTAGCACAGGACCATTCTGTTCATCATCTTTCTCAGGCATGGAAGCTAGGAGACTGGTCACACTACTCCATCTCAAATCCCTTCAAGGTCTATTTAAGAAGTTGTAGCTCTCTGACTGGCATTTTTTTTTTCTGTTAGGTTATTAGTTTTTGTAACTCACTCTCATTCACAAAGTATAACTGGAGTATTTATTCTCAGTGGATAATCATTCTGGTAAGCTCTAATGTACCTCAGCCAGTGGCCTACAAGCCTAGTCTTTAACTTGCAGTTACAGTACCAGTATAACTAGCTCGGCAGTAGGTAGAGACTAAGACCACAGTACAGTGTACTATGCTAGCAATTGCAAGAATCCCCAAAACTAAGGTGCAAGGGGCACTTTAGAAAATTGCCTCAATGAACTAGGCCATTTGGCCTAGTCAGTGGCCCTTAGCTTACATCATGTTTCATATTATGAGAAGAAGCAGTTACCAACCACACCTGAAAGTCAGTGTGATAGCCCCCAGGACTGGTGAGCTGCTACTCCAATGCAGGGATGCTGCTTCTCTTGATACAATCAAAAAGACAGGACATCTAGGTGGCAAGTCCTTCATGTCCCAGATCTTGCAACCGGAAGACAGGCTGGGGTAGGTGATTGCAAAGAAGGCTAGTCTTTAAATTAGACTGGATCATGTCATAGATTTCCCTTGTAAAGCGACTGCAATTCCCTGCAAGGCAGAGGGTAATCAAGGCAGCAAGCAAGACAAATCATTAAGTACAGTTGTTAATAATAGAAGCATCACAAAGCAATATTTATCTGCTGTTTACCCGCTGACATTTAATGATAACTAGAATTCATAATTTTCTGAAGAGCAATAAAAAACTATTACATGTGATTCTGCTTGTAAACCTGTATCAGCATAAAAAAAAGCAAACCATTCAGTTTTTGAAGCTTTTCTAAAATATCTGGTTCCAATTATGTGACACATCTGTTACCTATAAACTCTGTAGTGTAATACATTATAGTGCCAACTACATGTAAACTTATTTGTTGAAGGCTATGACCCAGCCCAGTGAAAGCAGAATAATTCTCAAGGCACTGATGTCCTTGGGAAAGGCAATAAGTGTACTCATTGCCAGACTCATCTTACAGACCCACAGATCCTCCACTGGAGCATCTGTAGAGCATGAGGACATGGAAAGCAATGTCTGGTTGCTTATAACATGCACTACCATCCATGACTATGATGTCATCTTGAAATAAGAGTACGTGCTTAGCATAGACCATCAGTATCCAGTCAATTGCAAGATCAGTTCCTAGCTCTGAGATGTTTCACCTACAAGACAGCAGCTACCACGGCAGCATGACAGCAGTGCTAACACCCAGCTACCTTAATCTCCCTGACACCAAATCATAATAATTAGAAGGGGCTTATGTGTGCTTTATTGACAGGGAATGTTGGCCAAGACACTGGAGAAAATCCACTACTTTTATGATAAGTGTCATGGAATTATTAATTTACATCTGGACAGCCAGCAGAAATCTGCAGAAGGGCCTCAGTTTAACATCCTATAAGGACAGTAGAAGGGGCCTCGGTTTAACATCCTATAAGGACAGTAGAAGGAGCCTCGGTTTAACATCCTATAAGGGCAGTAGAAGGGGCCTCGGTTTAACATCCTATAAGGACAGTAGAAGGGGCTTCAGTTTAACATCCTATGACAGTAGAAGGGGCCTTGGTTTAACATCCTATAAGGACAGCAGAAAGGGCCTCAGTTTAACATCCTATAAGGACAGTAGAAGGGGCTTCGGTTTAACATCCTATAAGGACAGTAGAAGGGACCTCAGTGTAACATCCTATAAGGACAGTAGAAGGGGGCCTCAGTTAAACATCCTATAAGGACAGTAGAAGGAGCCTCAGTTCAACATCCTATAAGGACAGTAGAAGGGACCTCAGTTTAACATCCCATAAGGACAGTAGAAGGCACCTCAGTTTAACATCCCATAAGGACAGTAGAAGGAGCCTCAGTTTAACATCCCATAAGGACAGTAGAAGGGCCTCAGTTCAACATCCTATAAGGACAGTAGAAGGAGTCTCAGTTCAGCATCCTATAAGGACAGTAGAAGGAGCCTCCGTTTAACATCCTATAAGGACAGTAGAAGGAGTCTCAGTTCAGCATCCTATAAGGACAGTAGAAGGAGTCTCAGTTCAGCATCCTATAAGGACAGTAGAAGGAGCCTCAGTTTAACATCCTATAAGGACAGTAGAAGGAGTCTCAGTTTAACATCCTATAAGGACAGTAGAAGGGGCCTCAGTTTAACATCCTATAAGGACAATAGAAGGAGCCTCAGTTTAACATCCTATAAGGACAGTACAAGGAGCCTCAGTTCAGCATCCTATAAGGACAGTAGAAGGAGCCTCAGTTTAACATCCCATAAGGACAGTAGAAGGGACCTCAGTTTAACATCCCATAAGGACAGCACCTAAACAGTGTCTGTACCGGACATCTGTGCAAGTTCCCAGTGGGAGACAGGAACCCACAACCTTGCAGTCTTATTTCCTAGAGTCAAGCAAGCAACCTACTGAGTAACTGACACTGCAAAATTATTACCTTATTGTAAATAATTATAAAATGCACAGGTTGTCCCTGTTACAGTGACACTCAAACTACTATAAAACAAGGTTGTGCTTGCATCCCCAAGGAAGGGAGAGTGACTTCTGGAAAGGGACTTGGGTGGACAGTCTGAAGGGACCTGACAGAGAGGAAATAAAATATTGTTACAGCACACAGGAACAGAAGGCTTGATAAAAAGCAGGCTAGGGTAAGTGACAAATATTAATTCCTGGATAATAGGATACGATGTACTCAGATATGAATATCAACTATTTTTTATTATTCATGGATATTTGAAAATTAATTAAAACAATGCAATCCCCGCTATTTAGACAAACCTCTAGCCCTCTCCAGGTGTCCAGGATTAGTTCTGAGTCCTTCCCCTCCTGTATACCCACTCACCTCTCGATTTCCACCCCTCATTCCACTCAGATTATTATTTTATTTAAAAATTACAGTGCTTCTGTCACTGAGCCTGGAGCTGACATGACAGCATATTTTGCTAAAAAAAGAAAAAAAGCTCACTAGCATAGTGCCCAAGTCCCTAAAGGGACATTTATTACATGTGGGGCCCTCTTCCTGATCCTGGATCTCTGATTTGGTGGTGGGATGGGGTTAATAGTATTGAAATCCAGCTGGCCCAGTCAGTATTCCCTCCCCAACCCACAGCACATATTTCTTTTACAAATTAGTCTATCAGTTGACTGAACCATGCCACCGGAAGGGAAAGGTAGGAGCAGTGCTCCGCATCATGGATGACACTAGGGCAGGCATATTGATTAGTGCATTGTGGCAGAGGTGCACATACATTTCTGTTGAGTTGCAGAAATATTTAATGAAAGTTGCTCTTGAGCTTGCTGGATGCAACACAAGAAAATCTGAGTTTTGGATGCATTGCCAGATTTAAGAAACAATGCAAAAGCAACTCATTGACTCTGGAGTTTAATGAGGCTTGTTCTGTAGTTCAGCGTATTTGAGGATCTGCATAGCCACTGCTTAGGCAGTTTAAGGAGGGGAGCTGACCTGACAAAAAGAAGACCCACAGAGATACTTAGATTGGTACCTAGTGATAGCACCCCTTGTTAAGTGAGATAGGTTTAGGGTCGATCACCACAGTCTCAATGTGGAGACAATAGAATTGGTGAGTGAGTAAGTAAGTATAGGGAAAGCTAAAAATAGAGCCTTCTCTGTACATACTTATTTCTCAGCAGCCAAAAAAAAAACCAGTCAGTACCAGTAATCAGGCCGTGCCCTTAAATGTGACCATTATCTCAACTCACAGCTTCATCTTCTTCATCTCCATTCATCATCACTCAGCAGCTGCTCTGTGGTGAAGGTTATACTGCCACAGAATTGTAATTAAGTTCTGTAAGAATAGTTTATTCCTATATCATTCATTATCAGGGAACCAATTGACCAGGTGGATAGGAAACTGGCCGGGGGAAGGATTCAGAGGGTGGTAGTGAATGAGTAGCATTCAGGGGTCAGAAAGGTAACAAGTATAGTACAACAAGGACTGGTCCAAGGGCAAATACTATTTAACATATTTATCTGTAACATAGGGGAGGGAATCCAGGGCAAGATCCATCCTCTCTCTCTCTCTCTCTCTCTCTCTCTGCAGATGACAATAAGATATGTGACAGAGTAGATACTAAGGAGGGAATAAGGGACATAAAAAGGGATGTGGAAAGATTAGACAGGTGGTCCAGGATATGACACCTCTAATTTAACACAAAAAATTGCAACATCATGCACATTGGTGGCTATTCTCTAAGGTATGGAGTGGCTACGTGCCACATATCTGGGGCACGTAAACACTCCATGGCCGCTGCACCCCCTGTGTCTGATGCTCCATGGAGGCGCAGGACTGATGCAGTCCAGATCCCCTGGCCCACCGGTGATCCCTGCATGGGGGTGGTGCCCGCGCTCAGCGCTATTCTTTATAGCATGGAGTGCCGGGCAAGGGGGGTGCAGGCTACACCAACATGCCCCAGACGTAGCTGGTATGCACCCCCTGGATGTCACCACAGGCCACAGCAGTGAAGTAGGGGCATAGGGAGACCCCCAACATGCTGCCTCTGCCCTCAGGTTCCTCATGGAGGGCCAGGGCAGCTGACCGGCCACCCACCCACCCCAGTGCAGTGGTTGAACCATGGCCACCTGAATGCTGTGGTGCTCATAGGTACAAGTGATCCAGTGGTGGATCAGGTCTGGGCATCCCATTGGATGCCAGCCCATGTCTGCGGAAGGGTCCCCATGCACCAGCACACTGGGGGGGGGGGCAGGGCCACGGAATGGGGCTGTGCGGTGGCTGGTGGATGTTAATATGGCCACCACGCATTGGTCCACAGGTGTGGGACTCTGCGGGTGGGTTACACACCTCTGGTGCATTATTCACTTCCCTTGGAGAATCCCCCCATTGGCAATAATAAAAAAAGCATACTGGACGGGAGGAGTAAGGGTATATCATGCCCCCTGAGGAAAGAGATCTCAGAGTCATTATCAGTGACAGCATCAAATCTAATTCCAACTACAACAAAGTAATAGGAACGCTAATAGGATGCTGGGGAGCATAGAAAGGGGATGCTTCAATAAAGGAGGGAGATGATATTGTCCATGTGTAGATTCCTGGTGAGATCACACCTCAAATACTGAACACAATTCTGGAATCTGGACCTAAGGAGGAATAAGGACTGGCAATCCTGTTCAGAAGATTGACACAAAAAGTATCTGGGGCAGCAGGGGGAAATCATATGACAAGAGGCTGGCAAACTTTAACATGTACACACTGGCATCCAAAAAGGAAAGGGGAGAAATGACAGAGTTGTATATATATTTGTAACAGGGTGGACTGCCATGAACTGTTTATGAGGTTCTGTCTGTCATTGAGCTCCTCGCAATCTTGTTCTCCTGTGCCTTCTCCAGTAAGTTGCTCATCCTAGGTGACTTCAATTTCAGTTGGCTCTCATCCTCCCATCATAAATTATACCAAAATGTAAAATCATTCTAGCTTACCCAACTAACCTTGAATCCCACCAGACTCTGCCCCCAAACCCAAAACCACTCCCTTCTGGACTGGATCCTCTCCTCCCACTACCACCACATTGTGGATGCTGGTATCCTTTCTGATGCCTTCAGTAACCATCATATGGGCTACTGTGTGTGCAAGACCCACTGCTCCAAGTCCCCCCTAAATTCATTCAGCTTACAGCCTTTTGCTCCCTGAATCTAGCCTCATTACTTGCTGACCTGAAGGCAACTGACTGGTCCCCCATACTGACAGCCAGCAATATTAACACAGCTCTTGAGTTCTTTAATTCCAAATTCCTGTCAGACTAGGACCATTACACCCCACTGAGGAAAACTCGGGTCCAAGGTTCACGCCTCCCTTGGATGACAGTTCAGTTGCTGACCTGTCACCATGCATGTGACTTTGCCTGGCAGACCCTCAAGTCCACTGACTCCCATCTGACTATGCTAAATATAAGTCACTTTGTAGTGTCTGTACCAGAGTTACTAGGCTTGTGAAGGCTGACTACCTTGCAGTCACACTTCAGAACAACCTTAACAACCCCTAAAAGCTCTGGAAGGTCATCAACACCCTCTTCTCACCATCCTCCCAGCCACCTTTCCCTATCCTTAAGGTGTGTGACTCCCCCATCTCTGATCTCACTGCAGTCACCTCATCTTTCAACTCCTTTTTCACCACCTGTGTATTCTCCCCTCCTCCCTCCCTCCCCAACACCCCCTCCTCTTCTGCCCTAACTCACTACTTCCCCCACCATCCCTTCTCCTTCTCCTGGCAGCTTGGCAGAAGGCACCAGGAGAAAGGACTGCTGTGTGACTGAACTTCTCTGCTGGGACTAAAGTAGAAGAACTTTTGTATTTGGACCTTTAATTTAGGTTAAAAAAAACTAACATACAAAAAAAAAAGTGTGTGTTTGGGTTAACTGAACTGAATGGGTATCTGAAGAGTTATCTAGGTGTAAATCTCAGGTGACTGAAAGGACTTAACAGCTGTGAGGTTTAAATTACTTGTAGAAAGATCTGGTAAGTAGAGGGTGGCTTAGCTAGAAGGAAGCTACATTTAAAGACTGCCGTAAAGTTTCAGCTAATAGCTTGGCAGAAGGCACCAGGAGAAAGGACTGCTGTGTGACTGAACTTCTCTGCTGGGACTATATTGCCCTCCTTCCTCCCTCCACCCCCCACGCAAAGCTAGTTTCTATTTTATAGGCACAGAATTTGACTGACAACAGGAACTTCCTGTTTAGGGGCAGGAAGTGAGTGATCACAGAACCACCAAGGACCCACCATCCTAGAAGGGCAAGAGTAGCTCTCCAGCCCCCTCTAGCTGCTGGAGGTCTGCCTCTGAGCAAGTAAGTGGTCTACTGCGAAATATAGGATATTCTTGTCTCAGAACAGGACAATCAGGAGCTTAAAGGGCACACAGGCAGAAAGTAAGGAGAGAGAGAAAAAAAAACAGAGGAAGGAGGAAGGAGGAAGGATTGCAAACAGTTAAGGGTCCAGAAATAAGACATGATTGGAGTGGTGCAGTGCAGTGGCTGTGGAGCAGCAGTCTTCCAGGAGATGTTCTGGAGGATGCGGTGTTGTCCCATCTGCAGGCACCTCTCTGGGCTGAGGGAGGAGGTTGCTCATCTCCAGGCTGAGTTGGCCAGGATTTGTGGGACCTCCTCTTCCATCCAGGGACCACCAGTGCCACTGCCGTTGCCTCAGAGGTTGCCAAGAAAGAAGAGCGGTTGGACCACAGTAGGCTCAGGGAGGGTGAGGGTGGTGGAACAGAGGCGCATCCCTCCCATTGTACCTCTCCACAATTCCTATGCCATTCTGGCAAAGTGTGGTTCCTCTATGGAGGCACCCACAGTGGAGACCAAGGAGGATGCTGGGAACCTCCACAAAGGAGACCCACAGGAGGGTGGCAGGGGACCCTGCAGGGGAAGAAAACAACTCCTGGTGGGGGACTCCATTGTTAGGAAGGTAGAACTGGGGGAGGAAGGGGAGAGGGAGGTAAGGTGCCTGCCTGGCGCCATGGCTTGCAGGGACAGGAAGCGAATCCTCAGGATTGCTGGAGCAGCTGCACAGGGGAGGGAGCTGGATGTCATTGTCCACCTAGGGACAAATGACCTGGCTAAGAAAGGGATTAGAGAAGTGCAGGAAGAGTTTGTGGAATTGGGGAGGGGCCTTAGTCAAGTAGCATGCACGGTAACCTTCTCTGAGGTGCTACCCATCTATGGCATAGGAGAGGCTAGGGTGTTCCGCACCATGGGATTCAATCAGTTGTTGAAAAACTGGTGTGGAGCTCAGGGATTTGGCTTCATTGGGGACTGGGGGTCCACCTGGAGTGATGCAAGCCTATACTGGCATGATGGGCTGCATCTGTCCGGGAGGAGAACCAGGATCCTAGGTGATAGGTTTAAATGCTTCATTGGCAAGCTTTTAAACTAGCCAAGGGGGGAGGCACTGGAAAGGAGCAGAAAATCCTATCCCCCCCAAATAATCACGGTAGTAAGTGCAGCAAACACCAACATAGAGGTGTCGATAGGGAGAAGGGCAGGTGTAAATGGAGAAAGTGACAAAGGCAAGAAGGACAGGGATGGGGCAAAGGAGTAAGGCCATCAGGAAATGGAGGGTAATGAGTACCAATGCCCTAGTCTGGGCAACAAGCTCCTGAGCTGATGGCCTTAATGGAAGAGGATGCCTGGATATTGTAGCAGTCACAGAAACATGGTACACAGAGAACCATGACTGGGATGTTAACATACCAGGGTACATAACCTACAGGAGAGACAGGCAGGGAGAAGAGGGGAGGAGTAGCTCTCTATGTAAAGGAAGGGATAAAAGCAACTGAACAAAAGAGTAAACAGGGAGGAGAGGAGGCACTGTGGGTCACCTTGGAGACTGGAAAGGGCACCACAATCCACACAGGGGTTGTGTACAGACCCCCATGTCAGGGGGAAGGAATGGACAAGGATATGATAGGCATTCTTAGAATGGCAGAGAAAGGGGAGATACTGTTGATGGGAGACCTGAATATGCCAGATGTTAACTGGAGCACATTTGCTGCAACCACATCCAAGAGCAGGGCCATTCTTGATGCCTACAGGTGGCAGGCATTAGACAGCTAGTTTGGAACCCACTGTGAGGAGCAATCTTAGACCTCATACTTTCAAACGGGGCAGTGAGAGGATCTCAGATCTAGAAGTGGGTTGCCATCTGGGGACAAGTGACCATCAAACAGTGTGGTTCACGTTAAACTCAGCTACAGAGTCAAGCCATACAAAAGTGAGGGTACTGGACTTTAGGAGGGCTGACTTTGGCAAGACTGGAGAGTGCCTCAGAAAAGCACTAGCAAACAGGCTAGAAGGAGGTGTGGAGCAACAATGGGGAATTATCAAACTGCTATCACAGAGGCAACAAGCCTTTGTGTGAAGCAAATAAACAAATCAAAACGAAAGAAAGCCACTATGGTTCTCAAAAGAGGTGGCTGTGAAAGTCAGGAAGAAAAGATAGCATTCCGGAAGTATAAGGAAACACAGAAGGAGCAGGACAGAGAGCTGTACCAGTTAAGGCAGAAGGAAGCAGGAGGGAAGTCAGAATAGCAAAGGCCCAAACTGAGGAAAAGATAGCCAACTCAGTTAAGAAGGGGGATAAAACCTTTTATAGGTACATCAGCGAGCGTAGAAAGACAAAGGGAGGGATAGTGAGGCTGAATAGAATGAACGGTGGGTGGGCAGAGGAGGACAGTGAAAAAGCAGGAATACTGAACGAATATTTCTGCTCAGTATTCACAAAAGAGGAGGGGGAAGTGCCTCATCCAATTAACAGAAGCACTCTTGATAGGGGGGTCGATCCCAGTCCTTTCACAGAAGAAAGGGTTCTGCAAGAACTCCTAAAACTGAAGGTGGACAAAGCAATGGGTCCTGATGGAATTCACCCAGAATTCTAAAAGAATTAAGAGAGGAACTAGTGAAACCACTGGCTACTCTTTTAATAAATCATGGGAGGATGGTGTGGTACCCGAGGACTGGAGGAAGCGGATGTGATTCCCTTCACAAAAGTGGGACCAAGACAGAGGCAGGAAACTACAGACCTGTCAGTCTGACCTCTGTGGTAGGGAAAGTGATGGAGTCACTTCTGAAGGAAAGAATAGTTGAGTACCTAGAGGCCAGTGGAGCACAGGACCCAAAGCAGCATGGGTTCACAGCGGGAAGGTCATGTCAGACAAATCTAATAGATTTCTTTGACTGGGTGACCAAAGTAGTAGACCAGGGAGGGGCTGTGGACGTGGTCTACCTGGACTTTGGCTGGGCATTTGACGCAGTCCCACACAAAAGATTAATAGTTAAATTAACCAGCCTGGGAGTGGGACCCAGGGTGGTAGCCTGGGTAAAACATTGGCTGGACAACAGGACACAGAAGGTAATTGTAAATGGAGTCCACTCTGAAGAAAGGGGGGTTACTAGTGGGGTACCGCAGGGTTCAGTATTGGGTCCAGTCTTTTTAATGTCTTCCCAGTGACATTGCAAAGGGACTGAAGGAAAGTATGCCTTTGCAGATGACACAAAGATCTGCAACAGGGTTGATACACAAGGAGGCGTGGAAAGGATGGAAAGGGACTTGGCAAGGTTGGAGGAATGGTCAGAAGTATGGCAGCTAGGATCAATGCAAAGAAGTGCAAATAATGCACCTGGGAAACAAGAACCCAGGGAAGAATACATAATGGGTGGGAGGTAGTAACAACAACAAAGGAAAGGGACCTGGGGGTAATCATATCAGACGACCTTAAGGTTAGCAAGCAATGTGAGAAGGCAGTAGGGAGGGCTGGGGTATACTGGGATGTATAGGAGAGGTCATCAGCAGAAAACAGGAAGTTGTTATCCTCTGTACAGACAGTTGGTGAGACCCCATCTGAGTACTGTGTCCAGTTCTGGAGACCCCATCTCTGCAAGGACATAGACAGGATGAGGCAGTCCAGAAGAGGGCAACTAAATGGTGCAAGGTCTGCAAGAGAAGCTGTATGAGGAGAGACTAAAGGAGCTTAACATGTATACCCTTGAGGAAAGAAGGAGAAGGGTACATGATAGAAACTTTAAGTACCTCAGTGGAATCAATAAAGTCCAAGAGGGTAGCATCTTTCAGAAAAGAGACTTGCAAGAACAAGGGGACACAATTTAAAGATAGAAGGAGGGCGATCTAGGGGCAATGCAGGAAGTATTATTTCACAGAGAGGGTAGTGGATGCATGGAACAGCCTTCCTGAGGAGGTTGTGGGGTCTAAAACTGTGGGAGAATTTAAGAATGCATGGGACAGACATAAGGCAATTCTTGTGGGGTGTAGGAAGAAATAGGCTGTTGGTTAATTAGGATCTGCGGCCTATCCTGTAGGTAGGGAAATGGGCAGACTAGATGGGCCTAGCGGTCCTTATCTGCCATCAAAGTCTATGTTTCTATGTTTCCTGGACCACTCACTCTGCAACCTTCAAGGTCCTCCTTGCTATCAACCCACACAAAGGAGGGAGCCCTGATGACCTTCACCCCAAACCCCTGTCTCTGTTCACCCTGGCCATTGCTTTTCCCATCACCCACCTCCTTAATCACTACTTGTCTTTTGCCTCAGCCTCAGTCCCTCAGACCACTGTCATCCCCTTTTCAGTGAAGGAGCCCCTCCCTCCCTGGCAACTACCATCCCATCTCTCTCCTTCCCTCCCTGGCTAAACGTCAGGAATACCTGAGTCTTTCCTAACTCTCCCCTTTCCTTGATGACTCCTCATTCTTAACTCCCTTACAGTCTGGCTTCAGAAAATCATACTCCACCACCATCTCCCTCCTTAGGCTCATTGACTCTATCCTTTCTGGCATGGACCAAGGGCTGGTCACCTTTGTGATCTTTGTTGACCTGGCCAAAACCTTCACCACAGTTGCCCACCCCATTCTCCTGGGCAAGCTAAAAACAACTGGGCTGTCCTCTGATGTGTGGTTTTGCTTATACCTTGAGGGTAGAACCCAAGCTGTCTGTACTGGTGATGAAATCTCCCCTGTTTTCCCTATCTGCACTGGTGTCCACCAAGGAGCTGTCTTTGGCCCCTTCCTATTCTACATTTTTCTAAATGACCTTCCCTTTGCCTGCTCCTCTGCATCCATCATTCATGTGCATGCAGATGACATGGCTCTCTGTGCCTCTGGTTTCTCTCCCTCTGACCTCACAACCCACCTCCAACTGGAGTTCAACAACATTCAGCAGTGGCTGCAGGCCAACCAGCTGTCCCTCAATGCCAAAAAAAATGTTATCCATGACCTTTGGCACTAGGCAGAGACTTGCTTAGCTCTCCCCACCCTCCTTCCAGACCCTTGATGGTATTGTGTTTGAGGATGTCTCTTTCTTTAAATACCTCAGGGTATGGTTGGATTGCCATCTGGATTTGTTTTCTTATCTGGAAGCCATCCACAAAAAGCTGCACCCTAAACTTGGGGCAGTTTACAGGAATAAAGCAAGTGTCCCTCTTCCTGCTTATAGAGAGATTGTCATGAAGATAATTCTGCTTATCTTTGATTACAACATTGTATATAGCACTGCCCTTAAGTCCACCCTTGCCAGGCTGAATCCCCTCTATCCTTTCTTCTGCTGCTTTGCCCTGGCTTGCTTCTCCAAAACCCACCACTGTTCCCTGTATTCCTCCCTCTCCTTGCCCTCTCTTGTTACCAGGCACCTTTCTCATTATGCCATGTTCAGCTCCAAATTCTGGCTGTGTGCCCTCCCCCCTACCTTTCCTCCTTCCTCTCCTCCTCCTCCTCCTCTCCTTCCACCTTCTACTCCCTTCACAGCTCTAACACCCACTGTCTCACTCTTCCTCCTGTAAAATCCTCTTCTTGCCAAGCTGCTTTCTCCTTCTGCTTCCCCAAACTTTGGAGCATCCTCCCTGTTACAATTCGCAATGCTCTCGCTTCCATATCAAATAAATCCCTCTTTGATGACTTCATTACTCATTTCTGCAGTTGCCGCTGATCCTAGGCTAATCCCACTGCTCCTTCCTCCATATTACTCCATCCCTCTACTGCCCTGGTTTATTGGTCCACTTTTCTCTTTCACTAATCTCATAGTGTTCTCTCGGTCTCTTTTTCCCTCCCTCATTTTTCTGCCAGTTAGACTTTGCAGAATTGTTGCTATTGTTATGTTATCAGTATGCTATGTTTTGCTCTACTTACTTTGTGCTTTCTCTCAATTACCTACTGCATACTTTTTAAAAATATTATTGTTTTATAATTATAACATTAGTGTAGTAACTTATTACTGTACTCTCCACATCCCCCTCCATCAGGACACATATGGAAATGAGCTGTTAGCTCAGAATTTTCTTCTTGGCAAAAGTCTGTAACTAACTAACTAACAGAGGTGTGATGAAAAGTCACATGGAAATAAATGGGAGGAAGAAACAAAAAAAGGACATGTGAGTTCTTTAAGGAAATGGTGGTGGATGAGTGGGAAATATTACCTATTGAGATGGTTCATGCAAGGTCTATGACTGTGTTCAAACACAGGTGGGGCAGACACTAGGGAATATTACAAACTATAGGAAAAGTGGATGATTAGTTTTCTAGGGAGGGGCTGTTGAAAAGCAACTAGGGCTGTAGGCTAATAACTATTTATTTATTTATTTATGAGCTTTATCAGGAAGGCATACTAAGCAACATACTCGATTCCAGATTGCCTGGTGTAGGTTTGGCATGATAATATCAGAAAGCCTTAAACATATGGTTCCACACTATGCAGTACAACAGTATAGTGTAGAAACCAATCAGGATTTGAGGGTGCATAGGAAGGGGGCTTAGTAGTAGAAGCAGGGATGTGCTCCTTCCCAGCATAGGTCTCTGGCTCGCACCCATCTGCAGTACTGTGCAAGGTTCTGGAGCCAGCATCTGTGAAAAGTCGGAACACTGGGTTATAATATCAATCTTTATAATACAGCACTTGGATTTACCTTGGGCCTTACCCTGAAATATTTTCAAAAATTCCCTAAAATAGAAATAAAATTCAAATATGATATAATGTATGGTGAGCCCTTATTATTAACTGAAATCAAGCAGATTACAACCTTGTCATGCCATCAATATGACATCACTCTGTTGTTACCCCTACTTGAGTATGTCATATCAATGGTATAACAAAATGGAATGCTCACAACAATCAATGTTCTGTAAAGTAATTCAGTAAAGTAATTCAACCCACAATTACACAATCTTGGTAGCCCATACACTGTAAAATATAATGTATGGTCTTTGGTTAACAACTGCGCTGAAAACACTTCTCAAGGTTGCCATGACATCTGAAAACCTCTCAAACTATACTCTCAAGGTTTACAATGATGTCATGGCAACCTCTCAAAGTGTTTACAGTGTGGTTATTAACCAATTATACAATGGCAAGAAAAAATGCTGACCTTTGATTGGTCAGTCTGGGACTGGACCCGTGATGTTATCCCAGCACAACATCACGGCTCTAGTCCCAGCACACAGATGACCACATCTGTTTTTAATGTAATCACTCCATGCAGCCAGCTTTACGGACTGCAGCCCGCTCAGCACCCACTAAACCGATTCCTGCTTGCCTTCATGGCACTACTCTTCCGCTCTCACACCAACGGCATATTTGTAAATCAGTCATGATCAACTACTAGCATTATACATGAAACAACCTTTCCCCCTTAGTTTAATTCAGTTTTCGGGTGCCTTCACCTGCTACCTCTGTGAGCACGCACTTGTGCTCTCTAAAACGAATGGCCATGGCATTTCATTGACCCGCTTCCTCCCCCAACCACAACTGCTCGCTTCACAACAATAAAAGAGCAGCCTTTCTCCAACAACTGTACTAAGTGGCTGTATTATCATTTAAAACATTTTTTTAAATCATTTTTAGTACTTGATCCAGGCACACTTACCGATGTGATGCGAACGGAAAACCAGAAGTATGCATGTAGTTCCTATCACGATCATTTGCTGCATTAACAGAAACTATTTTAAAAAAATACAGCTTAAGCTGGTGCAGGCTTCCTCTGTAAACAATGTGTCTGTGTAACAAAACAGGAAGGAGAAACAGCACCAGCTCAAGAGGACACAGGGGTCACAAACACAGCCACAGACTGAAATGGGAAACCACACAACTGTGTAGTGGCAGCGCCAAATGTTGGTCTACACTGAAACTAAAGATTTTTTTTCAATAGGTATAACTCCCCTAGCAAAAAAGTTAAAAATAATACATATTTTAAACACATTTTTAAAATTTTTTTATCTCATAACAAAATGAGCCATTGTATAATAGCAATAATGCACTCCAGGGTGTGTGTTGTGCTAGGATAATGTCACTTCTGGGGTGATTAGTTGCACTCGGCCTGCGGCCTCATGCCTAATCACCCCAGGCGAGACGTTATCCCAACACAACACACACCCTGTTGTGCATTATTGCTTAAATATCATACATTATCCTCTAAATTATCCCTGTTCTCCAGGTTTTGAATAACAATGAAAATGTTTCTGCCACACACAGGAATATGACAAATGAAGTTTATTCACATATATACACATTCTAAATATTCCTAATTAGCATAAATATACATTGTAAACATACTAAAACTGTAAACATAAACAAGTTTCAGAAAATCAAATGAACCACAAAGAAAAAGAACAAATTTCAGCAATTAAACAATGCCAATGAATAAGCATCACTGAACATGATAAAACTGGCATTGGCTATGTACTAGGCTTTCAGCATACTTAGTAATTGGCATGATCTCTTGGTATAAGAACATACAAACTCATTGCATTAGTGTCTCAGATTTCTTCTGTATAAAGCTTATTTCAAAACGTCATAGCATGCAAAACGTATGTCCTTCTTTTGTCTAAATTTTAGCTTAACTACTGTATTTACCCATGATTTTGTAATTAAAAGTTAAGTTCACTATGTTATCAACCCAAATAGCCAAACTGAAATATTAAGATATTATTAATTAAAATAATTTAAAGAATACTTTCGTTTCTGGTCATCTGTAGGCTTGGTCTTCTTTTCCTTTTAGCTTTCAAAATCTTGGTGAGAATGTCTGATTTTGGATGATAAAAGTTCTTTAGTGGCTTGGCTATAGTACTTGTCTTTTCGCTGGTTCACCCTCAAACCTGGAGCCGTAGACTCTACTGGCATCACTGGCATCAATAAAGCAGTGCATACTGGGTCCTCCTTGCTTGAAATGTCATGAAGCATCAAAAGTCACTTATTAGGATTTTGGCAGGAAAAGTCAGGCAACAAGATTTTTGACAGTTCAGTGGTACAACAGTTTGTAGGAAAGGATTTCCCTGTGGACAGCAAAGTTGTTTAGATAACTGGATTCTATGTCTTTTTCCTGTTTTGCTTCCTTTCTGCTCTCAAACTTCTAGCTCAGGATTCACTGTTATCCAACAGCTCTGCAGGCTTGCTTTGACTGGTGAATTTTAAAGTCAGTCTCTTGTCCAGGCTTTTAGCAGAAATTCCAAAACATTACTTCAGTCAACACTCAGTATGTAAAATATAGGTCTTTGTTCATCCAATATTGGAAAAAGTCCTTGCTGTAACAAGTAGTTTCAGCAGCTGGACTTTGTTGCAATGCTGTGCATACTTTCAAGCTTTTCATTAGCAACCCCTGGTGGACACAATGGCTTAACTCAAATGTTGGTCCCAAGCAGGTGTGGCTTCAGACCTTTGGCCTAGTAAAGTTTTAAAACCACCAAAATTGCTAAGACAGCCAACATAGATCCTAAAACCCCAAAGAATGAGACAGTTCTGGGCTGGACCAGCAGAAATTGCATATAAGTTTCCAAGTTAAGTGACATCATCACCAAACTCTGATTGGTCTTTGCAGATGATATAGGGTGACATTTATCACCACCCCTAAAAATGTTCCGCTTGCCTTAGGTTCACGTTTATAAAGGAAATTATTTTTCTTTTATATTATATGAATTTGGTCTTAATGGGACTTCACACAGCTTTGCAATTGATAAAAGTTTCTCATTTACATTGTAGTGAATGGTACTTTTAGAAAGAGGTATTTATACATGACAGTCTTAGCTCAGCATGGAATCCAGATGTAATACATCGCCTGTCAAGTTCAGAGCAACTCATCCTTCCTTATCTCCTTATTGCTAGGGTATAATATCCTTTGACCCTTCAGGTATGCAGGGCTCCCTTGCTTTGGACTAGCAAGCTGAAAAGTGTCTCATAATATCAATGTTTTAAAATGAAGCCTAACCAATGTACCATCTCTTTTCCAGGGCTCACTAAGAAGTGAAACTTATTCCTTATATGGAATGCTCTATCCCCGTCTCAGCCAGATGGAGGGCACTTGGAAATTTAAACCACAGAACCGTTTTTTTTTCTTAACTCTAAAGTAATGTTTTTCATGTAGGAACTAATTTTAACCAGACTTTTTTTTATAGTATGCCTTATAATTAAGCCATTATAAAGAATATAAAATAGTAATTAATACTTAATAAGAATAGGATAATACAATTATAATAATAAAATATTTTTCATCAACTTAGTTTTGTTCCTACAGTGGTGTTGCTCAGATAGTTTCAAGTTTATTGATTAAAAAAACATGCATATCACATACAAGTTAGATACACATGTTAAAAACATTATAAAATCTATTACTGAAACAGTGCATATCCATTTCTCAAAAAATATCCTATCACAAGGATATTAATACATGATCTATATAGCATACTCAGCCATATTCTTCTTTAAACTATTTGATGCAGCTATTGAAAATCTTGCTATTCTATACAATACTGAGATATTACCCGAAGTTAATAAATATAATGATTTTTCTTCCTGTGACTTAAATGGGATGCTATTCAAGAGTTTCTGCAACCACTGATTATGTATAATCTTCAAACATTCACACTCAAAAATATTATGTGTTTTGTTGACCATTTACCTGAGCAACTGCTCTTACTTTCTGTACCCTTCTGATATTGCATCCATGTCAAACTGTAGGTGTCTATACTATAGTTTATGTCCAGTTTCAGTCTAGCTACGGATTTAACATGCAGACTGTTCTCACAGTTAATGATATAAGGCTCTCTATGATGTATTTGTTTGAGTTTAGCATAGATTTTAAAGTTCTTTGTCATAGTCAGAAGTTCCATATCTTTCTGCTTATATACAGTATATCTGTTATTCTTTTCTTTGTGATTTTACAATAATTGTTCAGATTAACAAGATTCCTATCTCAAAAGACAGAGTCCAAACCTATTTTCCTCACACAAATATCTGCAGTACTTCATTGAACCAGATCCATAATTTAATATGAAAATGATTTAATAAAAAAGGGATCCCTGCCTGTTGTTCATATATATACCTTACTAAACTACAGCTCCCCCTACATCTGACCAGTCCTGTCCTCTGCACTCATTGCCTGGATATTCTTCTTCTTCCTGTTCCTTAATCAATTATTCCTAATTTCACTGCCTTCATCAACAATGCATCCCCTACTCTACCATAGGTGCATCATACACTGTCCAACTGCACCATAACTAACTACAATTAGTGTAGGTCCACTGCAGTTTGGCAGTCCCATTAAGTCTTGATTAAGGGCCTCCTAAATTCAAGGGTTCCTACTAGGACCTGACCTCAAGAATGAAGGTCTCTGCTATGTGGCCCTATCTGTCATTACTCTTATTTTGTTTTACTGAAACTACTATGACCTCCCAGCTTTATCCTTTTTGTGCATTCGATCATGGCACTGCTGTGCATTGCCAGGATCTCACTGACTTCCCTGATTGGTGCATATGTACCTTTAAATTCCCTGTACTAGAGCTGGGTACACATCTTCCCTGGCAGGATGGAACTTCTATAGAGGCATCTATTAAGACTGTCACTTTATCTTCCCCAGCTTCATTACTACAACATTCCCTGATTTACATGGTCAGGGTATTAATATTTGTAGCTATAGGTCCTTCAGGTATCAGTCCTGGGGACAGCACCATTTCTGTAATTATTCACCCCAGACGGAAACATACAAGAGCACTTGGGTCTCTCAGAGGAGCCATCAAGAAGATTCTTCTCCTGCTGCTGTTGTGTTCTGGTGATGTTAAACTTGATCCAGGTCCTCCTGCAAATATTACAGCCCTGGACTACTTACCCAGCCTCAAAGGGGTGAGCTCTATGCATGTTAATGTGCCTAGTCAATTAAAAAAACTTGCATCTATCCAGGCCTGAGTCTGTCACACTATGCCTGATGTCCTGGTGGTCACGGAGTCATGGCTCAAACCTGGAATTGCTGACCAGGAAGTAAACATCCTCTCTTACTCCCTTTTTAGAATGGACAGGCTGACTAGAGTAGGAGGAGTTGCAATTTATGTCAAGGATAAATTCTCTGCATCGGTCACTGACTCAAACTCAATTCATAAAGAGTTCGGAAGTCTGTCCCTCTAACTTGAAATATCACCCACTACTTCACTCTGTGTTATTGGGTGCTATAGGCCCCCATCAGCAGGATTACAGCTTCTGAACCACCTTCTTAACTCCCAGGGTTCTTCACCCTCTGAGTATATCATCTTAGGAGATCTTAACTTGGACTGGTCCTTCAATGCTCCAGCTGCCTGGCTTGCTCTAGCCAAGTGAGTCCTCCTACCCATGCTTTGCTATGGACTAATCACCTTTTCCCACATTGCAAAAACTAGTCTAGTAAAGTAGGACTCAGTGTACAACAACATATGCCATTTTGTGCTCTCAGCCCCCCACCTCACTCACCGCTGTGAGCTTTACACCCGGCATGAGTGGCTCTCACTGGAAACTCACCGCTCTTATGTTGTGGGCAACTTCATTGACAATATTGTCAGAACTACCACCCCTCAAAACCTTGCTGAGACCCTTGTTCTCGCTACACCCTCCTACAACCTGCAATCCAGTGGCTCCCATGCCCTCCTGGTACCTAAAACCCACACACAAATGGGTGACCAAGCCTTTGCTGTGTATGCGCCCAGGGTTTGGAACTCTCTTCCAACTAGCACTCACTCCTCTCCCTCACACCAGAGCTTTAAAGCCTCTCTCTGGGGTTTTCTCAAAATGGCTGCCACCTGTCTCTGCACTAGATGAACCCTCTCAGCCTGAGATGCCCCAACTAACTAAGATGCTACCCAAACATTACGACTTGGGCAGAGCACAACTGTGCTCATACTCCTCCTGTTCTCACAGCATATATTGGACCATTTAGGCCCACCAGCAAAACAGGATGAGCACTATAACTGTGCACTCCTTTCTCTTGCACTGGGCTCACTCTATCCCAACTGTGACTCCTCCTTATTCTAACTGCTAGCCTTACAACTTGCTGCCTGGAGCGATGAATTCACACTGCACTTCTTCCTACTGACTGCAATGTTTAATACTGTATTGTAATACCTGTTTTTAGTATTGTTGTCTTACAATGTCCCTGTGTTCTGGTCACTTTATGTTAACTCTTCACTACTATTTGCCTGATGCAATCTGATGCTTGTAAAGTCCCTGTTGTGCTAATTCTATGTAATGTAATCCTCCACTTGTATTTGCCTGATGTTCATGTATGTACCTTGTAATGTACCTTGTAATCTCCCAGGTCGCACCTGAAAATAGGCACTTGGCTGTCTAGTGTGCTTACCCAGTTAACAAAAGCAAATAAATAAATAAATGCCTCTTTACCACTTAAAAATATCTGTGGCACACTCAGCTTGTCCCAGCTTATTACTGAAGTTATGCATCCTAATAAGAAGATCCCTAACAACAGCACCCTACTGGACCTCATTATGGTTAGCAAACTGCTTCTATTTTCCAACACAGGAGTGTTTTTCTCCAACATTAGCTACCACTGCTTTATTGCCTGTGTAACATATATCCCTAAAATAGCATCTACATCCAAATTTACCTTTAAAAGATGTTGGCGTAATTTTGATCCTTATGCTTTTATCACAGAGCTACGTTTTTCCCTGCACTGGTAGGATTTCTACCTGGCAAAATCTGTGAACAGGGCCTATGACATCTTCCATGAAATTGTGCTGGAGGTACTAGACAAACATGCTCCCATAGTTAAAATCCGTGCCAAGAAAAAATCATGCCAATGGTTCTCTGCACAGTTAAGTCCACCTTGCTTGAGAGAGAATCACTCTGGAAAAAGGCCAGGAAAACCCAGCTCCCAGCAGACTGGTTATCATTTAGGAAGGCTAGGAACTATTGCACCAAAATGGTCAGAGAAGCTAAGGCTAACTTCCTCCGAGCAGAACTTGATGCTGCTTCTAACTGCTCAGCTAATTTTTGGAGCACCTTAAAGGAAGTAGAAAGCCATTCATCTGGAAATGCCCTGCCAGAAATAATCTGCCTTGGAGACATTACAAAATCTGATAAGCTATCCATCCTTGAGTCTCTTAACAATCACTTCTCTACTGCAGGCCTAGCCTTTGACTCCTCCCTTGCCAGTGCGCTCCGCAACCAAGTTGGTGTACAGGACCCCAAAGTCCCTGTCATGACTTCATCATTTTCCCTTCAACCTGCATCACTAAAAGAGGTTGAAGACCTTTTGCAGCAGCTGGATACTAGGAAGAGTGCAGAAGCCGATCTGCTTGACCCCTTCTTCCTTAAGATTGGTTAGCACATCTTGGTGGTGCCAATTACCCACCTTTTTAATCAATCTATCTCTCAGGTTGTCCTTCCTTCAATATGGAAAACTGTGCATATTATTCTTCTTTTTAAATCTGGAGACCCCAGCGACTTAAACAATTATAGACCTATTTCTTTACTCCCCATCCTGTCTAAATTGTTAGAAAAAATTATGCGCTCATAACTAAGGAATTATTTGGAATTATATAATCTCCTTAACCCTTTGCAGTCTGGCTTCAGACCATGGCATAGCACCATTTCAGCACTTGCTAAAGTTATGAATGACTGGCAATGTGAACTTGATGCCAAAAACTTTGTGCAGTATTCTTAGACCTTAGCAAGGCGTTCGATACTGTCGATCATGATCTGCTTCTCCTTTCCCTTGGGAACATTGGACTGGATCACCTTTCCTTGGGATGGTTCTCTAATTATCTAGTAGATCGGTTCCAGTAGGTCAAAGTGGAAGGGGAACTCTCTCCACTTAAGCCCCTCCTGAGAGGCGTACTGCAGGGATCGATAATAGGCCCCCTTGCTTTTCGCAATATATATTAACAGTATAGATGCCTGCATCAAAAATGCCAATATACATCTTTTTGCAGGTGACATGGTTCTTTCCACCAGTGGATCTACCCTTGAGGTTGTTTGCAGTCACCTTCAACAGGATTTCAATCTTCTGCAACATCAGCTTCTTAACCAAAAGCTACTTCTAAATGCCAAAAAAACTAAAGCAATGTTCTTCTTCCCCCTTGCACCTTTAAGACATCCGTCCTTACTTGGAGCACTGCCTCCGATCACCTCCCTTCTTGGTGAACCTCTGGAGTATGTATCCAAGTTTAAGTACCTGGTGGTATGGATTGACCACAGACTCTCTTTTCTAGACCACATTGAAGAACTGTCAAAAAAGCTTAGACAGAGGTTGGGCCTGTTTTATAGAATTAAGCATCTTCTTACAAGAGATACCAAGAAAAGACTCGTCCAAACCACCTTCCTCTCCCTCCTTGATTGCACAGACTTTCTGTTCAGCCAGGGCCCAGCTGCTGCACTCTCGAAACTGGGCATGCTCTATCATAGAGCCCTAAGGTTTATCACCAATCTTCCATACAATACCCACCACTGCTCTCTATACAATGCCATGGGATGGACATCTCTCACTTACAGAAGACAGAGAAACACCTCCCTTTGGTCCATCAGAGCTATTGTCAAGAAAATGCCTCACTATATCTTGGATTGTTTACCCCTAAGCATGTTAGGTATGTATACGCTGAGAAGTGCCTCCAGTATCTACCTGGCAGTGCCAAAGGTCAAATCATGCTTTGGTAGGGCTTCCACGAGCCATATGTTACCTGTGTGCTGGAACACACTGCAAAAAATCTTGAAAATGGCCCACAGCATCAGCATATCAGCATTTCAAACTATCTATGCTCATTTGTTTAAAAAAAACTGCAATTGTTTCTCCTGATCTTCCCTTCCCTGCCTCAGTGACTTACTGGTCACCTGTCTGATGAAATATTACAGTACATTTACTACCCCATCTCATTGACCCCTTCCCCTCCCTCTTTAACCTTTTTATAGCATTCCTTTTTTTTATTTTTCTTGTGTAGCCTGCTCCCTTGCATAGGTTTCAGTTGCCTTAAAGTAGCATTCCTCTTGTTCACATGCCCCTTACCTCCCTAACCCTGGGGCACTCACCTTACCTTCTGCCTCTCCTCACTCCCCTTATCTGGTGTCTGTCCTTACCCATGGCTCTGGTATCACTATTTGCTATGACACTTACGGGTTCCCCTGCCTACCTTCCCCCTCCCCCTTTAATCTTCACAGCTTCCTTCCTTTACTTATCAGCTTCCTAACTACACTTGTTGCCCCTCCCACTCATGTTTGTTCTTCTGCTTTCACCACACCATAGTGTCCAATCTTGATCATAACCTGCATTTAGCTGCTCATGTGTGTATATAGTACTCATGCACTACCACTGTCATTACCCTGTGTACTATATTTAGCCCTGACTATGTTAGTTAGTTATTTAAATATTGTGTGATTTTATTGTGTTCAACGTGCAGTGTATTTTTCTTGTATCCTGTCCAGGACCATCTTGCAAATGAGCTTTTCGCAATGATGTCCATCTGGCTATATAAAGCTTTTGATTGATTGATTAATACAACCAATGGTGCTATCACCAATATAGTTTATACTATCAAGCCAGCAACTAAATAATAAATAATGTTTTTCCTTATTTTTGTATAATTTGTTGAAAAAATATATCTGTCTCCATTCTGATGTAGTAGATAATGATATCAGTCCAGTCTCAGATCATAAAAATTCCAGAGGGATAAATTGTGGCAATCCTAATAATAATCTTATGAAAAGGTTCTGTATAGATTCTATATTGCTTACCCTTTTTGGGTCAGCCCATATTTCTGAGCCACAAAAATGGCAGAATTTACTTTCATCTGTTAAACTTTTAATAAAGTCATTGCTGAGTTGTTAATAAATTGTTTTGATAATTTGTTGATTGTGAGGATGGCCTGTCTTGCTCATTTCTTATTTTCTTCCACCTGAGATTTCTAGATTTCTTTTGCATTAATTGTCACTTCTAGGTAACAAAATGCATCTACTTCCTCTACTGTTGCATCCTCAATTTTCCACTGATATTTTAAGTTCTTACATTTGTTAATCACCATTATTTTAGATTTTCCTATGTTTATTTTTAATTTGATTTCTTTTAGGGTGTTCATTGTGTTATTTAAAGCTCAGTGGAGACTTGTGGCTGATTTTGATAGTAATAGTGCATCATCCAGGTACAATATAATGTTCATTTTATTTCCTAATATCATAGGCACATCCGTTTCACATTTATCTAACTTATATAGCAATTTACCAATATAAAAAATAAAACAATAATGGTACAAGTAGACACCCTTGCTTCACACCCTTCTCTATCTTTAGCGGTTTAGTTAGTCTACCATCTGTGCTATATCTAATTTGTTTCTTCATATCCAAATATAGTCTTTGTAATAATGAGAACAGTTTGCAGCCTATTTTCCAAGCTTTTAAGATTTCCCAAAGTATTTTCCTATTTACATTATCAAATGTTGATGCAATATCAATGAATGCAACATGCAATAGAGTTCTACCATATGTACTTGATTTCCTAATAAGATGATCCACAATGAATATACACTCTACTATTGAAAGGTTTTTCCTGAATCTGAACTGCCTAATACTTAATATATTAAATTCTGCAGTCCAATCATTCAACTCTTGCAATAAAATATGTGAACATTTTTTGCTGAACTACATTGCAATGCTATAGGTCTATAGTTTGATGTTAATTGTCTGTTGCCCTTCTTAAAAATAGGAACCAACTCAGCAGTGAGTCATAACTTCTTTTTTAACTACTTTTGCCTTTCTTAACTTCATGCCTTGGATTTGTAATATAGTTCCCTGATCCATCATATTTTCTTTTCTTTTCACTTAATGACCAAGTACAAATATTTCTTTATAATAGCAAGGTAGTATCAGAATAACACAAGATTATTCATTTCATCTAAATCAGTTCTGTAAAAACAGAGACATATCTTTAAGAAAAAAACTTCAAACATATCTTTTTGTTAAATGAATGGACTGCAGCTAGGTATACAATTAATAAAAAAGACTGTTAATCCAGGTTGAAAAAGGCCCTGTAGCTATGTAGAGATCTTGGCCCTCAGAGTTTACCGGCCCACAGTTATTTTACCTTTATAACTTCAGCATTGATTTTATAGCTGTAGCTATTGTTTTCTTTCTTTCCAGTTCAGAATTTTCTTTGTCTCAATATTCTATAAATTATTCCTTTCTTGTAGATTATCAAGTTTTCCGTACAGCGGAGTTCATGCAATTTCTCCAGGACATCTTGCTCTTTCCACCCAGCCTTTATCCCTATTGTTCATCTTTTTCTGTCCACAAATTTTGAATAGGTGCCAATCTTTTAGATCAATGCTGTCAAGATTGCTAAAAATATAAATGTGAAAAAAAAAAAAACTCTGAATAGCTTAGTATCCAACAGAGTTGAATCACTGGATAGCACTTTTACAGTGTTTGATTTTAACTCACTTGAATAAGAGAGAAAATAATTAACAGTAAATTCAACAGTATTGAATAATATGCGCTTCCTAAAATCCTTTAGTGCAATAGTGTGTCATCGCTTACTATACGGATTAATTTAACACAGTACTTTTAGCTTTCACTTTATTTCTAAAAGAGCATATCATTCAGCATTTTAAGATTTAGTTTATACTGTAAATTTATGTATAAATATTTACTCACATACAGTAGGTACTGCTCATCTTTGCCCAAAATACAATGCCCAAAGTGCTTTTCTTATTATTTTGGGGTATTATATTTAGCCTTCTGATAAGGACTCAAACATGTCTGCAGCCATGGCTCATGCTTCAGCTCAGCTCCAATATCAGGCAATGAAAACAGCACTTTCAACTTTTTCATCTGAATTAAAACACTTTTCTGTTTCACGCTTAAGTCTCTCCGGAGGTAAAAAACAATATTTAGTTTTAATTCTATCTGCTGAGACAAAATCACCATATCATAGAGGTGATCTCTCTGCTGCCCATGTATCTGTCTTGCTCTGTTGAGAAAGATGGAGATTCTGACTGTCAAATGCCAGTGCATGCCCTTTAAGCTCCACTGTCACGTGACTCGATTGGTGCAAGTTTTTAAAATCTTTTAAATTACAATTCAGATTAGTCATGAAAAATGTTGAAATATTAACATATTAGAATTTGAATAAAGTAAGATAAAATGTTTATATATAGTGCTGACTCAAACCAATTATTGAGTTTATTGTATTTGCGATCAGGAGCTGCAGTCCTGTTTGTAAGAGCTTTTTAAAAACCATTGCACTTAGTGTACTAAAAAACTTGTGACTATCCATATCATCAGTAAACATCAATAAACTTCAAGGAGTAAAAGGACAGAGGATAAAAGTTATTTGTGACCATTTATATCAATTGTCCATGTAGTTTTAAATCCAGTACAATCAGTACACTTATATACTTGTCGATATTGCAGACACCACTTTTCTAATTCTTTCTTCTTGGCAATCAGCGCTCTGTGGGGTTCCATGCTCCTCTTTCCCTGGCATGGGATCCCCACCATCAGAATCCAGGTACCTGTGAAAAAGTAAAGCAGAACCAGGATCAAAACACCAGACTTCTGTGGCACAGGAATGTCTGGAAAGATTCTGGATCTTACTTTAGATTTAAAAGTTTTAAAATGTCAAAGCCTTCATAAAAGAAGCTTTTAAATCCACTCAGGCAACAGTGGTATACTGTACCTGTAGTAAAGTAGAAAAAGCCTCTCCAGAATCCTGCTTTGACTACTCCTTGGCAGTCCAGCATGCAGCTGCACTCCCCCAGTATATATATATTATGTATGTATGTGTATATATATATATATATATATATATATTGATGACTTGTCTGTGGTTGTTCAGATAGTGCTTTTGTGGATCTGACTATCCTCCATCAGATAGTGTTGGTATCCAACCTAGGATCTGGCCAATTGATCCAAGGTCCAATCCATCATATCAAACCTCGGATAGTTGGATCCAGTGGGTGGATCCATTGGATCTAACCTTGAATAGTTGGATCTGATGGTCGGATCTGTCAGATCCAGGTCAGATCCATGGATACCTCAGATATTTACCATGGATCCTAGGCGGTCTGATCTTTGGTTGGATGTCAGTGCCATCTGAAACTATCCAATATCCAACCAAAATGATGGTATCCAATGATATCCGACCTGGTAGGATACTATCCGAGCAATACTGATGGAAAGACTGTGATATGGTGGAGACTGTACAGAGAAGGGTGACCAAGATGATCCAGAGGCTGGAGAAGAAAGCCTGCAAAGAAAGACTGACGGACCTTAACATGTACGTTTAAAGATAAGGTGCGAGAGGGAGGACATGACTAAACATACAAATGTCTTTCTGTTATTAACAGGGTGGAATGAAATGAGCTGTTCATGCATAGCAGAAACACAAACACAAGGGGAACCCACTGCAGCTGGCAGAGGGAAGGTTCAGGAGGGATGTTTGCAAGTATGTTTTCAGATCAAGAGTGGTGAACAAATGGAAAGGACTGCTGAAGGAGCTGGTCTGTGCCAAAACAGTGATGGGATTCAAACATGGGTAGGACAGGCACAAGAGCCTGATAAGTACAGAAGGAGGTGGACATAGGGGAAAGAAAAGGGAGGAATATGGCTATTGGGGTCATTACAAAAGTATTAGGTAGGGTTGGGCAGACAGGATGAACAGTGAGCCCTTTTCTACCATCATGTTCTGTTTGAATTTTTAGTCTGCAGCTTATGTGGAAAAGGCTTAACCATGTATTATGAGTAAATAGGCTGTGAGTCTGTTATCCAGAAGAATGTAATAGGTTGTGTGATCCAAATGAAAGATATGTAGAAAGATTTATTTAGACTGTATCATAGTAGTAGTTTAAGCCAAAGAGTGGTTGATCCTGCCACGTTGCTCATGGCTAATAAAATTGAGTTTGTACCTCACATTTGCTATCCATGTCATTACTGAGAGGTCTTTCCCTCACACTCTGTGGTAAAACCTATTGGGTCTTTTGGCTCCTCCTCCTCCTCCTCCTCCTCTGCCTGGCCCCACCATACCCTGCCACTTATCTATTGTTCCTGCTTCTTCTCCTCTCCTCTCCTCCCATGCTGACTTATGCCTCCTGTCTGGCCATGTCTGTTCTGGCTACCTCCCCTGTTCTCTCCTGCTGCCCTGCGGGCATTGCACAATTTCTTCACCTGGCCACTACCATGGCCATGCTCCCATAGTTTGCTGCTTTGGCTTTTTCATCAGACTGGATTGGCCCTTTCTCCTGGATCAAGCCCTCACTCTGATGCTTCACTCTTCTACTGTGTCAAGCAGCATACCCAGGTGGCCATCCAGGCCCTCTCCACAGGGCTCAGCACTTACTGTATGCAACCCATACCAGGCTCTGCCTTCCTTGTCATGCTACCTACCTGGACATTCACCCTCCATGTCATACTCATCATACTACCTACCCAGGCAGGCACCCTCATCATTCTAACTACCTGGGCTTCACCCTTCTCATCATTGCCTCTGCTCCTGAGTAAAGGCCAGCTCAGCCATCCAACTCAGTTCTCATCATCTATCCATCTGCTTCTGCCCCTCAAAGGTGTTCTTCCTCACTCCTCAAGGGTTCATCTAACCAGGCCTTGCCCCTCAAGAACTTGGTTTCATGGCTGTGTGGGAGTTGTTCTTCGAGGGCTTGGCTCCAACCATAGTATGAGCCTTGTTCTCAGAGGAAAGCATCTGGGCAGCCAAACCTGAAGCATCTGTCAATAAGACCTCCTTCTCCTCAGGGTTCCTTCCATAATCCCATTGTTTATTTGGCATCCCATTTGGCCTCATTGCACTTCATCAGGGATTGGGTCCTTCCACATAGATATCTCCTTTAGTTGGCAACACTTAGGAGGGTGGAAGTCTCAAACAGGAGGAGAGGCACTCTGTGCTTTATTTGAAGCAGCATGTCTGAGGCTCTCTCTCAGAAATAACATGTAATCTTTAGCCTGGAGGGATGATGACCTAATTCTTTTCTTTTTTAATTCAATGTTTATTTGGCAAGTGTAGACACATAGTACAAAACAGGCAGTTGAAATCAAGTCATTTTCTATACAGCATCAGTAATAGGCAGAGTTATTTGTCATGCAACATTACCAAGATATCCCACCCAATCTAGTGGTAACTAGGTAGACTTTCAGCTAGAATAGTCAACGTAATACAGTTCCATTCATGTGTATTAGTAACTAAACCTCAACATTGTTATACCCTAGGCATTGCTGCAGAAGAGTTGTACATATCCTGCAGCAGCCAATGAAGGGGAAAAAACCAAATTCAGCCTCATCTAAGCTGTGCTGCCTCAAGGAACAAAATCATCCTTTTTGTCCATCATACAGATTGAGCAGTCAGTTCACCTATTATTGAATAAATCAAGTTAATTATGAACCTTGTGTGTTAATTTTTCCATTTGATAAATTTTTAGTAGTACATCCCTCCAGAGTTCAACATCAGGGGAATCTAACTGAAGCCACTTTTTTGGTGTTGCTTTTTTAGCAGATGCCAGTGCTACACTAAGTAAATATTTTTAGTGTTTATTAAGAAGTTTGGTTGGAAGGGCCAGCTTGGTGGTGCTAAGGGATGAGGTGCTGGACACCACACCTCACAGCACGCTAGTGAACTAGGTTTGGGAGCAGACTTGGACATCAGGGGTCAACAGGGGGAGGAGGATTGAGCATCTAGAGGACTGCTCTCCTCTCCTGGGGTGGGTAGCAGGGGATTCATCGCTCAGCAGTGGCTCCCGGTGGAGATCGGGTACACTGCATCTCAGCAGGGATGTGTATGGGGTGAGGCAGTGGGGGACATCTGTGGAAGGGGGTGGAAGCATGCCCTCCGTGCACTGATGTCATTGCATGCCCGTGCCTCGGGGTAAACTGAGGCTGGAAAAGCCCACCTGCTGGGGAGGCAATGGTGTGACTCCAGGGACCGAACCCACACACCCACTGATGGCCCTGAACCTGACTCTCCATGGTCCCTGCCTCCTCCCATAAGGGCCAGTGGGAGAGGGGGACCCAGAACCTGATTTGTCAGTTGGGGGATAGGTTCAGGTGGAGCGATAGAGGCTAGGTCGAGTGGGTCCACCCGAGAGAAGCCTCAGAAGCCGGTGAACTGGGGGGGAAAAAGAATTCACAAAAAAAGGAAAAAAGAAGCTAGGTTCAGTAGTCTACAACTAAAGCTATTCTAAGCATCAATACTGGGAAGCAAGGGAATAATCCCTGTAAATCTGCTGTGACAGCTGCCAAAAATTGATGCAGTTGAGGACAAAGCCCAAAAATATGGGAATGGGCAATTTAATAACCACACTTCCTCCAGCAATCAGCTGCCAGTCTTGGAAGGAACTTTGCCATAATTTGAGGTGTTCAGAAGTAGCAAACTACTATCTTCCAGGCACATTTCTTCCAAGAGAATGATACGTTGTGTTGATGGTGGTAGATGGCTGTCCATATTGGAGATGGAATTTGAATCTTTAGTTTGGTTTCCCACCTGTGCTCTACAATTTCAGATACTACCACTGGGGGCATAGTCAGTGACAATATGCCTGTGATATATAGTGTGGTGGCATCTCATATAATTGGTAAAGATAGCCCAAACCTTGTCTTTTCCAGAACACAAAATGGGGGCCTGTCTGTGCGGGCACAAATGCCAAGTCGTATGGGATTGCTGTCAAGGGAAGGAGAGGCCTTTGCAGATGTTTATCTGCCAATTTATTTATTAGTCAAAATGTTTTGCCAGGAAAGCACACTGAACAACAATAACTAAATATATTGCATACCAAACCTGCACGACATTTCTGGTGAATATATTGTCTGACAAGTGATCCAGGGATAATAGGTGGGGGGCTGGCAAGTGGAGTCTTGGTTATAGAAGACTGTATATCAATAATCTCCTGAATTTCCAGCATGCCGTGTATCCATTATCTAGCCACGCTGCAGTATGTTGTAGTTGAGTAGCTCTGAATTAATTAAGGAGGTTAACAAGTACCATTCCCCTATTTACTTTTGGCAGCTGCAATCTGTAAAAGGCTATCCTTGGCCTTGAATGCACCCAGGCAAATTTCGAGATGCATTTGTTCAATTTATTAAATATTGCTCCTGGAAGAGCCACCAGTATAGTTTAAAATAAATAGAGTAGACGGGGTAGAATAATCATCTGAGTCATTTTGATTCATTAATGAAATGTTAGGGGTAAAACTGACCACCTATCTTAAGTCATCATAAAGTTTGTTTAATAAAGAAGGATAATTTTGTTGGTACAAAGTAGACAGATCTGCAGGTATAGAAACCTCAAGATATTTTATCTGGGTTTGGTCCCACTGGAATTGATATCATTCCTGAACCTAAAGTGAGGGGTGATAATGCATGTGTAGAGCGGCAGTCTTGTCTATATTTTTAATACCATGACAACTAACCATATCAGTGAAGGGCTGCCCACAGGGGAAGAGACTGAGTGAATTGATCAGGTAAATTAACAAGTTGTTAGCGTAGAATGCTAACTTATGTTCTTCCCTGTTAAGTGAAGTACTGGTGATTCCCTGGTGCGGCCAAATGAGCTGAGCCAAGGGCTCCACTGATATGGCAAATAATAGAGAGGATATCAGGTATCCCTGCCATGTCCCATGAAATAGTTTGAATAGACGGGAAAGTGAGCTATTTGCCCTGACCGTTGCCAGTAGACACATCCATAATCAGAGAAATAAATTGGGGGTGCAATCCAGACTGGTGGAGGGTGTAATAAAGAAACTTCCATGACACACTGTCAAAGCATTTTCTGCATCCAGGCTCAGCAGTAATACTGGCTGCTGAGTCCTGGATGCATACTGGAGCAAATATGGGGTTCATTTTATTTTGTCTTGAGTCTGACACTGAGTAACAAATCTAGTCTCATCCACATTTATTTATTTATTTGAATTTTGGTGACTGGGTAAGTCCACTGAGACGAGATGTTGCTTTTTCAGGGGTGACCCAGAATTGGTTACATACAGTAAATAACAGAGGAATTATACAAGGTTATACATACATATGCATACAGTTTTTATGCCAACAATGGATTAGTTACAAATATTAATAATGAGCAAATACAGTCAGTTTTCTATAAAGGCAGAGAATATATACTGTACATGCAACAGTCTTGGGGCAGGACTTTCGAATGGTGGTGCAGGGCATGCATCCTGCCTTGCGCCATGGGACTTGAAAGCGGTGATGCGCCTACCCCTTAGCTGCAACTGCACCCAAATTTCCATTCTCGGGTGCAATTGTGACAGTTTCCATGATTTACGCCTGCTTGCACCAGACATCTGACGCAAGCACCGCTACTTAGTCTCCCGGGGGTGGCACACACTAGACCACACAACTGTGGTCTAAGGAGCAGCGATCAGTGCAAGGGATGGAAAATCCCGATCACTGGCAGGGGAATGCTGCAAGTCCCATGCATCATATGTTGGGTGCACCAGGGGCTTGCGGAATTCCTGGTGCATCAACAATCTGGCCCTTAAAGTGAATCGAAGTAGTAATTATATATGTTTTTAGTAGGCTGGGATGTTAAAGCCCACAAAATTGTAGAAGGTAGTAGAGGGCACTTGGGCATAAGATTCAGTTGAAACAGTTGCAGGGAGCAGTTGTCCAAAAAAGAGATTTTAGTCTCTTTTTAAATTGCACCAAGGTAGGGCAGGCCCAGACCATGGGGGCGGGGGATGGGGCAGGGAGTTCTATAGATATGTGGCAGAGAATGAGAAGGGCCACCTTCCAATTTCCTATTGAACTTTGGGGACTTTCAGCACTGGGAAGGCTGAGGCTCTAAGAGTTCGGGCAAATTGCTTGCACTGGATTATGCCAGAAAGACTAGGTGGGAAGAGAGGTTGCAATAGCTTGAAGGTAAGGCAATACAGGGGATAGTACAATCTGGCTTCAAAGGAGGGCCATCCTAGGGTTGTTAGTGTTGTGCAGTGATGTGTTCTGGGGTGGGCGTCGACTGCAAATCATCCAGTCCTATGATAAAGTATTTTGAGCCTGGTGAGGGTGGATTCTCGTACCGCCTGTACTACCGGGGCACCGTACAATAAGAGAGGGAGTAGAGTACTGCTGGTGATGGTGCAATGCACCTCTTTAGCCAAGTAGGAAGAAAGTCTATATAGTATCCCAAGCTTCAGGTTGAGTGTTTTGGTCAGTGTATCTACATGGGATTTGTAGATCATGGTTTGGTCTAGGGTAATTCCCAGGTATTTAAAGGCCTGGACCACCTCTAGAGTGACTCTAGTGCAGGTGGTAATTTTAAGGAAATCCTGTCTGTCTAAGCTGAGGTTTTTGTGACCAAACAGCATTGCCTTTGTGTTTTTTGGTGTTAAAGAGACATTTATTGGCCAGAAGCCAGCTTTCTAGTGAGTGGAAGTCTTTCTGTAGCTGCGTCTGTGGAACACCTATAAAGTATGGTGTTATCAGCATATACAGTCAAGCCCGCCAGAATGAAGTGCAGTGTCACAGGTTTACTGCATGACAAAAGGGATTAACTCCCATTGAAATTGCATTGTTTGCTGCAGTAACTCTACTGCAAAATTCTGCAGTGCTGCGTTTCATCCTGCTGGGCACCACTGTAGCTGCACTGATGCAACACCACAGTTTTGAGGTAGGTTATTGATAAATAGCGAGACTAGAAGGGGACCAAGTATGGATCCCTGGGGTACCCCATCAGTGACTGATGTGGGGAAGGGTGAGATCATTCCCTCCTGTTTTACACACTGCATCCACCTCATCAGACAGTTCTGGAACCAGCGGCAGGATAGATCATCCATACAACAGTTCCATAGTTTTCTGAGCAGCAGATCATGATTAACCAGATTGATCAAATTAGGGAGAATACTATCCAGGTATTTGGCTAGAATGAAAGTATATAACTTTTAATCCAGATTTAGTATTGAAATTGATCTGTATGATTCTGGTTTATTGGCATTTTTGTTCAGCTTCAGGATGACTGAAATGGTGGCAAATCACCAAGATGTAGGGGGTCTGTCACCCTTTTGTATGGCTGTATAGACCTTTAAGAGATGGGGAAGAAGAGTGTTTTTAAATGCTTTCAAAAACTCTGTAGGGTAGCCATCAGGACCTTGACATTTCCCCATTTTTATGGCTGTGGGAGGAGCCTATAGCCATTTTGGGATCAATCATAGCTTACAAAAATGGCTGATCATGGAACTTTCCATTGGACTTTTGAAAGTATCCTTCTGAACATTCAAAGGAGCTTGAAACACTCTGCCATGATCGGCTGCTACGGAATAACAGCCGCACTATTTTGGCTGTTACTTCCACATTTTGGGGCAAGAACTACTCATGCGCGACTCACCTGCATGTGTAGTTCCACTGGTGCCTCTATGTTGTGAATGGCAAAATGCCATTTACCACAACTACACATGTGCAAGAGCCGTGCATGTGCAGTTGCGTCACCACGGCTAGCACTGGCAGGAAGGAAAACTGTCCCACTGCTGCTGTCCTCCCCACTCCCCATCCCTGTGCCAACATTGGGGTCCCCAATCCCTGTGTTGGCATTATGTAGCCCCCCAACTCATGTGGCACACTGGGAGCCCACTTCAATGTATCCATATGTATTTATTTATTTATTTGCCCCACTCCGACATCAGGGTGCCCAATCCCCATGTTGGCAATATGCATCCCCCAACTCATGTGGCACACTGGGATCCCTCTCCAGTGTGCCCAAATGTTTGTTTTTTCTTTCCCCCCCACCATCGGGGTGCCCAATCCCCATGTTGGCATCATATATCCATACCCCAACTCATGTGGCACACTGGGAGGCCACCCAATTGTGCCCAAATGTATGTTTTGTTCTCCCCTGTAAATAAAGAAAACCTTCCCCAATGTGTTTTTTTAACCTGTAAAAAAGAAAATGGTCCCTCGGCACTGTGCCCCAGTCCCCCCCCACATCCCCATCCTCCCATTGAGCACCCACCTCCCCGCACCACACCCCTTACCCCATACATACCTCTGAAAGTCTGTGCTGTTATCTTCTCTGGACAGGGACACGTCTGCACTCTTCAAAGTTGAACCACAAACTGAAGAATCAAAGATAAGCATGCTATAATGGCATTCAATGGGGTTTTCAACTTAAGTTGATAAGTCAGCCATTTTTTTGAATTTTGGCCCCAAGTTTTAAACATGGGGTTCTTGGGACCCCATCTCATGAAAAGTGTCACTGTCATTTCATTACTCAGTCTCAAAAGGAGATTTCATTGTCACTGCATGGAATCACCTTTTGGGACTGATTAATGAAACAACAGTGCCACTGTTCATGAGGTGGGGTCCCAAAAAGCCCATGTTGCAAATTTGGTGAAAAAACTCTCAAAAAATGACTGTGTTACGAGTGTGCACTGCACAGTTTCTACGCATGCTCCTAACTTCACCAATTTTTTATATTTTCACTCCAGATTTTCAACATTGCCATTTTTGCACACCTCCTTTTTAATGGTACAGCTGTCATTTTTCACATCCTGCTCAAATCATGTTTTCACACCTGTGGCACAGAATGACATGGTCACTCTGCAAAATCACCTTTTGGGACAAGTGAACAAATTGTCACTGGCACTCTTCCTGAGGATGGGTCCTAGAAAGGCCATGTTGAAAATTTGGTGCAACACTTCCAAATAATGGCCAAGTTACACCTGGACGTTCAATAATTTCTATGGACAGGTGTAACTTTGGTCACTTGGAAGCTCATCAAAGCCTCCCTCTGCAACAGTTCACCAGTCTATGCCAAATATGCACTACAACTCATCAGTTTTTAAAATGTGAACTGTCTGATGAAAAACTGCTAACCGTAGAACTATTCAAAAAGGTGACTGGTAAACATAAAGAACATTGAACCAGTGTAATTATTATACAATACATGTGAAACAGCCAATAATAGCACTGAGCCCTGTGAACTGTTGAAAAATTCAGTTCAACTTCCAAATGTGGGGACTTTATGATAACTAAACCTATCCACTTGGGGAAGATAAATGATGGTGTGCAGCACTTCCCCATGGGGGAGGTAAGTTACCAGGAATGTGTCCTACAAGATTCATTGAAATGAGTGAAACTCCTAAAGATGTCCTGCTTTTTTTTGGTTAGTGGTGGTGCACTAAGGGGAGTGAGGGCCCCAGCCATTATCCATATAAGGTTGAGCAAGCTGGGAAAAAATAAAACATCAGTTAAGGGATGCTCCTTGGGAGGGGAGAAAGCATCACAGTGTCTGTGGGATAGCGCAAGCAGTGGCATAGAACTGTGAATGTGTGGCTGATCAATGTACACCACTAGGATGATGGGCAGTAGCTTTAACACCCATGGATATGCTAGAAATGGTACCCTTCATGGCCTCCCTTTAAAAGTAACAAGTAACGAAAGAAAGCTAATTTACTTGAGAACAGTTGGCTCTGCAGAAACTCTTATGCATGAGATACACAAAATTGTTTCAGTATGAGCAGACATTTTACTCTAAATGAATGCAATAGATAAAAATAGTGCTTCTACCTGAGCTCCCCCCCCCAAAGGGGAAAGAAGTCCACACCCAAATCCATGCCATCCACGATGCTCTTAAAGTTAATACATTCTCAGAATATTCATTAGGAGGGCAACAGACACAGTATGCTGATAGCAATCAGTTTGCATTTATCACAGCCAGTGCAGCCAGTAAGAAAATCTTAGGAGGGCAAAAGGGGAATGATGTCAGCACTCTCCTTCATGTATCAAAGTCAGCTACAGCCTTGAAAAGAATTTATACCAAGCAGCTGAAAGGCCATTGCTGCCCAAGTCACCAGTGGCCCCCCACCAACGTGTAGTGAATGCAGCCCTCCAACCGAGCTAGCACTCCCCCATATAACAATTGTTCAAAATTCCTCTTGAGACCATTTACAAACAGTCCTCAAGCAGGAGTCACCCAGCCTCCCCACATAGACAAGGCAAGTAAGATGAGTCATCTTCAGGTCACCATACTCACCATGCTGTTATGGATGATACTGGCAGCCTATCTTACAGTCAGAACAATGCTTTGATTGGAAGATTTCCTCAGTATAGTAGTGAAGAAGAATCACCATGCATATCAACTATGAACCCCACAAACTCTATGATTCCATGTGAGTCTAGCAGCTGGCAAGCTGTCGTGCTGTCTGGGGGGGAATGGGCAGAGACATGCAGGGAACAGTTTCTAATAAAAGAGCTAATAATGTGAAGCACAACTGCCAAGTTAACAGAATGGAGAGTGCTGGCCTCAGCACGGTGGAACCCCCACCACCAGAGAGCTCCACAGACCACATCAGTGTCCCAGACTTTAGGCCCAAAGGTCCACTGTGACAGTGGCAGTATCTATATCATAGTGCGTAATCAGTCATGGGCCTCAGAAAGAAAAACATACCTTCATTGTTTTGGAGACTGGAGCAGATAACCTGCTTCAGCAATGAGGTACCTGCTGGCATTTTCTCTGCAACATTGAGAGAGAGCAAAGTATCTGGCATTAAATGGGCTATCAATTGTTGGAGAGTAACATGTGTGCACTGTTTGTGGATTTGTTTATTCTGGACTGTCTTCCAATATGAAGAATAGAGAGGCCATCATGAGAGAAGGCTGTGGATAGAGTCTTCTCAGCCTGTGGTTGTAAGACCTGGCATTGCAGCTCTTTGGCAACGTTCTCTGTGGTCTCTGCTCCTCCAGGACTGGACAACTAGTTTGGCAGGATATGACTTCCAGAACTTTAGCTGACGTGCTTGGAGGATTTTCAAAAGAGGTACCATATGTAAGCATGGCACTGACTCCTTATCTGGGGGTAGTTGTTCACATAGACAATGTAAGCCTTGTATTTCAGGGATTTTTGCTGCTATGCTCTATGTAACACGCCATGCTTGGTACTATATTTCAGAAAGTACGTTACAATGGAATATGCTCTTGCAGCAGGGTCAGCTGGTTTGAGGACCAGTGCTCTGTGAGCTCTCTGTATGTCCAAACTAGTGGTTACATTTGAAATGTTTAGATGAGGGAGCTCTCACATTTAGATTTCTAGGTGGTGGAGCTGACAGTTTTAGGTGGTGTAACTCTCCTATAGTAGTCAATGGAGAAAAATGACAGCGGTGGTGGAACTATCATTCCGTTTTTTAATATGTAGTGGAAATGAGTTCCTGTGGGCTGTAGCCCAATTTAACCCCTGGTCCAAATCCACATCTGAAGGGAGAGAGAGGGCCTGCATGAGAAATATATTTGAAAAAAAAGTATGATTTGCTGCCCCTGCACTCCCTCTGGCACCCTGTACAATCTAAAATTATTTCACTAGGACTGACTTTTATAATTCTTCAGTTTATCCTGTAAGTGCTGATTAGAGTCAACAACTTGTACTAGCATCTCTTCCAGTGAGGTGAGTCTTGCATTGTTTGTGGTGATCTGCTTGTCCATGTTGTCAACCTACTGCTTGAGTGCTGTGACTTTTGTGACAAGATTATCAAATTTAGTGGATATCTCAGTATGAAAAGCCTTAAGTTCTCTTAGAATATTGTCCAGTTTCTTGTTTTTTTTTTTGTGCTTTTCAGTGATTTAGCTATGGAACCACATTTTGAAAGCAACTGGCTGGATGCGGCTGAGACCTCACTGTCCAATCATAATGAACCATATCCAGTGCCTTCCTTCATCATGGCTCCCAATTTTGGCTGCCCATTTTTACCCATCTGTGCAGAATGATTAAAACCTCTTGGAAAAATGTTAGTTTCATAATGCAGGCATGATTTGAGAGGTTTTAGCTGTTCCTGAGTAAGGAGCTCTCAGTTCACCCAGCCATCTACTACAGTGATGTCACCGGCAGTCTCTCAGTGACCAAATTTTTGTTTCATCGGAGGTTGCCTCCACAAGGGTTTTACCTCTACTCCTTGTCACAGGTCATAATTAAACTGTTAATTAATTTAGAGCTGGACGGTGGTCTTACACCCCAACACTTGTATAATCTTTTCCATTATATAATTTCCTCCTCTAGACTCTCCTTAAAGAAAGTAAGTGCTTTGCCCACAATTCAGTGTGCTTTTCGCTTCTTCTCTGAGGTACCTTTGGTATAAGGGGACCGCATCCCTGTGGCACTTCTGAGGGGATTCTTCATCAAGAGGGCTCCTATATCTTCATGGTACCCTGAAACAATGGTAGGCACTGTAGTTTAGACAGAGAGAGCATACTGCAAAGTTACAATCATATTGCACAAGCATTATACATATTACCTGCCTTTCCGACTACCTCAGTGCCACCCATCAATGCTTTCCACCACTATTTCAGTCCTACTAAACCCTAACAATTTTTTCCTGTGTTCCCTAAGCATTCCTACATAGAAGCCTTCTGATCTTTTGAATCATATGCAATGTTAGAAAAAGCAGTATTCCATTGACAAAATGTGGTTGTCTATTTTTGCTTTAAAAAGTGTGTTTTTATATGTTTTCTTTAATATGTTATCAAATGTTGTTTGGTCAATTTAAACATGTTACTAGGCATGCATGTGTGGTTAAAAGAGTATTTTCACTAGCATTCTTAGGATGTTAGAACTGCTCAGTTTTACATTGCAGTTCTCATACCCTAAAACATGTGTGAAACCTTTTGGAGCTGTATTCACACATAGAATCAGATCTAAATGGAGTCGGGAGAGGCTATACTCTCTCAGATTCCAGAGGAAGGGTGACAAAATCCCTGATGTATCAGCCTCTTCTGTAGCAGGCTTCTCCAGTGAAAAATGTGTCCCCAAATATGTCTCTAGTTTACTTCCAAGATAAAGAGTTTCAAGGACATGTGCACTTTATTAAATAAATTGAAATCTGAGTTTTGGCTTACATGCAGCAGTACTACGGTGGAAGTAAAAATGCTGGATGATATATCAACTGTTATTGATAAATACATGATGCCGCATATGGGGCATCTTGAAGTGATCTTCTTAATATATTTTACTATAAATAATAATTTACTGATTCAGACTATGACTATAATAAATATCAGTACAAGTGTGCTTGGACAGTTTAACATTTTCCTTCATAACAGGAGCCAGCAATTTGAAATAGGGTAGTATCATTCGTTTCAGTACCAGTAGAATTATATAGAAGTCTCAAGCAAGGTTCACTCTTGGGGCCTTATCTGTTTACTATTTTTAATACATCACTGACTGTGGTATAGCCAGCTCTACTTCACTTTTATTACTGATGATATGTTTTTATATTCTTCTGGGACATCAGTTGAATCAGTTACCTGTAACCTCTGGTCTCCAAATAATGTTTTAAAACATTATTTGATGGATAGTAGATGTTATAGATGTTGAATAAATCCAGAGAAAAACAAAGGTAATATTAATTTTGTTAGGAAGAACCCCAGCATTGGATCAAACTGATTTTATTAATAGTCTCATTGAGGCAAAGAAATTGAGAATATGAGGTATTATAATTATTTAAGCATTATGATTTTCCTATTGCTTACAACAACTGAGATTATACCTTTATTGTATATACCCACTCCAAACTATAAGATTGATTTATTTTGCAGATGATATATTTATTTAGTATTTAAATTGTGTATTTTGGCTTATGTACAGTATCCCTGTAACTGGTCTTTAATTCTGTTCTTTTCAAAAAGTCCCTAATGTGTTTTCTTTACCCTAACTCCACGTTTTATGATGATCTGTTGTTTGCCTGTGACACTAATGGCATGTTGACATAGTTTTTAAGAAGAATTTCCATTCTTTTTGAAAAAAAGCAAGACATATTAACATAATTAAAAGTAGGCTCAATTTAAACAGAAGTGATTTCAATAGGCTTAGTATAGGCAGTATTGGAATTAAAATTGTTGAGCTTTGAGAACTAGAGGGGCTTATAAGGGTGTTATCTTTAAACTGAGCCCCACTTCTCATTGTAAATCAATGGCAGTGATGCGTGAGCTACCCAGTCTCACTTCAGAGCTAGGGGGCCTAGCCCTAACAAGTCCCCTGTAACTCTAACACTGAGTATAGGTGAGAGAGGGCTACCAGTACACAACAGGGACTCTGGCTCCACAATAGCTGGGTTCACCATGGTAGTACTAACATTTATTTTATTTTTTATTTTAGTCCTTGGTAACCAGGTAAGGTCCATTAGGCACAAGTGTCTGTTTTCAAGGGCAACCTGGGAGCACGGGAAGGGGGTTAAGTGACTTAGAGTCACACAGTACACAAGTGGAGGTTGTGGGAATCAAACCCAGGTCTGCTGGATGTACCAAGTTCATTCACAGCTCATTACTCTAACCTGTAGGCTGTACTGTTAGCCCCACATACATACATGCACACATAAATAAATAATACATTCTACTGAAATAGTTCTTTAAACAATTATTTAGTTACACCATAAGAACATGTGACAAATTAGGTCTTTCAAAGTTACTTCTGTAACATTTGATGTACTTTCTGGTACCCAGTGTGACAGATCCTGGACCAGAAGCTCAGCTGAAGTAGAGGGCTTGCTTCCCACTCTGAGAGATGAATAATTAAAGTTGTCTCCTAATCACAGATCAGGATCAGGCTCAGTACCATCTCCTACTAGCCCAGGAGGGATAGTATATAAAGGAAAGGGAGGAAAAAGAGCACAAGCCTTCTCTGTCTGATTTAAGTAGTCCCTTGTGTCTCATGGCAAACAATGTCCCATTTATGCAGTCCCTGATGTGTAGCTCAATGTTTGTTTAGATTTTATATTTAGTTTTAAAAAAGATAGTTAAATCATGCACACTGCATTAAGAAAAGATTTCACACGTCACCTGCATAAATGCCACCACCTAGGGAGTGACAAGCATGGCAGGGGCTGTGATTTTATTCAGCTGAATGCTGAGCTGTTTTATGTGCATGTGTGCAAATATTTCAATCTCTAAACCTTTTCTAACACCCCAGAGCCCAGGAAGAAACCGAAAAAATGCTCCCTCTGTTTCCTATACTGACTCATTGGTGGGCAGAGTGTATTGTGAATAATGGGCGGACCATCAAGCTGATGGCTGACAGATAGCTCTAATAGCAGCTGTAAAGCAGTGGACTGTGTATAATACTGGGGCAGAGAGACCTTGCTCAAGCTTTTAGGCTGAATTAGACTGTTTATCACCCTAAAAGTGCTGTTTTGTTCCTCACGCAAACTGAAAGTGAACCATGAGTCATTTCCATTCCATCCAGTATAAACACCACCACCTATGCAAGTGTTGGCAAGCACTGGGCAGAGGCAACACTGGCTGAGGTGGGGTCCACCAATGTCAGCCAGAAATACCAGAGGGACCAGACACTGTTGGTGGAAGCAAGTAATAATCCCAAGATAATATTAAATCACTCCGCTTGCAATTCTAATATGAAATCATGGATGCAGGGCTGATTATATTGGCTAGTGGGGAAACTGGTATTAAATGCATTCCATGTAACCAGTTTAGTATGGAATCTGTAACTGACTTCTCAGCTTTGAGCTGCAAGCAATGGCTGGAAATCAAGGAACATACAATAAGGGTGAAAGACTTAGAAATAGAGATCAGGATACTAAAAAGCAAATGTGTAATGAAAACAGTGGAAGGAGGAAAGGGGAATGACAAAAGGGAGATATGCTGCGTTGATAATTTAGGTGATAGTAGAGGAGAAACTAGGAAAAAACAAAGAGAATCCAAAAATTAGGAGGATGAGGAATGGTGCACTGTAAACAGAAGGTGCAAAAGCAAGAAAGGTAGGAAGGCCATGAATTTCAAAGTAGAAACCATTAACCTGTTTCTACCACTAGTGGATACTGGTGACAATGAACAACTAGTGCCAGTAGAAGGTGAAAGCATAGCAAAACAGGTAATAGAAATAAACATGGAACCAGTTGGAAATATCTCCCTCCCAGACAGATTTATGTACTTGGGGACTCCATGCTAAAATGCACAGATAGACACAACCACATGCTACGTCCCTGTGGCTAAAGCTCAGTACATTATAAAATAATTCCTGAAATAGTAAAAGAAGATAAGAACCAACCACTAGTAATAGTGTATGCAGGAACCAATAACATAGAAAGAAAAGAGGAACACAAAATTATCCAGGAATCTGAAAATATAAGTAAATCCTTAGATTCAAGGCACTGTGAAATACGTTTCTCCAAAATACTACTGGTCCCCAGAGCAGGTATAAGCAGGAATGCCAAAATAAAAAGAATAAATAACTGATAACCTAAACAGTCCCTTGAGAAAACTGAAAATGTTTGCCACATTGGGAACTTTTAAACAAAAATTCTGAACAATACAGCAGAGACAGACTGCACATGAGTAGGAAAGGTTGCAGAATACTGGGAAATCAAATCAGGAAGTCAATCACAAATACTTTAAACTTACAGAGTAGGGGGCTCAGGGTACATCAAAGGAAGGAAGGACCAATACTGATTAAAAAACCCAGTACAACTAAAAAGACACAAAAAGCAAGGATACATTGAAAATAGTGGTAATAAATGCCAGGAGTTTAAACATCAACACGAAAATAGAATTATAAATCATAACGCATACTAACAACATAGACATTGTGGCAATATCAGAAACTTCGTGAAGTGAAGATGTTTTGTGAGGTAGAGCTATAGCTGGTTACAAACTTTACTGTAAAGACAGAGCTCACAAGAAGGGTGGTGGGGTGGATATGAACATACATAATAATAGTGATAGCTGTGAAATAAATGATACCTTCACAGATGACTACATCAAAACACTCTGGGTCCAGATCAATCCCCATAATAGTAACAGATTAACACAGGACATCTGTTATGTACCACCTAATAATAGAGAATTGTATAATCAACAAATGATTGAAGAAATCTGAGTAATATCTGAGAAAGGGAATATAATAATAATGGGCAACCCGGATCTTCCACATACTGATTGGTCATGTCTGATCACTAATGTTACCCAGGAGCAACAGTTTGTAAATCTTTTTCTACATCAGGGACTAACAATTAGTGAGTATCTCTAGGAGAGGAAATAACATCCTGGATGTAGTCATTACTGACCTACCTAACTCAGTCAAATATATAAGAACTAGGGATTATCTTGGAAACAGCGACCACAACACTGTCGAGTTTGAAGTTTAAACAAAAACAATAATAAACAAAGGAATATCAGTAGTAAAAACAAGAACAAGGCTAATTACATGAAAATTAATGAATAACTAAAAAGACAGAATGGGTATGGGATATTTTAAGATATCAGTGCAGAGGAGAGTTGGATAATATTCAAAACTAAAATATTAGACTTAGAAAAGAAATACATACCTGAGGAAAAAAATATACAGCAGAAAGCGAAAATTACAACTGTGATGCAGCACAGGTTTAAAAATGGCTTTGCAGAAAAGAACTATTATAGAATGAAAAAGGATCCCTCATAGATGAAAGGCAGGAAGTAGAGAAGCAAATTTAAAATACCAAAAAGTAAGATTAGAAGGGAAAGTGCAAAAGTGGACTTTAGCATATCACATAATAAGGAGAACTCTGAAGCCTTTTATCCGTACATAAATAACAGTAAAGGAGTGAAAAGAACAATTAGATCAATCATGAATCAAGATGTACCAATAGATGACCCCAAAACAATATCAAATAAGTTCAGTGATTATTGTTGCCCAGTATTTAGTAGTAAAACAAACAATATAAATCAAATAATCATTAACCCAACTAACAATGTCAAAGCAAAATCTTTTGAAATTTCAGAGACTCTAAGGTTACTTAAAGAACTTGATGTAAACAACTCAGCTGGTCCTGACAATTTGCATCCAAAAATCTTGAAAGAGATAGCAAAATTAATAGCAGGCCCTTTGACAAGTATATTTAATAAATCTTACAATACTGGTGAGGTCCCTAAGGATTAGACAAGATTGATAGTTATTCAACTCTTTAAAAAAGGAAGTAAGTCCAGCATAAAAAACTATAGACCAGTTAGTTTGACCTCAGTACTGAGTAAAATTATGGATAGTATTATCAAACAAGAACTGGAAAGCAACTTGAGAGAAAAGGGATTAGATCAAACACAGCATGGATTTAAAAGAAATAGATCTTGTACAAGCAATGCCTTAACCTTTTATGAAACAGGCAATACTAATCTAAATAATAATGTACCAGTGGATGTCGTATGCCTGGACTTTTTGAAGACTTTCAATATAGCACCCCATAACATCTTGGTTGAAAATGTAAAAGCCAAAAAAAAAAATAGACATAAAAATTGTGAAATGAGTGTGAAATTGTTTAATTAATAGATCACAACACGTGAGAATAAATATTACATCATTAGCTTGATGATCAAATCCCATCTTGGGCTGAATGACGCATTGAAATACTTAGCAACTTACATTTAGAATTGCATATTGCAAATGTCAAGCATAGAGGTCAGTCTTTTTTAGTGAAATGGAGCATTTTATATACCTGACTTACAACTATGTAATGTTTCCATCAGGGTGTCCAGGTGGGTTCCCAGGTTCTCTTGGTGTCCTCACTGTACTGTATGTAATATTTCTTGTATTGTGTTCTTGGTGTAGCAGCACTCGGTATGGGGGGGGGGAGTGGGGGGTTGCTATATCTTTTGGATTTTGTTATATTCTTTTATGCTTTCCTGAATTATTGTTATTGTTTTTGTATTTTTTTCCTGGGGTTTAATGCAAAGAAGTGCAAGATCATGCACATAGGGAAGAGAAACCCTGAAGCCACCCATAGGCTGGGAGGGGGGAGTTGCTGGCAGTCATGAGGGAAGAAAGAGACTTGGGCATCATCATCACTGATGACCTGAAATCATCCAAGCAGACCACTAAAGCAGTAAGTAAGGCTAGGGGGATGTTGGGGTGTATTAGTAGGGGGCACCACAAGTCAGAAGAGGGAGGTAATAATCCCTCTTTACAAGACACTGGTTAGGCCCCATCTGGAGTACTGCGTGCAGTACTGGAGGCCACATCTTCACAAGGACATTAAAGCAGATTGAGGCAGTCCAGAGAAAAGCAACCAAAATGGTGCAGGGACTGCATCAGCAAACTTATGAGGACAGATTAACGGAGCTCAATATGTATACCCTAGAGCAAAGGAAGGAGAGAGGTGATATGATCGAAACAGTCAAACACCTTAAGGGCATTAACAAGGTGAAAGAGTCTAACATGTTTCAATATAAGAAACATAGCAGGACAAGAGGACACAGCATGAGATTAGAGGGAGACCGATTAAGGGGTAATGTGAGGAAGTTCTTTTTCACAGAAAGGGTGGTGGGTGAATGGAACAGCCTACCTCAGGAAGTGGTGGATATGAATACAGTGCAGGGCTTCAAACAGGCATGGGATATGCATAAGGGAGCAATACAGATGAGCATGAATAGATAGGCCATTGATAGAGCAAAGGCCGATGGCACATTCATAAGTTAGAAAAAGAAATGGGCAGACTGGATGGGCCTTGCAGTCCTTATCTGCCATCAACTTCTATGTTTCTATGTTACATATATTGTTCCTTGTTTCTTCGTGGTTTTGTTGTACTGCCATTGTAAACTAATAAAGTACAGTTAAAAAAAAAAACAAGTGAGAACAAAGGGAATAATGTCAGATGAGGGAGGAGTGACCAGTGGAGTGTTACAGGGATCTGTACTGGGACCAGTGTTATTTACATTCTTCATTTGTGAGCTCACTAAAGATGTACAGGGATGGATAGTAAAATCTGCAGATGACAGCAAACTTGGAGGTTGAGACAATATGATAGTGCCCTGGGAAAATATTAGTAAAGATCTAAAAGAAATAGAAAATTGGGCCACCAAAAAACAAAATTAAATTCCATGACAAATGTGTTGTCATCCATATGGGCAAGAACAACACTATATATAACTACAAGTTAAATCGTAATGCATTTAAAAAAGTCTAATCTGAAAGAGATCTAGGGAAGATCTTAAATTTAACAACCATTGCAACAGGGTATCCTTGTTAGCAAATAGACTATTGGCAAATAACAAAATAACATTTGTAACCAAAACTGAACAATGTATTATTCCAGTTTATAAGACTTACAAAAGACTGCACTGCTCATAAGTATGGAATCTGTAACAAAAGGGGGGGGGAGGCAAATTCAATGGAAGGATACAAAAAAGGGCAACCCAAATAGTACCCATACTTCAAAATCTGCCTATGAAGAGAGACTAAATAAGTTACAAATATTCACACTTGAGGAAGGGAGAATTAGAGGAGATATGCTCAAAATGTACATAATTTTGGGGGACACAGATCAGCATAATGCAATGCAGATTAAAATACAAAATTAAGAGTTCAATCTTAGGTCACATAATTTCCAAGTCAAACTGGATAATTCAGTAATAAGAAAACCAAGGTGGACTGGATTTTTCACCCAGAGAGCAGTCAAAATATTGAATTGTTTTCCAAGGGATCTAGTGGAAACAGCTGCCCGAATCAGCTTCAGAAATAAGCTAGATAAATACATCATTAGAATTATTTATTTATTTATTATTTATTTAGATTTTGTTTACTGGATAGGTGCACTAGCCATAACCATGACTATTTTCAGGCACGACCTGGGAGGATACAGTACAATACAACAACAAAACATAACAATTTACAAAAATATCTTTGGGGATAACAGTTTCAAAAGTGAAACAAAGTAGGACTGGAGAGATAGGTAATTGCATCAAGACATTACATCAGCAAATCATACATGGGTTTACATTAAATGAAAAACAATAGAGATGCTGGAGGGAAAGAAGCAATGCTGAAAGATGGTTAAACAGGATAGAACATGAAGAAACTGAGAGAAAAGAGAAGGAGATTAAATGAGATGGAAACAGAAACTGAGTGTAAGTGCAGGACAGTGCTGGTGTTGAGGGAGGGGGCTAAGGGGGTTTGAAACAGGAGTATTTGTTTGTTGAGATAAGGTACTTGTGTAGCTCCATCTTAAATGCATTGTGAGAGGGAGCAAGGTACACAGTTAGTGGGAGGGAGTTCCAGTATTGGGGAGCTAGAACGGCAAAGGCACTTGCCCTCTTGGAAGAACTGTGCCTAGGGATACAGACAAGGGACTTGTCCACAGAGAGCAACCTGTAGTGAGAGGGCTGTTTGAGAAAGTACTCAGCAAGGGACTTAGGAGTTTGTGATCTGATGATAGTATTGATGATAGAGCCTAGAATGTAGAGCCTTGTCTCTTTTGGTGGCAGCCAACTCAGGTCCGAGTAGAGGAGACAGTGGTGTTTAAGTTGGTGGGCAGAGTGACAAATGCTGTTGTAGGTGATGTCCCACTTGTGTAGACTAGTCTTAGATGCAGCAGTATAGGTGGCAACACCATAGGTAAGTGAGGGGAGGAGAATATCACGAGCTATGGTTAGCCTGGTGGAAGGAGTTAGCACATAGCCAGTGCAATAGGCAATACCAGCTTGGTGTTCACAGACTTGCATGCATTTTTTATATGGAGATCAAAGCTTAGTGATTGGTCGAGGGTAACACCAAGGTATTTAAAAGAGGCAACAGATCCAGTAGTGGAGCCATCCAAGGCAGAGACTTTGAGATTGCTTAGGGGGTGTTTGATTTTAGAGTTTGTACCAAAAAGCATAACCTTGGTCTTGGACTCATTTAAGACCAGCCTGTGGTTAGCTAACCATGATTGTGCAAGTTGAAAGTCAGCTGAGAGCCACTGATTTATGTCCTTTATGCATTAGGCACTGGTGTAAAGAATGATATCATCTGCATATAGTAGGGAGGAAGTCTCAGATAGGTTTGAGGTGATGTCATTTATAAAAATGGAGAAGAGGAATGGGCCAAGGATGGACCCTTGGGGCACTCCAATATTCAGTCCAGTCTTACCTGAGAAGGTGGAGTTGTATTTGACCATTTGAGTCCTGTTTGATAGGTAGCGATCAAACCACTTTACAACATTAGGTGCAAAGCTCAGTGAATGCAGGGTAGCAAGGAGCACAGAGTGGTCAACCAGGTCAAAGGCCTTTGTCAAGTCAATGAAAATTGCCCCTGTGAGGAGGCCAGCATCCATAGCAGATAAGGTGTCGAATGTAAATTTGAGGAGAGCAGTAGTTGTGCTGTGTCCCTTATGGAATCCATGCTGCGCAGCAGCTAGAAGGTCATATTTCTGTAGGAATTCAATAGTTTGGGTTGCTACAAGCTTTTCAAGGATCTTACTGAGGACAGACAGGATGACAATGGGTCTGTAGTTTGCGGGGTCTTTGGGATCACCTTTTTAAAAACAGGAGTGACCCTTACTGACTTCCAGATATCAGGTGCTTGGCTTTGGCCGAGAGAGAGAGTGAAGATCTTTGCTAGCAGAGCAGCTCTAAAAGGGGCAGCCAGTTTTAGCAGCTTGGGTTCCAGGGTATCAGAGCCAGTAGCCGTTGTCTCTGAGATTTTTTTGAGGAGGATGAAGATTTCTGCACATGTAACTGACCTGAAGTAGAAAAGGAGGACTGACCTAGCAGGAGGAGTATTAGGAATTTGCAGTACCAGGAAGGAGGAAAGAAATGCTGTAAGGTCAGAGAACTTGCAATTGAAAAAGTTTGCAATGGTCTCTGGATCATTACAATTTATGCCATCAAGAATCATGTCACTTGGTGATGAGGGATGGTTTGATCCCAGGAATGACTTGACATGGGTCCAGAATTTCCTGGAGTCACCATAAGAGTTTGTAAATGGCTGTCACTCCACAGTCACTCCACAGAGGGAAGAGTGACCAGTGGGGTACCACAGGGATCAGTGCTGGGACCGGGTCCTATTCAACATCTTCATCAGTGACATTGCGCAGGACCTAGAAGGCAGAATTTCACTGTTCGCTGATGACACAAAGCTCTGTAACACAGTAGACACACCAGAGGGTGTAGACAGAATGAGAAGGGACCTACAGAAACTTGAAGAATGGTCAGGGGTTTGGCAGTTGAAATTCAATGCAAGGAAGTGCAAGATAATGCATATGGGGCACAAAAACCCTGGCACAATATATCAGTTGGGGGGTGAGGATATAGCATGCACCAAGCAGGAAAGGGATCTTGGGGTTATCATCTCTGATGACCTCAAGGTAGGGAAACAGTGTGACAAGGCAGCAGGTAAAGCAAATAGGATACTGGGATGTATAGGCAGGGGCATCACCAGCAGGAAAAGGGAGGTCATAATTCCGCTATACAAGACACTAGTGAGGCCCCACCTGGAGTACAGTGTACAGTTCTGGAGACCATACCTACGTAAGGACATAGACAGGGTAGAGAAGGTTCAGAGGAGGGCAACAAAGATGGTGCATGGATTGCATCACAAGTCCTATGAAGACAGGTTGAAGGAACTGAACATGTACTCCCTGGAGGAGAGGAGGGAGGGAGAGAGGGGATATGATAGAGACATACAAGTATCTTACAGGGAGGAACAGGGTGCAGGAATACACTATTTTTAAGTGAAAAAGATGTTCCAGGACTAGAGGGCATGGGATGAAGTTGGAGGGAGGATGATTCAGAGGAAACATGAGGAAGAATTTCTTCACAGAATGGGTAGTGGACAAGTGGAACACCCTGCCAGAGGAAGTGGTGGGGGCTGAAACAATCACGAGATTTAAGAATGCATGGGATAGACATAAAGGAATTCTGGAGGTCAGGGATAAGGGGCAACAGACTTCTAGGAAAACATAAACTGAACTTACAAGCTCAAATGGGCAGACTGGGTGGGTCATAGGCCCTTATCTGCCGACACTGTCTATGTATCTATGTATCTATGTATGCAGTTCCTTGCAGTATGAGCTTTTTGCATGTTTGATGTCTTTTTTATAGGCATTCCGCTGAGCTCTGTAGGAGTTATAATCACTTTGTAGGCCGGAGTTTTTGAACAGGTGTCAACTTTTGTCCCACATCCTTAATTTAGCAAGAAGATCATCCTTTAGCCAGCGGGTTTTCCTCCATTTGGCCTAACATGTTTCCAGGTGACAATGATGGTCCTGAATAGCTAGGAAGTTGGTAAGGAAGATGTTTAGGGCAGATTGAACATCAGTAGCCTCATACAGCTTGGTCCAGTCAATGCAGGAGACATCCCATAGAAAGGATCGGGGCACAAGGCCTGCATAATTATGGAAGGTGATGAGATGAGGCTTTGACAGAGGTGGGACAGCTTTGCCAAAGATGCAGAAAGTAGGGGAGTGGTCAGCAATAGCATCAGCTAGTGTGACTGAGTTGAGAATATGTTCAGGATGATTTGTCATTATCCAGTCCAGCAGGGTGTTGCTGTTCGAGTGCAGGGCTGTTCTGGTAGGCTCAGTGATCAGCTGATGAAGTCTGAAGCTTTGAATCTTTGACAGTGATATGGCATGGGTATTACCCAGCCAGTTTATATTTAGGTCCCAGAGTATGAGCACCTCATTTCTACCAGCAAATAAAGATGTTTGATCGATCGGCTCATCCAGTCCCTTCATACCATTTTTTGGTGGGTTATACACACAGACGATATACAATTTCTTTGATCCCAGTGTGAGAAGTGCATGAAGTGACTTGCATTAAACTTGGGATGAGGAGTGTATAGCCTTAAGGTTGAGATGACTTTTGAAATAAACAGCACTGCCGCCTCTTTTGTTTGCAGTTCTGTCATTCCGTAGTAGATTATAGGAAGGCATTTGGAAATGAGAATCAGGGACAGAGCGTTTGAGCCATGTTTCAGTTAAGCAGAGTATATCAGGCTTGTAGAGGGCAGTCAAGATTTCCAACTTGGCAAAGTTATGTTCAAGCTCCTGCAGGGGATATCTTGCTAGTTAACAGCAGGCTCCGAAATTGCAGATCCTATTTAGCAGAAGAGGAGTGGAATCACATCGAAATGCAGGCAACACTAGGAGGTTAGAGAAGACAAAGTCATGTGTGAATGTTGGGATAGTAGGGTCAGCTGGGTTTGTAAGGGGTACTGTAACCAAGGACAGGTGTAGGAATGGCAGGGTGGCTATGAGGAGGAATATGAGCACATGCTTATCCATTTTGAGCTGTAGTATTTTTTTGGCCCACGTTTCCTATAGGTGATGCACAGTGGTTGAAAATACTGAGAAAATGGGTGAGTACAGAAAAGGCTGTGACTAGATGTGCAGCATCAGGACCCCTAGTGGTTGGTTCTTATAAGCATCCAATGGGATAGTAGACACTTAGGGCAGGATTCACTATGCATTCAGTTTGAATGTCCCACTCCGCAACTGCTGTTGCGGACTGTAATCGCACGCAGCTGCGGGAGTTGTGATTCACAGCCACAGCAGTTGTGGAGGGTGTTACGGCTGCTTCCACCAGCCATAGCCCATTCCCGTGGTGGCACCCATCACTCTGGTGACACCACCCGCAAGTGGCCATAACACATGGAGCCAGTCGTAATCCAGCTCCACCTTTATGAATACCCACCGCACGGCTCCGCCAGTGGCAATCCTCTTGCGCAGTGGTTTACCTGCAGCTGTGGGTCTTTCAAAAGCTTTGTGAATCCTGCCCTTAGTCTCCAGAGGCCTATAAAAACAAGAGGCCACCCAGGGTGGGTGAGGTGGGAGGATGATGGGGAGCTGGCACAAAGCGCCAGCAGGAACAGAGCTTATGCAGCAGGTCTTGGGAGCACGGGCTGGCTGCACAGCTCAGAGAGTCAGTGAAGTCCTCCAGTGGAGGGGGGACCCGTGGTCAGGTCTCCCACTAAAAAAGCAAGGAAAGAGCCATTATTTCTTGCTGCCTAAATTGGTGGGCATGGGTCACAAGTAAGGAAAGAGCTGTTATTTCTTTCTGCATAAATTGGTAGGCGTGGATCACACAGGCTTAGGAGACAGTGGGACCGCAGGAGGAGGGGGGGAGGGCAATTAACAATTTGCAAGTGAGAGGTTGGAGGCAGAGAGAGAGAGAGAGAGAGGTGAAGCAAAAACAAATTACAGTTTAACTTAGATAAGGCTTTGGAAGTTTACATTAATACAACTGAAACACTTAAAAAAAAACCTTAAAAATTGCTGAGACAGCAGTTTTTTTACAGATTTGTAGCTTAGAGGAATAGTTTCAGAGTTTTTGTGGCAAAAGACACCTTTAGAAATACAAAGCAGAGTAGTAGAAGTGAGCAGCCAATCAGGGTAGAGTCCAAAAAAGACGCTTGCTTCCGACTGGCTGAGAGAGCGCCGTACCTTCAGAGCTTTTGCAGAGGCCCTTGGGAGCACAGGTGACAGCTGTTTCAGGGCTGGCCGCACCACTCAAAGAGCCAGTGAAGTCTTCTGGTGGAGGGGGAACCCACGGTCGGGTCTCCCACTAAAAAAGCAAGGAAAGAGCTGTTATTTCTTTCTGCCTAAATCGGTAGGTGTGGGTCAGACAGGCTTAGGAGACAGTGATTATAATGGACCCACAAGGTGGGAAACAGGCACGATGGGCAACATAGCTTCCTTCTTCCTTGTAACTCGGTATAGAACTTAGTATACCACATGAGTGGAGTCAGGGTTCGTCCGTGAACCTAACCCAAATGTTTTGATTTTCACCCGATCCGAACTGAACTTGAACCCTAAAAAAACAAAACAAAAAAATTTTACCTGAACCGAATGCGAGCTCAGACAATGTGAGGTTAGGAGAACCCACATGCAGGCAATAGGGTGAATTCATTAGAACTCAAATTTGAACTGATAAATTACACACAAAAAAACCCTCAAACTGAATTAACTTGACCCAAACTTCTACTTATCAAATCGAACTAAACTGAACTTGGACTATACCCTACCGAACCCGAGCCAAACTAAAACCCTAGAAAACATGTTGAACACTCCCTCTACACATGAGCACAAAAGTTCCATGTAAAATATAGGTTTGTTATTTAAACAAACATGTTCTAAATTACATGGTACTTCTGTAGCACATAGTGTATTTTCTTTATTTTATTCAGATGTTTCTTAGCTTTCCATCCCAGATTTAGGTGGCATCCCCCTGGACCTGTCATTGACCCATCTCATGGACTTACAGATTAATCAGCCCATAAACAGAGCCAGATTGGCAGGTGGCCTGCCATACAGGGGCATACGGTATGTGTGGGGGATGCCTACTGAGCTGGGGCTGTTTCTTCCATTTTCCCCCTAGTGAATCAGTGCATGATAAAGTCACGTATCTGTGTGTTGATGCACATGCATGCTGCATCAGTATATTCCCTCCACAACTACTGGCCTCACCAGCACCACCAGCAGGTCTCTGCCAAGTGGCTGGCAAGTGGCAAGACACAAAGTCCCCTCCCCGAGGGAGGAGAACCATCCTTGGAATGCTCAGTTCTCTCTCACTTGGTGGCCCTCCAAGCAACCCACATCCTTTTCTGATCCTGGGTTGCCAGCATGGCAGGAGGTAAGGCATCCAGCATCTCAGCCCTCCACACCACTGGCCAGCAATTATGATGTATTTTCTGATATCTTGTTAGATCTCCCCCTCGCTGACCCTCCTCTGTTTGATTTAGGCAGTCCCTGGTGTCTCATGGCAAACAATATGCTATCTATGCAGTCCCCAAAATGTGTTTAGTTTTTAAATTTAGTTTTAAAAATTATAATTGCTGTGCCGGCTCATCGGTGCAGTGGCTGGATTTCTGCTTGCGACGCCGGCGACCCGGTTCCGAGAGCGGTTTCGGGTCATCGGGAGAGCCGCCAGGAGAAGACTGGAGCATCTCAGACAGCCTGCCTCTCTCCCAGGGGGAGGTGGAATGTGAACTGGCACCTTGCCAGCCCCCTGGCAGAGGTCGGGAGCAGCAGAGTGCTATGGGCCCAAAATTTCCAGGGGGTGATGGATGTCGGTGTACGCCTTGACATCAGGTACGTCACTCTCCATGGGGAGAAAAACCGGAAAAAGGGCTCTCTGGTGAGCCAGATAACGGCCCTACGGTCCCCTCACTGCCGTCATGGCCCCGCGACCTCCTACCTCAGCAGCACCTGGAGCCGATGCCGCAGTGTGCTGGAGGACCCCCACCGGTGCCTTCCCTCTCGGAGGAGGGGGACCCACCTGGCGAAGGGTTACGCCGGGCTACCTCCAAGGGGTTGCAATTTGGGGTTGAGGTAGGTCGCGGGGATGGCGGACAGTCGGGGCAGACAATGAGGGCCCGAAGGAGGAGCTCACCAGAAAGGAGCAGAGGAGAATAAATAAATTAAAAAAAAAAAATTATAATTGCTGCATGCACATTGCATTAAAAAAGATATTATCCCACATGTGCACAAAAGTACCATGTAAAACATAAGTTCCCTATTTTATCAAACCCATATTCTAAATTATGTGGTTCTTGATCTGGTGTTGGTTATGTTTGGGTAGGTATACATTTACTGTAAATTCAAAAAAGTGCTACGAGGGGTTATAGGAGAGCAACCATGTAAAAACAAACAACCCAAATGCGCAATTTCTTTTAAAAAGGCTTAAATCAAAGATAATGAAAAATAACCTTTTTATTATACCTACAAATACACCGTTAAAGTGCTGACATACATGCTCAGACAAAAATACTCAACATTTCGCACCTATAGTGGGTGCCTTGCCAAGAGACTCTCTTGATAAAGTACCTGCTGTAGGTGCAAATTTTTTGTCTGAGCATGTATGTCAGCACTTCTAACTGTGTATTTGTATGTATAATAAAAAGGTTATTTTTCATTATCTTTGATTTGAGCCATTTTAAGGGAAGTTTGGTGCTGGGGTGGTATACATTTATATATACTAAAACATTTTGAAACATTTGAAATGTACATTATGGGAAAGGGTAAAGGCTCTTATAGGACATAGATTATGTTGACTTGTGTTGTCATTAAAACTGGGACCATTGTTTTTATGTTGTGTACTGGTGTGACACCTCATGCAAGTAAACCTTTTTTTATTAGGTTCATTCCTGACCTGTCACACAGTTTAATTAGCTTTGTTGCTTTTTTATGTTATACCCTTGGGAGCATTTCCTGAACTGCTCATGAGGAGATCAACAAAACAAAAATGATTATTTTAATATGATTATTTTTAGGAACACTACTTGAACTGCTCAAGAAGAAATGTATAAAAGAAAAACTTTTATTGTAGTCTTTGTTGTCTAGTTGTTCTCTCCCCCTCACCCACCCCCAAATTTTATTTGTGTCTAGTGGTCCTCACTCCCTCACTGAACACCATTTTTTTATACTTCCAGGTGTCTACTGGTCCGCTTACCTCTGCCATCCCTGTTTTTATTTCTTATCCCCTGGAGTCTAGTAGTTCCTCCATCCCCCATCTCTGTTTTGTATTTACTCTCTGGTATATAATGCGGACCCTGGATAAGTTAGACTTAGAGATAAATGTAGATACATCAAAAATAGCTATATTGGGGAAGAATAAACTTAACACAAAGTATTAATCTATCAATGGAAATAAATTTTAAATTGTGACAGAATACAAATATTTGGGTATAACTATAGATCATAATTTGTCATGGCAGGCTTATCTAAGGGAAGTGAAAAACAAGTCATATAAATCAGTGTGGTATAAGAACCTTTGTGAACAAATTTGTAGGAAATTCTTTCATTGCAGAAGAACTCTTTTGAAGCTAAGATTATTAGTCAATCCCTTTATGGTAGCAAAATATGGGGTCTATACATTGATGGTACAAAATGTTGATTCAATACAAAACTAATTTCTTAGAATATTCTTAAACTTACTGAGAGATTGCACATCTGACTTTTTAAGACTGGAAACAGGGATGCTTCATATAAAAACTAGAATTCTTACTAGAGCTATTAAGCTGTGGGAGAGGATAATGAAAATGTCAGATAATCGCCTCCCAAAATGTGTTGGTTGGAGCAACAAAGATTATTATTATACCAGAAGCATGGTATATGTTGGCTTAATAGATTAAATTTGTTTCTAAAAAAAAATTGGTTGCCAAGACATTTGGTCTGCAGGATCTCTTAGTAACTTTGAGATAACTGTGAGAAAAACAATACTCAGGTTACAAGATACAGCTAAGCAGGAAGACTTATCCAGAATTCACGAGCTAGATGTGTATGATATTTATTCGAATATAAAGAACACCTGGGGTTTGGAGAATTATTTAGCTCATTGTGAAAAATATGAACATAGAAATGTACTCTGTTTATTGAGATTGGCTTTACTTGGGATCCAACATTACAGTTCAAATAATTAAGACTCATTTGGGATAAAGGAAAAATGTAATTGTTGTACTAAAAAGCCAATAGCACCTCTACATATCCTCTTTGAATGTAAAGATAGAGAGAAATATAGAAAAAATTGAACCTTTATTGTCCTTACAGTATCCTATGACAGATGCTATATCTTATATTCTCCAGTTTAAAAAGATAAAAATCATGTATGAAGTGGCAAAATTCTTCTGTGATTGTAAGCATTGGAAAAGCACTCACTGATTCACTTTAACATAACATGTATACATTAATTTTAATATATGTAACTGTGTCTATGCCAGTCTGTACGTTTTTTATTCTGTATATTTTATATATAATTGCATGTAACAAATCACTTGATTTCATACATTTTCTACAATAAAATTGGTTTGACTTGGTATGTAGTGGTCCCCCCCCCCACACACGCACTACTATTTTCAATTTATTCTCTGTGTTTAGCAGCCCCTCACCCAGGATAGCCAGCTCACTCCCTCAAAATGGCAACCAGCAATAACTCTCCACTCACCTCCTTGGCTAGTCACCATCTAACTGTATGTATAGTGGTTTGTGCTAAATGCAAGTCAAAATAAATTGCTGAAAGAAATGAGGCAATGTGCACTATTGAAAATACAGTAGTGCTTGGTACATCAATCTAGCACGTTTGATCACTTTTCTTGCATATCACATCAGCTTGATAAGTGGCAGAGGACAAAAGGAAAGATAAAAGTAACTGTTACAGTATGTTGTTCAAGAAACAGGTGATGGAGGGAGGTCACGTGATGCAAGCTGCCTGAAGGCTGCACAAACCCTGGGCTCCTACCATCCATTCGCTATAAATCGATTTTAAATCGACTCTAGCCCTCTAAACCACAAAATAATAGCAACTGGAGATTCGTTAATCTCTGCCTTTCGATTTCATCTACTTCTCCCAGCATCACAAAGCTTTACAGCGGTGATGGAGGCAGAGATGAAGCAAGCCGCGATGCGGCACAATCCACCCAACATGCCAGAAAAGCTTCCCAAGAAAGCGAGGAACCAGGCTTCTGGCAACTTGAGTAAAGCGGGCGGTACTACTCCCTCGGTAGTCCCTCTGTCCAAGGAAAGATTCCTTCAGGAGGTATCACCTCTTTGGGAAGCGCTAGAAAGTATCACTTCTGAGCTTAAATCTATTAAGGGTGATCTTACCTTCCTAAAAAGCAGAATGATTGACTCGGAAGCCAGAATTACGTCTCAAGAAAGATGGAGAGACAAAACAGAGCCAGAAATTATCCTGTTGAAGCAGCAAGTCTGGAAGCTCCAGCTCAAAACGGAGGACTTAGAAGGGCATAGTAGGAGGAACAACCTCCTAATTATTGGGTTGCCGGAAACCGAAGAAGACTCAGATGCCATTGCCTTTCTCCAGAAATTCCTACATAAAATCATGGGGCCCTCACCTCTGAACCCCCAATATCACATTGAAAGGGCCCATCGATCTCTAAGGCCGAGGCCTCAACCGGATTCTCCTCCCCGCCCGATTATTATTAAATTCCAAAGTTTCATAGAGAAACAGCATGTCCTCACTAAAACTAGAGAGCTACAATCCATAACTTGGGGGACATCCAAAATAAGAGTCGCTCAAGACCTGCCGATCGAGACCAGGCAGAAAAGAACTGCCTTCCACCCTATTGTCCAAAAGTTAATCGCGGCAGGTATCCGATTCAGGATGCTGTATCCAGCCAATCTGAAAATTACGATCAAAGACTCATCATTCACCTACGAGTCTCCTGACCAAGCCATCAAGGACTTAACTTCCAGGCTTCCCAACCTATTCAAGGAGAGATGAACTAAGTTCGGTTTTGACCAGTTGTTACAGTGGCTGTGTTTCCTTCTCAATAATGTTTAGATATGCATGATATTTACCTGTTTGGTCTGGTTGGATAGGGTTGGGCTGCGCAGTTTGAGGAGGGGTGGGAGGCTCTTAGATTCTGATTCCGGTAGGCCGTGATTCCCTTGATTTCCCAAGTATGGTCCCGGAACCTTCGGGTTGGGTTCTTTGTTCTGGCCGGCCGGATTGGCCACGGACTGACTTTGGTCCCGCAATAAATCATGCCCCCCAGGGCTTCCCGACTGTGATGGGATGTTTAGTCATTTAACGGTGGATGGACATAGATACTCCTCGATACTCATCCACAACCTGTAACTGGTTTTGCTACCGCGGCTTGATTATCCAGATCACGGTAAGCGACTAGTTAGCAGAACAAGTCGGTGAGTGATATATTCCCCATGTATGAGTCGATTTTAGCCGCTAGCCCTGTTTGTTTATCAGACTGCTTCCCTTGGTCACAACAGAACGCGGCTTTCAAACTGCCATTGTAAAGAGGGGATGGTGGGGATGCCAGGGGGTGTGACATGCTCATAGGAAGCTGCCTCATGAGTTAAAAAAGGGGGGGAATTACGACCTTCAGGAAAACAACAGGGGATCCAGCTTTATACCTTGCTGGTTGACACACCTAAACAGCTCACTTTCCCATTCCTGTGATACCATATTAGGCAGTTACTGGCTCATAAAATTCCTGGGATTCGCCATTGGGGTTTTGGTTTCAGGTTTTTGCTGTTGGTTCTTTCGTGGTTTACCTGCCCAAACCTGGAACTACTTTGTACATAGTTGGATGGTTTTCTTTTTTGCATGGGGGGGAGGTTGCTTCTGGTTTCAGGACATAGTTCTCCAACTACACTTCAATGTTACCAACTTTCCCTTGACAGTTTCTACACACCAGGGGTTTGGATGTTTTTCCTTATATAGATCGGGCTGGTTTACTGTGGGTTTTAGAGTGTGCTATTCCTATCTCTTATTTCGAAGGTATAGTAATCCCTATTTTCTCAGTTTAAAGGTTCAGAAATGGCTATGATGTCCATTAAGACAGCTTCTTGGAATGTGCGGTGGCTTAGAGATAGGGCCAAAAGGCTCCAGGTCTTTAATCACTGTGATTTACTCAGGATTGATGTACTTATGCTTCAAGAAACCCATTTGGTTAATAATGAAAAAATCTGGTTGCATAGGTCTGGTTTTTCTCAAGTCTTTTCAGCGAGCGGATCTGTGGCTAGCAAAGGGGTGGCCATCCTAATTAAGAACCATGTCTCTTTTCTGGCTGAAGAAGAACTAGCAGACCCATAGGGCAGATTTATACTGGTCAGAGGCTGTCTCAACAACTGTAATATTGTACTCGGCTCTGTTTACAGACCAGTGGGAGGGAGTCCTGAGTTCTTTATGACCCTAGCAGATAAGATTGGCAATCTCTTACCCTCACAACTAATCTTAGGGGGGGACTGGAACATCCCACCTAGTCAAACCCTTGACAGAACTCACATACCAATAAGGCCAGCAACTCCAGCCCAAAAAGCTCTATTGGACTTCACGCAGCTTTTGGGCCTAAGCGACCCCTGGCGGCTTACTAATCCCTCACTCCGGTCTTTTTCTTTCTTTTCTCAGGTGCACAACTCATGGTCTAGAATAGACTACATTTTGACCAGTAAGTCACTCCTTCCTGGTCTCCTCCAGTCGGGTATCGAACCGATAGTGCTGTCAGACCATGCAACAGTTTGGATCAGGGTCTCACCGGACCCCAACTTTCAACGGGACACTATCTGGAAACTAAACACTCAACTTCTCAAGGATAACCAGACTGTTTCCCATATTAAAGAACTCATCTCTAATTTTCTGGATTTCAATAGCAACTCCACCTTGAGGAAGGACTCAATCTGGTGTTCCCTGAAGTGCTGCCTCAGGGGGAAGTTAATCAAATTGGCCTCTTTGAGGAAAAAAAGTAGGCTGGCACAAGCTGCTTCATTGTTAACCAAAATTAAAGAGTTGGAGTGCTCATATTCCCCTTCTTCCCCCTCAGGTTCATTCGAATCCCTACTAAAATTAAAAGACGACTACGCGGACTTACTTAAGGAAAAAGCTGAATATGCTATCTTAAAAACCCAATCCAAATATATCAATCAAGGTGAAAAGGCCGGTAGGCTATTGGCTCTAAGACTGCACAAGACAGAGAGCTCGAGATTGATCCCGATGCTGCAAACTCCAGAGGGACTAGTTAAAACTACACCCAGAGAAATCACCCAGATTTTTGAGGAATTTTATAGTAAACTTTACAGTAGGCACCCCTCCCCAGCATCCCCTTTGGATATTGCTACTTATTTAGAAGATCTCAAACTTCCCCGCCTCCTTCCACACCATAAAAGGACCCTCACCTCTCCTATCACCTTGCTCGAGGTCGAGGAGGCTATTGCCTCCCTAGCTCCTGACAAAGCACCGGGCCCCGATGGTTACCCTTCTAACTTTTACAAAACCTTTAGTAAGGAACTAGCCCCCCCTCCTCCTCAGGCTCTATGATTACATGTTTGAAGCTGATACCATCGACCCTACATTGCTGGAAGCCACGATTGTGTTAATCCTTAAGCTGGATAAGCCACCCAAAGACCCTGCAAGTTATCGTCCCATCTCTCTCTCCTAAATTGTGATATTAAGATTCTGTCCAAGATCTTAGCCGAGAGGATTAAAAAGATTTGGACTCACCTTCTGAGCCCAGAGCAGGTAGGGTTCATACAAGCCTGCTCTCCCGCTGACCATCTTAGGATCCTTTCTCATATCTCACATGCAGCCCAATCATCACATACTCCAATGGCTCTAATTTCTTTAGACGTTGAAAAAGTGTTTGATAGAGTTAACTGGGATTTTCTATGGGCAACGCTCACTAAAATGGATTTCCCAACTTCATTTATTAGGTGGATCCAAGTTATATATAAATCTCCCTTGGCTAAGATCTATTGTAATGGGGTCTTCTCTTCAGTTTTCCACCTCTTTACGGGTACCAGGCAAGGATGTCCCCTCTCCCCCTTTTTGTTTAATCTGTACTTAGAGCCTCTCCTCCTCAATATCAAACGATCCCCATATATCCAGGGCTGTCCGGTGCTACAACAAGAGTTGGTCCTTTCTGTCTACGCGGACGACATCCTACTCCACATGGCCCATCCCGAAAAGTCATTAACGCACGCCCTACAGGTTATTACGCAGTATGGCCGCCTTTCCTATTACAAACTGAATCTAGCAAAATCAGAAGTGTTCCCTTTGAATTCCTTCACACATAAAGCTAGTCTTACTAGATTTGGTATGAGATGGTCTTCTAAATCAATTAAGTATCTGGGCATACATTTCACCGCTGACCCAACTTTACTTAAGAAGCTTAATCTGGATGACCTCATGACCAACATTCAGTTAGATCTACAAAGATGGTCCAAACTCCCCATTTCTCTTTGGAGCAGGATCAACATCATTAAGATGAACATCCTGCCCTGTATCTTTTACCCCCTCAGCCTATTGGGCCTCTGGCTACCCCTCTCATATCTGCAATGATTCCACTCCACCTTCTCTCAATTTATCTGGCAAAGTAAATCTCCCGGATGCTCTTTCTCCAAACTATGCCTTCCAAAAGACAAGGGAGGACTTGGTCTCCCTAACCTACTATTTTATCACTGGGCAGCTCACCTCTCCAAATTGGGCAGATGGCTCCCAAACAGGGTTGAAGGACCCCTCCCGATCTGGCTCCAAATCGAAAGACGAATACTCCTAGAGGCCAATCTCTGCTCTCCGACCATATTCTTTCTTCCCAGGTCAGCACTCCCATCCTCAATCTCGAATCCAACCATCGTCACTTCTCTCAAAATTTTTTCTGAGTGCCTTCACTATCTTAAAATCTCCCCCAAAAGAGACATGGCACAATCCCTTATCCTAAATCCCAACATTCGGTTAAGAGGCTCAGTGATTACCCCAGATTGGCTTCCTCAAATCTGAGAAGCTCTGGTTGAGAACCTATATTCTCAAGACTCTCTTCTCTCTTCTCCGGATATTATGGCCAGGTTTGGCGTCCCTAGTAATAAGATTTTCAAGATATACCAGCTGAGACATCTCATTAACACCAACTTCGGTTCCGAATTCCGCTGCTCACAGGTCAGTCCCTTCCTCTTGCAAGTGCAGGACTTAGCCTCCAAATCCCATGGCATCTCATCTATATACTCCTATTTGCTAGGTCTTAAATACCCGGACTCCCTCTCAGGCTCCTGTGTCTGGACCTCTCTCCTACCGGATACCACCCCTAACTGGCCATGGATTTGGAAAGATCTACACAAATACCACACTCAAGATAGGTTCAGACTCACTCAATATCATATACTAAATAACATGTACTATACTCCGGTCAAATTGGCTCGATTAGGGAAACTGCCTCTTCCTCTCTGCTCCAGATGTTTACAACCAGAAGGGTTCTTGCTCCACATTTTCTGGCAATGTGAAAAAGTGGCCCCCTTGTGGCGTTCTATTCAGCCCAACCTGGATCCTCTTTTTGGGCCTGGATAGTCTTTCACCACAGAAATATGTATCCTGGTATTATTCAAGTCGAGAACCGTAGCGCCAAGATTCCACATTGCAGTAATTCTATGGTGGTCAAAAGGCTGATGCTCAAGCATTGGACGGACCAATTAATCATAACATATACCGAGTGGTTGAAAGACCTATCAACTTGTTTTAACATGGAGAGACTAGCTGCTAGTTCCCGCAACTGTATGGATTTGTTTCACAAAAAATGGGACAAATTGTACACATTGTATTTATACCAGTGACCTGCTGGTTCTGTCTCTGACGCTGTCTTCCCCTATCTACTTTACCATTAATTCTATTGTCTTATGGCATTATGATAATACCATATTATAAACTAAGCAAGCACACTCTGGGAGGGTTAGGGTTGGGGGGAAGGGGGTGGTTTAAGTTTACAGGGGGATTTTCTTTTTTCTTTTTCCTATCTTATATTCCATTTACTACTTTGATGTACAGGGGAGTTGTTAATCAACCCTATGAATAGCTCTGATGTAAACCTGTGAATTGCTGTAACTTTAAAATTAATAAAGTTAAATTTCAAAAAAAAAAGAAACGTGTTGAAGCAACACCAAGTACGTCTAATTGGCAAACACCTGGCAGGGCACTGAAATACTGAGACTGTTAGCTTTACAAACTGTGTGGGAGCAGCGGAAAAGGAAGGAAGTGGGGTATAGTGGGCAGAGCACTAGACTGTGACTCATGAGCTTCAGTTCCACCATATCCACTGGGTCATGGTCTGAACTTTATCAAGTGACCTGTTCTCCCTGTGCTGTAGTCCTCTTAGCTGTAAAAATTTAGTAGAAGGATCCTGTTGTAAACAAAATGCTGTGTCTTTGTAGGGTGGACTATCCTGCAAAAATTATTTCTAAACAAAATGGATAAAGCACATGTCACTCCCCCTCCCCCACCCCAAAGTTAAACTCATTCTTTTTCATTGCTCATTCTTGGCCCAGACAATGTAAAGGCATAGTTCCTGTGGTAACCTCTAGAAGGACAGCACATATTCAACTAAATACAACACTGACAATGTGTTTGGGAAGCACTTTTATGTCAGTTTTTTAGTTTGCAATATTTTCATTGTGTAACAGCCCTTTGCCTAACCTTGGCTGTGTCGGGGCCCTAGGGGTCCACACTGCACACACCTCCGAGGGGGCTGGCCCAGGTTCAGTACTGGAAAGGAGAAATTCCGTGGTGCCTCCACCTGGGGCAATGGCAGGGAATACCTGTGAATGAATTGCAGGTTACCACCCCCCAGGAAATATACAGTAGCTGCCCCCAAAACACTTCCCAACACAATAACAATTCCCACTTGCAAGAATTCATAATACCAGCATATAACATGAACAAAAAACAAGATTTATTAAAGGTAGGGAGAAAAGGGAAGAAAATAGCACAACAACATTAATAATTGGCTCAACAATGTTACCCAAACTGTATCGCCACCTCCCGCCTGCAGATGCACCAGGCTTCCCACCGGCAGCGGCTAAGTGTCTATAGTCCCTTTTGGTGGGTAGCACACTGCAGTGCAGGTTTCGATGCTGGAGATCTTTTGTTGGGGCCCAAATAACTTTTAAACAGATGCAAACTTTAAATTTACTGCCTGGGCACAGCTCTGTATGCAGCACAGTCCTGTCCAGGACTTGTCACCCCTTTACTGACTAGCTAGTTAGCTAAAAAGGAACTCCCCTGAACTGCAGCCCAGGGATACTTACAGTTTTGAAGCTTCCATGGGGGGTTTGCAGAACTTAAGTCACGGTACTGTGCTGATATCAAAGGCTTGCTGGTGGTGCAGCACAGTAGTAGGGCTAACTGTAGAACTGAAGAATGCTGGTCTTCACCTGCCTGGCCTTGCCAACTTCACCTCTGAGGCCTCTGTAGACAGTGTTCACCAGGCAGGCCTCTCCCCATCTTCCTCCACTAGTCTTCTCCAGTGGTCTATGGACAGGGCAGACTTTGTTCCCTAGACTTGCAGCTTGGCACACATCTGTTTCAGGTGGCAGCAAATCAGCTGGACTTTGGCTCAAGTCTCTAGCCTCAGCACACACACAGTCCCTCTGACCTGCAGCAATTGTCGGTCTCCAAACGTTTACCCCACCAAGGGTGATCACAGGCTGCTCAGTCTAAATCCCCATCTGGAGCACTTTGAAATTCAAAACTGCACAGCTACAGACTTCACCTTCACACTGCAGCTCCTTTCTTCTGCAGCACTTGATGTCTCCCTGTTAAGCTGCATACTCTGTTTCCTCTGCCACAACTCTTTCTCTTTGCGGCAAGTCCCTTTTTCCCCTTTCAAGCTGCTGGACTTTAACACTTCCCCATTTCAGGTAGTAAATTGCAAATGCTCTTTCTTTCTCCAGCACTTGGGTCTCTCAGGTGCTCTGCTAATCTGAAGATAGCTGGGGCCGGACAGGCTGTTGGGTGCTGAGTACGGGACTTGGGCTGAGATAGCCCACCAAAGTCTCTCCTGCACCCCTGCACTCTCTGTATTCTCAAAACAACATCCATTTTTGGTGGGCAAGCAGACCCTAAAATAACACTTGCACAATCCCATTCTGATTGGCTGCCACAATCCTGGGCTATTTTTGTGTCCCTAGACATTTTCCCAGCAGCCCCCCCCCAGCATGCTGAAGTCCCTGGGGGCTGCCATATTTGTTTACATTATAGCCCAATATTATAGCCCACTATTCTATTATCTTTAGCCCGTAAGAGGAATGAAACCCATTTGGTCTGCACCTAGAGGCGCTCCGATCATAGTTCCCCATCCCCATTTCCACTGCCTGCCTTGGAGCCAGGGATATTGTTTATTAGTGTCCACAGCCAAATAAACTGAAACAGATCCACGGTTCCTTTATATTTCAGCCTTTGGCAGCAACGTCTGCTCAGTGAGATGCAGACCGCCATCTTTTATATTTACATTCCGTGGTCCTGCTTTTAACATTATCAACAGGGGTGTTTGCAGGCATATGTACTGTACTCAGCAGAGTACAGTAAAAAAAATTAGGCAGGGGCAACAAAAAGAGGTAAGCAAGGACATTGTGAGTCACATTGTGTCTGTGTTGCGCTGAGACCTTTTGCCTTTGTTGTTCGCTATCCAGGAAGGCAGAAAAACAAAGGAAGGAGGATTACAGGAGAAAACTGATTACTTGAACTCAGACATGGTAAATGGGGGGGGGGCTATTGTTGGTGTGATGTGGCAGCGTATATTTTGGTTTATGTTTACATAACGGCGGGGCAACAGTGCATCAGTTTTGAATACAAGTTTAAAATTTGTGGCTACACCCCTCATTATCGGGAAAACTTCCAAACCTCTACAGATGCCCGGAGGTGTCAAAGCAACAATCTGACCATGGCCCTATCAGAACATGAGCCAAGGACCTAAAGATTCAGTGGCTGCAGTCGAGGGCACTCAAGGGGCACCAGGTTCACGTCCCTCCAGGGACCACTTGAGGAACCACTGGCAGGGGAGTGTCGGGGCTGTAGCCCTACAGGTAAGCCCCATTTAGGGGGTCTTACACCCCCACCTCACTCCCCCCTCCACACTCCCTCCTGGCCTCCCACCCCTCTGTTGGTATATGCATGTATTAAATCTGTTACTTTGAAATGCTTCAGATTGCTCATTGTATGAGAACAACTGTGTAATTCTATGTCACTCTGTGTGTGTGAATTCTGTAAATATGTTACACTGTATGTCCTCTCTGTGATGAGGTACCTTTGTAAATGAGCCCCTGGCTCAAAGGTTGTAAATCCAATTGTAAAAATAAATAAATAAATAAAATAAATGCTTGGCATCCCAACAAGCCATTTAAATTACAACCCCAATACCAATGTTTCATGAAGCATAACAATAAACACATTTGCTATCTAGACACGATTCCTGTTTATTAACTGTGCAGTCACCATAATACAATCACAATAATGAGTCAAGATAAACATTGTCTAACTAGACATGGGATGCTGTCTGCACACATGTTGGACTAGGCAATATTACTTCACATTTCCCCACATAACATTTTACCATAGTGCAGTATCTGGGAACACCAGACAGGGTATATACTCTAGGGACTATGTCCTTATGGGCAACATATAAGGGGGCATTGAAGGAGGTATCAAGGGTATCATAGGTGAGCTTAATGATTGGTTTAGGTTGTCTTCTGGACCTTCAAGGTAGGGCTGCATCTTGTGCTGCATTGTCCCTAGGGACAGGTAGCGCTACCTTCTGTTCCTGCTCCGTAGCCAGCACAGGGGCATTTTTGGGACTATCAGCATTGTCTGAATTTTGCTCATCACAAGTCAAGTCTACTGCATTGTCCATTCCAGCATCCATTACTTGCTCTGGCACTTGGCTATGGGGCCAAAAGGTACAGAACTGAGATTCAAAGGTTGCACAGGATCAATGGGGGCAGTACTGGTGGAGGACTGAGAATTTCTACAGTCCATTTGCCATCGCATCACACTTTGAGTTGTTTCTGGTACATACAAATAATTGGTAGTCCTCATGGATTTACCCATAGCGCTTAGACAGTGCTTCCACCAACATCCCCTACAGCAACACGCTATGATACCGACTATCTTTGATTGTAGCCATGGGGATGTCGGCACACAGTCAGGGGGCTGTGCCCCCCAAACCCCCCTTGTCTCTAGGATTCTAACTCCAAGTCAGAGTTGGACCGGGGGGGGGGGGGCAGTCACCCAGCAATGCATTTCTGATCGCCACAAAGACCAGCACAGCAACGGGTGGGTTTTGCTAGATTTCTGGCGCTGTGCTGGTCTTCGCCATCGGGGAGTCACTGCAGTGATGGTATACAGTCCTCATCACTTTCTTCAGATGAGCTGGGTACAGGCAAAGTTGCAGGTACAGTTACCAGGGAGCCATTCTTGTTGCATGCTTTCTCTGCTCTCTTTTGAACTGGTTGACTGCTAGTTTTTGGTTTTCTGGGGACTGAGCACTCTTTTTCTGATTCAGGCTCAGGCACTATCTCTCCGATGGGGAGCAGGTGATTCTGGTGTACAGTTTTTTCCAATCGTCTCCCTTGCTCTTGTCAAATCTTATAGACTGTCAGGTCTGGCAACTGTTCAGCGACACAGTAGATGTCTGGAGCCCAGAGGTCCTGAATTTTGTGCTTGCCTTGCATGCCTGGATTTCATAATAAGACACAATCTCCCTCCTGCTACACTTGGTGTCTTACTCTTTTGTTATATCTTTGCTTCATTGCTTGATTTGACTTAGCTGCTGCCTCTGCTGCAAGTTTATTGGCTTTTCTCAGCTGCTGTCTCAGCTTTTGTGTGTATTCCACATACGATTCATCTGACATGCCATCAGGGGACACACCAGAACAAAGGTCAACTGGCAATCTGGCTTCTCAGACAAACATGAGATGAAGAGGAGACCTCTGGGCAGTGTCATTCTTTATTCAGTTGTAGGTATGTACAAGAAAACGTACTCTCAGACTCCAATTAGCTCTGTCAGCTGGATCCAGGGTACCCAACATATCCAATAAAGTCCTATTGAAACGTTCAGGCTGAGGGTGCACCTTGGGGTGGTATGGGTTTGCATGTTATTTCTTAATACCATATGCTGCCAGAAATTTTTCAATAAACCGACTTTCAAAGTCTCACCCCTGATCTGAGTGAATTCTTTGCGGAATGCCGTAGTGGTTCACAAACTGTTGCAGGACTTTCACTACCATGCTTGCTTTTTGGTCTTTTGTTGGATAGGCCTGAACATATGGGGTGTGGTGGTCAGTGATGACTAGAATGTTGTTTTTTTTCTTCCAGTCAGGCTGTAGCAACAGAAAGTCCATACACACAAGTTCCAGTGGGCCACAGGTTTGTATATTGAACAGAAGTGCAGCTCTTTTGGGGAGTGTCTTTCTTTTATGCATCGCAAACAGGCTTTGTAGTGCTTTTCTTTGTCTCTCTTAATTCTGGGCCAGTAGAATCTTTCTCTTGCCAGGTTTAGTGTGTGTTTGTAGCCCAGGTGACCCATTTCATCATGGAAAGAAGTAAGAACTGCCTTGCAGTACTTCCAAGGCAGGACCAGCTGGATTTTTAAGCAGTCAGGGTTGTCGCTATCTTGCACTTTACATACCAGCAGTCCGTCTTTTAGGGCCAACTTACTCCATTCTGTTAGCATTAACTTGGTGTGAGGGTGCTAGCTGCATTCTTGAGCTGAGTTATGTCTTTTCTCTAAACCTTGAATAATGTCACGGAATGCGTGGTCCTCTGTTTGGGCTCATTGAAGCTCCAGTTTGCTTGGTTGGGAAAGAGAGGATATGTCCAGGCCAGTAAAACTTAAGAAGGCCTCATGAATAGCATCTGGCAAGGTTCCCAACATATCAATTGCGCTATCTGGGTTTACTGGGGTGGCTTCCTCTGGCACAGTAAACTTGGGGCACGGAACTTTAACAATGGCAATTATAAGCTTCACATCGGATTTAGGCTGGTCTGTATGCAGGCGCCTTGACAGGGCATCGGCATCTATAATGGTCTTTCCACTTCTGTACTCTAAGATATAATCATACATGGACAGTGCTGATAACCATCTGTGTCCAGCACTGTCTAATTTTGATGTGGCATTCACATAAGTTAGAGGGTTGTTATCAGTCTGGACATAGAAGTGAACACCATACAGGTAATCATAGAATTTCTTTGTTACTGCCAACTTCAAAGCTAGGAATTTGAGTTTATGTACAGGGTAGTGCTTTTCAGATGCTGACAGGCTGCGACTTGCAAATGCCACAGGACGGAGCCCCTCTGGATGTTCTTGGTATAGCACCACTCTTAATCCATTCAAGCTGGCATCGGTGTGGAGGATGTATGGCTTGTGGGGGTCTGCGAATACCAAAACATGTGCTTCACTTAATCTCTTGATGTTTTCCCTGAAAGCAGCCTCACACTCCACCATCCATCTGTCACTGAAAGATTCATTTACCTTGAGGTACTCTTTCTGGGGGCTTTCTGTTTCAGACCGATTTTTCTTTTTCTTGTTGGTAGGGGGATAACCTTGAGTTAAATCATTCAGCTAGTGCACTACCATAGAATAGTCCTTCACAAAACATTGTTAATACCCACAGAAACCCAGGAAGGATTGGAGGGCCTTCAAGTTGTGTGCTCTGGGCCAGGGAGGTGAGGGCCTTGACTTTGGCTGTGTCGGTCTGTACTCCATCCAATGAGACAATGTGGACCACATATTTTAATGAAGGCTGGCAAAATTGGCACTTTTCTCTAGATACTTTTAAACTGAATTCCTACAGCCGGTCCATCACCTTCATCAAGCGGGCTTCGTGTTCTTCCAAAGTTGGGCCAAAAACAATCAGGTCATCCAGATATATGATAATCTGTAACAGGTTCATGTCCCCCATTGCCTTCTCCATTAACCTCTGGAACAGAACAGTTGCTCCAGAGATCCCTTGGGGCATATGTTCAAATTGGTAGAAACCCAGGGGGGCAGATAAAGGCAGTCTTCTCCTTATCCTCCTTTGCTATGGGAATCTGATAGTATCTACTACAAATATCCAGCACTGAGAACCATTTGCTCCCTGACAAACTGGCAAGAGCATCTTCAACTCAAGACACTGTGTATTGATCTGGGATGGTCTTTTTGTTCAAAGTTCAATAATCAATGCACATTCTCACAGCTCCATCTTTCTTGCCTGCCACAATAATAGGGGATGCATAGGGGCTCCGGGACTCATTGATTATACCTGCTGCTAATAGTTCCTTCAGGTGTCACTGGATATCCATTCTGTCTCCAGGGGTCAGTCTCCTTGATCTTTCTCTGAACAGGTGGTCATCTCGTAGATAAATCCGGGGCTCTTTCCCTCGGATGCACCCTATGTCCCATTTGTGGAGTGAAACTACTTTGCACCTCTTTGCTATCTTCTGGCTCAACCTCCATCTATAGCTGCCAGGTATGGGTGAGTCTCCAAAGTCGAAAGATGCTGGGTCTATCTCCGTGTCTGCAGCTACTTGTGGGTCCAACTCAGTGACACTTTCAGCTTCGAAGATATGTGCCAGCACTCAGCCCTTTCAAATGGTTATAGGCTTCTCTCACTCATTCTTTACCCTCACCGTGACATGCCTGTCCCAGGAGGTCTCGGGAGATGGCATCACTCCTCATTGCACCATTAGCCCTTCTGGCAGACTGTTCTCTGATGGGGCATCAATAATAAAGGTAGGTTCTTCAGGCTTCTATGTGAATTTCTGCAATGTCCACAACTCTACACTCTGAATTAGGAGGCAGGATCAGTTCTTTGCTGTCCACCCTATGAACCATGCCAGTGGGTTCATTCATCAACTCAGATACTACAGCATCCAGGGACAGGCTGACTCTTTTCACCACAGATTTGACAGAGAGATTTAATAGGTTGTCCGCTCCACCCTTCTCTTGACAGAGTTTGGCCAGCCTGCCAAACATATTAGCATTTGTCCTAATCAATACAGGCATATCGGTCATTCCCTTGGGCTCTGGGCAGATCAGAGCCATAGTCTCAATCTTGAGCGATTCATCTGGACCCTTCAAGATGAATGCAATCTGCATAATGCAATAGCTGTTGTACAGGTAACTAGAATCTCCTGTTCCCCACACTAATAATCCTGACAGCGGTTGGAGTGGTAGGTGCTTCAAGTGATGGTAGTAAAAGGTCTGATGGATTAGGCTGACCTGCGAACCACTATCCAATAAGGCAAAACACAGCACTTTTTCAATCAAAACTTCCACATCAGCTCTAGGGCCTACCAGGCCTGGGGCACCTTGCTGTTGGCTGGAATTTTGGGTTCCATCCAATTTGCTGAGCTTTGCAATTTCAGAGACCCAGTTCGCTCCCTCACTGGGCTCCCCCATCATTTCCCTGCTGCCTTTTCTGTTTCTTTCCTTTCACCTGCTGGGGGGGGTTCCGATCAGCCACACCCACTGGCAAAATACCCATCTTCCTCACATCTGTAACAAAATAGGCTTTCTCTGGGCACCGGCGGTGCTCTTGCCCTGATCCTGGGAGCAGCATAGATGCCCAACATGCATTCCAATTCAAACATGAAACCACTCATTTGTGGCCGGGGCTCTTGGGCCAGCTGTATACGTTCATACACTCCTTTAGCTCTCTTAGTTAATTAGTCAAGTCAGGATGAAGGGGTACTAGCAGGCTTGCTGCTCTCTACTTGTGTCTGTTGAGGTGCAGCAGTTATTACAGGAGCCCGCAGAGAATTGTCAATATACTCTTACACTTACACCTCTTCTTCTCTCACTTCATCCAGCAGCTGCCTAAATGTTCAGTGTGTGTGTGTGTGTGTGTGTGTGTGTGTGTGTGTGTGGGGGTCTATTCCATTGATCTCTCAGCCAAAGTGTCAACAGGGTCCACCAGGAGAACACTGCACCCTGTAACACTTGATCCAGTCTCATTCAGGAGAGCTGTGTGGGGGTGACTTCTCCTGCCTCAGCAATTTTTCAAGTCACAGTCTCTATCCTGGTAATGTAATGGAAAAGTGTCTCACCTTCTATCTGGGTAGTGGCTCTCAGCTGGAAGATAAGATCCTCTTTCTTTTCCACTGCCCCAAAGGTACTCTTTAACATGGCCAGGTGGTCACTTGCAGTACAGGTGGGTTGAAAGAATGCCACACCTGCACCATTTGCGCAGCTTGATTCATCCAGCTTTTATAATCTCCCCCCGCAGGAGTTGGGATGGCTGCCGAGAACATTCACAACCTTTTGTACTGTTCTTGGGGAGCCACCACGTAACGGGTCACACCACTGGGCAACACTATTGGAGCTGGCTCTCTGTCGCTGGAAACAAGACCTGTACATCTTTCATGGACTTCCCTTCACTAGCCAGCAGAGACTCCAGCCTAGCCTTGAAATCCCCTTCTTTGTTTGGACTGGGGGCAGTGATGAAAGTGAACAGGAACACATAGGAACTCAGTTCCTGTACGTTTTTTGCAGCAGGAACGGAGTTCATGTACTTCTTCCCACTGAAACTGGAACTGAAATTCATAAACCAGCAACTTAAAGTGTCCTTAGTTTAAAAAACACATATCATGATTGTTTATATAGATATTATTGATGCAGCTGGGGGTTTGATTCAGTTCCCTTTTTTCTTTTAAAAAGTGAAAAACTGACTGCCCACCATACTGGTTTTACCACACCAAAACATATTTGTTTACATTTCTTGACCAGCTTCCACTGCATCTTTCCTAGACTCAGGAACACCCCCAAAAGAATCTAGCCACTCATTATGTAGTGGGAGTAGAGGAGACTATTTTATCATGAGTGGCTGCACTGTTTGAGGGTGTTTCTAATGTTCAGGAATTGTGCACTAAGAGTAGTTCAGTGACTTGAAGCAAAACAAAGCTGGGCATAGCTATACATTACCATGCATGTTAGTTATAATAAGCAAGGAGGCAGATAAAACAACCAGTAACATCAATGAATTTTAGAGGACGTAAGCAATCAGAAAATGTGGGTTTTTACCTAAAAATAATAGAATGTAAAAAAGGCTGACAGTGTCCCTTTAAAGCCACTGGCTGTGCCTGTTTAACCTTACTAATCCCCTGCTACTGGGTCTTACTCTATAGGATAAGACAAACAAATGCTATGCCTAGCATTGTAAAGGGTCAATGACTGTTTTCACACCTCCCTATTTCCCTGTGGAGACAAACCACAGTGAGTCACTGTACACCACTCCATAAAAACAGTGAGAGGACTTGCAGGAGGCACTAGGTCACGTGATAGCCTGCAATAACAGCACGTTCCAGAACCACACAGTACAAATGGTGCCTGCAAGAACAGTGGCAGGAATGAATGCTGCAAAACACAACAGCGTCAATGGTAGCAGTCCAAACACAACCGGAGGACTGCTACCTTGGAAAAAAAAATCAAGTAACCTTTTTTTGGAGGGGGGGTCTCTGCCCCCCACACCCCCGGTATTTATGATTCTCTTATCCGAGGGGGTGTGGATCACGGGGCAAAGGAAAAAATTGTGCTGCCGTGGAACTACTGTTCCATGGCTGTTAGTAAAAAAAAGAAATTTTGAGTGAGTGGAAAAATGTTGGGAGACCAGGTACCATACCCTGGTCTCCAGACTCATGCTGGCCAAGTTGCTGCTTCTCTAACCCTCTACTCCACGAGGGCAGCTTGGGCAGCACCTGAACTTTTTTTATATTTCTCCTCTCTGTGTGACTGGCTGAATAGCTACAGGGGGTAGTGGTAGCTGCTAAATGCTATTCTACCCCTGCTGCTATTCCTGCCTTGTGCAGTCCTGACCGCGTGGTTTAAACTGCGTGGCTCAGGTTGTGCTATTCTAACCAGATACCCTTACCCTTTATGGGATCCAAGACAATGACAGAGAGCAGTCTTGTATAATAATGTCTTCGCCCTTACTCAGAAAAAAGTTTGACTTTTCTGTGCGTTAATGAGAAAAGACTCCAGCCCTAAAAAGGAGAAAAAATGTAAGAAAAAAAATCATCTTCATTTAAAAGTGAACCCACTATTCTGCTGAAATGGGGGCTGCTTGACAAATACTATAAGTTAATAGGGTTTCTGAGGGGTATCTCTCATGGTATAAAAGACACCGAGTGGGAGATCTGGGCCAGAGGATGACCATGAAGCAAAGCTGAACAGTTCTGTCTCCCCAAAACTCACAAGAGGTGTCACCTGTACCATAAGAGAAACCCCTCAGACACCCTATAAACTTATTATTAATGTAACAGGAGTGTTTTCGGGACTCATCTTGGCTGTTTCCATGGCCCTCAGGTCCTCCCTGAACACACCTTGAGGGGGCCAGCCTGGGCTATTGGAGTACCCGTGGTATGGGGACAATAAATGCGCTTGGTGTCTCCACCTGGGGTAGTGATATGGTATACCTGTAAACAAACTGCAGGTTAACACCCCATAGGTAAAAATATAGAAGCTGCCCCCACAGTACCGGCCCCATACAACAACAATTCCCACTTTTTGCAGTAAGCCACTGTACCAGAATGTAACATTAACAATTCACAGTTTTATTTTGGGGAAGGGAGGAAAGAGAGAAAAATAGCATAACAACTTTATCAATTGTTGCAACACTTTTACCCCACACAAACCCACCTCCCACCTATGGGTGCACCCAGTTTTCCTCTGGCAGCCCGACAGAATGTCTATAAAGTCCCTCAGGTGGGTACCATACCACAGTTGCAGAAGACAATGGGGATCTTTTGTTGGGGCCCAAATAACTTTAAACAGATGCACAACTTTTAAACTGTTGCCTGGGCACACTTTGATCTTGCCACGATCCTGCCCAGGACTTAACACCCCTGTATTTTGACTAGCTGGATAATTGATGAGGACTTCCCCAAAGCCCCAACCCGGGGGACTTACAGTTCTGCTGATTCTCAAAGGGTTTTGCAGATACTTGATGTCACAATACCACGCTGGTATTAGGAGTTGTTGGGGCAACATGAAGCCACTGACTAAAATAATGACGAAATTCGGTCTTCACCTGCCAAGCCTTTCCCATCTTCACCCTTGTGGGGGCCTTTGTATGTGGTTTGTCACCTAGCAAGCATCTCAACTCTTTCTCTCAGAGTTCTCTCCTTGTCTGGGTACAACTTCTCTCTCTCTCCAGCTAGGTGAAACACCCTGAAACTCACATTTTTTAAGTTGGCAGAGCACTGCGGATGTTAGTTAGTGACCTATACAGTCTCTGAAGTCCAACTGTATCTTTTTCATGACACTTTCTGCACTGCAGAACGAGGGCCAGAGTTACACTGTCATGGGCCCTATGCACAACATTAACCAAGGGCCCCACCAGCCAACTCCCCTGGCCCATCCATGCCCCCCGTCCATTCGTGCCTCCCCACCCAACATCCCCTCCCTAGCCATCCTATCTAATTGGCATAGGTTATGTGACCGAACCTTGTCACACAAGCATTCAATACTCTGATCCGATTGTGTTGTTACTGCCACTGCTGCAACCTGGAGAAACAGACTGGCTTAGCTGTATCGGGGGAGGGGAGGTGTCATTAGAAGCCTATTGATGAGGATGGTGGCTGGTAGTAGTGATCCAATTTGCAATTATACAATGGCAAGAAACAATCCTGGACTCTGATTGGTCAGTCTTAGGCTGGACCTGTGACGTTAACCAGTACAACATCACGGGTCTAGTCTCAGCCTCACTGTGAACCTGCAGATGAGCTTTTGGATGATGAGCTTTTTTTTTGCATCTCCTCTTAAGAAACAAAAATATTTTTCCACACTAATAAAAACATTCTTTAAAATTATTTTTTTACTTTATATATAACAACGAGCCATTGTATAATAGCAATAATGCCCTCCAGGGTGTATGTCGTTTGGGATAACGTCACGCCTCAGTTGTTGGACGCACTCGGCCTGCGGCCTCGTGCCCAACCACCTGAGGCGTGACATTATCCCAGCACGACACACACCCCGTCAGGCATTATTGCTTAATTCTCTGATCCTCACAAGCCTATATTAGGCTTGCATAAGTCCCAAACAATAGACACACCGGGGTGACTGGTTATTTAAAATACATCCCTTCTACCATCAGGCCCTGTCCTCATTTAAATCTGATGAGATAGGTAGCAGAAAAAGTGTACATCATGCCAGGTAAACCATACCACAGTTAACACCTCACGCTCATCTCTATATTGTGTTTGTGGCAGAGTGAACAGACATGGTCTCCCCCCCCCCCACTCCCTGTTATACAATCACAATTACAAAACTTCTTTATCTTTCACACATACCCTTTTTTACTCATGATTCTGATTCCTGAGGTGGGATGGGATGAACTGGTGGTGGACCCCCAACCCTTGAGAATTGTACTATACTGACATACAATACATAATTAGAGGATTTATGAGCTCCAGGCCTTGTGGGATCCATCCAGGGTTGCAAGTTCGCATTAGCAAACTGTGACACACTATACTTCTCGTGGTGTCTGGTGTCTGTGTCCTCCTAAGCTGGCAGCTTCTTGCCGTAACCAAGGCAGGATGAATGAAGACACCACCACCACCACCACCAGCCCCCAGCACCAGTCATATTAATTTTATAGAAATCCCTGATCACCATTTTATATTCATGCTAGTATCAGCAGCAGCTGTATCCAGCAGCACTTTCAAGTTAACATGTTGCAAATTAAGTCACACTATCACACCAACAAATGCAAACAAACGGCAGCAGTAACAAGTGTTGAGCACAGAATCAGCACAGCATAGCCCCTCACAACAAGCATTTGTCAATGCCGAATGTTGCTTGCTTGTATGTGCTGTTTAGGTATTTGGAAGTGACAGTTTCATGCCTTCCTCCCAAGACATCCACTGTGTCTTTCCGTTCAGTATTAGGTGTGGCAAAATGGCAATGTTGAAAATCTGGAGTGAAAATATTGAAAATTCGCGAACTTACGAGCGTGCGTAGGAACTGTACAAGCGGCTAAAAAAACAGGCATTTTTGGAATTTTTCACCAAATTTTCAACAGAACCATTTTAACACCTGAGCACGTGAACAGTGTCACTGTGATTTTCTTAATTTGTCCCGTACATTGATCTCGCACACCGACCGCGCCATCGCAGCTACATGGGCAGAAACACGCTTTGGGTGACGGAAAAATGGCAGCTGTACTACCTCATAAGAAGGTGTGATAAAATGGCAATGTTGGAAATCTGGGTGAAAATATTGAAAATTCGCGACCTTCACGGCGTGTGTAGGAACTACTTAGCATGCGTTAAATAAAACAGTCATTTTAGGAATTTTTCACCAAATTTTCAACATAGCCATTTTAAGACCTCTGCTCATGAACAGTATCACTGTGATTTTCTTAATTTGTCCCGTACATTAATTTCGCACACCGACTACGCCATTCTGCGCTACATGGGCGGAAACACATTTTGGGTGAGATGTGAAAAATGACAGCTATACTACTCATAAGAAGGTGTGGTAAAATGGGAATGTTGAAAATCTGGAGTGAAAATATTGTAATTTTGCAAACTTACAAGCCTGCGTAGGAACTGCGCAATGCACCCTCATAAAACAGTCATGTTTTGGAATTTTGGCACCAAATTTTCAACATGGGGTTTTTGGGACCCCTTCTCATGAATGATGTCACTGTCATGGTGGTATTCAGGCCTGAAGGGTGATTTCTCAGTCACTGCACAGTCACTGCGTGAAATCACCCTTCGGGCCTGAATAACGCCATGACAGTGACATAATTCATGAGAAGGGGTCCCAAAACCCCATGTTGAAAATTTGGTGCAAAAATTCCCAAAATGCCCGAGATATGCAATAGTTGAAACCCCTATGTAACCCATTATACAGCTTACCAGCATTTCCTCAGTTCAGGGTCGGCTTTGAAGAGTGCAGACGTGTTCCCGGTCCACCGAAGATCGCTGCGCTGGAGTCCAGAGGTAAGTATGGGGTGAGGGGGGTGGGGAGGCTGGGGCGCAGTGGGTGGGTGCGGGTTGTGGGAGGGGTTGGGAGACGCGCCGGGACAGTTTTATTTTACAGGTTTAAAAAAAAAAAAAGCGTCGTGAGACGTTTCGCCATGCTGGGTGGGCTCCCAGCATGGCACAAGGACTTGGGGCGTTCAGCCGGCGGGGATTGGGCTACCGCCAAAGGACTACAGTGCTTGCCACGCTGGGGTGGACTCCCAGCGTGGCATCTACAACTGGGGGGTGGGGACGCAGCTCAGCAACTGGGGGACACAGCTCAGCCTGATGGGATTGGGCACCCCATCGGCTATACAGTATGAGGGCGACGTCTCTGTGTGGGGGGAAGCTGCGCATGAGCAGCCGATATCTTATCGGTGCTCACTCAAGCGTAGCTCCCCCTTTCAACTGTATGCCACTGCATTTTGGAGCGTGTCATAGACAGCTCCAAAATGCATTGGCTTACAGGGGCCGTGCCTGCCAGCCCACTGACTGAATTGGAGGAGGAGGAGGTGACACACCTCCGAAATCTCCGATGAAGGCACTATGTTTCTTGCACATGCGTGCAAGCAACATAAAAATAGCCTGCAACAGTTCACCTGCACTTGACTCTTTCTCATTCTAGTCTGCAGAAGCTTATTAACTGCAAGAACTGTTTGTAGCAGTCATCAGTAAGTGGTGAGCAGAGCAGCATTACAGCAGCACAGCATAGCATATACCCCCACAATAACCTGCCTACAGTCCAACTGCAACTGACTCTCATGCAGCACAGCCAGGCCCATAGAGACATACAGTAGTGTGGATATGGATAGGGACATGAACTGGATACTGACCACTCTCAGGCCGCACACCTGGCTACCCAAGTACTGCTTCTGGACAGGATTCATTTCATGGTGGGAGTTGGGGAGCCCTGTCACTCCCACTAGAGGGAGACGTTCTGGGGGAACAAGGAGGTGAAATTAGTCTTGGGGGGTGCCAGCGAGAAAGGGCTGATGTGGCCAAGCAGAAAGAGGGCTAGCCAGAGATAAGGAGGAAAACCAAAAAAAAACAATACCAATAACTAGCTAAGATAGGAATGATTCCATTTTTCTTGGCTTGATTAGGTGAAAAACAATAAAAGGAGAACTGCACCAAAGTAGAAACTCAGTTGTCCTCATAGAAGCTAATTTTAAAATGCAGATTCTAATTCGGTTACTGTTGAATCTCAACAGCTTTTGTAGTTGTTCTTGTGGGTGTCTCTAATTAACACGCAGGCAGTAAGCACACTTCCAGAAATGGATGATGCAGTTTATATCTTTGCTCCCATCCCACTTCCACTGCTGGTACAATGCATCAATGTTTTTCTATGGACCTCTGTTGTTAAGAGAAGCATAAACTACATCATACATTCTTGATATGACACATAACACCAGAATGTAAATCAGAAATAACCACTGAGGTTACTACTAAGACTGTTTCCATATACACAGTCAGTCTGTGTATATGGAACAATACCGAATTGAAACCAGTATTTAAAAAAGATCTACTGTGAAAAATGACATGCCCTTTACAATGCAGCTTGTTAGCCTTGCACACCTTCTTGCCAAACCTACAATTCATTTTAAAGTAATTTTCCATTAACATAATTTATGCCATCCTACATGCCCAGACAGAGTAATCTATAACAAAACAAATTCCAAGATTTCTCCCCATACTACCTGGTGCATTTATGTAGAGTGAGATTGTTAATTTTCTTGTTCCTTTGCACAATAGAAAAACATCATCACCCACTGCATAACTGCCTAGGAAGTACTTTGTGGTAGAAGCCTGATCAGCACGCAAATAAATCAGGGTATATTTTTTCAGCAAAAAAAAAAATCTTGTGGAAAGAACATAACATCATCAGTTCGTTTTTCATGTTTATTAACTTGTGTGCATTTCCACTCCTTAAGACTAGTTTAATTACAGACTAAACTATTTTAGTGAATTATTTCTTGAACACGCATTCAGAAACAAACTTGCCATTGCCATGTCATACAGATAAACTAGCACGAATCTAGAAAGAGATGGAAAAAACACACGAGTAGTCCAGTGACTTTTAAGGTATGTTGCAATTTTGCATTCTGGCAATCAGATGAGAACCATATTTACCATATAAGACATATGAAACTTGGAACGAGTGATGAGGGTGGACAAAAAATCCTGGGCACCCCAATAGAACTGCTGCTGGGAAGGAGGGAGGCGGGAGCAGAACCGGAAAGGCCATGGCAAAGATGGCAGGGAAAGTACAATAATTAGTACCTACCAGATATGGTGCTGGCTACCACCACTATGCTGACTACCGGGCTGGGGCCACCATGGATGGTGGGCCGGTCACGGTGGCTACCACTGCATTTGTTAATTGTTACTGTATTTGCACAAGAAAGAAGTGAGAGACTTACACACTCAACAGAGTCGATGGTCACAGACAACATGGTCCTCTGCTGGCTCCAAATGTCCCAGGTCCCGATTGACTCTGGCTCCCAGTCCAGTACCAAAAGTTAGTCGTCACCTGGCGGCACTTGATGATGGCTTGGGCTTGGAGAAAAATCACTTGTGCTGCGACTCTTATTGAGTCCTGACTCCTCTGAAAGCACTCGCCATTAGTAGAAAACTGGTGCAAAAACTGCCTGTGCCTGCTTGGTACTGCTGGGCGCATGCATGCAAGGTGTACAGCAGTTAACAGTCTGTACTATAAACCCGTGACCACCTGACATCATCACAATGCTAGCCTATACAAGAAACAAGATATCAAACAACTAATTGGAGATGACAGTCACTGACTCACACAGAGTACATTGCATAGCACCAGGCCACTGGCATTGGAACTCGTTCTGAAACTCAAAAAAAAGTGTATTTTTTTTTTCACATGCGGCACTAGCCAATCTTGAATGTGACCCCCACCCCAAGCAGTGCTCCATGGTGATGGTCCAGTCGACACCTGATGCAGGGGCAAAAAAAAATTTAAAGGAGCTGGGTGCTGTCGGCGGGCCCCCCACAACACACAGGGCCCTTCTCACATGCATAGTTTGCATTATGGTAAATCCAGCCCTGTGCAGAACAGTCCAATTCCTTTTGGACAATCTCGGAAATCTCACACATCAGCATTGGTGATATTGTCACTATCACCACACAGTTCAATTTCCACACAGCCTCTCACAGGCACTGGCTCCCCTTTCTGGAGCAAAATCCCTCACTGCAGCAACATTCTTCTGCCACAGGTTCAATTCTCACTGGCTCTCTCACTGGAGCAAACTTCCTTCTCTCAGAGCTGAAGGTTCCATTCTAAGCAGCAGCTCCCAATGGCTTTGCAACAACTTCTCAAAGGCTCTGTGTCACTTGTCCTATGCTGTGGCCAACGAGACCAAGGAGCAAACCCACAGACCTTCATGGCTAGTGAGCCCCAAGCACTCTCTCTTCAGAATCCTGGCTGGGCTCTCACCACCAACCAAATACCTCTTTGGCAGACAACTGCCTCTTTTGGTAGTCCTTAAAACCACTGTTCCTTGAAACTCACAGAATTCTTCCTTTTCAGAAACCTTAAAAACCCTTTGAAGTTACAGTTTTCGGTCCCAGCATCAGCCCCCAACTCTAAAGTCTGATGCAAATACAGTTAACAGTTTTAACATTCATTTCCCTCACAGATATGTAAAAGCCCCCCCTGCCCTCTCAAACTCTTGCAAGGTTAAATAATTAAATGGAATACACTGCCAGTCTCTGCTGCCAAATGCTCTATATCCCCAGGCAGCAGGCAGGACCTCATTAATAGTCATTCCCCTCATACATTATTCATAGCCCCACTTCCATAGTGCCGATTAGCGCTCCTAAAATAACTAACTTTCGGGGCTCCTCCATTGCCTCCTCTGCATGTTCAGACCCCAGTTGGCAGAACACAGGGGTCAGGAACACTGGAGAGGCACCGTGAATGCCACAGCAGCAGCAAGAAAAATAATTTGTGCTCCAACGCACATGTGCGGACTGTCAAATCGCATGTAACAGGGTCCCAGCATGACAACTCTGTGCCTCTGCTCCTCTGGCCCCACTTTGCAAAAGGAATCATGTGGGGGCCAGCAGGAGACATTGGGGATACAACAGAACCACGGCATGGCGACAGCGAGGAACGAGAGGAAAATGGGAGCCACTAGACAGTAAGCCCAACAAAGTTGGGGGGCATACATAATCACTTGAGTTAGCCTGAATGATTTATAATAGGTTTAGAGCCTTTTGTAAAATTTACTTATGCCATCCTCCCCCACGGTGCTGAAGTGGCGTGCTGTCCACTAATGCTTCCGCACAAGAGCACACTGTACACAGAATAAGATGTACAGTGGCTCTGCATACTGATTGGCTGAAATCACATTAATGATTCTTAATTTTTAAGCTTGCTGCTCGCTAGCCGGAAGTTGAAGCTGCAGCTCAAAGAGCAGTGGGGACGGGAGTGGCAGTTCAGTCTGGTGTGGAAGATCTGCCGGACCCTGACCTGATGACACCTGCAAAATTTGCTTATACAGGCCTACTTGCTTCAATCTCAGAGTAGGGTGGTTCTATCTATACAATTAGGAAACTGACTGACCAGAAAAACAAAGGAACTGCTGCAGAAGAACTTAAATCCCCATGTAAATCCTATATAAATGCAGTTTCTGCTTCTGCTTTCTCTCCAGCAAGCACTCCAATGGTAACTTCGACAACCTCAACAACCACTTTCATCAAAAGTACTTTTTTACTAATCACTGCAAAAACAAAATTCAGTCAATAAGTTTTTACCTAAGACTTAAACATTTTCCCGTGGTGTTTTTTATGTTGCTGAATATGTTCTATGTCTTAAATAATATGGAGAGAAAGTTGGATTCACTGTTGGATCACACAACCTCTACTGAAGCCAGGTCAGACTGGCCCACCACGGTGCCTGGAAATTTCCAGATGGGCCCCCCTCTGTTGGCTAACTAGCCACCTTCTAAACTCTGAAAATCATTATATTTATCATTTATTTTCTAATTAAATTGAGGTAGTTGGGGCACTACAAGTAAATATACAATGCAAGCACAGAGCTAGTGTATAAAATTTAAGTGGAATACACGTGTGAGTTTGTCAGCCTGGGTCCTTCGCTATTAATTTTCCAGATGGACCCCTTTGTCCACTTTCCATATTGGCCCCCTGTATCCCAGTTCAACCAGCCTTGAAACTCAAATAAATGTACTTTATTGAGTATATTGAAGATACAAACACCAACCACAACAATACAACAAAATAGCATACAAATACGGCACTTAAACAGTCCATAAACTCAAAATCCATGTAGTGGCCCCCCTCTATTTTAGTAATCCAGATATGACTGCAGAAGCTGTAGGGATACCACCGTCCATGAAAATGTAGGCCATGTGGCTGAACAGCTACACAGACAATACCTTGGCCTGATTGGGAAATAACAACAGTAACTACCCTACTTAATAAAACTGTACTACCCAAGCCCCAGTTCCCCTCCCCACTTACACTCCTCCTCCTTCCCTCGAGCCTCTACTGTGCTCACCACTCAAACAGATCATGGGGGGTATCCACCAGCCTTCCTCCCATGGAGGAGGCCAGAGAAAAAACAACCCAATTTACTCTGGTAGGAAAAAAAGGATGGAATGAAAAAATCCCCCAGCCCCCTCCCCACAGAAGGAAAAACCTCGGCATCCCTTCACTGGCTGGAGGCTATGGGGGACAGTTTGTGATAGGAAGGAGTGCCAACAGGGGCCCCCACCGATTGTTAAAAACTTCAACCAGCCTTGAAACTCACTAAACTTGACATTGATCAGATAAAGGCAGATCAGAAAGCTACAAATGATAAAACACGAGAGACACAAAATAAAGTAACTACTGTACTCTTTTTTTTTTTTAACTCTTTTTGTTCTAGTCACCGACCGCTGGAGCCCCATTGGTTGACTCTTCACCTGCTCCCACCCAGCCTGAAACCTTCCAGCCTGTGATCCTGCTTCTCCGTCCCACCCATGACTCACCTGCATGTTACGCCCTAGTCATAGCCCCCTGGGCAGGGCTGTCTTCTGCTTCACAGTGCTCCTGTACAATTATCTATTAACCTGGCAGATGGAGGTGAAGGACAGAGGTGTGGTGGAATCCAGGAGGGCATGGTCCAGCTGTGGTTGTGGTGCCTGTGGAGTGACATCTTTCTTCCAGCCATTGCGGGTTTCCTTTTTGCATGCTTACATTGCCCCCAGAGACATCAGCGCTGATTGGGTGTGCTCCTCTACCCGACCTGCAGACATCTGCTGTCACCTCCACCCCATGTTTACATGGTCCCGTCTGTTGCACACACAGCCTCCACTGGGTGTCGCTGATAGATGGGGAGACCACAGCCCTCCCCCTAGAGTAAGAGAGCTGTCCATCAGTCGCTCATCTTACATCCCCCCGGCCTACCCACGGTGATCCAAGCTTGTTTACAACCCCAGGTTACCATCACGGTAAGAGGTGACCCTCTACACCACTGGGCAAGTTTTAAAACAACTACCCTTGATGCTCTATCTACAACAAACATAACAGTCTCCCTTCAGGCCACTAGAAATGTTGAAAACTTAGAGAATGTGATGAAATATAAGAAGCTGAGACTTGTGGGCCTCTATGCACAACTTGAGGACTCATTTGGAACAGTACAGGATATGTTGAAACAGATTTCTATTGAAGCATTTAACTTGAGGCCTAAAAATCTCCTGTTTATGATAAAAGCCTTCAGAATTCCCTATAACAATACCAAAACTAGATGCTTGACATTCAAGAGTGCTTTATGTGCAAATGGAACTTGGCAGCAACAGAGATCTAATATGATTTATCGAATCATATTTTTTTCTCATGCTTTTGACATAAACAAAGACATTATAATCCAAATAGCTGGAAAAAAGGTGCACTGACTCTTGAGACTCATAGATTCCATGTGTATTCTGCTACTTCCAAGACTACTCAAGAAAGAAGGAAGAGATATTATGCCTAAGAGGATCAGTTGCAAAGAACTGAGACCAAAGTTCAAGTACCATTTCCTGCTAAATGTCTGGTATTTTACCAAGACAACAAATATACTTTCTTTGACCCAGACCAAATCAAGGAATTCTTACTAGTGAGAAAACAAGAAAAACAGGACATTAAACATGGACATCACGAAGTGTTTGTGGATGCTGAGGACTCACATTAGGAATTGCCCTAGAGGGATTTGGATTCAATTACAATGACTGTTACTGACTCTTAAACTTCGATAATGAATACTCACAGAATACTTAAATAATGATTTACTGAATATCTACTAGAATATCTGTTGTGTTCTTTTTTGTGTAAAATGTAATTTCTGTTTTCAGATAATACTAACTATTGGAAGTTAATGGAAACTAAAAGATCAGTACAGAGCTAAACTAAGGTTTTGTCAGATATAAAATCAGCATATAATTACAAATTGTGAGAGTAAACAAATTTTTTTCCAGTGGTATACAGTAGACAGTCAAAAGAGATGCAAGTCACAAGTGGGGTACCTAAGGGATCAGTCCTGGAACCAGTCCTCTTCAATATCTTCATCAGTGACATTGCAGATGGACTGCAGGGTAAGGTTTGTCTGTTTTCAGATGACACCAAGATCTGCAACAGAGTAGATGATCCAGATGGGGTGGGCAGAAGGAGAAGAGAACTGCATAAACTGGCAAAATGGTCGGAAGAGTGGCAAATGGGGTTTAACACAAAGAAGTGCAAGATCATGCACATAGGGGAGAGAAACCCTGATGCCACCTTTAGGTTTATGAGGAGAGCTGCTGGCAATCACAAGGGAAGAAAGAGACTTGGGCATCATCATCACTGCATATGCAGCCCATGATGTCTTACATTGTGGGGGCATGTGTGATTTTGTATTTCTTATCATCACAGATGACCTGAAATCATCCAAGTAGACCACTAAAGCAGTAGGTAAGGCTAGGGGACTGTTGAAGGGTATTAGTGAGCGTATCACAAGTTGTAAGACGAAGGTAATAATCCCTCTTTACAAGACACTGGTTAGGCCCCATCTGGAGTACTGAGTGCAGCATTGGAGGCCGCACCTGCACAAGGACATTAAGCAGATTGAGGCAGTCCAGAGAAGGGCAACCAAAATGGTGAAGGGACTGCATCAGAAACATATGAGGACAGATTAACAGAGTTCCTTATGTATACCCTAGAGCAAAGGAGGGAGAGAGGTGATATGATCAAAACATTTAAACATCTTAAGGGTATTAACAAGTTGAAAGAGTCTAACATGTTTCAATATAAGAAAAATAGCAGTACAAGAGGATATAGCATGAGATTAGAGGGAGGCCGATTAAGGGGTAATGTGAGGAAGTTCCTTTTCACAGAAAGGGTGGTGGATGCATGAAATGGCCTACCTCAGGAAGTGGTGGATATGAATATAGTACAGGGCTTCAAACGGGCATGGGATAGGCATAAGGGAGCAATACAGAGGAATATGACTAGATAGGCCATTGACAGAGTAAAAGCCTATGGCACATTCATAAGATAGAAAAAATGGGCAGACTGGATGGGCCTTGCGGTCCTTATCTGCTGTCAACTTCTATGTTTCTATGTTTATGTTTCTATGTGAGCATCTTATTAGCTTTATAAATATATTATCAATTCACATCCAAAAGCAATTCACATCCAATAACTGGAACTTTAATCAATATTATGTTTAACAACTGGCCCCTTTTCTTGGTTATAGAGACAAAAACCCTGTACAATATTTGCTACATTTTAAACTAAATGAGGGGTAGTTGCTTGTGACAGCAATCTGTTTATAAATGTGTAAGTCTGAAGAATTCTTCAGTGAATATTGTGCCATGTATAATTCAGTTGTATAGACTTAATCTTGGACTATCTCAATTATATGGACTTACTGTACCTTACAGTTTATTCTATATTAATAGAAATTACTGTGAAGTGAATATTATTCTTCACAAAAATACAAATACTATTGTTTGCAATATGAAATTAAACTGTACATATTATAAAATATTTGAAAGTAATAAAATGAAGATTATTTTAAAAAAAAGGTACTTCCCATGCCAAAGGCTAGCTGGTAGCCATGACACCAGGCTGTACAAATGGCCTGAAATTCTGATTTTTATTTCCCCTCAAAAGTTTGAACAAGCCCATACTAGAGGTAACAATTATATGCAAATTGTAATTACCATATACTGTACAGGTTATTTCTATTGAAACAGCATAACTGCAATTACTCGAATCATTTTGCAACTTTCTGCTTTTGTACCACAAAGAAAAGGAAACTGGCACTGGCATTCACTGTCTAACATTTTCAAAGTTCAAGTGTGTACGTAAAAAGTAGAACTACAACCAGAAGACAAAATGCCTTGGTTGCACATTACAAAGTAAGGGCCCTTTGAATACTGGGCCCCTGCCATGTTGAATGCTTCACAACACATCTGTTGAACTATACATAGGGGATATAGAAAGGAAGGAAGCAAAGGAGGACACAGAGGAGTCGGTGTGGAGAATGTGAAGGAATGTGGTGATGGAGCTTTACCTGGTTCACTTAAATGATACCCTACATAAAAAGTTTTTTGTGCTTCTTACCAGTCATAATATCTTCTTTATGAATTCTCCCTACTGATACAACAGCATACTGCATGAATACACTATTTTATGAAAGAAAAAAGACTAGTGACCCATTGAGTTCTCTTCCTCAACCAGCTCAGTAGTAACATTTGAAAATGTTAGACAGTGTATACCAGTGCTAGTTTCCTTTTCTTTGTGGTACAAAAGGCTTGGTTAACTAGTAAAATTAGTAACAATGATATATTCCTTTCCGATTATGATCTGTTTTGGAGAGATAGATTGGGGAAGAGGGGTGGGGGGTGGCACTTTACACCAAGGTTAAGTTTAGGGCCCAGTAATTCACCTTCCATCCAAGTGAAGTTGGCTGTGAGGTGATTTCAGTTAACATCTTACATGGCCCAAATAAATATCTTAACACTACCTCTATTTATTTTCCCTGAGGACAATCTAAACAGAGATTACGTTATATTTCTAAACTAACAAACATTTGTCAATGCCAAATGTTTGCTTGCTGGCATTGGCATTGGTAGTGTAGAAGTTACAGAGCTGCATAATAGGAATAGCAGCAAAGTATTGAACTGAAGCCAACCCCACCACCACCCTGCAGAGAGTGACAGGCATTGGGGTGTGCCTTTGGGTCGTCAGGCATAACGACCACGCCATTTCACCACACCCAACCCTGCAGGCACTGACAAGTGTCACTGTGCCTTGGGGTCCTTGGCCCTTATGCGCGCACCCATTCCATCAGGAAATATGATGAGATGGGTGCGGTATAGGAGAATGGGAAGTTTGGGGCCCGAAGAGTCCCGAGGCACCTGATGCCTCTCACTGGCTGCAGGGTGTGGGTGGGGGTGGAATGGTATGAGCATTACAGGCAAGAATCGTCAAGTCACACCCTGATGCCTGTCATTCTCTACAGGGTGGGGCATTATGGTGGAAACCCAACGCCTCAGGCATTCGTTGGTATTTTCACTCCAAATTTTCAACATTTTTTATGCATTCCACCTCGTGAACAGTGGCAATATCAGTTTGTTAGCCAAAACTGCTTTTGCACAGCGACTCACGCATTTGGCACCACAGGTGCAAAACACATTCCTAACAGGATGTGAAAATGACAGCGGTACTGTTCATGGGAGGTGTAAAAATGGCAATGTTGAAAATCTGCAGGAAAATCTTAAAAACTGGTGAAGTCACTAGTGTGCATAGAAACTGTGCAACGACACTGTAATGTAACTAGTTTGGGGATTTTTTACAGCAGATTGTTAACACAGGTATTTTGGGACCTCCAATCATGAACAGTGTCAATGTGATTTTCTTTATCTGTCCTGAACAATGATTTCACAGCGACCACGCATTTCTTGTGCTCAGTGGAAACATATTTTGGCCATGTTGTGTAAATAACAGCTTAGTGCTGTGCCTAAGGAGGTGTGGAAAATGCCACTGGTGAAAAATCTGACCGAAAATATAAATTCATGAACTTACGTAGGTGCGTGGAAATCGCGCAATGCTCACTCATAACACAGTCATTTTATGGAGTTTTGTCACCAACTTTTCGACATAGCCACTTTTAGACTCTGCTCATGACCAGTGTCACTGTGATTTCTTAATATGTCCTATACATTGATTTCAGACATCGACTGGCGCCATTGTGCGCTACACGGGCGGAAACACGCCAGGGCAAGGTGTGAAAATGACAGCTGTACTGTTGATAAGGAGGTGTGGTAAAATGGCAATGTTGAAAATCTGGAGGAAAATATTGGAAATTTTCAACATTACGAGACTGCGTAGGAACTCTGCAACACACACTCATAAAACAGTCATTTTAGGAATTTTTTCACCAAATTTTAACATAGCCATTTTAAGACCTCTGCTCATGAACAGTGTCACTGTGATTTTCTTAATGTGTCCTCCACGACATTGATTTCGCACACCAACTGCGCCATTGTGTGCTACATGGGCAGAAACACATTTTGGGTGAGATGTGAAATATGACAGCTATACTGGTCATAAGGAGGTGTGGTAAAATGGCAATGTTGAAAATCTGGAGTGAAAATATTGAAAATTCACGAACTTACGAGCGTGCATAGGAAGTGTGCAACACACGCTTGTAAAACTGTCATTTTTAGGAATTTTTCACCAAATTTTCAACATAAGCATTTTGGGAGCCCACCTTATGAACACTGGCAGTGTCGTTATGTTAATGGGTCCCAAAAGGTGATTTCATGCAGTGACTGCGAAATCACCCCTCGGGCCTGATTAACGCCATGACAGTGCAAGAATTCATGAGGAGGCATCCCAAAAAGCCCATGTTGAAAATTTGGGTCAAAAATTCCCAAAAATGCCTGAGATATGCAACAAAGTTGAAAAAACCCTATTTATTCCATTATACAGCTTACCGGCATTTCCTCAGTTCGCGGTCGGCTTTGAAGAATGCAGCCGTGTTCCCGGTCCACGGATGATCATCGCACCGAGCTCCAGAGGTGGTATGGGGTGAGGGGGTGGGAGGCAGGGTGCGAGTGGGTGGGTGCGGTCGGGGGCGGGGAGACTGCGGGAAGGTTTTCTTTACAGGTTTTTAGATGACATGGACATTTGCCACGCTGGGGTGGGCTCCCAGCGTGGCAGCTGGAAAGGCTGTTGGGGGGGCTGGAGCCGACAGGGATTGGGCACCCCCATTGGCCATAATATGCTTTGCCACGCTAGGGTGGGCTCCCACAGCGTGGCACATGGAAAGCTTTTTTGGGGGGGTGTGCACCCATGGAGCCGATGGGGGATTGGGCACCCCCGTTGGCTATGACAGTTCTTGCCATGCTGGGGTGGGCTTCCAGCGTGGCACCTGGACAGCTGTTGTTGAGGGGAGGCGGGAGCTCGACAGGATTGAACACTCCCCATCGGCCACACAATGTGTGCGTGGGGGGAGGGATCAATCACGCAATGTGCTTGTGTGTGTGTGTGTGTGTGTGTGTGTGGTGTGGAGCTCTGCCTCACTGAAGCAGAGCTCTCCCTTTCAACTGTATCCCACTGCATTTTCCTGCTGTCATAGACAGCTGCAGCAGTGATTGGCGCATTGCGACCACACCTGCAAACACACTGACTGAATTGGAAGAGGCTGACACACTTCTAGAAAACTTGTATGATGGCACTATGTTTCTTGCACATGCGTGCAAGCAAACATAAAAATCACTGTCAAATAACAGGGAATGGATCCTGATGAGAGATTTTAATTTAAATTGGGGTCTTGAATCTAAATTTCCTGTGGTTGAACTATTTCAGGAGATGGGTGTTCAACAGTTAATAACTCAAATCACAAGAGTTAAGAGTGGGGCTGAGGGAGGGGGAGAGTCTATTCTTGACTGGGTAGTGGTTACCCACCCCACCAGGGTTATGAATTCAGGTGTCTTGCCTGATGTGGTGAGTGACCACAGCCCAGTATTTTATTTATGATCTATTAAACAAGTTCATAGCCCACTGTGCTATACTGAAACTAGAAATCTTAAAAATATCTCTTCTGAGACCATGAATGCAGCTTGCGAGCTGATTGATTGGACGACCATTGGAAATTCACAAAGTATCGATCAAATGTTAGATACGTTTTCTTTATTGTTTAATCAGGTTGTTAATTACATTTCGCCCTTTAAAAAAATGAGAATTAGATTCAACAAAAATGAGTGTGTTACAAAAGAATTATTGTCCCTTATGAAACTAAGAGATAAAGCGTGGATGTTATTTAAGAAATATCAGAATATTAACCACCTTTACGAGTACAAGATTTTGAGGAATAGGTGTAAGTCAGCTATTAGGAAGGCAAAGATAGATTTTTTTTAAAATAAACAGTTTTCGTCTCTGGGAAACCCTAAACAAACCTGGCATACGCTTAATAATTTAATGGAAAAGACTGTTAATGATCAAGTAATTTCCTTAAGGAAGGATGATAGTTTGGTTGGTGACCTGAATCAGGTATCTACTTTGTTTAATGAGTATTTGGGGGATTTATCAAAATACCATTAAAATTAAGTATCTGTACCTCAGTCCTCCCATGATGAAGGGAGTGATGGTCATCCTCATTTTTATTTTCAGATGATAACCCCAGAAATTGTTACTTCTTATATTCTTAAGTACAACCCAAGGCCATTTATTGGTCAGGATTTAGTTGATTATAGATTCCTTAAACTTGGTATTAATGTTTTGGCTTCCCCAGTGTCAGCTATTTTTAATTTTTTATTATGTAATAATGTTTTTCTGGGGATTTGGAAATCAGCTATTGTTAAGCATATTTTCAAGGCAGGTCGTAGGAAAACGGTTTCAAGTTATCATCCCATCTCATTGTTGTCACCTTTATTTAAGATTCTCGAAATAATTTTCTTTGATCAATTTCAGGAGTTTTTGTTTAAATATGATTTGTTGTCTGATTACCAGCATAGTTTTAGGAGGGGTTGCAATACTGAAACGGCCTTGGTGGGGTTCACAAGCAGTGAATGGGGTGCCCTGGATTCAGGTCGCTCTGTTGCTTCGGTGTTTGTGGACTTCACCAAGGCCTTTGATCTTGTTAATCACTTCCTACTTTTGGAGTCCCTGAGGGAGGCCAAAGTTTCATATGATCTGAGATTATGGTTATTTGACTATTTACAAAAAAGGGAACAAAAGACAATTGTTTCTAATGTTTGCTCCCAGTCTCTTCCAATCTATTGCAGGGTACCACAGGGCTCAATATTGGGCCCTTTACTTTTTTCCCTTTTTATGAATGCTGCCCCCCTGTCTTGTGTTGATTCTAGAATCATCCTATATGCGGATGACGCAGTATTATTTGCAGAAGGCCCAGATCCCGTTATGGCCTTGGTCACTGTCCAATGTGATTTTGATAGATTTCAGAATTGGCTATGTTCTCATAGTTTAATTTTGAATTCATTCAAGACCAAGGTCATGTTTTTTTCTTGTCCCAAGAAATTGAAAGATATTTCTGTTCCCATTTTAGATATATGGGGTAATGTCATCCAACTTGTTGACCGATTTAATTATTTAGGGATTACATTGGATTCTCAATTTTCTTTTGTAGATCATGTTACTACATTAGTTAAGAAAATCCATCAGATGTTGGGAATGCTTTTTAGGATAAGATATTTTCTTGTCCCAGAATCTAAAAAGTCAGTGGCACATAGTATACTATTAAGTTTGTTGTATTATGGATTGTTAATCTATTCTGGTACAAGTGAAAAAATGTTACAGAAACCTAGGTCTACTTATCATGGTATCTTATGATTTATGACTGGTTTGCCATACAATACACATCATTGTGTATTGTCTAGGGAAGCAAACAGTCCCTTATTTTTGGACAGAATTAAAATCAAATTGGGAGTTTCTGCAGTTAAGATTACTCTTAGTTTATTGCCCCTTCCCCATCCTTAATTTCTTCTCTGTTTCTATGGGCCTAAAAATACCAGGTTTCAGTCCAAGGAATTGTTTTGTATTCCTTTATATAGGTCAAAAATTAGTGATATATATAGGGCTATTATGTTTTTTAATAGTATTCCTTCAATTTTAATTAATTCTATAAAAGTGAGGACATTTAGGAATAGGTTGGTACAATGGCTAGCTACTAAATCAGAGTGTAATTGCTTTCATTAATGGTATGACTGATCAGATTGTGATATGTAATGGTTAGTGTTATTTCTATGTGTTTGTACTTATACAGTATGATAAGTGCTTTTTTAATTTTAAACTTGTCTCTTGTGAAAACGGGCAATTTGCCCATCTTGCTTACAAGTATAAAAAATAAAAATGAAATTAAATGAAATCTCTGCCATCTGTTTTTCTTCAGTTCACCCACAAGTTTGAGTTTAAAGGTAGTTAAAATCTCAGCTGATACCACTTGCTTTGAAAGTCTGTTTCAAATATGATACTCGGTTACAAAGATGGTTGTGATTTTTATCTTCACAAAAGGCCTTATTTAAACTTATGTGCCATAAGTTGATTCCTTGACTTCCTGTTTGATCAAGTAACTCACCACATCCTAAGATCATGGTGATCCAGCATTAGTCACTTAGGTAAACAAACACAGATGGCCGTGTGAATGAATGAACTAGCTGCGATATCAAAAAATGAAAAGGTAGAAAAGACACAAATGGATGCACTCAGTCAAAAATCCATCACTATGAAGCCTCCTGATTGTGACGTGAAACACTGGGTTGGTCTCCTGTGTCTGCTTTTTGTTGTTGCTGGTCAGTCCAATAAACACCCTTGGCTTCCTTGACCTGTGCATTTTTGGTGGGTGTTTGACTGAGTGTGTCTGTTTATGTTTTCCCTCGTCACATAGTTATCTTGCATGCAGTCAAAATCCCTAACTATGAAGGGACTACTATGGGAAAAGTCTGAGCTATATATTTTCATCTAAACTAGAGGATGGGGCATTGGAGAGGCCATGGCAGCCAACTCTACCCAGTAGCCAAGCTATGTTTGCATAGAAACATAAGAAAGTTAAGGTTGGAAATTACTTTAGAGCCATCATGTTCAATGCCTCTTCATAAGCAGTGATGAATATGTATGTTGTGCCAGCAATACAAGTGTCCAGAAGGAACACATTTGCATTTAGTGGTGCAGTGATGGTAATCATCCAGGAGTCCGCTAAACCTCAAAGAGAAGGGAGGCAAGCACTTGGGGTAGGCTTCCTTACTAGATAACAATTGGGAGATGTGTTGTGCTTTAATAACACTTCATTGCAAGAAAATGCCAGTTCATTTCATTTAACCCCTTCTCACCAGAACTAAATAGGAGTCAATGGCAAAAGAGCCACATACAGTATGTGTCTCTTAGGTATGATGGGGTTAATTATTGCAGCTCTTAAAAATTCCCTTTCAAGTCAGCTCAACATCCTATAGCCCATAAAATGCAAACATAACAGTAAGCACAAATCTACAAAAAGAAAGATTGCCTTACCCCACCAGACAGCTCCTCCACCATACCCCAAAACTTTGCTCACCAGGAGCTAAATCTGGGGGCTGGTTATTCTGCAGCCCTTCCCCATGCAGCACAATCCATTAAGTTCCACCCACCTCCCAAACTCAATCCTTCTGGCCCCAAAGGCCCACATATAAAGTCCTGACCCTCAACCCCCCCTGATTTATGATGGGAGGATAGGCTTTGAGATCATCTTAACTATTGAGGTGGCTCTCTCCCAGTTTTCTCTGTCAGCTGAACCTAGTAATTGATCTCCAGTGTGCTGAGGGGAGAAGCATTGTCTGCCTGGTGTCAGGCATGAGGGCCTACTGTATATAGCCTCATAGGACTGCAGGGCAGTCAGAGACAATGTAATATGCCCCCAGGGAACTTAGCATTTTATGGCACCAGTTGGCATACCCATCATGGATTTGAGGTTGGGGGAGAAAATAAATATGTAACCAGTCGCCCCGATTGATCAAGGAACTGGGAGGGGTTGGGTTATGGAAGGGAGTAGTTTTAGAGAGAGATGGTGTGAGGTGGGTGGAGGATGATCTGGAAGCTTGCAAGATATATTTTAATAACATTGGGGATCAGGGGGTGTGGTGGAGGTGCAGATAACTAGGGTGGAATGGCCATGTGACTAGCCCTGCTCACCTGTTTGAGGATTGGAGGGATTTTTAAAAGTTAATTGTATTTTCACCGATTTTAGCCCAAATACATTACTGAGTAATGGAAACAGTATTTTTCAATAAATCAATCAATCAATCAGTCAATTTTTATTGGTAAGTAAGTTGAGAAGAAGTTGCACTTTTCCATTGGTGACCCAAAATGATACAAACTAGACAATACAATTTACAAGTTACAACATGCATGAAAAACACAAGCTGAACATGTTAAAATAAGACTATGCCCAGTAATATATAAATCATCTCTAACATTCTCAATTGCTGTACAGTAAGTGTGATATCAAGGTTTAAAAATCGAGAGATTGTAAGCAGACAATTCATTTTGCACTTTTTGACTTTGTACCTAAGTATGAAGAACAGAATATGCCAGTGAAAGAGACTAGTTTTAGTATGCATTTTTTGTATGGAATATGAAAATAAACCATTTAAATGCAATTTACGAACAGCACGAGTTTCCTACAATATAGCGGTCAAATAAGATGGAACACGGCCACATAAAATCTTGTGCAAAAAAAGTGTATCAATGCAGGAGTCTTCTTAAGAAAGATATTTTTGGGACCCTAGTATAACTACCCCCTTGTTTCAGTAGTTGGAGGTGGTTGTTTACTGGAGTATATTAGAGGGGACTGATGCTCTGGTATCATTCCCCAAGGGTACAGATGGAGGAGGAGTTACAGTATAGAGAACATAAAACAGAGTAACCTCATGGTGTTCTCAGTAGTTGGCAGTTGGTTACCCTTGTGGAGCCAGTAGTTGAGGACTTCAGTGCTGGGTGCCCTCACTAAGCAGCACTGTCAGGGTGCCAGGTGGGTGACAGACTAGGATAGCCTCACGTGGGATGCCTGTCTGAAAGCTAAGGCTCTGTTAGTTGGAAAGATAGTAGTGCCAGAATGCCTTTTGGTATCATGGTTGCCATCTGGAGATCCTAGGAAGGTGGGCAATGGCTAGTGTTCACTATACCACGCTCACCTCACAACAGCATGGAGAGTTGTTTCCTAGGTTTTTACCTGTATGGTGGCTGGCTGCTGGATGTTGACCAAGGGCACAGGAGGAATCAGAGGAGGAGGCTTACACTGAAAAGCATGGGCAGGAGCTGGATGTTAGATAGTTTTGGAGTTCCAAGAGTGTCTGAAGTCCAGAACACATTGAGTCGTTGATGGAAACATCAAGTGAGACCCTGGTGGTTACCTAGGAGAGACCTCAGATGCCAGGGACAGACCCCAAGGGACTAGGGATCTGAGTGTCACTTTGAGAGTGCTTTCCATACAAGGAGAGTAGAAGGGGACCCTAGAGAGGGTTTGTTAACCACAGGAGAGTTTCCCCCTCAAGGGAAGTAACTGGATGACCAAATGTCCCATGGAGGGTTTCCTCAAACACAATAAGTGAGATTATGGTATGGAGGTGACCCAGGTGACAGCACTTTGCAAAGCCATTACATCTGAAGGCAACAAGGAAGAGATATAACTGAGTTTCAAGCAACGAGATAGGGTAGGACCTCCATCCCCAGGGCAGAGGGGGATGAAGGAAGCCAAATCCTTTTGATAGTGAAGCCCACAGTCTAGCCTGCCAGGTAAAGGCTCTGATTAGGCATAATGAGAGTCATCAGGCAATACACATGGCTGTGTTTGAATGTGAACCAGTGGACTCTTGCATGGCCTGGGAGAGGAAGAGAACTGGTTTGCTCATGTATGAGAAAGCACCAATCCCCGATTGTTGCCTCTTGGCAGTTTTGGAGCTCACTTGCAATGGAATGAATGCCATCTAAGAATGAGATTTAACATGCTAAAGTGTACTTTTAAACAAAGTAGAAAACCCCTGCTTTATAGAACACAAAACAATTTCCAAAACATAGTCAGAGGGGGGAATTTGGGTCCCCTGGCAGAACAGACTTGGAGAGGCCAGTTTTGAAGCACAAAGTGCATGTAAGGAAAGGAGAGAGTGTCACGGTAATAGCAGACTCAGAGAAACTGGATGCCACTGTGACAGCACAGAGTTAACATAGATTCCAGTGATAATAGTAGTATGTAGTAGCAAAAGAAGTAAAACGTTTATTTTTCAACAGGAATTACACCATTAGGGCTATAAGTATGATTAAATACTCTAAAGTTACATGTTAGTTACATTAAAAGTTGATATTTGACATTATATATAGTAGTGGTCTTTTATGTGGCATAACGTACACATGAGTAGGTACTAAACATAAAACAACTAATTACATTACATTAGTACATCAAATATATTTAACATTTACCATTTACTTAGGACAATCTAGTCACAAGACTGCAGTGCTAAAGGTACTGGGAGACACAAAGGCTTAGCTGGCAGTTTTAGGAATTTGGCCACATAATTCCAAGTGTTTGATACAGTATAAGTAATTCTCATTTCACCATACAGGTTCTTTGGTATTTGAAAATCTCTCGCCTCTGTTTTTGGAAAGCATATACTTTTGGCAGTTTCTAATCAGTTTATTTACAAGATGTTGTGGGCTATTGTGTTTCAGTAACTTGCAAACCTGATTCACCCATATCAGCATTCTCCTTTTTTCTAGAGGAAGCCAGTCCATATCATTATACAGACTGCACTGATGTGTTTTACAGTCACATAATGGAGCAAATCTTGCTGTTCTATTATAAACAATGTCTACTCTGCTCGGGTCCGTTTTGTTTACGTGACCATAAATGTAACAACCATAGTCAGTAATAGGTAAAAGCATTTGATTTGCTCTTCTCTTACACATTTCTTTAGGAATGCAAAACACAGTACATCATAATGCTCCTTACTGGTGATTTAACTTCTTTGTCATATTCTTTACATATAAATCAAATTTTAAATGTTGGTCAATCCAAATTCCTAAACACTTGTACTCTGTTACTTGAGTTAAATAGTTCACATTACTAGTTTTTAATCTTTAGTTTTGGCCCTTCATTTCTTCTATTCAACAAGGGAGGAAGCCATTAATTGAGATTTCTTGTGGTTCATTACCAATTTGAAATTATAGAACCATTGTTTTCATGAGTGTGAAGTCTGCTTGCAACATATGTTCAACCACCTCAGTATCATTACCTGATGACAGTAAACTAGTATCATCAGAGTAAAGACAAGTGTCAGACAAAACAATTTGATCTGGTAGTGAGTTTACATTAATTAAAAATAACAGCGGGCCTACTGTTCACTCTTAATTGATTTGAGAAGCCTCCCTCTATGCTAACCATTTGTATTCATCCACTTAGGTATGACCCAAGCCAATTACACACCATATCAGAAATGCCTACATCCTAAAGTCTATTTATAAGTAGGCTGTGGTCAACTAAGCTGATGGCCTTTGACAGATCCATGAACACTACACCCTGATAACTTGAAGGTTGTGGAAAGAAGCAATTTGGCGATGACAGCCTGTAAGTGGGGGTTAGGATGGAGGCTACCTGGAACCCCGGAAGATTATTATTGAATAGTACAGAATATCATCACTGCCTGTATTTATACAGTGCCCTGAGCCTCAGGGATAGGGTGCTTCATAAATAAACTCTCACTTACTCACTATTGAATGTAAACAAGTGAATTACGATCCCTTGATCCATGTTCAAGTGTACAAATGAACTTTAGCAAGCATACTCAGTAAATGTCAAGTGCTTGGACATTTGCAAATGTGTGGCGTTTATTTGCTACATTATGGCAGGGTCTCAGAAGTGCCACAAACTCCTTCAAGCCCCAGAAAGAAACAACTAAAATGATGGAGTGCAAGGGAGCTCCTGATGAACAAAGCTACCCTAGACATGAAGATTTCCTGGACCAAGGTTACCCCATTCCAGGGCAGTAAAGAAGAAGGGGGCATTTATGCACTTCTTCCTGAATGGGGGTTGCATGGGCATGACTTGTGAGTAGTAGTAGCAGTAATCTCAAAAAAAAACTCAGCACTCATGGAGCGAATTTTAGTTCAGTGCTCAGTGCAGGTTTATTGTGGCAAATGCCCAGACAATACCCTACAACCCAGGGGCTGTAGGGCATTGTCTGGGCATTTGCCACAATAAACCTGCACTTTGCACTGAAATAAAATTTGCTCCATTAGCGATGAGTTTTTTTTTTTTTTTTGTTTCTCTCAGCATTGCTGAGTTTCCTGAGCATACTCGTTCTATCATTTGTACTAGTAACAGTAATAATAGGTTTTATTTACTGCATATGGCATCCTATCCCTAGGGCTCAAGGCACTTTGCATTTAAATCAATAATATTTATATACAGAAAATCCATAAATTACAATCAGGGTTGTTAACATAGCTTTGGTTGTCAAAACAATTTTACAGCAACATATGAAGCCATTTCTCTCTCAACACAGATACAGTGAATTATCAGTAATTTTCTGGGTAGGCCAACTGGAATGGGTGGGACTTTAAAACTCCTGTTAAAAGATCATACCGGGTTCTCTCAAAAACTTGGGGGGGGGGATAATTCCAAGGAATTGTGGCTGCAACTGCAAATGCCCAACCACCAGACTGTTTCAGTTATTTTTTATTTATTTATTTTATTTATTTAGTGATTCGGAAAACACCTTTGAGCACAAGCTCTTTTACAAAGGTCCCACGTCATAGATTGCAAAACAAAGTACAATAGGAGAAAGCAAAGGTACATCACAGTGAACGATACAGCTTGGATTCAGAACTTACAGAATAACTCAAAACATAGATACAAGTTAAAATAACAAGAAAAACACTTTATGAGGGTGGAGGGGGGGAATAAGCAGCCACAAAGTGCCTTGTCAGTAGTTCAGAGGGATGGGGATAGCTGGCAGTGGGGTGAAGAAAGGAGGTACGAGAGAGAGGTAGGTACTGCAGTTGAGGTGAAGGGTGGGGGAAGAAGGGCGATGAGGTATAGGGAGAAATGGTTAGGAACATCGAACTCTCTGAAACCCAACCTCAGCAGAAGTGGGGGAGGGGGGTGACCAGGTTTACTGTTTATGAGGCAAAGTGTTCTGCCTGGTTGTCCATGACCAAACTGTGTGAGAAGGTACTCAGTCAGTCCTAGTTCTAGGGTGTGTAGGAGACATGCAGTGAGAGCATGTCTGGAGTGTGCCTATAATCTTTTGGCATCAGTACAGTGGAAATTGCCAAGATCAAACACAGTGGTAAAAATGCCACAAATTCCTGCATGACAATAGGGATTATTTTCAATTGAACTGCACTGTTACCTCAGAATTCTGCAGGATCCTGTGGTTTAACCTGACAAACATCACTGTATGTGGTTTTGGTTCCTATCCGGTTGGTACAAAGCAGATTATATGAATCTGAATAAGTTTGTACCTCCAAAATCAGGCATCCAGACATTAGGTTAAAAAGGACAACACATGTAATGTTTGTTTCAGTATTTAATGCTGTGGTGCCTAATTGGAGGGACAATCATGGGTAGTAAACATTTGATGAAGGCTTATTTACTGTACAGATCACAAAAATCCTCATTTTCTATCATTTCAAATAATAAGTAACATTATTTGGGTAACATACCTCTCTGTGGTGTGGTGTTTGGAGTGCACACAGTTTTAGATGGGGAGGAGCAATATGCCAAGTTTTACTATATAGACAGGCAGCAATATGTAGCAAGGCAGGTAGTGAATTTAGTTCCAAGATAAGGGTGCATGTTGAAGCAAATTAATGTGTGGTGGCAGTGTAACTCGGGGCACAACCAGAAAGGAGGCTCAAGGGTATTCCTGGCCATATTCCTGGTGCTATATTGGTTGAAGATGGTACAAAAAACAATTTGTTAAAGCAAGGGGTGTTAGGCACAAGAACACCTTTTTGGCTAGCAAACAGGTCTGGAGCATTATTCTGTTGGGCAAGGGTAGCCAGTTAGTGAGTGTGTGAAGGGTACAACTATGAGTGCAGTTATTTGCACCAAGTATAAAGTGGGATACCTTATTACAGATCAATTTCACTCTGTTTAGCATCATATCACAGGCAGCTGCATAGACTGGCAGGCCATAATCTATAAGTGACAGAACGGAAATGACTACAATAATGTGTCTAGCATTCCAGGTGAGATTATTCTGGTTACAGTACAAGGCACCTAGTCTTCTGTTGACTATAGCCACTTGACTGTCAACAAGGGGGGCAAAGGAGTAGGTGTCATCCAGAGTTACTCCAAGGTATTTGAAGGTCTCCTCCTGTTCAATGTTTTGTCCCTAGCCATTTTGAATGACTAAGGGTGGAACTTTTCTGTTCTGTGGGAGACCAGAGAGGAGAACAGTCTTTGTTTTTTTTCTAACTGAAGACCAGTTTGATATTGGAGAACCAGCTTTCTAGTGACTTGAAGTTACTTTGGAAAGTGGCAGTGAAGCTGTCAAGGTCTGGGTTTCGGAATAGACGACTGTATCATCAGCATAGAGGAATATGTTGGCTATCTGACAGGCATTCAGGAGTTGATTTATGAAGAGGGCAAATAGGAGTGGGCCCAAGATAGAGGCTGAGGGACTCCAATGGCTACTCCCCTAGTGCCAGACAAAGATTTATCAGTCTTCATAAGCTGGGAGCGTTTGGTGAGATTGATGTAAAACCAGTCAACTCTGTTCTGTAACAAACTCTGGCCAAGAAGTTTACTAAATAGGAAATTATGGCTGACCAGGTTGAAGACGTTAGTAAGGTCGATATATACAGCGCTGTGTTGTAGCTGTGTAGCTTCCAGAAGCCATGCTGCTGGACACCTTATTTTTCAAGGTACGTGACAAGTGGACAGAGACTGTTCTCTTGAGTGCCTTGGGGGGGGGGCAGAAATGGGTCTGCAATTGGCAAGGCTAGTGTTGTCACCACTTTAGAAAACTGGTGTAACCACTACAGATTTCCACTTCGCAGGGAACTGTGAGTAGCACAGGGAAAAGTAAAAAATATTAGAGATATCATATATGTAAAAATGTTCCACAAAACATGATTCATTTTCAGTTTGCCAAAAGTAAATGTAAATTTATAACAAAATGTTCACACATAACAATATAAATAAACCCATCAGCAAGTCAGATTTTAAACTAGATAAGGGGGAGGACAGTGTAACAAATAGGTTGCAGGATCACACACAACTGCACAAAGGGAGCTGTGCAGGCTCTCCAACACAAGAAGAACAGGACAGGGTCATAGCAGCAATAGTAGGAAGCCAGCCATCAACACTGTAAATGAGAAGTAACACAAGAATAAGAACCAATGGAAGGTTATGTACACAAATGCAAGTAGCACAGGGAACAAAATGGACAAACTGCAAGCTATAATGACAGCAGAAAATTTGAACAGCATTGCCATCACAGAAACACAGGCAAATCAAAATAACATTTGGGACCTAAATGTTCTTATTTTTAAATGAAAGTTTATTAATTTTCAGAAAGCAGAGCACATAAAACATCAAATAAAAGGCAAGCATATGTTCATAATAGTACTATGGCCTCAAACTATCCTGGCATTGTGAATCAGCAAATATGGGTTGCACACCCAAAAAGCCTAGGGATGGGCATGAGGCGGGTTGGGTCTATTCTGTACTTAGAACAACCTGTGGAGCTCACTGTTGCAGTTATTCTGTCCTCCCTTTCTCCCAGTACTGGGAGGCAGAGAGCAGTACTCCAATCTCAGGTCAGTCTGGGGTTCTGTGAAATCCCCTGGACCTGGAGATATTCTGTTGAACCACCCCAAGGCTCCTGCACCCCTTTTTGCAGAAACCAGACCTCTAAGACCTTATAAGCTTTTCAGTATTCTGACAAGTTCATGAACTATTTATGGGTGGTGAGAGTATGATAAATGAAAAAACCTGCATTTGTGAAAAATATTTTGGGTAGGAAAATCAGGTAGGGGGCCATTTAGGACCAACTTGGTATTCCAAGAGAAGGGGGGCCTGTCCCCCCTGTAGCCTTTTATTACATTGCCACCACCAGTAAGCAACCAGATATTTATGGAACAAAACTCTAATCCCATTCCATGACATACCTTAAAAGACCCAGGGCATGCAGGTATCCTGAAAAGTTGCTGCTGAAGTTTTTTTGTGTTTTTTTAAGGGTGATCTTTTCCATGGTATATATGGAGGATACAAGCTCACGCCAATCGTCTTCAAAAAAACTATGAAAAGGAGCTGGTTATTCATGGCTGTCCCCAACCTGAATGACTGGCATGAGCTAGTATCCTCCATATATACCATGGAAAAGTTTACCCTTTGAAAAAGTTATTGGCTCCCTCGCGTGGACACTAAATGGGCGCAGTGAAAAACTGCACTAATATAAATAAATCAACTCCAAAAACACTGCCTGCTGTAATGTCTGTGTGAGTTTTGACCGCACTGTTTTGAAATTGCTATTTTGGCCAGATACCTTTTTTTACTTATGTTTCATGAATGCAATGTAATAAGACTGGCTGGATGTGAAAATTCGACAAAGACACCACATTTGGAGTTGATATGGATTCAGAAAGTACCACTGAAAATTGTAATACTGAGTTAAGTCAGATTGAAGAATGGGCTAAAACAGCTAAGTTACAATTTAATATTAGCATCTGCACAGTGACTGCACTTGGGCAGTAGGACCAAATACCAACTGTATGGGAAGGTGCAAAGTGAATCCTCTGTGGAGATAGACCTGGGGATCTCTATAACTGATGATCTAAAATGTAATAAACATTGTAGAGATGTATCAAAGAAAGGCTACACACTACAAGGATGATTGAAAGGAGCGTTGAAAGCAGGGACAGAGCAGTGATTATTTCACTATATAGTGTACTGGTGTAAACGTATTTGGAGTACTGAGGACAGTTCTTGGTCCCTCAGCTTATGGGTGGTATTAAGCAACTGAAGGATGTTCAGAGGCAAGCAACTACAACGATTTCAGGCATGAGAGGGAAAACATACAAAGAGAGAATAGAATTTAATTCGTATACCTTGGAACAGCGAAGGTTGAGGGGTGATATGTGTCTTGGGTGCACAGCCTTTGAAAAAAGTGATGCATGGAATTGTCTAGGCCTTACAATTAAGGAGTGTATATATGACAGCAGGGGACATAGTAAACAGCTTAAGGGAGAATTGTATAGGACAAGCAGGAGAGGGTCTTGGATCACACAAAGAGTTGTGGCAATGTGGAATAGCTTGCCTGATTCAGTGGTGGGTTGTAGAACACTGGGTTCCTTCAGGAATACATTGGATGCGTACTTTGACTATAATGATATCACTGGATACAACCAATGAGAAATGGCATGCATCATTATGGGCTAATAGCCTAACATTGCTTGTATTTCCTATGAATCCTATAAATCCTATATCTTCAGTGTACGTTACAGTATATATATATATATATATATATATATATATATATATATATATATATGTATCACGATCAACAGTTAAACATACCTCCCCAAACAAATAGTAGTACATTGTTCATACTTTTCTTACCTTTAAGGAGATGTCCTAACTCAGTCCTGGAACCTTAAGTCTTAGGAGCTGGAGAATGTAACAGTAGCTCAGACTCAGGTTTTACAACATACATGTGAAAATGTTGGTTAAGGTGCATTCTGATTGGTCACGTGCCAGTTTAAAGTACTAATAAAGAAACGACAGGAAGCCTTTAGGAAGGGTCATTGGCAGCTTTATAAGTGGTTGAGAAATAAAATCAATAAAGTTAATAGACAGTTGAGGAAAAGTTACTGCTGAAGCAAAATACAAAGGGCCCCATACTGAAAGGTCAAGGTTAGTACTGCACAGAGTTCCTTCTGTTAGTGTTATAGTACATGATGCACAAAAGGTGACATATTCATATAGCACTGAGTACACAGAGCATGTACAAATATATCCCCAGAGCACAGTGAAAAGCAAGGCTGTAACAGGTTTGCACAGGCACAAAGCACAACATCTTGCTGGACAATGAAGGGTATGACACTGGACAGATAACAGGCAGCTAAAGCACAGTGTATAGGTTAACATGTCCCAAGTGTGTTAGCATTGCTGCACAAATGTGCTATATTCGAACATCCCCATGCACATGACTCCTCAAGGCACGAAGGCATCATTATCAGCTCATTATGCAGCCACTTCAATCTCATTATTTTATTTTGTTTATTTTGTGAGAAATCAGTTTACAACTGTTGAGCCTGGGGCTCGTTTCCAAAGGTACCTCATCACATTGAGGACATACAAAGCATTTTAGATTACACAGTACAGGTTTTTCTCAAATAGGCGTTCATCAGAGGTGCCACGTCACACTGTGGTCAAACCAAAATACATTTGAGTTACAGGGTACAGGTATTTGAGATAGTTCTTATACAAGTTGGTTACATATGTTGAGCAGTCTATTACCATAAGACAGCAGACACTGGCCTGGTTATACTTAGGTATGGTGTGCTGGGAAGGGGTGGACGGGTGGGCTAGGTGGTGGAGCTCACCCAGGCGCTGTCACGAGTGGAGAGGGTTGAGGTCGGCCTCAGTCAGAGACATAGCAGCCAGTGTTGAGGAGTTGGCTTTGAAGGGTGGTTTTGAATTTGGAGATAGTGGTGGCATTGGTGATGGGAGCAGGGAGAGAGTTAAACCAGAAAGGGGCTCTGTAGCAGAAGGACCTCTGACCATGAGTGGTTCTTGACCTGGGGACCAGAAGAGCGGTCTTGTTGGAGGACGGTGTTGCAATTGTAGGTGGGATCCGGTGGATGGATGCAGTCACTCCTGGAGGGGAGAGCCCAAGTAGGGTCTTTTTAGTGAGGAGGCAGGTATGATAGCGAAGCCGTTCATCAAGGGTCAGAAGTTTAGCATCGTCATGCAGTTGACAGGTGTTTGTGAGCCTGGGGGCACCAGTAATCAATCTGCAAGCCTTATTTAGGGTTATGTGGATTTTTTTGAGGGCAGTCGTGTCAGCAGCACCATAGACTGGTAAGCTATAGTCTACACGGGACAGTACTGAGGACGTAACAGTGAGCTAGACTTTGTTCCTTGCATTGCAGGGAGGCTCAGCCACCAGAGACCACTGTTAACAGATGATGACTGGAGCGGCAGTACAACACAATACTAAGCAGCATTGTATTATAGGTATTTTTGTGCTGTTATCAGAGTACAGTTCATGACTTTATTTATGTTTAACGGTATATGTGGTATGACTCGGGTTTTTGGCACCGTATCCCCATTACATGTGCTTATCAGAATATGCAAAATAAGTTTTCCAACCCCTGGTCACATGGATGTCCTACTGAGAACTGTTACATACCAACTTGCATGTATGCTTTACCATGCATTCGAAGCTTCAGGAGTCATATATGGGCTGTTTAAAAGCATCCTCCGCACTGCACACAAGGTAACACGTGTCCTTCAAATGCACTAATGTGCACAGTGCTGAACTACCCTTAGAGCATTGACAGTTCTTTGAATATAGGTTACTGCACTGTATGCAGGCTTGTCTACTCATTTGTGTGTGTGCAGTCCCTAACTTTGCACCACTGAGCAACTGAATTTGCTTCACGCAACTGATGCTTTAAATATATGAAGCCCCGTGCTAAGTCCAGACTCAAGGCACAAACCTCAGTTTGCGTGGTGCAAAGTAATTTTGTGTGGCGCTGAAGCATTGACTATCTGAAAATTGGGGAGAGTTGTTGGAAACTTCCTAGGACAAAATAATGAGAATAGTAAATTAAATTTCAATTGAATTCAATTAAATTTGATTTTATTCAGGATAAAAACCATTGAGCAGAGCTTGTTTACAATGGTGCCCTGTTAAGGCAAAACCTCTGATGACAAGCAGGCATGTTACAGATATAAATAATGCTAGATACAGTGTGCAACTTGCAAGGCATTGTATGTTTATATAGGCATAACTAAGTTTCAGGGGTAAGGTAAGGCCCCCCCAGTGCAGGGGGTATAAGGATGGGGGCTCGCAGTTGTTATTGTCTAAGTTACACCCCTGGAATGATGGCAGTCAAGTTTATGCCCAGAAGAGATTGAAAAGAAGCATTATGTGACTTTCATACTGGAGGACAACGGTCAGTTTACCTGGCATAGGGATTTTGGTGAGAGTTCCACGCAGTTGGGCATCTGTGACTGAAGGTGAGGGACCCGTGAGTTATATTTATGTGTGGGGTCATCAGCTCGAGTTATCCAATGGAGGGCAGGGATCTAGGACAGGTATTGCAGGTAAGCCCTGAGTGCAAATAAGAGTGGCAATGCCTTTAATGCTCTTCAGGAACAACAGAATGAAGTGCAATTGCCTCCTGCCACCCATGAACAGCCAGTTTAACGCACTGTGAAGCTTATAATGATGAGTGTTTAAGGGCATTTGAGCATCAGCTTGGCTAGCCTGTTGTAAAGCATATCTAATCGGAGCAATCTGGACTTGGAGGCACCACAGAGGAAGATGTCCACATAGTGGAAAGAACAGACTATCATAGATAGGATAATTCTCTCTCTGCAGTCCTGGGACCACAAGGATTTACTTTTGAACCAGAAGCCAATCTTTAGGCCCAAAGTTTGGAACTTCATCAGAAACTTGCTGCTAAAGTAAAACTTTGCAACACTTCTACTGCCCACTAGGAATGCTGCAAAGCTTTACTTTACTGGCAAATTGTTGGCAAAACACAACACTGGTAAAATGAAAATGGCATTTTTCCAGAAATTCACTGAGCAAAGTGCCAAAAATGTAAAACTGAAAAGAAATATGCTCCCCCTGCCCACTGTAGTATCCCAAAACCCACCCTCTATCCCCTACCCAGACCTGGCTGTAGTAGTACTCCCTTCCCCCACATTCAACACCTATCCGCCCTCCCTCTTCCCCTGCCCCTTGGAAAAAGATAACATAAATATAATATATAACTACCCCCGGACCACCCATCCAGCTAGTAGCTCCCACCCTCTTTCTCAGTACTGCAAAAAAGACAAAATCCACTCCCTCCCCTCTCACTCAGCACCCTCCGACCCCTATCTTGCAATCAGCACCCACCATCTCAAAAGAGCAAAGGTAACTCAACGGTGGGCTAGCAGAATACAGCAACCAGTAAAGACCCTCCTCTCACTACCTCAACTGCCCACCACCTGAATGAATGGGAGAATGTGCTATAGTAAAATACTATGGCTTGAGGGTTGCTCATCCATCTCAAATTGTTTGCACAATACTTTCAATATGATCTCTGGGATCCTGATTTACACCAAGCTGTCCACAGTGCCTGGGTGCTGGATGTCTGGACAAATTGTCTGCATCCACATGACTTGGATGCAGACAATACTCCTTGCAGTTATTGCATGTCAACCGGGTCAATAGCCATTGTTTACCAGCAAGATCAAGTTTGGCCATGGTCTGTATATGTGCTAATGGGGTTCACAAGTTTGACTGTTATTGATGCCTCATTGAGCAACTGAAACTCCAACATATGGATGGGATAGTTATATTCATCAGGTGTCAAGCTGATGCTTGCAAAAGCCACAGGTCTGAAGCCCTTCAGATTTTCTTGATAAAATACTGCCCCTAGTCCCCTGAGGCTGGCATCAATATGCAGAATGTAGTTTAAGTTGGGTCTGCATATGTGAGAATGGACAAATGTGTCAGTCAGGGGAGGATTTCACAAAATGCCACCTTTGCAGGATAAATCCCACCAGGGTTCAAGAAGCTGATGAACCTTAAAAATAGGCTTGAGGCTCCTTCTCTTCCTTGTGGCTGATTTTCCAAATTTATTCAAAGGTGGGTACCCTTGTGTCAAGTTCAGCAGAGGCCTTACTTCGCAGTAGCAGTCTTTAACAAAACATCTGTAGCACTCTAAGTAACTAAGGAATCTCTGAAGATCTTTGAGGTTCTGGGGTTAAGGCCAGGTTATTAGTACCCCCACTTTGCTGGGGTCAGTCTGAATCCTGGACACAATGTGCCTCACATATTTTATGGAGCTATGGAAAAATTTTACATTTGTCTATAGACAACATGAGTCTAAATTCCTTAAGATGGTCAAGTACCTTGAATAGGCAGGTCTTGTGTTCCTCAGGGGCCTTCCCAAACGCAATTACATCTTCCAAACATACTGAACACTCTAACATGTTCATGAATCCAACTACTCACTCCATGAGACTCTGGAAGGTGTTAGGTGCACCAGAGATACCATGGGGCATGCACAGGAATACAGAAAACCCAAATGGCAGATGAATGAAGTCTCCTCTCTGTCACCTGAGCCATGGATATTTAATAATACCTGCTCCTGTTGTCCAGTTAAGAAAACCAATGGCTTCCTTTGAGACAGTCACGTTTATAGTATATTCTGGGCATTGTATATTAGTCCAGTACTACTCACTTATTTAGTGCCCTATAATCTACGTGCATGTGCACAGTCCCATTATAGTGTATGGTGGAATGTTGTTCTACCTCAATTTTTATCACAGCTGAAATGCTGTTGTACCACAGTTCAAAGGTCATGGAATGATATTCAACCCTTCTGTAGTACAACAGCATTCCAGCTAAATTGAGAAGCGGATGAGCCACAGCAACACAAACCACAGGATCAATCATATTAAAGGACGTGGTGACGGAATGAGCAGACACTCACACTATCCTGCAGATGCAGGATCAACCAGATAAGGTAAAAAATATACACAATCCACCAGATATATTTTCCTTTGTTAAAAAAATGAATGCAGGGTCAATCAGATATTTTAAATTACTTACGAACATACGAAATTTGCCAGCAGATAAAGGCCTAGAGGTCTATCAAGTCTGCTCGAATGTGCAGTTAGCACCCCTTATTCTGCAGCTGCCCCTCCCTTCCACCCTTCCTCTTCATTAACCATACCCCTTGTCCTGTCCCATCCTCATTTGAAGCAGTCCACTGTTCTACTGCATACCACTTCAGCAGGTAACGCATTCCACCCAGCCACCACCCTCTCTGTAAAAAGTGTCTCCTCATCTCCCTCCTGAACCTTCCTCGCTCCAGTCTCATATCATAGCCCCTGGTGTCCCTCCCTCCCTCCCTTACTTTGAACAGCCCCTCTGTACCCGTCTTGTTTATTCCTTTCATGTATTTAAGGTTTCAATCATGTCACCTCTCTCTCCTCTCCTCCAGTAGTCGTGTTCAACTCCTTCAACCTCCTCTGTAATCAGAGTCCCCAGCCCCTTGATCATCTTTGTCGCTCTGCGCTGCACCCCTCCAGTAACTTAATGTCCCTCTTCAGATACGGGTGCCAGTACTGCACACAGTACCCAGATGTGGTCTAACTAATGACCTATACAGTGGCAGAATCACCTCCTCCCTCCTCGAGATATACCCCTTGCAAACAACCCAGCATTTTGTTGGCCTTTGCAGCTGCCTTCCTACATTGTGCCGGGTTGTTCATTGACCTGTAATGAGCACACCCAGATCCTTCTCCTCCTCTGTCTGGGCTACTGCACTCCCCTAGCTGTAACTCCTCCTTGGGTTCTTCATCCCAAAATGCAGCACCTTGCACTTTTTGGCATTAAAGCCCAGTTGCCAGGTGTCTGATCAGGCTTCAAGCTTTGCCAGATCATCCTGCAACCCCTGCCAACCCCCTAGGTCATCCACCACTGCACCTACCTTGGTGTCATCACCAAACAGACTGATCTTGCTCTTGACGTCCCATGATATGTCTGCAATGAATATCCCAAACAACACTGGTCCCAACACTGAGCCCTGTGGAACACCGCTCGTCACTGTCCTTGGGTGTGAGAGCTCCCCACCCACCACCACCCTCTGTTGCCTTCCTGCAGCCAGTTTCCTACCCATCTCACCAGCTTTGCACCCGCCCCTGTGCCTACTAAATTCCTTCCCAGCCTTCCATGTGACACTGAGTCGAATGCCTTACTGAAGTCCAGATACAGGACATCCACTGCATGGCCCCTGTCCAGTTGCCTAGTTATCCAGTCATAGAACTCAACCAGGTTGGTTTGGCAGGATCTGCCACATATGAAGCCATGCTGTCTGCTGTCCTGTAGTCCTTTGGCCTCTAGGAGGGCCACCAGCCTCTCCTTCAGGATAGTCTCCATTAGCTTACCCACGATGGATGTGAGGCTCACTGGTCTGTAGTTTCCCGGTTCATCCTTGGGGCCACTCTTGTGGAGGGGCACCACATGAGCCATCCTCCAGTCCTGAGGTACACACCCCGAATGTAGTGAGGTATTAAATAGGTCTGCCAAAGGTCCTGCAAGGACCTCTTCCAGCTCCTTCAGTACCCTGAGGTGGATGCCATCTGGGCCTGGTGCCTTGTCCACCCTCAGTGCCTTCAAACCCTCTCAAACTCTGCTCTCCATGATTTCCCCATCTGTCACCACTTCCCCCCCTGCTTCTGCCATTTCTCCCACCTTGGGTGTCACTCCCCTCTTCTCTTCAGTAAATACTGAGCGAAGTACTCATTTAGTGCTTCTGCCTTATCGACCTCCTGCTTCCACCCAACCCCTCCTTCCTAATCCTTACTATGTGGTTCTTACAGCTCTTTTCTCCCTGATGTACTTAAAGAGTCCTTCTCCTCCTCTTAATGCCTTGTGCCAGCCTGAGTTCCGTAAATACTTTGGATCCCTTACTGCCCTTGTCACCTCCTTGATTCTGTCAAGTACTCCCTCCCTGTCCTCCCCCTCCCTGTTTTCTTGAACTCCTAAAAGGCAGCTCTTTTCCTCCTTACCTTTTCCATGACCTCCTTGCTCAACCAGATCAGTTTCTTAGCCCTAGCCTTCTTGCTCTGGGCTTTGTAGCAGGTTTTGGTTGCCTCCACTATCCCCAGCTTTATGAGCTCCCACCTCTGGTTAGCATCCATACTAGATTGAATTCTGGCCAGGTACCCTTTTACCACTTCCCCCATCCTCCCAAAGTCGGCCCTCCTGAAGTCCAGCACTATTGTGCCAGATTCCACTCCTTCCTTGCCCATATCCAATGTAAGCCATACTGAGCGGTGGTCACTCCCTGACAGCGGTTCCTCCACTGTAAGTTCTCTCACAAAGTCCCCATTTGCCAGCACAAGGTCAAGGGTATTTCCTAACCTGGTTGGTTCACTGACCATTTGCAGCAGGAAGCTGTCCTGGAAGGCATCCAGCAGTACCTGCTCCTTCTGTTCCTGGTTGTTGGGTGCTCCAGTCCACTCCTGGCATGTTGAAGTCCCCCACAATCACCACACTACCCTTCTTGCAGGTCCTCCTGATCTGTCCCGCTAATTCCTGTCTAACTCCTCCATCTGAGATGGTGGCCTGTACACCACTCCCATTCTAAGAATCTATTCTTGGAATCCTGGTTTACATCCAAAGTGACTCCGTACTACCCTCCTCCCTTCCTCCCTTACATACTTCAGTCCTTCCTTCACATATAGTGCCACCCCCTCCTTTCCCAATCACCCTGTCCCTACAAAATAATCTGTGCCCTGGTACAGACAGGTCCCAGACATTGTATTGGGTGGCCATGTTTCGTGATGACTGCAATGTCCATCTCCCTCTGCCATGAGAACCTGTAACTCTGCAGTTTTTCCTCAAGGCTCCTAGCATTAAGGGTAACCACCTTCCACCCTTTCCCCCTCCCATCCTGCCCTCCTTTCCTAGCATCACCAACAGTACTTGCCATTTGTCCTTTGTCACTGTTATGGGGGTAGCTCATATGGTTTCCCAACCTGTGGTCTCTGCATATCTCTTCCCCAACTGCCACCCCTACTCCTAGTTTAAATTCCCAACTTCTCTATGTACTCCTCCATCTTCTGTTTCAACACTTTCTTTCCTTCCTCACTCAAATGTAGTCTGTCCTTGGCATGAGACTACTGTCCTCCAGGTCCCTCCCACCCCAACAGCCCATACCCTTTAGCACAACACCAGGTTCTTAGCCATCCATTAAATTCCTCTATTCTCAGCTTTCTTGTTGTGCTTGCCTTTGGCATGGGAAGTATCTCTGAAAAAGTTACTGATCTTTCTGCCCCCTCACATTATTGTGTTAGTTCCTCAAACCTCCTCTGGACTGTATCTACTGTCTTGTCAGCCAGGTCATTTGTCCCAAGATGTATAATTAAATGAGGCTTGTCCCTACCCTTCTAGCATATTTCAGAACAGACTGTCCCACCCTTTCCGCTGTCATTCCTGGCATGGCCTCCACCCAAATCGACCTATGCCTCTCCCCTTGCTACCCCACCTAACTCCTCTTAGTATTGAGTCCCCAGCACTAAGATTCCACCCCTCTTACTCCCTGCTTGCTTCCATTCATCTCCCTCTCTCATTTCCAGCTCCTCTTCTTCCTCCTGCACATTATTTCCCCCTTTTACCCCTGTTGCAATTCTCCCAGCAGAACTTCCCCCCCCAGTTTGGTCCAGGCATTTATCAATTACTCCTCTAATTTCATCATTTCTCTCCTCCACCTTCTTCCTCTCTAGCAGTGCACAACTATTTTCTGAAGGCTCTTCACAAATTTCCGCTCCCTCTCTCTTCATAGTAACCTGTTCTCTCCTTTCCACTCCATGATTTTTGCCACTTCTTCGCCTCCCCTCACAAGTCCCTATCTCCACCTTCCATTTGTCTTTTGTCTCCTGACCTGGTTTCCCAGGCAATTGTTCTTCCTTCCCTGGGCCCCTTTGTCTCTGCTTCCCTTCTTCTGACCCTCTCCTCACCACTGTTGGCTTAAATTGCCCTCCCTCATCCCCCCTTCTTCCTCCCTCCAGTATTGGGCTAAACCAACCCCCAATCTGTCTTGCATGTCTTAGTTCCTCCTGCAGACCCTCAATCTCCTTTCTAAGTTTTTCTATGTGGGCGCACACTAAACATCCTCCCACACTCCAGGCAATTTTAGAAAGATTGGTGCACCATGATTGTTGCAGCCTACCACCCTACCCATTGCTATCGTTGCCTGACAGCGACCCCCACCCTTCCAGATGCAGGATACCAAACCTCCCCAAGTCTCTCCTCTCCCTCCTCTATCAATGCAAAACATTTTCTTTATTTTCCTTACCTCCTTTGTTGCACACGTTTAGATATATTGAGCAGCTGCTTTTTATATTCCTATCCTTCCTATCCACACTCAAAAACAGACTTTAAGTAGCCATTGCACAACCTTCTTCAAACTCCTACTCCTCCTTTCCCCAATGCAATATCAATGCAAAAGTAATAATAAGCTCCTAGATTTGCATTTGCTTCCCTTCCATTGAGAGAGCAGTCACCTCTTCACTTGCTGCTGTTCCTTTCCTGGACGTCTGCTTTTGCTATGACAGGTGCATATCCCTTGCCTGTTTGAGGAAGTGATGTCAGAACCCCTGGTATAAAGGAAATAATGGACTAAGGGTGAGACCAGCCCAAGTCTTCCAGAAACAATCAGGTAGCTGAGGCCTCTGGTCAGACCATTAGCACCCTTCCCCCACTCTGCACACAAACTTTGCAGCTAGTGAAGCCAGCAACAATGAATCACAATTCTACTCAAAGTCCCCCAGATAGGTTTGCTACCCAAAGAAACAGGACTCCAATTCAAACAGCTTCACCAACAACACATCAAAATAGGCTTGGAATTAGAAGATATATGTCTCCAATTCAATGAAACAGACCCAGTTAAATCACACCAATTATGTTTTAAAACAGAAGAAATAGGTCTACAAATGCAGCCTGCCACACAGTGAATCAAACAAATGAGCCTACTTATAGCTACCAAAGCAGGTTTCAAAATTTCAACAGCCCCAAACAATACTCTGCTAGCCTCTTAGTAGTAAGAAAGAAAAGAAATAACCTTCTACCAAGTAGAATCCACAAGAAACAATGTAAAACAACAAGAAGCTACTGTACTGTAGATCTGATCTTGTCCCCCTTCTAGTTCCTTCTGAGAAGCCAAAGCACTGAGTTCCAAACTCTGTGTTTTCCCTTGTGCTGCTTTCAAAATCAGACTTACAAAAAAGACTCAGTTTCTCCTCACCCTCTCGCTAAATGAGAAATACAGACACCATTTTTATTTTTCCTAAAATCCCTCTCACACCCGATTATCAATCAATGGGAGTGCTTGATACAAATGTAGGGACTTCTGGTTCCTAACAACCATACAACTTGCCCTAGCAACTCTCAGATGGCAAAGACTTTTTCTATTAAAAAAAATTGAAAAACTTTTTATACTATATCAAAATTGATTTTGGGGACACCGTACACTATAAAAAATAGTGGATGGGCAACTCTATGCAGAACTAGTGTGTTCTGCCACATCAGGGTTCTGATTCCCACTGACATTTCAAGTTTCACTGTTCACAGGGAATCAGAACCCATCTGTGGTAGAACACACCGGTTCTGCATAGTTGCCTATCCACTATTCTCTTTTTTGGACCCACAACAATAGGTAAGGCATAGTGGCTTCTGGACTCTTGAATGATTCTTGCTGTGAGCAGCTCCTACAAATGTCTGCATGTATCACCAATGTCTGCAGGCACCAGGCATTGAAATCTTTCTCTGAGCAGATGATGGTTATGCAGGCAGATGTGAGGATTTTCACCCTTCATGCACACCATGTCCCAGTTGCTCATCAAAACCCCTCAGCCCTTTGGGCCAGTTTCTGACTCATCCAGTCTATCCACTCTTCAAGCAGAGGGGACTCTCCAAAATCAAAAGTGAACGGATCTGTTCCTGGGTTGGCTCCTTCTGGTGTGGGTTTTAGCTGCACGGCAGTGTTGTCGCTGTACACTTCAACCAAAGTCTGGCTCTTCCATATTGTGTCATTCTATTCAGACACATTCTTGACCTGCATAGTGATCCAGCATATAAGATCATGTGCTTCAAAAGGCAACACAAGTGGTTTCACCAGCGGCCTGCCTAGTAATCCATGCTTTTCAGGGGCATCGACTATAAAAGTCCAGTTGTGGACATCTTTCTTTAGCCAGACCACACTGATGATGACACACTTCATGTTCAGAGGCAAGGCGACCTCTCCTTCTTACTGGCACCACACTATGCCAACTCCATAATCACTGTCACCAAACTCCCACTGGCCCTGACACTGCAAATCACGCAGACATGCATCTGCACCCTCATGCACACCCTAACCAAGCCATGTAGAAATGGGGGTGCAGCAGGACTGGATACAAAGGAGGTGCATAACCCCCTTACTGTTTGACGAGAATTGCACCACATGTGGGGAGATGGCACTTTATGACTATACAAGGTACCGCAGAATCCAAGATTTTGTTTTGTGGCTTAGGCTCTAAGTTATTAATACTAATATACTAATACTGAAGGAGAGAAGAAATGTACAGTTGTATACACAGGAATACAAGGTTTTTCAAAGTTCTCTGGGAGTTGTTGACTGCTCTTTAACTACTAAAACTCTCTCGCCCTCCTGTTTATAATTTTAGGGCTTTATTTGTCCTACCTAGCTCGACCCTTGGGGTGGACTAGACAGGAAAATAGAGCCCCAAAACTATTTTGCATTTTCCCCTTTTGCAGCTTTGGTGGTATGGAAGCAAAAAGACTCCTGCTCTTCTGTGTCACAAAGAGCTTTTACAAACTTATTGGGGCATTTTTTAAATAGTTTATTACCTTGCCTCCTGAAGCAAACATTTCTGACTATTTCACATGGTGTCAGTATAGAAGTCTTCCTGGGAAGAACAGATTTCTCTAGACAAGCTATCGTTCCTCCCCCCCCATTCTTACAACAGTGGGCACCCTGACACCTGCAATTCATTGTGACAACAGTGCCCCACCCCTCCTCAAATGTTCCACTGTTTCTATGATATATATTTTGGAAAACTGAATATTCCAGGAAAACAAACTTGGAAACCATGGAATATTTATACATATTTCCCTAGATTCCATGAAACAGATCATCACATTAGCAAGGTTTCCTGAGATTTTTGCAACTTTCAGTGGAAAGCTTAAAACAGCATAAATATTATAGAATTGCAAGAAAAAGCAAATGTATGCATGATACTTAGGAAATAAACTAAAAGAGATGTGGAAGTTAACCATGGAAACCTTCAAAATCAAAAACATCGTTCAGGCCTACTGTATGTGGTAGCCATAAAAACATGAGCAAACCCTCAATTGTTCCAATTTTTTTTTCCATGGTGCGTTCCATGGAAACCCTGAAAGATCTAGGGACAATTACATAAAAGGAAAAATAATTGACCAATAAATCATTGTAAAGTAATTTGGAAAAGATAGTGGCATTACAGAAAAACAGCTGCTTGACCGTTTTAATTACAAAGCAGCTTACTGTAATTATCACTGCAACCTTATGCTTTGTGACAAGCCTTCACACTCAGTAAGGACTGGATGGTTCATAGGGCCCGATCATTGAAGACAGTATGCATGCATGCCAAAGGCACATATTTTGGCACATAGCCTATGCCCCCATGCGTGGCTGTGCCAGTGGCGGCATTCACAAGCCCCCAATCTCCACAATCTTCATGCAAATAGGAACATGGAGAAGCTGGGTGCATGTCAGAGACTGGTAATCTGATCAGATGCAGAGTGCATCCCCTGCTCCATGCCAAGCAATGTGGAGCAGGGAACTGTGGAACTGCCATATCCCTTAAGTAGCACATAAATATTTCTTTAAAATAATAAAAATTAACAATTCCCTGGACACAGCTCTCAACCCTTGGTGCTAGCCATGAGAGCGGGAGCAAGGTTTAAGGGGGCAATTTGGGCCCCCAGACACTACTAGAAGATGGTTGAAGACAGCATGTGAGTACTACTACAGGGTCTTCCCTCTTGCAGTGTGTGCTCACCTGGATGGCCCTCAACACTGTGGAAAGTATTCCAAAATGATGAGGAAGTGCATCTCCGCCCTTGTGTTCATACCTGACCCAACCAACCACCCAAGTAGAAGTGGGGATGGATCAGGATCGGGTACAGAGGGGGAACATAGCCCCTTAGTATTTGATGTGAATTGCACCTTGTGTGGTGTATTCAAAGGCAGTATAGCACAGTGGTTTAAGGCTCTGAGCTACAAACCTGGAGACCTGGGTTTGAATCCCACAGCCCCCACTTGCATACTGTGTGACCCTGAGCAAGTCACTTAACTTTCTTGTGCTCCCAGGTCACACCTGTAAATAAGCTTCAGCTTAGTGTGTCTCTCTGGTAAAATAACAAAAAAAAAAGCATTTCACTGCTGCACAGGGCACTGCAGAGGTCAAGATTTTATTTTGTGGCAGGTGCCCTAAGTTCCAAATACTAATGTACTGATGCTGATACTGGTGCAGCATATATTATTTTTTTACATTACATTTCTTACAGTATGTGCATTACAAAGCAGTGCAAAACAGACATAGAGAATAATACATTATGAGTTGATATGGAGCACATTACCTAAGTTAAAGATAATATAAACCTTTGAGAGCTTAAGCTCGAGAGGTTTTAATATTATCACACAGCAAGGGTGTAAAAACCCATTTCTACCCCTACATATGTTTTATTTTATATAATAACTTGTACAAAAAATTTCATAATTTTACTAGGAGACCTGAGATAACGCTCCCATTCTGATAGTAGTACGCCTCACGCTGACATCACATAACGTAAGAAGAGTATGCGTCTACCAGTAAGGAAGTAGAAGCGTTTTGCCCATGGGTCTCCACAGTGCCTTTACGAAAGTGCTTTGAATCTGTTTACTGTGGAACGCGAAAAGGCAGGCTTCTTGGCGCGAGGCTGTCAAAGTCGTATCAACCTGCTGGTTGATACGACTTTTTACAGTGCTTGAAAACTGGTTGATAACAAGGATCACCAGTTATTATATAGTAATAATTATCAAGAATGTGAACTGCTTCATGTGCAATAATTAATGAGCTCTTTGTTGAATCATTCCACACCTGCACCAGATGATCAAACCCTCTACAGAACATAGCTGAAGGGGGTTTTAACTGAACTTAGCTTGAAATATTTTAAACAACTTAGTGGTCTGCCTACTACAGCTTTCTTTCTCATTCATGTTATTGTGTTTGTGCAGCAAAGCACCCACTGTAGCTGGCTATACATAGATCACGTAAGGTTAAATCTGAGGGAATGTCCTGTGTGTCTGTTAGTACTAAAATACCATACTGTAATTGTTAGATTGGATTTTCTTAAAGGGAAAAGGCAGATGGACTTAAACTGAATAAAAGGGTATGATAAAAGGGTCAACTTAAAAAAAGATAGGAGAGCTGTTGTGAGTTATAGACTGTGCTGATTAATATTCATGTGCCCTCGTGTAACTATAGTGTGATATCACCTGTAACATGGTATTCCTATGAATTTGGATCACAGTCTTACATTTTTTTTTTTTGATTATTGTGCCTTCACCACTCTGATCTATCCCCTTCTGCTGGCTTCTCCCCAGTCCCATCACCTACCTTCTCAGGGTATTTAGCCCAATCCCCTGTACACCATGACATACCTCCCTCGGTGGATCTATTGTGGCTCCTTCATGAGCCCCTACTGGCTTTCTTGTATGTTGAAGGTGGGTGTCATGTCCATGGTGTGGGGCTTGTGGGAGGAGTACAGCTTCATCCTACATTGGCCTGGGCAATTTTCTGCTTTTTGAGTCATTATCCTCCCTCAGGAATGCCACCAGTAAGGCTATGCTTGATGCACATACATGTAGTACATGAAAGGCTTCAGATAACTGGATTTTTTATATATTGTCAATCCAGAAATGTGTGCAAATCATCCAAAAATAGACTCCTTGGAGTCATTTACGTCCTTGTGTAAGAACCCTGTTAAGGGTGGATGTCTGTTTTTTTCTGCTGTGGGCATCTTCTTCTCTTTTTTAAATTTAACCCTTTACACCTAACAAAGAGACATTTTTGAAACTCACTTTGCATTGACTTCTATAGAATTTAGGTGTGTTGTGAAGGGGTTAAATTGAACTAACGTTATTTGCAACTATGTTAATCAGGTTTCAGCAAGGAAAAGCATGTTCTGTCTATATTCTGTGACAGTCTCCAACTTAAAGATCTGAAAGATTTACAGCCAGCCTTGACATGACTCTGTGCTGGTGGACCTGTGCATGTATCATTTTATTTCTACAAAGAAGAGAAATGAGAAGCCTGTTGTTTTGTGTTTGTCCCTTGTTCTGCTGCTGCTAAGTTCAACACTGTCAAGCTTCCCTATGACTGCCTACACTGTGTTCACATGGCTGGTCTCCATTACTAGACTTAGATTCATCACTCTTTGGAGAGAACAAAAGTAGGTTGTTTTTTATTTATTTTATGTATATTTATTGCCGTCTAGGAAACACCTTTGAGCTGGTACTCATTTACAGAGTTTGTTTTTAATTATTAGAGAGCCAGGAAAGATAAGAACTGCCTATATGTGGCATGGATAAGAGAGGGGAGAAGCAGTTGTATAGTTGGGCTGGCACAGTATAGCCTGGAGGTTAGAGTAACAAGCTGTGAATGAACTTGGTACATCCTGCAGACCTGGGTTTGATTCCCACAACCTCCACTTGCATACTGTGTGACTGAGGAAGTCAGTTAACCTCTCCAGTGCTCCCAGCTCACATGTAAAGACAGGGACTTGTGCTAGCAGACCTTATCTGGTTACCAAAGAATGAAAAAAAATACTTACTTGCGCCCTTCCAATCCAAGTGTGGTCTGTGTTGGGGCTGTGGGTAGAGGAGCTGGCCAGGTTTGCTTGGGTGGGTTAGGGGCTCACAGTGTTGGTGCTGAGGTTGGCTGTGTTCACTTGGGTGGGGAGGACTGGCTGTGCTGGTGCCAAGGGCATCAGCATTCACTTGGATAGTGCAAGGGGGCCAGTAGTGTTGATACAAGGTGTTCTATTTGCTTGGGTGGGGTGAGGTGGTTGGCTGGGTAGGTACTGGGTCCATCAGTGTTCACTTGGATCTGGTGGGGGTGCTGGTAGTGTTGGTTTCAGGGTTGGCCGTGTTTACTTGGGTGAGGTGGGGTTGGCAGTGTTGGTGCCAGGGCTGTATCACTTGGGTGTGGAGTGGTCTGGGGGCAGACTGACTGTGTTGTTGTTCAGGGGGCTGTTTATGTTGCTGCAGTGGCTGAGGGGTCTGGCTGCAGTCATTTCATGAGAGTGGGATGCTTGGATGGAGGGGGCTCACTGGGGATTGGGGACTCAATAGCCATATTCTGAGAGAGAGAGAGAATATTTATGTTGGTAGGGTGGAGTGGTCTGTGTATTGATTTGGGGAGCAGGCTGTGTGTGTCTTGGTGGGGGATGGTGGCTGTTATTGGAGAACCTGGGTGTATGTGTAGGGAACTGGCCTTGTTGGCAGTGGAGGGGATTGGGCATCTGTTTGGGGAGCTGACCATGTTGGTGAGGTAGGCATGTCACAGGAGCTGGCCATGGTATTTGGGGGTGAGGGTGCCAGTCAGACATTGGGACCTGACCATGCTGGTGCCTTAAACTGCTGGTGAAAGGTTATGTTTGGCTTATAAAATGTTAGCAAAACATACCATACTTGGCTGCACTTTGGAATGTATGTTTATATATATATATATATGTATGTAAAATTTTATGTGTGTGTATGTGACAACAGGTTGAAAGGCTGCAACTTAAGATGGCTAGTGTGTCCAGGGGGGCCCTTATGATCTTAGGCAGCTCCATACACTGTGCTGTATTGCACAGGGTGTGTGTGTATGCGTGTGTGTGGGTTTGTATACGTGTGTGTGTAGTGCACAGGGCCTGACTGTTTAGATGAGTTAGCTATGAGGAATGAGGGTGGAAAAGACTGTGTGTGGATTTGGGGAGCAGACTGCGTGTGTCTTGGTGGGGGATTGTGGCTGTTGTAGGAGAAGCTGGGTGTATGTCTGGGGAACTGTCCACGTTGGCAGTTGAAGGGACTGGGCATATGTCTGGAGACCTGTCCATGTTGATGCCTTAAACTGGTGGTGAAAGTTTATTTTTGGCTTACAAAATGTTACCAAAGCATGCCATACTTGGCTGCACTTTGGAAAGTATGCTTACATATATTTTTTTCTTTTGAGTGTGTATGTGGGGGGGGGGCAACAGGTTGAAAGGCTGCAAGATGGCTGGTGTGTCCGGGTGCACTTGTGATCTTAGGTTGCTCCACATACTGAGCTGTATTGCACAGAGTAAGGGGGACATGTATGTGAATGTGTGTGTGTGCATGTGTGTGTGTGTGTATGGTGTACAGGATCTGACTGTTTAAGTCAGCTGGCTATGAGGAATGGAGGTGGAGAGGACTGTGTGTGAGTTTGGGGAACAGGCTGCGTGTGTCTTGGTGGGGGATGGTGGCTGTTGTAGGAGAGGCCAGGTGTATGTGTGTGTGGGGATCTGGCCATGTTGGCAGTGGAAGGGACTAGGCATATGTGTGTGGGGAGCTGACCATGTTGGTGGGTGCAGGCATGTCATAGGAGATGACCATGGAATTTGGGGGTGAGGGCACCAGACATGAGGACCTGACCAAGTTGGTGCCTTAAGCTGGTGGTGAAAGGTTATTTTTGGCTTACAAAATGTTACCAAAGTGTGCCTTACTTGGCTGCACTTTGGGAAGTATGCATATGGGTGTGTGTGTGTGTGTGTGTGTGTGTATATGTGTGTGTGTATATAGATATATAGATATATAGAGATATATATATATATATATATATATATAATATATTTGTGTGTATATGTGTGTGTGTGTATGTACACGCATAGGCAACAGGTTGAAAGGTTGCAAGATGGTTGGTGTGTCCAGGTGGCCCCTTGTAATCTTAGATGGCTCCACATACTGTGCTGTATTACAGAGGGTATCATGGGATGTGTGTGCGTGTTGTGTGTATGTGTGGTGCACAGGAGCTGACTGTTTAGGTGAGTTGACTATGAGTAATGAGGGTGGAGGGGGCTGTGTGTGGGTTTGGGGAGCAGGCTGTGTGTGTCTTGGTGGGGGATGGTGGCTGTTGTAGGAGAAGCTGGGTGTTTGCGTGGGGAACTGGCCTTGTTGGCAGTGGAAGGGACCGGGCATGTGTGTTGGTGCCTTAAATTGGTGGTGAAAGGTTATTTTTGGCTTACAAAATATTACAAAAGCAAGCTATACTTGATTGAACTTTGGGAAGTATGTTTTTATACATTTTGTGCATATGTGTGTGTGGGGGGGTTGGCAACAGATTGAAAGGCTACAAGATGGCTGGTGCATCCAGGGGGGCCTTTGTGATCTTAGGTGGCTTCACATACTGTGCTGCATTACAGAGGGCATGGAGGGACGTATGTGTGTGTAGTGTGTTTGTGTGTGTTGTGTGTTATGCGTTGTGTGTTTGTGTTTGTGTGTATGTGTGTGGAGATGTTGTGAATTTAAGTTTTAGTCATACAGCTGATTTTGAACAAATCCAAAAGCCATGCCAACTGCACTTAACCCAACAGTTTGCACATTCAATATATCAAGATGCACAGCTTACCGTATCATCACATTTTATTAAAGTGCATAAAACTTTTCACCTGCAGCAAAAGTAGAGTACAAAGGCAGCGACTATTCACTCGATTAAAACAAAGAAACCGAAGACACAATCATGGTGTTGTTACCGTAGCAGGACATTGACCAGGCCGGCCGAGCAGACAGCCCACGTGCGTGATGACGCACAGGATCAGCTGACGTTTCGGCTTACGCCTTCCTCAGATTGGTCAAGGTTCTCACTATCTTTTATAATGTAAAATCATGCATATTCATTACACAGACATGTTCCGAACCTCCCTCTGCTTATTACTATACAAATCCATTCATCCACCATACACAAGCACATACACCAACATCTAAAAAGCTTATAAATAACAATGTAGCAGTAATTCTTCATTTAATCCCTTAGGTTTTAAAGTCCCTAATTTAAAAATCCAAAAACATTCTCTTAGGTCCAGTTTATTTGTTAGACTCCCACCACAGGGCCCAACACGAATCTTCTCAATTCCAGTAAATTTAAGATTGGCTGATGATCCATGTCCCACAGCAAAAAAATGACGAGCCATAGCATTTGTCTGTACATTATTTTGAATTGCTGATTTATGTTCACCTATCCGTTCTCTAAGTTGACATTTTGTCTATCCCACATAGTTCAAGCCACATGGACAGGTTTGCATGTAAATTTCTCTGGTTGTTCTACAGTTAATAAACTCATTTATCTCAAATTCTTGATTTGTATGTGGGTGTTTGAATTTTTTGCTATCATTTGTATTGTTACATTGTGCACAATTGCCACACCTATAGTTGCCTTTAGGAAATGTTGGAATCCACATAGTTTTCGATTTTTCTGGTTCTTGAACACAGTGCACTAACAGATCTTTAGCATTTCTCCCCCTCCTATAAGTAATACGGGGTCTTTTAAATTGATCACTTCTAAACACAGTATCACCCTGTAAAAATGTTTTCTCACAACACTAGCAATTTCTCCTGATTGATTACAAAACTCCGTCACAAAACTTATTGGACTCTGAGTCTCACCCACATTTGGATTTTTTGGTCGCAATAATTCTCCTCTCTCAGTATTCATTGCTCTTTCTGCACCTTTATATATACAATCCACCTCATATCCACGTTCTAAAAATCTGTTAGCAACTTCTCTCGCATTTTTTTCAAACTGTCTAGTATCACTACATATTCTTTTCAGGCGCAGCATTTGTCCCACTGGTATATTACGTTTAAGTACTTCAGGATGATTACTTTCATTATGTAACAAGGTATTTCTACTCATTGGTTTCCTGTACAATGTTGTTTTCAATTTTCTTTCCTCTTTATATATCAGCATATCCAAAAATGGAATTGACTGTATATCCACTTGTACAGTAAATTTCAGATTTATATCAAAGGTATTAATCTGTTTTACAAATACATCTAAACTTTCCACATCGCTTGACCAAATGAAAAAGCAATCATCAATGTAGCGTCTCCAAAATTTAGCATACTTTTTGAACATCTCATCTTTATACAAGTATGTTTCTTCCCACTGTCCAACATACAAACATACAATTCTTGGAGCAAACGTTGTTCCCATCGCAGTACCTTTATGCTGCATGTAAGTATGATCTTTATACATAAAATAATTAGACTTCGGTACCATGTCAGCCATATCTGCAATGAATTCTACATTGTAAGTTTCATCATCCTGTTGTTTGCTCAAATAACATTTTATTGCTTCAATTCTTCGGTCATGTGGCACATTAGAATATAGACTCTCTATATCCAACGTCACTAACAAATGTTCTGGTTCGATCACCATATTTTCAGTACTTCTCACCATATCACCACTATCCAACAAATAGGAAGGCAATTTATTCACCAAAAGGTTTTAAAAAACAGTCCATCTGTGAAAAAGGCTCCATGCTCGAGCCAATACTTGAAACAATCGGGCGCCCTGGCGGGCTTTGAACATTCTTGTGTATTTTCGGCAACAAGTAAATTACTGGTCTAATTGGTGGATTAACTTTCAAAAAATGAGCCTCTTGCTTACTTATATTGCCACTCATCTCTCCCTTCTTGATAAACTCCTCTGCTCGTAGTTTAATTTCAGCTGTTGGATCTCTTGCCAATTTCCAATAATAATCTGTATTTTCTAGATGTTTTTTTCATTTCACATTCATACTTGTTTCCCCATAACACAATTGCCCCCCCTTTATCTGCTGATTTAATTACCAGACTTTTATCTTCCATCAATGATTTCAAAGCAACATTTTCCTGATATGTTAAATTATATATTCTTTCTTGTTTCTTTTTTAGTACAGCGTCAATATCTCGATCTACTAGTGCTATAAAGGTATTCACTGCATGATGGCCATGTACTGGAGAACAAAATTTACTTTTCTTTTTCAAATGCTTTGTTCTACTAGTTTCATTGGTGTTTTGAATTTCAAAAAGGATTCAAATCTATTTGATCCACCAAACCATTCAATTCACATTCATTATTGGTCACAGCTGTTTGAGCATTCGAAAAAAAGCATCTTAAATGTAACTATCTATACAACTTAAAGAGGTAGATTTTAAGCTGAAAAGGGTTAACATATTTTGTAGGCACAAATGAGAGACCTTTTTGTAACACTGATTCTTCATATGGTGTAAGTTCCCTATTAGTTAGATTTATGATTGCCATTTGTTCTGTCTGTTCGAGCATCTCGGGGGGCCTGAATATTGCTAGCGCTCTCTGTTTCTCCCTCTGCATGTGTACGAAGGTTACAGTGGCCATCTTAGGCACCCTGGGCTATTTTTTTCACCTGCAGTTATGAGGTGATGGGTAGAAAAAGATAGTGCCCTCATGGGGGGGGTGGAGTGGTTGTGCAGCTGCAGAGGGAAGGGGCACACTGATGGTAGATTAGTGGAATCTTCCTGCAGCACTGTGGAAGCACATGACTGATGAATTGAGGCATGTGCTTCCACAGTCCCCTTTCTTACTCTTACAGCTTGCAAAATATCTGCAGGGCTCTGCCCAGGGAGCCATAATTCATGAGTAGAATTTGGGGCTCCCAGGGAGGAATTGGAGAGAGCAACAGCAGCGTGATCACTGCCAAACCTCAGCGCATACTTGCAGTGCACCGATGGAACTCAGTCTCACCTCCACCTGCCAAATCCTGGGAGCCTGTAGATCCTAATACTTTTTCTGCAGGCTCTATTCTTGGCATCTTCTTGTCACTCCACAATCTGTGCCTGTGGTCTCCAGGTAGATTACATCCTCCTCCAACTTGGCAAGGCGGCCGTCTACTTCTGAGAAGTGTGAGTCCATGTTGTCTGTCCTTTTGGTTCATGTCTGCTTGAAACATCAGTGATTCTTGTAGGATCCTCTACAGATCCCCATTATAGCCGAATGATTCCTTCCTGTATTTTATGATAGTATTATTTTGTGGGGCGTGGGATTCAAATCTGGGTTGTGTTCTATCTATATCTCTGTGTAGTTCAATGAATTCTGTTAAAGGGGGTTAGTTTGTCCACTGCTTATGAGCGATCTGCTCATGTAATCTAAAGAGTCTGCATGGACATTAAGACCCAGAGTTGCCTGTAGCAATATATTCTTACTTTAACAATCTGAGTAAATGAATGTATACTTTGTAAGTTTGGCTGTAGGCAGATGGGTATCTCCAGTCTTCAGTGTGGCACTGCCTGCATGGCATCACTCACTGTTTGCACCTCTTCCCAACATCATTGTCAGTTCATCTATTGCTGCTTGATATGACATGACTGTTTTGTATTCATGTTGCAGGATGGACACTAAGTTCTGGACTTTCATGTTCTTAAGGACTACCATTTTTTTATGCTGTGCTACTAGTATTACTACTGGTCCTGGCAGTATAGCCTAGAGGTTAGAGTAATGAGCTGTAAATGAGCTTGGTACATCCAGCAGAATGACCTGGGTTTGATTCCTACAATCTCCACTTGCATGCTGCGTGACTGGGCCATTCCCAGTGCTCCTGGGTTATCCCTGAAAACAGGCATCAGTGCCTAGTGGGCCTTACCCAGTTACCAAAAAATAAAATAAAAAATGTGCAGGATTTAAAACACTTTTTAATTGATTTTGCTGTGATACATATAAATGGAACATATCTTGAATTTGGACATCACACACACAAGACACATTCCTCTTTGGTTTATGCTAGGCTTGAAGCGAGCAATTTGCCCATTTCTTGGACTCCTAAAATGCTGATTTACATGCACTGGATTGCTTGTGGTGTAATATAAATGTGCACTTGTGTAGCTAGATTAGGTGGGCTGTCTGATGCCTCTCCAGAGGCACTGCAACAAGGCTGTTATAGTGAATAAAACAATCCCATTATTGTTACATGATCCTGTGGCCATACATACATACAGTAAGTATGTTGGGCTAGTGTGATTAATCCCCAGTTTTGTGTAGTCTGGCCAGTACAAATACACTGTAGTCTAATGGTTAATGCACCAGCTTGGGAATCTGGAGTTCACAGGTTCAAATATCATTAAAGCCACATACTCAGTGCCTGTGACGAATTGATGTGTGTGATTGCTTTTGATGAAGCATACACCTGTTGAAACCATTTTTTTTAATTGATGTAGATAGCCTGCTGCCAACTGAGCACAAACACCACACAAAGTACACCTACAATAATGTCAAGTTCAGATAATGCTTTGAAGACAAAAATGAAAACCACCACAAATAAGAAAGCATGCAGCAGCACCACAGAGTCTTTGCCAGAGTGCTGGGTAATAAAAAACTGCACCACAAATAAGCATGTTGCTACTGACTTTGGAGGGAGTTCATCTGTGGATGATTCTTCCACATCCAATTCCATTTCCAACACTGGAGAAAATGACAGTTGCGACCTTGCTGTTGCTTCGTTTTGTAACTCTGATGACTTTCCTACACATGAGTTACCAAAAATGGAAGCTTGTTCTTCTTCTGATTGTATCCCACGGTTCCACCATTGGAACACACCTGTGATCAAGCATTGGGCAATTAGGGCGCCAATCGGCAATGTTGCAGATCACATTTCTTCACAGCCTTCCACCCCACCACCCACCCCTTGAGGTCTATGCCACCCATCCCCCCTACTGCTAGATTTCTACTCCAGGGGTGAGCAGACATCGGGGGGTGCATCCTGCATTTGGCACCCTGATCGCTTGGCACCATAATGCCAGTGCTCTGAGCACCGTAAGGAGTATCCCACAACCATCTCTACAGGGTACCTCACAGCAATCATGTAGTGACACAAATGCAAACAGTCAGTTCTCTTCAGATCCTGTGAAATCATCTGTTGTGATGTGTTATTACAGACAACAGTGGGAAAGTGATTTTGATTGGCTAGAGGAGAAAGATGGTGAAATGTTCTGCAATGTCAGATCACCGTCTCACAAACAAATTTGTGACTGCAGGAGCAGGTGCATCCGCATGAGTGGAGGACAGCTGATGTGGCATCCTTGCACAGGACTGGACCTAGTGGTGAACCAAGGAACTACAGCCCAGTCAGTGTGACATTTATTGTTGCAAACTGATGGAAGCCATCCTAAAGGAAAGGTTAGTTGTAGCCCTTGAGACAAATGGGCTCCAGGATAGCAGACAGCACAGATTCACAGCATGGAGGTCATGCCAAACAAAATTCAGTCAGCTTCCTTGACTGGATCATTAGGGCAGTAAACAAGGACCAAGTGGACACACTATATATAGACTGTAGCAAGGCCTTTGGCTCAGTCCCATACAAGAAGCTCATAAAAAAAAAAAACAGGTGGATATAGGAATGGGGAGAAATTATCCAGGTGGGTGGCAAACTGGCTGGGGAGTAGAACACAGTGGGTGATCATGGGAGGAGCATTCTAGGATGAGAGAAGTTAATAGTGGGATCCCACAGGGTCCAGTGCCGGGTCCAGTCCTGTGGCAACTGGGGTTTAATGCAAAGAAGTGCAAGATCATGCGCATAGGGAAGAGAAACCCTGAAGCCACCTATAGGCTGGGAGGGGAGTTGCTGGCAGTCACAAAGGAAGAAAGAGACTTGGGCATCATCATCACTGATGACCTGAAATCATCCAAGCAGACCTCTAAAGCAGTAGGTAAGGTTAGAGGGATGTTAGGGTGTATTAGTAGGGGTATCACAAGTTGGAAGAGGGAGGTAATAATCCCTCTTTACAAGACACTAGTGAGGCTCCATCTGGAGCACTGTGTGCAGTATCGGAGGCCACACCTTCACAAGGACATTAACCAAAATGAGGCAGTCCAGAGAAGGGCAACCAAAATGGTGCAGGGACTGCATCAGAAAACATATGAGGACAGATTAACAGAGCTCAATATGTATACCCTAGAGCAAAGGAGAGAGGTGATATGATCGAAACATTCAAACACCTTAAGGGCATTAACAAGGTGAAGGAGTCTAACATGTTTCAATATAAGAAAAATAGCAGGACAAGAGGACACAGCATGAGATTAGAGGGAGGCCGATTAAGGGGTAATGTGAGGAAGTTCTTTTTCACAGAAAGGGTGGTGGATGCATGGAACGGCCTACCTCAGGAAGTGGTGGATATGAATACAGTGCAGGGCTTCAAACGGGCATGGGATAGGCATAAGGGAGCAGTACAGATGAGTATAAATAGATAGGCCATTGACAGAGCAAAGGCCGATGGCACATTCATAAGGTAGAAAAAGAAAAGGGTAGACTGGATGGGCCTTGCCGTCCTTATCTGCCATCAGCTTCTATGTTTCTAATGTGATCATCAATGACTCTGGAGATGGCATCAAATGTAGAATACAGCATATCTTTTCACAGACAAAGCTCTTTTGGAAGGTGGACTCTGGGGAGGGCATATGGGATTTCAGTGAGATCCTAGCAAGGTTGGAAAGGTGGTATACAATTTTGCAATTGAGGTTCAATACTAAAAACTGCAAGGCAATGCACAAAGCAGGTAAGAATGCCAAGGCCAAGTACAGTCACGGATGGTAAAGGTCACAGTCTTGGAGGAGGAGAAAGACGTAGGTACAGCAATTACAACTGACCTGAAACAGTCGATAAGTGCAAAAAGGCAGTGAGGAAGGCAAACAGGAAACTGAGTTGCACATCAAGGGGGGTTCTCCAGAAGGAGGAAAGAGATCATTCTGCCCCTGTACAGGTCCATGGTGCAGCTATATCTGGAATACTGTGTTCAGTTTTGGAACCCCTACCTTAAGAAAGGCATAAACCAGATGGAGGCAGTACAGAGGAAGGCTACCAAGGTGATTCAGAGGCAGCAGGATATCCCAAATGAACATATGTTGGTAAAACACAGGAAATATAGGCACAACATTTGTCAGTAGAAAAGGACCACTTGCTCCCCCAGTCTGCTCAGATGGTCCCTGCCTAGTCTGTCTCCACAGACCCAAACTGGTCTCTGGTGATCCTCCTTCCTCCCTGACTATTTATTAATATTCCTCTATGTTTGTCCCATGCATATTTGAAGCCTCCTACTGTTTTCGCCTCCACCACTTCCACTGGTAGTCTGTTCCAGGCATCTATAACTCTTTCAGGGAAGAAATATTTTCCTCACATCCCTCTTATATCCCCCCCCCCCGAACATGACCATGTACTCACTGGAGGAAAGAAAAGAAAGAGGGGATGTGATCGAGAGCATCAAATACCTTAACAGGGTTGACATAGGGAATCTTATTTGCAAAAGTGAGAACAGAAATACCAGAGAGTATGACTACAAATTAGCAGGGAGAAAGTATAGGAAGGAGGCCAGAAGGCACTTCTTCACTGAAAGGGTGGTGGCAGGATGCAATGCACTGCCAGAGGGGGTAGTAAATCACAATGCAGTTGGGAGGGGTTATCAGAGGGTGGGATAGATTCAAGGGGAAAGTTAGAGTACGGGGATGGAGCAACATGTAGCATAAGTGGATGAGCTCCACATCGAGCAGACTCAGTAGACTTTCAGGCCTTCTTCTGCTAGCCTTATGTATGTTCATACTTTCACAAGGGATGTGTCTCCATATCAGCAAGCTCCAGCCCTAATTTGTGCTCACCTAAATGGCACCCGATGCCCTGCTTGGTACCATCCACGAAGGTGCAAGCTGCTTTCAACAGCTTCCTCTTCAACAACTCTGCTTCATTTCAGAACACACAAGTGTCCAATTTTTCAAGGGTAGGAAACACTTCAAACAGGAAGTTGAATACTATATAAAGTGCCACAGTCCAAGAATAAAGTGAGCTTGGTGGGATATGTCGAATGGGAGCTGATTTGTTTATTCCTGGGCTGTTTCTACACAGCATAGTTCTTCCTTTTATTTTGCAGTGGTGTTTAATAATTTGGCAGAAAAAGCAACTGCTGTTCTTGGTAGGTAACTACTTTCTTTTTCCATGCTGTAGTCAGGATTACTTGTTTTGTAGCATTGAAATTAGATCACAGTGGCTCATGGTTTGAGTATTCAACTCTGTTGGTTTCTGCTTAAAGGCTCAATGGGCTGTTTCCAACCTGAGCTCATGTTCTGCCCATAAAGCCAAGGCATTACACAGTAGAGCCTGTATGAAGGAGATCATGCCTACAATTTCTGTGTTTTCCTGAGACTGGGGATTTTAATGTTTAATCTGCAGACCCCTTTTTCAGGAATATGGGGGAGGGAGGGGGTTCTGATTAGTCCTGATGAGTTCCAATTATTTATAAATATTTGAAGAAATGTGATAAAATGCATACCAATGGACCAAACTCTGTAATATTTAACACAGAGGCCCAAGGGTAATAGTTTAATTCATTGTTTATATGAAAAATAAAGTAAAACTGCTAAAGCAAAGCAATCAGCAACTTCTTAATGGCCTCCCTCAGTGGCATATTGGCTTGGGCCCATGAGTGCTTGGGGGAGATAGAAAGAGGGGGAGGAGGGGGGAGATGGAGAGGAGGAATTCAAGTACAGTACCTACTAGCTCTGTTCATGAAAAAGGGTTACTGAAGTGTGACATGAGGATCACATTTTCAAACCATCTGTAGATTAATTTTGTGATGCATTTTAAGATACTATGATCCAACTATGAAAAAAAGATCCATGTTGCGAGATAAATGCCACACAGGCACCCATGACACAAATCCTTCAACATGGTGAGTGTAGCAAGTGGCACCACACAATGTGGTGACTGTAATAAATGACACCACACATTTATTTCCATTATAAAAAGTTTATTAATCATGCCTAATGACTAACATAATATCACAAAACATTAAAAAATACATATACTTTCGATAGTTGCATGCCTGAAAATTGTGATGTTTTAGTTCTGTGCTATTAGAAAAAACAATCCAAATGGTTTAGTATCATGCTATAATGCGACCTTTTGACTATGCAGGAGAAATAAAAAGTCTCACTGACACAGAAGCGTTTGTTTGGCGCATCCATATGAGTCAGTTCGTAATATGCTGTTTATGAAAACATTGAATGGTTTCATTATGAATGTAACACAGACACCACTGGCAGTTACTTCCAGCACTGTTTTAGATTTTCACAAGTACTGTTGATTGTCTGCAGTTCATTGGGTTGAAGTTTAAATGTATCCAGCCTGTAAAGGTTATTGGCCCATAAAATAAGCGCCTTGTCTTCCATACTACATCACTGCCCAGGTGCCAAAACCATGTGAACATATCGTTACGGTACCAGGGCACTAACCCCCCCACCACCCCCATTTTGCTGCATCAAAACCTGCACTTTTTTCAAATTAACGCCAATGTTTTTACTTTTCATACTTTTTGGAGGGGCTTTTGGTTCTCATCATCCAGCTTAACCATGATTAAGCCTGACCACTTCGCCAAAGTGACCACCTCCATCGGTCAGGTAAAAAGCATCACATTTTAACTTGCCTTATCAGAGCTGAGGTCTCTTTACTTCCTCTATGTTTTTTGAAGAGATCACACTCCTGGCTTCATTACTTATAGTGTGCTCTGGCCAATGAAAGGCTCACATGTGTTTAATAGTGTTTAATAGGAAGTTTAGCAATTAGAAGAAGGCCACACTTCTCCTACATTCAAATCAGTACAAAAGGTTTGCAAGCTCAACCCCTGTATTTACAATACAATTTACTAAAATTAGTGGGGTGGCTCCTGGTGTGTGACCGAACAGAAACATATGATTAAGGTACCATGGCACTACCCCCCCCCCATTTTGCTGTATCAAAGCCTGCACTTTTTTAAAATTATCTCCAATGTTTTTACTTTTCATACTTTTTGGAGGGGCTCTTGGTTCTCATCATCCAGCTGAACCATGATTAAGCCTGACCACTTCGGCCAAGTGACCACCTCCATCGGTCAGGTAAAAAGCATTACATTTTAACTTGCCTTATCAGAGCAGAAGCTGCCATCCCCTTGCTGAAGAAGAAACTTAAAAACGATTTTTTTTCCTCTCATCCACAGTGGTTAATTGTCCAGTGTGAAAGTTCTTAGAGTAGCACATGGCACAAAGGTTATTGTATATTAATACGTCCCCTGGAGCCACTCGTTGCTGTATAAGAGTGGTTTCATGTGCCTTCGGCTGGAGCAAAAATAGCGAAGTGAAGCTGAACAAACAACACTACTTGCTCAATAATGATTGCGCAAATGTTCTGTAGATGGGAATTGGCAAGCTCAACAAAATGGCTAACAGTATGGTAGCCATATTTAAGGTCACTTGATATGCATACAAGTGACTCGGTGACTATACCTTCACATTCAGGATGCCTGCAGTATGTGACTACAGGGTAAAGAATGGTCTGTTCATGGCGTCCATGACAGGATCGAATTTCATTCTTAGCAAAGTCCAACACCATGAGAACCAAATGTGTTGGCATGTGTTATTTTAGATTGCTAAATTGATTTTGTTGCTATGATGCAAGATGGAGGTGTCACCCCAAATATTTCATTTCTTCCTTTTGGAGTTCCACAAGGTGTGATGTACTTATTTATTTCCTTTGAAGTACTTTTCTTGTCTGGTTCATCTCAGTGCCATTTATGTCTTGGGTCACACAATTATTTTCTCATTAGTACTATTTTACTTGTTCATTGCCGTGTTTCTGCAAGAGTTCCTTGGTGCTTTTTTGGATTATATGTGTACTGCAGTTTTCAGATGTTTTCTTTATTTTGACAGACTAAAGGAGAGATACTACACACTTAACAAATGATGATATGAAGGATAGGCAGTGCACAATCCAAAACATATGGACAGACCTTTGAAGGAGACATGCTGAACATCCCATAACATTCAGAAGAATGAAGAAGACACGCTATATGTTCCACAACGTTGACCAAAGGAGATGTGCAGAACCTTCCACAACATGCAGAGGAGTGGCGGAGATGAGCTGAACATGCCACAACATCGAGAAAAATGAAGGAGAGTGCCAAGCACTCCACAACATTGACTGGAAATGCACAGAACATTCCACAGCCTTGACTAATGGAGACGCACAGAACCTTCCACAACATTGACTGAAAGAGATGCATTGAACATTTGACATAAACTGTTGTTAAAGTGAATCATTGATACTATGTAAAAATAAGAGAAAAATCATACCAAAAAGGGGTTTGACACAGACACACACACACAATTATTACAATGGAGGAAAACACCCACAGAGCATCTGTACCTAATGAGCACATGTTGGCAAAGGAAAACAATTAAGAAATGAATAGCTGCATAGTAAGAGGAAAGCAGTCACAGTCAAGAGTAGCAGACCAAACCAAATCATTACAGCTCTACCCCTACCCAAAACAAAGAAAAGCTGCAGGGTGCTCAAAATGGCTGAGTGTAGGTGAACAAACACACCTGGACAAAGACATAAGGGGAAGGACATTTGGACAAAAAAAAAATCAAAGTGCCTGCAATCCACCAAAAAGTATGATGTTCATCCAGATGTGTTTGTGAACACTTGTGTTTGGCCACACATTCTCAGCACAGGACAAGAAACAAAAAAAGACAATCTCTTTTCAGTAGGTCATCTGCCCTCCCCAACCGAACAAAGAAAATCTGCATGGTGCTAAAAATGGCTGAGCGTGGGTGAACCAGCACACCTGGACAAAAGCATGAGGGCAAGCACATTTGGGAAAAAAAATTGTGTTTGCAACCCACCAAAAAGGCAGATGCCTATCCAGGTGTGTTTATTACCTACATTCAGCCACACACTCCCAGTAGAGAACCAGAAACACAAAAAAAAAAAATCTCCTTTCAGTAGGTAGTACCCCCACCGCCACCTACCAAACAACGAAAAGCTGCATGATGCTCAAAATGGCCACACGTAAGGGAACAAACACATCTGGACAAACAATTTTTCCAGGTGTGTTTGTCAACCCTTATGTTGGACCACATATGTAGAGAAATAAAATAAAAAACAGATACTCCTTCCACAATCCCCCCTCCCCCGCAACAATAAAACACTGATCCAAAATCCTGCCAAAAGCCCATGTTAACACTTAAAATGCTATGGTTACTTTTGATTGTGATAAACTCACAGACACATGAGATAGCTTGGCTTCCCAGTCAATTAGATTACATTCATCACATTGTAGTAGAGAGATACATAAAAAAACACTCAGTTAAAAATATTTTAGTTGGCCCCACACTTTCTCCTGAAAACACAACAGAATCAGGCATATCGTTTTGTATTGAGAGCTGCAATAACAAAACTCTGTGCAGCTTGAGAAGGAGCGAAAGCTCACCCAGACTTGGAGAGACAGATATTTGACCTGGAGGCAGAACATCAGATTACCCTCTCTGATGTTGTGAAAAGACAGCTGGTGGCTAAAAAGGCTGCTTTAGAAAAACTGTTAACTGACATAGTAGAGAAATGGCTGTGGTTCACTAGACAAAAAGTCTATGAACATGGGAATAGAGGTGATCAGCTACTAGCACAGTAACTGTGGAAACAGACAGCGAATAGAGCTGTCTTAATGATCAAACATGCAGATAGTCCAGGGGTACCTCCGGAGACCCTTGAATTATTCTGCAAAAATGTGTTAAGTTTTATAAATCCCTATATTCTGGAGAGGAGTCCCAGGATCCCACCCCCCTTTTTCAGAATATAGTCCTCCCAACAGTATCTCAGGAAGCTAGGACAGAATTAGACACCCAGATTTCAACAGAAAAAATTAGTAACAAAATCAAAGGGATTCATAACATGAAATCCCCTGGCCCTGCCAGGTTTCCAGCTGAGTGGTATAAACAATATGTGCAGACACTAATTCCAGTGTTGCAGCAGACATTCAATGACCTCTTGAAGGAAGGGGATTGTCCCCCATCCTGGCATCAAGCACAAATCACAGCCCTGCATAAGCCTGGTAAAGACCATATGGAACATGGTTCATACAGACCCATATCCTTGCTCTGTACAGATATGAAAAACTTTAAAGGGATTTTAGCAAACAGACTCCCAAAACATAATTCCACTTTGATACACCCAGACCAAACTGGATTTGTCAAAGGTAGATTCATTCAAGGCAATATCCAGCGGTTATTGAACATTTGTTTCCTCTCAGAACAGCAACCCCAAGCTAGCTAGCCCTTGAAGCCCGTTCAACTCGAGCGGTGTTATGCGATGCCAGATCTATTAAAAATAAGACTGCAATTATTGCAGATCTTATTGAAACAACTGATCTGGCTTGCATCACCGAGACCTGGCCGGATGAAAATGCTGGCCCCATTTTAGATGCTGCAATTCCAGCCGGGTACTCGGTGATACACTGCTCGAGGTTGGATCGTGGGGAGGGTTAGGGGTCTGTTTTAAGACTGAGTTGGGCCTCACGAATGTACCAGTTGAGGAAGCTGAATCATTTGAGTGTACCGTGGTGGCTGGTGTAGGTTGCAGGCTAGCTGTCGTCTACTGTCCACCCGAGGACGAGATGCGATTCCTAAAGGAAGTTCCTGATTTTGTCGCTGACATGACATTGGAATCTCCCAGGTTGATGGTACTCAGAGACTTCAATGCCTGGATTGACGACAATCTCTCACAGTGTGGACAACACTTCCTCCAGCTTATGACATCTCTGGGCCTCACACAGCTTGTTACCTCCACCACCCATAAATATGGTCACTCTCTTGATCTGGTTTTCCTTCTGGGGATCGAAGCCTCCTACTTGGAGGTGGAACCAGTTGATTGGTCTGATCACTACACCGTGAGGTTCAACTTTTGTGCCCCCCTTCGGAGGCCTGCCCCTGTGGAGATGGTCAGTTACCACCCTTTATGGGAAGTGAGTCCCGAAGGCCTAGCAGCGGTGATTGACCTCTCGGAGTTTCCTGTGGCCAGTTCTAGTCCAGAGACTTTGGTGGTGGCCTATAATAAGGCCATCTCCTCAGCCCTGGACTTGATTGCTCCCGTCCGTGTTCGTCCTCTCCCCCTTTGCCCTAGGGTCTCTTGGTTTGATGGGCCTTTGAGGGAGTTGCTGCGGGCAGGATGTAGGTTAGAATGGTGTTGGTGGAAGTCCACCCTGGTTGCCGACCACCTTAGATTGGTTGAACATTATACGATTTACCAATCAATGATCTCCTGTAAGAAGGCAGAATTCCTGTCTGGGGAGATTGCTGCCACTCAGAATCAACAAGCTCAGCTCTTCCGAACTGTCAACAGGTTGTGCAACCCAACCTGTCTACAGCTCTGAAGACCTTTTTCACAAGTAGAGTGTGATGAGCTTGCTCGGTTCTTCATGGATAAGGTGGCCGACATCAGGTCTGAGGTTCACTCAACTCACTCTATGGAGGTTGTTGATGATCGATGCTTGGGTACCTCATCTTGAGCTTCCTGGAGTACCTTTACCTTGCCCGAGCTCACGGATGTCATGCGGATTGTCCAGATGCGCCCTATGTGCTATAGTTTGGATCCAGACCCAACTTCCTTGATTATTGGTTGTTGGGATATGATTGGTCCAGTTCTAGCTCAGATAGTCCGGTGCTCCTTGGAATCCAGTGAGTTTCCAAGCTCCCTGAAGGAGGCGGTGGTAATTCCTCTCCTGAGAAAAGCTTCTTTGGACCCGGACTCTCCGGTTAACTACAGACCGATCTCAAACCTTCCCTTTATAGGGAAGGTGATTGAGAAAGTAGTGGCGTTACAGCTGGATGACCACTTGACCATCCATAACATCTACAATCTTCTCCAGTCCAGTTTTTGTAAGAGGCATAGTACAGAGACGGCGCTGGTTCAGGTGCTCAATGATCTCCTGCTGGCGAGGGATCGGAGGAAATATTCTATCTTGGCGCTTCTTGATCTCTCTCTTCAGCTTTTGACACTGTAGACCATGGGGTGCTGCTTGGCCATCTGAGGACTGTCAGGTATGGTCCTAGGGTGGTTTACATCTTTCCTCACTGGCAGGAGTCAGAGAGTGGTCTCTGGGATTTTTCCTCGGATCCTTTCTCCCTACCATGTGGGGTCCCTCAGGGTTCAGTGCTGTCCCCCATGTTGTTTGCAGTGTATATGTTGCCCCTTGTAGACACTGTAAGATGGTATGGGCTGAGGTTTCACTGTTATGCTGATGATACCTAGCTCTACCTGTCGTTTGCCCTGACCAGGATAGAGGTATCTCAGTATTTAATACCTGCCTTGCTGAAATCCAGGACTGGATGAACTCAAGCGGATTAAAGTTGAACGCCGGAATGACAGAGGTGATGGTAGTGGACCCGGGTCACCGGATAGAGGGGTTTAGGGCTGATCAGCCCTCTAGACTTTTTCTCGAGGGCTCTCAGATTCTTTCCTCTGAACGGGTGCAAAACCTGGGAGTAGTGCTTGATGACGGGCTGACATTATGATCTCAGGTGTCAGCTGTCATCAAGTCTTCCTTTTATCATTTTAGGAATATCTTCAGGATTAAGCACCTGGTTCTGTCCGGGGACTTGCCTACATTAGTCCATGCCTTTGTGACTTTGCGCCTTCATTATTATAACTCCCTGTACTTAGGGCTTTCTGGGGTTGAAATCCACTGCCTGCAGCTCGTGCAGAACGCAGCAGCACAATTGTTAACTGGGGCTTCTCGAGCATCCCATATTACTCCCATGCTGCGTGATCTGCACTGACTGCCAATTAGGAGGCAGATCACCTTTAAAGTTGGTTTACTGACTTTTATAAAATGGATAAGAAAAATTATGTCATCTGATTGGATGATAGGGTTTGGAATCCAGTGGTATAATGAGTAACAACCACTGGGATGGGAACATTTCCAGCCAGCTGTGCAGAGGCAACCCTGAAATAAATGCCTTATCCACATTCTGTTGTGGAATGCCCGTCCTCCATCTTATTAAAGTGTCTGACCTAGGCAAACTGGCAAGTAGAATTATCATTAAATTCAAAAGTTCCGTGACTCCATAACACAAAGTAGTAAAAAATTGCAGTAAGTAAGGAATTGCACTTTAGTGCCCAATGTTAGCTGCATCACTATCCCTTTCCCAAAGCCATCTACAGCATTTGTCTTAGTGGGCCACACATCCCACTGTTTGTAGTATGTGTAAAACCTGTGCATTAAATCTGAGCATCGGGCAACTGCCTTACTAGCTGACTGCATGCTCGTTCACCCTTCTTTCCCACAAAAACAGGGACAAATGATTCATGGCCACATACCTCCCACAGTCGCTGAGTATTCCCCCCCATCAGCATAAACAGTAAACACATTAGAGAGCCCAATTTGAAAAATTTGACTAGCTGGCAGCAGAAAATATAATCTAGCCCCAGTTCCATTTCTGTTAAACCGGTAGCCAGTCCTCAGTAACACACCCACATATAACAGTAGCAGTATAATAGCAGAGTTGAGCAACAATACTGAGAATTAAAAAAAAAAATAGCATACATGATCAGGACACAGATCGTAGTCGCAATGCATCCAAGAAATCACCCGGCAGCACGGCATAGCTGTCAACGCACTGATGGATCACTTACTTTTGACCAGATTGTTCAGTACAAGCCAAAACAAAGGAAATCAGCACACCACTACATCAACCAACTTGTAAAAGTTGCAAGGAGATGCAATAAAATACAGTACACAGCAATCAAAGTAAAAGTCGCTCTGTTTGCCGAGAGGGCAGCGTGCAGTGCATGCTGGTAGGCAGAAAAAATTAAAGAAGCAGTGAGCGGTTTAAACAGGGAGGTAATTAAAAGCCTGCAGCTGCAATCATATATCCAAGACAAACCTAAAACAGCAACCATGCATGTGCTCATGAGAAAGTAGCCACTGTTACCCAAGTAATAAAAAAACAATAGAAATGTTTTGTCCATGAGAGTATCTTGTGCAAACCAAGCACTAAATTTGAATGTTGCAATGGCAAAGGAGTTTTAAATAAACTCACAGAAAAAGTAAAAATCAGTCAGCAACCCACAGACTGAATTGCTTTAAAGGTGAGACAAAAAGCTATGTAACTGTCACTCATCTGCATAGCCTCTAAAGTAGGCGACAGAAAAGTACCAAAATTAGTCTGCTAACTAAGTAAACTAGTAAATAATAATGGAAAGAAAGGGAACTATCAATGTGGGCAAATTGAAATATTTAAAACGTTGTGACATGAATGAAATGTTTGTAGGCAGCATAGTGTAGTGGTTAGATGTTCTGAGCTGCAGTTCAGGAGAGCTGAGTTTGAATCCCACAGCCCCTACTTGCATACTGTGTGATCCTGATCCAGTAACTGAACTTCCCTGTGCTCCCAGGTAGTACCTCTGAACAAGTTCCCAGCCTAGTGTGTCTTACCTGGTAAAACAAATGTTGAACACAGAATAGAAAATTAATAGAAACATTGCAAATAGGAAACAATAAAACTTCAGTATGTAAAAAAAAAAAAGCAACCAATAGCAACCTTTGGAAGCAATAGTCTACTTGTTCTAATTGATGATTAGTACTTCACCATTGTTTACCATTTTTCTCTAATAGGATAAAATCGACAGCCATGTCAAAAGTTCCCCAATTATATTTCTCACTACTGCAGCATCCGAGAATACAGCAAATACTACAGGAAGCAGAAGAGAAAATGGATGTCACAAGTAGCAATACAAATGTAGAAATATGTAATGAAACAACAGCAATCCCCTCAGATGTCAAAGCCATACTGCAAGTAGAGAGAGACGGCGCAGAGACACCACCAGGTACACCCCCCGCCAGTGAAACATCTGAAGCCACCAAAGAAAAAGCTGTTGCATCTGCAAGTAAGCACCTCACTCTAACTGATGCTCAGTTGACAGCCATAGAGAAGCTTAAAGATGAACAAAACACAGTAAAAACAACAAACTGGGCTCATCAGATTTTCTTGAGTTGAGTGTCAAAATGTGAAATAGAAATTGATTTGAAAACTGTCCCAATCAGTGATTTGAACACCGTACTTCGTAAATTCTACGTTGAAGTCCGTAGCAGTACCGGAGAACAGTACTCCATCTCTAGCTACCTTGGGCTTTGTGCAGGTCTCAACAGACTACTGAACAGTCCTGACATCGGTCACTGTGTTAACATAAAAACTGATGACCGTTTTACCACCGCGAACAATGTCTTTCTTGCAGTAGTCAAGCAGTACAGAAGAGAGAAAAAGGACGTATCCTCTCACCATCCACCACTATCAGATGTTGACCTGCATCAACTGAAGACTTCCTCGATACAGTCACCATCAGCACCATCAGGGCTTGTACGTAAAGAATGGGTTGATGCACAGCTACACATGGCTCATAGAGGGAGAGAGGGACAAAGGGACCTATGTCCAGAGTAATTCAGAATAGACACCAATGAAAATGGTATTGAGTATGTCAGCCTTAAATACAACGAAGCAACAAAAAACCACAAAGGTCACACTGATGGCAACCAAGACCAGTATAGGGGCTTCATATATGCTTCACCCGATGACCCCCTCTGCCCAGTGAAGTCATTCAAGCAATACCTGTCCAAGCTACTACCAGTGGCACCAGCTTTCTACCTTCACCCACTATGTGCAAAACAGGAGTACCTGAACAGCAGTCCAATCTGGTATTCCAAGGAACCCATGGGTGTGAACTACCTCTCAGGCATGATGCCCCGATTGAATAAGGAATGTAATCTAAGTCCAAGATACACAAACCACTCAATTCGAGCCACCGCTATTCATCTACTATCAACTGCAGGACTGCAAGCATGAGAAATAATGGCAGTAACAGGACACAGATTGGAAGCAAACTTGAGAAGTTACTGGAGTGCATCTGCTGAAGATCGAAAAAAGTGGGGTGAAATCCTAGCACAAACCACAGAAGAAAACAAAAGATCAGAATCTTTAAGCAAGACACCCATAGTGGAACCTTCAATCAAGAAATGAAAGCCAGAACCAGAAATAGAATCAACCTTCAGCAAATCTGAAGCACCATCCAGAGAAACAACAGTATTGGAAAACATGCCATTTAACCTCATGAACCCAATATTCCATGGTAAAGTGCAATTCATTAATTACAATATGTATCCTATTCCTTGCAAATGTTGTTGCTAGTTGCTGTTTTTGACCATTATAAAAGTTTTCGAAGGGACTATTTTATCTCAATGTTTCAATTAATTCTATAATTTATATTTAAATAAATGTTAAAAAGTTTTAAAAATGAAAACACCTTGTCAGTGTCCTTTTTTTTCATAGTTATTACCCATTTTATAAGCACAATAAGACACTCCAGGGTGGCGGTTGTGATGTGATAACTGCACACCTAGTTGTGGAAGGACACTCGGCCTTCGGCCTCGTGCCTCACCATGCACCTAGGTGTGCAGTTATCACATAACAACCACCACCCTGTCATGTTTTATTGCTTACATAAAGCCCTACATGGACTGGGCCACAACTACTTGAAAGAGCTCCTTGTCCCTTACCATCCAGTGCGACAACTGCGTTTGGCTGATGAGGGGTTGCTAGAGATTCTGAGGGTGTCTTTGAAATCTTCTGTGGCCCGTGCATTTATGTACACGGTCTCAACACTCTGGAATTCTCTACCCCATCAGTTTCAGGAGTGCATGACTGTGGAGGGGTTCAAACAGGCTTTAAAAACCTTTTATGGAATCTTGCCTATGACGGCTCCATATAACTTCAATCCTCTGTTTATTTTTGTATGTCAGTCATTTATTTTGATGTTTATTGTTTTATATAATTGTAACTGCTTTTATCCTTTTGTAAAGTGCCTTGATGGCCTGAAAGGTACTTATGTGAAAGAAAATGTATTATTATTATTATTTTGGTGGATGCACAGAAGGCCTTTGATTGAGTTAATTGGTACTTTCTAAATTTTACTCTGTGCTCCTTTCAATTCGGCCCGGATTTTTAGCACATTATTCAAACTCTATACACAAATCCAGAAACAATGGTTAAAGTTAATGGTTGCACGTTGGAAAGATTTACTTTGGGTAGGGAGACCCACCAGGACTGTCCCCTGTCACCCCTTTTGTTCACCTTAAGTTTAGAACATTTGATGATCACGGGTCACCATTTCTGTAATTAGAGGTGTTCAGGTGGATCAGGAGGAACACAAAGTTTCACTCTGTGCTAATGACAGCATTTATTTCTTTCAGAAACAGAAACTTCAATCCCCGGTCTGTTAACAATGCTAGCAGAATTTAACGCCCTCTCCGTATATAAATTAAATTATTCCAAATCTGAGACAATTGAACTCAGTGTCACTTGCACCCTGTACTACAAGAAGAGTCTCCCATTCTCTTGGGTGCATAATAACCAAATACAATATCTGGGTGTGCGGATTACCCCACAGATTTCAAAATTGCTTAAAATTTACTACCTACTCCTATACAACTCTATGTAAGCAGACATAGCTACATGGAAGCGTTTACCACTTTCCCTGTTAGGGCGCATTAACACCCTCAAAATGAACATTTTATCCCATTACCTGTTTTTGTTTCAAACATTACCAATCCCAATCCCAGCAACATTCAGGACTTTGCTATTAAAAGACATTGCCAAATTCATATGGGGAGGCCACTGTCCGAGAGTCAGTCAACTATACCTCATCAATCATAGAGATGGGGGTGGGGGTGTGGGATTGTCTATGCCAGACCTCAAGGCTTAATATTTAGCTGCTCAGGTGGTCTCACTGGTGACATGGGCAGAACAGAGGACTGACTCAAGGTGGTACCTAGTGGAATACAAGAACAGATCAGGGTGTCCACCATTTGCATTACTGTCTGCCCTCATAACCCTGATGTTACTCAGAAGGATTACTAACCCCTGGGTTAAACACTCTCTACACACAGGGCCCAATTCCAAGTTACATAGCACAATCCACAGGTGTATGCAGGTTGTGCCATGTGGCACTATGTCGGGGACCCTGTGCTATATTCCTGAACAGGCAGAGTCCCCAGCACTTATGTCCTGTGACTTGCGGCAGCCGCTGGGTTGTGCCATGTGAATGGTGCAATGGACCTGGGTGTCACAAGCTGCAGACCACAATTAACAGCCCTCTGGAGCCCCCCACCCTGTAACAAGCATGCAATCCCCTGGGGGCCTTGGGGGGGTAGGCTGGGTATCACAGGTGTAAGGTGGGGCACAGCACAATATGGACTTGGGTGGCACCCTGAATTGTGGGGGGTGGGGGCATCACTGTGCTGGGGGGGATCCATGGGGCATGGCAAGGTGTGTTTCACAGCACTGCCGGGGGGGTGGCATCCATCATTTTTCCAGGACAGATGCCCCTTAGATCAGCTAAGTGCTGGTCTAACCCCGCAGTGCCGTATTGGGACCTGGAATGGCATAGGAGGGTTACAGCAGCTGCCCTTTTGGAATAGGGTGCAGTTGCTGCTGTAACCCTCACTTCTGCTGTGCCATAGGGGCTGCAGCTGATGGAATGCCCCTTGGACGCAGGCCACAAGCGCCACAGTGCAGGCCGCATCTCGGAATGGCAAAAGGCGTAACGCATGTTGCAAGATGCGATTTGTGCCAAAGGGTTTGGAGCAAGTTGCCTTGCAACATGCGTAACCCCTTTTGGAATTGGGTCCACACTCTTGATACTCAAAGGTACATGCAAACTCTTAATATGGTAGACCCTCTCTCTTTCATTAGACACACCACACAGTTTGACTCCCCATGGGAGGACAATGACTATTGTCTATGAGAACTGAAAGGCCTCACTTGCTTTACACAGTGCATACAGCAGGTCAATGTGAAGACCTTTGAAGGATTAGCCCAAAAATTTCATCTGTATCTGTGGAATTTTTCTGATTCCTACAGATTACACACTTTATCTAATCTCATAATAATTGCCAAGCTTTGACTAGACCACTGACTGCCTTAGAAGATTTCTTTTACTGGGGGCCACTCTTACAACAAAGTTCTGTTACATTTTAGATACAGTATGTACTCTATCCTTCTGGCACTCCTCTCTTGGAGAAACTCAGAGCCACATGGGAACAGGAGAGTGGGGAACAAATAAGTCCTACAGCTTGGGGGCAGGATTTTGCAGATAGCTGGAAAGTCACTTGTTCACCATTGTAGAGAGAATTCCATTGGAAATTTCTGTTCTGATTCTTCTGTATGCCCACAGTTACAAAACAGTACCCGACAACTAACTCTGATATATCTTGGAGACTGTGTGGGAACCATGGGTCACATGTGCATATTTTTTTGGACTTGCTCCAGACTGGCCCCCTTTTGGTCAGCAATCAGGGATAGCATATAGCAAGTCACACAGACTGTGATACCTCTTACCTTTAGAAATCTGGCTTTCAGCATTTTAGCAACTCCCATTTAAAACAGAAATCTCAGAAGGTTATTCTGTTTATTGTTGACAGCTGCTTGGAACTGTATCACCCTTCTCTGGTTGCCATATCTTACCACATAGGCATTCACATGGATAAACAAAGTAAACAAAATCAGAGAAATGGAATGTTTTACAGTTAAATTGCAACTTCATCAAGAACATTTTCTAGACTTTTGGTGCCCTTGGAGCCTGTGCCATAGGGGGCTCCCAATCCTAGGGACAAGGATTAGAATATGGGCTTGGCTCTCACCACCCTTTTCCATCTCATGTGCTCCAGTGCTCCTTGAACTTTGTATATCGAGTTAACCATTAACTACATCAGTGACCTCATTACTTGTCATCTCGTACTGTTCACATGACCATGCTGGATGAATTTTGTTCACCATTATTATTTTTAGTATTCTATTTTTTGCACACTATATGGTGACTGTTGTATTGCCTTTCTTGCCAAACTGAGTATTATGACAATATGGCAAACAGATTGTATGTACCTATGGCCTTTGATCAATATAGCAAAGTTAAAAAAAACTGTGTGGCTTGTGCATTTGTGGCACTAAACACACCATGTGGTGGGTAAAGTTAGACACAAAGGTGCTTGATGTAACAGCCACCAGAAAATGCAAAAAAAATCAATTTTAACCCCAACCCTATACACACAGTATAATCCATTTCACAACAGATGCTCAGCCCTCTCCCTAGAAGCATAGTTGAGTCACTGGACAGTGCGCTCTGAAAATTTGCCCAACAACAGCAGATGATGGTAACCTATTGCTACCTGTGGTGAGTGTAACCGCACACTTTGTTGGTGTGATGCTTATCTTCATGGAGCGTAGCAATACAAAATGGAGGACCCACATGCAAACAGCAGGTTTTACACCACAACTCAGCTCCCCACTCTGTGACCACTGCTTGGTTTTGAGGGGCCGATTATGACTTTGCGATAGTCATAGACTGTGACGGGTGAATATTGGACTGGACATGACTCCAAGTGGAGTGAGGATCAAAAGTTGCTCTCCTTGTTGTGGGACAGCTAGGCTGGGCAGTAACTCAGCCAATTATCACAAGGAGACAAGCTTGGGGAGCAGCCAGAAAACCATTTAAAGTGCTAATAGCAAAATTACAGATTTGGGGTCATGTGTGTGAATGCAGCATGTTGTGACACCAACCGTTACATTATCACACTAAACACAAGGCTGCACTATTTAAAAATGGAGCGTTACAATGGGCTAAAAAGTACAGAAAATAAAATGATAAACGACAACTCCAGAATAGTAAGCAGAATTATTTAATTAAGGGAAAACAGTAAAAAAGCTTTAAAAAAATTATTAAAAAGTGTTTTGCATGTCACACTTTTTCTGGTAAAAAAAGCAACAATATGGAGTGTCACTTCCCTACCAAAAAAATTATGGATACCCTAGGATTCTACAGTTGTGTTAGTTACCTGCACATAGTCAGCTATCAAATTCAGTTATAAACACATGACTACTATTTTTGATTTTTAAAAATTTGCTCTGCAGTGTAGTGGATATCGGTACTCGCTTTTCATGAACAGACCCTATTACCTACCAACCAATACCAAACAGCTAATATATTTTTTTATTAATGCTGGGTATTTTCTTTTGCTGGCAGTGCCAGAGGAGATCAGGCCAAAAAAATGGCATGTACACTGTCAGTACACATGCTCCCTTTACATTACAGGGGATGACGCTCCCTCTCATCGCATGCGGTGGCCAGCTGAGGTGGTGAGAGGAGGGCAGTGTTGGTCACTGTATCAGCTCCTGTAGCTGGTGATTGGAGGGCATGGGACCACTAGACCCCAGAGAATGTGTTTACATATAACAGGACCAGTGATTGGAAGGAGGGGAGACCACATGGCACCAGGGATTTCTTATTTAATGCCATGGCTAGCAATCAAAGAGTGGGGGGCCACTGTACACCATAGAATGTATATTCACATATTGAGGCTGGCGATCAGAGAGTGGGGGGGGATGAGCTGGCACCAAGGATTTATTATTTAATACTGGGGCTAGTTATTGGAGGTGGGGGGGGAACTAAGCATCAGGGATATATTATTTAATATGGGCACTAGTGACTGGAGGGTGGGGAGACCACAGGACACCACTGTGGGACAGCTAGGTCAGGCAGTAACTCACAATAAATATAATTTATTTTACTGGGCCAGGTTTTGGGAGGGTGGAGGTGGTGCCACTGTCTACCAGGGAGCAGGTGTTCTCCCCCTCTGCCAACATGATTGTTGGCTGCAGTGACTCCGGCAGCCACTAGGGTTGGCCAGAGTAAGTTGTTCTTCTTTTCGGTGGTATTTGGGCTGTGCAAAGTGGTCTGTCCTAACTGTTTGGTGCAGTGCAAATGCACTGAATATTGTGCTGCACTGGTGTTCTTGTCTCTGCCCCTCCCTTTCCCCACTGCGTACATTATTTTGTTTTGTGTGAGCTAGCTCTATTAGTGCATGCAAAATACCCCTTTAAATATTGCACATGGGTGCAAACCCTAGCAAACAGGGTGCAATCACATTGCCCACTAGGCAAACTTTTGAGTAATTGGCCCTGAACCTAAACTGTGCAATGGTGAACAGTGGTGTGCAAAGTTGGCTAACTTTGCTTCATGGATTAATTCACGAATTCACTGCGATTCATGAATTTAATCTGCCCTGCAAAGTTCTAGTTCACAACATAGGGCTAACTTCATGAATGGTGAATTTGGTAACTTCGCCAGTGAAATGGGGCCCCCAAACAAAATTTGGAATGTACCATGGGACTGGAGGTCACATGGTACTGAAATGAGCTGTATGCCATGCAGGGGCTATGTTCAGTGCAATCTTATAAAGAGGGGGTTAGAGGGAAGTCTATCCCTGCTTGTCTGAGCAAAAATCCTTTTGTTACTCTGAAACTGGAATATTTTGAACCAAATCACTCCCAAAAAATATCTAGTGTGCCTTGTGCAGATAGATTACCATTGTTTGTTTCTTTAGTTGAAAGTAGTGGTTTTGCTTAGTCTAGTGAAGCAGTGCTGTGTGGAGCAGGGAAGGCGTTTTAGCTAGCAAGCAAGACAGCTGTGTGAGCACTAGTCGGATTTGTTTCCCTCAGTCTTTCTTCTTAATTCTTTCTGTCTGTGGTCTGTGATTTGTAATTGTATTTCTGTAGCACAGTTTTGTGTGGCTAAGCAAATTATTTTTGTCAGTCTGTCTCTGTATTGATTGTACTTACTTCATTTAGTTCTAGAAGTAACAGCGTTCCTCAGAGTAACTTGTTTTGGATTACCCCTGTAATGTGTATTATATTAATCCTTGTTGTGATAAAAAAAACTGTAATGTGTATCTTATTAATCCTTGTTGTGATAAAAAAAAGATTTACTGTAGCTACTGTTAGCTCAGTAAACTGTTGTGCTCTCATTCAGATCACACTGCTAGTTCCTGTGGTGAGGTGTTGTCTGCTGCTGCTGGTATTTAGTTTTTACTGCAGTATTTATCTTTTTTCCTTGCAGTATTAGAAATCTAAATACTGTATATAAAATGACTGGAAAAAGATACTTGGGTAAAGGCACAGGTGCCGATGAGATGGTCAAGAAGTGCTTAGGTTTTGTAGAGAAAATGGCTGTTGCACCTAAAAAAAATACCTCTGCAGCAACTTCATCCATAGACTCTGGGGCCAGCAGTAGTTGCAAAGGAGTAGTTGGTAGAAGTGGCATTAGTGTTGCCAAATTATTCTCTGCCACACCTGTGGCATCTCTGCTGGTGGGTGCTGGGGGAGGTGGTGACGAGAGGATCAATCCAAGAGGTAGCAAAATCTCTGGCTCAGGAATAATAGTCAAGGAGGAGGTTGTTGGTGCCCCCTAGATGGTGGTGGTGATGACAGCACTGAGCCTGATCTGGGTGGGTTCCACCAAGCTGCATCAACAACTAAGTTGTCAAAATGTGGCACAGTGACACAAACAATTTCACCTGTCTGACACTGAGTGTTGTCTTTAAGGGTGGCTGCCCCGCTCCCCCCAACTTAAATATAACAAACTCCAGGTCAGAGTTTATTCAAAGGGAGGAGAGACACACTCAAAATCAATTAAATTTTGCCATCAGGTCCATTACAGCAACAGCCTCGAAGTTGTCACTGTAATGGATTTTGATGTCAAAGTTTCAACGTTTTAAAGGTATACAATCTGGGTGATAGGTTCCCATTCATAAGCAAGAGTGTTGAGCTTGCCCATGAGTCAGAGTCTGAGGAGGGAGATCTGACTGTTGCACAGTCAGAAAAGACAACATTTAAAAATGCTTCTCCCACTAATGATGATGATGAGAAGGAAAGAAAGTGTAGAGAAAGTGAAGATGAGGGGGACAGAGCTCAGGACGAAGAGGTTATCAGTCTTGGTTAGGATGAGGACTTGGATGCCCTATGGGAACCTGAAAAGAAAAAAAGTAAGGGTGATGCTGGTGAACCTTTTGCACACCATGATTATGTCACAAAATTACCAAAATACCCCCAGTACTACACCTGTTATTCAGGGTACTGTTGTTGAGCCCATTACACCACATGAGTCACTCTCTGTCACAGTGCAAAAATCATCACAAAAATACCCATTGCTCCCTCCCATGTCCCCGTCTCACTACCTTGTAAAATTAATGGGTACAAAATCCCTAGTTTAGGATTTCTACACACTGGACTCAGCAGATGAAACAGTTGCTATCTGCCAGCTGTGTCAAGCATGTTAGTTGGAGAAGAAAAGGGAGTCACCTAGGCACTGGTGACCAACACACAAACTTCACAACCAGGCATCTATTACACTGGACTCAGCATCAATGGGAAGCCGGAGCAGGGGAACCCTCCCCCTATCAGTTTTATTTCCTAAGGCTTCTCAAAGTGATAGGGAAACAGTCCCTGGTGGAATCAGGGTTGACTGAGGAGGACTATTACAGATATGAGGAAGAATCTGTGGGATTGCCTAGTAGTGCTCCTAGTAGCAGTGGTGGGTTGAGTACTGGCACCCAGAGGCACCAAAGCACATAAACTGCAGTCCAGAAAACACTCAAAAATCACTGCTTTCATTTGAGCAGCATCAGTGAATCAACCTAAGTTAAATGCTACTGCACAAGCCATGCCACCATGTTTAGTCCAGCTGTTTGGTGGCTCAACACCCAAAGAGGTGCAGCCTACAGCCTTAGCATGGTTGAGCATAATGCCAAATACCCACCCAGTCCTGCTATTGCATGGGAACTGAATGCAACAAGTGCTGAAATGCTGGCAATTGGTCTACTGCCATTCTCTTTTGTGGAGCACGTGGGATTCAGTAGGTTGATACACATGCCTGTCCTGAATGGCAGATTCCCTCATGAATGTACTTCTCCACCTATGCCATTCCTGAACTTTATGGGACTGTCAAGCATGGTAACCCATGCCCTGCTGCATTCAGCATCCCCATACATACAATACATTTCAGTATGGATATGTGGACCAGTGGACAAACAGCTGGTAGCTCTTATCAGTGCATTACAGCAGACTGGACAGAGGTATCTGGGGTAGTATTTTGACTCTGGCCAGGGAAATTTGTACTAAGCCCAATTGCAAGGTAGTAACAATCCGGATATTTGCCAGAATGCCATGCTTGCAGCGAAGAATGTAACCGGATCACACACAGGTCAGACAATGTTAGAATTGCTCCTGACTGAGACTGAAGAATGGATACAGCCTGTGTGTGTGGGGGTAGTATCATGAGGGGCACAGGGTCTTTGGGGGATGAAAGAAGACTGAGTAGGGTCTGTGGTAATAGCTATAGGTAGGGAAAATAGGGCAGACCGGATGGGCCAGGAGGTCATTATCTGCTGACATCTTCTATGTTTCTATGTGTTGCTGTGGAATGGGGGGATGGGGGCTGCTGTGGAGCAGGGAGATGGGGGTGCTGACCTTGAGAAACTTGTTTACCAGTAGCCTCATTTTGACCAAACTTCACATTGGTGTACCCTAAGGGTACAGTTACAGGCAAAGTTGCCAGGTAAAGTTGCCAAAGGCAAATTGCTATTAAATAGAAAAAATCCACAAATTGATCCATGAAGCTGAATTTGGCAAATTCACATTAACTTCGCCAGCAGATTAAAACTTCACATCTCTAATTGTGAAACACTGCTATTTTGTAATGATGATAAAAAAGGCTAAGTGGGCAAAGAGGAGGAAGAAGAAACAAGTTGAACATCAGAGAAGGGGCCAGCTGATGCTGTGTTGAGTTGTGAAGAAGATTATTCTGAATCTGATTCCAGAGTGCTTTGTTTGCTCTTGCCTCTATGGTAATTTCCTCAAATGGCTGGAGAAGTAAAATTACAAACTCCAGCATGGCCCACTGTGGTGGAATGATATACAGTAAATGTCTGCATCACCAATTTTATTTTCCAAGGTGTACTGTCTGACAGCTTTCTTTAATTCCAGCAGCCTTTGGAACATAAGAAAGGTTGAATTCCACCTGGTAGAAATGTCTTGGATCAATCTATACAAAGGTAGTTTGTGTTCCTCCTGTATTTTTCCAAACAAGAGAAGAGCTGTACATGAGTGATTCAAATGAGCACAGATTCTTTTAGCAGTGTTAATAGGAGCCTTAATAACCCTGCCTTCCTCAAGAAAACAATGAACTGTTAAATTCAAGCAATGCGAAAAGTAACGGATGTAAACAAAGCCCTCCCCCCCAGGCCTTCCTTATGTTTGACCCATTATCTGAAGAAGAAGAAGAATCAGTATTTATATAGCACTTTTCATACAGATTGTATCCCAAAGTGCTTTACAAGTAATGATAGACTGGTAGTGAAGTGACTGAATGTGTGGTGGCAGCCATATCGCACATAATCACCCACACACTGCCTGGATAATTGCATGAACTGGTTTATGGGAAGGGGAATGTTGGCCAGGACACCAGGAATGTTCCCTACTCTTTGCAAAGAGTGCCCTGGGTTCTTTTACTTTCACCTGGACACCCCCCAGGACAACACCAGGATGGGCAGAAGGGACCTCAGTTTAACGTCTCATCCAAAGGACTGCACACCCCAGCAGTACAGCACCCCCCAATACTGCACTCGGATGCCAGCGATTTTTAGGTGCAAGTCCAATCCCGGTGTGGGACAAGAACCCACAACCTTCTGGTCCAGAAGTAGATGAGCAACCAACTGAACCATGCTGACACCACCTGCAACTATAAAGCCAGTTGACAGCCTTTAGCATGTGAACCATTGCTGTACTGATTGTTTGAGCTCCTCAATAATGTTGTATTAGTTGTGTTCTGATGGAAAATAAAACATTCTTAGAACAGCAACCTGTGTTTCACTGACCCCACAAGAATAACATCACTGATTTAAATTCCAAGGCCTCTAGCAGTATTTCACTGTTGAGCTGCTGAATACAGTCACTGAACAATGACAGTAGGAGTCACAATGTCTTTCTCTCCCATGGAAGGAAGCGGTGGTCAACATCATTTCTGTGTGGCTGGCTGTGCTGCACATAAACTGGGCCCTGAAGGGACAGAGGTGGGAGTCAAGAGTCTAAGAACTGGGGAGGGATGTTTTGTGAAAATAAAAAACAGCAAACAAAAAAAGGATAAAACTGTTCAGCGTCAGACTAGTTCTCAGTCTCAGGTAGACAATGCAGCTTCAGGCAACCAAAATGGAGTGTAAAAGGCCAGGCTAAGCAACAGTCCTCCTGTGCAGGATAAACAAAATCAAATCCCAAAAAAGATTTTGATAACTCTAAAGCATAATTTTCCAAGCAAATGCTTCAGTCCAACAAAGGTACATTTGTTGGATCCACCCCCCCCCGTCCAAACTCCCAAAAATTCTTTAGTTAAAACCAGAGGGTTGACGGGTACCACCCACAGAGGCACTCCCAGGTACTGAACAATTGTATCCTATGCTAATTTTAGCTTCCACAGAATATATCTGCTTCCTCTGAGGCTGAGGCCAATGAGGATAAAGACGGTGATCAGGCACAAGGTGTACCAGTGGAGGATAAAGGGGTGGACATTGCCAAAGAGGAAGAAGTGGAGGCACGTGTTTCTCTGGTGGAGGATAAGGATGGTTTAGAGGAAGGGAACAAAGCACAATAAGAACAGGTCCAAAAAATTAAAAATAAAACTCCTGAAAGGGAGACTGTGCTGTGGTGACTACTTGGCAAAAAAATAATAAATAAATAAATAAATAAATAAAATAGTACATTTTGTTTGATCATACTTTTAAGTTAATGCATTTATTGAGTTGGTGGAAACATTCTCCATTTGTAAATGGGCAACTGACTGGGGTAAAAAGAAAGGGGAGCTGCAAACTTCAGCACTGACAAGGCATCTAGACAGACAGACAGACAGATGTCATAACATTAATGGGAAATCCATTTTTGAGAGTAGAAGAGAAAGTGACTGAGATGATGCTAGATCACTACACTCAGGCATGATTCTGATAGATAATAGCAGTGGCAGCCCCCACACCAATACTGGAACATCTCCAGCATGTCCTTCCATTCAAATAACTCCTAGTGTTATTAATACCATTGCAGCTATGTGTTCAAAAGCCCTCCCATTCAAGGAAACAGCTTACCATCTCTGAAACATGCAAACGTAAAGCCAAATATCCCTCAACCCACCCTGTTGCTGTTACAATAATGAAATTTTAGAGATGATAGCAGTTGACTTGCTACCATATAACATGGTAGATCATGTAGGACACAGGTGGCTGCTAGAGTGCCTTAAACCTTGATATATAGTAATATACCATGGAGAAAATATTTCTCCTCAACAGGGATTCCCGATCTCTACAATGTCATGTATAAAAAACTCAGATAAATTTTGGCCAGTGCTGTTGGGCATCTTACAATGGTTATCTGTGCAAGCTGTCAGCCTGAACCCTTCATGTCTGTTACTGCACATTGGGTATGTTTTGTTGATTTAATTTATGATTTTATGTGGGATACACAGGTACAGTGGTGATGATGGAAATAAGGAAAACAGGGAATTGGAATAATGACTGATGATACTTCTTCATACTTAAGCAGGCAGGCCACTAGAGTAGTGTACAGTTGGAGGAGTCCACTTTCAACTCAATAAATCAACAAAAGTCAAAAACACCAGGCTTAATGTTTTCTCCTTTCCTTTAACAAAAAAATATAGTCTCTTGTGAGTCAGGTCAGGATAGGATGAGCATGTATGTTAACCCACTGATCTCTCTCTCTGTCTATCTCCCAGTCTCTCTTTTTCTCTCTCTCTCTCTCTCAGTTTCTTTCTAGTTTCCTTTTTTATAAACCGCTTTTATTTTGGGGTCTTGGGGGTGGGGATTTTTTTTTTTGGAACATCCAGCACAATCTTCTTCATCTTTCCCTCTGGCTCTGACCTCCCTCAGCAGCCAAAATCCACTTTTATGGTCGGATCATGGGAATGGGGTATTTTATTATTTTTGTTTGTAACTCCTGCTTCAATCTCCTCCATCTCTTTCTCTAACACTGTATTCCCTCAGCGGCCAGAAGCCACTTTTATCTTGGGGTCTTGTTGATGGGGTATTTAATTTTTGGGGGGAATACCACCACAATCTCCTTCCTCTCTCTCTCTCTCTCTCTCTCTCTCTCTCTCTTCTCACCCTCTCTCTCCAACTCCATCCTTCATCAGCAGCCAGAAACCACTGGGGGGTACTTTTTTAATGTCAACTTTCAGTTTGTTAATGGGTATTTTTTTTCCCTTGTAAAATGGCAAATTTTCTTACTCTTATGATAAGGGGTATTTGTTTTCTTGTAAAAATAGTAAATGTTCTTGCTCTTATGTGGGTTATTTGTTTTTCTATAAAATGGTACATTTTCTTGCTCTTATGATAAAGGGTATTTGTTTTCTTGTAAAATGGTAAATTTTCTTGTTCTCAAGATAAGGCGTATTTTTCTTGTAAAATGGTAACTACAGTAGTCTTGCTGTTATGATCAGGGGTATTTGTTTCCTTGTAAAGTGATTAATGTTCTTGTTCTTCAGATAACGGGGTATTTGATTCCTTGTAAAATGGCAAATGTTCTTGTTCTTTTAATAAGATGTATTCTTTCTTTGTGAAATGGCAAATTTTCATGTTCTTATGATAAAGGGTATGTGTTTTCTTGTAAAATGGTAAATTTTCTTGATCTAGTGATAAGGGATATTTTTTTCCTTGTAAAATGGCAAATTCTCTTTTTCTGATGTTAAGGGGGTAATTTGTAACATAAATGGTAACTTTTGTTTACTTGCCTTTTGGCTCCCTTTGCACTCTCTCCCAGTACAATCTTCTCCTCTGTCTTTCTCTCTCTCTTCAACTCTGACCACAGCAGTTGCAACTAGTCCCTTTTTAAATTAAAACTAAGTAGTCTTTTTTTTTTTTTTGTAACAAGGCCCTCCCACCCATGGCAGTGTATTCTCTCTCTCTCTCTCCTATTTAATTCCTCACACCAGCCATCCAGAGCCCCTGTTGTTATTTTCTTTTTATTATTTCTTTTTTTAAGTAGGTTTCCCATTTCTTTAGTAGCCAGCCCCCAACCCCCTCTGTCCATCTCTCTCCATCTCTCTCTCTCTCTCTTTCTCCTCTCACTGTATCTGTGCTGCCACTCTTGCTTTCTTGTCTGAGTCTGTTGTGCAGTTCGGCAGTAGTTATACTGCCAAGTGGTGTCACATGTCAAGGTACTGCTGTTGGATATGGATATAGCTACTGCAGACGTGCTGCCGATGGTCCCTTACATCAGCTAATCCCCACCCCGCATTGGTCAATCCCCCTCCTCCTCCTCCAACCACCAATGTTAGCTTATGGCACCACATCCATTCCAATCTCCTCCCTTCCCCACCATGTTGCCCTGACTCACCCAGTTCCCTCCTGCTACCCACACCATTCGTCCCCTTCTCAAAGATAAAACATCCCAGCAATGTTTTAAAAACCTTAGCCTAGAACATAGTATGCTTGACAAAAAACTTTATGAACAAAATATTAGTAGGCCATTATCCAACCCTATTCTTTAATGCACTTAATTTTTGATGTATTTCCTAATGATGCTAGCTCCCACTATCTACAAAAATGACAGCAAAATTGTGTATTAAACATAGTAACCTATTAAGTGATATGCAAATACCAGTTCAATTAATGCCCTTATGGAGAAATCCTATTTATTAAGTTTAACAATGAAGCATTAATAAATACAAACTGGGAGTTTAAAGGCATCAAATGATTAAAAACATTATCAGTCCTGACACATGAATGTTCTACTCATTTGCAGAACATATTGAAAAGTTTTAAATCTCTCAGAAACATTTTCACTCATATCTGTGGCTTAGATCTGCTCTTGGGGTTATTCTAGACTCCAGCTTCACTATTCCAATCAGCACCAAATGGAACTAGCTGACCGGAATAGCCACAGTCAAAGAAGGGGTGGGTAAGTTATATAAACTGCATGTGGCATGTGGTCCAGAATTAACTAAAGAAACTAGAATAAAATGGGAAGCAAGTTTAGGATATGAATTATGATAAACATCTTGGGATCAAGTATGGAAAAGTGCTCATAATATGAATAAGGATATCCATGGGTATCTTATACAGTTTAAAAATGTACATACCTGGTATTATACACCAGATAAACTATTTATTGTCCGATGATGATACTTGTTCAAAATGTAAACAGCCACAAGCAAACCTACTGCATATGTTGAGGGAGTCTGCCCTTAGCACGACCAGGGCTGACAATTCTATATTATATATATGAGCAGATAGTTAACAAAATGGGGTCTTTGCATTGGTGATGTGTCAGGTACACAGGATTCATGCATACCTGACCCACATAGCTCTGTATTCACAAACAGATGCATGATGGCTGGCATTCCTGATCAACGGCCACCACCATGTGCCTGTCTGTGGCCCCACCCTCCTGGCACACAGCTGCATGAGGGGAGGATCAGAAGACACAGGCAGACATCTAATTTGATGCCCATTCTGGGTCCCAAAATATATTTCCTGCTCCACGTGCACAGGGAAGTCTGGGAAGGTGTGGCAGGGTGAAATTTAGAAAGTTGGGTGAATGCCCAAATGGCTGCTCCTAGCCTGTCTCTCTAACCAGAGGGCTGAGGCAGCACTATAGTGGGTATTGCTGTCCTATACCCTGCAGGATTTCTCTAGGGGATATGCAAAAGATATGGCAGGGTCCCTGCATGTGTATCTTGCACCCCCTTGTCTGGCAGTCTGTGCCTTCATGAATGGCACTGAGTGCGGGCACACTCACAGACACATCTCAGAATGGCTATATGTGTAGCTGCAAGATAGGCTGGGAGATCAAGATTTGATGGGGGAACATGCCCCTTCCATGAATGCCAGTGGGGGTCTGCTGGACCCCCAGTGAATGGCATTCTGACTTAGGGTTGGATCTGCAGAGCATAGGCAACTCAGATCTTCGTGTATAGACCCCAATATCCCTATAGATCCCGGATTTTTGTTCTAGGAGGTACTACTCCTCTTTTTATTTAAATTTTGAAGAGAAAACATGGTTACTGCTAGCAGCATCAAGGTTAAGGCATGTTATTCTTCATAACTGGAAGGAGACTTTAGCCCTGAAGCTAGAGGACTGGATACAACTTATGTCCAAGACATCCAAAAATGAAACAAGTTCTGACCAGAGCCCATATGGCTGCAGCTGAGGTTGTGGAAGAGGGGCCAGAGGAACCCAAGTGCATAACTGCTTGCAGCTACATCAAGAATATGTGCATCCATTTTCTCACCATGATAGCAGGGCATCAGGAGCTCCCCCAGTGCTCCTGGACCCTGAGATCACTTATTTGGGGTCAGGAGACACAAGGGCGGAGATGCAGAAGCCACAAAACTATTTATTTAAAGAGCGCCAATGACCACTCTGGGACTGAATATATACATACATAATAATGAGCTGTTCATGAATATTAATGAACCCTGCCAGGGGTCATTAATATTCATGAGCAGCTCATTACTATTTATGCATTCAATCCCAGAGCAGTCACTGGCACTCTTTAAACAAATAGTTTCACACATTCTTGGTGCGGCTGCAAGTGGTTCTGCCTTTCTGCTCCTTTGGCTCCTCTTTACAAAGAGAAACATTATGTGGGACTGGCTGGAGACTGAAACACCATGACAGACTCGGTCAAAGCAGTGGTGAGGAAATGATGCAAACAAGACCTCTGGACAGCAGCAAAATAACACCTATGAGAAGACTGCACTGACACAGCAGAGTGCTTCGCAGACCATGGAGGCAACTAAGATGCAACTCCTAAATTGTTTGTTCGGAGTATGAGTCCTTTCTTGATCACTAGACATCTGCAGGGCTCTGTCCACTGCAGCCATAAAAGTGTGCTTTACCACAGCAAATGCCTATGATAAACTCAACAGAATACTGGAAACCTTTCTTTAGCAGGTTGGATTTGTACTCCATTTTCCTACTGTTGCATCTTTTTTATTCATTCACTCATGGTTATTTATCCCAGGCTGGATATTCAAACTGCACCATTCATAGGTGCAAGCCCTTGTGCTGCGCAAAATAGTTGTGCAGGGGTGTGTCCGGGGCTATATTCAAAGGAGTTGCGCTATTGAGCAACTCTTTGGAATATCACCCCCCAGCCACAGCCACTGTGCATGGCGCAGTGGAACTTGCGCCACCGCATGTTGACAGAGTGGAACATTCAACTTGCGGTGGCGCAAGTACCATTGTGCCATGCGCAAAATCCCGATATTCAAAATGGGGCTATAATTCATGCAAGGCACATTTGCATCTGATTATGGCCCCATTTGCATGCCATTAGCATGCAGGTGCTCCAATCCCCGAGGACTTGCGCCTGGCACCCTGACAGGCAGCAGCCATCGGGGACCGACGCCCCCTGTAGCCCGATCGTGGGCAAAATAGTGTAGAATCCCCCAACCCCCCCTCACTGGCCTGATCGCGGGCATGGTTTAATTCCCCCAACAGCCCGATCGCGGGCAGCAATGTGACTCCCCACCCCGAATGTATCCCTGGTGGTCCAGTGGAGCGAAAAGCCCGATCACGGGCAGTAGTTTGTAACCCCCTCCGAAATCAGCCCTGGTGGTCAGTGGACGAAAAGCCCGATCATGGGCAGTAGTGTAAGAATCCCACCCCACCTGAATTCAGCCCTGGTGGTCTGGTGGCACATCGATCGCGGGATGTAAATGCTGCATAAATCCCCAATATTGCCCTGGTGGCTAGTGTCCCCTCCCCCACCCACAAGCCCCACCCGCTCCTCCCCACAGCGGTAGGCGGCAGCATCCCTCACCTGCCGCCCCGCCACCTGCCACGACTGACAGCCGGTAAGGCTGCCGCCCATTGGTGCAGAGAAAGAGCCAATGGGCGTGCAGCCATACCGTACATGACAGTCAGTTTTGATGAATGAATCATTCACAAATCTGGACTGTCATATGCGTATAAGCTACTGCCCATTGGCTCTTTCTCTGCACCACATGGCGCAGCCCTACCGGGCTGTCAGTCGGCGAGGCGCGCAGGCAGGAGGGATGCTGCGCCGCGCTGTGGGGGAGCGGGTGGTGGGACTGCAGGGTGGGGAGGGGGACACTAGCCACCAGGGCAATGTGGGGATTTGTGAGCATTTACATCCCGCGATCGATGTGCCACTAGACCACCAGGGCTGAATTCGGAGGAGGATTCTACACTACTGCCGCGATCGGCTTTTCGTCCACTGGACCACCAGGGATGATTTCGAGGGGTTTACAGCCACTGCCCGTGGATCGGGCTGGTGGGGAGGATTAAACCATGCCCACGATCGGGCCAGTGGGGGGTGGTGGGATTTACAGTCGGCTGCCCATGATCGGGCTGCAGGGGGGGCACAGGGACTGGGTTGGGGGCCAGCCACAGGTGGCAGCTGCTGTGTTGCACCCTGCAATGCAGCAGCTCACCTGTGGGTGGCCCTCAACTTAAGCCTTTTTTTTTGGCTCAAAGTTGTACAGGCGCAGGTTGGGGGTTGCGCCTGCACAACTCTGCACAGCCCTGCTGAATATTGGATCAGTTTATGCATGGTTCCTCCCCCTCCAGTTCATCATGCATTCATTTGCATTGCGCTGTTGCTCAGCATGTTTTCTGTGGCCCAACTGCCTCCTGCTGAATATGGCAGAATGGAGCAAGTTCGGACTTGCGCAGGCGCAACCCTATTGCGCATGGCGCAACCCTTTTGAATATCCGGCCCCACATGTATAGCATTACAATGATTAGCTTGTTATAATTAAGTTACACTAAATGTTCTTCACAATTCATATATTTCATAGTATATTCATAAGTTCTAATACAGATTACTCAATAATTTATTGTAAATGTAATCACCCTTTTGTTAGAGTCTTGCATAGTAGTAAATTTGATAAGAAATGCTTCAAGTTCTTTTTTTTTTTTTTTTTTGTGGGCATTGTTTCTCCTGGGGCTTCCAGTTGGCCAGTCTGACCTCGCATCCCTTTCTCCGGCCACCGTCTGACTCATACCGGTCTCCGTGGAGGGCGACCACCCAATTGCCCCACAGCTTACCCCCCATGGTGGGGAGGTAGGGGGCAGTCAATTCCCCCGCCTAGGAAAGATCCACACTTGGTGATCCCCCTCCTGGAGCCGGCACAGGTGCTCACAGACAGTCATCAAGCCGCTGCAACTGGAATTCCCTTTTCTGCTTTTCTCCCCTGAGGGCTGACAGCATGCAATGATGCCAGTGACTGGGTGCCCGCACGCTCCCGTGCATGCCCCAATCAAGCGTCTGCCGCCTCCCGCCCCCATTGCATGTGGCTACATTCCACTGATCCCCAGCCTCTGCTAGGGGGTCAGGCAAGTACCAGCTGCAGGAAACCCCCCTTTCTGGACATGGAGAGCAGTCCATTGGACACTCAATCCATCTCCTCCCTGCAGACCCATGGCAACCCATGCTTATTCCCAAACTCAGGCTGCCGGCGTGGCACGAGGTGTGGCGTCCAGCACCTCAACCCTCAGCACCAGCGGGCCAGAATGAAATGCTTTAAGTTCTGAAGTTTTAAATGTTATCTATTTGTATTGCTAAAAATGCAATGAAAAGTATATTTGAAAAGAAACAACCCTTTTTTATGCATTATGCGTGACCTGACCTAAACTACTTTTGCAGTCATCCAAAACTCAGTCTCAAGCCTCCTCACGTAAATCTGTATAGTTCTATGTGACATTAATATCCTTCTACATGTCCTCTCTTTGTCTTGCTGCAAAACATAATTGATTCTATGCAGTACTGTTTTCCTTTTCTACAAACGTTATGATTTCTAATCACCTTTGAGAAATTAGTAAGTCATTCCATCATACATTGTCATCTGTGTTTTTGTGCGCACTTGTCAACATGTAGTTTAAGTAATTATGCACAATATGGTAGGTGTTGTTGTAGGGTTTTTCCCATGCCTCATGAGGAGTGTCAAGAGGCTAAAGGCTAAGTGATGTTAACCACGTGGGAAGTGGTAAATCTGACAATTACACATGCACTGGAGAGCTCAACTGTAATTTAAAAATGGATGCTTCGTAAAAAAAAAAAATATTGAAAATGTTTTTAAGGTTACATTTTTTTTTTGTTCATTGCTTTATTCTCCACTGTACAGGGCTTCTGAGGGTACCTTCCTCCATTTCCCATCTATGGTCTCCATCCCGGTTGGTGCAGTCTCCCTGCTGGACATGGCTCTTGTCCCTTTGCTTGCCCCCTGGGCCAGATCTCCATTTCCAGCAGTTCCTATACAATGTGCTCCTAGTGAGGTTGGGACATTGTACTGCAGCAAGCGAGGGGAGACATCCTTTTGGCATGCCTGGTGGACATGGGAGGCGTCAGGCCCAATATCATCAATCTTCCAAAGGAGGTTTCTTCTCCAGTGTCTTCATTCCATCCCCTTCTCAAGCGGAATGCATGCCGATGAGGCTCCTGGGAGGGGAGACAACAGGCACCATGTGGTCACTCACTTCACCAATGGTATCTCGGCTACACCCCAACAGGTGTGTTGCCCTACGAGAGATACAAGACTGAGCTCATCCATGGGAGGACAGCATCTGAGTGTATACTCAGCACCCAACCACCAGCTTCTGCTTCTGCCATTCTGGGCTCAGGGCATGAACTTAGGTTGCCAGTGTACCACAGTAACCCCCCATCACTCAGTGCCACAGAGTCGATGGTCAAAATAAATATTTTTATAAAATTATTAAATGTATGATTTGATCCATGTCACAGAAAAAAAAGTTTCTGTTGTTATAACTGTGACCTACCCCTACACTATTACATAATTATATCCAACCCATTTATGTGCCACCAGTTCTTTCCACCCCACCCGCACTGTGATTTTTAAAAATGTATTTTAATTAGAGAAAAAGAGGTCATAGTTTAACTTTTCTTGGTGCCGGCAGGGAGAGAAAAAGCAGAAGAGAAACAGCATTGTATGGCTTACACTGGAAGAGAAAGCATCAGCAGTACCAGGGACCAGAAAGTGGAGTAGTGATAGTAAGGACAGAGTGCTGGACAGGTGCCAGCATAGGTGCGGTTTACTGTTTTTTGGTACTGGGAGAGAGAGAGAGAGAGAGAGAGAGAGAGAGAGAGAGAGTGAGAAGAGAGAGAGAGTGTGGTGTGGCCTGCACTGAGACAGTATCAGCGCAGATAAGAAAGTGGAACTGTGAGAGCAGGGACAGAGTGCTGGAGAGATGCCAGCATAGTGGGGAGACAGAAAAATGCCATTTGTTGATATTCAGTTATTTCATCACTTAATAGTAAAAAGCTTTGTCAGTCAGGAAAGAAAATGGCAGCTTTCTTGTTTTTTTATAATTTATGTGTAGCTGCATGTGACATGTTATGGGGTTAGATGGTAAGTTATTTTATATGGGACTATTGTGTTTTTTGAGATTTATCCATGGTTATGGGCATGCCTTAGCCAGCCAGGTTACAGCATTTCTTTACTTCACTGTATAATAATTATTATACAGTTCTTTAAAGACTAGGGGTTGTTGATATTATGTTCACTTACAAACATATAAAGTGCAATTATTTGTTGGCGAAAGGATCCCACTGAAAATGAGGTGTTGCAACAGAGCTAAATTACTTAGTAAGAAAAGTCAGAAATAATTTTTATTAATTTGAAATTGTTTTACTTGGTACATGTGCAGAGACAGATGATAATCTGGTTTATATACGTGACCTGTAGTTAAAAAGAGTAGTTTTAATCTTAGTAAAAACAAACAGATCTGCACTCAAGGAAACCACAAGGTATGTAGGGCCCCATATTCAAAGGATTTGCTCAGTGCATCTCAAGATGCACATTACAATCCCAGAGATGTGATGGCTATCAGGGGCGTGCCCAAATTCAAAAGGCACAGATGCATGGCGCACCCCGACAATGCTGACATGCACAATATTGTGCTGTGCCTATGCAAATGAGGGGCCCCTAATGCATATACAATGCAGCACAATACTGAAAGGTTTCAGAAGCACAAACTGGCTCCCAGCAGCAGTGCAGAATTACACTTCTGAAACCCTGCCCTAACTAGTGAGCAGACCTGACTGCACACTATTTAGGACATGGAATCCTGGTGATACAGTGGTCCCTCCCCAGCCCCGAACCTCATAGAATGTCAAGTATACCCAATAGCCCTGGTAGTCTAGTGTGATTCTTCAACCCAGCCCCGACCTTCTGAAAAACATAAAATATCCCTGCTCACTCTGGTAGTCTAGTGTGACCCCAGCCCAGTCATCACAAAATATAAACATCCCCTGATCGCCCTGGTAGTCTAGTGTGACCCCTCCTCCCTCCCTCCCAGCCCCAATCTTCATAAAAATACAAAAATTTCCCCAATTGCCCTGGTAGTCTAGTGGTCCCTCCTCTACAGTCCCAGTCTTCACATTATTAAATATATCCCCTTTCTTCCTGGTAGTCATGTGCCCCTCCCTTAGCCAGTGAACCACCATCCCACTCCCCCAGACCCCACCAGAGCAGACAACCAGCACAGCTCACCGCACACCACATTGGTTAGCAGCAGACTAAACTGCACACTGGTCGGTGGGGTATGATATGGGCTGTGCCAGTTGCAGGCTTTGGTCAGGTTGGGGGGAGTAGGTTGGTGGGTCACTGGCTAACGGGGTGGGAGCCACATGACTACCAGGGAAAAAGGGGATATCTTTAATAATATGATGATCGGGGCTGGGGTGGGGGGAACCACTAGACTACTAGGGTGATCGGGGATATTTTATGTTTTTCAGAAGATTAGGGCAGGGAAGGGGGACCACTAGACTAGCAGGGTGATGTAGGGAAATTATATAATTTTATGAAGATTGGAACTGGGGAAGGGATCACGCTAAACTACCTGGGCAATCAGGGGAAGTCTTATATTTTTAAGAAGATCAGGGCTAGGGGGGAATGGCCCAGCACACTTAACTGCAGCACGTAATGCAGATGAGTCCATAATGGGCATGTAAATGGCCCCATTGTGCCATGCATGCCCAATCGGCTCATCTGCATATCTGGGCTAAATATTGCCCATGGGGCCCATGGCGCACACCAGTGTGTGCTATGCAATACCCCTTGGGTGGTTCTTAGCCACACATGCTGGTTGCATTGCACAGAACATGGTGCCCCCTGCTGTGCTGTGCACATCCAGGGTCTGATATTCGATCAGATTGCGTGACCTGTTCGGATCAAGCAATCTGTTTGAATATGGCACCAGAGCCAGGTGGACCATTTTATTTGTGTAGTGCATCCAGCCAGCTCTGAATATGTACCCCCAAAATGCACAACTGGTTATTGCAAAATGCATAAAACAGTTCATTGCTGACCAAAAAAGAAGGATCTGAAAATGCAGCCTCAGCACTTTGACCAAACAAGGTGTTCATTAGAGTGCATGTCGACCAAGGACTTTGTTAAGATATGTGTCACAAACACCCCTGATGAAGATCCTGTTTGGGCAAAGCAGTGGGGCTTCTTTGTCAGAATTCCTCCTTTTTTGCCCACCAATAAACTTTTTCTATGTATTTTACAGTAATAGGTTGTGATTCTTACTTTGTGGCTCCCTTGATGCAGGTCTGTTTGATTTTTGTTATGCTGTCTTGGTGGGCTGCCTTGACCTATACCGACACTCATTTTCTTCCCAGGCACACTGCTTTTGTTTTTCTTTTAATGAAACTGCATGGAGACTCCACTGTATTCATCTCATGCAATGTGTTTTCAATATACCTGTATTGAAAGTAAATAAAGTTAGATTTGCTTTACTCGATGTGGACCTTTTAGAGAGGCTGTTGAGATAGTAACAGTAACATACTGAAGGATATGTCCTTTCTCAACCAAAGCAGGCTGTGCCAATTCTGCCTAGGTAGCTCCCTTATAAAAGGGTATTTAGTACATTGTCTTGATTGGGTAAAAAGAGGCAAAGGTGACTAGAAAGGTTACATTTCACATTATCAGTCTAGACTAATGAACAGTGCTTTTACAGAAGCAGTGGAGAATGTGTTGACTAAATTTGCTTGAAAGTGAATGAGGTCTCTCTGTGGAGGGATTGTGGAATAACAGATGGACCAGACGTCGAGCTTCAAGTTCAACACACAGTCTCTGTGTGATGTTTATTCAAAATTCAAGAGACAATCTTAAGCAATGGCATATCCCTTCTTTAGTACATCAGTTTGCAGCAACAGACTATGAATGTCCTTTCTCTGCACTTAGCCAGCACCTACTGACATTGATCTCTGATCCAATTCACCAGTTGAGATGTAGCCACCACCCCTATGCAGGCCCTATTTGCTTGGGTAGTGGGGGCCCAAAACAAGAAAAACAAAACAAGCTATAAACAAAGAACCTCAATGCAGACTCACTGAAAGAAGGTTTACCCCAAAAGGCATTGGCAACAAATCAAGTTTCAAAGAAATACAACATCATACATACTTCCATAATGCAATGCATCATGGGATATATGCAAATCATCATGCAATCTCTTACTTAAGTTTACAACAATATATATATGCATTTTAAATAACACAACTAGCTTAGTTTCTATAATGGTCACCTAGTACTTTTTACCATATCAAAAACGCCTAGTGCCATGGTATTTTCAACATTACAGGTTTAATAAACATAAGGTATATTATGACATAGTGCTATTACATACTAAATCCAACAATGATTAACACAACCTGTTGTACATACATCTGGAGGCCACCACAATATCCTCCCTGTACGAGGACCTAGGAGGGAAAAGGAAAATCAAAGAGGTCACTATAGCATAGTCAAGAAAAGGGAGGGGGTGCCCATAGGTGACCAACCTTATGGACTAGAAATAGTAAAGGATAGATTAGGCTTAGCACTACAAGAACTGTTACAACAGATTTAAGAAAAGGTTGGTCCTCAAGAGTGGCAGGAGCTCCCTGCCACACTCTCTACTGTAGACAACAGTAAAAGAGAAACTGTTTTTATATGTATTCCTAAGGTAGACTGCAGCAGCTGTATGTGTAGTAATAACTAGGTTATTGTCTATTCAAAATTAAATATTGACAATTATCCTAACCTAGGGCCTTAGGATTTGTTGCAAAAGATGGCCATAATACATCTATATAGAATAACTGATGAAAAAAGTGTTGTATATGAGAAAAGAAGTTTATTAAGGAGAGCTAATGAAGTAATAATAAACTACAAGTACATAGTATGAGTGGCTTTGTTATTTCATTAGACCCCAGAATAGAATTCTTGTATGAGTATACTATACTTCTTTAGTGTTTGTTTTATATAATGCATTTGAGTAGTTGAAAATATACCTTGCTTTGACTTTGCACTAGGAGTAGGCAAGAAGCATTATGAATCTGTGTGGGTTGCTTCACAGCTACTGCGTTTAATTGCACTAGAGTCATCTTATTTGGTGGTTGGGTAGAGTGTTTGTTAGCTGTTTGTGGTGGTCACAGGAAGTGAGTCTGATTGGGGAGGAGAATATTGGTGAGACCTTCAACTGCATCGTAACACAGGAGAAGTAATTCACAGATCCATTTAGGGCTACTGAATGTTATAGAGTGCACTGCACTGTTGGGTTCATAGGAGGCAGTTAGCAGGTACAGGAAACTACCAGGAGAGTTTAACCTCAGGGAAGGTAACTGTACAACAAATTGTGTGTGTTCAAAAACAAATCAGAGTTCAGAGCACTAGGAAGACAGTAAAGTAAGGAGTTAGAGTCAGATTGTTTATGGACTTTTCAGCATGTGTGACATCACCTCTGGTGATGCCAGACAGAAGCTAGCTGTGCTGTGGAATTTAATTCAATTGAGGGTTTAAAATGAAATCAAGCACACCAAAATCAATAACAAATTGGCTTACTAGAAGAGGCTGCATCAGGAAGCAGAATTCAGGTGTCAACATTTTAATATATTGTATCAGGGCATAAGGAGTGGAAATTTAAGAAGAGGCTGAAGAATATTTACAGGAAAATGACTCACCATGGGGAGGTACTATTTGTTAACAATCTACTCAACTTTGTTTGAGCTAGTCAGTAAGTCACTAAATGTCGGAAAACCAATGCATGTGGTGAATGTTTACTCTAGTAAGGTTTTCTAGACAGTGCCAAATAAGGACCTGATAAAATACCTGGAGATGTGGTATTGATGGCAAAATATTAGAAGCTTAAAAACTATTCATCTTACAGAAGGCAAAGGGTCAGGGTAATGCTTGCATGTCCAATTGGGGTGAAGTGACCAATGGAGTCCTATAGAGCTCGGTGCTGGAGCTACTGCTTTTCAATTTATTTGTCAGTGACAAGGATCAGAATATGTTTTATTTTACTATATATATATATATATATATATATATATATATATATATATACACCAGGATAGCCCATGTGAGATGCAACATTATGTATGGGCAACCATGCACAACAAGGCTTTGTTTCCATTGAGAGGTGATATGACATCATAGATCTCAAGAGTGAAGCTCAAGCAGTCTCTATGATGTCAACTCACCCCAAAATGGACACATCAGCCTCATTGCGTATGGTTGCCCATACATTATTTTGTGTAGTATATGTTCATTGTAATCCATTTACTTTGTTTCCGACTTGGTCTCGAACTAAATAAACAGACAACAGCAAACAGCAGGATATGAATAAAAACATTTAATGTGATTTAAGTAATAACTACATGAACTGGCAACATTTCTAATAGTTCATCTCTTAGAAAATGATTCACTTGGCGTGTTTTTAATCTTGTCAATATCTTCATTATGAGGAGTCTGCAGTGTAGATAAGCATAAGGAATTTTAATGGACATATGATTCTATTACTGTTGTACAACAGTAGAGATATAGCTGCTGTGGTACAACAGCATTCTGAAGTGTATGGATTTCCATACTCAACAACGCTGAACAATATACCATGTCTTGTTTCTAGTGGCATTCCATTTCTACCAGTTTTCACACTTGGATAGACTGGAGCACTAGGAGGCTAAGTGACTTGCTTTGAGTCACACAGTGAGCATTTGGCAGTGCTGAGGTTTTGAACCTTTGCTCTCCCAGTTCTCATGCTGGTGCTCTGTTTATACTTGAGAAAAGAAGGTTAAGTTGGGATCTGATCCATGTGTATAAAATTGCAGGGAACCTAATGCTAATAAGTCTAGGAATCAAACAAAACACTGTAACTAGAGGGCAAAGCAAGCAAACAGTGGGGAGCAATGCAGGGGTAAATAAACAAAGCATTTCTTTAAACATGGTGTCCATATCTGGAATAGTCTACTACTGGCAGTAGTTTATTACAGTACAAGAACGGCATTCAGTGTTAACTGGGATTGGTACATTAGGGAGATCAACCTTCAGGGCTAAAACTGCAGAGAAGCAGGGTACAGTCTTGATGGGCAGATAGACCTTCTTCCATTTATACTCCTATGTTCCTATGGTTTATTAGGGATTCTAAAAAATGAATGCAGTTCTGGGGTTGACTTCTTTAATTATCATTGTGAGATTAGTAAGCAATAACCCATGGCAAGCATGTATTTCTAGAGAATTAATGTGCACTCCGGTGAATTGGAAGACATAAAGCCAATAGCTGAGTTCCTTTCAATGCACACAGAAAATTAATTACTTCTCATGTTGCTAGGTTGGTAACAAGCCATGTATTTACAAGGGATACTCTCCAAAGTATTAGAGTGCATCATGTCTGACCAACTCTCTGAATACCTAGTAAAATACTGCATCCAATGCCCCGAGCAACACGGCTTCCCAAATCTTATAGTATGACCACTGCCCTTCTTGAATACACTAATCACATCCATAAGGCGCTGGATCGGGGTCAACTACTGGGTACCATTTACATAGACCTCACTAAGGTGTTTGACACCATCAACCACCAGCTCCTACTCCACTCCCTCCCTGCACTAGTCCTCTCTCAAGGGGTCATCAGCTGGCTTGGCAGCTACCTCATGAATGGAATGCAATGTGTCAAGCTTTGTGATACCCTTTCCTGTAACCTCCCTGTTCACTCTGGAGTCTCTCAAGGGTCCATTACTTTTCAGCCTTTTATCAACAACCTCCCTAAGGCCTGCAACAACTATATGCTCCTCTATGCTGATGATGCAGTCATCTTTTCTACCCATGCTGAACTGCTTCCTTTCACAGTTGACCTACAATCCAACTTCTCCCAGATTGAGACCTCATTTCTCCAGCATAAGTTATTAATGAACTACAAGAAAACCAAGACAATGCTTTTCTTTGCCACCCACAATAAGTCCAAATCTTCTACCCTGCCTATCTATAACAAACAAAATCTCCCTCTAGACCAGGTCAGTGACTTCATATTCTTAGGTGTCACACTAGCGTGCTCGGTTACATACCAGCTTCATATCAACCTCATTGCTAAAGCTATTAATGCTAGGTTTGGGGCACTTTATCGTCATCGTCACTACCTCACCCCTGAAGTGCTACGTATTGCGGTTACAAGCTCCATCCTGTCCATCATTGATTATGGTCTTGTTATTTATGGGTCTGCCTCTGACACCTCCCTTAATCGTCTTAAGGTGGCACTCAACAATTGCTGTTGTCTTGTCACTGGAGCACATAAGTGCACACATACTTGTGAGTTCTATGCACACACTGGCTGACTACACCTTACGGGCAGGACCATGTATCAAACCTGCTTCCTCACAAAAAAGATCTGCCTTAACCTCACTCCTCCTGCTACACAGGCAATGCTACAGCTTGCCCCCAACTCGCGGCTCACCCGTAGTTCAACCTCTCTCAGCCTCACCTCCTAGCCCAGCACTCTTTCACCTTCAGAGCTCCTACATGGCTTAATGTCCTTCCCCCTGAGGTTGCCTTGGAGCTAAAACTAGGTCCTTTCAAATCTAAACTACACCAACTCCTCACTTCTCTTAACCAATGTGGCTACAATTGAAGGGAAACACTGCTGTTCCTCCTCCTATCTCACCCTTTCTCCCCTCTTAATCTTCTTACCTTATTCTCCCTTGCCTACTTATTTTCCCTCTACACTTTCTCCTATCCTGCTTATCTTACCCTATCCTTGTCCTCCCTCTCTCCATCCCCCTTCCTCATCCCTTCCTCCCTCATTCCCCACCTTTCTGCCCCTCTGCCTCTCCTTCTTCTATCCCCCACCTCCACTTTTTACTCCCTGACAAAACCTTCATGGCCACTTAATCTTTTGTGTCTACTTGTATTGCCCTTTTAAGTTAAACAATGTATGTCCTCTGTACCTAACTTAGATTTGTTTCTGCTACACTGTTATATTTGACTGTTTTTGTACTTACTAAATGTTGTAAAATGAGTTTTTCTCATGCCTATGTTATTCCTTTTTTGTATCCTTGACGTGGAACCTTTGTAAACGAGCCTTGGCTCAAAGGTATTGTAATTCTGAGATATAAATAAACAAATAAATAAATAAAGGAATTAATTATTGGTCATGTAATGTGTTTTAACCAATGAGATTGCTAGGATTATGGAGAGTTCTGAAACCCATTTTATGAAAGGAATTAATTAATTGGTGGAAAATTGTTTCTGTGTTACAAAGAGTTGTGAGTTACAGCCAATCTTGTGATTGGCTGAGTGTGTGTGAGGACAAGATGGCTTCTTTTAGCTTTTGTTTGCAGTTGCTTTTCATTTTGAAGCAGCCCTCCCCCACGTTAGGAGCCATTTTTAAAGCAGTTGTATCCCCAAATTGCAAGGAGGTCACGAGGGCTTTGGCAGCAGCCCTCCCACAGGTTAGGAGCCATTTTTAAAGCAGTTATATCCCCAAATTGCAAGGAGGTCATGGGGGCTTTTGGAGTGGCAAGGGATCAAGATGTCGCACAGCAGAATGCCGTGCGACTTAATCGCATTGTGCAATTTCTTTACAGCTTTTGTTATGTGGGGGCTCTGCCCCCACACCCCCCATTATGGGGGGCTGTACTCTCGGATCCCCCACTGAGGATTCTAACTCCTGGGGGTCCAACATGGAGAGTGCACAGGTCCGGGGTTTATGCATAATGCTGTATGCTATTAAGTATACAACATTATGACCCGGTACGTTTTGGAGCAACCCACCCCCACATTAGGAGACATTTTTAAAGCAGGTACGGAACCACTGAAACTCTGTGGAGGTGCCTGAAGTTGCGACCAAAACTCGTGTACACAGTGTGCTGTTAAAACAAAGAGACTGCTGTTTTGGCGCCTTTTTTCTTCTTCTTTGTGTAATTTAAATGTCGACACAGCAGTGGAGATAGTTTCTCCAAACAGGAATTTTCTTCACTCATGCCTTGCTTTACAGGTGACTATGAAAGTACCTTAATTAAATTTTAACTCAGGCTGCATTTAGAGCTGACCCAGTGGATACCTTAAGTTAGCTATCTCAGATTAGGGCATTGTGAATTACACCAGGCAACTTTCTGCTCACTTGCTTAGCTTAAACTGTTTTCTGACAAATATCCTTAGGTTTCAAATGTTCTCTGAAAAATGTGCCTTAATTTGTAAGTTAAATTGTTAGTTAAATCAAACATTCTAGACCTCAGCAGCCCTTCTCATTTTAATTCCTGTCAGCAGATGGTTTAGTAAATTAAATTAGCCAGCTAAAAAGCTATAAACTGAGCTCTCCCCTAGGGTCCCTCCCCTCCTGTACCTTGTTTAATGTTCCATCCTCTCCCTCTCCTTCTCCACAGCTGTATCCATGAATTGTAAGGAGGTCATGAGGGCTTTTGCAGCAGCTCTCCCCCATGTTTTGAACCATTTTTAAAGCAGGTATGGAACCTCTGAAACTCTGTGGTGGTTCCTAAAGTCACAACCGTACTGGTGTACACAGTGTGCTGGCCCCGCTGATGCTACCCATCTGCCCCACCACTCCCACCACCACCCTTGGTGAATGCCGCAATATATAGGGTGAATCACATGGCTGAAATAACGTGAATCACTGCCTTCACAGATCTCAGCCATATCCCCCCCTAACTTCTTTGACCTGATCAGTAACCACCCCATAAACTCTTCTGCCACTTTCGACCATCCCCTTTTCTAGCTATGAATCATCTCCTGCAATTAGACAAAATGCTATCTAAACAAAGCCCTGGCAAACTCTCACTATAGTAGTGACTCGTTGAACCTTGAGCTCATCCGGCTTACGATGAATGTGACCCTGCCCCATCACACCAAAATACTTAACTTATCCTCATGTCACAGCCAATTCCCCACCTCATAGAAAAGAGCAGTTATAACTTCCATCTCGAAGAGTGGTGACCCCACTTCCACAAGTAACTATAGGCCAATATCCATCCTGCCCCCCCTCTCAAAGGCCCTTGAAAACATTGTGACTGACCAGCTCACAGACTACCTGACCAAACACAACCTGCTCTGTCATGAACAACACAGTTTCCAGAGGGGTCACAGCACTTCCACTGCCCTCATCAAATTTACTTCTTATATACATGAGGCCCTGGATCAGGGCTCAGTGGTTGGGGCACTCTGTCGATCTGACCAAAGCTTTTGATACAGTCAGTCACGTGCTTCTTCTCCACATCCTACCATCTCTGAATATCTCCCCCAGAGGCTACCTCCTGGCTCAAAGACTATCTCTCTCTGGCAGGACCCAACAGGTTAAAATTAATGCAACCTTATCCTCCAGTAGGCCAGTCCTAACTAGGGTCCCACAAGGGTCCATTCTAGGCCCATTGCTACTCACCCTCTTCCTTTGTAACCAGCTCTTTAGTTTGACTGTTTGCTTTTATTTGAGCTCATTTACTTTGTTTTCTGTTGCTTGCAATTAATGCATTTCTCTTCCTGATGAGGAGCCTTTGTAAATGAGTCCCAGACTCAAAGGGTTGTAATTCTGATTACTTCTTAAAATAAATAAAAAAATAAAATAAAATAAAATAGAAATCAAAGGCTGTGTGCATTACACTGACTTGATCTACGTATCAGTGATGTAGTGGCATGCAGAATGATAAATTCTACTGGCAGAATTGTCATTCCACTTCCAAACTGTTCTACGTAATTTTTTAAAACATGTCCACGAAATAATGTCAATAAGTTCACTGCAGGATTTTTGTGTAAACTGGAAATTACTTTTACTAAACTATTTTAAATAAACTAAATGTAAACTTCAGATTTGTTTTGCTATTTTTCTTACGTATAGAATAGATTGCAATGTAAACTTCAGAATTGTTTATCGAGGAAACTGTAAACTGAGAATTTCTGTCCACAGTTTGTCTCACATACCAAAAAAGGAGATGCAGTGGTGCCACACTTCAGATTCTATGAATTTCTAGCATGACTAAAGCTATCCTGATACTGATGTTACAATGCTGTTGGTTGCAAGTTGTTATAATGCTTGTGGTCACTGTTTCACGCTTAGTGTCATTGTTTTTAAATGCTATAAATATATATTGCTGTCAGCAGGGTTGCTAAAGAGTCAGTAGATGACTTCATACAGGAGCAGTGATGCACATGTGTGTGTCTCCACAAGCCCTTGAAGCCAGTGGCCTCTAGAAGTTAAGTGGCAAATTGCAAGAAGACAGGCCAGTGCAAAGTAATAGCCTTGACAATTCCCAGTGGTTCTTCTCTCAAGATACTGCTTGACACCAGGAGTCCTGATGCTATGCACCACTGTAAACTGTCCTGTAGAGACTTTGGAATTAAATGTGTGGGAGACAGCATCTGCAGTTATTTGGTGTAGTTACTGCACTTGAAAGAGGTTGTTGGCTGATGATAAATTGAATGACTGAAAGCAGGAAAACTGGCCTTTGCAAGTGTGATGTTTTCTAGAAGTGTCAAATTTTGCATATTGTGTGGCACCTCTGTAGGCAGAGAGGCACATGCAGGTTATGATTAGCAGAGCAGCTGACTTATTCAATCTAGAAAAGTATGTATCACCAAGTGGGAGGAAATAGAATGCTTATGTGTCCTACAAAAGATAAGAGAGGTAGAAAGCCTTTTCTGGGTTCACAGAACACACTTTCTCTTAAGGCTCGCTCACACAGTGACTGATGTACATCAGTGCCATGTAATTAGTTCTGTCCATTCCAGCTGAAACGCTGTGGAACAGCATTTTGACAACATGGCTCTTGGAGCACTGGAGTGTGCTTCCTAAAGTCCCATTGCAAAGGGGAGGGTTCCGAAGGGGAAGGGGGCTGTCGAGTTTGAGTGACAGCTCTACAAGATCGCCTATGGGATTTTCAACCTGAATTCAGCTGTTAGTGCAAACATAGCTGAATGCGGGGAAGTGGTTCTTTTTGAAAACCGAGGGCTACAAAGGGGAAAAAAACACAGTCTCGGAGTCGAGCTGGTGCTGGGCATGTGCTTATGCATATGTATAAGTGCATTCCCAGTGTCACGGCTCGACTCGGAGATCATGTTATTCTTCCAACTTGTAGCCCTCGGTTTTCAAAAACAATCACTACCTCAAGTTCAACTGTGTTTACACTACTTGTTAGAACATTTAGCTAAACTCGGGTCAGAAAAATAGTGTGCCTACAAAACTTAAGAAACAGAAGTGTGGGCTTGGAAACGCCTGTCACAATGTTGTGTGTGGTATGGGCATTCACATGGCATTCACAAGTACAATGGTGCAAACGCCCTGCACCACAACCTGATCCCAAGGAAACAGGGATTGGGAACACAACGAAAAGTAACCCCCAAACCACAAAACTGGTGTTCAGTTGTGTACAGCAGCAATGATCTTGTTGCTGTGCACCAGCTACAATGCCACAGATTTGCCCTCGTGAATGAGCCTTTAGGTTCTGAAGTGAAAGCAGGTTGAGATCTTGAAGGTAGAAACCACTGTAACGTGTGCTACTGACCACTGGAACAAATCAAGGAGTCCTGTAACTATTGTGCACATTTTTCTGTTTTAAAAAAAATGGACTTTGTTTTTTAAACCAGACTTAGTGATACTTTGTGTGTGGAGAGTCGGCAAGAAGCAGACATTTTTCTGATGTTGAAAGAGATGCTCAAGGCAGACTAAAAAATGTAACAGGTAATGTAGACATACTCGCAGGTGTATATGCCCTGAGCTAAATGGCACATGGTCACCACATAAAGCAACAGAAGCAACCATGAGATGACAGTATACATCCCAAAAGAAACTGTGAGCTTGGAGCAGCTATGATCCAAAAGAGTGAGTGAGCTGATAGTTCCTGTTAACCCATTAAACACATCCTTCTGATAGGGACTGAGAATTGCAAAAATGTATTCCATGAAATGAATTTGAGTAATATTAGCAAGGTTATCCATCATATATTGCTTCCTAAATATTATATAAGCAGAGTAATTTTACTATTTATTGGGGTTCCGTGGATGTCAGCTGCATAACATTGGACGTCTGAGTAGGATCACCTGATTGAACAGATGGAATGCATAACTATATATCCTATCTTATTATACTAGTTTCACTTGAATTAAATGACACCAAGAGATCCATTTTGAATGGGTGGGCAGCTCATGTTGTTTGTGCTGGGGAAGGGACTGTGGCAAACTTATGTTTTTTTAATACACTTAACTGGCAGATTGAAGGATTCTAGAAAATACTGTGAGGTCAGTCAGATTAAATTCCAAAAGCCACTGATGTGGAATGTCTGTTTTTCAACTGATTTATGAGGGAGAAAAGGACAAGATTTACATGTTCCTGAGGATTCGGAAAGGTGAAGAATTGACACTGTATAAATGTTTGTTGTTTGTGGTCACTTGGGTTTTTCATGTTTGTAAAACCGTTGATGTGCATGGTTAGACTGTGAGGGTCTTACTCTATAAAACTGTAATATTCGGGGAGAGAAAGCAAGAGAAGGGAGTCAACGTGGGGTATACACACAGGCTTGTGGGGTCAGAGACCGAAAGAAGGGACCCCAGCAGAAGGTTCGAGTTCTCTGAAGACAAGAAACGTTCTTTTCCATGTGTCAATTTGTAAGTTTTAACCTAGCTATCAAGAACTAAGTGTGCAGTTTATGGTTTAACTCAATTTATTTTTCATGTCTTTTTCCTGTAAGCACTTTTAGTCTGATTTGGCCAATGTGTAAATACATAGTATAAACAAAGTAGTTGCTATTTACTTACTATATATATATATATATATATATATATATTATGCAATAGGCGTGGACATAAATCCTATGAGATAAATCTGAGCTTCTATGGGATAAATTCACTGTTTTACATTTATCCACATACTAGATGCATCATCACAGATTTATTCACATAGTAGATATGTCACAATCACTCCGGAACTCATTTAGAATGTTCAGCCTCAGTACCAGTACTAACTATATGCAAAAGCAAATAACTTTAAAATGAAAAAAGATAGCATAGTGCTATGAGCATGAAAGTTGTGCAGCACAAAATTATCTACAAAATGAGTGGTATTTAATTTATAGATACCTTATAGATTTTTTGATAATTAGCAAAAACACAGCAGAAAATTCATATTTCTTTTTCATTTTGTCCACAAACAAATGTAAATAACTTTAAAATAAAAAATGATAGCATGGTACTGTGAGCACAAAGTTTATTTGGCACAGAAATATCTACAAAATGAGTGGTGTTTCATTTATAGATACTTTTTAGTTTTTTCAGAATTAGTGAAAAACAGCAAAAAATTCCATTTTTGTGTACTGTTTCATCAAACAAATGCAAATAACATAAAAACAAAAAAAGATAGTATGGTACTTTGAGCACAAAAGTTGTTCAGCATAAAAATATCCACAAAATGAAATGTGTTTTGTTTCTAGATTCCTTTTAGATTTTCTATAATCAGCAAACAATGGCAGAAAATTCAATTTTTATTAACTTTTTTGACTAACACATGCTCCCTACAAAAGCAAAAACAAAAGAATTGCATAAATGGAATATGCAGTGGAAAACTCATGTAATAAATGATTTATCTGCACTCGAGCAGTTTGACCTCGGACACCACACTCGTGGCTTATGCCACCCGTGAGGTTACCCGAGGTCAAACTACTCTTGTGCAGATAAATCATTTATTACACTTGCTTCCACTGCATATCCCATATATATATGTATATATATCTATATATATAGATATATATATATATTGATTGTGCATTTGGTGGGCTGGCAGTATAGCCTAAAGGTTAGAGTACCAAGCTATGAATGAGCTTTGTACATCCAGCAGACCAGGGGTTGATTCCCAAAACCTCCACTTGCATACTGTCTGACTCTGAACAAGTCACTTAACCACCCAGTGCTCCTGGGTCACCCCTGAAAGCCGGCACTTGTGCCTAGTGGAAATAACAAAAAGAGGCACTCAAGAAGCCAGGATAAACATCAACATATTTTATTGTGGGTCCATGTGGATACCAACTGTCCACCCCGGCACTTTGACCAACAGGTCTTCGTTAGTGAGCATCACATTAAGTGTTTCTCTGCTTGTGCCTAGTGGGCCTTATTACCAAAGAATTAAAAAAAAAAAAACATTTACACAAAAAGGGTACAGTCTCTGAATCTCAGGGGTATCTGCCATTCTGAAGAGGCAAACTGAATCTGGTGTAAGTAATTTTAAAACATAGCCCTTCCTGATTCAGGCAAGGGAGTGCTGTGAACTTTGATAAAAAGAGAACTCACACTTCACTTCGGGTTTGAGCAGTCAACCTTCATAGCACGTCGAAACAGTGACATTTCGACAGCGAAAGTCATCACAGCAACAATTTTGATGAAACTCAAAATTGTCACTGTAATGGTCCCGCTGGCGAAATTTTGCCATTTCCCCATGATACGCCTCCCTTCTGGGTCAAGTCTGACTTGGAGCTGGATCTTTAGAGATCAGGGTGTGTGGAGGTTGAACCCCTCAACAAAAACAGCCAATGTCTGACAGGCAAAATTTCTCCTGTCGACATCGTGGTTTTCTCTGAGCCGCATTTCGACAACTTCATTGTTGATGCTGCTTGGTGGAACCGTCGACCTTGGCTTGATCTAGGGGGACTGGTGACTCACCTCAGAAAGCCCAGGTGTCCAAGGTGCAGCACTTTTGTGCAGGGTCGAGCACTGGGAACAACGACATGGAGAGAGGCAGAAACAGGTGAAGTTCTGCGACACTTGGCTGCAACAGGGATGCAGGTTGGGGCGTGGAGAGGTGGGTTTGTCACAGGGACCCATACCAATATGTCTGCTTGCACAGGTTGAGTAGTATGAGAAAATATACATTCTCTGTGTTCCTGCACTTTCTGTAAACTGTGCACCAAACCTCTTTAATCTTTTTACATCACTTCTGTTTTAACAGTAGATCCCAGTAGGATAACCTGTTTAAAGCATTTCCTGTGTGTAATTCATTGTGCATAACTGGATCTTTGGGTTGCTTCATATAGTGCACAGCTGACCCCATGTGATGCTGCAGAATTATAGGGAACTGCACAGGTTATGTAGGATGCTTTGTGAAAGGCCCTGTGGCCCCACTCCAAGCAAAAGACATGTCAGGCAGGTCTGAAAGTTGGCACTTGGGTGGTCATGAGGGGAGGTAATAAGTAGACCATGCCCAAAGTTTGGGCTTAAAATGCAAATAAGAGTTATGGGTGAGGAAAAGAAAAGTGGAAACAAACCTTAGACCCTGCACATTCACAGTTCATGTTTTTTGAGACTTCATTTTTTAAGGGTATTTTTTTTTCAAGCACATACTGTACATAACAGTTTTTTAACTTTTTTTTTTCCAATTTAGATGTCAGGGTGCATACCACCCCCACATACTGTGCAATTTGGGGGGGTGAATTTGGCCCCAAAACATGTTTTCATGGACACCAAATTCTACCTTTTTTTAAATAAATAAGTTCCTGTGCATGCACAGTAATGTTTTTTGGAGACTTTATTTATTAGCCTGTTCGGCCTGTGCCCCCCATCTAGACCAACCCCTCAATCCCTGTCACACAACTCCTCATGGATTTACCTGTCTGCTCCTTCCTCTTCCACAGCTTGCCCCCCATTGGCAGGGTACAGCAGAACTTCAGTTTCCATGTCAAGTATCCAGTTCTGGGGAAAAAAGCTACGTCACCAGTGCATGGGCTACAAGGGGTTGGTCCATCATTGTGCCATAGGCTTACTACTTTTCTACCTCCATTTTTTGTCCATGCCCCCAAGATGCCAGCCTGGGGAGTGAGGCATGCATCCAAGTATAATGTGCATTATGCGCTGGTGTCTCCCCACCTGCTGAGCTGCTCTAGGGTGCACTGCCACCTGTGGTCAGCTAGGTGGCAGTCTAGCACCAGAGCAGGCTACCCTCCCTACCTGGAGGAGTAGAGCGCCCACTAGGATGCTCAGTCCTCCTCCCTCGGCCGGCCCCTGATGGCTTGGCTGTCTGACACAAAAAACAGTGACTTCAGTCTCACAGTAACCTATCATTGTCACCAAACAACCATGTCCTTCAATGTTCCCTCTCTGTCCTCAGATGCTATGCCCTCTATGTTGCTGCCACCAACTCAAAGCTGTCTCAGCTCCTTCCATGTCCTCCATACTGCTGCTGGCAACTCTGATTCCTGCTTCTCTGCTCCCAACTGAACAAGCTATGGCAGTCCCAATCCCACACACACAATAGTCCTGACTGTAGAATACATGCTGCTCCTGACCGCAGATGCCCCACTGGTCATAAAAGCACTCACCACCATGTGCAGCTAAAGGACAGACCACCACAGTCATGCCTGCTTATATACACTGCAGTCAGCCATGATGAAGCACAGTAACTTGCAGCAATGGCATGTCACAAAATCCTGAATGGCAAACGGGCTTAATTGCCATTGACTTACAATGGCCTCTGCAGTAAACCGCAGCATTCTGTAATATTCTGCAGCATTTCTGCATTGCATCCTGGCTGTCACATCTGTGAGGGGAACCTACACTATGGAAAAATTTAAGGGGACAAAAAAACAAGAACAACAAAACTGCAGCTACACTACGGAAAAACACTTAGACAAAAAATAAAAAAGGCTGACCTGGAAATCACTGCAAATGCAATCAACTGGTAAAAAATGACCATCCCTATATATTATATAAAATATAAACTCATCTAAGGGGCTAACCAGCTAATAAAGCTACTCCCCCCATGGGTTTATTACCTTGTAAACTACTTTACTCACCATTTATTTTATATATTCAATACCACACTGTTGTTTTTATTACAGTTTTACCTTGTTTCAGCTTAAAATGGCTTCTTTCTTCCATTGTAAACTCTATCTGATCCATTGTTCTCTGAGTTCTAGTTCCAGATTCTAAGTGGAAATAACATATTCTAAATATCAGCAACTCAACAGGCTGCACACTTGCCTCTGCGGCTAGAAGACCAGAAGGTTGGGAGGTCTAGCCCCACATGAAGATCTTGGGGTAAACCCCTATACTAATACTGTAGTGCAGAATGAAGAGGATGCTGCACTCCTGAGGTGCCAGCTTTTTGATGAGACATTAAACTGAGGTCCTGCCAGCTTGTTCTAGTGGTTGTTTATGTTGTCTTTAAAGATTTTATGCCATTTCTCAAAAAGAGTAGGGAATGCTTTATTAAAACAAAATCCAGGAACAAACATACCATTACAAGATAGCACTTAAACAACAAAAAATAAACAAACAAAAACCAAAAACAAAAACAAACAAACAAAAATACGTGTATGAAACTCAAATACAAAACACTTGACTTAACTTCACAGACTTGCTCCTATTACTTATTAATGTCATTTAACATTTTTCTAAAAAAACATCAAAAGGTGATCTGGGTAAATATTAAACTCTTTGGGCCAGACATTCCAAACTTTGCTCCGGGTCTAAATTAGCACTGCCCAGCATGCTAAATTAGCCCGGAACCACTAGCCCACTATATTCAAAAGGGATAGCCCTGGTGCTAAACCTGCTAAATAGCATGCTAAGGAAGCTGGGCAAACTAGGCTGGAAGTGCACTGCAGAAATAGCCCGGGAAATAGGACAGCTCTGAATATAGCAACCAGGAAGTGCAAACCACAAACAGCAGCCCAGTGCACAATGACCTGAAGGAAGGTAAAGGTGAACCATGTTGCCAATGTGTGTGTGTGTGTGTGCTAGCAAAGGAGTGGATTCATTAAAGCTGCAAGCACCAGCACATGTGGAATTCTGCAGAAATGTTCCATGTTTCTGAAACATTTGTGTGGCCCAAAAGATGTTTGCACAGCGCAAACATTTGCCCAGGCCAAAAATTTGCTGCATTCAAAAGTGACATGCAAATAAGCCTACTTATGCAGTCTCTGGGCAAACATCCAGATTAGCATCTCATTATGTCCTGATTTGCATGCAGTTTGCCCAGCACTGTTGCATGGTCCCACAGCTCCATCCGTAGGTCAGTCTGGAAGTACAGGGCCTGGCTGGGTCTGCACACAGCTCCACCTGTAGGTCAGTCTGGAAGTGCATGGTGGTAGCTGCAGGCTACATTTGTACAGAATCATATAGACTATTGTGGCCCAGGGGACTACACAGCATAGGTACAAGTGGTGGTGCTGCATGCACTTGTCAAACTGTAGTTCCTGCTACAGTGCACAGCAGACTCTACAGTAACACGGGCGCCTGTAATGTGAGGAACACATCAATGCCGATGGTGTGTAGGGCATCGATGACTGCTACACCTTACACAGTGACAGGTCCATCTTGCAGGTATGTACTGACAGTGGAAATTACTGTTATGCTGTTGTGCGACTCACAGATGCTGCAACACTGGCATGGGATACTTACAGTGACATATACATGGCTGGCTGTGTGTGCTGTGGTATCTGTATGATGTGCAGTATGTGGCCGGGGGGGACATACCACAGACAGGCACACTGGTGTTAGGGTATTCCCAACACTGGACCAGTTGCTCTGCATGGATTGTCCCAGCCTTGTGGCAGCACCCAGTATGTGGTGCAGACTGGCCACCTGTACACCTTCCCCTCAACACCCTCCATGCCCTCAGTGCTGCATTCGTCTGCTGGCTTCTGTTGGTGTCCACCAAAGGGTGGTCTGCAGGTATGTGCTGTATGGACACACTGCCATGGTGTTCACTGGATGCCAGGTCACCACTTATTGCCTGACATGGCTGGGACTGGTGGCAGATGATCGCAGCATAGGAGGTGCCATCCATGTGCAGCATGTTTCTTCTATGAATGGTTTCTTCTATGTTTAATGTTTACTCATTAGGGTCATGCAAAGCCGTGCAAAAGTCACGCAAAGCCACACAAAGCCACAAAGTCAAGCAAAGCTGGTTTGTCCAGAGTTAAGACTACCATTTTCTGGGTGGTAATTTGCACCATGCAAAGTGTTGTGCTAAATTACGCAAAAACACTTTGCGCAGTGCTAATGCACTGAATAAAGCATTGCGCCTGTATTCATGTACATGCCCCCTCAGTTTGCCGCTTGCATACATTACACTTTTGCCTGGCACTAATGCAGTTTGCCTGTGCTATTTTACCTTTTGAACATAGTGCACCTGCACAAACCTGTGCAAATGGTTTGCGCCCAGCATAAAGTTTTGAATATCTGGCTCCCTTTCTCTTATCACAGTCAATTCATTATTATTTCTCTCACTTAATGCCTCTAATTAAATCTCTTTGGATTGCAGTACATATTGGCACCATATTTGCCATACCACCCATTTAATACAGGATAGTAGAACCAACCACATGTTTTTGTGATACTTTATAATATTACCAGAGGAATTTATATAAATCAATGCATTATATGTAAGTTTAGCTATTTCTGGGTCTCTCCATTTTTATTTCAGTGAACACTGAAGATTTTTAATGTACATGAGTTCAAAAAATAAGTGGGACATTGTCTCTTCTATTCCCAAACATGAGGAATGGCGACTAACTCTTTCATGTGCACTTTATGTTTCAGATTAATTTTTACTTGTCATCTATCACGTGCACATAACCAAACCATATCCCACATTTTGCAAGGTACCATTTTATCTACTAATTGAAAATTTATCATTTTAGTAGGGATTGATATGCTTGGTGTAAACATCTTGAAAAAAACTGTTGCATGAATAAATTAGTATAATCTCTGTCTGGTATTTGTTTCAGTCTGTTGCTTCGAAATTTTCCATTTTACTATTCTCCAGAAAATCTCTAGTGAATGCCCTGATATCGGATATAATTTTTTCTTAATTACTTTCAGAGTTCCTTTCTCCCACATAGGGAATAGGCTACCACGTGAAGCAGAAACCAAAAGGACCCATGTTTTACGTGCTCTTAGCCCATTGAAATAGTAATAAACAAAAAGGCTAAAAAAGAAGGCAATTGGATTAAGCATACACAGTCTACCCTCTCTATACTCTTTATATGTGTGAGCTTTTTTAATTGGATTCAGAAGACTACCCCAATATAACCTTAACAAATAGAATGCACCCTAGTTTCCAGATGACCAGGAAGTGGGAATCGTATAATGTTGTAAGGGCGCCGTGATTAGGGCACTGTAATGGGGACACTGCAACAAGGTTAAGAGTGACGGGGTGATCTGGATTTCAGAGCATCCTGCACTTATATCATATTCATTTCACTGGCCCTTCACTGCATGCCCAATCTGGAGTTTGTTATATATAGTTTAGGAGGGGCGCAGGGGTGCAGCCTCCTGCAATGGGATGTGTGGGATGCATAGCCCCCTGCAGAAAATCATGCAGGCACCGTGCAGTCTGGCTGGTGGGACAACCAATTCTGTGCCACTTACCTGTTGCACCACCATTTTGCTTGCTCTCTTATTTACCAAACGCGGTTTGTTTGCACACTGGCATGGGTGAACCAGTGGGAATGCATAACCAATGTACAAATAATAAAAGTTAAGAAGGTCTTAACAGTATATAGATCCTCTTTTCTTTTGACATGGGCCATGTGTTCCAACTAGAGATGCAACAAACTTTTAATCTGCCAGCAAAGTGGACGCAAAGTGACCACTTCGCGTTAGCAGAGCACAACGCGAAGTAGACACTGCAAAGTGCTTACTTTGTGTTATTATTATTATTACTATTTTGCATTGCCATTATGCATTAATGTGAAGTAAGGCAAAGTGAGAAGAGACTAGGCAGCCCTCCACACATCACATGGCTTACAGTACTGTAAGTCACATGCTTTAGCCATGCAGGAAGGAAGGGAGTCAGAGAAGCAGTTTCACTTTCTCCTTTGCATTCGTAGAAGGAGAAAGCTTTGTGAGAGGAAACTAGGAGTGAAAGTGCTTGATTGCTGCTTGCATTTTGGTACTGAAGAAAACCAACAGCTTTTTTAAAAGCTATATCTTTATTTAGTTTTTGTATTGTATTTGTGTTTTTTTGTTAGTGAATTTTTTTTTTTATAAGTTTTGCTTTGTTTTGTGTGTGTGTGTGTATGACTGACTGTGTGTGTCAATGAGTGTCAGTGTGTGTGTGTGTGTGTCAGCCCGGGGACTTGCTGTGTCAGGATGGACCCAGGGAAAGGTGAGTTGCTGTCCCGTGGGTGCGGTCCGAGGGGAGTGCGGACATGTGGAGGGGCGGGGCAGTTGTGTCATACTGGACCACTCCCGACTCCTGGGTGTTGATTCCCCTCATGTTGAAGCAACAGGAGCAGCAGCAGCAGCAGTGCCACTGGTGGCTGCTGTGTGTCCACCTTCTCCACTACCACCACCACCACCACCACCACCGGTAGCAGCTGTAGGGGCTCCAGCAGCACCCCTTCCACCACCTCCACAGCCACAGGAGGGGGCCCTGGAAAATGTAGGTGGTGGGACTCATGCAAGGACTGTGTCTGGTCCCCTCCGCAGCTTCCCAGTGTGGGAGTTTTTTTAACTCTGTGGGGGGAGACAGCACAGTGGTGGTATGCCATCTGTGTGGTGTGCTGGTGTACTGTGGCCCCCATGGAACACATTTGGGGACCGGTGGCCAGCACACCCACATGCTCAACCACCACAGGGCAGAGTGGCAGGCTGCCACAGAAGGGGTCAGGCATCCACCTGCTGGCCCTCCCATGGCAGTGGCTGAGGGTGCTGCTGGGATGGGAGTTCTGCTTCGCAGTCACCACTGCAGCAGGAGGAGGGCCCATACAGCAGCTGCTCCACCACCACCATAGCCACCAGCACCACCTTCTCCACCACCACCCTGCTACAGTGGACCCCGCCACAGTCCCGGCAACACAGGCTGACATCGCCCTGGTGTGATCAGCTCTGGAAGAAAACAATCAGAGGGTCGGTGATTTGAAGCAGCAGATCAACACAATAGAACAACAGCAGCAGCAAATAGTTGCAATGCTGCATCTGCTGCTCGGCCAGTACGGCATCCCATGGCCACAGTAACTTACGGGATTGTTTTCGGGCCCCCCACCCCACCTCACTACTGTGTTGTACTGTTTTTGTGTGTTTTTTCTTTGTTGTTGTTTAATCATATACATTTTCCGTTCTAGGGGAATTCCCATTCTGAAAATCTGGCCACATTCTGCCTCCCTTCTCAGCAATGTTAGGATGTGATGCCAGGGAGAGCCCTCCCTCCAGTACTGATGCAATTCCACATTTGTATCGTGGGTCCAGCATTGTTGCTATGGTAAAGTTGTCACTACACTGAATGCTCACAATGTGATGATTCTGGTCGAATACTGTCAGCATGTGTTGCAGCAACATACTGCTACCACTGTCTCCGGCAACATCAAGGCTATGCTGTACATTCACCAATGTCTGCCTCAGCACCAGCAGCAGTGGAATTGATTGGCTAATGGAGGCAGACTCGCCACTCACTGCCTGTGTGGCATGTTCAGAAGGCCGCAAAATTGTTATTACAGAGTCCATGAGGTGCCACTGTTCAGTTGTCATGGCTAGTGTGCATCGCAAGATATTCTGAGATGGCTTTGTATTGTTCATACAACCGCTCTGCCATGTATAAAGTGGAGTTCCATCGGGTGACAACTTCCAGCTTCAAGCGGTGCTGAGGCAAGCTGTTTTGTATCTGCAACTGCTGCAGTTGGTCACGGGCCTTTCCAGATCTTGAAAAGTGAGAGTAGATATGTCGTGCTGCAGTCAGCATTTCCTTTTATCAGGGTGCTGCAGAAACTCTTGAACCATAAGATTTAAACAGTGGGCAATGCATGGAACATGAAAAAAAAACACCATTCATGAAGCATTTCACCACATTTGACCCATTGTCACTTGCTATGAGCCCAGCTCTTATGGACAGAGGGTTTAGCCATCTGTCAATTTCAGTCAGTACCACATCCAGCATGTTCTCACCAGTGTGTGAATAGGTCACATTGTGCATAGCGATCGTTGCATGCTGTTGAATTTCTGGAAGATTGCTACCACGACAATCCACCTTTCTGCTCTGATTATTCACACTACCAACATCACAAACAACCCCCGCCACCTGCACCCAGTGTGCAGTTATACACAAATATGAAATCCCCGCTGCTTTGCCACTTGTCCACATATCCATACTTAAATGGATGAATGGAGAGGAAGAATGTTGAAGGGCATGTCTTACTGAGTCGGACACAGAGTGGAACAACTCAGGGACAGCACGGGTAGAAAAGTATGTCCTGGATAGGACTTTCCATTTTGGATAGGCACGTGCAGCAAACTGCCAGAACCCAGAATTCTCCACAATGGAGAAGGGCAAAAGATCAATTGCCAGCATTTCCGCTACAGCAGCATTAAGTTCACGTGACACTGTATGATTCGGGGGGGGGGGTACTTCAGCTTATGCGCAAAAACATTCTGTAACATGTATTGACTTAAACGTTTTACACAGGGTGTGATCACAAATAGTTGTGCTCTGTGATGAATGGCATTGGCAGGGGATGGAGTGTGGACATTTGATAAAGACAGTTGCACAGGTGATGATGCCAAACCCAGAAATGCTGTTATTTTGCCAGATTTACCAACCGGGGTTGATGTACCACTTGCACTAGACATACTACATTCACCACCATCACCACCACCACAAAAACTGCTACTCTCACCAGCACTGGGCAACATTTCAAAGTCATTATGGTCCTCCACCTCATCATGCCTGTAGTAATTCTCTGTTCTTATTACCTCACTACTGCACACGTTTAATTTCCTACTAGACTTAACAGTCATGAAAAGGGATAACATGCTGGCTATGGTTGCCGGTGATGAGGGTGAATGCCCCACTGTGGTATTAGCTGCCAGCTTGTGCTGGGTCCACAGTGCCAAGTGTCTATTCTTAAGATGCGTATGCTGTCCTCTTGTGCCCAGATGGCTCCCCTTTTTACCTTGACTCACACGCACATGGCAATCCTGGCAGATTGCAACTGACTGATCATTTGCATCTTGAACAAAAAAATCCCAAACAAAGGATTGCGATGCTCTACTTTTAACATGTCCCTGATGTGGCTTATTTAAGTCCGTTATTTTATGCACTGAAGTGGGGGGGCACATGATTTTTCGGGCACTGCACACCTGGACTGCAACTGACCACCACGACTACCTATCATTGATTACTGGGTCATCATCATCAACTAAAACTGGTAGATCACATGTTTTTACGGAGGGGGGGGAGATTCCTGCAAACAGATTCAGACACAGCCACTTTGAATTTCTTTCTCTCCGGTTCCCAACTGGGGTCAATTATATCATCATATTCATCAACGTCACACACATCCACATCTTCTGCTTGGATGCTAGCATGTGGACTGCATGTTGCAACAACAGCAACATCATCATCATCATCACATTCTTCGTCAGCATCTACACCACCATCACCTGATATTTTTTCACCACACTGTGAATCACTGCATGGAAAATGCTTGACGTTAACTGCCATGGTGGATGGAATATCACATTGTTTACTATCGTTGACATGATTATCAGAATCCTCAGGTTCAGTTACTGAGATGTTACTGGGAAGTATGACATCATCTATGCTGCCACTCACTTGCACTGCTTCACACTCAATATTTTTGGATACGGTACACTAGTCGGAATTAGAACTTGACCCAACAATACTAATGCTACCACCACCACTAACACCAGTAACACTAACATCACCAGCTGGGGAAACATCATCTCCTCCTACTGTGAGTGAAGCTACTGATTGGGCTTTAAAAACATTGCAGGAGTAATACCTTTCCTCACATCAGCAATGCACTTCTGCGTCTGCGTACTACTACCACACCCACAGACTATCTTACTGCCAACATTGCCATGACGAGAAACAGCTTTTCTTGCACATCTCTTTGTAGGCATTTTGGGGGATCAACCACAATATTATAACCAAATTCAGATTTTGATACATTCACTCTCTGATTGGGGGGATACTGGATGTGAAGCCAAAAAAACAACTGTAGCTTCAGCAACAGATAAGAGACTAGTCTGAGACTGTCATGCAATGAAAACAACTTCAATAACCAGTGGTGCTGATGAGGTCATAAAAACAATCCAATCTGGTAAAAAATTCCTTTTGAACATGGGGTGGGGGGAGTACTGAATGCAGACAGTGCAGATTTTTACAGCACTACAAAGCAGCAAAACAAAGAACAGATACCATAATTGCAGTACACAATCAGGCAACTGCAGTGGATAGTGTCACACTTGGACCACTGATTCTGATCCATGTATCAAATTTATTTTGTATTACATATAATTTATGTAAGGGAAGGGCAGTCAGAAGATCCACAGTCTTGCTGAACTGACACATCCAAAAAGAACCTAGGGATATGTTCAAAGAATAGGACATAGCTAAATCTGCAGCTATTTAAAATGCAATTCCTTTGTTAAATTTTCCTTGAAGGCACTTTATAATGCCCTCAGGGAGATCATTTGACTTGCAATAGTTGCCAGGAAGAACCTGTGTTGGGAGGGGTGTCGCAGGGAGCCCTTGAATTACATCAGAAAGACCTTTGATGTGTGTAGATAACAAGGATCCAGACGAATTTCGAAGGTCCAATACACATTCCCAGGATGCTTTGGAAGGACATCACAGAAACTGTTTATGTGTGTGTGTGTGGCAGAACAAAAAACAGTTTTGACCAGTTAACCTGAGGAGAGGAAATTGAGTATGTCACTTATCATTTTTTTTAAATCTTGTTGGGACATCCTGTGCTGTAAAATATAACTTTTAATACTCCAAGGCAGAGTCTAATGACCTCAGAGAGGAGGCTGGCTCAGGACTGCTTTTATCCAACTGAGCAAGCTTTAGAGAGGCACATTTTATTTTATTTTATTTTATTACTGACTGAGAGAAGAAAGACAACATCAGCACTGTAGGAGATAAGTATTATGTGGATAAGAGAGCTTAGTTTGTACTTTAAAAACCTGTTTTGTTTTTAAGATTGTATGTGTTTGGGATATTTGTTCTATATTTATTGTTCTGTTTTGATATTTTAAAGTAAAGATATATTTTACAACGGAAACTGCCTGGAGTGCCTTGACATTTCTTTTTATTTAAGTGGAGCTTTTAAAGGTTACAGTTAACACTGTGTATGGGCTTATTGATATTCCAAACTGGGAAATGGATGGAGTTCTCTAAAGTCTTGCATAGAGTTCTAAGGGTTCATTTGAAAGACCTGGTTTGGTGCCCATAGGCAAAGATATCTAGCCCCCCCCCGAAGACAGAATGATCTGAGCCTGATAATTGGGTACGCTAACAAGAGGTTATCAGTTTGAATCCCTCCAGAACTTGAGACTAAGGTGACTTGAACCCACAAAATAGACAAGAGGGTTACCTTGTTCTGTTCACTGTCCACAAATCATATGCTCAGAGGTTGGCACTTTGGGAGTAGAGGGCTGACCAGCTGAGCGAGTTTGTGACAGATAGCAGGTTCACACTGCTGCGCCTGCAATTACACTAGTCTGAGGCACAATAAAAGGTGTATTATTTGATGCACGTAACACTGCACACATACTCACACACAGAACAGTTTGTCTACAATACTGAATGAGTAATGCGTAGCAAATGCAAAAGTTCAGTAGTATGCCATGTTACGTATTGTAATGTAAACATCCTGAAATTATGAACTGCTGCACAACATCCACACACAAACAGCAAGAAAATTTCAACTATTACTGACAATATTACTGTGTGTACATTAACACAGTCAGTTATATAACAAAAATATAACCAAAAAACAAAGAAATCACTATTTCTCCAACTTAAATCTACCTACACCACAGATACGCCCCTCCCCCAAAGTACACTTTCACTGTCTTTCACCACACACACTCAATGTTGTAAATTAACATTCAAAATCTACACAAAAACAAAAGCGCTCGATGATATGAGCACAGAAGGGTTTCCTACAATTGAGTAACTAAAGTTGGAGCCCCCAGAAAAGAGCAAAAATGCTTTTTTAACAGCTTTTACAAGATTTCTATCACAGACAGCTATCAGAGAACACTGTCTCCTACTCCTTCCTACACATACTACCCTGAACTGAGGCTGTGCAGAGCAATATAGAGTCCATGTGACCTGAAATCCCATGAATCACTGCAAAATGTGCCTTCAGGCTCAAAAACAAGGCAAGTGAGGTGAGTGCATTGTACACAATACGCCCGCCTCATTAACGGAAGTAGTAGCCTGGGAGGTGGAGTAATGTGAAGTCATTGTTTCCAATGGACTTTGCGTCCTCATAATAACCACAGTACTCTACTTCGCATTGTGGAGCACTCCACGAATCTGCCTTTGCTCCGCGAATCACTTCGCGGAGCGGATTGAGCCCACTTCGCCCACCACTAGTTCCAACATGAGACCTGATGTTCTGCAATTTCTATTTTTTCCAACCAATTATTTGCAGCCATATACCAACTCCCAAAGGACCTCCCCCCCAAAATTTTTTAAGGGAGTCAGTGGAAACTGGAATGCCAAAAACATTAATTGGTGGGGCCTGCTCAGATTCTTCTACAAATAATGATCTATTGTTATTAATATTTAGGCTTGATCATAATGCTGATGAAAAATCTTGAAAAATCTGGATTGCTTCTTGTCCAGATTCAGTGTTATTTATCAAAAGGCAGACATCATCCGTGTATGCCAAGACCATAGTAGGGACTGGTCCTTCCCTAAACTTAATGGGAAGAGCACTAGGATTTGTATTTCGTGTGCTCAATACTGGATTCCACCCCCCCAAAAAAAAAAAATATATATATATATACATCTAAGAGCAGGCTTAAAAGATAGCCTTGTGTCACTCTCTACGGACTTGGCATACTGACCTCATTCTTCCATTTATTAAAGGCATCACTAGGGCAGTATTATACATACATTTTATCCATGCAATAAAAGTAGGTAACCTATATTTAGCTAGGACTGCAAACAAAAAATGATGAGACACCACCCATGTCAGTGTCTTTTTTTTATCCAAGGGAAAAATTAAACCTGAACTTGAACCAAATTTTATTCTCTCTATAATTTCCCTTAGCAATATAAGGTTGTCTGGATTTGTTTCACTTTTAGTGTGCAAGTCTGTGAAGTGGAGATTAGTAATCCTTGGGCCAATCCTGTTCAATGTATTCATCAATGACATTGCTGAGGGGCTGGAAGGAAAGGTCTACCTGTTTGCAGATGACACCAAGATCTGTAACATGGTTGATACTCCAGAAGGGGTGGAGAAGATGAGGAAGGACACGGGGAAGCTTGAGAAATGGTCTGAGGACTGGCAGCTGAGGTTTAATTCAAAGAAGTACAAAATTATGCACATGGGGCATAGAAACCTTGGAGAGAGCTACAGGATGGGGGGAGTTGCTGACAGTCACCATGGAAGAAAGGGACCTGGGGGTTATTATTTCAGATCACCTGAAAATGTCAAAGCAAAGTAAAAGGGCAGTAGGGAAGGCCAGTGGCATGCTGGGGTGCATAGGCAGGGGTCTCACCAGTAGAAGACAGGAGGTAATGATGCCATTATATAAAACCCTGGTCAGGCCTCACATGGAGTACTGTGTGCAGTTCTGGAGGCTGCACCTTTGAAAGGGCATTAACAAGCTGGAGACAGTCCTGAAAAGAGCGACAAAGATGGTACAGGGCTTGCACCATAAAACATATGAGGAGAGATTAAGGGACCTCCATATGTACTTGCTGGAGGAGAGGAGGGAGAGAGGGGACATGATAGAAACATTCAAGTACCTCAATGGCATAAATAAGGTATGGGGGGGACATCTTTCAATACAGAAGGAGTACAAGAATGAGGGGGCATTACATTAAAATGGAAGATGGCAGGTTAAGAGGGAATGTGAGGAAGTGTTTCTTCACAGAGAGGGTGGTGGACACATGGAATGATCTGCCACAACAGGTGGTGGTAGCGAGCACTGTGGGTAGATTTAAACATGCATGGGACAGGCATAAGGGAACCATACAGGAAAAGTACAGGGAGGGTCAGAAGCCATAATCAAGTACAGGGCTTATGGGCTGACAGGGTGGGCCTATCAGTCCTTATCTGCGGACAGTTTCTATGTTTCCATGTTTCCATGATGCTGCCATAGTTAACATGGTCAGCAGTATTTTTGATAATATTTTCAAATCTATGTTGAGAAGACTAATAGGTTATCTCCTTTTTTATATAAATAAATCAAAACCCCAGCATTGATTTCCTTATCCATCTTCCCATTTGATAACATAAAATTATAAAGGTCAGCTTAGGGTCTAGCAATATAATCTCCTAAATATTTATACAATTCACTTGGGAGTCCATATTCACCTGGGGCAGTATCAGAAGACAGTGCAGCAATAGCTACTAATACTTCCTTTTTAATAGGTTCTTTTAGTAATTTAGTTTCTTCTTCTGGCAAAGGGGTTATATCTAAGTCTTTAAGAAAGTCTCCCACTTCTCTACTTGTGGTGCTTGTGTCACAAAAGAAGCATTTATATGCTTTGGAAAAAAAAAAACAAGAATCTCTTCAGGGCTTTTGATCCTAGTACAATCTTGTTTTTGTAATACTGAATTTTTTTTTATTTTTAACCCTTTGCTTACAATCCATTAAAGGATTTGTTGAGATTTTTTCCTTGAGTCTCAAATTGTTGTTCTTGTATGAGACTAGACATACATTTATACTGAAAATTAACTATTTCAGTTTTAACTGCTTGAATTTGGAGGAAAAGTTACTCTTATTAGACTGAGATAATGATAACCTCTGAAACTGATTTCTCAGAGTTAGATAATGTAAATATTATTCATTTATTTTTTGGGGAATATGACTGAGATAATTGCTGCAATTCTTTCTTACAATTAATTCACCATTCTTGTGTTGCAGTGAACACTATTAACATGGATGTTTGTGCTTCTGTAAAATCCTTTATTATACCATGGACGTAAAAATGAATGCAAATTCCTGTTCTGCGATTGGCTGGCTGACACCTTTCTGGCGTGGTAAATCCTACAATTTACCCACAACAAAGGTGCCAGTCAGCTGCATTTCAAATAAATTACTCCGACCCCGAAAATGAACACCGCCAAGCCACCATCTTGTTTCCCTTCCTTAAGCGAGAACCATTAGCACACCATTAATAATAAAAAAAATAAACACACGCAAATCCCATGTCGAACCCAAAATTTTTTCAAAGTGTTTCTCCGGTAATTGCTTCTTCCCCGCTCACTGATTACCACTGTGAACTGACCCCTCTACTCCTCTGTACTATCGCTCCACAATGCAGGCCGCACTGAGACCACGGCTCTCTCCCCACTCCATACGTGATCCAAGCAACCCCCCCCACACGTCAGTGCTGTCAACCCCAACAAAACCACAGCACCAGACGAAATGTCACAATGTGCTGCTCACCTGAGTTTGCCATTACAACTCTTTCATAACAGAACCATTTAAATGTAAAAGTGGCACGGGCACCACACAGACCCTGAAATAACACCCTGAACTTCCTCACTCCGTATGTCCTGGAGATGAGACTGCCATTACCTCCATGAGCTCTGTACTTGAGCTTAACAAAAGTTCATTTTAAACAAAAAATCTGAGCTCCTGATTGATCTGTGCAAACATCATAGCCGATTCACTTTCTATCACGCTGCAGTGTGTCTTCCTGAGACATTGTGGCTTCCTGCAACACTTTAAACATTAAATAAAAAAATACAGCTTCTCATTAACCTGCAGCAATACTGTAGCTCATTCACTTAATGTCTGTCCTGTCAGTTTCTCACTCCTCTCACAGCCATTTATCTTGCCTGCAACTCTGTTCAGTTTTTTTTTTAAATGTTAATACAATAGCAGTATACTAAGGGAACAGAGCTACCATCTCCTACAACATTCTACCTAGAAACAGGGAACTATTTACCACACAGAGGATGGATATTACAGGAAAAAAAAATTAAAAAACAAATTGTTCTCAAATAAAACCTTGCAAGTAATTATTTAGAAATTTCTACCCATTGTATAATGAGCAATGCAACACTAGATAGTCAGATTTTACCATGGCTGGCGAGGATTACCCACTGGCCACCTTGAGGGGCAAACCACACCAGCCATGGTAAATCCCCCGATAACCCACACCCCCTCATGGCTTACTGCTTAAATATTATTCCAGATTCTGGGTTTTTAAGAAGAGAAGTGTTTGGGCACCATAAATCCGGTTCCACCAGTGGTTTTGCAGTAACTATTCTAATATTCAATAGCTTGTGGTCTGATGTCTCTTTTGCCACTGTAAAAAAACATATTTGCTTATTACCAGGGAGAAATAAACCAGCAATATTTTCTAGTACATAAAGAACCTTTTAAAAAAAAGTGTGTTATGCAACCTGCTTGTGTACTAAGGCAGCATCAGCCAACTTTGCCTGGTGTACAATTTGATTTAGACAAGATATATCACAAAACGGTTTTTCAGTATGTGCTCCCCTATCTGCATGTGTCAGATTACAGTTGAAGTCCCATCCCCATGAAATACCTTTTGTGGTATACAAATATGGTTAGATCATTCTAAAGAGTTCCACTCTTTCAGCTTTCGTTTGGGGTGCATAAATATAAGTCTACGATACTTGCTCTGATGGCATATATCCAGTTAAAGTATCCTTTCTGGTACTAAATCCAAACATTTTATCACCTTAAACTGATAGGAGGAGGAAAGGATACCAACCTTAGAGCACGTTTCCTCCCCCTATCGACCAGAAAGAGGATCCCGCAGACCACATCCCTTGTTGCCCAGTTTAATATAAAACTGTGTTTAAAATCTAGTATCCTGTAAAAAATAAATACTGTATCATGCCCCTTATTATCTGTAAAATTGAATGTGGATGATCTTTTCTTAGGCCTTAAAATGCTATTCACATTGAAAGAGGTGAGGGACAAATTGTATCCTGAACTGTCACTCATGACTGATGATAATAAAATTGAAAGGAACCAAGTTACCATCATCTTTTATTGTTTTGTTTACCCCTTCAACATCTATTTTTCTTTTATTTTTTAATTAATAACCTGTGTGTCTGTTCCCTCAGAGGACAAGTCTGGCTGTGAGGAGGCTATTGAGAAGCCATTTGAATCACCCCCAGTATCTCCACACTCTTTTGACTCAGATAAAGCTGAACAGCTATTTTCAAGAGAGACTAAGTCTTGTTTGGGAAGTTTCATTTTCAGTTTGGTACCACGTCACCCTCTGAAAGGTTTCCGTCACCGAAGTGGAAGGGGGAGGCATGTCTTCTTTTTGTGCCATCTGCACCATGCCAGATTCAGTATTAAGTTCCCTAGGAACAGGGTCAGCCTGTGGTGTATTTGATGTTGCAAAACATCAGTCTCTAGTTCCCCTCAAATCTACAGCCTTGTGGTTTGTGTGACTTGCTACTAGAGTTTCCTCCAGTTCTGTCTCCTCCTCCTCCTCCTCTTCTCTGACTGTTGTGCTGGAGGATCTGCTGGTCTGGTTTGGGGGCTGTGGGTTCTGATAGAACCCTGCCAGGGCCTCATACATTGTGCTCTGTTAATGTAAAATTCTTCAGCTTATCCAGAATGGTAATGTTGTGTACTGCCCATGGGCAAGCTATGTAAGAGTGCCCCTGTTCCTCATAAAGATTACACTTCATAGGGCTCTGACATTTAACACTTGAATGACAAAATTCTGAACAAAGCCCACATCTGTCACAGGCACTGCTCCGATATGTCTTAGAGCCACAAGGGTAACATGTTTTTGGCTGACCTAGGTAAAAAAAAAAATTATACTCCTTTCCTTTCCTAGTTAGAAACTGTTAGGTAAACATGCTATTCCAGAGTTTGTTTATGACAGATATGCTCTGAACCTCTACCCTCCAGTCCAGATTGCTTCCGAATCTAATATGGGCTCAGAATTACCTAAGGTATTGCATTTTTTTAGCCATTACAAGACATGTACACTAACCCTCTCATTTTTAAATAGCACATTTTTGGTTTTGAAATTGGACTTTGTTAGAGTTACAGCCATAAATGAGGTCCAGCAGTGGAGCTGACTTAAATATTTGATTCTGGGTCCATAAAGTTTCTAAACCCAGTGGCCATTTTAAACTAATATCATAGTAAATTCAAAGTGACTCAAAGCATAAAGTTCTGAGGCCAGAAAACCCATGTTTTCATTTAACAGCTTTCTTGCTATGAAAACACTGTCTGGTAAATCCTCTAGACCACCCTTACAGTGTGTTGCAGATGAACTGCATTCCTGCATCTAGCAGGTTCAGTTCTCGGTTTAAAAAAAATCAAAATATTGTCTGGTTTCTCATATTGTTCCCAGTATTTGTTTCAGGCTTTTCGGAATCTGAGGTAGTCTGTCGGTCTGTATCAGTCTGTTGAGCTGTATTAAACCGCTTATCTGAATATATCTGATGATCAAGTGATTCCACAAACTCCATATTATGTTCAGACTGTTGCAAAGCATGAGTCTCCCCTAGAGACATGTTTGTCTTTATGGCATCAGAGATGCCTTCTCTTGGACTTAGCCCTCTATCCTGAACCAAGGGGTTTTGTAATGGGGTCAAAGGAGTTTGATCCTCAAGTCTCTCTATTACTTGAGAAGCAACTGGAGCATCAGAAAAGTTCTGCACAATAATTTCTGTTTTAGGAGATTTAATAGGGGGAGGTATCTCAAATACAGTCTGTCATTCACCTTTTGATGCTTAAATAAATCCAGAGATATGGGAAATTCAAAGCTGGATAGAAATTCCAAATTTAAAACATCTTGAGACTGCCTCTTAGTTACTGTCCCTCAAACTGTAGTATTCCCTTCAATGTGTACATTATCAGCAGTTCTTTTTATATTTTCACTAGGAGCATTTGTAAAAAACTGTACCTGCTCCAGAGTAGTTTGTTTGCTGTCAGGAACAACAACTCCATCCTGAGTTCATATGGGGAATGTACCAACCTGCTGAGCTCCCTCTGGTTACTTTTATTCTTTTTCCTTTTTCTGAGTTTTACTGGGTGATTCAAAAATTCCAGGGTTCCTACCTGATCCATCAGACTTTAGAAACCAGCCCACACTTTTTAATTTTTTCTCCACATCTATCGTTTGCTGCAACAATCTCAGAGGAGTAACACTTGCAGTTACAGTGGGAAAATCAAAGGCCTGCCCATCTCTCAGCAGTGCCATTTGACAGCTGTCCCATCCTCCTGCGGCTTTACGATCATTGTTTCTGTTGGTGGGAAAGGCGGCATGCCATGACCTTGTGGAGCATCTGCTACTTGATGTAGCTGCTGTTTTACTAATTTTACCTTCTCTTCTTCCTTGGCCAACAACTTAAGCAAGACTGGATGCTTTTTCTCCAGCTCCCTGTCTAGGTGTTCTTTGACTAGAGCCACTTTGTCCATATGCACTGAAACATCTTCATATCCCAGCTAGGGATATCCTTCATATGGGCTATAGCAGGAATGCCAGTTACAGTTTGCTGCAGAAACTTCAGTGATAGGTAAGTTGTGGCTTAACTACTCAGTTCTCTCCAGGTTTCTTTCTCCATTGTCACAGCCATAGCAGATACAACTAACTCTAGCAAGAACCAATATGGCTGCAAAATAATGGTATTGTGGGCAGTGAGAAATGTGTAAACCAGCAATTATTGCACTAACCACTAAGCCACCAAACTGCATTTTCTAATTGTTGTGATACACAAACACTGACTAATACATATGCACATATATGCATATATGCTGTTTTTATATGTTTTAATTGTTCTGACTGTTATGCACCTTGGTTTTGAAAGGCACACTATAAATAAAGAATTGTTATTAATATTATATATTGCTTTATAAAATGGTTCTTGAAAACCCTGCAACCTCATTGGTCAAAACATGTCACATGACCATGTGTAAATCCTGCAACAGACAACCAGTAAAGATCCCTCTGATCAAATGTTTACTGTCTTTGAACTTAATTCATGTATTTCTTTTTTTTAATTTTTAATTACAGGTTAATTTTACACTTTCAATAATGCACTTCAGGACATGTGTAGTAGTGGGATTTACACACTTCTTGTGTGGTTAAAGTCACTCGGCTGCGCCTTGTGACACACCACACAAGGCGTGTGTAAATCCCACACCAACACACACACTGTCGTGCATTATTGCTTAAGTATAACTAAAGTTGCCAGGATTCAGTTTTTATTTTTTTAAGATTTCGACGGAAAACAACAATTTTAATTTTTTAGCCTTTGTCCTGATTTTTTTCAATGCATGCTATCACAAATGCATGAAATCATGACTTTTTAATGAAGTCTATCAATTTATTTCGATGTATAAAAAGTATACATAGTACGCGTCTTCTGTAAGAGGACACTTTTTTCATGTGTATCAGTGCAATTTTGAAGGGTAAAATGAGACATAGCCTTCGCCACCACTACTGCTGCCATGACTCCACCAACTTGTGCATCTGCCTGTTGGGCTGGTCTTCTGGGGTGACACACAGAGGTAGAGCCTGCCCGCCTGCTCACACATCTGATAGGTTAAGGTATCACGTCATATCAGCACAGCAAACATAGTGAGTACATTTGGGCAACTATTGTAGCACCCATACAATTATAGCAAACATATCTGTGGAGCGAGATGTAAAAGGAGCTAAATGGAAATGACAGCAGCTGGGCCATAAGGGCAATGGTGTCACTAGGGTACAAGAGGGAAGCAGTGGAAATCAGCACATGTAACAACTGAGTGAATATAATACCAGGAGGCTATGAAGCATGAATTCCACTTACCTAGTGTGACAATAGCCTACCCCCATGATGCAGGTGCAATGTGGTGCAATAATCCTTTAGATAGGGGGTTCAGGGGCACAGCCCCCACATGGGGGTGCAGGGGGCATAGCCCCCTGCATGACATGGGAGAGGATGGATGGGGTGGGGTGAATAAAGATGTGCCTCAGGTATGGCTTACTCAGAGCATGCTGAGGATGTGGTGTCACCTATAACATCCATATACATGTATAATATGGTGCAAACTCGCTCACATGCATACTGAGCTGATATTGTAGTTACCTAAATGAGAGGTCACTGAGATGTGTGGGCACTGTATAGACCCACACTGTATAATATTTGCTCAAATTGTTAGCGCTTAATAATATTTGCTGTACTGACATGGAACCATTGATCAACCCTGAAGCTCATCTCAAAGATGACTGGTGTATACAGCTAGGATTGCCAGGACTGACTATGTGCAGCAGCTGATTCTGCTTATTGGTGGGTGACATGAGCAAGGGGATCGAACCGCCACAACATAAATGCTGAGGTGCACCAGGCACTCAAATGACTCTGAATTCCTACCACAGACTCCCTTAGTTTTTCCCTACTCCTGCTCCAGCTGCAACTTTTAAATCCTCATGCTGCCTGGCTGACAACTCAGGACACTGGACTCTACTGACCAGGTGAATGAAAAAACAAGGAAGCGGAGCTCCCACAGCATAAAAAGAGAGGTGCACTCTCTGCATGTGTGCCTTCTGCAGGAGTGGTGGCAGTCACCTATGGGAGTCAGCTGTGGAGGATGCTGTGTAGGGGACTCTGAGTAACTTTGGTTTGTTTAATACTGTAAGATCATAGCTATTTGTTTTTCCTCTGGTTACAAAAGGAATGGTCTTCTGGGTTGACACATGGAGGCAGAGTTCACCTTCCCACTCACACATCTGACTGGTCACCATGAAGTTCACCCAAAGATGACTAGTGTATAGCTAGGGTTGCCAAGATTTGATTGAAAACTTCTTACAAAAAAAAATAGATAAATATCAAAGTAAATTGTTTTCTGTTGGTGTCTGGAATTGTTCAGAAATCAATGTTTGCTGACTGCTATTGATTTCAAACAAATCCTGGCAACCCTAAGTATAACATAGCAGTGCACTGCCTACACACACACACACAGAGCATTGCCACACACTAACACACATACAGTGCCTTATATGGCATTTATTTACTTATACATCTAACCCTAACTTTTACTGTACTTAGGATAAGCATTGTGTTTTGCACTAACTTATTATACTAATCTACAGCATGACTGGGTAACTAAGGTAGTGAACCAGGGAGGTGCAGGAGGTGTGGCCTATCTGGACTTCAGAAAGGCTTACCACACTGTCCCCCACAGAGGGCTGATTAACAAACTGCACAGCCTATGGGGGATCCTAAAATAGTTCTGTGGGTGGAAAACTGGCTGAATGGCAGGAGTCAGAGGGTTGTCGCAAACAAGGAGTACTCTGGAGAGGGAGAGATGATGAGCAGGGTGCATCAGGGGTTGGTGTTGAGGCCAGTCCTCTTCAATGTCTTTACTGGGGACATTGCAGAGGGACTGGAGAGGAAGGAATCCCTCTTTGTAGATGATACAAAGGTATGCAATAGGGTGGACATGTCAGGGGGTGTTGAAAGAATGAGGGAAGACCTTAAAAAGCTGGAGAAATGGTCTAAAGAATGGCAGTAGGAATTCAATGCAAAGAAGTGCAGGATCATGCACATAGGGTACAAGAACCCAGCAGCAAAGTGCAAACTAGGTGGGAAGGCACTGACAGTCACAAAACAGGAAAGGGACCTGGGAGTCGTCATCTCAGAAGACCTAAGAGAAACTAGGCAGTGCGATAAGGAGGTTGGAAAGGCTAGCCAGATGCTTGGATGCATAGGGTGGGGTATCAGGAATATAAAGAGGGTGGTCATCTTGCCCCTGTATAAGACATGTGTGAGGCACCACGCCCAGAATACTGCATCCAGTTTTGGAGGCCCCATCTTAGAAGGAACATAGACAGGGTGGAGGTGATGCAGTGGAGGGCAGCTAAAATGGTGCAGATCCTGTGGAATAAGATCTATAAGGAAAAACTAAAGGAGTTAAATATGTATCCCCTGGAGGAAAGGGGGAACATGATTGAGACAAACAAATACATCACTGGTATAAACAGAGTACAGGAAGGAAGCATCTTTCAAAGTAAGAGATGCTCCAAGTTAAGAGGGCACAAAATCAAGTTAGAGGGGGAAAGGCTCAGGGGAAACATGAGAAAATATTTTTTCATGGAGAGGGTGGTGGACACCTGGAATAGCCTACCAGAGGGGGTGGTATAGGCTAAAATGGTCACAGAATTTATGAAGGAGTGGGGTACACACAAGGGCATCCTGGAGGCAAGGGAGGGCCTCCAGAGTTCAATTTGGGCAGGAGGACTCACACTAGATAGGGATTAATTGGGCAGACTGGGTAGTGATGTGACTCCCACCCCCTCAGCCTGAACTCCCACTAAGCACCCACTACCCTGCATCCCTAGACTCCCCCACACACCCTCACTCACTTGTACAGGTCTCAGTGTGAAGAGCCTCTCTCCCATCGAGGACATGTCTTACTGCTGGAACTGACAACTGCTATATGAGAAATAAGGTAAGTGTGGTTCAATGTATTTCAATGGGTTATCAACTGCACTTGCCTTATTTCTCATATAGCAGTTGCCAGTTCTAATAGCAAGACGTGTCTTCCATGAGGCACTGCATCTTCACACTGGGATCTGTTCAGGTGAGTGGTGGTGTGTGAGGAGGTCTGGGGGGTGTGGAGTGGTGAATGCTCAGTGGGAGGTTGGGCTGGGGGTGCGGGGTTGCATCAGCGATGGACTTTTTTTTAATCTGCAAAAAAAAAGAAAAGGACATTGAGGGACCATTTTTTTTTTCAGGCTTTGAGGGGCATTGGAGGGTGGGGGGTTGCCACCAGGCACCTCGTATAAATCAGCAATGGCATGCATAAGGCTGAAACTGATCTAGATAGCAGTGGAATATAGACTAGCAATGTTTGCACTAATCACTGAGCCACCTAACTGCACTTTCTAATTGTTGTGATACACACACACACACACACACACACACACACACACACACACTCTCTCCCTAATACATATACACATATATACTGCAGTATAACATAGCAGTGTACTGTCTGGTTGAATGATAGAAGTCAGAGGGTTGTGGTAAAGAGGGAGTATTGTAGACAGGGATAGGTGTTGAGCAGGACACCATGTACCTAACACTTGCAGGAAGTCCCGAGCAGAGCATGAGCACCCAACCTGAAATTATTGGAAAATGGCAAGATCCAGTGCCCAGTCTACAGGGAGTTGAGCCTTCACACTGAGGGAGTTTAGCTCTGTCCTAATGAAGTAACTCATCTGTGACGGTCTGAGTTTGGACTTGGCTAAGTTGACCAAAAGGCCCAAGTCTCTGCAGGTCTAGAGGGCCATATTCCTGCACTGCTCACTGCCACTTAGATGGTTCAGCTATCAGCCAGTCATCCAAATAGGGGTATAACCTGATCCCTGGCACCACAGAAAGGCTGCCACCACTGGCATGCACTTGGTGAAGACTCTGGGTGCAGAGGAAAGGTTAAAAGGCATGACCTGGAACTGGTAGAGACCCCTTCAGTGCTGAAACAATGGCACCACCAGTTTGGGAGATGGGCAGGAATGTGAAAGAACACATCCTGGAGGTCCAGGGAGCAGAACCAAATACCCTGTTCCAGAGTGACCATGCTGAACTTGCACTTCCAGAGATACCGATTCAGATCAGGAAGATCCAGAATGGGGTGCAACCCCACAGTTGTTTGAGGACTAGGAATTATCTGGACATGAAGCCCTGACCTGCCATGGGACATAGGCAATGGCTCCTTTTCTAAGAGCTGAGCAATGTCCTCCCAAGGGTGGACAGCATGTCCTGTGACACCATGGACTCCCTTGGTGCATGGGGTCAGTAAAGTGGGAGAGCCTTCAAACAGAAAGGCAACCCGGGGCCCACCACTTCTAGGACCCACAGGTAATTACGGACCAAGCATGCCAGAAGTGGCACTGCCGACCCTCCTCCCCAGAGTTCGGGCAGGTGGAGGTGGGAGGTAGATATCCCCAACCCATTAGTGAGCAGTTTTGGAGGGAACACCAGCACCTGCTGCCAGAAAGGGCACCATTACCCCTACCCCTGCCTTACCTGGGGCCCTGACCAGGGAACTTGGTCTTGGGATGCTAAGCCTGCAAAGAGCCCTGCTGAGGCTGCTGCTACCTAAGCTGCACTACTACCCCTACCGCTGCCTCATCTGGGAGTCTGACCAGGGAACTTGGTCTCTGATGCCAAGTCTGCGAAGAGCCTTGCTGGGGCTGCTGTTGCCAAAGCTGCTGTGACAGAAAAGACAGAAACTAAGAGTTATTTTTTTTCTCCCTTCTGCCTCAGCCATTTCTGTTCCTTTTCTGAGGAAGTCACAGAATCTAGGGTGGCATTTGACTTCTCAGTCCTGATGGGGTGGCCTTCTACCACAGAGTGAAAGAGATCAGTGCCCAAGTAAGGGACATCTATCAACTTACACTGCATGGCCAGCATAGAGGAGGAAATCCTTAGCAAGATCCTGCGACACATCATGATGGCAGCTGCCATGGCACAAGCATTGCCCACATCCAAGGCTGTGGGAAGCTGGTGTTTAGCCAGTGCTTGACCCAGGTATCTGATCACTTTCACTGCCAGCTGCTTGTCAGCAGGGAGGTAAGGGAGGACATGGTCTAGGACTCGAATGAGGGAGTGACCACTGTGTACCATCAGAGCATAACTCACCTGATGAAGACCAAGGGAGGACACACAACAGACATTTTTAGCTGTGTGGTCAAGTTTTTTGGACTTCTTATTGGAGGCTTGTCCACATCAACAGTATTTCTGGATTTGTAGAAGACCACATTGGCAGCCAGAACCTTTGCTGAGGGATGGTCCGAAAATCCAGACAAGGTGCCAGTAGGGACTGCATACCTGTAGACCATATGAGAAGAGGGTGCCAGGCAGGAGCTGGATGCTGCCAAAGCTCCAGTGCTGGTCCAAAGATGGCCTCTGCCATCAGGAAGACAATGTAAAGGGATTTGTCCATGTCCAGGATCTCAGTGAAGGGATACTTTGCCCTTTTCTGAACTGGCTCCAAGGGGACTTCCATGGACCTGTTTGAGAAGAGCCCCAAAGGACATTGTCCCATGGTTGGTAGTCAGTTCTTTGACAGATTCCCAGTCAAAGGCATTATCCCTGAAAGACTGCATCAAGGACCCATCAGAGTTGGTCAAGAAATCCTTTACTATAGCCCTCAGCTGTTTGGCACCATACACCACTCGAGGCTTGTTCAAGTGTGTGATCTCCACCAGCTGGGTGGGAGTCCTTGGAGGGGATTCCCTGCATGTGCTCTCATGGAGGTGGCTCCATATGCATTGGTGGTGAGACTGCTTCAGACACAGCTATCTCGGTAGGACCGGTACGGGCTGAACTAACAGGTGCTAGGTGACCAATGGTCAAGGGTAGAGCCCTGCCCTGTCCAAGCAAAGCCCATTGCTGCCAAAGGAGCTCCTCATAAGGCCACTGCACATGGTGAAGCCTCGTCATTGTCCAAGGATGAAGAGGAAGTGGAGTGCCGATGGCGGCGCCTCCTAGTTGAGAGGGACTAAGCATGAGGAATCCCCTCAATAGGACTGATGATACCAAGGAGATACTGTTGGAGGGGTAATAGATTGCCTGCACAGGGTCTGATCATTCCATCCTGGAGGGAGGCAACCCCTGAGAGGAGACAGCCAGGTCCACTGACTGCTCCAGCACCTCTTGGGTTGAGGCCCAACAGGACCAGGGTCCTGGAGACAAGAGCCATAGTCAATCCCCTCTGACAATGGGTAGATTAGGTTGAGAAAAATCTTGACTGCCTGGTCAACCTGTGTTGTGATTGACAAGCTCGGAGGCAGCATGGAGCTAGTGACTTTGCTCTTGACCATAGGTTTGGATGAAGCAGAATGCTCAACTAGTGTCAAGCTGTCAGGGGAGTCTAGGGAGCAGAAGAGCATGTCTTTCCCCAATCCAATGACCGACTCTGGCACCTTTTTTGATTTCTTTACCTTATTGTGGTGAGTAGGACTCACCCAAAAGGTCTGGACAGTTTTGCACATCTTGAAGGTTACCATCAAAAACTAGGCCCACACTAGCACCCAGCAGGGTCAGCCTTAGCCACCTCCTCTTCTATGGCTGCCATCTGGACTGTGGGGGCACCTTACATGCCTGCTGTGACTTCACTGGAGGATCCCCATTCAGCCAGCCAACTGAGGAGAAGACAGGTGTAGCTATCTTCTATGGAAGAAGGAAGCATAGCCTGGCACAGGCTGCAGGCAGCGATGTCATGCTGGTCACAGAGGCAGCAGATGCAACAAATGTGTGGATCCATCCAGCACATTTTCTGTTTGCACTGGATGCAACACTCAAACAGCTTGGAATCCCCATTATCCATGATGTCACTGGAGTGAGACTGAACAGAAGGTATAATTTTAAAGCTGAAGGCAAAAAAAACGTTAGCTAAATGGGGTACTTGAAAAGGTTTTTGGGCCTACACCATGCACAGAGGTGTGAAGGAGGAAATCTGACTCCGACTCTCCCAGTGTAAAGGGAGATCTGAAGACATGAAGTACAGCAAAAGGGATATACCACCCAGGTGGTGGGAGGAACTTAGCTTGAAGTCTGTCTAGCATGAACAGCTCTTAAAGAGCAGCTGACACCTACTTTATTTATTTATTTATTTATTTATTTTATTTATTTAACAAATTGGAAAGACCTTTGAACCAAGGGCTCCTTTACAGAGGTTCCACGTCAAGTCACAAGAATAACAGATTACAATGGTTTCAGTAAGTAGTACAACATGAGGAAAGTAATTAAATAAACAAAAGAACAATATGGCAAGATAAATATTGTCAAGTGCAGCCAGTGGCCTTGTCTAAAGAGGGGTAGAAGGGATTAGAAGGAGAGAAGGATAGGGGTGAATTGGGGGGGTGGAAGGAGCAAAATAAGAGCAAGGAGGGAGCTGCCGAAGTGTAGCTTATGTAGGAAAAGACCCACGAGGGGGGTAGAGGGAGAGAACAAGGTGAGGAAACAGGGAAGGGAGGCAGGGGGGCATGAGAGTGGAGGAGAAGAGGAAGGGAGGATAAGGTAGGATGAAAAGAAGGCAAGGATGGGGGATAGGAAAGGGATGAAGGAAGGAAGTGCTGTATGTGGAATAGTCATCGTTTTTAGCACATACATATTTCTTCAGTAAATACCTTATGTGCAGTATATGGACTGAACATTCCTCATAAGACCCAAGATCAACACAGTCATATCTTATGCAGAATTTGGGATGTGGCAGAGAGAATATCCAGTTTTGAAGACATGCTGGTGGTACAAACCAGCACCAGGGAAAAGAGACCACTGAAGCAGGTCATATCTACGGGGGACCACCACATTTGATGGTAAAAAAGGTGAACTGCCCCCACCAAAAAAGTATAATCCACCAAACTTTAATTTTTGGTTTAAACTATCATATAGATCAAGCATGCTCATTGCCGGCCCTTGGCGCAAGCGACAAGAGCTACGCTTACGACAACAACCGGGTTGAGGAACAGACTCAGGCAGCTGGAGGCTGGCTGGAGGGAGGAGGATTAGCGCCAGTGGCTGCTCTCCTCCTCCAGGTGGGGTGGGATGCAAGTCCCGCTGCGATACTGCCACCTGGGTGACCACAGGTGGAGGTGCAGCGAGACAGCACGCAGCTGGGTGGGAGGACGTCTGCCGGGAGCCGGAGCGTCAAGCATGTCACGACGTGCTCTGCCCCTAGGCTTCCCTAGCATGCGGACGTCCTGAGGGCTGGGAGAAAAATGGAAAATCTGCACCAGGCTCCCGTAGACAGGAGCCGGTCGACCTGAGAACACCCATAAATAGGCTCCATAGAAGGGGCTGGCAAGCCTTCTGACGCAGGCTTAAGAACTAAGAGAGGGGAATGTGGGTCCCCCCCGCTCCGCCCCGTCCGGGGGGGGGGGTAAACCGAGGCAGGATGGGGACAGGCTGGCCGGTACCTTGAGGGAGGTACCTGGGGCGGGACTACGGGAGCATACACAACCTAGGGATCCCAGAAGAGAGGAGCCTGGTGCAGCGAGGAGGGTAGCAAAAAAAAAAAAAAGAAGCATGCTCATTGTTCAGGTAGTACAACTGACAATAAAGCAAAGCTGTTTTTCTAGCCATCACACACACACACACACACACACACACACAGAAACACACATTTCCTACAGCACTCTTTAAAAATCTATGACTGAGGGCACTTTGCAAAAACTAATAAAGGGAAAGGGATCTCTTGACTAAGAAGCTATTCCTTAACTATTTAGTTTTTGTGAATCAGTTTAGTATATTAGGCAACAAAAGCACCTATTTTCTGGAAGGACCTGGGGTGAACAGAGCTTACAAGGAATTTCATGTTGCTCTACACTCATACAACCTACGTGGCCACTGCCACCCCTCCCTCAGCCACTTTATACACCTGACCCAAATGGACACAGTCACGAACGCAACTTCATACAATGACTTAAAGGGCCACTGTTGCCCCAGCAATTTCATACACCAACCCAGAACAGCCTGTATCACTGCTTCTCATCCATTTCATATGCCTCTGATGCCCCCAGTCATTTTATTAAGGACAATGATTCTCTATTTTCAACTGAAAACACTAGTAACAGAATTTGTCATGTTTAAATCAACACCTGGGAGTCAATTTTTCAGGAAAAAACTCTCTGTACCAGCATTTTGGACAAACCCTTTCATCTTGAGTTGATTTTTTGTACAAAACATACTGATATGCCCTCAGCTAGGGGGAGGGAAGAGTGGAGAGAACATTTCCAAGATTTTGCCAAATGAAACTGTCCATTTTTGAAAATCACTGGCTCTACTTTATACACTGACCTACAGCATCACTGTCACCCCACACCAGTCACTTCATACACCAACCCAAATAGCCACTGTCACTCCACCATAGCCACTTCATCAACTGACCTAAAGGGTCGATGTCACCCTGCCCCAAGCCACTTCATACTCTGACCCAAAGAACCAGCTTCACCCTTGCCCCCAGTTGCTTCACACATTGACCCACTGTCACCCCCATCCCCAGCAACTTCAATTCATACACTGACCCCAAGGGCCAATGTAACCCTGACCCAAAGCCACAAAGGGCCACTGTCACTGCAGTCATTTCAAACACCAACCAAAAGGCCATAGTCAGCCCTGCCCCCAGCCACTTCATACATCGACCCAAGGGGCCACTGTTACAACAGTCACTTCATACAATGACCCAAAGGGCCACTGTCACACCAATCACTTCATACAATGACCCAAAGTGCCACTGTCAGACCAACCACTTCATACAATGACCCAAAGTGCCACTGTCACACCAGTCACTTCATACAATGACCCAAAGTGTCACTGTCACACCAGTCACTTCATACAATGACCCAAAGTGCCACTGTCACACCAGTCACTTCATACAATGACACAAAGGGCCACTGTCATACCAGTCACTTTATACAATGACACAAAAGGCCATTGTCAGACCAGCCACTTCATACAATGACCCAAAGTGCCACTGTCACACCAGTCACTTCATACAATGACCCAAAGTACCACTATCACAACAGTCACTTCATACAATAATCCAAAGGGCCACTGCCACACCAGTCACTTCATATAATGACCCAAAGTGCCACTGTTAGACCAGCCACTTCACATGCCAACCCAAAAATTTCAATATCAACCCCTACCATAGACACGTCATGCAGTGACCCAAATTGGTCATTATCACTCCTGCACCCAGCCACTTCATATGCTGACCCAAAGCACCACTGTCTTCCCTATCCCAGACACTTCACCAGGTCACCTAGTTTCCCCCTACTTTACTAGAAGAACCCGTTACTGCAACTACTTGAACCCACAACCTACCTTTTTTGCCATTCACTTTTTTGGTTTCTGCCCTTGGAGAGCTTCTATCAAGTTTTAAAGACTTTGGGACCCACCATCTTGCAGCTTTCAGGAATGGAGGAGACTTGCTCATGGGAAATACCCATCTGATATGAAAACATTCTACCAGACTATAACTGAAATGGTAGTGGTGTTTTTTTTATTTTGTTTGTTTTGTTTTATTTTGCTGTTTTACTTTCTGCTTCCTTAAACTGAGACTCAAGAAAAAGAGGTGCAGAGACTAGGGACACCGATTTTTCTATTAAAAAAATGGGCAATTTAGTTTTTAAACTCTTGAAGTCACCCCAAAAAAAAAGGCTGCAAATCATCATGCTCTGAACTAAAAATGTGGGGCAATTTTTTCTGGCCCACACATTTCTCAAAGTGTGGTTTTATATATGGTTCAAAGTGTGTTTGTTGTTGTTTTGTTGGTAATATGGAATTGACTCAAGTGGTGATTAAAAAGAGCTAATTCAGTTTGTACTGTAATCCCAGTTTTATGTTTCTGTGGACCAAGTGTGGCCTAACAGACATACGAAATTTGCTAAAGTTCATTCCTGGCAGTAAAGCCTTATTATTCTATAAACTGTATTTTACATTGTTCGATCCAACTAATCTGGATAGCAAACCTGCTTAAGGTAAAAAAGCAATCAATTTTAACTGCAGAACTGGAGAAGCAGATAATGCATTTGCTTCAGCTCAGGAGTTAGGAAATCTTTTGCTCAAGGAAGATGACTAACGCACTATTTCTTATCAAGTGAGTTTCATTTCTGCAGAATCATGATGACAAAGAAAATGTACTTCCACACCAGATACATTTTTAGGTGGACAGGTCATATGTGTACTTGCCCAGAGGGCTACAGAAAGCACACAGAAATGACATGGAGTGACAACATATTCCTACCTCAACCATACAGCAACAGTTAAGTCCTATCACCTTCTGATTTTCCCTGTTTTGTTTTTTTTTGCCTCTTTATTAACTCCAATCCACTGCAACTGGCTGATCGTAATAGAGTTAGTGATGTCAAAGAACTCTGCTTTCCCCAACCTCAAGTAACCATCTATACAACTATTCCTTTTGGGAGGGCTAAAGCTTGAGGTTCAATGTGGGGGAATAGCTCCTCCCACATTCCCCTTAAAGGCCAGCCTTCTTCAGTAGTTCCCTGCTTAGAGCACTGTGAAACGCTGCACTCTGGGCTCCCTGTGAGGCTCGTGGGCTGAGCCTCCTCCTCTTTTCTCTGCTTTTGCTGTCCTCCCCTTGCTTGTCCCTTTGTATCTGTTTCTTCTGTTTGTTTCATGGTTGTGGTTTCGTCCCCCCCCCAGCCGACTCCCCGGCCTGTGCTTTCTTACCTCCCCCTCATTCGTATGCCTTCCTGCTCTTGCTTTGCCTCCTTCATTCTCCGTACCCTGCCCCTGCTCCTCTAGATCTCTCATCTTTCTGCCGTCCTCATTTGTTGTTTTGGGCTTCTCTTTTCCCCCACCATCACTGCTCCTTCCCCGCGCCAGTGCTTCCAAAGCCTGACGACATCCCTCAGCACTCCACTTCTAGCACCAGCCCCGGTCTTCTTCCTCCTTCATTTCCATGCTGTTTACTCCCTACCTATGCTCATTTCTTTCCACCAGTTTCTCTGTTTGCCCCTGGACTTCAGCCCCATGGGTGCTGATGCTTCCCTGATGTCCTGGCCGTGAGTGCTTCGCATCCTGGTGCCTATTTTCATCTCAGCCCTGTTACGGCACTCGCTTACAGCGTGCCCTCCGAAACTCCTGTTAGCAGTCACTGGTGGGCACTTCTCAGCCCACATATTACCACCTGGCCTCTTATGCTTTTCATTCCCTAGCCTACTTTTGTTTTATTTGTCCGCTCTCTCATTTACTGGATTCATTACTCAAAGACCATATCCTATTCTGGCTATACAACTCACATTGCTCTCATCTTTTACCTAGTATGGATAGGTCATTTGGATTCCACGAATTTGCATACAGTCAATTGAGGAATCAGCATTTATAGCACTTTTCATGCACTGTATGTCCCAAAGTGCTTTGCAAATGGTGCTGGACTGGTAGTGAAGTGACTGGATGTGATTCCTTGGTTCTTTCTCCTGCTTGCTGCAGCCCTGATGCATCTACCTCCTAATGTCCAGCATGTAGTTTATACATTTACCCTGTTGTACCCATCATACTTCCTACCATTCCAGCCCTCAACATCACCTGCCTACTCCACCATTGCTGTTTGGGATCCTGCACAATCTTACCTCCCCCTCTGGATCCCCCATATTGTGTTCCCTTTGTCCATTCTTGTTGTTCCTTCAACTATTTCCCTGTCCTATGTGGCATTGCCTGCTATTTACCATTCCCATGTTTCGTTCATTTTCTCCCTTTCTGCTCATCATCTTCCTGTTCCCTACATGCATTCCCTTTGTACCGCTCCCTTCCATTTATTCCCTTTTCCTTCATAGCCATTGTCTGCCCTTTCCTTGTTCAGCCCATACCAGCAGTTTGTCTGGACTCCGTCCCTAACTCATACCTTCTGAGGTACTGAGCGAATGTAGACTTGCCCTATCTACCGGGGGATGGGATTCCATTATACTCACTACTACCTACTACTTATAAACCTGACATCCTCCATCCCTAACTCTGCATGGTGGCATTGAGTGAAGGTTAGCTCGCCCCGACTACCAGGGATGGGAGCCATGTCTGCAATCCACTGTGTCATATTTATGCATTCTTTACCTCATAGCAGTTGTTGCTTCCCTTCGAGAATGGGACCTCTTACTCCATGTGCTTTCAACATCCTACCTAAGCCTGGTGGCCTCGAGTCAGGGTCGTCTTGCCTTGACTACCAGGGGTGGGAGCCTGAATCCACATTCAACTGTTTCATCCTTATGCATTCCCTACCTGATACCCGGTTGCCACTTCTGTTCGAGAGTGGGACCACAGTACCTCATTTGCCTTTCATGTTGTAACTCTGCCTGGTGGCATCGAATGAAGGTCATCTAGCATGGACTACTAGGGATGGAAGCCTGTATCTGAAAATCCACTGTTCCAACCTTATGCATTCTCTACCAGACTACCCAGTTGCCACTTCCCTTTGGGAACGGGACCACTATACCCCATTTGCTTTCCACAGCCTTCCTCACCAGTCCCCATCCTGCACTTCCATGGATTCATCGTATACGTCCTTGCCTTGGCCTCCTCATGCTCGGGATTTGGACTCCACCAGCTTGTTCAGTCTCTACCACCAATCAGCTCAACTGTCTCTTGGACTTTCTTGCTGCTGGTCACCACTTCTGACTACTACGCTAGTTCACCTTCTCCTTCGGAAGTGGGAACCTCATGCTTCATCGCTGCAGTGCCTTCTGTTCTCTGCACTTGTTGTTCACCATCTTCTTCAGATGTGAGACTCTCATACCTCACTTTCATAGCACTTGGTACCTGACTTTGCTTCTTGATCTCCCATGGATCTGCCTCTCATAGCCTGCAGTAGCTTTCCCGCATTCCAAATCAGTTTGCTGTGGCACTGACACCAGTCCTGTTCCTTCCTGTCCCTGCGATGTCATTATCGCTTGGCCTATGCCATATTCTTCTAGGAATCCTTTCTCCAGTCCACAGAGATCCACTCTGGACTTTCCCTCCATCCTTGGATAGATGCCTTCTCCTCACTGCCCTGGCAGCTTGGGGCTTCTTCCCATATGCTGTGGCTCTTTTGGGCATTTCATACCTATCACCGGCCAGTATTCCTACCCAGTCAACTACTCCTCCTCCCATTCATCTATTTCATACTGCTATCTTGTCCATCCTAGCAGCTCCTATTCACTACTCTATGGAGCACTTGTTCATTTCACCCGAGGAAAACATCTTCTAGCAACATCCCTTGGACAACATGCCTTATAGATTCTTATATCACAATACTCCTTCCAGCGAAGACTTTCACAGAGAGCAGCTTCCCTTGATTCCTCAAGTCTGCACATCCGTAACTGACAAGGCTGTCTCACTATCCCAGTCATGCCTCTCACCAGGCCTATATCCCATTTCAGTACTAGGCACTCCAGGCATTCTACACCACTCTCACCTTCTCATTGCCACATCGGTCTATAGACTCCTTCAGAGACCCATATCCAGGCTTCCTGCAGCATTCAGACAGTGGATCGACCTGTAAGGCAAAACAGTCATTGCTACCTCAGCTCATGTCACTGGCAATTATGCCACAGCAATGCCCATATCTCCTTTTCCCCTCCAGCAGACCAGAAGGAGCCTATGCAAGTATCATTATGACATCAATACCCAAATCAACTCTCGAATTCACTGTGCTGAACTTCCAATTATTTTCATATACATTCAGTTACCATCTCTATTGCATATACCAACCTTCCTTCATTGGTCTAAAAACTTCCACGTCACCCCTCCTACCAGGTACCTAAAGATTCTGTCATATTCCTTCATCTTCTTCATGGATGCTTACATTACAACTTATCGCTCTCCGCTTAACTCCAAACCTTCAGACTCCAACGTGAATGTCAAACCTTTTATAAAGTCATTGTTTACCTTATGACTTCTTAACCCAGCATACTTCTCAACGTTCTAAGTCTGGCAGCAAATTTTATCAAATTAGGCTCTTCATTCTCACTTTGTCTCTGTAATTCCATGGATATTTCCATCATCACCTTGGAAACCTGGACAGCATTCACCCCTTTTTCAACTGGATCTACTCCACTTTTTGGGTCTGGATGCTCCTTCAGAATAGACCAACCTCTTCAACCTCAGAACCATCCTTCCAGAACGCATCATCCAATGGACTTTAATGATGGACTGTCATCTCTCCAAGCAGTTTGCCTTCATCGGAAAGTAGAATATGGTTGTTAGAACCTAGGTTTATCTCATCTTAGTTTGCCCGGAGGATCTGTCCTCAGAGGTTTCCTCCACCTGGGGGATTTTCTTCTCCTGCATGCTACTGGTCATACTCTCCGTGAACTGGAGGAGGTAATCATATTCTTTTGGACATTCATTGGTAATTCTTTTAGGCTTTCTATTCCCTACTCACTACCCAGGTTTCCTACCAAGGATGGGAATAGAGTAAAGCCAAAAGTAAACTACATTACACAAGTACTACTGACTTCATACACTATTCACCAAAACATTGAATGGGAGGGCTAAAGCCCGAGGTTCAATGTGGGGGAATAGCTCCTCCCACATTCCCCCTAAAGGCCAGCCTCCTTCAGCAGTCCCCAGCTTAGCATGTTGTGAAACACCCACCATCCACTCCTGCCTCCTCCTTCTCCAGCACTCTGCTCACCCTTGGTACTAGCTTTCTATTCCCTACTCACTACCTGGTTTCCCTACCAAGGGTGGGAATAGAGTAAAGCCAAAAGTAAACTACATTACACAAGCACTACTGACTCCATACGCTATTCACCAAAACTTTGAACATAACATTAAATGAGTTTGAGAAGTAGAAGAACTAATAAGAATACGGCCTCTACACATACATGTCATCATGTGTAGTCATCTCAAGCTGCCACAATGAGTGCTGCAGAAGCTGCAATGGGTATCAATGGATCAGAAAATAAAGATGGCTGTGGGACAGTCATCAGGTCATCGATACAAAAGGTCTGACCCTGGCAACCACTTGCCTGAACAGCATGCAAACACACACACACTGAAAAAGGCAGAGATGCAGTTGTGCGCCATTGTAGTCCCTAAGTGAACAACTGGCTAAAGTTGAGCTACGAGGTCCTACCGCACAGATCTGAACCCACGCATGGACCCCACCAATTATAACTACCAGAAACTGGCATATTTTCATCCCCCAAATCCCGCTTGGCTTCCCCCTTACTCTGATGCACCACCTGTCCCTCCCTAGTGCCTCTCACCATTGAAATTGCCTGTGTCGGCTACCACCACAGTGTGTTGTTTCAGCTGTTCCAGTGCACTATCCATTTTCACTTACTTCACTGGAGAGCCTGACATGCTGAGACAGCCTGCACGAGCTGTTTAAATAGCCAGGGTCGAACCGTGTGAGTGAGGCAGAACACTACGTGTGGGCCACTGGAGTGGGAAGAGCGTGTGCCCCCTTTGCTGATGACAACAGGAAACAGGCTGACAGAACTGAGGGAGCAAGTAGTTGAGCATTCAGTATTAAAGTGGTCAGTGGGAAGTGTGCTGCTGTATTAATTCTGAACGGAACTCCTCTCAAAGACTTAGGAAAGACATCCAATTCTATATGAGTTCAACATCTTTCATTATCTCAGTTACTGTGATGGACAAAATAGCACAGTGGATGCGCAGTGATTGCCATTCACCTCCACTATTTACAAATCCATCCAGTATCCGGTAAGCTTCTTTTATTCTACTGTGCTTGCAAGACACCTGCAGGGCTATGCCCACTGCAGCCATAAAAATGAGTGAATTTCCAACTTTGCTCTGTGACTTTGCCTTGTAAGTTCTCCTTTGGTGTTGCCTAGACAAGTTTTTGTGAAAATGAGGCATTTAGTAAACAACTTAGACTGAATGTTATATGGAAGAGCTTCTGCAGATCACATGGTACATCTCTATATAATGGCTGATTTGCCTCCTGTTTCTCATTTCTAGTCATACAGAGAGAGTGGAAAGAGCCTGTTCTGTACCAGAGGAAAAAAATATGTATCTCAAATGCTGCTTACAGCAATTTCATTATCTTTTTGTCTTTCTTGTACTGTACTTTAACTAGGGAAGACTATTTTAATAGATAATCTTTATTTTGAATCTATTTTTAGATCTATTTGTTAGTTTTATTTTCCTCATTGTCTTGAATCTTTTCCATCTCTTCTGTCTTGCTCTCTCCATTTTTGTTTGGATTGTGATGGACAGTCATCATGGAGGTGTTTGCACCTATGGTGGTGCCATAGCTCTTCTCAGGTCTGGCTTTTCTGGGGAGTATGCCCCCCATAGCACCTTACCTGAACCCAACCATGCAGTAGCAGTGGCAGCAGCAACTTCACCTGATGCTCCAACAGGGCCATGCCCGGAGGAGGAGGAGGAGGAGATGAGTCTTGGCCTAGACCAGCAGCAGCAAGCACTAGAAACTACTAGTAATGAGGAACAGCAGCCCTCTGTTCCTCTTGAAACTGAGCAGCAAGAACCCCTGTGCTCCCCCATTGTGGTTCCACCACCATCCCCCCCATCAGATGAGCCCCACTTGTTATCCTCAGGCCCCTATGTTCCTCCAGCAGCAGCAGCAGCTCACCTGTACTGCCAGTACCCCAAATCTTTCCTGGTGAGACACTTTTTTACCACTGACTCTAATGAACAATTTATGCAAGGCCCAGGTCAGCTGGGGCAAGCAAGGTACTCACTTGAGTATTGCAGGTCAAAGAACACATTTAAAAATAAATCACCAGGCTGAATGGGAGACATGACAGAGAGAAGTAGAGAGTAGTGGTGGTGGTGGTGAGGGTCCATCTGTGCTGGAAGAGGTCCCATGAACAGGGCATCAGGAAGTTCATATCACATAGAGGGGAAGCAGGCAAACGCTGTTGAAGTTGCTGCCTCATTGGTTCCACTTCAAGCTGCTGAACCAGCAGCAACAACATCAGCACTGGAGTTTGCTGGTCTAAGGGAGAAAGTGGGGGACCTCCATTGCTGACTCACAGACATGGAGCAGGATATCAGAATTATCCATTGCAATCAGGAGGAGCTGCTCAAGGGGATGGCTGAGCTCTGCCATGGTGGTATAGGTCCTGATGGTAATGGTATTTCATGAGCTTGGCACTTGTCACTTGCTTCAAAATATTAAAACAGGTTAAATCCTTATTACTATTTAACTATTTCCTATTTCCTTTTTAGTTTTTCCTTTCAGCTATCCTGCTTGTTTGTTTTCCCCAAAAAAACTACCAAAAAATTTAAAAATATAACAAATGTAGCTCTACTAGCTAACTGCATTGTTTCACTTAATGTTCCTTCTTTTATCTGTACTGTTGCTACTGTCTTTAAAAACAAAAAAAATAAAAAAACTTATATTTCCTGCCTATATTTTCTTGACACCTTTCATCTCTATTTCTGTCTCTTTCCTTATTTTTTTTCAACTACCAAACTAAATATGTCACACTCTTCTTCCAGAATATTTCTTTAATGAGCCCCAAAATTGGACAGGCTGCTACATGCTGCCTCACAGTAGTTCACAGTGTGTAAGTGCCCCAGACACTCTTGCTGTAACACGCTTTGTGTTAATTGTGTGTTACTCACAATTCACATTTATTCTGCAAATTCCAGAATTTTCTTGTAGTGCCAAAAAATATTGGACAGACTGCTACATCCTGCCGCATGATAGTTCGCAGTGTGTAATCATTCCAAACACTCTTATAGTTTATGATGGAAAGTTAAATGTAAAAACAAAAACAAGGTGCTGTGTCAGCACGTGGTCTGAAAGCAAAACAAAATGGTTATATTAAATGCATGCTGAAAATAGAAAATAGAGTTAAAAATCTACAATTTGACCTTGGGTCTTCTTCAGGAAATATCTAAAAGAGAAAAAAAGCAAAGTTAGTGTAGGGTGAATGTAAAATAAGGGATATATATGTGAGGAAAGAAAAAAGGGGAAGGCTCTGGGAGAAGAAGTGGTAAATGGCAAGATTAAAAGAGAATCTGTGAAACGAAAAGATCATGATGGGAAAGCCAAGGCATAATAGGAGTGAATGAGCTAGAGAAGTCCCCAGGTGGGGACTAATTAACAGGGCCTAGTAAGAAAGCTGAAAGGTGACAAATGTGGGGGAAGGAGACAGAGATGGAGACATATAGTGAAAATGAAAAAGAAATTAAGTGTGTACAGATACAAACAGACTTTAGGGAAAACAGTGGCTGACAGATGTTGGCAGAAAATAAGTCTATCATTTAAACTGGAGGGCTGCTGGGAACCAAGGTGGATGGTCAGCTTGGTTTCCATGTTTTTCTATGGTCATAATCCCAGAAGTCCTGCTGAAGGACACAAGCATAAAGGTCATTGACACTGTGGTCCCTGGAGATAAAGTGGGATACAATGGGTTTATCAGTGTCTCCATTCCTGACTGCCCTGTAATATTCCCTGAAATGGTCAGCAAAGCATCTACCAGTCTCTCTGATGTAAATAGCTGCACATTTCCTGCAAAGAATGCAATATACCGCATTAGTGGAGGTGGAATGTTGTTAGGGATGGAAATCCATCCCTTCAAAAACCTTGTTATGCTGCACTAGCCACATCAGCTAGTTTGTTACGCTGCACTAGCTACATAGCTAGTGCAGCATAACAACTTAGAACGCGGTCAAGCGTGTTTGATACACAAACTTCGCCCGGTTCAGACGGGGCTGCGGCGGTGAGCGATACACCAAAAGAAAGCATTGCAAAGAAAAACAATAAAAAAGTAAGGAGCAATTAATTTAACATGGCTCTAATGAGACTCAATTTCGGTAGGATAGTGGACCATACATTATAAAAGACAATGTATGGTCGGCAATCCATAACAAGAGGGAGTAGCCATCTCAAGGTTGCCATGGCAACCAAAACCTCTCGAGCTTCAAACGGTCGACACTGGCAACCAAATTTCTACCCATACTTTTTATGGATAGCCTACCATACATTATCTTCTGTGTTGTAATGTTCACTGTGTTAATTGTGCATTAATCACAATTTACTTTAATTTTGTGAATTCCAGAATTTTCCTATAGTGCCACAAAAAAAAACTGGACAGGCTGCTACAGGCTGCCACATGATAGGTCACTGTTTGTAAGTGCCCCATACACTGTTGTTGTAATGCACTTTGTGCTAATTGTGCATTAATCACAATTAACATAAATTTTCTGAGTTCTAGAATTTTCTTGTAGTGACCCCCCAAAATTGGACAAACTGCTACATGCTGCCAGTCCCTGCCACACAATGGCTCACAGTGTGTAACTGCCCCAAACACTCTTGTTGTAATGCACTTTGTGTTAATTGTGTGTAAATCACAATCCAAGATTTTTTTTGAAAAGCACAATATACATACATTTTATATTCCAATATTTTCAAGCATGAGTGAAAGAATAAATAGGGTACAATGCCAAATGCATTGCTGCTGTGAATTTTTCTGACAATATTAAATTAGATGTGTTTGCTTCCCCCAAGTTACACACTGCTGCTGCTAGCTGGTGGTGTGCGAGTTTCTACAGCAAGTATCAAGATGCACTTTAGTGGCTGGAAAATAAAAATACATTTCAATGGCTTAAAAAATTTGCTTGACACCCAGAAATGAGATGTGCTCCAAGAAGTGTTATATGCTGCTGTTGCTGCTAACTGTTGCTGCGCTAGGTGACTATTTAGATGTACTTTAGTGCCTAGAAAATGAAAGTGAATTTCCATGGCTGGAAAAATGCGCATGATGTGCAGAAATGAGATGTGCTCCCAGAAATCTTATATGCTGCTGCTGCTGCCAGCTAGTGTGGTGCGAGTCTTCACAGCAACTGTCAAGATGTACAGTGTTGCCAGGAAAATAAAAATGCACTTCTGTGGTTGGAAAAATTTGCATGGCACCCAGAAATTAGATAAGCTCCCAGAAATCTTATATGCCGCTGCTGTACTTTGTGAATGTAGTCTACGACAACTGGATCTAGATGGTGATCTTCAACTCTAGTATCACTTTGTTTTGTAGTGACCTACCAGCAAAGATAAGTACCGTATTTCACCATTTAGAAGCTGCAGTTTCTATTACATTATTCTTTTTTAACGTGAGGCTTTACTTTGACGGCGGTTACTATTTGAGGGCAGCTTATATTACCAAGCATATGGTAAGCTGTTTCATACTGTGCTATTTTGTTTCATTCGGCACTGCTCTGTATGTCAAACCTGTAATTGACTTGATTAACAATGACATTTAAAAACTCAGGTAGCATAGCCTGTAGCCCTGTAGCAGTTGTCAGTAACTGTACTCTACAATGGCAAAAAGTTGTCAATCGTGCTGAACAGGAAGGTAATCGCCCGGTGGCGGAGGTGCTCAAAATAGATGAAAAACAAATTTGTGAATGGCGTAAGAATAAGGAACAATTACAAGCGATAGTAAGTGAGTCAGGCAGAGGCTGGGTAGACCGCTTCTTGTCATGGTGGGGGTTATGATCAGACAGCACACTACAGTTGGGTGGAGACTACCTAAAGATTACCTACCAAAGGTGACAGAGTTTGTGTACTTTTGTGCCAAGCAAACAAAAAATGGCAATATCCCTGTGCAATGCATAGGTAATATGGACGAGACTGCCATGTGGGCTGACATGCCTGATGAAAAAATTGTAGAAGCTATTGGTGCAAAATCAGTCCCTTTACTAACTACCGGGCATGAAAAACAGCATCTCACTGTTTGTTTGGTAGCAATAGGAGATGGACTAAAACTCCCTCCTTTTGTGGTATTCAAAGGTAAACAAATGCCAAAGGAGGTTGCCAGCATTCAGGGAGTTTTTATCGCTATGTCCAAAAATGGATAGATGAATGAGGAACTCACACTGCAATGGCTTGATAAGGCATGCGGTGGAATTGCATTTCACAAACAAATGTTAGTGTGGGACACATTACATTGTCACATATCACCAGCTGTAAAAAACAGATTGAAAAAAAAAATACAGTGATGGCTGCAATCCCAGGCGGGTGTACCAAAATTCTACAACCCACAGACGTGTCATGGAACTCTCCATTTAAGGCACGGTACAGACAGTGCTATGATATATGGCTTGCCACCGGAGAGAAAAGCCGTACGGCAAGTAGGAACCCTAGAGCACCATCCAAGTTAAAAATGCTGGAGTGGGTGAAAGATTCCTGGGCAAGTGTGACTAAAGAAATCATTATTAAGTCGTTCAAGGTCTGTGGTAACACATCAACTGACTTAGATGCTATCAACTGTACCAGACAAGGCAGTGTGGCATTTGAAGCATGCCAAGCAATCAATGAAAAGCTGACAGCACTACAAGGTCTGTTATTTATGGTAGCCCCATCTCAGTAAAGGCATACTCGAAATTTTTCTAACCTCTGTCTTTTTTTTTCTTTCTAGGTCCAGGTTGTAGTGGCTCGACAGCGTAGGAATCGGACTTCACAAACCTTAGCAAGGATCCAGACACAGACAGCAGTGTGGAAGTAGACGCAGAACCAGATAGCGATGATGAACTGGATTAGACCATGCTCCATTGATTACTGTCCTAGTTTCTTTTACTTGCAGTAAAAAAAAAAAAAATAAAAAGATACCGGTAGTTGAAAAGGACTGTGTCTGCTTAGTTACTACGGTCTCAGAAGCACTCTACCATGTGGTAGCAACCACATATCACATGGTAGAAACCCGAAACCCCAAACACAAATGGAAACACGGAAGCTGTTCGATCTCGGTGTATCGCTGTTCAGGTTGTGGAGAGACTGAGGAAAAACTTAATTACTGGTAATGGCTGTGATTTAATAACTTAACTTTCAACTGTAGCTTCAACTTTATTTCAAGTGCCCCCTCCGAGTAAAAAGTAACACTCATAAAGCACAACACTCAGTCTCTGCTGATTAACAATGACACCAAACTTTCAGTGTTCAGTGTTCAAGTCCATTAGTGCTGCACTTGTTATTGATTACCAGTATTGGTTTTGCGGTGCTTTCTCAAAAATGTTCTACCTCGCTCTTGGGCTACTATTTGAGGGTGGCTTCTATTAACAACACTGAAATGACCTGCGGCTACTATTTGAGGGCAGCTACTAAATGGGGGCAGCTTTAAAATGGTGAAATACGGTATTTTTTTTGTCTGTTTTTAGGTTGTGGGAGTGGGAAGGTATTTGAAACCACTGTATTTCTAACCATCTTTTGTCACTGTTTCTCTCTTTAGAGGTATTTATCACAAGGTTGATTGAATACTGTTGGTGCATGGGTCCTACCCAGATGTGGTTATTTAATTTTGGAGTGTTTTTTTATCATAGAATGTAAGTATTTTCTTTTTCATTTTTTTTCTTAAATCATATCCGTACCCATATATCACTGTATAACCGTTGTCTTCCATTTCTCTTGTTTCAGATATTTTTTCAATGCGTGATAATTTCAAATTATACAAAGAGTCAGCAGCATCAACTGAAAGACTGTTATATATGCTTGGTACAGAGAACCAGATGACTTTAATAGCATCACATACAGGGGTGGAGAAGCTAGAGGAAAAGGTCCACACATTAGTCGGCAAGGTTGACCACATCAATGATCTGGTGCAAAGTAGAAGATTGCAGTGCTTGCTTGCTTGCTGTAGGAGGACAAGGAATTCATCTTCATGGCAGAATGTATACAGATCTGACGTGAATACAAGGTAGAAATTATTTAGACTGCAACATGCTTCATACTGGGTTACAGTACACCTGTGAAAGGAAAATAAAATGAAAAAATTAAGAGAGAAAAGAATGCTTTGAAAGGATACCTACCATCACATTGAAATGGAATGAAGGTGCACCAAACAGAGAAGGCAGGGTACGAGAAGTCTTGTTTCCTGGATGAGAAGAAAGCATGATAGGAGGAGATCTGTGAAGACAAGGGAAAATTATGTCTCCATTACTAAAGTGGCCACTGTGGGTGTCTGACCACAGGGACAGTATATACGTTGTCCACTCCAAGTTGTACTATGCATGTCACCGTTGAAGAAAAAAGAAGTAATTTAGCCTGACTTTGCCACCATTGTGGCTGCACGATTGATCCGTTGTTCAATGACAATCATTCTACACTGGTCACCCTTTGTGGAAAAAAAAGAGAAATTATTTAGCCTGACTTGGCATGGCCACTGTAGCACTGTTTACTTGTGAAAGGAAAAAGTGAACAATAAAACTTAAAAACACTTACCATCAAATTAGTAATGGCCATGCTATTTACTGGCAGTGGCACAATGGAGGAGTCACACAGAGTGGTGGTGGAGTTAGACCCACCTTTAGTCTGTGGCTTCTCATGTGCTGTTTGAAGTGAGTGGGAGACAAAGAGAAATAAATAAACACAAGGTGGAAGCCCCCTCCTGTGTGATGACAGAATCACCGCCACAAGTGAGGAGCAGTAATGTGCAAACAATGAAAGTAAATTTACCACCACAACAGACAATGTTGGCCTTTGCTGGACTTCTGGTCCTACAGCTTTAATGGGCTGGCTGGCTGGAGTCTCAGCTTGTGCTCCAAATATGCATCTACCATGTATTGTGCTGCACACAATCCTGCTGCCTCATCAGCCTCCTCCTCTTTTTCCTCCATGTCTGCAATTCCCACCTGGCACAAAGCATCTCAAAGTGGATTTGTTATCATGTTTTTCTGTCACTAGGCATGTTTTTAAGCCCATTTAGCTGATGTGGTAGCAACACCCAGTCTGTGATCACTTTCATGTTGTGCCTTACATAACTGTAACATCTGTGCCCCATGAACCTGTCTTCTTAGCTGATCAGTTAGGTTTTGTACCTCATCACAACCTCCTTCAAGTATTGATGACAGGCCTATTTTATATTGTAGGTCCATCATGGTGGCAATACCAAAATCTGCAGACTGCAGAATGCTAGAAATATGGGTATTGCTGTCAAATACATGCAGCATGTATTCCATTAAGACACGGCTTCCACTATCACTACCTGCCTCTAGCACCTGCTATACATTTAACAGCATCTGCCTCAGCGCCGTAAGAAGTGGAATATCCTGACTGATACAAGGAGTAGCCCCACTCACTGCCTGTGTGGCATGTTCAGATGGCCCTAGAATCATGATCAGGCTATTAATTAGTCTCCACTGACATGCTGTCAGAGACACTGATACTCTGGAACTGCCATGGCTTGTTTGCAGCAGCTGGTATTTGGAGATAGCTTTGCACTGCTTGTACAAGTGTTCAATCATGTAGAGTGTTGAGTTCCATCTGGTGATGACTTCCAGCTTTACACAGTGCTGTAGCAGTTTGTTCTAGTTCTTCAAGTGCCTTAGATGGTCATAAGCCTTTCTGGAATGAGCAAAGTGGGCACAGATGCTATGGGACACAGTCAACATGGACCTGATTTTAAGTTATGATAGAAACTCCTGCACTACTAGATTAAGACAGTGTGCCATGCATGGAACCTTGAGAAACCAACCATCACAAATGCATTTGAGCACATTTGAGCCATTACTGCTTGCAATGAAACATGGTTTCAGAGGATGTGGGTGCAGTCACTCATCAGTCTCAGCCAAAAGCAGTTCTAACATTTTCTGAACAGTGTGTGATTCACTTAGACTCTTCACTGCCAGTGTGGCATTCTGGCAAATGCCTGGAATGTTGCTACCACCAAAGTTTCATACATTTTTTTCTCTCCAGTCCAGCATCAAATACTACCCCAGGTACTTGTGCCCAATGGACTGTAATACATAGGTAAGAGCTACCAGATGTTTGGCCACTGATCCACATGGGAGCTGCAGCAAACTTTTACTCCATGGGGGAAACTGACACAAAGTCACCAAATTCGCCCTGCTGAGTACTTCGCGTAATTTAAAAACATTACCCAGAATTCTCCATTTATGACTTTGCCTTGCTTTGTTTTTTTTTTAAGTGCAAATTGCACTTAAAAAAATCCAAGCAAGTAGATGCTACAATTGGGGAATTCATCTCTGGTGGTCTCGTGCCCACCCCCAATCCCAGTGTTAAAAAAAAAATATATATATATATATATACACACACACACACACACACACACACACACGACTTTAAATAAATGTCCCAAAATCATCCCTGGTGTCTAGTGGAACCCCCTTCCCCCAACCCTTCAGGTAGTACCCTCCACCACAATAAGCCAGTCCACCACTCACTCCCCCAGCGACCACTCTGCCCAGCCCACCCTCGCCCCCCAAGGGGCCACTGGCACAGCCCTCCACTCACCTCTGTGGATGGCAGACCCAGTGACTTGCAGCGCACTCTCTGCCTGAATGAATGAGCATGTGCTTGTGCAAGCACATGCTCATTCATTCAGAGTCAGTCAGCTCCAGTGAAGCTGATTTAGGGTCCTGCAGAAGGGATGGGGCTGCTCTGGGCTTTATGGGGGGCGGGATGGGGAATGGCATTGTGGACTCCTCTGGGTCCACAGTGCCATTGTTCATCCCATCACCCCCTCCAAAGCCCAGAGCAGCCCCAATCCCTTCTGCAGTGCCCCTAAAATCAGCTCCACTAGAGCTGACTGACTTTGATTCATTCAAGCATAGAGCGCGTGGCAAGTCACTGGGGCTGCCGGTCGCAGAGGTGAGTGGAGAGCTGTGCCGGTGGCCCCTTGTCGGGTCAAGGTGGGCTGGGCAGAGTGGGGTCTGGGGGAGATGAGTGGTGGACTGGTTTATTGTGGTGGAGGGCACTACCTGAAGGTTTGAGGGGTCCACTAGACACTAGGGATGATTTTGGGACATTTATTGAAGGTTGAGAGTGGGACTCGAGTCCCGAGTGGGACTCACTGGACTGGAGTTTGGATAGAGCAAGCAGGGTGGAGGGGGTGCACTAGACATTTTTGGGGCCAGTGATCGGTGGTGTGTGGTGGGGTTCTACTAGATAGGAATATATATGTATATATATATATATATATATATACATTGTTTTTACTCTGGGACTGAGAGGGCACTAGACCACCAGGGATTTCTATTGAGGAGGGGTTGTGGGGGGTGTGGGTTGACACAAAGTGTGGAATTTTGCATGCAAAATTACATACTTTGCCTTTGATCTAGGCTACGCAAAACAACAAATTTTGCAAATTGTTCTATGTGTATTAAGTGCAATTTGTGAAATTCCCCCATGTAGCCAATTTTGTGGACTTCATGCACCACTAGTCGACATATCCATATTAGGATGTGTGTATGGTGAAGCTGAATGCTGTAAGGCATGTATTACTGTGCATGTCACAGTCCTATAAAGCTCAGGAATGATATAAGTGGAGAAATAGGTTTGTGACAGAATCTGCCATTTTGGACTGGCACATGCCATCAACCTTTGAAATCCAACATTCTCCACAAAAAGGAATGGCAATAGATCTATTCCCAGCATTTCAGTAGTTGCTACATTCAGTTCCTGTGTAATAGCATGACTGGGTGGGTATTTGGTATGATGATCAAACATGCTAAGCAGTGTAGATTGCACCTTGCAGGGTGTTGGGATAGCTAACAGCTGGACCCTGTGCACTGGTGGCATGGCTGGTGGGGTAGCATTTGACTCAGGGGCTGAATGAATGAATGAATAAATGAATGAATGAATGAATGATGTGATGTTTTTGTGTTTTATGGACTGAAGTTGATGTGCTTCAGTGACTCTGGCTGCTAATACTCAAATCACAGCTGCTACTACTCAAGTCACCACTGCTACTATGGCCACTACTAGGTAATATCACAGAGTTCTCCTCTTCATCTCTGTAGTAGACCTCTGCAGCCATTTTTGACTCCACTGGGACTGTATTCATCCACTTCAGGATGCTTTACACAATGAAGATGATAAGGAAGAAGGCCCCCTTGCGCTCGCTTTCCTTTGGTGCTGAGTCCAGCTTAACAGATGGCCGGACTTGAGGTGTGTGTTGCCCACCAGCGCCTAGGTGACTTCCCTTTTTCCCATGGCTAACACACACTTGACATAGGTGGCAGATAGCCACTGTTTCATCAGCTGGGTCCAGGATGTAAAAATGCCAAACCAGGGATTTTGTAGCCATTGTTTTTACATGGCGGTCGACTGGGTACTGGGACATTGGAGGGGTGGCAGTGGGTGTTTTGGAGGGGGGATGATTTCTGCACTGCTGTGACAGTAGGTGACTTGTGCTGTGTTATTGGCTCAACTGTGGTAACAGCAGTCACAGTTGGAGGACTGGGGCTTTGTTAATTCCCTGAAATAATTGTGCGGTACACAGTACCACAGGTTCAGCGGCATAGCCTTTACTTTTCTTTAGGTTTCCATAGAGGGTCCAGATCATCTTCCCCATCCCCACTGAGACTGATCACCTCCTCCTGAGATCTGTGTTCCTCCTCATCACCATCATCATCCTAACTTTCTCCACCCTTTATTTCCTTCTCAGCATCCTTGCATGGAGCAGTCAGATCTCCCGCATCAGACTGTGAATCATGCTCAAGCTCACCACCACCACCATCAACAATGTCAAGGGAATAACATCAACCACCACATCATCCTTAACCACATTTCCATATTCATTATTTCAGGCCACCTATCACTCCCAGTGTTTCACTGTCTTTATTACAGCTTTTCAAGAGGAAATGTTCCTAGGATAAAAGTATGTATAACAAGTTTTAGTCACTCACAGAAACACTATACAGTCAATAGGTCATTTTATTTTTCTCCACTAAACATAATCACTGTTTGGTGCTACACATTTAGTAAGCCAGAGTTTCCATACCTTTTAAAGTAGTTCTTTGGTCGCTCAGCAGATTGAGTGAGTGTTGGCTAACACTTCCAGTCACACTCAGACATGATGCCAAGTAGCTATGCCAGCTTGAGTGCAAGTCTGCCTTCTTGTAGCAGTGCACTAAGTGTGCGTCATTAGCGTAATGACAACATGTGATCTGTGATGTCAGATGCCCACAGTCGGGAGGACTGTCCCTACAATGTGGTACAGCCAAGTGCTGTAAATATCAGTGTCTCTGTAGATAGACAGAACCCACCACCCCCCCAGCCCAATAAGCAACAACTACAGGGGTAAGTAGATCTGTTAAAGTAAACGAAGTCAGGATTTTACAGCACTTCTATTTATACCAGTTCTAGTAATAAAAAAAGTAATTCATTTATAATATTACAACAATCCTGTGGTTTCAAAATAGCTCTTAAAAGATGCCTCTGTGGAAAACACATACGTGTTTTTTATCTGAAACATGGCCTGATACTTGTCATGTTAAAAATGTCAGCTCTGTAAATGCAATGGATGCATGAACTGTTCTACTATGGAATGTTTTCTGCTGCTTTGCATGTTTTCTGTGATATTGAAATGTCTGTAAACAGTCCTTGCTAACTCCTCTGGGTCACCCCTGAAATCGGTCTTGATTCGAAGTGGGCTTACCCGGTAACCAAAACACAAATAACTAAAGAAATTGTCAATGGGGTAGTTGAGAATAGCTCTGCAGGAACTGTCTAAAATAAATTTGTGTAGCTCTGGGCATCTTCTACATTTTCCACTTCATGGTGAAGAGCTACACTGTCCCTCATAGGGTGGAAGCAAGGGCTTCCAGGGCCAGAATTGTTAGTTTTGTTCTCCATCATTGTGTTTTTATTTTTGTTACATACCTTTTCAACAGCCTCTAGTATTGTGTCACCAAGATCTGCATGCCCCCAAATCTGATTTATTTTGGAGTCTAGCCACTGAACAGACTGCACAAGAAGTGTGATTAAAACCTCTCATCTCTACGAGAGAAGCTGATTCAGAGAGAGACATTTTTAGAGTCAGAATCACTTGCTTTTGAATTGTTGCCACAAGTGACATTGGGCAAGTCATGTTTTTGGATGCTGCTGCTAGTAGTTCCACTCATAGGCTCTGGATTAAATTTATAAAGGTACCAATAGGTCTCTTTAATAGGGTACTCTCTTCAGATGAAGACAATACAGGTTATTTTCTTTTCTGGGATTTACATGGCATTTGGGAACCTTTTCTTGTAGATTTTTACTGGTAGATTAAGATTTTATGCAGAATTGCAGATTTAAAAACAGAGCACTGCAGAGTACAAAGTTATTAGTGTTCACTACACAGGTGCCATCTTGGTCTTGAAGGCTCTTATTTTGTTAGTTGCTCCAAGAACAAGTGACCAGATAATATCAGTATTTATACAGCACAAGTGGAGATAAAAAAGATAAAACAGGTGATATCTTTGTAGCTAAAATCAAGATATAATATCTTGTTACTTTTGTCATAACTAATATCTTGAAGGTTAACTTCATCACAGTGGAGTACTGAACCAGTCAGGAAGTTGCTTTCACAATGCAGATGACATCACAATTGCCTAGTGGAACACGGAAGCCAGAAGTTCAAATCATAGTGAAATAGTTCAGTCCTCAAACAAACAGCAGGTTTAAAGGTTATGAACAGTAAACTGATTCAGCTCAATTTTCAAAACTGAAACATTTGCACAAGGTACCAGCACCAAAGGGTTTTGATGTAAGTGGCACCCTGCATCAACGTTTGGGGCTGTCCCAATTTTTCAAATGCAGGCTGCATCAAAATCAGGATGCTGTATGTCAAACCACCCTTGCGACAGAAGCACTGGTGCACCAGGTTGCAAAGGTGGTTGCACCTTGCAGGAGCTGCACCATCCACTTTTTTGCAATTCCATAAACCCTACCATGGTTGCAACAGGGGGCTGACTGTAGGCCAGCCAGAAGGTGGTTTAAGGACCATGTGCCAATGCTGAACAGGGCGATGAATGAGGGGGGACCTGAAAGGAGGGAACTGGGGGCAGAAGAAGCATGGGGGTGCCCTAGAGAGCATTGGGGGGACAGCAGCAATGTCCAGTTGCTGAGGTGGGGTGAGGGATCCCTCCATCAAACCCCACAGGTGCACCACATGTTTGATGCAACCCCACAGCTGCAGAAACTCTTGAGTTTTTGGTGCAGAGACCCCCATTTTTATAAAATAAGGCACTTGCAACAATCTAAAGGCTCGCTGAAAATTGAGCCCATATTTTATATATTAAATACACAATGGTCTGATTCAAAATATGCAGTTTATCATGACTTGTGAGGGGGCAAAACTTTCATTCATGCTTACCACTCATGAATTATTATTCTGTCCCCTTCCACTTAAAGATAAAGGGCCAGATTCTAGAAGGGTTACAGCTGGCATAACTGCAGTTGCACCAAGTAGAATGACACATGTAGCAACCTACGCCAGCAGTTGCAACATGCGCGATTCTAGAAAGTGGCTCATGAGCATGCTCACAGGCCACTTGCGCCGAATGAAGAAATATACACACATAAACCCCCTGCGACATGGCACTAGGGGGTTTACAGCAGCAGTTTCACACCATTCTAGAAGGGCAGCCATAAAGTGCCCACATTGGGATCCTACAAGAACCCTCCAGAGGAAATCCGGCAAATGTAGGTTACACCAGCATTTAGCTGGTGTAACCTACGGCCCCCCCCAGGGGTCCCGTAGACCTTGCTGCAGACATGCCACCATGCTGCGTCCCCCCACCCATGCCCTGAACCATGAGTCACTGGCCGCATACGTGGCAAAATACCTGCCCTGGTTGTCTAGCCGCCCCCCCAACTGTATAAAAATAAATAAGAACCCCTGTATCCCTGGTAGTCTAGTGGCCCCCCGAACTGTATAATAATTAACACGATCCCTGTATCCCTGGTAGTCTAGTGGCCCTCACCCAGCCGTGCCAGCCAACCCAGCATCCCCCCACCCATCCCCTGCCGGCGACTGGCACAGTCCACCTCTCATCACCACAGCCAGCCACCGACTGTGTTCAGTATCAGCATGTACTGTAAAGACGCGCTCAGATATTAATACCTTGGCATCACCCTGGACAGCTCACTTACATTCACACAGCACATAGGTAATGTGGCAAAAGCTGCCAATATATGGATTGGCCTGCTTCACAAACACAAGCATTGCCTGACCCCTGAAGCCCTCAGACTGGCTATCTATAGTTCTGTCATCTCCATTATTGACTATTGTCTTGCCATCTACGGCTCTGCCTCCCAAACTGCTCTCTGGAGGATATCAGTGACACTCAATAAAGCCTGTAGGCTCCTAACAGGTGCCTCCCACCTAAATCACACCTGTGACCTATATGCCCAGACTGGATGGCTTCCACTCATGAGCAGAATTCAATACCAGACCTGCCTACTTATCAAAATAATTATCCTTGGGCACATGCCGCCTGCAGTTGCTAAACTCCTTACCACCCACAGCAACATCCAACCTACACGGAGAGCTCTTCAACAGACGTTCCAGGTCCCAAGATGCCGGACCACTATGGGGCAAAGATCATTCTCACTCAGGGCTCCTCAGTGGTACAACACCCTAAGCATAGAAGCACTTACAGCTGTAACTCTAAGTCCCTTTAAAAAGGAACTTTGATGCTCCATTGCCTCAACCACGCAGTGTGACTGCCACTCCTAAACTATGGTCTTCACCTTGCATTGGTGACAATGGTACTCTGGATCTACTGCCTCCTTAATCCTCCTTGCTCACCCCCCCACACTCCTCCCTTTACTCACCACTCTAACAGCTGACTCTAGGCCCGAGCCACCATCACCTATCTCTTGTCACCTGCCCCTACTAACTGACAATGGCCTTTGCCTGCTCACTCATCTCTGCATCTCTCTTCTCCATTTGCTGTTCCCCTTCAAAATTGACTCATGCTGGCAATTGCTGAATCTCTCTGCAAACCACTGCTTAGTCAACCTTGAGTGTAATATTTGTAACTATTGTTTCCTTTGTATTGTCGTTACCCTACTTCCTTTGACGTGGAACCTTTGTAAATGAGCAGTCCCTGCTCAAAGGTATTTGTAATCCTAGAGTTTACTAAAATTAAAAAATAAAATAAAAAAAATACTGTGTAAGAGTTGAACATTTTAATTTGAACATGGTTTGATAGAATCACCCACTTAGTGCATATTCCAGCATCTATGGAAGGACATCCATTAACCCTGTAGAGGGCGTTCAGTTTAGTGTAGATCACAATAGCAATACTTTAGATGTGTAAGTAGAAATATAGCTGTTGGCAAAGCAACAAAAATGTTGGTATTTGTAGTGTTGCACACTTCTAAGTGTGACAACTTCAAGAGACCTGGGGCCTAATTCTCAATGTGGGCTTGGATCGGCACAAGCTGTGGCAAACATTAGCTTACACAAAAGCCCAGTGTGCCAGGGACCCTGCGCCCTATTCTCTGTTAGGCAGGGTCCCGGCTGCTAAGTCCCATGGCTTGTGGCACTAGGCTATGGAGCTGCAGGGCGCTGTGTGTGTCAGCCTAGTCCCTGTTGGGCTACCACCCCGATGTGCCCCATTAAATCTCATATAATAGTAACTCCTTCATTCATGACATAGCGCCCCCTCAACACCCGATCCCGTAAGAAATAGCTCCCTTCCCCCATCTGATGCTGCCCCTTATTAATATATAGTAAGTAGTACCCCAGTCCCTGGTGTTCCAGTGGCCCCCAACCCCGATGCTGATCCTGTAAGAAAGAGATTCCCCCTTTCCCTGCCCGATGCCACCCGTTCCGATGCTGATCCTGTAAGAAAGAGAATCCCCCTTTCCCTGCCCGATGCCACCCGTTAGTAATATAATTAATAATTCCCTCTTCCCTGGTGTTCCAGTGGTCCCCCTCCCATCCCCGATGCCACCTGTAAGTGATAACTATGAAAGATATCCCTGACCCCTTCCCCGATGTCACCCGTAACTGATAAATCCCCATCCCCTTCCCTGAAGCCACCCATAAGACATAGTAGTAATAATTCCCCCGTCCAACTCCACAATGCCGCTCATTTATGTACAAAACAAAACACACCCATGCCTGGTGGTCTGGTCCCCCCCACCCCAGCAGGTACTGCCCACCAACCTGCTCTTCCCATCCTCTGACAGAGCTGGGATCAGCACAACCCACCTCACACCTCCGCAGCCAGCCCCAGCTGAATGGTTACTGAGTGACTACTGTAATGTATATGTGCTGAGTGCATACACTTTACAGTACGGCATTCGGTGACAGTGTAGTCGGGGCCAGCCATGGAGGTTTGAGATGGGCTGTGCTGGCTCTGGATCTGTCAGAGGATGAGGGGAGTGGTGGTGAGCAGTACCTGCTGGGGTGGGGGGCACTAGACCACCAGGCATGGGTGTGTTTTAGTTTGTACATCGAGCAGCATCAGGAAGGGGGACAGGGGAACATTATTACTCTATCTTATGGGCAGCATTGAGGGGTTGGGGATTCATCACTTACAGGAGGCATTGAGCATTGGTGAGGGAGTCAGGGATATCTTACACAGTTATCACTTACGGGTGGCATCAGGGACAGGAGGGACCAACGGAACACCAGGGATTGATTGTATTAATAAAAGGGCAGTATCTGTAAGGGATGGGGGCTCTCTTTCTTATGGGATTGGGCACTGTGGAGAGGGCCACTCAGACCATTAGGATGGGGCTTTCACATGTATGTATTACAGTTGGCATGGGGTATGGGGGAGTGGGGACCTCTAGATGCCGGGGAGGGGTTCCAGGTATTTATTTCATATCCTCAGTTATTTATTTCATGTACTGCCATATGGGGATCAGTGAGGGGGTGACCACAGCACATTGTCACATACAGGGAGGTCCCCCAGAGGAGAATATTCGAAGTACCCTTAGACCAGCCCTGGCTGGTCTAAGGGTACTTAGAATTTCTCCCTCTGGTTCTGCAGATACAGAATCTGTGAATCGCATTTTCAGGAATATGGCAGCTTACGTCGGCCACACGCCCCCTATAGCCATGTTGCAGCTCATTTTTATTGATTTATTTATTGTAAAATCCGAATTACAACCTTTGAGCTAAAAGCTCATTTACAAAGGATCCGCATCGAACAGAGGGTGGGGGAGCATCAAGGACATGGACAATGGAGAAAAAAAGAAGCAGCTAGAAGGCATTGTCAGTTACACATCATTAAAAAGGCTAAACAGCATTACAAATAGAAGGTTGGGGAGAGACAAAATACATTGCAAAAGCCATCACTTAACTACATAATACAGAGGAAAATAGTCCCTTAACAGATTAGGTGAGTAAAGTGCAGATTCCAACTATGTTCAAAGTATGAGAATTCCCAGAATGCAGTTATGGAGCTTAGATAGGTTCCCAGAGGGAACAATTGATGTCACCACCAACAACTACAGCCATTAAGGGAGAGTAGGCTACAGGCTAGATGGGTGAGGGCAAGAACACAATGGTGGGTGATAGCTTAAGGGTCACGGGGGCTAAGCAAGTGTGGAGATGGGGGGTATGGAGGATCAGGAGGGCTACGTGGGTGAGAGGGTGGGGGAATGGTGGACCAAGGGGTGGGTAGGTGGGGATTAGCAGGATATTCTTAGGAGCCACGGGTCACTGCAGCGAAGCCATATTGTATCAGGGGGCACCGGGAGGTCTAGAAATGGCTGGGGTGTTCTTTACAGCAACATTGTACTGGAGGGGAGATGGACTTCCAAATTTCAGATTTGAACTGGCCAGGGCAAGTAAGGCTAGTAGTGGCCTGGGGAGGTCATTTAGCCAAGTGGGGGCCCTTACTGCAAAGGCTTACCTCCCCAAGGCAGTTCTTCTGAAAGGTACTGCTAGGGTATGTCTTGTAACACTTCTCATGGAGTGCTCAGCCGGGACCGGATGGAATAAGGCTTGTAGGGAGGGGGCTGCAAAACCTAGAAGGGCCTTCTTCCCTAGAAGGCAGGAGTGGAGCTTGATTTGTTCCATGAGAGGAAGCCATCATGTCCCAATATAAAGATTGCACGTATGCGTAAGGCGATCTGCACCTAAAACAAAGCAGCATGCTTTGTTGAGGGTAATATGGACCCTGTGCAGGCTGGTTTCAGAGGCTGCACCATATACCCACATTACCATAGTCCAGGATGGGTAGAACTGTCACTCTTACTGCCTGGACCCTAGCCTCAGGTGTGAGGCAGAACCAAAGCCTACATAGGGCCCCTAACTTCCTATTGGCAGCAGTGGTAATATTTCATATATGTTCATTGAAGGAGAGGAACTCATTGATTGTAATCCCTAGGTACCAGAATTAAGGCACTTGCTCAAGGGTGGAGTGGGAGTTGCATAACATTGTGAAAGGAGTGGTACACCTCCTCTTCTGGCTTCCAGAAAACAGCCTTGACTTGTTTATTTTGCTGTTGAGCAATAGCAGGCTATCTTTGAGCCAATTCTGTAGGAGGTCAAAGTTGTACTGCATGTTCTTAATGAGTGCATCTTGGCAAGAGCCTCAAAAGAACACCACCATTTCATCTGCATAGAGCAGCACCCTGGAGGAGGGGCATGTTTCTGGAAGGTTGGTCACAAAGAGGCTGAACAGGAGTGGGCCCAGGATGGACCCCTGTGGGACCCCCACTGTGACTTCACTGGTCTCAGAGATGGCTCCATTGATTTTCACCTGCTGAGAGTGCCAGACAGGTAGCTGAAGAACCAACTGATCATGTTGGGGGATAGTCCAAGGCAGCTTAGTCTGTGCAGCAGCAGCTGATGATTCATAAGGTCGAAAGCCTTGGTTAGGTCTATGAAGATTTCTTTGACCAGTTGGCTCTGGTCAAGTGCCTTGTGAATGTGGTCTCTTCCTTTATAACAGCAAATTATGCCATGGTTTCCCTATGATAAAAGGGGAAAGCCAGTTATTATAGCACTGTAGCATCTTCAGACATGTGAGTGTTGCAGATATTGACATTGATAAGGAGGTCATTCACGAAGACAGCTGCAAGGAGAAAACCTAGAACAGAGCCTTGTGGGAACCCTGTTTCAGAAGGCAGCATATCAGAGGTCGCTTAAGCATTTTACAAATAAGATCTGAACTGATGAAATTGCAGACTAGCTTGCCTCAGGGAGTGGTGGATGCGCAAGATCTTTTAAAGACAGACTACACGGGGACCTGAATGCTATACCTTCATATGTTTAACATGGTAGACAAATTACAATGGGGAACAGCATCTATATTACTTGCAGTATCAGCAAGACAGTAGACATATATAAATAAACACATAGGGCTTTATTCATAGGTGGAGGGTTAGCCTTTGGAGAATGGAGGAGACTGGAAACTAGAATTCCAATTGGAAGCCAAAGTTAAGCCACCAATGGATCTCCTGCACATCATCAGCAAGATATTGTATGATATGGCAGTTCACAGTTAATTTTATTGTGTCCTCATAGAAGGAGTTACCTTTTAAAAAGAACATTTAAAAAAAGAAATGTCCCCACTGCTAGTTTTAAATGCCTTGGAGGTGGACCGGGGACTGGCATTAAAGGTGTTAAATGGGGCCCCCTCTTCAACTCTTTGCAGCAGCAGAGGTGGTGTGTAGCTATTATGGCTGTATCCACCTGGCATACCCCTCTCCCCGGAATGATCAAATGATCAAAGGGAGTTTTTACTGTCTTGAGGCATGCCACATAGTGCAGAAATGACACATGGACTATTATGTAGCTGTGCAGGTAGAGCAGAACTGGTCAAGAAATTATTTTTAGACTGGAGGAAAGGGGTGCTTTATAACTCTACCCCAGCTTGATAGCAATATTGTCATGCCTGAGCCCCACCTCATTTCCAAATATTATGCTTCCACACCCACTGTACTCCATAAATGTATACTCCACCAACACATTCTGCACCTGTACTACCAATTAATTTTTGTTTTATTCTTTGGTAACTGGGTAAGGCCCACTAGGCACAAATGCCTGCTTTTAGGGGTGACCAGGGAGCACTGGGGTGGTTAAGTGACTTGCTCAGAGTCACACAGTATGCTAGTGGAGGTTGTGGGAATCAAACCCAGTTCTGCTGGACGTACCAAGCTCATCCAAAGCTCATTACTCTAACCTCTAGGCTATACTGCCAGCCCAAACCTTTCCAAACTATAATACCTAATTATTTTACAATATTCCAGGGTATTCACTCAGGGTAGTCACTTATCATTATGTTTTATTGTTTAAATTATTTCATAAATTACTTAGCACATTTTTGGATGCAGTTTTAAATGATAATTGCATTGGAAAACAGATCTAGTTAAAAAAAATAGAAAATTAATTCAAAAGTCTATGTTAACAAAAATCATTCATGAGTATTTCCTGTTTATTCATCCTTGGTGTTGATCTCACACTTATTTTTGTTACCAGATCTATTAACTTGCTATTACATTATCTTCTTACAACATCATCTTTTTGGAACTCTGATTTTATGGGCTTGACTTTGGTCGATTGTCTCCAGTGTCCTGTAAGATCAGGGAGCAGACTCTGTTGCCAGCTGGCATGGCTCATAAACTAAAACAGTGCAGCCAAACAATAGGCATTGTAGTAAAATCGAGAATGCTGTTGAAAGGTAGACTTGGGCAGGAGGACAATATAGAATGGCATAAATAAATACTGGCACAAAACTTCAGGGGTGATGTGGACTGGTGCTGTTAAACTCACAACTGAGTTTTAAAACGTAAGATTGAAAACAAAAAAATGATAATGGCCTCCAATATACAGAAACCAGCTAGTAAAGTAAACTGTGGCATCTGTGAAAATTGTAAACAGTAAGGTCTGAAATTCTAGATAGAGTTTGGGCAAGCTTTTCAGCTGCAATGTTACAGGCATAATTCCCAATTTTGAGCTCTGCCTGCAGCCTCCTAAATGTGGACAATGTTAGTTTAAAACATTTTGTTGTATTTACAACACTGTCTATTGTGTTACATTAAAATAATGGCACATGCATTAAATAGTGATGCATGCATCTGTATTGGGCTCCAGTGTGGCACAAGTCATCACTAATGCGCACATAAGTTAGAATACCTTTTAGATTGTCTAAGTTATTGATGTGTGTGTTGTACCCAAGTCTTCAATGCAGCTTTAAAATCCATCCCTTTCTCTTTTACTCTGGGTTAGGCTTCTACACAGCTGAGCTCTGATGGGGTTGCAGACCATCATTTTCTGTGAAATTCACATTTGACAACCACTTGTGTGACCATTGCAAGCTAGGTAACCTCTGTTTATATGGAGTCGATTCCATGTTACTTAGAACACTTTACAGGGAGAATATGACAATTAAATGTATAGCATAATAAATAAGCAATAAATAAATAAAACTAAGAACAATAGGCTAGCTGGAAGTAATGAGTTTTCAGATCTCCCATGAAGACATCCACTGTGTGGGCCAATTAACACTATGTGGAAGGGAGTTTCAGAATACAGGAGCAGCAACCTGAAAGCTCTGTAAACCCAGGAGCTTTAATCAAGAACAAGGAATTCCAAAAAGGGCCTGCATCAATGGAGAAATGAGGGTGCATAGGAGTGTGAGGAAACAGGAACTCTTTCTAATAGTCAGGACCCAGATTGTAGAGGACCTTGTACTGTATATTATTAAGCATATCTTGAAGTTGATATGCCATTGAATTGGCAGCCAGTGCAGACTATGCAGCACTGGAGTTATATTCCCAGTTTGATGTGTTCTGGCCACTAGTCAGACTGCAGCATTCTGGACTAACTATATGCAGCACATCAAGCCTCCAGATGACCCTAAGTACAAAGCATTGCAGCAATCCAGTCTTGAGGTGACAAAGGCATGTACTGTTGTCACCAAGTCCCTGGGGGCACAATGTGATTTGATCCCATCAATAGTGTCAAGATAGTAAAAGCCACTCTGAACTACAGTTGACACCTGAGATTCCAGAGCCAGCTTCCAGTCTTGGGTAATGCCCAGAATCTTTACCACATCCACAGTTTGCAGTGTATTGCCATTTAATGCTTGCAACATGGCATTTACATTTCTTATTGTTGACCAACGAGGACTCGGTTCAACAAGCATTACCTCTGTGTTACCTAGGTTAAGACTCAGCCAGTTAGAGGACATCCAGCCTTTGATTTCACCAAGGCATTGCTTCACAACCAAGACAATGTTGTTCCTGTAGTCAGGTGCACAGGACAGGTATAACAGAGCATCATCTGCATAGCAGTGAAACTGAACATGGTATTGCCTGATGATCTCACCCATTGGCAACATGTTTGCAGCAAACAACATGGAAGCAGGATCAAATCTTGAGGCACTTCACAGTTCAGCACAGCAGTACCAGAGATGAAATTGCCTAGCACCACCTGCTGTGCTCTTCTGGTAAGGTAGGACTCAAACTAGTGCAAAACAGTGCCAATGAGTCCCACATAGTGCCTCAAACTGTCCAAAATTTACTCAGTGGCCCACTGTGTCAAATGTCAATGAGATGATCTAGAAAGACCAAGATGGGTCTACCACTCTCTATCTTGCACAATGTGGAGATCATGGGGCACCATGACTACAGCAGTTGTGGTGATGTGAGGAGACATTAAACCCATTCCATAGAGGCTCTAGACATCATATTGACCCAAGTGTCCCTCAAGTTTCACTACCACCACATTCTTGATCACCTTCCTGAGAATGGGAAGGTTTGAGACAGGTTTGTAATTCATGAGACAATCAGGGTCCAAGTATATTTTGTTTTCAGAAAGGGTCTCACCACAGACTTTTTCAGTTTTGTGAGGAAACCTCGCTCTGAAAGGGAGCACCTGATGATCTCAACAAAAATGGGCCTCAGGTATTTCTGACAACCTATAAGCAGTCAGGTAGGCTCAGGGTGCAAAGTACTGTCAGTGAGGCACAGCCCAGAAACCACTTGGAGCACCTTCTTTTCTACAACTGGCTAAAACTCCACCCAGGATGGTAGAGTGTCAATGCCCCTCACTGGCTGGACACTGCTGGACCATGACACGTCACTTGAGGAGATCCTGGCCCATGTGGAGGACACCTTGTCAACAAAGAACTGACTAAACAACTTGTACTTTACTGGATAAAAAGCTTATTCATATCACAGACAAAGATGATTTATTTATTTACAAAAACAGTGATAATTTTAGAGAACTGAATGAAAAATTAGAATTGAAATTAACAAAATACAAGGAAGAACTGAAGGAACTGAAAGCAAGAATACTTGTAAGGAATTAGTCTGATTATACAAATGACTGTGTGTTTAATTGGCCTAAATTGAAACAAGGGGTAGACGTCAGAGTAAAGCACAAGGTTGATCCACTAATATAAATCCGTCATCCCAAAGGCATGTGGAAATAATGATTATCACCAGTAATGAGAATAAAGAAATGGTACACATGGAGAAAAATCAACAAAAAGCTTCCCAAACTTCCGACAATAAATATACAGAGAAATTAAAAAACAGCAATGCAAAACCAGGCGAGGAGGAAACAGGAGGAGCCAGAAACAAAAACGATTAAAATCTCAGGTACAGCAAGGGACCATGTGGGAGAAACAACAAGTACTGTAATTAATTTAATGAAAAAGAACTGACTGAGCCACAATTTAAGATTCTTAGCCAAGGACTCAGCTTCATTCTGACACCAAATGTGAATAGATTCAAACTGGAAATTGAACATTATAAACTGCTCAGCAAAATAAAGTTAAAACATCATTTTGCCTCAAAGGAAACAATGGAAGCACCAGAAATTCAAACACAGGACATTGAAATAATTGAGTTAAATGAGATTGGTAATTAATAATTAGAGGCAATTATGCAATTTTAAGTACTATACTAGACTTAATAACCATCCAGCCACCATTTTCAATAAACAACTTTATGATCTATTAGATACAGCTTATGAAAATGGTTGGATAAGTCTAGATGAAAAAAATATTTAATAACACCTTTTCCTGTAACACCAACTTTCAATACTGTACCTAAACTGCATAAAAACCTTGAGAATCCCCCAGGATGTCCTATTGTCTTTGACATAGTTTGTCTGACTGAAAAATTATCCACATTTTGGGATATTTTTCTTAAAAATATGGCCAATAAGTCTCCAACCTATGTCAGAGACACTGTGGACATCCTGGGGAAACTGAACAATGAGGAATGGAAAAACACCTATCTGTGGTTCATGATAGATGTGGAAGGTTTGTACACTTCAATTAACCATCATTTGGGACTGCATGCACTTAAATGCTGTTGGGGCGAATCTTGACATGCAATTGATCCTGAATGTTTAATTTTGGGTACAGAATTTGTTTTGAAAAACAACTATTTTGTTTTTGATAGAAAATATTATTAATACAGTGGAACAGCAATAGGCACAGCACTTGCCCCCTTCTTATGCAAGTTTAGTGATGTCATGGATTGAAAAGGAATTTGTTTTGAATGACAAAAAAAATATTTAATTGGTACAGGTACTTGGATGACATAATTGTTATCTGGGATGGTACCCATGCAGAAGTATTACAGTTTGAAAATTGGTTAAATAACAACTCCTGGGGTCTGAAATTTAATTTGAATATGGACCAAAAACAAATTCAATTTCTGGATTTATGGTTAACTGGGACATCAGAGGGCAACATTGAAATCCATGGGTATAGGAAAAGAACAGCTGGTAACTCCTTACTTCTAGCAAGTAGCACACACTCCATGGAACTATTGAGAATATTCCTCTCAGTTAATTTTTATGGCTAAGACATAACTGCAGTACCATGGAAAGATTTCAATAGGAATCAAAAGAACTTCTATTTTGTTTCCAGACTAGAGGTTATAAATTACATATACTTATTAAAGCATATAAAAGGGCTGAAAATATAGACAAAGAAGAATTATTGGTACTAAATCTGAAAATAAGAGCAAAGTTAATGAATAAAGTATAACAGGATTTCAAATGCTACTGCAGGAATTGTAAGTTCAAATTGGAAGATTTTATAAACCGTTAGAGTACTATCTCTTTAAATAACTAGAGTAATGTCTCTTTAAGTACTGGCTTTTGGAATTTGAATAAATTTAAATTAATTCAAATTACTTGAGAGATTTGGGTATTTAAGAATGGCCTCCACCTTCATACGTTACCTTTGACAAAGTGATGGCTTGATCATGAAGGGCTGGGTGAGCCTAATCTACTGTCACAGCACAAAGTCTCTGTTGCAGGCTTTTTTCATAATTCTTGCTTTTTTTTTACTACAGTAAATTGCATTTGGAAATTGGAGAATGACTGTTCTTTACTGAATCAAGCATCTGCAGTATAGGTTATCTGCACTGTTTTGTACTATTGATGGAGTGAAATGCTTTTTAACTGCATTTGCACTTGTTTGAATTAAAAGAAGCATTATAACCTATGTGTGTCACCGCCATGTTTGGTTGAGGTGTATCCCTCGTATTTTACCTTTAAGGTTCTGTGACATCATCGGAATCTCTCAGTGTCCTAACAGCCCTGTTCTCTGGAGTCACAAACTGATTATTGTTTTCAAAGAATAACTGTTTCATGCCATTTTCATTTTTTTTATTTTGTTCATCCAACTACTAAACAAAAAGGAATCAAACAAAATTATTGTAGTGCAATGTCATAAAATCCTTACTGGCATGGCAGGCAGGTTATTTCAGTGAATAAGTGCAAATCTGTCTACATATATTTATATAGTAATACAGCTTTTTTCCAGTAAAATATTATAGATTTTATCTATGTGATCTTCGATAATCTGGTAGTTTTTATTATGATTTAGCAGATGATGTTTGCTTCATTACTAAAACTTGCTTAGGAACAAGGAAAAAAAAAAGAATAAAATTACTTTTTATAACCTCAAAATCATATCCATAAACAGCAACATTACAAACACATTAAAGGTGCAAATTGTTATTTAAAAAGTAACTATGAAAAATGATATAAATAAATCTAGTTTCTCATTAAAATACTTTGAATTCCATTGTAGCTTAAAATGTTTCTCCTTACAATACCAGAATAAAGTATTTTTACTTGTAGTTTGAAAAATAAATGTGAATCTCTACTAGTTCAATTGCACAAATAAATCAATTATTTATAAAAGTAAAAAAGTCTTTAAAATATTTAAACACAGTTAATAAAACAGCACGTGTGACAGAAGCGAGACCTGCTCTCTGTGGGGTTTTTTATCACTTAATGTTAACAATAGGTAAACAACTGATTAACACTGTTTTGTAATACTTGTTTTTTAACAGAGTAAGAAAAACTCAACACAGAGTAAGAAAAACTCAACAAAGTAATGGGTTAAATGTGATCACAAACATTATTCTAACACAACAGAGCAGGTGAGAAAGGCTTAACTTTTTCAACTTCATTGACTCCAATTTTATTTCAAAACTAAGTACAGACAAACACTCACTTTGTCGTACAGATTGACATCTTACGAATAAGACTAACAGTTGAAGGTTGTCACCAGGGCATGGCAAACATATACTGTAGTCAAACCAAGGTGTGTTAATTTATCCTCAGATTAAACACTTTACAAAATCTTAGCTATAAATCGTAATCTCAAGAGGCAAACTTTCTACCATGGCAAAATAGCAAAATGTTTATTTTCCACTGATTGAATACAATTGCTTAACAAAACTGAGAGACTATGTATAAATTGCAAATGTGCCCAATATAACACTGTCGTATTTTGATATATCCATGCTAGAATGTACTGGATACTTTTGCACAGCTTCATAAACTTTGAGTAATTCAGACCTGGCAGCACTGCAGAAGCATGTCATTCTGTCTCGTTTGAACAGCAGACCAGGGATCCAAGACTGAACGTGAGCTGCTGTAGACAGACCTAGACCTGTTTGTGTGTGTGTGTGTGTGTGTGTGTATGGAAGCCCATCAATGAAATTATACTTTACATGCTCAAGTGCACCTGTTCTTTAGGCCAGATTAAGGGACCTTTATAGAGTCCTCCTGACAGACATGGAAGTTGACAAGATTGAAATACACAACATTATCACATTATAGATGAAGGGAGCACTCCAGACCAATTGGAGTGCTCCTTTCCTCTGCAGGCGAGGCACTCTTATTCTATAAAGAGTGTCTCAAGTGCAGCTGCCCAGGAAACAGGCATATTAAGGGAAGGTTTTTCAAAATTGTAATGAATTATTGATTGATTCCAAACAATACTGTATTAATACCACTGCTGAGACCGCTCCTACTTACATCCTTAGGGTATTAGAACCATTCACCTTCAGTTCACAGTTCTCACAGTCTGAAAATGTGTATTAGACTGCTCAAACAGCCATAAAAGTGGTCTGAGTTACAGTATTGACATCCATTAGTAGCACTGAAATACAATGTATAAAGCATATGATAATTACAAGAGATGCCGTCCATTTTCATTGGCAGCAACTGCATTTTTCAAAGGGTTCCCCTTTGCAGATACATCCTGAACCCCATTTACTACATTGAGACTGAGACTGAGACTACTCTTACGCTTGTTGCAACCCACATTGACAACACTGCGAAAACAGTGAACCAACGCCTTGGAATACTATTCGGTAACCATCAATTTCTAAATCAAGCGGCATTGAGAATAGCTATACAGAGTTCCATAATCTCAATCATTGACTATGGCCTTATTATTTATGGCTCAGCTACCTCCACTGCTCTAAGGCGATCTCAATCACTCTAAATAAGGTCTGCCGCTCCTCACAGGGCTCAAAGACTGACTCACACGCAGGATCTGTACTATGAATCAGGCTGGTTGAACCTATCAAATCGTCTTATCTCACCTGCACAATGGCAAAAATCTATCTTGGGACTGACTCCATTATGTATTCAAACCTCACTCCGACCGATCTTGGCTCACCACCTCCACCAGATCTGAACGCCAACCTTTCCTGGTTCCAGATGCCGGACTGCACAGGGACAAAGATCTTTCGCATACAGGGCCCGGCATGGTTAAATGCGCAGTCCACCTACTATCCTCAACCTCGCTTGAAGCTTTCAAATCCATGCTCTATGCCCACCTCACCCCACTAGCAACTGTGATTGCGCTTAGATAAAGACTACTACCTCGTGTCCATCCTCACATCTGAGGCCTCTTTCTCCTTGACTAATAAGCCCTCTGGTACCTCTACTACTTCCCTGTCTCCCACCCAAACTCACTCCCCCCTTTTTCCTGTCCCTCTCACTTACTCTCCTGCTCACCGCCTTTCCCTCCTCTCTAGCCTCCTTTTGGCTCCTAATGATCACCCTCTCCCTGGAAGTTTCCTTATCCTCAAAATTGTCTACTCGCTTGAACCTGTTATAGCTTGTTTTTCTATGAAACTTAAAAACGTTACTGCCTCAAACTGTTAATAGCAAATTTATGATGTAACTTTCCTGTCTGGTTTTACCTGTAATGTGTATCGTGCTTTGTTAAATGTTCTTTGTGTCGTGGAACCTTTGTAAAAGAGCCCTGGCTCAAAGGTATTAATTCCTAGACTAATAAACTAAACTAAACTAAACTAAACTACAATCAGCGGGGAACAGGAACAGAAGTGCTTTTAGCAAGATGTGCATTTGCAGTATTTGTGTTTACAGTTGTTTCTACAGGTGTAGGTACCACCGTCCGTCAGTGCATGGACAGTTGTGGGGATTCATTATCGAATGGTCTCTGGTAGAATTGGTGTCATGTAGCATGAAACTACTCTTCATTATAGCTCGAGGGAGCGCTTCTGACCAATTGGAGTGCTCCATTTCTCCACACATGAGACCCTCTTTTTCTATGAAGAGTATCTCACATGCAGATGCCCTGGAAATGGGCACATTCTGGAATAATTAAAAAAAATATGTATATTATTGGTCTTCCTGTATCATTAATATATTAACACCACCACAGAGACCACTCTTACGCTTGTAAGAGTGGTCTCACTTACATTCTCAGGATATCAGAACTGCTCACCTTCAGTCTGCGGTTCTCAAACCTTAAGAATGCATGTGAGATCTGTCTTACAAGCATAAGAGTGGTCTCCATGGCAGTATTAACATTTAACATCATGTCCTCTCACTGTCTGTTTTCAATCTCATTACACAGTTTTTAAGTAATAAGGTATGACCATGGGTTATGTTAATGTTCTAGTTAATCACCCCTGCGGGGTGTAATGTGGCATGAGGCGCAGCTGAAATGAAGAAGAAAAACAGTGAAGCACTGTAGTGTATACAGAATCAATAATCATACAATGCTGAGTGCTATCTGATGGTTACAGTTACAAACTGAGACTGCAACATGCAAAGAACAAGACCTCAGTCTACCAGCTTGGTGAATAGGTTATTTCCCATGAGATGAATGATTAGAGCATCACCAGCTGTCTTCAGTTACCTGAGAAATGTTATTACCCTGCAACAACACTAACTCTGGAGTGTCTTAATGTGATTATAAAATGGGTCCAATTGGGGGTTAAAATCTAGTTTCTTAATGTAATTTTAAAATATCTCCTATCTTCGTACCACAGAGAACACAAGAATTTAAAATACTGCTAAATAGTGCAAATGTTTTATCAGGAAAGACATACTGAGCTAACAACAGATCATTTCCAGATGCATTGGCACAGGGTCATAATGTCGCAAGACATTATGCCACATGGCAAAATCGCGCTGCCAATACAGCGCGATTTCTGCCACGAGGCATGTCTTTTTTCTGTGGGGGGCTCCACCCCCACCCCCGTTCTGGACACCCCCACTAAAGATTCTCAACTCTGGGGTTGGGGGCAACTCGGGGAGGACACAAGTAGTAAAAAAATAAAAGTTTCTGGGCCCAGGACTCAAACCCAGTCCCAGACATAGTGCCTGGGTTCCTACTGCTGTGGTTCAGTCCTGTGAGCAACGGCAGCTGCTTGTCAGAGCCTGCTTCCAGCAGAGGTCTTATCCTCTGCCTGGGAAAGTGCTACTGTTGCAATACCGTGTACAGCAGTATATGTATTGCACCAGTAGCAGTATCATATCGCTGTACAGGCAGTTAGCCATATATGTCGATGTTATTAAGCTGCAACATTATGACCCAGTAGGGATGTATCCAGGGGGGATGGTATGGAAAATAGTACAAGAGGAGAAAAAAATAAATAGTAATTAACAGCATGAATAAATAATAATCATATACAGCAACAGAGTAGATCAGAGGAGCATAATCATAAACATTGTAAGGCAGAGCAGTACAGCAAGTACTTGCAGTTGATAAAATGGAGATTTGACAGGCAAGGGAAAGTTATTCATACAGGCATAGTGGTGGGGGGGGGGGGCAAAATGACCAGAGCAGTATGGGTAGAGAGGAAGGAGCTCCAAAAGGTAGGGGTAATTAGTAGGAGTATAGGTAAAATACTACTGGCAGACTGGACATCCTACACACAGACACAGACACAGCCTCCTATGGAACCATAAACTCAGTTTTATATGCAGCAGGGAAAGCTGCAGAGATTTTTGGCAGCTGGGTTTCAACACTAAAAAGTGTAAACTAATGCATATGGGGCACAGGAACCCAGGGACAATTTACCACCTGGGAGGGGAGGCAGTAGCAGGATCAAAACAGGAAGGAACCTGGGGGTACTCATCTCTGATGACCTGAAGATGTCAAAGCAGTGTGACAAGGCAGCAGGGAAGGCTAGCAGGATGCTGGAATGCATAGGCAGGGGCATCACCAGCAGAAGAAAGGAGGTAATAATCCCTCTTTATAGATCACTGGTGAGGCCTTACCTTGAGTACTGTGTCCAGTTCTGGAGAACCCATCTTCAAAAGGACATAAAGAGGGTAGAGGTGGTGCAGAGGAGGGCAACAAAATGGTGAGGGGCCTGCATTATAAACCCTATGAGAAAAGATTGAGGGAGTTAAAAATGTGCACCCTGGAGGACAGGAGGGAAAGGGGTGATATGATCGAAACATTTAAATACCTCACAGGGAAGAACAGGGTAGAGGAGGGTATCATCTTACAAAGGAAAAGATGCTCATGGCTGAGGAGGCATAATATGATGCTAGACGGGAAGAGGTTCAGAGATAATGTGAGAAAGTACTTCTTCACAGAGAGGGTGGTGGAAAAATGAAACAGCCTACCTGCAGAAGTGGTGGGGCAGAAACTGTTACAGGATTCAAGAACGCATGGGACAGACAGAAAGGGATTGTGAAAGTTAAGGGGGCATTGTAGGCTGATTAAGGCCTAGTGTGTTGCTATAGGTAGAGAAATAGGGCAGACTCGATGGGCCTGGAGGCCCTTCTATACTGTCAACTTCTATGTTTCTATGTGACTGTCTGAACTTGTTCCAATCTATGCATTTGTGGGGGATTAACACGTGGGACTCGGAACTTATTTAGCCAATCAGAATGCAGGAAATTAATAACCCATTTAACAAATGCAGATTAAGGATTTTGATCACAAAACAGGAAACTATACTCTGTTACAAAATCACAAAACCGCTAACTGAGAAAAACAGGGTTGCTAGGACACTTCAGTGATTTATTGACATTGCAGTACCACTCGGGCTTTGCCGTTGTAGTTCGGAGATGTCACAAGAGCCCTTCAATAGCCTAGCAATGCTGCTTTGCACTCAGAGCTTAGTGAGCAATAAGATATGACATGGTATGCATTTTTATTTTATTTTTTTTTTCCAACTATTTTTTCTGGCCCTCCGGCTTGGAACTCTCTCGGGCCACTGCACTCGCCGACATGCTCTACCACCTGCTGGGTTTCCCTACATCTTTTATTTCGTCATGGTCCTCCAGGTCAGAGGTGGATGACAACCCGGGGAAACTGGAAGGGGGCAGTGATGGGGAACCAGTGTTGGGCATGTGGTGGTGGCAGTGGCACGGCCATCGCCTATCTGAGCCGGAGGGGTATTTCTGGATGTTTTATGCCCTCGACGTTGGATGTGCAATGGCGCCCAGCCTGCGACATGGGTGCTCCCACCCACGTCCGGTAGGCAGCTGCCAATGTCTTCCCCATGCTCCTGAGCCCCTGAGCACGGCAGAGTTGATCGGTCTCCACCAGGGGCCGCTGCTGTGTCAGGCTACCCTGATCCCTCCTCGAGAGAGGAGAGCAGTCCTATGGATGCTCGATCTCTCTCTCCCCTGCCAACCAACGGCGGTCGGGGATCATTTAGAAAACCAGATCAACGGTGTGGCGCGAGGTGTGGCATCCAGTGCCTTAATCCTCAACGCCACCAGGCTGGCTGCATTTCTATTTTTAAACTGCATACTCAGGTGCATCGTAAGGCATAAGGTGTTTGCACTAAGTGCCTTTAATCACATGGAACTGGTGTTTACAACCAGAAACCCACACCCTGAAGTATAATTTTGTTCTTATAAAATATGTAAAACATAAGAAATAAAAAAGATACATTTATTGTGTTCATTCTATTTGAATTGCACAGTTTTTATAAAACAATAAAAAAAAATAGAAATATATAGGCCCTCAAGCTGTCTCTGATAAGGCTGCATGCAGATGTATCAGACTTTTTTCTGTGTGTCTGACTAGAGGATACTGTCTGCATCCTGGCTGTGTTTTGGCTCACACACACCCCTCTCCCCTAGCTGACTTCTGAAAAACACTCAGTGGGGAATTAAAAAAGAAAACTGATTTTGGTTGGCCTTTAAATGTTTGTTTTGTCTGATCTCACTCTCAGCCAACTACTACTAGTTTTTTTCCCTTTCAAGTTTTTTCCCTTTTCAAGTAGTGGGTGCAATCTCGGGGTCGGGGGGAGTCAAAGTGTCTGTGCGACTTGCATGGTAGGAGAATGGAGTCACAGCCATTGTGGGGGATAGTCTCTGAGGCACTCCACATTCATGATATCATGGGTTGTGTACACCTGATAGGTTGCTTGATGCACATGTAGATTTGAAGCAAGTCCATCCCCCTTCTCCCAGGGGTCAGCTTACCTTAGGTCAGTTCTAGATGTGCATCTGACGAGGCTGCAGCACACTATACCTCCAACAATTCAAATCTACAGGCTAAGGTAAGCCTCAGAATAGCACTCTAAACATATAGATATATATAATTGCCATATACCAGACTAAGACAGGCAGGCAGACATCATAATAATGCATGTTTTGTTAATCCTGTGTCTATTAACGTTGGTTTACCAGAATTTATATAGAGCAGCACAGTCTTATGGGAAATTCTTGTTATCTACCTGACAACCTCTGCTAGCAGTCCCAAGTAGAACACTTTTCCTTAAATTAGGAAGACAACGAGCACCTGGAAACTCCTACTAGCAGTCCCAGGAGTGTCTTACAAAACTTCAAAGTTACTACTCCAATAAGCTTAAAGGTTGGCTACCTGGAACCCCCTGCTAGAGATCCCAGGAGCAATCATACTACCAGAAAACAACATAATCATATAAAACTGTGGTTCCATACAAACAAGCTCCTCATCAATCTAAAAAGTCTACCCGGAGAAGATAAATAGTTACCTGACACCCCATCCAGCAGTGCCTGAGTGCTGTACAACAAACAAACATTCATAGTCCATCAAACTGAGCTCAATTTGTTTTGAACACAATAACATCCAGGAAAAGTACCTTAAGGGACATAATAATTATCCTGGCACTCTCCTCGTGAAGTTCGACCGAATCGCAGCACCCCCGTGACTCATCGAGACTTCCAGCCATCCAACTTCAGCCATCAAGGCCAGAGTTACCTCTACAGACCAAAATAGAGCCTAGCAAAATGTTTTCTTTTTTTATGGCTCCCAGGTCCATAGAGGTTCCCATTCAGCAAGCCATTATCCTGCCCTTCTCTTCCGGGCCGAAATCTCGCGCAACGAGAGAGCCGCTTGCTGTTTGGCTCAGCATCACCGTGAGACAATGACCACCATCTTGTTGAGGGGCAAGGCAGTGAGATCTCGTCATTGCAGAAGATCTCACACTAGTTCACGCCACAAGGCAGCCTTAGGCTCTAATTGGCACAAACACTCTCCCCCTTTACTAAGCATACTGCTAGCACCTGTCGAGCGACTATGCTGTACCCTACAATTAAGGGACTAAACACGAGTCCCCATATACTGCTACACAAGCAGTCTTCATTAAGATCTTGCCAATTAAAGGGAAACTGCTCATTTTCTCCCAATTAAAGGGACATGGTTCAATTTTCTTAAAGGGACACTGCTCATTCTCTCCCAATTAAAGGGACATGGTTCAATTTCCCCTAGATCATTGATACCAGTTAATACAACATGGACACAGCTAATTAAAAAGACAAGCTGTACACACAGGTGTATTACATATATTATACTAAATTACAGCACTGTTTTTTTAAAAGTATTTCACAACTACCAAGACACATATCTGATCTGTGCCTATCCTCCACAGATCATTATGGCCAAGAATAAATCCTGCAGGCATTGTAATGTCCCTCTACCTCCACAACAACTGGGCCATCTCTGTGCTACATGTGTGGAGGACACTGCTCTCCCTCTCAACACGGAGGACCCTGGAGAAGGACCTAGTAGACTACAAAATAATGCCAATAAGGGAAAAAGTAATAAAGAGCATGATACAGACAGCTATTCCATAATGAAGCAGAATAACCAGCTGATGCTAGCACAGCAAGAAGTATTAGCTGCCATGCTAGCCAGACTCAATGAGCTCTCTGCATGGCAAACACCCAGTCCTCCACCAACAAAAAAGAGGGCTACAGGGAACCTCAATAGACCCACCAGCACCATACCTACTGAGGTACAAAGTGACCCAAATGTCACCGAACAGGTCTCTGAGGAAGAGGGTGAACTGGACCCAGAATCCCAGACCCTCATGGCAAAATGGTGCTTTCCTGACCAAATTCCAGCCCTAGTCAGAAATATCATGACTACAGTGGGGTTCAAAACACCAACCCCAGCACCTACATCTAAACTCATCCCTTCACTACAACCGCAATCAAAGCTAGCAGACGTATTCCCAGTATGCAAAGCTATAGACGAGGTAGTACTAAAGGAATGGGGCTCCACAGAACCAGCACGCATTCCAGAGCGCAGGTTGTGGGACAAAATGTACCCACTACAAGCAGATAAACTAGCCCTGTGGTGCACCCCACCAACAATTGACCCTCAAATAGCATCCCTTAACAAGAAAACAGTACTACCCACAGAATCCACCTAAGGGCTCAAAGACCCTATCAAATGAAAACTGGAAGACATACTTAAGAAAAATGCACAGCTGGCAGGACTGGGAACAAGGGTCGCCTCTGCAGCTATTAATGCCACAAGGGCACAACTAACATGGCTACAAAAGGTCATAAAAACCTTACCACCTAAATCCATGGAAGCAGCACTACTAGGCAATGTGATACTTTCAACTACATACCTGACCGACATGGCAGTCAACTCCCTCAAAATTAGTTCCAGATCAGCAATACTAGCCAACAGAGCATGGAGAGCTCTATGGATGAAACTTTGGGACACAGACGGGGAGTCTAAGGCGACACTCCAAAAACTTCCATTCAAAGGAAACTTACTGTTCGGTGAAGGTCTGGAAAAGTACCTCAAGGGGAAAGAAGAGGAAAAGCACTATCCAAGGATAGTGCAAGACATGCCTATCTATCCACCAGGCATAGATTTCGATCATAGTTTGCATTTCGAGACAGAAAGAGAGGCAACACATCTTACAGAGGTTCAAACTACAGACAGCAGTATACGCCCTCATACCAACACACAAAAGTCAGAGGCAGAGGATCGGCACCTAGAGGCCGAGGCAGCCAATATACATGGAGACATCACTCCAGACCATGACTATTGCTACTACATGATATCCAAGACTCCCCCCATAGGCACAAGACTGCTACTTTTCACACAGGCATGGGAGCACTCCACCACAGACAAGTGAGTCCTAGAAATAGTAAGAGAAGGGTACACAATCGAGTTCAACAACATATCAAGGCACAGTCACATTATGAAATCCTCCATATCATCACACAAGATAACACTTCACCAAGTGGGCAACATGTTACAAAACCTCCTACAGAACAATGTGATAGCCCTGGTACTGACTCACCAACAGGGTCAGGGAATTTACTCTATATTCTTCATGGTACCCAAAAAGACTGGGGATCTACGACCAGTACTAGACCTAAAATACCTGAACAAATCAGTAAGATATACTCCATTCAAAATGGAGACAATCAGATCAACACTGAGAGTAGTCAGGCCAGGAGACTTTCTCACCTCCATAGATCTAAAAGATGCATACCTGCACATACCGATCAGACCAAATCACTTCAAGTTCCTTCACTTTCACATACAGGGAAGTCATTACCAATACCAGGTCCTACCATTTGGCCTGGCCTCAACCCACCGAGTATTCACAAAAGTCTCTATAGTGCTGGCTGCAAAACTAAGGGAGCAAGGCATACACGTTACACCCTACCTAGATGACTGGTTGATTCAAACAAGATCACACCAACAAGCAGTAAAAGAGACAAATACAGTCGTACAATGCCTGCAAGATTATGGATGGGTAATAAACCACACCAAAAGCTGCCTGGTACACAGAGCATCTAGGCACAATCATAGATACAGAAACAGGCCTAGTCTTCCCTTCAAACAGCAGGGTACAAACTATCATACAACTCACATCTTAGTTACAAAGATCAAAGAAACCTATGCTACATCTCATATTGCAAGTATTGGGACTCATGTCATCCACTATAGACATGATACCGTGGGTAAGATGGCACATGAGACCACTCATGGCATTTGTCATAAAACAAGGACCTACCTACGATATCGACCTATCAAGAAAGGTGTCATTACCAAACAGGGTAAAATTAAGCTTATCCTGGTGGACAAACAAATACAGACTGACAGCAGGCATACCTCTAGACACACAACCAGAGGCAATCTTAGAGACAGACGCCAGCCTGCTAGGATGGGCAACTGCCATGGTAACCCTTACAGCACAGGGTTCATGGTCACTAACAGAGAAGAAAATGTCAATAAATGTACTAGAGATGAGAGCGGTCTTCCTAGCACTACTCCATTTCACAAAACAAATTATTTTATTCAAGGATGGAAATGAGAATATGTAGTCTGATTCCGGAACTCATAGCGCTTAATTATTAAGACAGGCTCACCTGTAGCTTAATTGTTAGAGCGCTGGAACGGCATACCAGAGATCTGAGGTTCGAATCCCAGTAGGCCACACTTTTCCTTTCTCATTTCCATCCTTGATTTAAAAATATGTATACCTTGCAGGGGTTAAACTGCACTGAGAGAAAGTGGTATTTCTAACAAAACAAATAAGAAACAAACATGTCAGAATAAAATTGGATAACCAAGTGATGGTAGCATACATAAACAAACAGTGCGGGACAAAGAGCAGAGCAATGATGGCAGAAACTGCAAAACTCATACCATGGGCACAAAGAAATCTGAACTCAATCATAGCTATACATCTGGCAGGAACCCTGAATACCACAGCAGATTGGCTGAGCCGTTAGCATATACACCCAGAGGAATGGAAATTACACCCACAGGTATTCAACATGATCAACAAAAAATGAGGACCAGCGGAACAAGACCTTATGGCATCATGACACAACAGCCAATGCCAGACATTCTGGTCACAGTTCAGGGACAGCAAATCTCTGGGAGTGGATGCCTTAACAGCACACTGGACCTTCCACACAGCATATGTTTTTCCACCAATGCCACTGATTACTCAAGTACTATGGAAGATACACACATCCAGAACCAGAGTGATACTCATAGCCCCACACTGGCCACGCAGAGCATGGTTCGCAACTATAGTCTCCATGATCCTAGATGGCCTGTGGTCATTACCACAAAGACCGGACCTACTATCCCAAGGACAATCATACATCCCAGTCCACAACAGCTACAACTTGCAGCTTGGCTCCTGAAAGGGAGAGACTGCTAAAAGCAGGTTACCATCCAATAGTCATCAATACAATGGGTATGTCACAACAACCATCCACAAATGCCACCTATCAGAGACAATGGAACATATTCTCTAAATGGTGTAGCCACCACAACATCGAGGCTCTCAAATACACCATACATCAAATACTACTATTCCTACAAGAGGGCCTTCACTTGGGCCTATCACCAGCCACACTAAAGGAACAGGTGGCCTCAATTGGAGCAGCAAGGGGGCTAATACAAGGCTCAACCCCAGGTTCTCATCAAGACATAGTTCGCTTTCTTAAAGCAGCAACCAACCTTAAACCCATCACCAAGGACATAATGGCCCCCTGGGACCTTACCCTGGTATTGCGGCAATAATGAAACCCCCTTTCAAACCAATCGAAACAGTACCACTAAAATGGATGCAGCTCAAGACCGTATTTCTGATAGCCATCGCATCAGCAAGAAGGGTAGGTGAACTACAGGCACTGTCATACAAATCACCATTCCTAACATTCTACAATGACAGAATTTCACTCAGAACAATACCCGCCTTCAGACCCAAGATCGCATTCACTTTTCACCTCAACCAAACAATAGAAATACCAGCAGAACTTCTTCCAGAAGACATATGGGAGGACCCTCAATTACAACTACTAACAATGAGACTCATACTTTCCACATACCTAGATCGAACTAAGGACATTCAACTCACAGACAGACTATTTGTGACTCTCCAAGGAAAAAGAAAAGGACAACCAGCATAGCCTCTTAATTTAAAACGGCAATCAAAGAAGCTTACAAGGCAAACAACACCACCATACCTACAGACATAAAAGCCCATTTGACATGAACCATAGCCACATCATGGGCAGAAAAGAACATAGCAACAGCAGAGGAAATATGCACAGCTGCCACATGGTCCTCAATCTATACTTTCACTAGACACGACCGGATGGATGTGTCACAAGACTGCAAAACAAACTTCTCAAGAACAGTACTGACTGCAGCCAAAAACTGAAACAGTGTTAGAAAACACATCTCACACAATGGTCCAGATGTTGGCTCTCCTGTCACCAAATCTTTTAATGATGAACGCAGTTCCCTCATTCAAACCAAGATCCTTCATTTGTGGTACAGAACTCCTGTTGTATTACAAAAAATGGGTTTATTGAACAATAACAATTGCTGGCGCTGCAATTCCCCCAATGGGGATTTATTGCATATCTTATGGCACTGTCCCCTCATACAAAAGATTTGGCACTGTACTCACAGATTTGCAATGAAAGTGGTAGGTCAGCCTTTTTACACTGGACCCTAAACATTGCATTCTTGGTATTTTTAATCACCGTTCTTATAAAATTTCATATTCACAGAGCAGATGGTTAAATATACTCTTCCTTCAAGTTAAACGCACAATCCTCATGCATTGGAGATCCAACATAATCCCTACCCTTCCCGGTATCATTAACCAACTATTGCAATATGCCTCTTTGGACCGTATGACATATATCTTGTCTGACCAACTCATGTTGTGTAACAATTGTTCGCAGGGCTTTTTTAATTTTTTGGAATCAACTAAATCTTCCAACACCAATGTATGGACTTAATATATATGGATTTTCCCCTTTTACTGATACATCATTGTAGTCTCGTTTTTTTTCCCCTTTTTTTATATTTTCCCTCTCTCTCTTCTTAACTTTCTTATATATCTTTTCTTTCCTATACCCTGTTCTCAATCGTTCTTTATTACTCCACAATCCTTTTACGAATGTACTTTTTTTCCCTTTTGCAGCATCATATATAATTATGTAACATTTTAATATAAACCGTATCTAATCATACTATCCGCTTTAAGTTCAATACAAATGTCAAGTATATGCTAATTACATGACCTGTATTGTTTACTATATTTTAAACCAAAAGCTCCTTGTATTATTGTAGCAATGTTCTTATTATATGCTGCCTCAATTTCTTTAAAAAAAAAAATCCTCACATTGTACTGTACTGTAAGAGGTTTGTCTGTATATCTTACAAAAAATTAATAAAAAAGTTTAACTGTAAAAAGAAAACACATCTCACCCACTCGAACAGAGACACACTGCTTATTGATGACCCATGATGTTATGAATGTGGAGTGCCTCAGAGACTATTCCCCACAATGGTAGTTTACTCACCTGGTAAAGGTGATTGTAGGGGTATAGATCTCTGAGGCACTCCACAGCCCTCCCAAGCAGACATGACAACAAACCAAAGATGCCCTGTACTTACAATCTTTTGCTATTATTCAACATGGTTATACCTTATCATCGTTAGTCCTACTTTAGCAAATAATTTATTTTCTTCCTTTATTTTACTATTAAGTTGATTATTAAGAAATAAATCAATCTATGGTTGAAATCACACTAGAGGACATCCTTTTATAAAACAGTTACCGAGATATAGATAATAGCAACTTATAGTTACAGATACAGATACAGCTTTGGAATACATCGAACTGACCTGAGGTAAGCTGACTCCTGGGAGAAGGGGGACAGACTTGCTTCAAATCTACATGTGCATCAAGCAACCTATCAGGTGTACACAACCCATGATGTCATGAATGTGGAGTGCCTCAGAGATCTATACCCCCACAATCACCTTTACCAGGTGAGTAAACTACCATTAATGCAAGTGAGCATTGGGAGCAGGAAGCACTTGCACTATAGCTGGTCTCTCAGTTATAGATTGGTTGTGAAGTTTTTCATTTGCAAAAGGGAGTGGGTGGAGTCACCAGTGGAGCCATGGCTGTTGCTGTTTCATGCATCTGGTGACTGAAGGGAAACAAAAGTAAGACCTCTCTGTAAGGTGGTTTGCAATCACAAACAGTATCAGGGAGCTGTGGGTTTCTGGTAAATGATATCTGTCACTGGAAAGTGTGATGACTGTGGTCAAGATTGGAAAGGATCAGTAAGACAGTAATTATGCAGGGTTGGCAGCTGGGCAGGTAGCAATGACAGGCATAACATTATTACTAAATGGCAGAGCATACAACAGAGCAGGGACCGCAGATAATACCTACTGAGGAGCATTGAAGGCCTTGACAAAAGCTTAATGTGAAATGAAGACAGTAAGATCTTACTTACAGTTTACATTACTGTTTGCTGCTTTATTTGAGGGGAAACATTGTAATGACTGGTGGGACTTTTTTTTTTTATTCCAGTAAGGTACTGTATGTTGTTTTGTAAAGCAAAGGCTGCTTTTGCTTTTACTAAAAACATGGCTGCCCAAAAAGGTTTTTGAAAAAATTATTAGATACATTAATACTACACAAAATGGTAATATTAAATGCATGCTGAAAACAGAAAGTAGAATTAGAATGAACGTTTCGACCATAGGTCTTCTTCAGGAATTATCTGAAAGAGAAAAAGGCAAAGTTTATGGAGCAGTAGGGGGAATTAACGGATATATACATAAGGAAAGAAAACAGGGGGATGCTCTAGGAGAAAAAGTGATAATAGGCCAAGTAAGAAAATCTGGAAAATAAAAAAGTGATGATGAGTATGAAAATGCATAGTAGGAGTGAATGAGGGAGGAGTCCTCAAGTAGGGACTAATTAACAGGGCCTAGTGGGAAGGTTGAAAAGTGAAAAACATGGGGGAAGAAAAAAGAGATAGAGACATCTGTGGATAAAGAAAATGGATGTGCACGTATAGCTGGCAATGCCCACGTGAGTATGCCCACCCCCACACACGCACACTCATAAACATACACACACACACACACACACACTGGATGGAAGTGTGTGCAGTCATACCCACACATGCAAACATACCATGCACACATGCAAGCTAAGATATGATGGGCGTGACTGTAAAAAAGAGACTACGGTGGTAAACCATAAGGTGGTTAAAGAATGTTGTTAGTAGAAATTGTTAGCAGAAAATAACTCTGTCATAAACTGGAGGGCTGCTAAGAGCCTAGGCAGGTGATTAGTTAGTTTCCATGTTTTATTTTTCTTTGGTCATCATCCCAGAGACCCTGCTGAAGAACATAAACAGAAAGATCATTGACACTGTGGTCCCTGGAGGTAAAGTGGGATACAATGGGTTTCTTAGTGTCTCTATTCCTGAGTTCCCTGTAATGTTCCCTGAATTGGTCAACTGGCCATTTACAAACTTCTCCAATATAGATAACTGCATACTTCCTGCAAAAAATACAATATATCACATTACTGGAAGTGCATGATCCTGTGGAAAGAAGGTGTATTACCTGGTAGGGAGGAATTGTTATGAGCATCTGGGCTGCTTCATACCAGGAGATTCTGCAGGTTGGGTGGTCAGCAATAGGAGGCAATTGGTGGCTCTGTAAAGGAAGGTTCAATATTAGGGTCTGTCTGCAGAACAGGGAAGTTCTTAGTGATAATCCTGTGAAGAGAAAGTGTGTTATGATGGAAGGGAATCACTAGTGGAATGTTTCATTGTTATTGCATGAGAGTATCCCTCCTGTGAGGGTCAAGGTTACTGGGCATATTACTGAGTCGGGAGCAAGCTCTGTCCACTGCGCTTTCTGGGTATCCCCTGTTAATAAAAAAAAAAACTGCATATTATTTGAGCCTGCTCAGAAAAATCATCATCTTCACTGCATAACCTGCAAAATCTAAGAAACTGCAAATATGGCAAACCATTCTTAACATGTTTGGGATAGAAGAAGCTGTGTATTGGAGAATGATGTGTGAGTCAGTAGGTTTGTAATAAACAATGTCTGCAGACCAGTGTTATGCACTGACAATTTGATATCTAAAAAAGGCAGAGTGGAGAAGGATACTTCAACAATATACTGAAGGGATGGATGGGCTGTGGCAAACGTGTCCAAGAAGATTTGGAGTGTTTCCCTGGAGCAGGAGGTGGCCCCCACGCAGTCATCTATGCAGCATTTGTAGAGGGTCAGGCACAGTTCCTGTGAAGGAGAGAAAGAACTTTTTCTCAACCCAACCAACAAACAGATTGACAAAGCTAGGTTCCCTTCTGGTACCCATGGCAACTCCACTGACCTGCTGAAAAAAAAACAGGTATTAAAAGAAAAGGCATTAAATTTAAGAAAAAGTTCTGCCACTCGGGTTAATTTGTGGGTGGAAGGCTTCTGGACTTCCCACTTATTCAGAAAATGCCACAGAGCTGTCAAGCCATCATTGTCCAGGATCACTGTGTAAAGAGATTTGATATCCATAGTAGAGATGAGCTGATGCGAGACACTGAATCTGAACCTGTCAAATAACTGGATAGCATGATTAGTGACTATAGCGTAGGAGGGCAGGGATTCTGTGAGTGGTCTCATGAGGTTGTCCAGAAATGCTGTGATGTGGGATGTGGGGCAGGTGCAGGCAGACCCAATAGGGTGTCCAGGGTTACCTGTTTTGTGGATTTTGGAAAGGAGATAAAACCTGAATGCCTGAGGGTGTTGAATTCTCCAAATCTTCTTGGACAAGTTAACCATGGCCCATCCATCCCTTCAGTACACTGTTGAAGTATCCTCCTCCACACTGCCTTTCCTAGATATCAAATTGTCAATGCAGAACACTTGTCTGAAAACATTGGTTCATTAGAAACCCATTGACTCGCACAACTTTCTCCTCCACAGTTCTTTCCATCTGAAACACATTAAGAATGGTTTGTTATAATTGCTGTTTCTTAGACTTCACAAGTTATGCAGTAAAGATGATGATTTTGCTGAACAGGCTCAAATAATGCACATTTTTTTTATTAACTGGGAATACCCAGAAAGCATGCTGGACAAAGCACTCTCCCGGGTCAATAATATACCCTGTAACCTTGACCCTCACAGGAAGGATACTCTCACACAACAATGATGCATTCCACTAGTGCTTCCCTTCCATCATAATGCACCTTCATATTACAGGATCATCACTAAGAACTTCCCTGTTCTGCAGACTGACCCTAATATTGAAGTTTCCTTTACCGAGCCACCTTTTGCCTCCTATCGCTGACCACCCAACCTGCGGAATCTCCTTGTATGAAGCAGCCTATATGCTTCTAACAATTCTTTTCTACCAGGTACCAAAAGCTTGCAACAGAACTTGCTGTTATACCTGAAGATTTATTTCCAGTGTCACTGAAATTCAGGTTCCCACAGGTGTTTTTCACCACTGCAGTGCATTAGGGTGCTGGCATTCAGGAATCAAGTCATTATGGGGCCAAACCCTGAGTGTGCTGCCCTCTTCCTGAGGTCTGTCCCCCAACAAATTTGTAGCTATAGTTAGGGAGTGGGGGGCACAGCCCCCCCTCCGCAAAAAGAGTGCTCAGTGACATTTGCGGTTGGTGCTATAGTAACATGGTGCACTAATGCGGGCGCATTCCGAGGATGGAACCATTTTTCACATCACCAAGGAGTTCTCATAGTAATGTGATATTTTGTATTCCTTGCAGGAAGTGTGCAGCTACCTACAACAGAGAAACAGGCAGACTCATTCAGGGAACATTACAGAGCAGTCAGGAATGGAGACACTAATAAATCCATTGTATTGCACTTAACCTACGGGGACCACAGTGTCAATGATTTTTCTGTTTGTGTCCTTTGGCAGTGTTTCTGGGATGCTGCCCAAAAAAAAAACATAGACATCAAGCTGATCAGCCACCTAGGCTCTCAGCATCCCTCCAGTTTAAATGCCAGACTTATTTTCTACTAACATTTTTTAGCCACCTTATGGTTTACCACCATAGTCCTTCATTTTTACCCTCACCCCTGTCATATCTTTGCTTGCATGTGTGCATGATACATTTGCATGTGTGGGTATGTCTGAACATGCTTCCATCCTGTGTGTGTGTGTGTGTGTGTGTGTACTGTATGTGCCCACGTGAATGGGGTGGGCATACTCAGCACAGGGTCATTACCACGTGCTACACTATGCCGCATGGCACAATCACGCTGCCAATACAGCGCGATTCTTGCTATGCGGCATATCTTTCTTTTCTGTGGGGGGGACTCTGCCTCCCACACCACCCTGTTAGAGGGGGCTGCACCCTCGAACCCCCCCAGTACAGATTCTCAGCTCCAGGGGGGTCTGGTCAGGGAGCACACAAAGAGTAGAAAAATAAAATTTTGGGGACCAGGAATCAAACCTGGTCCCAGAAGCACTGCCTGGGTTCCCTGTTGCTGTGGCTTAGTCCATTGAGCCACAGCAACTGGTCATCAGAACCCACTCCCAGCAGAGGTCTTATCCTCTGCCTGGGAAAATGGGAATGGTGCAAGAGGTATCAGCAGTAGAAGGAAGGAGGTGGTGATGCCTCTGTACAAATCATTAGTGAGAATATGTAGTAAATCCTAAATCCCACTGTTGGATGTGCTTAGCTGCTGTACTTGTATATGATCTATATAAATCTCTATTATATACTTCTCCACTGCCACCTTCCCCCAGGACACATCTGGAATCGAGTGTTATTCCAGTCAGTATGCCTTCCTGGTAAAACTTTTAAATAAATAAATACTGCATACAGCAGTATACACAGTATTGCACCATTTACTCACTAGTGCAGTGGTGTACCAGGTTAGCCATAATGTTGTATGCTTTTAAGCGTGCAACATTATGACCCAGTATGGGCATACTCACATTGGCATTCCAGCTATGTGTGCACAACTAGTTTCATTTTCCACAGATGTCTCCATCTCTGTATCCTTCCCCCACATTTGTCATCCTAAGGCTTCAGCCTTCTTACTGGGCCCTGTTAATTAGTCCCCACTTGAGGACACCTTGGCTTATTCACTCCTACTATGCCTTTTCATACCCGTCATCACCTTTTAGTTTTCCAGATTCTTTTCTTACCTTGCCTATTACCACTTTTTCTCCTAGAGCCTCCCCCTATTTTCTTTCTTCATGTATATGTCCCGTATTTCCCCTTACCTCTTCACTAACTGCCTTTTTCTCTTTCAGATAATTCCTGAAGAAGTCCTATGGGTGAAATGTTGATTCTAACTCTAATTTCTATTTTCAGCATGCATTTAATATTACCATTTTGTTTTGTTTTTCAAACCACATGTTGATGCAACACCTTGTTTTTTTGTTCTTGCATTAAATACTAAGATGTGTTGTGTCCTGCTTGCCAGAAGAAGCCCCAAACCATGAGTTTTCCTTTTCCTAAACCACATGACTTTGGAACCTTCTCAAGATGCAGAAAATTTCCAATCCACTTTACATTTATGCAATAATAACTGGTGGGCATGTTTGTCAGATATGAGCCGCTGTAATAACTGAACGTGACATCACATCCAGTTATTATGGCATTTGTTTACAAGCACTCTCTCCAAAGCTTTCAGAAACTGCAGTTAATTGACAGTGCAAGCCACAGTCTCGGGGCTATCAAAACTCAGTGCTACAGTTTTCAGCACCATGAACTTTCTCAAACTCATAGTACAGTAAAGCAAAACATTTTGTTTATGGATTTATCTCTGTTGGGGAGCAAGTTGTATGTCTAAGAGTAGCTTACAATGGCTTGTCCACATGTGGTTTAACACAGTTCTGTGCTTAGTAAAAAAAAAAAAAACTGTCTTTTTCTATTCAAACATTTGCAATTCCTTTCTAGTTTTTGACCAGATATTATAATGTGTGTTCATGAGTTTTATTACACACCCTCAATGTGTGATGACCTAATAAACCTCTAGCGCATCACTCTAATCTTTTATTGGTCATCACACACCTTTGGTGTATAAAAAAAAAAACATAACACACAGATTCCTGAGCATTATGCTATATATAACACACAACAAGGTGTTCAACATCATGTGACATTGTCCTGCCTGAGGTGCAGTGTGATGCACTTCAACCACCAAATGGATGATATCCCAGGATATTGCACACCTTGGAGTGTATTATTGGGATTATGAAATGGATCAAATGCTTGTTGATTTGATGAATGAACAGCATTTCTTACACTGGGATTATGTACTGAGCTATCATCCTGGCTGAATGTGATCTCAGCCAATCAGATTTGATGATTTTGGCCATCCATTTCATAATTCTACTTATATGTTGCTGACTTTTTCTGACAACCATAATTAATGCATTCTTTCTCAAAACAAATGAAAAAAGTTTGCAAAAAGTGAAATATGTATTTATTTAAAAACTGATAACTGGGAGGGGCATGTAATTCTGCTTGCAATCCTGGAGCAATATATGAACAACAAAATGAGAAAACTGAAGGTAGGTTTTCTAGGTTTGTCTACAAACTACTTTTTCTGTGTCAACCATCATCCACATATAAACTATGTAGTGTACAGCATGGTCTGACATACTGCAGCGTTGTCTTTATGAAATCTCCCTCACTGTAGGAACAGAATTATCATTTCTATTAAGTCTGTGATTATGCTGCATCTAGCTAAGATCTGCAACTTTCTCACTGAAAAAGAACAACTATAATTGAAATAGTTAATAAAAGATAGTGTCATAGTTGTTGGTTTAATTATGCTGGACTGCCAAAAAATGTTGCAAATAAGTCCGCATAGGTCATTGTTGAATCTATAAGTATAAAGGCTTGCTGCATACTGAAACAGAGAAACAAGGTGGGAGGTAAGTGGTGAATGAGTCATGTGGAACACTATAGCAAAGAACGTCATCACTGAAAAGGCATATAAAGGGCTTGGAAACTTACTCCCTCACATTACAGACAGGTGATCTTTTTCTAGCTTGATGCAGACCTGTGGGGACCGTCTCCTGTTAATGTGAAGGATTACACAGTTTCTGTTTTCTTTTCCAAGTCCATGAAAGCTTGCAGCTTAACATTTTCATCTACAAATGCGTCTCTCTATTCCAGATCAGAGTTCCAGGGAACCGGTGGAGGACATAGATACGAGCTGCCCTTCCTCAGAAATGGTATGTCTTCTGCTTTCAGTGCAGTGCAGAGCATTGCTTGTACTTTGCATTTGAGTTGAGCTGTAATGTACTTTTATGAAGCAAAATACCTAACTTCACTGCTTGTGTTACTGTTACAAAACACTGAGTTTCATAAAAAAGCCAGTACTGTTTATTGAATGCTAAAGCCTAATGTAGCATTTCTTAGGCACCTGACTGACAATGGCTAGTGCTTAACTAACTCAAAGGGGAGTCTAAAGAAATCCTCAACTTCTTCACCTGCACGAAAAAAAGAATATCTTTTTGACAATGTCTTATGCCTTGGGCATTTTATTGTCTGCCAAGAACTTGCCATCTGTATTAAGGAAGAATGAGTTATTTGCTGCAAGTACATACATGATAATTTGGCAATGCTTAGACATTCAGGAGAAATGCTAAGGAAAAATCAAAGCGTTATCAAGCATATGTACTGCACACTGCATTTGCTGGGGGATAACTTCACAGTAATCCACATAAACAAAAAAGTTATAATGCCATGACACACACATACATTCTTCTAGTAATTGCATTGTCTATTCACGTTGTTACTGTGAAACAGCTAGCATGGCTATAAAACATGAAGATATAATGAGTTTTGCAGTGCATGTAGCTAGTTAGCACTCAATCAGGAAATCACACAACTCATGCATGTGATTTTTTTCTAATTAGTTCTTTTATTAAAAATGATTACTAAAGGGTTTTAAAATGTTCGATTCTGAGTAATGCTAGCTGACAGGCTACTCAGAAGTTGGGAAATAACCACTAGAGGATGTCACTCGCTGTAGCTCTGATGGGAGATGTGAGCAGTGCTTGGAGGAAACAACAAAATCCTTTGCTTATAATAGTATTAGTGTGGTTACTTTAAGTCATTTCCTGCAGTTTGTGTGAACAAGTGGCTAGATTTCTAATGCTTCCAGACAGTTATTCACCACTTGGAAATGCCCCCTTTCATCTAGCATTTCTGCTTAATTAGCAAAGAGGTGTTATTCCTAACCCCTTCACTATTGAGTTACTCTGACACAGAAAACAGCCTTAAAGTGCCCTGATGCTTCAAGGGAAACTAAGATAAAAACAAAACTTTACAGGCATTTCAACCTGTAGTTAATTTATTTTCTGTATATGGCTTCCCCTTTTCCTTTAGATCTATTGACACTAACACAGAAACTGTCGGTTTCTCCTGTATTTTGTTCTACGTAGATTGTCTACACTTGATCTGATGTCATGAACCTCAGCTTGTGACAGCAAAATTTGTTGATGTGAAAAAAATAATGATGCCGTAACCAGAGGATTATGATGTCAGGTTTCGGCAAGCAGCCAAAGTGAATGTAGTCTAATAGCAGTGAACCTGTTTGCATGTTACTAATGTGCATAATTATTATGAAAAAGAGGGAACTCTTTTCTCCTCATGATTAATTTGTTACCTTGTACACTATTTATACTTCAGATTTAATGGTTTGCACTCTCATTTGTGCAATATTATATGTAATTTCACTATTTCTGCCTCTTTTGCTATCTATAGTTTTGTCTTTTACCCTTCCAATAGTTATACTTTAGAGCTAACAGTTTGCATGGTTCATTTATTCAAGATAGCATTTTATTGCACTGTTTTTGCCTGCATCATTCTTCCTGTGTGTATTTTTATTCAGTACCCTTCCCCAGGTCATGCCTGGAAATAACCTTCAGCTTAGGGTGCTATTCCCAGTTACCAATTTTCAATAAATAAATGAGACACACACTACAACAAGGAGCAGTACCAGGAAATGTGTAAAGCATAGATATGTTTACAGTTAAGTTTTTCTTTCACGTTATCCTGTGACATCAGAAACTCTCAAAATACCAATACATATTGTTTGGAGAGTGCTCGGTGCAGACCATTTTACAATTTATTAGCCAGGGACAAACTAGCTGAGATGTAACATTTCTTTTTATATCGACACTGTTTATACCTCCTTCCTCATGTAGTGTGCCTGATGGGTTGTCCAGCTGCTGGCACCCTCACCCCTGGTCCCAGGTCTGGCCAGTGATACACTGTCCTCCATGCAGAGCCCTCCCCCCAATGGGGACCTGGATCCAATACCTGGGAGGCGTGCCTCTCTGGGTCCAGGGGTGTGGTGCATGGCCATCAGCCGTCATGACTGCCTCACAATTTTCCACTTGAATTTTCACCCTAGAGCCAGATGTGCAATGATTTCAATGCACAGTGTGATGACACCTAACGTGCTCCACCCCCCAGCTATATGCCGCTCCCTGCAGTGCCCCTGACTTCCACCAGTTGCCGCTGCAGAGTGACTTAAACCTGATACTCACCCCAGAGGGAGGAGAGCTGCCATTGGACGCTCAATCCTCCCCTTCCCCCTGCTGATCCTCAACAGCCCAAGTCCATTCTCAAACCCAGGTCACTGGTGTAGCGCGAGGTGGGGCATCCAGCACCTCAAGCCTCAGTGCCACTGGGCCAGCTAAGAGATGTAGCGTTTCATTAAGGAAAAAATATTTTCTGAGAAAGACTGGAGCGACTGTGGTACACAATGGGAGGTGAGATACTGACAACAACAAAAATGGAAAGGGATCTGGGGGTAGTCATATCAGATGACCTAAAGGTGGACCAGCAATGTGAGAAGGTAGGAAGGAGGGCTGGGGGTAAACTGGGATGCATAGGGAGAGGCATCACCAGTAGAAAACAGGAAGTTGTTGGCTCTCTGTACAAACAGTTGGTAAGACCACATCTGGAGTACTGTGTACAGTTCTGGAGACCCCATCTCTGCAAAGACGTAGACAGGGTGGAGGCTGTCCAGAGGTAGGCAACCAAAATGATGCAGGGTTTGCATTAGAAGACATATGAAGAAAGACTAAAGGAACTAAAGATGTATAGCCTCAAGGAAAGGCGGGAGAGGGGAGACATGATAGAAACTTTCAAATACCTCAAGGGAAAGAACAAAGTCCAAGAAGGTAGCATCTTTCAGAAAAAGAGAAGTACAAAAACAAGGGGGCACAATTTGAAGATAATAGAGGGGGGACGGCTCAGAGGTAATGTGAGGAAGTATTTCTTCACAGAGAGGGTTGTAGATACATGGAACAGCCTTCCTGAGGAGGTCGCAGAGTCAAAAACAGTGGGGGAATTCAAGAATGCATGGGACAGACACAAAGCAATTCTAGTGGGGGGTAGGAGGAAGTAGGCTGTTGGTTAACTAGGATCTGCAGCTTATCCGTTAGGTATGAAAATAGGCAGACTAGGTGGGCCAAGCGGTCCTTATCTGCCGTCAAATTCTATGTTTCTTTGTATGGTTAAAACTGAATATACACACATTATTTTGTACAGGTAGGAGGTTGATGCATATTGGGTTGAGCTCTTGGAGAATGTAGAAAAGCAATATGGAACAGAAATAGACAATGTACTACAGAAAGCTTTGTTGGAAGTCCTTGAAATGGAGGAACTATGTAAGGTACTTTATTCATTCTCCGGTCTGCTTACTGCAGCAAAGAAATGTATCATTAGACAATGGTTGAAAAAAATCCTTCCAACCGAGGGGGGAGAGGGGGGAGAATTTATCAAACAGAGATGCTGGCACAGCTTGTTGAACTGTACAAGGATGCTTTTGACAATGAATGTTGTATTTATCATCCTGAGGGTAAATCATTTCATCTGTGCATATCTTAGAAAATGACTCACTCACCCAGATCATATTCAAAAGTAATTTACATTTATTACTGCCTGGCTTTCAAACAACAAAGAGCTAGTCCTGCATCACATCATAAATTTTCAGTGTCTTCTCACTACTTAATTCGGATGTACAGGACACACGAAGTCAAGCCTCCTATCTGTACATTTGTAAACTTCTTCACAATGGGATGCTTTTGAAAAATATTATGTTTCTCTGATGATTTTTTCTGTTTAGTTTTCCTTCCCACTTTCTGTCCAATCATATTAAGTATGGGAATCAAAGATTGCTTCTCACTTCTTGGGTGGCAGCTTCTCCTTGTAGTGATCTTTTACTGAGATCGGCATTACAATGAATAAGCTATCAGAAAGTCAAGAGAAAAGACAAAAAGACAATTTCATGGGAACATCTTTGATCCTTATATGTAAATGGTCAGACTGACAGTGGAAAGAAAAAATAAACAGATAAAAACACGAACGAGAGAGACTATTTCATTATAAAAATACGTCAGCATGGCGGTAGCTGTGGTTAGCTGTGCTTGTATTATATATGAGAACTCCTCATGACTCTCCTTTCCCCCCAGCATCATTTTAACCAATCCTAAATACCAATCCCACCTTCTCTTGAAGCCTGTAATATTCTCTTAGTTAATCACGTCAGAATAGATGTTTCCACCTATCCACCAAAATAACCATGAAAAGTACTTCCTCATGTTCCTCCTGAAGTCCCCGTCCCCCCGTATATACTTCTGCCCTCTTATCACAGATCGCACACATTCCTTGAACAGTTATTGGCAAGTCACCCTGTTCATTTCCTTCAGGTATTTGAATGTTTGTATGAAGTCCCCACTTTCCTTTCTGGCCTCCATGGAGTAAATGTTCAGATTAGCCGGTCTCTCCGCATACTCTGTGTCTCCCCTGTTGCCTGTGTAGCATTTTGATTGCCCTCCTCTAGGCTACTTCCACGTTGTCATTGCCCTTGCTTGAAAGAAGCAAACAAAAAAAAAAGTTTTGAAAACTTGTGTGTTTTTCTGCATAGGCTGCTGCATGGTCAGATGTCACCAGTCTTGTCTTCTTTTTTTTTTCTTTTGGATCTGTTGAAGCAGGAGCTGGCATTAGGACTTTCATAGGAGTTATTCGACTCTAAACAGAAAATGCTGCAGGTTGCTGTTCAACTTTCAGCTGGGTCCTTCTGTGGAGTTCTATTTTTATCTTTAAAGACGTTTTCTCTTAGTTGAACTCAGCGGTGATCTGGGTTAAATTGTCTGTACTGAGCCCTGTTCAAGCTCCATTAGCTGAGATTTCATGGAGTTTCTTTCTGAAAGTCAGCAGTGAAGGGAGTTCTACCATATTTGAGAAAGCAGTTGAAATGCTGTGCAAGTTTTACAAACGCATAATTTGTAATAGCCTCCTTCCATAATCAGTAGGGGCATAAGATGGTTCAAAATACTGACAGTGCACTAGATGAACATTTATAATTAAGCAGAGGAGTATGGAGGCTGTCAGACCCCCAGAAGCTGCAGGGCTATAAGTGTCTTATGGTGTATCTTGGGTGTTTTTAATATTATGTTATAATAAATATATTCTTGGTAGAATGTCATTAACAGTGAAGAAATAACAGCGACTGCAATTAGGGCAAAATCAATTCGGCAACTGTTAAAATGGCGATGGTAAATTACGGTAAATTACTGCAGTAATGGCACAATAGCTTTTCCCCCTTCCCAAGGCGCTACAACCTTGGAGTTGGTTGTATTAGTAAGGGCGGTACGGTGGGCAAAACCCCCTGCAGAAATGCAATTGTTGCCATTACTGCAGTCCCCTTTAAAAGGCAACTCTGATTATTCTTCACCTCTACCACTCATTGTGACTGCCTGTCCTAAGTAACTGCCTCCTCATTTTACCCTAGTCGAAGATGAGCTGTAACCTCCCTTAGAGCTCCACAGTTTTGGCACCAGCTTCCCCCACTCTCACCCCTTACTCCCCCCCCACACACACCCTGCCTCATACACCCACTCCCTTCTCTAATGGCACTTTCAGATATGAGGCCCTCCAGCCCATCCACCTCGCACTTTTGCCACCCACCTCTACCCTCCGACAATGGCCCTTTAGCCGGCCTACTTCTTCCTGACTCCCTCCTACCCTATACTAACTATATGCTGTTCCCCCTGAAACTTGTCAGAAGCTGGCTTATGTTGTTTCTCTCCATTTTGGGCTGTATAATTAATGCTTAGTCACCTTTGTGTTTTAAGACTGTAACCATTGTTGACCTTTGTATGTATGCTACCCTACATCCTTTGACGTGGAACCTTTGTAAATGAGCAGTTCCTGCTCAAAGGTATTGTAACCCTAGCGTTTAATAAAATAAATAAAATAAAAATAAGTCACTGTTTTAACAGTCACCAAATTGAGTTCGCCGCTACTGCAGTCACTGTTATTTCGTCACCATTTTGACATGGAGCCATTTTCTTTAGTCATCATGAAACCAAATATCTGAAACATCATTCACTTAAACTAAGGTGTTTACCTCTATCACCCCATCACATGCTAATAAAGTAACTGGCATCCAGAAGTGCCCCACTCACTCCACTCCATCCCATACCAATATATCACTGGCATCCAGTGGTGCCCCTCACCTCACCCATGCCAATAAGCCCCTGTTGTGTATTTGCCCCATTTCTCACTACATCCCATGCCAGGACAGTCCATGGCATCCACTGGTACACCCTCCCTCACCCCACCCAATGCCAAGAAATCCCTGGCATCCAGTGGCAACTCCTCTCTCACAACATTCCAAGACAGTAAATTCCTAGGCCCAGATATTCAAACTGCGCCCAAAAAGTGCACAATAGCAGGAGCAAGTGCAAGTCTATTGCACCCATGCACAAGAGACATGATATTCAAAAACGGAGCAGGCTAAACTGCACCTACAGCTGATGACTGAATATTGCACCACCTGCGCCATAGCGCAACTATGAAGGGGAAGCTGAGCAGATCTGATGCGCCATAGTGTAACAAGGGATGTTCAGCTGAGCAGTCCAGAGGCACCATAGCATGACCAGGGATGCCCCCCCAGCAGCAGAGCAATGTAGCTGCACAACCAGGGAGGTAGGGGCCCACCACCCATACCACAGGTGGGCACAGGAACACACAGCAGAACAGACATTGTCCCCCCACACCCCATGCACTGCACAACTGGGGAAGGGCCAGAATAACCACTGGCCCATGGAGACAAGCAAACAACCCACAGCCGGTCCACAGTGCCCCATCACACCTACCGGCAAGCTGTGACTGGCACACAAGGAGGACTGGCCACCCCGTGCCACACCATCCCCCCAATGCAGAGCACACCCTGCACTGTGACCCCCAGACACCCCCCATGAGCAGTGACCACCACTGCAGGAAACCCCATGCATGCCACCACCCCCACTGTGACACTGCAACCCTGTGCACCACAGGACCATGCAAGCCAGCCCCACCACGAACACCCATCAGTGGGTGGCAGCACACAGCAATGCAACAATGGCAGACACAGTGCCACCACGCACAGCCCCCGTGAGGTACTGCTGAGAGACCAACCATGCATCGGCACAAGAGATACCCCACACGGGACAGGGTGTGCCCTTGACACCACCACCAGTGGTACAGCACCCTGCACAGTAGTCCAATGACACACCCTGGCCCACCACTGGCCACAACAGCCAGCACAGCCACCCACAGTGGTGCATGGAAGCATGCACCACACCGGATGCCACACAGTGTATGGACAGACACCCACCCATACCCAAGGCCACAACAACACAGGGACGCAGTGGTGGGGCAACCAAGCCCCCATTGTGGGCCCATGTAAACTGTGTATACACAACCCGCAGTCCTCCATGTGCACTGGAGTGCCAGCCACCCTGCGCAGGCACTGTGGACCCATACACCACCATCAGCCACCCAGAGCACAAGTCACAGACAGTGAGGCACATCCCCTGCAACACACACAAGGCACACAAGGCACAGCATGGAGGTGGGACAACTGTGGTGCCCACAGTGCCACCTGAGGCAGGCATGCAGCACACCAGTGACAGGAGGCAACCCAGCAATGTGACGGGTTCAGTGGCTGCCCTGCAGGGACTGCCACCACTGACATGCCAGCGGACCGTGCAGGTCACAGACATGCATGTGTGTCAGCTGCACAGGCCATGGATGGGCCGATGGGTGCGCCATGGACACAGAGCACGCACCATGGCCCACTGCACACAGTCATCCAGTGCACAGGGAACAATACACACACACCACAGACACTGACTGATAGTTAATCCCACACTATAGTCACCTCCACACTGACACACACACACACACACACACACCCATGACCACACCACCCCTGACGCCATGCACACCACTGCAGCTGAGCACCTATGGCCTGCTGCAAATCAGAGACCACAACAGTATTCATATCAAAATTAAATCTATTGAAAAATATATAACCATCAGCTATTTACAATAATACACACTATATACAATAAAACAGTGGAACTATATACAAGGTTGGGGGGGGGCCACAAACAAGGTGGGGTTGGGTAGAGGGCAGGGGTGGACAAATGGGATGGGGAAGGGGAAGGAGGGGTGTGAGGGTGGGTCCAGGGGGGTAGGGAAATACTGGGAGCAATCCATCCCTAGCAGGAGTGCCTCTCCCCGCTCTGGCTCCTCCGGACTCTGTGCCTCCTCAGTACCCTGGCCTCATCTATGCATCACAGGATGTCCAGCGATGCCTGTGCCACCACCAATGTCTCCCGCAGTGCCTCCTGGATCTCACAAAGATGGTGGGTACCTAGGACAAGGGAGCACAGTCAATAGGTGTGAATGCACAACCCCATACAGCCCACCCACTGTGCATGGCATACGGCCGTGGGACATACCACTGTGATGGTGTGTGACCACCCACAGTGATCACATCCACAGGACCTGCCCACCCAGGTGCATACAGCCATGCGGAATGCTGCACACACCCACCGGCCAAGTCATGCACAGCACCACTGTGGCCATTTAGTGACATGGCTATGTGGTGCAAAGGCAGTGGCACAACCATGTACCTGGTGCATGCATGGACCACCATTGATGCACTCCCAGACATGCATTGCCACTGGACAATGTTGACTGTAACAAGTTGCGTGCATGGCAGTGGTTTCGATGGATGGTGGCCACGCCCCACTGCCCACCCTGTCACACAGCATGCAATAGTAATCATGGCTGTATGGCACCCACCTTCATCGGGCTGGTCAGGTGAGGCAGTGAGGGCCCTCGCCCCACCTGGCTGCACCATCTTCCTCCCACCACTGCTCTTCCCTCACACAGCGGCATTCCTCCAGGCCTGTGGGGCAAACAATGAGAGAGGAACATCAGTGCAACATCCCCCTACCCCCAGGTGTGTGCCCTCCCACCCAGCCAGACCCATCGACCCCACACCCTGTGAACACCACTGCAGCCAACCCCGGATGGTTCCTCCCCTATGTGCCGGACACATACAACACTGTTGCCCATATGGATGATAAAAGTGTGTTGACAGAACCCCTACCTGGCCGCGGCACTGTGCCCCTCCTGGCACGTACCCGCAGGCATGCCAGTAGCTCCAGTTCCCTCCTCCGCAGGTCCCCGTATCGGTGCCTGCACTGCTTCGTACTCCTCCCCCATCCAGTGGCCTTCTCCAGGGCAGTGGCCATCTCCTGCCACATCTGGGTCCTAGCCCTGTCCAGGGGCACCTCCCTGAACAGAGGCCCATGGTGTGGCTCCACATTGGCCACTAGGTTTGATAATTCAATTGCAGACCACTGGGCTGCCCTTCTGTGTGCCATTCTCTCTATTCTAGTTGGCAATATGGTGCTCTGCAGCATGGCTCCCCATGTGCAGATGCTGCGCGGTACAGCGCTGCCATTCTCTATTGCACTGTCACCGAACAGCGCGATAGAGATGCACCCATGCCTGACGCATGGCATCTAGGGGGCAAAGGTTGGGCACAGGATCAAGGGTCTCTGGTGCATGGACACGCACTGCGCCATTGGTACACAATGTGTGTAGCGTGACTGGCTGCCTGTGTGCCAGCTCCATAGCGGCCTACTGCACAGTTGGTCCATTGCGCCTATGATGGCCCAGTGCCACAGCATCATGTAGTGACCATTGTTATAGCGCCACTGGCACAATGGTGGCCATGCCCTGCATTGCCTACCGCGCACAGCACGTCATCCAAGTTGGCAGATGCCTGCGTCAGCAACCCAGGCATGCGCAGTGAGGTGTGTACTATGCATGTCACAGAACTACGCCATTGGCTCAGCACGTTCAACACAATTGCGCAAAGCGCAACAGTGCGATATTCAGCCATCATATGCAAATCATCTAATCAGCCATTCAATGACGCAGCACTGCAATTTACATCTACTTAAAGTTGCTCCTCGCCTCATTTGCATGGGTTGCGGGTATAAAAGTGCGACATTGTGCTGCAGTGGCCATAATCGGTTACTGCAGTCTATTGGTGAGTTGCATGCTGTTTGGGAGTGTGGACTGTGGATTAAGGGACATGCATGGGACTGCACAGTCAAAGGTAACAACTGCCATTCTTACAGGCTACATAATGACCGAGCAGGTTGTTGGAGAGGAGGAACACAATGGTGAGAGGAGGAGGGGGAGGAGGCCTAACTTTACAAAGGCTTAAACCGAGGCCCTGTTTGAGGCCTACCTGGGTCAGGAGCCACTTCTCAGTGGACGGCAGGGAACACCTCAAGCCCGTGCTGCTGCATGGGAGGAGGTAGCAAGTGCTGTGAACCTACATGGCAGCCACCAGCACTCCGTGCAGGAGTGTAAGAAAAAGATGGGCATGGACAGGAGGAGGATAAAGGAGAAGGTGGCTGCCATCAGGGCAGTACAAGCTGCAACAGGTGGGGGACAGCCAGAGGTGGTACAGCTGACCTCACAGGAGGAGAGGCTTGCTGGAAGCATGCAGCGCAGTGCCATCGAGGGTGTTCCAGATGGTGGCTTCCAGATGGGTGGTGGCCCATCACTGCATGGTAAGTCATGGTCTGTCTATGGGGGGGCAGGGTAGGTCACACGCAGTAACGCGACTTTGCTTTCCCTTACAGATCCTGAGCATCTACATGGGTCAGCGGTGGTGGGCCTGTCCACTGAGGACAGTCAGCTGGGTTGGAGGAGGGCCCATCCACCTCCACAGGTATACGTGGAGCATTGTGACAGTGGGGCCACCTGGCTGTCCACACTGATGTCATTGTAACAGGTGTGGAGGAAGCCCTGCCTGTGTCCCAGCATGCTGGCATCCATGGATGCCAGCATGCTGTGACTGTGGCCAGTGCAGAGTCTGTCACCGGTGATGATGACACTACCATCGTGGGCAGTGACACGTGTGTGCCACAGGATGGCCACATAGCAGGGAAATTCACGCCCATGGCTGTGGGTGGTGCTGCCATGGAGGCCTGCATGTCAGCACAGTCCCAGCCTGTGCCTGTCAGCTACAGTGGGGCAGCACTGGTGTCTGTTCGGGACAGTGGGACTGTTGTGGCCACTGCAGCGGCACCACTGAGCCCTGGGGAGTGGCAGCTGGATGGACAGCATCAGCAGTCGGCCAATGGGCGTGGCGGTACAGGGTTCAGCGGCGGCGTCTGTGCACCACCTGTGGACATGCCCAGACCTGGTCCTGGTGCACAGCACCCACCCTCAAGGGGTGCTGATCATCGGGGCCATGCACACCCTGAGGGACAGGATGCCAAGGAGGCAGATGACCTCTTGGACGAGCACACCCGCCTACTGCAAGCATCAGTCCAGCAGCAGATGCGGCTTGCAACATCTGTGGATGCACTGCATGTGGCTCTGGAGTGGGCAGAGGAACATCGCAGCAGGGACGCCGCTCTGATCCTGGCAGGGATGGATCATTTGCAGAAGGATGTGACCACTGCCATTGACAGGCATGCACAGGCATTCACTGCTGTCATGGCCACAATGGGCACACAGTCAGGTGCCCATGCATCGCGGACACCATGCAGTGCACTATCCACCCCCCATTCCCAGCGTCGTGTGACTCCCACTCTGTTGACACTGGGTTCAGCTGTGGGCATCCTGAGCACTCCTGGCACAGGCATGTTCAGTGTGCTGCAGACCCCTGCGCGAGCACAGTCATGTTCATGCAGTGGAACCCTTGGGGGACCATCGGTGCCACCCCATGAGGCCAATGGTTAGCCTGTCAGTGCTGGCGGGTCTCTGCGGGGCCACCCACGCATCCGTGGCAGCCGGGCCACTGTGTCGCATGACTGACCTGTCTCCCAGCATGGCTACTGTCTGGTGCTGTCCTGTGTGCATTGTGTGTTTCAGTGGGCAGTGCACGGGTGGGTACCTGTCCCTGCATGTGGACACACAGTCCACCTGCACACCCTCCCGGCTGCTGTCCGCAGTTGCATGTGCATGATGATGCCTGCATTGCACTGTACACCAATGTGCAATGGTGCTCAGCATCTGACACACGCACATGTACAGGCAGTGGGTGTGGTGGCCTGTGGACATGTGTGTTGCTAGGGTTGTCATTCTGGGTCGGTGTGCCTCCTGTCCTCTGTGCACATTTGGTGCATTGTGTGTGCGCATGTGTGTGTGTGTCCGTCCATGTGGCATGTTAATTCTCACCCATCCCTCCGGTAGGCTGTGTATGTGCTTCTGTGCCCGGCCAGTTCCCTTGATGGCATACACCCCTGGTGTGTGTCCATGTGTGTTTGTGGGTTGTGCCTTAGCCATTGGTGGTTGCACATGGCCCCATGACTTACCTGGGTTGGCTGAAGTGCTCCTCCATGATGGTGTCCCGGTGCAGCTGTGCCAGCTGGATCAGTCAGGGGTCCCATCAGCCAAGGAAGGGGCCACCCATCACCATCATCACTGGCGTCTTCATCGTCCTCATCTCTGTCCCCCTCTTCAACCTGTACGGCTATCCCACATTCATTGGCCATGTTGTGCAGGATGCAACAGGCCAGGAATAGCCCACAGGCCTTTGAGGGGCTGTACTGTAGGGCATGGCCAGAGGTGTGCAGGCAATGGAAATGTGCCTTCAGCATCCCGAACACCCACTCGATTACATTACACGTGGTGGTGTGTGCCTCACTGTAACATTGCTGCGATGGGGTCGTGGGCCTCCGGTAGGGTGTGAGCAGCCAGGTACGGAGTGGGTATCCACTGTCACCTGTGTGTAGAGGGCAGAGGTTAGTTTGGTGATCAGCATCGCCCTTCCCCAGGCCATGTAGGTCACTACCCATGTCACCTCTGGCCATGCCCCCCCAAGCCCTATGATTGTCCATGTGGTTTGCATACTCACCAAATAGGTGTCCAATGGGGATGTCCCCACTCTTGAATCTGTGGCACAGTGCCGACTGGTGCCAGATAAAGAAATCGTGTGCTCCCCCAGGGTCCGCAGCACAGACATTGATTATGCGCCCCCTGGCATCACACACCACTTGGCAGTTGATGCTGGCATAGCCCTTGCGATTGATGTAGCAGCCCCCTCGGGGTCAGGTGGTGTGCATATGACCACATGGGTGCAGTCTATTGCCTCTAGCATGCCAGGCATACATGCTACCCTGTGGAACTCCTGTATGTTTGCTGTGCACTCCGCCACTGTGCTGGGGAAATGGATGTACTCCGCAGCATGTGGCAGTAGTGCGCTGAGGAATTGGATGAGGTGGCATGACTTGGCCAACTGGGTTATGCCTGTGGTGTCCCCAGTAGGTCTCTGGAAGGTACCCGTGGTGAGCAAGCACATGCAGGCTGTTACCTTAGTCTCCACTGACAGAGCATGGCTCCATCGTGTGGGTGCCTGCATCACATCACTGCACAGCTCACAGAGTTGCCTCAGAATTGTCCTATTCAGGTGGTACCAGCCCACAATCTCAGTATCAGTGTACAGCTCAAAGCTGGTGCGGGTTCGGTACTGCCTGTTGGGGCATACCACCGAAGGGCCCCTTCCTCAGCCATGCCCCCCTGCCGCACACCTTCTCACCCCCCTCATAACAGCCTCCATCTGGAAGGTGGCACTGGCCATGTCCCTGGCTTGTGTTCACCCCCCCCGGCAGCTGTTGCTGTATTCCCTCCACTGTCCTCCCTGCTACTTCCCCTGCACCAGGAACACCTGCCTGTGCTGGCCTCTGTGCTCTGTGGCACTTCCCCCTTCTGCACTTGCTGTGGCTCCCCACACCTTCCCTGTGCCTGGGTGTTCAGAGTGCCCTTTCCCTGGCCTGCCCTGTTTTTGCCTCCTGCCCTGTCTGTCTGCATATGGTTCTGCCTCATGTGGCTTCCCTGTAGCGTTCTTGCACCTCTCCCTTGCTCCTTTTGATTTTGGCTCATTTCCACTATGGCGCAGCTTCCGCTTGCTCCCCTATTGTGCCTGGCACAAGTCGTTGAATATCGCACTGCGCCATTTATGCATGGTTCTTCCCCCTTCGGTTGCGCATGCCTTTATTATCATTGCGCTGTTGCTCAGCATGATTTCGGGGGTGCAACTGCCTCCTGTTGAATATCGCAGAATGGCTCAATTTCAGACTTGCGCAGACACAACCCTATTGTGCATGGCTCAACTGTTTTGAATATCTGGGCCCTAGTGTCTAGTGGTATTCCATCCCAGGTAAATAACTCACTGGTATCTAGTTGTCCCTTTTCTTAATCCCATCCCATGCAAAGAAGTATCTGGTAGCCACTGGCATCCCCAGAACAACAACCTACATGACTTCCTCTCACCTTCTCAGTCAACCTCTGTCTGAACCCTTTAACACAAACAGTGATTTTTGAAATACAAGTTCATTGCATGTGTTTCATAAATCTCTATTTGTGACAAAGGGTTCAGATGGCAGATGGCTAAGGAGATGAGAGGAAGGCATTGCAGTCATCTTTGTAGGGTGGGTCGAGTGTGACACTGGCTAATAGTGACTTTTGGCATGGAGTGAGGTGATGGATGGGAGTAAATAGATACCGGGGACTTATTTGTATGTTTCAGGATGAGTTGAGGGAGGGGTGCCACTAGATGCCAGGGACATATTGGTACAGTATTGGCTGAGGGAGGGGGTGACTGGATACCAGGAACTGATTTTTAAAGAATGGGATGAGGGAGGGTAATACCACTGGATGTCAGGGACTGTCTTGGTTAATGCAATTTAACCCCCCCCCCAAAAAAAAGCCAATCTTGAAGAAGTAAAAGGTTGTTTTGATTTTGCTTTATAAATGGACCAGTCAATGATAAATATCCACACGAGAGATCATAGAGGGGGACAAAAATTATAGTTCTACCTTAAGTTCAAGCACTGGCATCCATCCACCTTGTTTGGTCCAATGATTGGAGTGTGAAACTATTGTTTCCGAGAGCGATTGCTCTGCCTAGCTGTCTGTCTCTCTCTGTCTTCCTATCTATCTATCTATCTATCTATCTATCTATCTATCTATCTATCTATCTATCTATCTATCTATCTGTCTATCCATCCATCCATACCTCTCTCTCTCTCTTTCTATATATATATATATATATATATATATATATATATATATATATATATATATATATATATATATATCTGTCTATCCATACCTCTCTCTCTCTCTCTCTCTCTCTATATATATATATATATATATATCCATACCTCTCTCTCATGCATATACATACATATATATATATATATATATATATGTGTATATATATATATATATATATATCTGTCTATCTATCTGTCTGTCTATGTAGCTATAATGATTATTCAGCAAAGCAGTTAGTTTTGTAGATGCATAGATGTTCATGGGCAGAAAAACTCATGGTTCATCCAGTTTGCCCAGTGTTGGTACTCAGAAATTTCCTGTATCCAGTTAGCTTTATCTCTCCACTGGCACTGACCATATGCAGTAGTTTTGGTCTAATCTGTAAAAGCTTATGGGCAGTCAGGGGTGGTTCTAGAGACTGGAGGGTGATGGATGACATTCTGCTCCATAAGGGTGGAGACAAGGAGCAACTGGGTAACCACACTCAAACGAACAGCCAGAAAGCCGCTCTTCCAGCTGGCCATGCTGGAATATAGAAGCAAGCCAAGAAGCAAACAGAATTTCCGCATCATCCACCAACCTCAAAAAATGCAGTCTGACACAAGTGCTAATGCATATATAATGTATTTTAAGCTTTTTATTGTGAAATGCCACAATGCCAGTATACCACTAACCTCTCAAAGAGGATACCAGCATGACACCCTGTACACCAAACCTCCAATCGGTTTCACTCAAAGCAACATCACTCTCTGCGGGTGCTTTGAGTGAAACCGGTTGGAGGTTTGGTGTTCAGGGCATCCTGCAAGCATCCTCATTGAGAGGTTAGTGGTTAACTGGCATTTTGGCATTTCACAATAAAAAGCTTAAAATGCATTATATGCATTAGCATTCGTGTCAGACTACATTTTTATAGGCTGGTGGACGGTGTGGAAATTCTGTTTGCTTCTTAACCACACTCAAGGCCAGAAGTCAATGCTACAAATAGTTTAATATACACAAAAGCTGACTGAGTCACACAGCAACTGACCCACCCATGACAAACCACAACATTTCATGCAGGTGTGCTTTGTCAAGAGATAGAGGTTCTCACCAACATCCACCTTTTTAAACTGCATGAATTAAAGGGACAGGTGAGAAAAACATGTACAAAACTGTAATGCAAACTAAATTCAATATTTTACACACAAAAAAATCTACTTCATCAGACCACCCATATTCTTTCTATGTTACGATGCTAATTTGGCTGTAAACTGATCTGGTAACAGTAGAAAGCTCCTACTGCATCTCAAAAACCTACAAGAGAAAGTACAAAATATTAAACATTAACAGACAACGTATGCCATATCTCAGAACATACAAAATGCAACAATGCAAAGCATTACAGTAGATACAGTAAAAGTCAAATAATCATTTCATTGCTAAGAGGTCAATTCTGTTTAATCATTAAGATCCATACCCATTTTTGCCCCCAGCTTATATATCCAAAATCCCTCTCTTCTTGTTAAAATCTTCACTAGATCACTTTGACTTACCTGATGATGGCTGTTTGTGGTTGCTTTTTGGTCTTGTCTTTGTGCCTGGGGTGGTGGGGGAGTTTGGTTTGGAAACCCTAGTGCCATGTTTCCCTGCTTTTGTGGTATTAAGTTGTACCCTGACTGGTGCATTAATTCAGTTTTTTTTTTGTTAGAGAGAATTTCCTTTCTTTTTGAGATAGTGGAATCACATCCTCTTTCATGCAGGTCCTTTTGGGAGCTACATGAACAAATGCAGAGGTGTAGAGATCCTGGGCCCTGTGCCAAGGGAAGAGTCTGTTTGCCTGCAGAAGTGCAGAGCTCTCTCTGGGCCCTGCACTTCCATGTGACAACAGATGCCAAGGATTTGTGGGGCTGTTGTTGGGCTACAGAAGCATAGAGCTCTCTGGGTTTTCACAATCAATATTTTTCCTTACAATCGATAATTTGTGATAGATAAACCCTTATGATCAATGTTTTTTTATCATTTTTATCAGAGGTTTATGCAAAAACCCTACTGAGAATGCCAGGAAAAAAAACTTAAAATCATTATAACTCTGGAACTGATTAATATTTGTTCACAAAATCTTCAAAAAGCACTACCTTGGTGCAGGACACTTCTACCCCGAAGGTTTCATGAAACAATGCTGTGCAGTCCAGGCTGTATTTGAGAGCTTAAACTGTGTGTTAATTATAGGAAAATAAATAATCCATTAAAAATTGGCACTCTATATCTCAGAAACAGCAAAATATGTTGTCACAAATCTTTTCATGTTTTGAGATCCTGCCAGACAAGACTGGGCATGCCAGATTGGGGGCTACTTTATTGAACACTGCTAAAGTTATTAAGGTACAAAAATTGGGGTTTGACATTTATCACCTTACTCAACCCTACCACACACCTTACTCAACCCTACCACTCCGGTGTATATATATATATATATATATATATATTTAGTTATTCCTTTCACATTAGGCACTTACTTAATCCCATTTATGCTTTCTTATCCTGTGTCCTTATTAAATTGTTATTACTCCACTTTAATCTACTTTCAAATTGTATTTTGTATATTTTTTTCTCTAATCTTAAAGAGGGAACAGTCAGCACTAAGAATCCCATGCCCAAGTGTGGGGCTGATCCCAATTTGGACTTTGTGTGCAAAAACATTTTTTTACTTACTATTTACTATAGTATAACAAAGTGCATTAGACAAATTTTGCTTATTTCCAGGCTAACATTTTCAGTAACTGCAGATCCCAGAATCCCCTGCATATGATATTGAAGGAGGGCTGCAGCAGTGAGAGATTCAGTAGCTTGATGTGCGTGTTGGAGATTTTATTAGCTCTTGCAGGAGGTCATGCATACCAACCCTACACATCCTGTGAGGGCCAGCTACATGGTGCATGAGTACTTTGCTAGTAACAGACAGTGAGACAACACTACATTGCCATTAGATTTTCCTCTGAATGTCTGTGATCATGGGAGGTCTCACATGTTAAATAAGCTACCATATTTGCAGCCCAAAATCATTGTTAAAAATCATTTCCAGTATTTCTCAGAATGTGAACATTCTTCCCTTCACTTTTGCAAAGCTTGTAAACTAAAAGGGATGGCTGCCAGTGAGCTGGGGAAAGGGGTTTATTATAAAGAAGTGTGACAGGAAGGACAGTGGGATGGGTGCTAGTGGGTGGAGGGAATTAAAGTTACCTTTTTATTATTATTATTACTAGAGATTTCTAGCACCATGATTGGGCACTTCGTGTCTGAATCGAGGAGGGAGAGGAGGCTACCACTGGTTTGAGTTTCCGATGTCACATTTTTTTAAAAAGGGTGAGAGGTTCTGCTGGACACAAGGGCTAAATGGCTTTGGGGAGGGTGAGGGAGGGGGCACCACCAGACATAATAGAGGGATACTTGGAAAGGGGTCATGGTGTGGGTGGCACTGGATGCCAGCGATGCTCGTCATGGGGATGGGTATGAGAAAGGGAGTATCAAGGATTGGTGTGGGAGTACTTTTTTCTGCCTGAACAGACAGTATCGAAGTTAGGTCAATGCCAATGCTGCATCATGTGATTGTTTAAACCTCAAGAAACACAATGCTACAGACTCATGAAAGTTCAGGAGACATTTTACCATAAGACTGCATATACCTACTTTTGAAAAACATTTTTTAAACCCTAAATGACATTTTTTGCATTGTTTACAGTATACAACAGAGTTCCAAGAAGCTAAAGGAAGCCAAAACCAGAGATGTGACGATAATGTTTATTTAAATAATTTGCAAAAGTTTAAAAGGGGCTGTGTATGCTAAGAACCAGAAGATGCCTTTTGTGGGAGTGTTTTGTGGAAGGCCTTTTTTTTTTATGTCTGAGCACAGAATTATTGTAAAATAATAGCTTTATTCAATATGAGGTGTCAGCTTGGCTCAGTTGATGATACATCTGCCGCTGGGCCAAAAGATCATGGGTTCTAGTCCCACACCAGGATTGGGTGCATACCATTAATGCTGAACCCAAATGCAGTGCTAGGGGGATACGGTACTGTCAGGTTAGAAAAATACAATATGGTTGCAAAAAAGGTCCAGTACACTCATCTAGTCTGCCCTACTTTCCCTGTCTATTACTACACCCTGGACCCTATTACATATGAACATATGGAGAAGCCAGAAGAATAAGGCCATTGGGCCTATCTAGTCTGCTCATATTGCAGGGTCATCAGCTAAAGCTACTGACCCTGGCTTCCCTCTCCAATCTACTATTTGCCTCCCTTGGCCCTTATTTTCTCCTTAACTCTGTCCCAGCTTCTATTGAAGCTGCCCACCACCTTCATCGAAACCTCCTCTTCTGGGAGCAGATTCCAACCTGCCACCACCCTCTACATGAAGAAGTCCCCCTAGCCTCCCTCCTCAACCTCCCCCTTCCAACTTAAGACTGCGGCCCCTCGTGTTTCGGGTTCCACTGAACATAAAGAGACCTTCTTGTTCACCCTGTTTATTCCTTTCTAATACTTGAAGGTCTAAATCATGTCCTCTCCCTTTCCTCTACCTATTATGCCCATGTGCCTACCCCATGCATGCTTGAAGCTCCCCACTGTCTTTGCCTCCACCACCTCTTCTAGCAGACTATGCTAGGTGTCCAATAACTTTTCTGTGACTGGTTAGGACTTTCTAAAGTCAAACTGGTAGGTGGCTGAGAAAAGGCAGAGAAGTCAAGGATAAGGGGAAGTCAAGAGAGAACCAGATGCTCCTGGAATTTGACTTAAGAAGGGAGAAGGAACATGGTCCAATAGTTACCTGGGGCAGAGGGAGTTACTGCTCTTATGATGTTGGATAACATTTTCCCTTTTCAGAGGCAGTATAGACAGTGTAGTGGTTAAGGGCACTGAGCTGCAAACCTGGAGACCTGGGTTTGAATCCCATCACCCCCACTTGCATGCCCCCCACTTGCATGCTGAGTGACTCTGAGCAAGTCACTTAACTTCCTGTGCTCCCAGGTCGCACCTGGAAACAATCTCCAGCTTAGTGTTCCTTTTTTGGTTTTCCCTTTCACTTTTCCAGGTACCAGAGACTGTGACTGAGTGGAAAAAGAGACTAAGGAGATCTGAGATAGGGAAAGCATACCTCTCAATCTTTCATCCCTCAAATGTGGAACATTGCCTGTCAAAATGTGGAACAAATGGGCAAAATGTGGAACACTTAATCAAATCTTTACCTAAGAAGCTCAAAACTCTGTTAAAATGTTGCATTTATGTTCAGAAAGTCTGTTATTAACTGAATAATATATTTTTTGCATCATTTACTGTGGATTTTTGCTTTTAAATGTTGACTTTGAATGTGGAACAAATCCTCACAATGTGGAACAGGGAGCTTTTGTGAAGTAAAATGAGGAACGTTCCTCTTAATGTGGCCCAGTTGAGAGGGATGAGGGAAAGACATTGCAGGATTGAGAAATTATATACTTTTAAATAAAGTTGTACATTGTTCTGAATAGTAAGTTGTATGAGAAGGGACAGATTACAGGTTCAGGGGTGGAAAACCACTAGTGGGGAAGAGTTAGCCATGGAACTAGCTATGGCCATCTGAGAAAAGAGAAAAGGCTTTTTAAGGCTTTTTTTTGCCTGAATAATAAATACAGAATAGCAAATTCTCAAATATTTGAACCCCCAAATATATGTACTTGACATACTATTTCAAGTAAGGTATTCATGCACTACTACAAATAACTGCTGTTGGGTCAGGTTCTCAAAATTTATAAATTGGGTGAGAATGATATTGATCTTTAGTTTAAGATTTCAGGGGAATTTCTAGATTTAACTATTGGGATACTTTTGGCCCCCCTTCTGTCAGGGAAAGTGAAGACAGAGTCCAGAGGAGCAGATCATTGTCTGGTGCATCGTGTTGTGGGATGAAGAACAAGTAAGAAATACGTGCATCACCTTGTGGCTACACACTATAACTACATAGGACTATTTCTTTTTTTTAAATAACACACAGTAAATTAATTATTTAAATTTAAAAGAAAAAATTTCTATTTATCTATGTTTATAGTAAGGATCAAAAGAATAAATTTCATAATCACGATAAGAGCATGCGAGCATACAAATCTGCCAGCAGAAACAGGCCACATGGCCTATCAAGTCTGCTCGAATATGCAGCTAGCAGCCTTACCTTGCAGCTACCCCCCTCCCCTCCTCTTCCCCCTCACAATTACTCCTCGTCTCACCCTATCCCATCCCCTTTTAAAACTACCCACTGTCTTACAGGATACCATCTCCTCAGGCAGAGTGTTCCATTTAGCCACAACCCTCTCCGTGAAAAAGTGTCTCCTCATTTCTCTCCTATATCTTCCCTCCTCCAATCTGAGACTATGTTCTCTCATGTCCCTCCCCTGCTCAACTTAAATACGCCTTCTGTACCTGTATTGTTTAATCCCTTTAAGTACTTAAAGGTCTCAATCACATCCCCTTGGAAAGAGACTTTCTTGTGGCCAGAACCACAGTATGTGTGGTATTAGGGCAATGGCAGTTCTCAGGTGGTAGAAGCATGCAGCAGGCATTCTGTTATCCCACAACAATGTGCATCCTGTTGTAGCCAATTTCTTAAATAAATAATTCAAAACAAGAAGGCGAGATCAATGAAAGATTTACCTGATGCTTTTGCTACATAACTGTAAATATTCTTAGAAATGTCAGCACTACTGTTACTGTAAAAGTCCTGCAACAGAATGTGGCTTGAGAGAATGTGTTTCCCTTCTAATATTAAACTTATCTAATCATCCCGCTGACATACTGCACTGAATCAAAGATGAGACCAACTTGGATAAAGAATGGTCAAATGTGCACACCATTTGTTTGTAATTTATTTCATTTTGGAAGACTTCTTTGGAAGGTCTATCTCAAAGTTGTCAGGCAGAAAGATTTGCACAGGAGTGATTTACAGGCCACCACGGCAGGGAGAAGAGTGTGAGAGATAAAGAATGGGGTGCTGAAGAAGGAAGGGGTGGCAAAGGGGGAGGTTGTAATAATGGGAGAGCTCAACATGTCAAACATCAACTGGAACATCCCAGTTGGCAGGAGCAACAGAAGCCAGGCCCTGCTTAATGTCTTGCAGGACTGCATGTTGGTACAGCAGGTCAGGGATCCCACGAGGCAGTCAGCTGTTATAGATGCAGCACTCACCAACTCAGAAAGAGCAGACAGATTATAGGTTGGGAACCATTGGGGTCCTGCGACCACAATATTATATAGTTAGAGGTGGTCATGGGCACCTGCAAGCCCTCATCTAAGGCTGCTGTGATACACTTCAAAAGAGTGGATTTCAACCATATGAGGGAGATTGTTCTGGACAGGTTAGCTGGGGTGGACAGCAACAAGGAAGTGAAGGAAAGATGGGAGGTTTTAAGAGGACATTCTCAAGGCAACAAGAACAACTTTCAAGAGAAACAAGTATAAGAGACAGTTTGCTTCTCTGAAAGAGTCAGGGTTGGAGTGAGGGTTAAAAAGAGGGTCTTTATATGATACACAGAAAAGCAGGGGGATGAAGACCAGGACGAGTACCAGGAGAAAACCAGAGAGGCCAAGAGAACAGCCAGGATTGCAAGGGCAGACACACAGCCGAATGTTGCAGAGGGGGTCAAGGGAAGGGAAAAACAGTTCTTTAGATATACATATATAAGATGAAACAAGAAAGGCAGGAGGGGAAATTGTCAGGCTAATGGAGAAGGCAGGGTCCTGGAGAAGAAAGGGGAAGAAAGCAACTGTGCAAAACGACTATGTCTGTTTAGTATTCACTAGGGAGAATAGCGAGCCCTTGCTGGAGAGTAGCATAAAGGCAGCTAATAGTGGGTTCCTGAAAATAAAACTGCAGAAATCTACTGGCAAAAGAGTTAAAAAGAGGCTAGTGGCTTTGAAGGTACACAAGGCCCTGATGCCAGAAGAGATGCAGCTGAGAGTGCTAAGGGAATTGGCATCAGTGTTAGCCGAATCCCTGCCAAGACTATTCAATAGCTCTATGCAACAAAAGGTGTTTCCAGGGACTGGAGGATGGCAAACATGGTTCTGCTGTACAAGGGAGTGAACAAGGCGCAGCCAGGAAACCATAGACCCATTAGCCTTACCTCCATAGTAGGGAAACTGATGGACACTAGACAAATAAGATCTAATGGAAAACTTGGAGAAAAACAGACTTCAGGATAGGAAGCAGCATAGATTCATTACTGGATGGTCTTGTCAGACCCACCTGATAATATTTTCTGACTGGGTAAACAAGCTACTTGATAAGGGCCATGCTGTAGACTTACTCTACTTTGATTTCAGCAAGGCATTCAACTTAGTGACACATCAAAGGCCGCTGAAGAAGATGGGGGCTGGGAATAGCTAAGGAAATAGTAAGATGGATAGGGAGTTGATTAGAGGGGGAGGCAGCAGAGAGTTTTGACGAATGGGGTCAGATCAGAGGAATGAGAGGTCACTAGTGGAATACCACAGGGATCGATTCTGGGCCCAGTCCTCTTCAATGTGTTCATCAATGACATGGGAGAAGGAATCCAGGGCAGGCTGTATCTATTTGCAGATGACACTAAACTCTGTGGTGGGGTTGACAATGTGGAGGGGATAAGGGAGTTGCAGAGAGACCTACAAAGGCTAGAAATTGGGTTCAAAGTCTGCCAGCTGAAATTGAATATCAAAAAGTGCGAAGTTGTGCACTTAGGAAACAAAAAGCCCAGAACAGGGTATTGAATTGGAGGGGGGTGGATTTAACATCAGAGGAAAGGGACCTAGGAGTCATCATTAGTGACTCCCTTAAACAAACCAGCCAATGTAATAAGGCCTTCAACAAGGTTAACAGGATTCTGGGGTGCATGGGGATAGGTCACTTGTGAGGCCACACCTTCAGTACTGTGTCCAGTGCTGTAGTCCCCACCTAAAAAAAAAGACAGGGACAGGTAAAAAAAGGTACAACATAGGGTGACTAAGATGATTCAAAGTCAGGAGGGCAGATCCTGTAAGGATCGACTAGGCACTGAACATGTATTCAGTCGAAACCAGGCAAGCAAAGGGGGAATATGACTGAGACCTTCAAGTTCCTAAAAGGAAATAACAAGATGGACTGTCAGGAGCTATTTAACAGGAACAGAGAAGATAGGACAAGGGTCACGGGTGAAGGTTAATTGGGGGTAGGAGTTTAAAAAGAATATGATGAAGTATTATTTTATAGAAAAAGTGGTTGCGCCATGACATAGTCTGCTGGCAGAGGTAGTAGTACAACAAACAGGGTTGCCCCTAAAAGGCAGCCCAAGTTGTCAGATGGCCTTCTCCCCAGGGAAAAGGATAGACCAAGATAGTATGAAGGGAAGGGGAAGGGGGGATGAGGCCATCAGAAAAGTGTCATTTGACACAGAGGGAAGAAGGCATGCCATGGACCAAGGGGAGAGACTTACAGGGGGGTTGGGGTGGGCCCTGGAGTGGGTATAACAGGTGCAGCCTTCCAGAGGCCCTCTTTGCTGAACACATTTTTAGGGTTTTTATCAGCACATCATTGGCACATTAAGGTAAGGCACATGGCTGCTGGCTTTGTTTGGGGCCTCTGGGCCACAAGGAGCTAAGGCTGGATTGGAGGTTTCTAATTGTGACATTGGTTGTTTGTAGGAAAAAGAGAATGGAATGGTTGAGGCCCCCATTTGCAAGGTGGGCTGTGACTGGGGCTGGTGGACCACTGAGGACAGCTGCTAAGCATGGGGCCCGAGTTGAGTATCGAACAGTGGGTGGCTCTACCACCCAGCGCTAGGTGTGTGGCCATGGAGAGCCCCCCCCCCTGTTCTGTAGAAGTATTGTGGGTTGTTTTGGTAGAGTGCTCAAGGACCTAAGGCACAGGTTTCTGGCGTGCCAAGGGCAGTGAGGGGGATGCCTGTTGAGGCCCTCAATTGTAGGAGAGTCGGATGCAGAGGTGAGAGTATAAGCAAAGCAGCATGTTCGGAGGTTTGGAAGATATCTCTGTAAAAGAGAGAGTGATTCTGGTGTTGCTGGGCAGGCCTGTAGACCACATGGCGCCATGTGGTTGGGCCTTGGGGGCACGGAGATGAATCAGGAATTGGTCTGTTTGCTGCAGTTGTGGGAGGCTGGGGCCTAAGGGCACCTTCCCTGTGTTTTGTAGGGAGAGGAGATATTCTGGCAGTAGGGGCAGGTCAGGCCAACTGTGGTTCGGCAGGCCGCGAGAGGAGACTGCGGGTGGCTGGAAGCACTGCTGGCGTGTGGGGTCTTTTCAAAAAAAAAAAGAAGAAGAAGCAGCTCGATTGGAGATAAGTTTGAGGAAAGGCAAAGGTTGTTTGGAGAGTTTTGTAGCAAGGAGTCCGGGAGTTGGGGCAGGTGGAGATGCCTGAGGTGGAGGATCGAGAGGGGAGCTGGCAGCCCACGTGGATCCATAGTGGTCGCTAGCGAGGTGGTGGCCGGTATTTTTGCACAGTGCGTATGGGCAGAAGGGGAGCAGGCAGGCGGGCAATGCTGGGCCTCAGAGGTGGAACAAAGCTGGCACTGGAAGCAGTGGTTTTGGTCCCCACTCCCACCCAGACACTTGTGGAGCAGTGCTTTGTTTAGGCGATGGGCCGGAAAGGACAGGCCACTAGCCACAGGTCAAGCAGCAGTGGGGAGAATCTGTCACCTGGCCAGAGGGGGAGGAGTAGCATTTTTTCATTTGTGTGATAGGGGAACCTGGCCTAGAAGGGGAAGGTTGGTGGTTTTTGGTCACGGGAAAAAGGGACAAGATCCATGAAGGGCGTGAGCATGGACTGCCAGCATGACCACACGGGAGCATGAGGAGTCCAAGGTGGATGAGCCTGTAAATTTTGTGAAGCTGGTGGGCCTCAAGGGTACAGCAGGAGCATGCCATGAGCCAAAAAGATATTTATGTGATGAACTGGTAAATGTCAATTGTTATAAACAGACGGAAATGTTATACATTGGTTCTCACAAAAATAATCACAGTACATTGGGGGCAGACAGTCTCCATAAAACCCTATAGGGCTCTTATTTCATAAAGTTAACACTAAATGGATGGCCCAGAGAGTGAGCCTGGGGCAGGGAGATGCAGAGGTGCGAGCAGGTCGGGCTAGGCCCGGGTGGGCCTACCTAAAAGGCAGAACAGCATGAACGAAACAAAAATAAAAAAAATAAAAATCAGAATGAAATTAGTATGTTTTAAAGGCACACAGTACTGGACTGCTAGCTGGGAGGACTTGGAAGCAGGAATACCTGTGGTTTAAATCTTAGCAATAGCAAGGGAGGCGGGGGCCAGGCGAGGGAGGGGTGGCGCCGGTGGTCTGGAAAGGCCATAGCTGTACAGATTTTCCTCTAATGGGACCTGCGAGGAGGCGGAGTAGCCAGCTGGCCTACCGGGGGGGGGGGTAAGAAATATATAACAAAATATCCTTGGGGATAGGTACAGAGAGGAGTGTTATGCAGGAGGAATGGAAGCCAGGAGGTGCCGGTTGGACAGAAGAGAGGGAGAGATGTGAAGCAAGTCCCACTCATGTTCTTTTTTTCCCTTCATGGTATCTGCAGCAGGTCAGATGGCACCAAAGAAGGCACCAGTCTCCAAGTTGGTGGAAGAGGTGCCCAAGTTGGTGGAGAATATGATGGAGCTGGTCAAGGTGGCAAAGAGGAGAGAGGAAGAGGAGGAGGTATAGAGGAAAAGGAAGGAAAGAGAGAGATGGAAGGATGGGGGGCAGGGGAGGGAAGAGGACATGAGGCGCAGGACCTAGCCCATCGCCTGTCCTGCCACCGGAACCCAGACCAGCACTTGCTGAGCCAGGCCCAAACAGGGGTAAGGGCAGCATAGATATTACAAACAAAGGCCATCCAAGGGAGTATTTGGATGGATTGATTCGTGACATGGGGGAGGCGAGTATGCAAAAGATGGAGAAGGTACTGCAAGCGATAACGGGAGGAGACAAGGAGGGAGAAGGTGGCACGGGAACCCTACCAGGGAAGAAGAAACTGTATAACGGTGCTCTGGGTTTCACACTGGGAGACCACGTGCTGGCATCGATAAAAGAAAAAATATGGAAAGGGGAGTACGTCAACATTTTTCGCCTAGTGGACGAGGACACAGTCAAAAAATACGAACAGAAGGAATCGTGGGTAAGTCAGAGATGGTGGTGGCACTAGCAGTAGTGGGACACAAGGAGGAGGAAGCAAAATACAAAGGGAACAACATAGATACATGGCAGGTGGGTTTTCTAATATGCAGCATGCTGATACTGGAAAAGCAGCCGGAGTTAACATTTCCCCTACTGACCTACACGGCAACCATCAGGGATGCCTACAAAGCTAAGTTGGGATATGGCTGGTTAAAGTATGACAAGGCTTTTAGGAAAAGGATGGCAGAGAAGAGGGACCTGAGGTGGGACTGCACGCACTTAGAATTATGAGTGTGGACACTGTCTAGTCCAACTGGGGGACCTGGGGGTGGATCACAGCAAGAAGGGTACTCTCTCTCTGTTGGTAAAGACATGCTGGGGCTATAACAAGGCTTTGTGCAAGTGGGAAAACTGTAAGTTCTGGCATGTTTGCTCCCGTTCATGGGCCACACCCAGTGATGAACTGCTGTCGGGGAGAGGAGTGCACAGCAAGGGGACAGTACCAAGAGCAGTCCTATTGGGGTGGGAGGGGAAGGAAAAGGGCAGAGGGGTCACAACAGGGGTACTACTCCAACTATGGCAGGAATTGATAGGCTAGGGAGGTAGCAGGCGAGGTTTCCCCAGTGCATACCCCATAGCACAGAGAGTTGTGGAGGCCTGGACACAGGAATATCCAGGCGTAGTCAGGCGAAGTTCCTGCAGTAAGGTTTCAAATGGGGTTTTGGGGTGGGTTTTGAGGGTGGACACAAGGCTATGAAGGCTAAAAACTTAGGATCAGTGAAAGGGAAGGAGGACATCGTGAGAGCGAAAATTCAGAAAGAGGTACTAGCCAGGAGGGTAGAGGGCCCTCTTTTGGAATCTCCCTGCCCACATTTCAGGATGTCCCCATTAGGGGTGGTCCCAAAGAAGATGGAGGGGGAGTTTCTACTCATACACCACCTGTCTTACCCGGAAGGGGCCTCGGTGAACGAGAGTATCCCAAACGACTTAAGGGCAGTCTCATATGTGTCCCTGGACCAAACAGTGATGATAATAAGGGCAGTGAAGGGGGCTTGGTTAGCAAAAACGGACATTGGTAAGGCTGGAGGAGTGGGACCTACTGGGTTTTCAATTTGAGGGAGGGTTATATTTCGACAAAGCCATGCAGATGGGATGTTCTGCGGCCTGCTCAGTCTTCGAGACCTTCAGCTCCTGGGTGCCATGGGCATTCGGGCGGGCGTACAAGCACAGGAGAGCAGTCCACTATTTGTACTATTTTCTGCTCATAGCGGGGAATGAGGATGGGGCATCAGGGATGTTGTTGGATTTTAGGGAATTCTGTGAGCAAATAGGTATTCTGCTAGCCAAAGGGAAGACAGAGGGCCCGGGACGGCAGCTAGAGTTCCTGGGGATCGAAGTGGATACGGCGCAGGAGTGTTTCCACCTCCTGGATGTCAAAGTGGCCCGGCTCAAGGGGCTATTAGCACAGGTAAAGGGCAAGAGGTGGGTGCTGCTGGTAATAGTAAAACAGCTACTGGGGCACCTTAATTTTGCCTGTAAGGCCATAAGCCTGGGCAGAGCCTTCACAAGGCAGCTTGCGAGGGCCACAGGGAAGGCAAAAAAGCCACATCACTGGGTGGATATTATGAAAGGGGAACGGGAGGACTTAGGGGTTTGTGAGGTATTCCTTGACGATTCTAACAGTGTGACGTTTTGGCAAGATGAATGGGCATAAAACACCGAACTGGAATTATTCACCAATGCATCGGGGGAACTGGAGTTGGGGGCCAACTTCAGGGGGGAATGGTTCTCGAAGACATGGTCAGAGTCCTGGAGGGAGAAGGGTCTACTGAAGGATATCACCTTTCTGGAAATTTTTCCCAACTGCATAGAACTGGAGGTATGGGGGGAGAGGATGACTGGGAAACACATTTTGTTTGGTGCGATAACAAAGGGATGGTGGCGGTGATAAACAGACAAGGGGGAGTCACCGACTTGGTAGGAAGGTTTATGCATCGCTTGGTACTGTTGGGATTGCAGCGGAACTTGTCATTTAAGACACAGCATATTGAAGGTATTCGGAATGAGGTGGCTGACAGTCTTTCCCGTTTACAGTTGGACAGGTTCCGGGAGTTGATGCTGAAAACAGCAGACCACAGGACCAGGGTCCCAGACCATCTGTGGGACATTGGAGGGAGAAGACAAAATGATTGTACTAGAACTCCTGGGTGCCCAACATGCTGAGAGCGTATGAGGATGCGTGGGGGGGTTTTCAGGAATTCCGGGCCATGGCAGGCTGAAATACGGAGGAACAAGTATCAGAGGAGCAGGTACAGCAATACATAGTGGGCAAATGGGAAGAGGGGATGGCTCATACAACAATGGCTGTACATCTAACTGGCATAGGGTGGATGTGTAAGTACAAGTCGTGGCCACATGCCACGGCAGAGTGGGCAGTGAGGAGGGTGGTGGTAGACTGGCAGATGGGACATGGGGTGAGAAGGGACAAGAGGAGGCCACGCATGGGGCAGCTACTCAAAAGAGTGGTGCGGGCCCTGCAGCATGTATGCACCACAGCGAAAGAAGCATGCCTATTTAGGGTGGTTTTCGTTGTCATGGCCAAAGGGGCCTTTACGGTAGGAGAAATGGTGGCCCCACAGAAGGCTAGGGTGGATCAGGACCTACAGGCAAGGGAGGTGGATTTTGGGGATGATAGCGTGGTCATACACCTGTCCTGGTCCAAAATGGATCAAGGGGGCAGGGGCGAGGCCGTGACTTTGCTTAGACAGGGACCAGATGAGGTATGTGTGGTCACAGAACTAGAAGGGTATAGGTGTATTCGGGGAGCAGAGGGAGGGGTATGGTTCCACCATGGGTATGGGAGCCCGGTAATGGGTTTCCATGTTGGGGTGGTCTTTAAGAAGGCACTCGCCTTCATCGGGGAGGACCGCAATTAATTTGCCACCCACTCATTTCGCATAGGAGCGGCTTCCAAGGCCGTGGCCAGGGGTGGGTCGAAAGACGAGGTGAAGCAAGAGGGTAGATGGAGGTCCCACTCCTATAAGAAGTATGTAAAACAGTGACTGTCCGGGTTGCTCACTGTGGTGTTTTTCTTTTATTCCTGCAGGAGAGAAGTGACAGGTCTGGTTGGTGGGGCACTCATTCATCTACTAGGCAGAGAGATTTGCAGCTGCAAGGAATGGTGGGACCCAGCTGTGCATGGATCTGGAGCACACAAGGGTGCACTGGAAGGGCATAAGGGGCATGAAGTGGACCCAATTTATGCTGCTATTGGAGGAGCTCCAAATCAGGTGCAGCAGGCTAGATTTGCTTGCCATACACCTGGGTGAAATGACCTGGGAGAGACACCAATGGAGGATTAAGCCATAACAGTGGACCTGGAAAGAGTTAAAGGATGGTGACCACAGGTGGTCATTGGCTGATCCAAGATCACATCCCGGAGGGTGTGGAGAGGGGTCAAAGAGGTGCTGGCAGTTGAAAAAGGGAGGAAGAGGCTTAATAGGAAGGTAGCAAGGGCAGTGACCGGGATGGGGGAGTGCATATTCAACACCGAGACATCTCTTTCGAGAGGGCAGAGGTATACCGGTAAGATGGGGTTCACCTCATGGAGTTTGGCATGTGCCTGTTCCTGAGACCCATGATAGAACTGGTGGAAGGAATAGATAAGAGGGGGCCTAAGTACTAGCTCACAAGGGATGAAGCCCCATCTTCCGTCGCCAGCAGAAGATGGGTCAGTGGAGATGGGGGCGAGAGATGGGACTATGGGGGTAGGCAGAAAAGGGGAGAGGATGGTCCACACATGCTGGGGGCAAAGGGCACCCAGGCGGGAAAGTAAAGGGGGGTGCTGGACATTTAGAGTCTAGGGGTTGGATCATAGTATCTGGGCCTGGGGGGGTCTTGGTAAGTCAGTACCTGGTACTGGTGATGGTGTGGGGGGATTAGATCTGAGTGTCCAGACCCTGAAGGGGAAGCACGCAAGAAGAAAAAGACCAGGCAGGGAAAAGGTTCCCACATCAAGAATGGACCTCTGTGTTGACTGTTTTGAATGTAATGTTTGGATTCAAATAAGGATGTAAATAGTAATTAGTGCCTAAATAAATTGTTGCCAACGAGCATCCAGGCTAGCAGTTGTGGAGTGAGGTTTATTTCTTGGGAGGGGGGTCAGATGACAACTTTATTTATACAGGCATTGATTTGAACAAGTCAAATACACCATTAGGGCCAAACAAGCTTTGTTTTGGAGGTGGTCCTGTGGATGTTACATCACAAAGTACATATATTTAAAAAACATATATTGCTTCATAATAAAACAAATATCATGAAATGCAAGGAGAGAAGTACATGCAGACATCAAATAAGTCAGACAGCAAGTTTGTTTGTTGAATTTTGTTGACCCGGTAAGCCCACTGGCCTAGAAGTCCCTTTTTCGGGCGACCTGGGGATACAGATGGTAAGCAATTGAATTTGAACCAGATTAAGCTGTTGGTGGTATCTTTAGTGAATGAGGGAAATTTGGCCAGGACAGCAGGGAAATTCCCCCACACTTTTCAATAAGTGCTATAGGATCTTTAACATCCACCTGAACTACCACCAATCCAGGCAGATGGGACCTCGGTTTAACGTCTCATCGGAAAGACGGCACCTCAGAAGTGCAGCACCCCTCTCATGCTGCACTACAGTGTCAGTATTGGGATATTAACCCAAGTGCCAGATGTGGGAACTGAACCCACAGCGCTCTGATCTCCAGGCCTCAGAGGCGAATGTGCTATCTATTGAGCCACTGACAAGTTACAGTTTGCATTTATGAAACTGCTGGTGGAGTTGCCTAATGACAGACGCACACATGCACAGAGTCCTGTTTTAGCTTGTCTAGACATAGGAGCCAACTTTGTTTTCCCGGGGGCTCAACTAAGGGCTGGAGGTCTGGGGGCTGCCAAGTCCCCCATAAGCTGTAGGGTTTTTGGTATTCTGTAGTGCATTTTGAGGGTTATACTTAACAGATCGCACAGTATAAACAGCACCAGTGACATTATAAAATGGTACCAAAACTTGCCTGCATTACTGTGGTTCATCTTACTTCCATTCTAATAAGAGTGCTGTCAGCACTGATACAGCATTAAACATTTTGTCATTAAACAACTAAAGTGTCTAATTCTGAACTGCATCAGTTGATGCATACATACCTTGATATGATGTTGATTAATGCTGTGGTAGCAGTTTCTCAAGATGAGCCTGCAGCTTCTATACTTCAGCTCAACATCAGTGGTCTATGGCATCTCTTGTCCAGTGTGAAGACATAGGCAGATCATAATTATCCCAACCTCAGGTAGCAAAAACAGCCCTGTCACCTGCCTTGCCACAAACAGTGTAGCCGGGCATCTGCCAGCCACCACATATGTGTGTGCGGGTGTGAGTGTGTGTGTGGGGGGTGCTGTACACCAGAGAAAGATCTTCATACTAGTGTCCAGGGGGTCTGGGACTGGGAACACACATGTCCACTGAACGAAAGCACCCCGCCACCTGCGTCCATCCACTGCTACCCACAGCAAGTAGGAAATTTTAGCATGGGTTCCCATGTGAGAGGTGGCAGAGCTATGGCCACTTAGGGGTCTGGGTCACAATGCTCGAACCCTGCCAACACAACACCCCACTTAGATCAATCATCTCTGTACCAGAGTGCAAGGTATGAGGGCATCCAGCTCCATGCCATGCAACCTCCATGTAGCTGGATCCCCCCCCCAGTCCCCAGACTATCTTCCCCACCCAAGGTGACTCCCTGTGCAGCTGCCCTCCCAATCACACAAACTAGCAGCACCCACCCCAGTCAACCACTGTATCTACAGCTGGTCCCACCCTAAGTCTTGGACCAGCTCCACAGCCCAACCATCTGCCCTACATCGAGACCTTTCCATTCACTAGACTGCCCCCCCATTTCGCAGCTGAACCTTCTTTCCATGCTCCTCACCATCAGCATTCCCAGCAGACAACCCTCTGAGTCCAATCAGCTATACCTTTTCTGACCATGAACCCCCCCCGAGCACCCTCCCAGGGGCTGGACCACCCCTCCCAAATTAGCCTCTCACCCTCCCTAGAGCCGGACCCACCCAAACCACCATTTCTGCTTATGGACTAGCCCCATCCCCAGCAGTTGGATCACTCTTCTAGTCCCCAGACCAGCTTCCGATAAATCTTTCTGCAGCTGTGACACCCCCCTCCCTGTAGCTGGACCTCTTTCCAGCACTAGGACCAGCCTTCCACAAGCTGAACACACTCCCTAGACCACATCACATTCACAGCCTCTCCCTCACCTACTCCCCTTGCAGCTGGACTCTCCCCATGCCATTCCCACCCACGGAATAGCAAACCCAGCACCGACTTTTCCTGGAGCTGGTCATCCTTCCAAAATTCAGAGCTGTATACAACAGGAGGAAGCCAATAATGTCAGTATGCCATCCCATCACTATTTTAGTGGCTACTGCAGTTTGATCAAGTAGTAGTGGGCTGTCAGACTGGCGTATATAAATCTATAATATATATTTGTGTGCTGCCTTGTGCCCTTTTTTTTTAATTATTGTGACACACACCAAAGAACAGATTACAATGTGTAACTGTTCTTAATCTCTAATAGCCTGCAAAAAAGTCAAGTGCAAGTGTAACAGGCCCAGCTAGAAAAAGGGCCCAGTGAGCCTAGCAGTATTAGCAAGTCAACTACCAGCAGCAGCCACCCTGACCCAGACATGAGTTTTTAATATTAGCCCCAATGATTTTTTAAAAGCAACTCTAGACTCAGACTAGCACAGCAAAACCTAACCTCAAATATATCCATCCTTCTTCAAAAATGTGCATTCGATGTGTACTAGTCTGCAACACACTGGCCCTCCAACAGCGGAGCAGACCCATATGCCACAGGCTGTTAAGTCAATATCTGTAAGTATATCTCTTGACTCTTCTGCAGCGCCGGTCAGCACTCAGCAGATATTCAGTATGCTTGTGCAAGCTCAAATCATGTCAAGAGATATACTTACAGGTATTGACTAACAGCCTGTGGCATATGGGGCAGCTCCGCTGTTGGAGGGCCAGTGTGTTGCAGTACACAGCATCCTTACATCAGACTGGAAGGATGCAAGTTGAAATTCTTGTTGGAGACAACCTAAATATTTTTCCACACTCCAGCATGATACAGAGGGATGCTGTGCTGCAGGAAATTGTACATTTTATGACTTCCAAGCCCACATTTCTTCCTCAACACTTGCAACGTGGACTCCATAAGGGCCCTGCTTCCAAAAAGCCACACACTCATTATATTTTTATTTATTTGGACATTTTGGCCAGAGAAAAATTCAGAGCTGTAGCTTGTTTCTGGGTATGGTCTGAGGGAAAGGTACAGTAGTAGGGGACACAAGTAGAAAAAGTGCAACAGACAGTACAGCGAGGCAGTGCAAAACTGTTGTAACAACCATTGTAGCAAGCAGTGCAAAGGGAAAACAACAAAGCAGTAACAGAGGGCTAGAGACTGTGGGGGCCCAGAGGGCAGGTGTTAAAAGAGTCAAGTAAAAAAGGGGGGGGGGGTACAGGAGACAGTACAGTGAGGGAAAAATATTGGAATTTCTAATGATACAGAATAAGCCAGTCCAGATGTTGTCATGGTCAGGCTGCTTTAGCGATGGCATGGGATATCGCTAGCTATTCTGAATGTCTTTGAATTGAATACACTAGTACTGTGTATACAAGGGGTAGAAGCATAGTGCCGTGTCCATTAAAAACATAGTATTTTTACAGTTCATTCAATATACAGTGTACATTGAATGCATTGTGAAAAAAAGTTCATTTTTAAATTAAAACTGCATTACTGGCTGTGCTAAACATAGTGTTTTTTTGCAGGCTTAGAAACCTCTGAACATGTTTAACGAGTTGGCTCTTGGCTGATAGGATCTGGCAAACTATCATTCACAGCTCCATAGCATTGTTGGCTTACTTAGAATCAACAAAGTCCAAGAGGGGTAGCATCTTTCAGAAAAACAGATGTGCAAGAACAAGGGGACACAATTATTTTGAAGAGGGGGGACGGCTCAGGTGCAATGTGAGGAAGCATTTTTTCACAGAGAGCGTGGTGGATGCATGGAACCGCCTTCCTGAGGAGGTTGTAGGGTCTAAAACTGTGGGAGAATCAGGAATGCATGGAACTGACACAAGGCAATTCTTGTGGGGGGTAGGAAGAAATAGGCTGTTGTTTAACTAGGATCTGCAGCTTACCCAGTGGCAGTACGTAGGAAAATAAGCAGACTGGGTGGGCCAACTGGCCAAGCAGTCCTTATCTGCCATCAAATACAATAATATTCTAATCCTGCAGAGATTCTGTTTTGCCTTTTAGCCTGTGTATGAACATTTACAGCTGAATATGATGGCTACCGAGGTATGCAGACACAGCTTGGCCTTTGGAACTGCATGTTAAATGGCAGATTATAAATAATGACAGCAATTAGCAAAATCAGTTTTCAGCATCAGCAGCTATGCACCAATTCAACAACCACAGATCAAAGAGCAAAATAAAAGTCATTTGTACTATTACCACTGGCTGTGAAAAGAGATTGCTTGCCTGACTTTGAAGCACCTCATCTATTCCTTTTCCATCTGCTTGCTTTTTTCAGTTTTTAGGTTGCACTTGTATCTGAAGGAACTCTGGCTCTAGGCAGGAATTTGAACATTATTAAGAAAAAAATCACAATAATGACACTCAGAATAAAGGATTTGTTTTTACTTACAACACTCGGTACAGCTGGACAGCGGATTGGTGTGTGGAGAGTCGAAGACAAGTTCAAGTCCCTCGTTGTCGAATGTTGTTCGATGGGTGCTGGCTGCTTGCTTGCTTGGCCTCCTCATGCTCCTGCTCCCCGGCCAGGCTCCACTGCAGTCATCCAACTGACTCACTAAGTGACCCACCCACCCACATAGAATTAGACAGCAGCAGGCAACAGAACAGCAGAAATTAAAGTAGCAGGGCGGGCCCTCACCTCAGTCACACACCCTGACCCTCTCAGGCCCCAACCCAATGATAACTGCGGCATCCGAATCCACCATCTGACTGTCCTTTTTTCTGCCTCCATCCCCCAGGCCCGGCTGTCCCTTACTGAGTGACTAGGCAGACTAGGAGGACCTCAGCTTCTCCACTTGCTGACTGCTGTGTCACTTCACTGTAGCTCTGCCAGTGCAGTGCCTGCCTGTCTCTGCCCTCTGCAACTGCCGCAGCCGAACCACCTTGCTGCTTAGTGCCCTGCCCAGCCTAGTGCTGCCTCAACTTTCACTTATCATGCTCAGCTTACTCGCTGCACAAAACTGGGTCTGGCACCCGTCGCCTCTGCTCTAGAGCCCGTCTGACAACAACAGTGGTACACAGCAGACAGCGCTGCTCTCTAGCCTAGCCTCCCATGTCTAGAGTCCTCTGCTCTGGCCTGGGCTGGCATGCCATGTGTCTAAGCCACTACTGTCTGTCTGCTGCACAAAATGGTGGTGGCTCTGAGAGAGACTGGCACCAAAGCCCAAAGACATGCTGTGTGGCGCAAGTGGGAGACTTGAGAACACATCCACCTCGCCTCTACCTATAACACCACCAATCAGGGCATGCCAGCCACCCTGCCTGAGCCAACCACCTGACTTTTTAATTTAAAATAAAAAAAAAAGAAAAACGCCGTTGGTGTTGCCGAGCTAAGGTCCGCCTCCCCTCCCCTCCCAGCAAGGCTGTCACTGTTGGTCTGGCTGAAATTTAAAGAGCACTGCAGATTAAATAAAAAATAAAATGGTCAGCTTGGGGGGGCAGAGCCCTCACAGCTTCAACTTCCCGGGGGCTTCAGCCCCAGCCCCCATAGTTGGGCGCCTATGTGTCTAAATGTATCTACTAACAAATTTAAATCCCTCAAATGATGTAGCAAATTGTTCCAGTAGATCGCAGATTTATATTTAAAGGTCACGGAGATGGTGGGTGTCAAAACCATAAATGGCTTCAAACACAGCTGGGACAGAATCAAGGGGATATTAGGTACTCAGTAGGGAGTTGGGGGGTGGAAACACAGATAACAAAAGGGACAACAGCGTAAGTGAAGACCTCACAGAGACAATAGATCCTGGCTGGAGTACTGTAGGGTAATATGGACAAATTGGATGGACCATCAATTTTTTTCTGCCATCATCATCTATGTTTCTGTTGTGTCAGTTACTGATTTGGTTATATACCAGAAGATCCTATGGTTTCCAAAAGAATTTACAAGTGCTTTAGAATAACACGTGGCCTTTAATTTTTAATGACATTTGTACAGTATGTTGATTCCTTAAGCATTTGTATGCCAACCTATCAACTGTTAGGTAAGCTCTTATTGCTGTTTGCATTGAAACAATGTAAATGTTAGACAAAAAAAGACCAAGGGTCTCCATTGTGTTCAGCTCCTGAGTCTGGCCCAGGTAGCTGAAGCATTCAGTATTCAGCATAATACAAGTGTTGGAAACTTCTGGGAACCCTGTTTTCCAGTGAAGGAATTTCTGTAGCCAGTCATGTTATTCCCCATGAGTAATTCATTCCTCTCGAGGTTAAAAGACTAAACACTTCCTACTTGCCCTGCATTACATGAAATTTTTCATCTAGGCGAAACATAATTTCACCTTGGATGGCGATTTTGTGTAAAGCGAAATTTCGCCAGATTTCACCACTTTCTCCAATGTTTTTCAATTGCGCTTGCAAATTTGCAGTGCATTGTGGGAAATAGCTGAAATATCATGTGCAGGCTATTTCCTGCACAGTATATTGTCTGTTGAGTCAGAGAGCAGTCCAATGTAGTGCATCCCAGCCAATAAACCCTTCAAAAATGTCTTTATTTGTTATTTTTGAGAACAAATTGCTCCCAAAATCTAAATTGTGTTCCTAGTGCTGCTAGTGAACATTTTGTTTTGTTTTTGTATCTTTGGATAATAATTAAGCTTAGGTAGTGTTTTCTGTTTTCTCTGTGTCTGTGAGGGAGCTGAGTGGGGAAGGGTTGACTGTGCAGTGGTGTGTGTGTGTGTGTGTGTGTGTGTATGTGTGTAAAAGCAGAGCAGGCTAGTTCCTAATATTTAACAGATTTCTCACAAGTTGTGAGTGAGTTCCTGTCATTTCTTTTAAGTCTTAATATTTTTGTTGGTGTGCTACTTACAGTATTTATAATATTTTTCTTACATGTTGACCCTTTTTGGGGTAACTTTAAACAGCAGATTTTGGTCCTGGTGGTGGATGTGAACCATCTAACAGCATGACTGACACCAGATTTCTGTCTTTATTTACTGTAACATTTTTGGAAAACATTTCTGGACTTCTGGGTCATGTTCAGCAGTGGCAGCACCAAGATTAGGCCTGAAAACTGTTGTAAACAGTGCATAAAACAGCAGATTTTGGTCCTGGTGGTGGATGTGAACCATCTAACAGCATAACTGACACCAGATTTCTGTCTCACTTTACTGTAACACTTTTTGTGAAACATTTCTGGACTTCTGGGGCATGTTTGGCAGTGGCAACATCAAGATTAGGCCTGTAATCCTTCGTAAACAGTGGCAGAAACTTCAGTTTGAGGTTCATGAGATGGGAGGACACCATCTAACAGCATGACTGACACCAGATTTCTGTCTCAATTTACTGTAACATTTGTAGGGAAACATTTCTGGACTTCTGGGGCATGTTTGGCAGTGGCAGCACCAAGATTAGGCCTGGAAACCATTATAAATGGTACAGAAAACAACAGATTTCAGTCCTGGTGGTGGATGTGAACCATATAACAGCATGACTGACACCAGATTTCTGTCTCAATTTACTGTAACATTTTTTGGGAAACATTTCTGGACTTCTGGGGCATGTTTGGCAGCAGCACCAGATGTGTTACATCTTCCGAATGCTGCACACAACAATAAGTGATGCAAAATCACATAGCATTGTGAAACAATTTTTTTTAATAGGCACAATACTTGACATGTGTGGATAAGAGGAGGAAACATGTTAAATGGCAGGTGACGCCTTCAACATAACTTTCACAAAACATAACACTGACCAACAATTCAGTTGCATTCCACATCTACGGAGTTTGCAAAGGAAAGGTCGGCACCTGTTGAAGGCTGTCGGCCATCAGGGCCCTGTGCACAGAGTCTGTATTTTTTTAATTCAAATACCTCATGTGAGTTGCTTCAACTTGAAGTAAGAAGTACTCACCACAGCACATATCCATAAAGTGCTCTTTCTTTATTCCGGTGTAGCAAGTAAACAATGTAAAAAATGCTACCATATAACTGAGATGAAAACACCTGCTCACTCAAGGCACCGTACTTCATTATACATCAAAGATTATGTCACACATGATACACTTTACACATATGTGCTTTCTCATGTACAAAACATGCATGTGAAAAACATGTGCACCAGGTGTGACATAACTGATAACAAATAAGGAATGATGGTTGCCTTGGGTAAGCGGGCGTTTTTATCTTAGTTATATGGAAGCACTTTTTACATTGCCACATTTGAAAAAAGAACGAGCACTGTATGGACATGTGCTGTGGTGAGTACTTCTAACTCTAAGTTGAAGCAACTCACACAAAGTATTTGAATTAAAAAAATATGCACTCTGTGTACAAGGCCCAGATGGACGACAGCCTTCGGTAGGAGCTGGTCTTTCCTTTGCAAACTCCATGTATATGGAATGCAACTGCATTATACATTATTATGTTGTTAAAAGTAACCTTGTAGGTGTAACCAGCCCTAAGAAGTAACACACACCACAAATAATAAGGGAATAAGGCATTTATTAGGGGAGGGGGTACACAGACATGGTACAGAATAAGTATAACAAATGACAGGTAGGATCAGGAGGACAAGGGTAATACAACAATGAGTGGGAAGAAGTACTAGAGAGAGAAAACAAGAAAAGGGGCTGAATTATATAGGGAGCATAAGACAGTAACAAACACAACAGCAATGATAAAACAAATTATTTTACATACAAAATAAAGAAACAGGAGGACTTAAGGATGTAGATTAAAGAGGACAGAACAGATTTTTTTGTTGTTTTAATTTTTTTTAGGGGAGAACATACAAACAACAGAATAGAAGATAGAAAAATGAAAACAAAAAAGAAATAAATTTGTGCTGCCACATTAACTGCCAGTGGGGCTGCCACGCAGTTCAGACAGGATGCCCATGATTTTTTGACATCACCCTAGAGTTTAGCAATCGCTCCCCTAAGCATCATTAAATTCCTGTCTGAATTCATTAAACTCCTGAAAAGCTGGTAGACTTCTGACAAGACAGCTGATAAGTCCACATGTGTCACTGCTGATGGGGTGGGGGCCACCTGTGCTGCTGTTGCTGCTGCTAGCTCTGGACGGGGGGAGGGGGCCCAGGTGAGGTTTTGATGCTATTGCAGACTGCTGCTGTTGTCTGATCTGATGAGCCCAGCGAGAATGCTTAACAGGTCCAGCCACACCTCCCTCCTGCTCACCCCCTTCAGTGCTCACACCCGCACTGCTCCCCACAGCTGCAGTGGATGCTGCCACCACCTCCTGCAGTTTGAGGTCTCGTTGAAGTGGGTGGTGGTGCAGCATGTGGCTCCGCTGGCTGCTTGTCCCAAAGTGGAAACCAGACTTACCATGATGCACTTCCCGCCCACATAGATTGCAGGTGACCACTGGATCACCTGCTGAACTTTCATAAAAAAAATCCTAAGCAGGAGAACTTCGGGGATTATGGAGCCATGGGTGTGGGGGTAGCAGATGATGCTCCAGGTGCTGACTCCTCCTGCTGCTCAGTAGGGGGCATGGTCTCCTACTGCTGGGGTGGAGGAACAGTATCCTGGTGCCGGGAAGGGGGCACTGTCTCCTGCTGCTGCAGCAGAGGAGCCACAGTCACCTCCTGGTGCTGGGGAGGGGGCACAGTTGTTTGCTGCTGGGTGTTGGTGCTGATGCTATGGCCAACAGTCTCCTGCCACTGTGGTATTTCATTTTTAATGGACATCTGAAATGCGCCTGTCAGTGCTGTATACAGGAGCCCCACTGCCTCTACCCTTTTCCATTATGCCCACCACCAGCACCACCACCACCAATTCAAACAAACCCAAAAACAGGAACAGAGATAGAGACTCTGAGAGAGAGAGAGAGAGCTGGGGGGAGGGGATCTCACACACACACACACACACACACACACACACACACACACACACACACACACACACACTCCACAGGTAATAAAATATGAAACAGGACAAAGACGAACAAAAAAAAGTTAGAAGAAATAGCATAAATAAAGTAGTTTATGTATCAAAGTGCACTCTGCAGTCACAGAACTCTGACTCTAAGTCTAGATGCTGCCTGCCTCCTCCAGATATGTAGCACAGGAAATGAACCATTCGCTTCTGGCCTGTTTAAACTCAACCATGTGACCACCAGCAGAGAGAGAGAAACACCTAGTTTCACCTAATTTTGCCTTATAGAAGTGTTTACCGAAAGGCCATAATTACACAAAATGTTTTGCTGGGTGAAATTGGCAATTTTGCTGGAATTTCACTGGCAAAATAAAATGTTGCTGCATCTCTATTTACCACACTCAGGGTGAGAAATGCTTTCTCACATTACCCCTAACTCTATCTCCCTTTAAGTGTGTGATATGCCCTTTTGTTCTACCTCCTTGAACAAGACAAAAATTCCCCTGGTTCATCTCATCTGTCTCCTTAAAATTTAAATAATTTTACTCATATCATCTCTTTGCCTTTTTTTTCAAGGCACTAGCTTGTCTAATCTTCCTTGTTGCATAACCTCTCCATTATCTCAGTCATTACAGTTGTTCTCAGCTTTACCGCTTCATTTTTGTAACAGAAGTTTTGTACTGTACTGTGGGGACCAGAACTGCACCCAGTACTCTAAGTGCCCCTTGTAACGCATCACACACAGACTGTGTTTTTGTAACTTGCAGTTACTGGACATTGCTATGACAGCCTCAGCTTCCCATAAATTATGATTTCATTTATCTTTACATTGTTCATTGTTGCTAGTTGTAGGTGTGCTGTCAGTGCAGCTAAACCCCTACATCGATGGCAATGTGGGCACCCTAACCCGATCGACAGTAATTCCATCAATCAGGATTTTGCAGCACCTGCTGTCTTGCTGCCCCAGGGGTGTTGAGATGTTCCCCCTTACACCTCCAACCAGGAGGTGATTATATGCGGGGGGAAGCCCCCCCACAAACAGCTTGGATGTGCCCCAGTGCTTTGCCGTGATTGCGGTTGGGCGGCACAATTGCCGGGTGTCATGATCGCCTTCAGCATTTTGTTGCAGATGTAATGTCAGTCGACAATATTGTTGTCAAACCGATATGCTGGAACCTTAGCTGTTTTCTATTAACTGGTACTTCTGACCTGAATATATTGGGGGTATATGTGAAGGACTGCACAATTATCCACAATGCTTTTCATTTGCCAGTTGTTGCTCCACTCCCCCCGATACATTTAAGTCCTTCTGCCGGCTGTTTATCTTTTCCCTGGAAACTACCACCATCATTAACTTTGTGTCATCCACACATTTAATTACCTTACTTGAGACCTCTGTCTTCAGGCCAGTACTAAAAATATTGAACAGAAGGGACCAAAAAAAACCTGTTGGGGAACCCCACTAGTAACTCCCCTTCCAGACAGATGTTGTCCTATGCATCCTTACCCACTGAGCCCTATTTCTTAATCAGATCTCTATCCATGTTGCTATATTTCTTGAACCTCCACATTCCTGCAACTTCAAAATCAGTTATAAGGAACTATGTTGAATGCTTTACCACCTCTAAGCTTCTAGACATGTCCCTGTGCCCTGTTGGAAGGCATCAGATCAAACACCTCTGTCAGTTCATTCTTGCCAATTTTCTTGAGTTGGCAGAAAACTGAGATCACATCCCCTCAGCCTGCTTTTCTATAATCCTTTCTCCCTCTAGAACCTGCTCCATTCCTTGCTCCATCTCTCACCTTCCCCTGCTTCCCATATACACTGACTTAGATTCCTGCTTCTCACTCCTGCTCCTGTTAGCCCTCTCCCTGACCCACCCCTGGTGCCCCTTCCTCTTAGTTATGGTAACCCTTCTGGGGTCAGTTTATGTCCCAACTACTGCTGCACTGAATTGTTCAACCTGTTGCTTTCAGTTACACTGGACTGTGGTGGTGCACACTGCCTCAGCCTCTGCTGTCTGTTATAGTTATTATTGTTTTGCACCTGAACCATTGTTAACTGTGTGCACTTTATTTTATTGACTGCTTCTATACTACTGTGTATGACTTATTGTATCTCCTTTCCCTTTCCTTGGGTCACACCTGGAAACAAGCCTTGGCTCACTGTGCCTTTCCCAGTTACCTGTTTTAAAATAAATAAGAAATCAATCAATCAATGAAAGTGACAATGTTATGGACCACCAACCTTTCCTTATAGCTTTTGTCTTTCATATCCCAGATTATTTTGATGGCCTCTCTACTGCCTCTAAGTCCTTTTAGTATCGATGTCCCCAGAACTGTATACAGCACTCTGGGTGGTGCCTGACCAAGGCCTTTTACAGAGGGAGGTAAAATTCCTCTCCCATGCAGATTACCCCTTTTGATACATCCCAGCATTCTTCCAACACTTTTTGACAGTGACTGAAAACAGCTTGTCATGCTTCTTTGCCTCCTGTACTACAGAAAGACAGTGCTCCCAGATTAGGCAAAGCATTTTCTTGTAGTACACCCTAATTTTCCCTGTATTTTCCCTGTAAAACTGGGGTGAAATTCCTGTAGATTTTCCTGTATGCACAAATCAACGTAAGAACGCAATTGGTGTCATTATGCCAGTCAATAAAATCACTAGGACAAATGTTCAGGCTGTTTTATGTGTTCTTATTTATTTTAAATATAAAAAATCACCTACAACGTATCATATAACTACTCTACAACTATAAGAACTTTATATGTAACAATATAATACCATCTTGAGGTTCTGGGGACATGTTGGAACATATAAAGCTCAGTTCTCAAGGTTCACATGTCTCCAGAACCTCCTGAAGGTATTATAACCTTGTTATAATACAGTCCCTTATACAGTATTATATTTATAGTATGAAATGCCTTAACTTCAAATTTATCCCTTAATCACAGACTGATACATTTTGTGTTCTGCTCACAATGCATGAAAGGGACATAGGGATGCACAAAATGTGCATACCCCACCCTCGCCCCTGCAGCCCACGGACAGGTGCACCCATACCAGCATTCACCAATGCCAATCACCTATCCACAGCTCCTCCCTCAATGCACAGGACTCTGCAGGGTGGCCGGGGGAGGAGTCGTCCCAAGCAGACATCCAATGGGATGCCCCCCGGGACCCATAGTGGATACCACACGTAGGGTGGTATGGGTCTGGGGCTGTGCATGCTGATAGCATGCACCCAGACCAGTGCGGCACCCTTCAGTCCCAGTGCTGCCTCACATAAACTTTCTGGGTGCTCACCCATCCAGTTGCCCCTGCCACCTTCTGCTGCCCAGCAGTCGGGAGCAGCACAGTGTGCCCTGTCCTGGTCCCCTGGTGACCGAATGCCTGTGTTCTTGGGGGCATGCTGTGGGTTATGGAAGGGTCTCCCTAGTGTACCCTGCACCACCCTCTGCACCCATGCGGTCAGCACTATGCAGGTTAGTGAATACACATATTGCTGGCACGCCCCCAGAATGTCCCCATCGCAGAGCTGTCTGCAGACATGGGGAATCGGGTGAAGTGGGTCTGTATATGCCCCCTTCAAGCATACCATGCAGTGGGCACAGGGGGTGTGGAGTAGCTACGAGCCAGATACGTGTGCATAGCCACTCCACACCAGTCGTGCAATGGGCCTAGAGCTCTGTGTACCTGTAGCGCTCCATTAATAAACATTGTTTCAGTGTATTGTGTTTTTCATTAGCACGCTTAAGCATCCCCCTACACACACACGCACGCGCGTGCACACACACACACACACACACCTTTGTGCACCAAACTCTGAGATAAAAACAAATATTCCCTTTTTTTTCATTTACTTTACTAACCTTAGGCCAGACCAGGGTCTATGGGTCCCTTCTGATCTCACATATATAATTCATAACTCCTGATTATCTTGATGAAGTCACCCCCATACCTTTCCTAGGCTCATAATTAAATAGAAACACTGTCTAATTATTTTCAAATAACCTCAGCCTCTAGGCTGGTCAGAAGAAGTGCTGCCTTAGTGAACTTTTTAAAAACACAACTCTGCTCTGTGCACCAAACAAGCCAAGTAACACTTAAGCACTCTTTGTGTCCCCGTCACCCTTTAAAGCCCACCGTCATCGAGTCTCTTTTGTCTGGCTCGCTTTTTGCACTTCATGTGTTTAAAACAGACAAATTTGCAAAACAGAAGACTTGTTTGCCTTGGTGGCTTGGGGCGCTGCTTCCCTCCAGCAACACTTAAGCACTCTTTCTTGCACCCCCCCCCCCAAAGCATAACACCATGAAGTGATCAGTCTTTTGTCTGACTCATTTTGCACTTAAAATGAGTTTAAAATAGACTAACCTGAGGCTGCCCACAAGAAGGCTTGTTTACCTTCAGTGACTTAGGCTCTGCTAGTCCAGAACAGTGACATTTGAGATGCAGATTGGCTGACTCAACGGTGTTGCTGTTTTGAGTGGGGCCACATAGCAGGTGTTTGGATCATGCAGCAGCTCACTGGTTCCTGATCAGAAGATCTGAATTCATCCTCAAAAAGATGCACTACCAACATATTACCATACTACCCCAGAGAAACACAGGCTGCAAATGGACCAACAGAATTGCTTAGTGTAGCAAAGTCAGCAAGCTGAGCACCAATTGGAGGGCTCTGTCTGGATCTTGGCAGCCATGAGATTCATAGTGGGCATTTTCCCGTAGTGTTTGTCCATTTCCCCTGATATTTTTAAAATAAAAGATTTCCTTCCCGTATCCAATTTTTGTAGTAAAATTCCCTTAAAATACAGGAATCCCTGTAGCTCTGGGAGCACTGGAAAGAGAAGCACCACAAAGTGAGTAGGTCATACCTCTGCCTCCTCATTGTAGCACTGTGTTTTGGCTTCATAAGGCAAGCGGTGTAAGTGTAACTCTTATATTGCCACTGTGTTATAAATTCAAACACAAAGAAACACACACACACACACACACACACACACACACACACACACACACCTTCTGTTATGTACTGAGAAATTGCGCCAAGGTTAGAGTTATACCAACAGTATAGCAAAAATAAGACATCATATTCATATATTTTCATTTGCCTGATCTTCAGCCAGCAGCCACGTGTCACGCCCAAGCACCAAAATACTGGATCTAGTAATCAAAGTCAATTACTACGTGGCACATATTCTAAGTTGTTTGTGTGTGTAATCCTCAAGGAATCACTGGGGCTGCTGTAGAAGTCTCTGGGAGTGAGTCAAGCAAAAAACACCATTACCATTTGGAAAAAGATTAGACAAGGGAAGGTACAGTATGTTACTTACCAGTAAGAGTAGATTTCAAGAGGATCGCCTCCATACTGCCATAAGACATTGACTTTTCTAGATTCTTGCTGTTTTATAAAGGTATAGAGACATGGGAGGGAGGGGAGATTCACCAACTAAAACCTGGTGCCAAATGTCACTATTATAGTTTTCACTGTATTTAGGGTTGGTTAGAACAAAACTGGTGATGAACTTTATTAAAATCTTCTTGGATTTTAGTCTCACTATCATCACAAACACGTGTCTATGATAATATATTATATCTTGGAGTGTCCATAAGTCCCTACTTTACACAACCTGATAACATTTCAAAAGTCCACTTACCAATATAATTTTATCTGTCATCATCCACCCCATTGCATCTGGATATGAGCCTGAGCTCAGTGTTCCTTTCTGACCAAAACTTCTAAAACAAATGAACTCAGGATTATGATCATACTTAATTAAGCAGTCGGTTGTGTCTATACAAAATCAAGTACTCTGTTTAAAGATTGATTGGTTAGTTTCCATTCCATTCAATAAGTAAGTTAGGGAAATGTCTTCCACAAAGAAGTAAGAGTTGTAAGCAACTAAAAAGAAGAAAGGCCAGGAAATATCCCTAGGCAGCATACATTTCCCTTTCTTTGCTGCAGTGATTGCTAGCAACATGTCTATTGAAAGTTAAAAGGAATGTTACCCAACCAGTTCATCAAAGTGATTCTGTGCAAGAACTGACTAGTTGGGGTTCTACTCCAATCTATGAACCAGGCCACTCAGAAAATTAATAACAACTGAGCTTTCCGCAGTTCCATTTAAATGTATTATTTTGTTATTTATAAGTAAGAAAGTGAAAGAAATGCCATACGTAGACTCTGAGATCCTTGGAGTAGGGGTGCGGATGTAGGAATGAGATTACAAAAGTCCCAGCAGAAATACAGTAAGGAAAGGGGACAAGACATTTGTTAGATATGTGAGTGAAAAGAGGAAGACTAGGGGTGGGACAGTAAGGTTAAAAAGGGAAGGGGAGGACTGTGCAGAGGGGGACCAGGAAAAGGCAGACATCCTGAACAAATACTTTGGTTCAGTCTTCACAGAAGCAGGAGAAAGGGAGATGCCACAAAGTGACAGAAGCTTTGGAAGGAGGGAGGTGGGCACTAGTCCTTTTTTTTTGGAGATGAGTCCTGAAGGGACTCATTAATCTGAAGATGGACAAAGCAATTGGGCCAGATGGTGTGCATGCAGCAGTATTGAGGGAGCTCAGAGAAACACTGGCTGCACATCTGATAGTTTTATTTAACAACTCACTGGAAACAAGAGTGATTCCTGTGGGACTGAAGGAGGGCAGATGTAGTCCCACTGCATGAAAGTGGGAGCAGGGAGGAGGCTGGCAGTTATAAGCAAGCCAGCCTGACATTGCTGGTGGGAAAGTTATGGAATCACAGCTGATGAAAGGATTGTGGAATATCTTGAATCTGGTAAGTTACAGGACCCAAAGCAGCATGGGTTCACAGGGAGAGATCATGTCAAATTAATCTTTTGTTTTTTAACTCCTCCCAGGCCCTCTGCAGTGCCACTCTTTGAGGCTGTTACCCCAGACTCCTCTGCCTGCCAGACTCAGCCCCTGCTGCTGTGCCAATCCCCAGGCTCCCCTGAGCTCTTCCAACTTTTTAATCCTAGGTGATCCAGTTTATCCATGCCAGGGGGGGCTCCCTTGGGGCAGGGAATTGGAGGAGGAAGTGCCTGTAACACAGGGGAAGTTGGTTGGGGGCAGGCACAGTGTGCTGGGTGGTTGGCATGGGGAAGCCCTGCTGTAGGTTGTCATCCAGTGCTGCAGGATGGCCATTTTTCTATTTTCGGGGCCCTACCCACCTTCCACATGCCTGTGGCTCCAGTGGCATTCTGGGGGGTGGTGACTTTTGGCAGCATGTGATCATCCATACCACCAAGAACACTTCCCACTAAGCCACCACCAGGAGATGCTATAGGAGTGGCTCGCAACAACCATCCTTCCTGGAGGGAAGCGTCTATTGAATGCCTTGATCCCCTACCTGCTGATTTCTACACCTGACATCCGGGGTCCGGTTGTGAACCTAGATCACCAGCATTCCACAGCAATGCCCTGTCATTCAGTGCCATGGAGATGGCATGTCAAATGAGTTTGACTGATTTCTTTGACTGGGTGGAAAGAATTTATATTAGGGTGGAGTGGTGGATGTGGCCTACCTAGATTTCAGTAAGGCTTTCAACACTGTTATACATAGGAGACTCATAAGCAAGCTGAGTAGCTAAGGAGTGGGACCAAAAGTGATAAATTGGATAAGAAATTGGTTAGGGGATAGGCAACAGAGGGTGGTGGTAAACCGAGTTCACTCTAAGGAAGGGAGATTGACCAGCAGAGTGCCTCAGGGATCAGTGCTGGGTCCGGTCCTCTTGAATGGCTTTATAAGTGACATTGCAGAGTTTCTGGAAGAGAAGGTCTGCCTCTTTGCAGATGACACCAAAATCTGTAATAGGGTGCACACTCTGTGTGTGTGTGTTTGTGTGTGTGTGGAGGGGGGTGGAAAGTATGAGCAGAGACCTGAGAAAACCAGAGGAGTGGTCAAGGGGATGGCAGCTGGCTTTTAATGCAAAAAAGTGCAAAATAGTGCACTTAGGGCACAGAAACCCAGGGGCGAAGTACAAAATGGGTGGAGTGGTACTGGTGACCATCAAACAGGAAAGGGATCTGGGGTAATCAGATTGGATGACCTAAATGTGGCCAGGCAGTGCAACAAGGCAGTCAAAAGAGCTAGTGGGATGCTGGGGTACATAGGGAGGAGTATCACCAGCAGAAAGTGGGAGATGGTGTTGCCCCTGTATGGTAAGACCCCACCTAGAGTAATGTGTCCAGTTCTGGAGACCACATCTCTGGAAGGACATATACAGAATGGAGGTGGCCAAGAGGAGGGCAATTAAAATGGTGCAGGGTTTCCATCAAAAGTCCTACAAGGAGAGACTAAAGGACCTCAAAAAGTACACCCAGGAACAGAGGGGGCAGAGGTGGGATATGCTAGAGATCATCAAATACCTCACAGGGGTAAATAAGGTACAGGAGGGAAGTATTTTTTAGAAAAAAAGGTACTCAAGAACAGGGGGCATGTTATGAAGCTGGAGGGGTAGATTCAGGAGAGATGTGAGAAAGTAGTTCTTCACAGAAAAAGATGGGGTGGGCAGAATGAGAAGAGATCTGGATAAACTGGCAAAATGTTCAGAAGCGTGGCAACTTGGGTTTAATGCAAAGGAGTGCAAGATCATGCACATAGGGAAGAGAAACCCTGAAGTCACCTATAGGTTGAAGGGGAGTTGCTGGCAATCACAAGGGAAGAAAGAGACTTGGGCATCATCATCACAGAGGACTTGAAATCATCCAAGCAGACCACTTATGCAGTAGGTAAGGCTAGAGGGATGTTGGGGTGTATTAGTAGGGGCATCATAAGTCATTAGTGGGAGGTACTAATGCCTCTTTATAAGACACTGGTTAGGCCCCATCTGGAGTACTGCTTGCAGTACTGGAGGCCACACCTGCACAAGGACATTAACAAAATGGAGGCAGTCCAGAGAAGGGTGCCCAAAACATCAGAAAACATATGAGGACAGATTAACGGAGCTCAATATGCATACCCTAGAGCAAAGGAGGCAGAGAGGTGATATAATCAAAACATTCAGACATCCTAAGGGCATTAAGAAGGTGAAAGATTGTAATATGTTTCAGTATAAGAAAAATAGCAGGACAAGAGGACACAGAATGAGATTAGAGGGAGGCCGATTAAGGGGTAATGTGAGGAAGTTCATTTTCACAGAAAGGGTGGTGAATGCATGGAATGGCCTACCTCTGGAAGTGGTGGATATGAATACTATGCACAGCTTCAAACAGGCATGGGATAGGCATAAGGGAGCAATATAAATGAGTATGAATAGACAGACCATTGACTGAGGACAGGCCTATGGCACATTCATAAGGTAGAAAAAATGGGCAGACTGGATGGGCCTTGTGGTCCTTATCTGCCATCAATTTCTATGTTTCTATGCCTTTCAGTAGCGGTGGTGGGGTCAAAGAATGCATTGGATAAGCAGAAGGGAATCATAGTGGAAAGGATGTTGGGAGGGAGAAAGAGCTGTAGATCAGTACAGTGTAGGTAGGGAGAAATGGGCAGACTGGATGGGCCAAGCATTCTTTATTTACTGTCAAATTCTATGTTTCTATAGCATAAAAATAGCTGTGCTTGTTTTTGATCAATGTGATTTGAGAAAAACATAGTTAGAATGCTGGATGCTGATAGGACACAGAAAATGTTCTTGCACTCTCAGCAGCTTTAAAATAAATGTTGTTCTCCCTTGCATGGTGTTCATTAAGAGATCTTGCTTTTGTGTGACTGTTGAGAGTAGACGGACTGTAGCTCTCTTATAAGACCTGTTGAGGTAAATTTGCTGATTGTTACTTAAATAAACAGGCTATTGATCCAATTTTTAGACTTAGTGACTTGATCAGTGAAGACTTTTTTGTGTATTTAGGACTGGTACATATACATGTGTAACCTCTAGGTGGTGCTATCCCTAGAGTTACAACCCCTGCCTACTACCCAGGATGTAGGTTGAGGGGCCTGGGTTCCCAAGATTACTTTAAAATGGTTCTTATCCTAGATATTACAATTGACATGGTACCTCCACCCAGAGTTAAGCTTCAAGTGAGCTAGAAGAGAACATGGTACAACTTTTGCTGCAACAACTGGGATGCTGTACCCTCCCACTATTACCATAAGCCACCCCAACACATGACTTAATAACATTTCCCCACATTTCAATACAGTTACCATTTATTGACTGGATCCTAATAATATGCTCACGACACAGGTATCTGCAAAAACAACAATGAACAGTTTATTTACAGGGGAAAGGACTTAGGAATGAGAAAGAAAGGAGTAGAGATTATACAGTACAGTATTTACAACATTTACAGGAAGATCAATGGATTTTTAGTTATTGCTGGTGAAACCTTCCAGCTGGTTAGATAGGTTACATTTTTAAATTAAATTGTAATCATATAATGTACCAAGTCTAAGATGACCAGAGCCCTGGCTATCTAACTAGACTGCATAAATCAGGTGACACAGAAACATTTCTTTGTACCCACACTGGTACCAGTCCCCAACATTTGGTATGAGACCCAGCAATCCCAACTTTAAACCTGGGTATCTAGTAACCAAAGTCCAGTTAAAGGTGCAGGCCTGAGGAATGGTGCAGGTGTACATTGGCTGGCTAAATTAAGCAGACTAAAGCTTGAACTTGAAAGAGATTAAACACTTGAACTATTTACACTTCCTGAGGCTGGGGGGGGGACCCTACATGTTGAAATTGACTCTTCATTTCCTGAGCTAAAGCACCTGCGGTGTAACCAGCTGGTTACCTTTCATTTAACACATTTTGCATTTCCTGAACATCCAGCACATTTATACTTCTGGCACATTAAGCACATTTATAATTCGAACACATTCAGCACATTTATAATTCTGGCACATTAAGCACATTTATAATTCTGGCACATTCAGCACATTTATACTTCTGGCACTTTAAGCACATTTGTAATTTGAACACATTCAGCACATTTATAATTCTGGCACAGTAAGCACATTTATAATTCAAACACATTTAGCACATTTATAATTTTGGCACATTCAGCACATTTATAATTCTAGCACATTAAGCACAATTATAATTCAGACACATTCAGCACATTTATAATTCTGGCACATTAATCACATTTATAATTCGAACACATTCAGCATATTTATAATTCTGGCATATTCAGCACATTTATACTTCTAGCACATTAAGCACATTTATACTTCTGGTACATTAAGCACATTTATAATTTGAACACATTTAGCACATTTATAATTCTGGCACATTCAGCGCATTTATAACTCGAACACATTCAGCACATTTAATACCTTCAATTCTTTTAAACCATGGGCCAGCATGGCCACCATGGTCCTTTCCAACTTAAATCTTTCAATGGGTACTTGTTCCCTAGGGCTAGGGTGACCCGGTTCTCCACATCCCATATCCGAACAAATTATTTTTATTAAAACCAGACTTTTTCATGGGAAACTGCATTTTTAGAACATTGACTGAAATGACTGTTTTGATCCAGCTGTATTTTTTAATGATTTTTATTGTTTTGATCTGTTATTTATGTACAGCACCTTGGCAATTGAAAGGCGCCCTATAAATAAAAAAATATTTTTATTATTATTAGTCACTTTAGCAGTCTGAGCAATTACTGCTGTTCTTGCAAACTCAAACTTGATGTCTCAGTCCCTCATGGCAAATGGCTGAGGTTCACAGCTTCCACAGGAGATCTTGATAATACACAAACAAAATACTGGACCTCCCAGGCAGAATTAGAATGAGCCCCAGATCTGAGTGCTCCCCTTCCAGTCCTGTAGGCACTTTAGCAATTTAAGCACATTTCAGCACATCTATATAATCTGGACCACTCTGGGCCCCTTAACTTATATATGTCCACCCGTGCTGGTCAATGATTAAATGCAGCAGATGCAGGGTGCAAACCAATGAACAGTTCCAAATAGTTAACAAGTCTCTAGGGCATGGGCAGCCCTGATAAACTTTCTAGTTACTTGCACCAGGGGTACAAGATTACTCACTCAGGCATCCTCATGGAATGGCTCTCTTTCATCAAAGGTTCCTGAAGTCTTCAGTTCTCTCACCACTGAGGCTGGCTCAACCCTCTCACAGCTGGCTTGTCATCAAGTTGCAGGTCCACGTTTTTCCCAGATGTGGAAGGGATGGGCTAGCCCCTGGAGGACATTTTCTGGCAACTTCCAGGCTAGCAGGTTTTACTTTAAACTAAATTACTTACTGGCAAAGAAGAACAAATCCCTTTCTTTTGTGGAGGGGCTTACACTGGCCCACCAGGTCCCATTGCATTGTCGGGGGCCTGAGCCCCCACCACCGTGGGGGACTCCAGCTCGAATCTGAAAAATCTGCTGAAACACAACCTTTTATTGGGCTCTCCTGAGGCTCCCATTGGCTGAAGCTACTGGTTGCTTTGACTCTGATTGTTTGGAAGGCTTGTCAATCACAAAAATGAATTATTCATTAAGCCTCCTCTATGCACTGTTGGACTGCTGCTTTGGTGCCTGAAATTTAGGTCCCTGCAGTTCCCCATAAGCACTTGGAAGTTTCCCATAAGCTTGGCAAAAGTCCGACAAGTCCTGGCTTAAAAATCCTAGCTTTCCGATTGGCTGTTGCTTCTCTGTAATAGCTGCTGAACACACAGTCCCTTAAACAGAATTAACACAGTCCCAAATAAAGTTCGGGTACAGCCAGAATAATTATTTAATTTGCCCAAATGCCCCACAGTTCAATAACCATTTGTGTGTCCTTAAGGTCGCTGCCCAGCACAAGTAATTTTCTCAGTCCATTTGCCTGTCACTGCTGCCAATAATTTAGACCCCCTGTTTGCAGCAGGCAGGCTGTCATTCTGAGTCCCAACAGTTTACTGGTGTAGCCATGATGTAGTTATTTATTTATTCATTTAACATTGTTCCCCTTTAAACAACTTTTCCTCTATTGTTTAAATGGCAACTTGCTGCTATATTTATTTATTTACAATTTTCTTGCAGCAGCCACTGAAACACTGCTTCCCCGAGGGCAGAAGTACCCTCATGAATATTAATTGCGATCAGGGCGCTGGCTCATTAATATTCATGAACCCCGATCTTTGACACTCTATTGATTGCTTTATTTAATCTAGAAAATGGGCTGTCATGGCCCTTGCTGTGGTCACTGGTCCCCACTCGGGCCATACGGGTACCTGGACTGTAGAACACTTTTTCTCGACCGCAGAAATGAGCAGTCGCACATCAAAGGCACTGCAAGATCCCTGCCACAATGGAGGGTATTTGCAGTGTGGGAGATCGCGGTTTAAATTATTGGAGCCCTGAAGGGCTAAAATCACACTAGGGCTATAGCTTGGGGCACCAGGGGCACAGCGAGACTAGGGAACCAGAAAAAAAATGGCAGGCATTCCTGGAGGTGCTTGGAGAGAGTAGAAAGGGGAGCTATGGGCATAAGGTAAGCCCCCAAATTGGAGTGGGGGTGCATTACACATGGCAATGCAATACCAGTGGTTGGTGCTATTATTTTCAGGTGGAGTTGAATTTCTAAACTAAATGGAAAGCACAGGAATGTATTTTTCCTATTGTGCAATTCATACAGACTTACAATCCAGGAGAAGGAGAGAATACTGCTGTCATTTTAGTGCACATGGAGATCCAGACAGCATACAGAGAGATTAGGAAGAGAAATTACTGAGTGGTTAAGTACTAGGGGGTGTGCAAGCCCCAAAAATGTATTTCCAGATACCACAAATAATAGGATAGGTGATACTTGTACTTCGATCTGAGTGCCAAGAATGTTTCCTGCTTGGGGGCATTTGGGGAAAAGCCTTCAGTGAGACAGACATTTAATAAAGGTGCAAAACCCCTCCCAGCCCTCCACAAGTGGTCAGGACTACAACCTTGATCACCTCCATCTCCAATGTCAACCATTTTCTGACCACTGCCTCCCTAGCCAGCCTCCATAGACTCATGTAGAAAACAACTGCCAGCTGCTAGCTCTGCACTAGACGCCAACAATGTTTCTAAATCAATCCCACTAGCCAACCTCCACCCCAGAACACCCTCATTCAATGTAAGCCCCCCTCCCAACCCTTGAACCATAATTTAGGGAGACCATGGTAGTCCAAATTCAGACTAGTTGGTTGGGCCCCCCTCCGTAACCCACAGCATGCTTTTTCAAATAGCTTATATAATCAGACATCAGACTGTATAAGCATGCAGCATGTGTGGTTGGGAGGAAGTGTAGAGTGGTCTGCACAATATACTGTATGATGCTAGGCAGAATGATTAGTCAGTCTGCTTAAAGGTAAAGTCCCTTCAGCCTTTTATTTTGTTTCCCTGTGTAGTTTGTAGGCATGCACAACAATTGCCTCTACCACACCCTCCTGTTTCATCAGGATCTAAATGTAAATGAAGATACTTAAGTCTGGTGTGAAAAGCTGCTTGACACCATTGCAAAAGTCATGACCTGACTCATGTAAGACATCCTGGAATTTTATGATATTCTAGTGCAGGGGTTCTCAAATGGTGAGGCCAGCCGCACTGGGGAGGCCCCAACCTCTTCCAGGGGAGGCTCAAACAAGTCTAAAAAAGTATTGTATTTAAATTTTGAGTTTTATATATTTTGTGTGAAGAGATTAAGCAAACTGAAAGAGGATAATAATAATAGGTGAATTTTATGTATTTATTTACTAATAGGTGACAAGGGAAGGTGAATGAGCCAAGGCTAATTTCAGGTGTACCTGGGGAAGGGTAGGGAGTGAACACATTTCAAAAGGTAACTGCAAAACAATCAAGAAATACACAGTGAACAATAGTGCAAAAATATGAACAATAAACTAATAATGAGTGGTGGTAATTGATCAATTTGTAGCCTGATGGTAGAACAGCCCAAATGCAAGGGTTGGGCATATAAGTACTAAGAGCAATAGCAGAAAGGAGCAAAGTAATCCCAGAGAAGTTGCGTAGGAGCAGGGAAGGAGGAGGCAAGGCAAATTATGTAGGAAAGTTATGTCATATAGAGAGGAAACAGAGCAAGTAGTCTGATCCGTGAAGGTACTGCAACAAGGGGTAACAATGATTCAAGAATGAAACTAGAGGAGCAAGTAGGCTGGCCTGGGGGGGGGGGTTACAATAAGCTGAATAATATTTATTTTATTTATTTGTTATTCAGATAACACCTTTGAGCATAGGAGCTCTATTTCAAAGGTTCCACTTTAGTATAAGACAAAGAACTGAATGTGAGCCAAGTACTCAAAGGGGTTTCAATTTATTCATGGTGTTCTGTGCAAAGTACAGTATGTTATTTTTCTTTGGGGAGGCCCAAGATTATTTCCATTTTTGGGGGAGGCTCAAAATCTTTTTCATGGATTTGGGGAGGCTCACTGTGACAAAGTTCAAGAACTATTGTTCTAGTGCTAAAGCCTGCTGTAGTTACACTGTACTTGTCAGTGTTGCTGCTGTCCTCCACGGTCCCTATGTTCTTGTCTTATGCTGGCCATGACATTTTCAAGGCATAGTAAGTGCCCTGCTATTTTCTGTAGTTTAAAGAAAATGCTTTTACAGAATACAGAGAATTCATAGGACATGTGACAGATCTGAATGAGAGTATAATTTTTGCTGGCTTGTGCATGCATGCATCATCAGCTCCTATGATGCCTTGCATGAGTGGGGTTATGATCTTTGGAATGGAGACAAACAAGTTTTAACACCAGGGCAAAACAGAGTGAAGCAACCTCATTTATATTTAAATTAGGATAACATTTATTTATTTAGTTTTTGTTGACCGGGTAAGTGCAGTAGACAAATCCTGCCTATTTTCAGGCACGACCCGGGGGAGGGGGATACAGATGAATGACAACTGACCTTGAACCAGATTAAGCTGTTGGTGGTATTTTTTTTCTAGTGAGGGATGCAAGAGAGGGATACAAGATGCATTGGGGGATGCAAGAGAGGGAATAATTGCTCAGGCTTACAGACTACACAGGTATACAGAAAATAGGCTATGGGGACTTTTCCTTTAACATCATCAATGAAGCCATCCACTCAAGCCCCTCCCTCCCTCCTGAGCATGTGAGAAGAGCGCCTCTATAACCAGATGACTGATTGTGTAGCCATTAGAAACAGTGTGCTATGGGTGGGGGAGGGTGGCTGACTACCTATTCTTGATTGGTGGTACCGACGTACCGTGGTCCCCAAATAATGGACCAGGGATCAGAAGGGGGCTTTCTATTGAATAATGGCACTTTGGGGATCTGGAGAAGTAGGCGAGGGAGGAGGGTTAGTTTAACAGACAATATTGCCTCCCATCACAGTGTCAGGAATTTACACAATGCTTTTTTTTTTACATTTCAGACCATGGGAGAATGGAGAGTGAGGTAGAGGGTGGGAAATGACTGGAATTGGTGAGGGGTTGTCAAAGGACAGCTTTTTGAATTTTATTTGAATTTTTACCTAATACCATACACTGATTAGTAGCAGAGTATGAAAACTTGCACAGAATTTGGAAAATGGTACTTGTCCACCCTTATTAAGCATATGGAAGTTAAATGACTTGCTCTGGGTCATCCAGTGAGTAAGCTAATGGCAGTTATGGAATTAAAACTCCAGGTTTACAAATGTGCATTTTAACTTGTAGGGTAAACTGTCTTAGGGGGCTGATGGCATAAGTAAGCAATAAGACATGACGGGTTGTGCATTGGACAGATATGACTGCACGCCCAGGGGAGTAGCGATGGCCTGGTGCCTTCAGCCCCTGGAAGTGCATATCCTGGAGTGTCTTATTGTGCTTATAAGACAGGCTACTTTTTTTTTACTTTTAACAGTCAGAAAAATCATGTTTGTATGTAGAAAAAGACATTTGTTTAAGCAAATTTATAATAAAATTGCCTGTTAGATAATGACATCATTATGCATGTGCTGTACAAAGTCTGTTCTTTACTGGCATCAGTACTAATGTTTGTTGCCAGCATGATGCTGTAGCACTACCCCCACCACCCCTTATATTTGGAGACTGGGATGGACAGTACAGGAGAAAGAGAGAGAACTATGTTTATTTTTTATTTATTTATTTTTTTAATCGGACTGCGATGAATGGTAGCACGGCAGCACAGGAGGAGAGGACAGGAAGAGCAGCAGGAGCGGACAGGGTCTTGGAGAAGCAGCAACTCAATGTCAGCAGAAATGTTTTTTCTTAGTTAACAAATAAACATGATTGATATTTGGAAGACTTAGATTAAGTTTGCTGAGGATTTACTGAGCATTCCTTCTGATTTAAAAGTACTGGAGTAGGAGCGCAATTTTCAAACAGAGGTGGCTGGAGCAGGCATGCTGCAGAACTCTACTGCAATATCAGCAGTTATCAGAAAGTCAAAGAATGGGAGAAGTTACTACCTTTAATTTGAATTTGTGAGTTATATGTTTGTTAATGCTGTAGTAGTTTATTGAAATAAGAGTTACTTGTGAGTGTTTGGCTTAATGTTTCTCTTGCTCATGTATGAGAAAAAAATGGCAGCATTTCAAAAATCAGTGTTGTAACAGCACTTTGATTTTTTGTTTTTGTAATGCAGTCCTGGTTTTCAGAACTTGTTTCATTTTCAATGTACAGGTAAGAACCAATCAGAATTCAGGAATTTGCCTGCCCATTTTATAACGTATTAATACTACAGGATGGCTTTTATATGATGATGATAATATGCACTTTATTTTATAATACAGTATAATAGGTATTGCACAAAAACAGTTACAAGCTCTATATTCTTATCTCAGTGCAGCTGAATGGTCTAGAATATCAAATCACAGCAGGTCAGTAGGTTCCCTAATCTTGATACAACATCACACAGCTATACGCGAGGGCAAGTTCAGCTTTATAAAGTCAGAAAAGCTAGAGAATGAGTAACTCTGTCCATTCCTCTACACTGCCCCTTCCTCTGTTTGTGATACCTGTTCAGGTACAGAAACTATAGTACATGATAGACAAGCTGGACAGCCCAGTCATATTGTAATTCTTAACAGACTGAATGGCACATAGAAACATTGCCTCCTGTGTTAATACTACTTAACTTTGTTTTACTAACCTGATTCAGCAGTATCCCATGCCATTCAAAGTCACACTGCTGAATCAGGTTAGTTAAGGTAAAATTTATTTATTTGAGTTTTGGTACCTGGGTAAGTCCACTGAGACATTTGCTCTCCCTTTTTTAGGGTCGACCCATGATTGCAGCAAGCAAATACAGAACAGTGCAATAACACAGAAAAGACAGATAATGGTAGCAAACAATTTGCATACAGCAATTAAAGAACAGACAATGATAAGGTATCAAATATGATAATATAACGGATCATAAAAATAGGTATTTACAGTTCAGTAATTACATAATACATGGCTTAGTCAATTGAGAATACAGGGCTGCAGAAACTAATAGCAGATAGATAAATTATAGATAAATAAAATAAAGAGGTGTTAACACTGGGGTTAATGCCAGTGAATATAGGCCATTGATGTGACAGTGTTAAGAAACATACTTTACCAGACTCCTCCGATGGAAGTCTTACTAGTAACGCTTGGCTTTGGCCAAAATTTACATGAGTGTATTGAATACCTGGAGTTACTGTAGCACAAGACGATGACAGGGAGGAGAGAGCATCTGGACATAAAAATGGATTTCGATCTTATACTCTGTTTTCACAGATTGGACCTACATTTTAAACAATCATTTCTTAGAAATAAATGCATTCCAATAGAGTAAAAACATTTCACCCAACTATACATGCAGACTTTCTCAGCTACAGTTTAGAAACACCTGCACCAAGGCCATTAGGCTAACCAAGGCTGATTTCTTTGCTTACTGCACACCTCCCAGAATAACCTAAACTGCTCATCTAAATTCAGGTAGGTTGTTCACTCCATATTTGACCCTTCCTCCCAGTCACCCACCACCTGTGCTGAAGATTAACATTGTCGCAGTCTTTGATACCCTGTAAGTTTCCACTGTCTTCAATGATTTCTCCTCTTGTGCCCTTTACTTTCTACCCCAAGCTTCTTTTCCACCACCACCTCCTCCCTGTACCCCCACATCCCACCCTTTCTCTTTCTCACCCATCTCATCTTCTATTGCTTCCCAATCCTTCTTGCCCTTCATTTAGCTAGAGGCAACAGGCCTGATGGCCTAGAGCTTAAGCTCCTCTGCTTTGTCACGGTATCATGTAATGTAAGCAAGTATTATTGAGTGGCTCAATATAAGTGACTCATAATACCGCTCACCTTTAGAAAGAGTGGAGAAAAAGAGCACTGAATGATTATAGTGAGTGTAGCACTGAGGGACATGTGCTATACTCACAAGAAAAGAGATAAGCAGAGCAATACTGTCAAGACCTGCTGAGCTCATCGTGTGGCGTAGTGGCTTGAGTCACTGCCCGTGGTGCCTGGTTCAGATCCTGGTGCAGGAAGCTATTTTGCTTCTTGGTGGAGTTTCTGTTTTCTTCTATGTCCACTTCCCCTGAAGTTTACAATCTATATTTTGGGGGGTGCGGTGGACTTGCCCCCCACATAAAAACTTGTTTTAGTTTTGATTTCCAATTAAGTAAGTGACTATTGCTATTTAGACAGTCAAAGCAAAGTAGGTCTCCTTTGAAGCTGGGCGCTTATTAAGTCAGCAAGAGTATGATTGGTAGGTCTTATAGACTCTCCCTTATCACATAAAACCCTTTGTCACACATCCACACATCCTATTACAGCCCTTTGTGCTTCTCTCCTAAACCTCTAGTTCTCTGCTGGCCAGGTTCCTGCTACCTAGAAATTTGCCAGGGTCCATGCTCTCCAGAAGGGAGGAGACCATTATGCCCAATATAACCACTAGCCTATCACCATCCTTCCTGTCCTTGCTAAACTATAGGAGAAGGTAGTACTTTCCAACTCTTCTCCTACATCAACTCATCCTTCAGCATCAGTCTTTTCCAGTCAGGATTTTGGAAAACTTACTCCACAGCCACCTCCTGCCTCAGGTTCACTGATCATGTTCTGAAGGGGTTGGACTAAGAACTGTTGACCTCTGCTATTTTTTGTTGATCTCGTCAAGGCATTCCACACTGTTGCCCATCTACTACTTCCTAACAAACTAGTGGGAGGAATACTCTCTCACTTTGTGGCCAGCTGATTCTGATCCTACTCATCTGACAGAGCTCAGTCAATCAGTATCAAGGAATCTCTCTACTCCATTTCCTCCCAGTGTTCTCTGGAGTCCCATACGCTCTGTACTGGGTTCTATCACATTCTCTATTGTCCTAAATGGCCTCCTTAAGGCATGTTCTTTTGTGTGCATCCACAAGAATGCTGACAACATGGTGATCTTCCTCAGCAGCCCCATGACTTACAAATTGGAGGCTGAGCTCCAGGGTGACTTTGAAAATGCCTCTGATTGATTCCAGTCAAACCTGAATGCTATAAAAAATGGCTTCTGCGACCTCTGACAGTAGATAGCAGCTGCCTAGTCAAGACATTGGATGGCTCACCCTTGGTGGAGGGTCTTTCCTTCAAATATCTTGGCCTCTGGCTAGATTAACCATTAACTTCTGCAGACATGTAGATGGCATTCATGCTAAACTGCTTCCCAAACTAGATGCACCGTATAGGCAAACGTCCTGCAGTCCACCCCCTCCTGTCCATTAGGAGAGTGTTCTCAAAATGGTAATCCCTACATTTGATTATTGTAATGTGGTCTATAGTGCTGCCTCCCATATACCCTTGCCTGACTGGACACCCTCTATCATTCATTCAGTCACTTTTCTCCCAGCTGTCCACATGCAACCTACAATTTCTTCTTTATCAGTTCTTCAAGCTTTCCTTTCCCTCACTCCAAGGCAGTAAACTTTATCAATCCAGCTCTCTTGTCTCTAATAATTCACTTTTCTTCCTCTCCTGTTACCTCTCCTCCCTTCACTCCCCCACCCTTCCCCAGATGCAGTCCCTCAGGACCTTTATTTCTCACTCCTTCTCTACATACTTATTTAAATCCTTAGCAGGTCAATCATCCTTCTTGTACAGGTTCCCCTCTCTCTGGAACAACCCCCTCCACACACTTCTGTTCACTTTAGCCCATTGCTTTCCTCCTTAAAACCCCTATAGGTCACACCTGGTCTTGTCCATAACCACTGCCTTTTCCTTGGTTCAAGTCCCACCGCTCCACACCCTTTGTTCTTGCCTATTTGGAATTGATGCTCCAGGTCCTTCTGATATTTGGTTGTTTTGTGTTTTTATATTGATAGTATATTGCTTGATTTGTTCTCCCATGTTTGAAGTTGTCAAACTGTTTGCACTACCTGTATTTTTACATTTTATATACTCCTTTATAACCCCCTACACAGTTTACAACTAGAAATGAGCCTTGGATAAGTGTGCCTTTTTCAGACAACACTTTAAAATTAAAATAAAAATGTGAAAAAGTTGTACATTAGGGTCATGGTTTCATAAGCTGGGAGAAGATACTGATCTTATTAAGGAATCACTTTAACTATAGGTGAAATACTTTAAAATATGAACATCTATATAGCTATACATACGTATAAATAAGGCTGGGAACATTTTAAAATCGACTGCATATTTGCTCCAGATTGTACCATCTCTCTCTCCAAGGCAGTAGACTCTATCACTCCAGCTTTCTTGTCTCTAAGTATGTGCTCTCCTTCTACCCCAATTACCTGTCCTGTCTTCTCTCCCCAACCCTTCCCCAGCCTTAGTCCCTCAGGGGTCGTACTAGTCATGGGTCTAGTGACAAAGTCTACTGTCTTAGAGTGAGGGATGATACAATCTGGAGCAAATATGTCTGAACAACCATTCAGCGGTTTGCAGTAGTGGAAAGGGGGAACCTGTGTTCTGAGCAGAGTACATCATTGAGGATGAGTTCAGTACTCAACAATGGATTGTCCTTTACGTTTTTGAAAATGTTAATGTGCATGCCAAGGGGCCAATGTGGGAATGGGATCATACAGTGAGAGTCTGGGCTTGAGTGAAGTGTGCTTATTATAGTGTGTGGTGGTTGCTGGCACAGTGGGAAGTGCTCCAAGTTTTGAAACAATTTTTGTGGGGGAATTTTTTTTGCCAGCACTGGGGATGCCATCTTGGTGCTCTACTGATTTGTTTTGCTGGAGTGAGTGATTGTCAGCACTGTGAATGGCTCTCACTGCCAGACCAATCACTGTAGGGGAAAACTCATTTGCTAGCACTGAAGATGGGCTTCTGGTGCCTAACAAATCATTTGGAGAAGTGGAAATGCACAGTGAGTGGGACATGCAGGGATTTTTTATTTCATGGGTGGTTGAGGTGAGACTGCACTGTGGGTGGAACATTGATGCGGAATTTTTCATTACACTGATGATGGGTGTAGGATTGCACTGTATGAGGACAGGTGGGAATTTTTTTACATGAAATATTAGGGGGAAGTGGAACTATACAGTTGGCAGGAGATGAGTGATCAGGTTGATGGAAGTGTGTAGGAAAAGGAATAATTTTGTTTTCCTATCAGGTCAGGGAAGGAAGAAGATAAAGGTGTTACCTGTGAGGGGGTGGGATGGAATTCAAGTGTAGTGCTTCCTTGATTAACTACCAAATTTTTCGTGCAAAATTTTTTGCCAGCCCATTGCCCCTTATTACCCACTATCTTTGATTATATGCCACACTCAGTTATACATCTATTTTTTCTTGTACAAAAGTGGGCAGATGATTGAGGGTGCACTGTGGATTTGCTTTGAAAACCCTAATTATACCTGCTGTCTGTAAGCAAGGTAATACGGTTTTATAGTTACTTGGGTTACATACAGTTTAGTAAAGTACTCCTATCTGCAGGATTTGGCTGAAAAGGTAACATAGAAACATAGATTTTGATGGCAGATAAGGACTGCTTGGCCGACCTAGTCTGCCTATTTCCCCACCTACTGGATAAGCTGCAGATCCTAGTTAACCAACAGCCTATTTCTTCCTACCCCCCCCACAATAATTACCTTATGTCTGTTCCATGCATTCTTGAATTCCCCCACTGTTTTTGACCCCATGACCTCCTCAGGAAGGCCATTCCATGCATCCAGCCACCCTCTCTGTGAAAAAATACTTCCTCACATTGCCCGTGAGCTGTCCCCCTTCTCTCTTCAAATTGTGTCCCCTTGTTCTTGCACATCTCTGTTTCTGAAAGATGCTACCCTCTTGGACGTTGTTAATTCCCTTGAGGGACTTAAAAGGTTCTATTACGTCCTCTCTCTCCCTCCTTTCCTCAAGGGTATACATATTAAGCTCTTTTAGTCTCTCCTCATATGGCTTCTGTTGCAGACCCTGCACCATTTTAGTTGCCCTCCTCTGTACTGCCTCCATCCTGTCTATATTCTTGTGGAGATTGGGTCTTCAGAACTGGATGCATTACTTCAGATGGAGTCTTACCAACTGTCTGTACAGAGGGATAACAACTTCCTGTTTTCTACTGTTGATGCCTGTCCCTATATATCCCAGTATCCCCTCAGCCATCCGTACTGCCTTCTCACATTGCTTACTAACCTTTAGGTCATCTGATATGATTACCCCCAGGTCCTTTTCTATTTTTGCTATTGTTACTACCCTCCCCCCATTATATACTCTTCCCCTAGGTTTTTGTTTCCCAGATGCATTACTTTACACTTCTTTGCATTGAATCCAAACTGCCATACTTCTGACCATTCCTCCAACCTTGCCAAGTCCCTTCTCATCCTTTCCATCCCCCTTGTGTATCAACCCTGTTGCAGATCTTTGTGTAGTCTGCAAAGAGGCATATTTTTCCTTCCAGTCTCTCTGCAATGTCACTTATAAAGACATTAAAAAGGACTGGACCCAGTACTGAACCCTGCAGTAACCCACTAGTAACCCCCCTTTCTTCAGAGTGGACTCCATTTACTATTACCTTCTGTGTCCTGTTGCCCAGCCAGTGTTTTACCCAGGCTACCACCCTGGGACCCACTCCAAGGCTGGCTAATTTGTCTATTAATCTTTTGTGTGGAACTGTGTCAAATGCCTTGCTAAAGTCTAGGGAGGCCATGTCCACAGCCCCTCCCTGGTCTACAACTTTTGTCACCCAGTCAAAGAAATTGATTAGATTTGTCTGACATGACCTTCCCGCCATGAATCCATGCTGCCTTGGGTCCTGTGCCCCACTGGCCTCTAGGTACTGAACAATTCTTTCTTTCAGAAGTAATTCCATCAGTTTCCCTAACACTGAGATCAAACTGACAGGTCTGTAGTTTCCTGCCTCTGTCTTGCTCCCACTTTTGTGTAGGGGAATCACATCCACCCTCTTCCAGTCCTCAGGTACCACACCATCCTCCCATGATTTGTTAAAAAGGGTAGTCAGTGGTGTCACTAGTTCTCCCCTTAGTTCTTTTAGAATTCTGGGGTGAATCCCATCAGGCTCCATTGTTTTGTCCACCTTCAGTTTTAGGAGTTCTTTCAGAACCCTTTCTTCTGTGAAAGGACTGGGTTTGACCTCCCTGTCCCTCCTGTAGATTGTGTACCCTGGTATGTTGACATCCCAGTCATGGTTCTCTGTGTACCATGTTTCTGTGACTGCCATAATACCCAGGCATCCCTCTTCCATCAAGGCCAAATCCCATGGTGCAGAGCACCCTAGCTTCACCCATGCCATAGACAGGCAGCACCTCCGAGAAGATTACTGTGCATGCTACTTGTCTAAGGCCCCTCCCTAACTCCACAAACCCCTCCTCCACTGTTCTGATACCTTTCCCAGCCAGGTAATTTGTTCCTAGGTGGACAGTGACATTCAGCTCCCTCCCCCATGAAGCTGCTCCCGTGATACTGAGGATAGTTAGGGATATTGACTTCAGAATCCATATATCATATGTTCTGACTTTTTGTGATTTTTCTGGAAACTGTATTTTCTTAATGTAGAGTGCTTTTTATGTAATAAACTTTATAGTGTATGGTGGAACACTGTCCTGCATGGAAATTCATGCCTGGAACAGCATTGTTGTGCTGCAGTACTGAGAACAGGATGTTGTTGTGCTGCACTAATGACGTCACTACTGCAGCACAACAACACAGAATGTGGTCATGTGGCTGCCTTCTTCTTAAGCGTGTCAGCTATCTGGGTGGCAGTCAAACATGTTGGATGATCCCCCAGCTTGCAGCAAGTGCGGCATTTATGTGAATTTAACCTCATGGTTGCCCATACACTATCCACTGTATAGTTTATGATGGAACCCTGTTATGCATGGAATTCCATGCCTGGAATACAATATGTTTGCTGTGCTGCAGTAGTGATATCATTATGTTATTGTGCTGCAGTAGTGATGTCACTACTGTAGTACAGTAACTTAGAATGCTGCCAGACAGCAGTTTTCCTCTAGCCAAAGTTTTTTTGTTAAACTTGAACTCACAGAACAAGCTGCAGAACAGTGAATCAGTAATTTGAGCCCATTACCAGCCATCAAGTGCCTCCCCCAACCCCCAGTTCCCTAAAAGCAAGCAGTGTATCTGAAATGGGTATGGATGCCAATACACTATAAAAGATAATGCATGTGCACCCGTACACAGACAAGCCTGTTTCTTCATCTTGCATTTTCTATGGCAACCAGTGAACCTCTCAAGATTCACTGTCAAGGTTCCTAGTTGCCATAGAAACCTGTTGATGCAGACACAGGCTTGTTGTGTCTGACTGCCCATGCAGTATCCTTTATATTTTAAACAGCTGGTCCCAACACTGATCCTTGTGGCACTCCACTTGTTTCAGTAGTTGATGCTGTTCAGAAAGACTACCATGTGTTAGAAAATGGGCTAACAAAATCCTGGGCTTTGATTGGCTGATAGCCCTGCCAAGGTTGGCGTCTATTGGACAACAGAGCCTGGGCATTACAAGTGCCAGTCCCAAACAGACTGCATTATCACTATCAATGGGCACACTCTGTGTAGGCAAACTATTACTTCCTAAAGAAAACAACACATTCAATGTACAAAAATATTTCAGCCACTTCAGAGTTGTCAAGGAATGGAGCAACTCATGACCCTGCTCCCTCAAAGACCGTCCTGTCTAGTAGACGTTGCAAACTGGCAATGTTTTTCCATCTTCCCAGAGAAAAGAACCTCAGATGCTCCTCGAGCTGATTCTCGCCATAGCATTCCCACTGATTAGACATGCTTGCAGTAAAGACAATGTACAGTGTAAACATCTACTCACATTATATGGGCTAATGCATTTTGTTGGTGATCAGCCTCAATATTCAGGTCCCTCCATCTCTGGTAGGGTTGCCACCTATCTGGTTTTTGACAGGATAATCCGGTTTTTAGGGTCTTTATCCGGTCATCCAGTTTTGATTAAATGCAGTCAGGTTTTTGGGCCATTTTGTGTGCTCAAATACTCTTTAAACTGATGTACCAAATCATCCACTGTTTTGGCTGCATTGCATGTCCAGGTTACAAAGAAGTTCTGATGTCACAGTCATTCAGACCTGCCTTTGTTTGTAAAACCAGATTGTCTGGGAGGTGTAAAGTATGGCCATTAAGATCATTAGCAGTAAATTAACCTAATCTTTTCCACTCTGCATTTTAAGTATGGCCTTTTACTGCTATGACAGGAAATGGCATGTACACCTTTATGTGCTGTCATGTGTTTCTTTTTCTTTGTCCTCTAGTCTGCTATGTTTTTGACCCATTTTTGTTAAATTAATAATCTAACTTTTATTGCCTTGATCACCACATTTGCTCTAATTTTTTGTGTTACCTGACCATTCCATGATATTAGCTACACTTTCACAGGTCATACAGATAAACAGCATGGAATGGTGTATCTGACATAGTGGAATGCCTTAGAAATGTGAAAAGAAACTGTAGTAGAAGCTGAGATAAAGGGGAACACAGTGCAGTATTAAGGGTACCACAAGCATCGATGATTCAGTTGTCAAAAATTGATCAAAACATCAGAATACATGACTGACATGGAAAGAAAATTGGGAAAGTGTTTAACAGAGGGCTGAGCAATGTGGATGAGCTTGGCACATCTAGCAGGCCTGATTTTTTTTTTTGTTTATTTAACGAGGAGAGACACACTAAGCTGAACGCTTGTGTACAGGTGCGACCTGGGAGCACAAGGAAGTTAAGTGACTTGCTCAGGGTCACACAGTATGCAGGTGGGGGCTGAGAGATTCAAACCCAGGTCTCCAGGTTTGCAGCTCAGAGCCTTAAACCACTGCACTATATTGCCTCCATTTGATTCTCACAACCTCCACTTACATATACTGTGTGATTCTGAACAAGTCACTTAACCTTCCTGTGCTCCTGGGTCACTCCTGTAAAATGGCTATGTGGCCTATGGAAGTTAACCTGGTTGCCAAAGAATACAAATAAAGAACTGAATAAATAAATCAAATAAATAACAGCATAAAATGATTTCCTATCACTAGTAATGTCTATTCCAACATTACCCACATCTGGCACTTGGGTTAATAACCCAATACTGACACTGTAGTGCAGCATGAGGGGGTGCTGCACTTCTGAGGTGCCGTCTTTTGGATGAGACATTAAACTGAGGTTCCATCTGCCTGGATTGGTGGTAGTTCAGGTGGATGCTAAAGATCCCATGGCACTTATCGAAAAAGTGTAGGGGAATTTCCCTGGTGTCCTGGCCAAATTTCTCCCATTCACTAAAAGTACCACCAACAGCTTAATCTGGTTTAGTTTCAATTGTTTACTATCTGTACCCCCACCCCCAGTTGCTCCTGAAAAAGGGACTTCTAGGCACAGCAGGCTTACCAGGTTCAACAAAATTCAATAAATAAATAAATAAATTACAAATGGCTTTGGAGAAGGAGCGATATACTCGCCAGTCATAAAAAAGGGGTGGAGCCAGAGGCGGAGCTTGGGGTGTGGTTTAGCATCCTGTTTTTATCTCATCCAGAGGTGGTTACCCTAATCTCTGGTCACTGGAGTACCGACTGCATCTTGGCCCAATTCTCCCAGAGGAAATGACATGCTCTTCTGAGACCGGTCCAACCCCCTGCCCCACTCAAAAATGCACATCAAAACAATTTAATTCACAAGTGTATTTGTTCAGCACAGGCTAACTTTCCCATTTCTTGCCAGCTTGCTTGACTGCTGTTGATTTGCAGGTCCTGACCTTTTATACCTTCTCAGCACTTCAGCAGTGCATCCACAGAGGGAGGGACTGGCAGCAACGATCAGAAGAGTTCACTAAAACTAATGGGATAGGAGCGCCCGATGCTAAAGCACCCAGTGCTAACTCCTGCTACAGAGAGATAAAAGGGTCCTACGTAAGAGTAGGAGAGGTGTAAAGTTCAAAATCTAAATTGCACTAGCTAAACTGCTAGCCTCCTATAGCTGTACCCTCTACTGGCAAGTGTGCAAGGCAGGAAAGATAACTGTGCCAGGCAGGGACTACTTTTCCATAAACTTTGTTTCTTTTGTATTTATGAATTTTTTTTGGTACCTATTTTTGAAGTACTATACAAAAATTTAAATGGAGTCCCATTTTCTAATCGCAATAATACCCTCCAGGGTGGGCGGTATTGGACAATACCAGACGTTCCAGGGGCTATAAGGCCCTCCGCCTGTGGCGTCAGACCTCATCACACCTCTGAGCGGTTCGGTATTGCCTAATACCGCCCACCCTGTTGGGTATTATTGCTTGCTTACTACATGGTCTTCTATAGTTCTGCAAGTTATAAGCCCATTGCAGTATAGTTCCATGATACCCTGCTCTTTTCATTTCTTTTTGAAGTGCCATCTTACACAGCACCAAAGCAAAAGGTTTACTAAAGTACAGAGGAACATTATCTATGGAATTACATTTATTTTTGGTAGTCACCCGTTACTGCCTAAAGCCATATTGGGATACCTAATTGACCTTTTTTTGTTTTAATTTATTTAGTATGCTTTACTCCCCCCAGGGCACATCAGCCTGACCTCTGCCCCCAGACCCATCACTTATCCACTGAGACTTACCATCCAGTATTTCTCTCTGGCTTCCCCCCAGAGTGGGGCCTTGGGGGGGCCTGCCCCCCCAAAACCTGAGGCTCGGTGCTCGGGGAGTTCCACAGGGTAACAATGCATAGCACTCAGCCCCATTTTGCATTTTTCTGTTTGGGAGGAATGGTGTGCAATGACATCAATGACAGCATATTGACATCTGCCCCGCTTCCCCCCCTCCAGTAAGGTTCGGTGGATTGTTCTCCGGCCCCCGCTAGGGGTCCATTGAGCACCGGTAGCTAACTCACCCTCTTCCCTGGAGGAGGAGAGCAGTCCCTAAGATGTTCAATCCCCCCCGGCTAACCCTCTGACTCCCAGGCCCATTCCTGAACCTAGGTTGTCGGTGTCACAAACAGAAACACAACCACTGCTCCAGCAGGCTGGCTATAATTTAACTTCTTTAGATATTCAACAATCCAATCTCTATTGCCCCCTTCATTCATGGTACTGTCCTGATATTCACCTTACTGGTCTAAAATGCCCTAGTTGCTGGGCTCCGAGATCTACAGAGATTCCTGTGTTTTACATGAAAAAGGAACATACTTCTGGAAATTGTTGCCATAGGCTAGCACTGATGCTTAATGAGTGCCAAGGGCCTTTAGCACCTGGAAAGTGCTCTTATAAGGCAACAAGCCACACCCCGGAGTATCTGCCAATAGAAGGTGCTATATTAAGCCTAGTAGTCTGGTTTGGCTTTCCAACCTCCCAGCCATAAGTTTTGTTTGGTGTCATTTGTATTCTGTCAATATCCCTTCAATGTGTTTTACTGAATATGATCACATTAAAAGTTGCCAGCACCTGCCACAAGTGTCCTTTAAAGCACATCACTAAAGTGTGTCACTAAAAGCCGAAAACCATTGGCTCCCCGCACTCATGATCAGCAATCGCCTTATACTATTGAAAGCAGAACTATGCCAGCTCTAGTACTGTTTTAAACACTGTTTTAGTGCTAAATTTTCATTCTAATTTTCATATACGTCCTATGATACTTTGCATTGTTGGGGTATGTGAGATTTTGTATTTCTTTGAAACATTGCTTTGTTGCTAATGCCCTTTTCAGGGAACTATTGAGTCAATGTTTTGGTGCTGATGTTCTTTGTCTTTTTAACTAGTTTTCTTATTTTGGGCCCACCATGACGTAAATCTGTAAGACCACATAAGGGCTGGTTCATCTCCCAAGGGTTGAGATACAGATGAACCACACAGATGAGTTCTGAGAAGGATGAAACATGCGTCTGTGTCTTTTGTGCTTAGCCTTTGCAGATTGTGTGAGAGGCCAGTTGATAGCCTGCACTCCTGCTTAAAGCAGAACCAGTCTAAATTTTCATGATAATTTGCAAATAATTTACGGTATGAGAGAATGCTGTTTCTTATAGAAATCAGCAGAATTCAAGTGTTGTTGTAGTACCATTGTTGTGACATCGAGAGGTCGTTGTACCCTCTTGAGTACATCACTGCCATGGTATAACAACATCAGACTCCAGCACCTGCTGCTGCTTCCACCTCCGATTGCAGTGCCGCCGTTCAAACAGCATTGAATGGCTCCGCCATGACTTGTACTGAGTATGCTGTGCCAAGAAGGACACAGAGAGACACTGTGGACCCTGGACAGAAGAATGACAACCTCTCGAAGTAAATACAACACTGCTCACTGTTGCCCATCCAATATCTTCTATATGGAAGATGGCGAAGTATGTGCTGCCTGAGGGCTGTTCTGTCTGATGCTCGATTTTGGGGCATTTTTATTTGTTTATTTGTTTTATGCATTTGGTCATTTTATTTTATCTTTTGTTTTATTAGCGAGTGAGTGACATCCTTGTTTTGTGTAGCCGTTTCCTGGAGTTTGTGACAAGGCCACAGAGAATGACTGATTTTGTGAATCTGAAGTGGCAGTGAGTTAAAACTCTGACTCAGTATCCAGCTTTAGCGATCATCATGCTCAACCTGCAGTGAGAGGGCAGGTTTGGGTGGACTGACTGGATTGAGTGAGAAGAGGTGCGGAGTTTTGCAAGTAAGCCTCTAGGGTCTAGGACTGTACAAAGGATATTGAGGTCGGGTCCCGTAGTCAGCATTGCTGAGAACACTACAATCAGGACATGGGCGGAGGCTGGGCTCTGTAAATTGCATTGCTGGGATTTACTTCAAGTAGGACGTGGGAGGAACTAGCCATTTTTCCCTGAAATACTGTGGCAAATGTAGTTATTGTCCGCAGCTGGGGATCAAAGACTGTGAAGGACAGAAGGTGGGGGGACTCCTCTTGTGTGCTGGGCCCTTTTTCGCTTAGCCACTATTTACGACCAGGCAGGGGGGTCTTGGCAATTCTTTGGAAAATGGAGGGTTGTTTGTGTCTTCCCTAGACCTCCCACAGGTTGAGTTTTGTGGCTGGGCCCCTAGGAGGTCGTAGCTGTAGGCCATCGGCGGGCGAGGCCTGTGGATGTTGTTCACCTGAGAGGGCCCTCTACTTTAGATTCCTTCCTAGATTTATCCCTGACCTGCTGGCATTGGATATTAGAAAGAAGTCAGCAATGCGATGCCTGTAAGCTGGTTACTATTTCTGGATCTTCTTTCCTGGATAAGAATTTTTGTAGCTTGATTATTAACTTCAGATTCTAGGACTGATCTCCTCTATTGCTGCCCTTGGGAACTGCTGTGGATATATTACCCCTACCCTGCATTGGACTATGAAATTTCTGCTGTGTGTGGACATTGAGCAGTAGTCTGCGATCTTGCACAGTGTCATTCAAATTGGATCCCTGGTGGTGAGAGGACCGGGTGTCCATTTTTTCTCTTCTTTTTTGTTGACAATTTTCTGACTTATTTTTCTTCTGTTTGTATTTACTTTTTGAGCTGCTCTTGAACTTGGGCAGTGAGAGTGTCTATAACCCTGCCCCCTGGTCGTGAGATGACTTTGAAGGGGGGGGTACAGCTTCATGAAGAGACTGGTGGACTTTAAGGTTTCTTGAACTTCTTCAGGCAGTGAGAGTGCCAGAGGAGTTTTATTTTCTTTTGTATTGTTGTAAGTTTTTTTTGATGTTTGTAATAGTTGTATGAAACTGAGTGCAGGATTTAAGTGAGCCAGTACATGTGGGGTGGGGTAATATATATATTTTAAGTAATTTTATATTATTTTGGAGTGTTTTAGTGTTTTTATTACTTATTATTGGTGTTTATAATAAAATGTGTAGTCTGTCTGCATCTAGGAAAGCTTTTTCGCAATTAGTTGCAAATAAGGTGGCTGACCACAGTTGTGCGCTACTTATTCTCTGCTCTTCAAGCCCTCTGCCCTTTCATTTCTCCTCCCCTCCAATATGTGACTTACCAGTGCTGTAGAGCACTTGGTGTTATGCGCAGGAGGAGGAGGAGGTTGGGGGGTGGCGAACAGTGCAGGATGAATGAGGGGGGGTCACCGAATTGGGGTGGTAAGACCCAGAAGACCCTCTGGGGCAAAATGGAATCCTGATCATGGTTTACCATGTCTGGTGCCCATACTCAAGGGCACTATGGATTTTGGTAGGCATATGGTCTGGGTGGCCCAGGAGGTTCGTCCAATTCGGGCAGTGTTGTGCAATGCCAGGTCCATTAAAAACAAGACCGCAATTATTGCGGATGTTGTTGAAACAGTGGATTTGGCATGCATTACCGAGACCTGGCTGGATGAAAATTCTGGCCCCTTTTTGGAGGCTACGACTCCAGCTGGGTACTCAGTAATACACCGCCCGAGATTGGACCGTGGGGGGGGTGTTGCGGTCTGTTTCAAGACCGAACTGAACCTCATGAGTGTACTAGTTGAGGGGGTTGAGTCTTTCGAGTGTTTAGTAGTAGCAGGTGTAGGCTATCGAATCGTCCTCATCTACCATCCACCCGGTGATGAGAAGTGATTCCTTAAGGAAGTGGAGGACTTCGTCGTCAACATGGCATTTGAGTTGCCCAGATTGATGGTTCTGGGTGATTTTAACACTTGGGTCGACGACGAACTCTCGCAATTTGGTCAGCACTTCCTCCAGTTAATTACATCTCTGGGCCTTACACAGGTGGTTTCCACTGCGACTCATAAACATGGACACTCTCTCGATGATTGAAACATCAGACTTGGAGGTAGAACCAGTGGGGTGGTCAGATCATTACACCGTGGGGTTCAGTTTTAGCACCCCCCCCTCATAGGCCTACCCCTGTAGAGATGGTTAGGCACCGCCCTGTACGGGACATAAGTTCCCATGGCCGGGCAGTGGTACTTGACCTCTCGTCCCTCCCTGTGGCCAGCCATGATCCAGAGACCCTCGTGTCAGCTTATAACTTAGCCGTCTCGGCGGCTCTGGATTCAATTGCTCCTGTCCGTATTTGCCCTCTCTCCATTTGCCCCAGGTCCTCTTGGTTTGATGGGACTTTGAGGGAGATGCGGAGACTAAGGCAAAGGTTAGAGCATTGCTGGCAGAGGTCCACGCTTGATGCCGACCGCCTTTGATTGTTGGACCATTATTTAGTCTATCAATCTGCAATCACCCGTAAGATGGCAGAATTCCTGTCTGGGGAGATTGTGGCTGCTCAGAATTGACCAGCTCAGCTATTCCGAACTTTGGACAGACTGTGCAACCCAGTCTGTCTGCATGCTAGGAAAGCTTTTTCGCAATTAGAGTGTAATGAGCTTGCTCAATTCTTTGCAAATAAGGTGGCTGACATCAGGGCAGATCTTCACCCAGCACACTCTATGGGGGTTGTTTGTGATCAGTACGGGGTCACTGTACCTCAGTTTTCTTGGAGTACCTTCAGCCGGCTGGAGTTCATGGATTTCATGAGGATCATCCAGTGTGTGCACCCTACGTGCTGTAGTCTGGATCCTGGACCGACCTCCCTAATTTTGGGTTGCATTGACATCATCGGTCCAATCCTGGCATGAATAGTCTTTTGCTTCATGGAATCCAGAGTTTTTCCTTGTTCTCTGATAGAGGCGGTAGTGACACCACTCTTGAAGAAAGCTACCTTGGACCCAGACCGTTACGCAAACTACAGACCTATCTCTAACCTTCCCTTTGTAGGGAAGGTGATTGAGAAAGTAGTGGCAGCACAACTGGAGGATTATTTGACCATCCATGACATCAATGAACTGCTCCAGTCTGGTTTTTGTAAAAGACATAGTACCGAGACGGTGCTGGTTCGGGTTCTCAATGATCTCCTGATGGCGAGAGACCAGAAGAACCATTCCATCTTGGTTCTTTTGGATCTCTCCTCAGCGTTTGACACTGTGTACCACATGGTGTTGATAGGACACCTGAGGCATATCTATGGAATGTCGGGGACAGTCCTCAGTTGGTTTACATCTTTCCTCACTAGTAGAGCACAAAGAGTTATGTCTGGGGTATTTTCCTCAGGCCCAACTACTTTGTCTTGTGGGGTACCTCAGGGTTCAGTGCTGTCACCCATGTTGTTTGCGGTGTATGTGCTGCCCCTCGGAGACATTGTAAGAAGGTATGGGCTGAGGTTTCACTGTTATGCAGATGATACCCAGCTGTACCTTTCTTTTGCGCCTGACCAGGATGGAGCCCTCTTTGGTCTTTAACAACTGTCTGCAAGAAATCCAGGAGTGGATGGATTCCAGCTAGCTGAAGTTGAACTCAGATAAGACTGAGGTACTGGCTGTGGATCCAGGTCATCAGATAGGGGGTTATGGTGTTGGTGTACCCTCTAGAATTTTTCTGGGAGGTGTCTCAATCCCAACCTCTAATCGGGTGCTTAACCTGGGGGTAGTTTTTGATGCTGTCATCAAGAATTCCTTTTATCATCTTAGAAATATCGCCAGGATTAGGCATCTGGTCTCGTCTGACGACCTTCCAACTCTGGTTCACGCCTTTGTGTCCTCGCACTTTGATTACTGCAACTCCCTTTATCTAGGGCTTTCTGGGGTTAAAATCTATTGCTTACAGCTGGTGCCGAATGCAGCAGCACGGCTTTTGACTGGATGCTCTTGATCCTGTCATATTACCCCGGTGCTGCGCGGACTGCACTGGCTGCCGGTTCAGTGTCGGATCACCTTTAAAGTCGGTTTACTGACTTTTAAAGCCCTACATGGACAGGCCCTGGACTATCTGAAAGAGCTTCTGGTTTCTTACTGTCCCAATCAGTTGCTCCGCTCTGCCGATGAGGGGTTGTTAGAGATTCCGAGGGTGAATTTGAAGTCATCTGGTTGTTGAACTTTTGATTATGCAGCCCCCACCTTCTGGAATTCTCTACCTTGCTGGTTTCGAGAGTGTGCAACTGTGGAGGAATTAAACAGGGTTTAAAGATTTACCTGTATAGTAAAGCTTTTTTAAGCTAACTGTGTTGATTAATGATTACAGAGGTATGTGTTATTTATGTATGTGTTGATTATTTGCTGTTGTATCTTTGTTTTTACTGTGAAGTGCTTTGGTATTGGAAAGGCGCCATGCAAATAAATTTTATTATTATTATTATATACATTCCTTGATGCTTTGCATTATTGAGGTATATGTCATTTTGTTTCTTTGGAACCTGGCTTTGTTGCCAGTGCCCTTTTTTGGGTAGCCATTGCCTCTATGCTTTTGAGCTGAAATTCTTTGTCTTTTTAGCTTACTTTCTTGTTTTTGTACCCACCATGACCCAAACCCAAAAGATCACGTACTGTAAGGTCTAGTTTGTTTCCTCTGGGTTGATATGCTGATGAGTCCTGAGAAGGACAAAACACGTGTCTGTGTCTTCTATTCTCAGCCTTTGCAGATTGTGTGATAGGCATTTGGCACCATGCGCTTCTGCTTAAAGCTGAACAGGTCTAAATGTTCATGGTAATTTGCATATACATCCCATGATGTTTTGCATTATTGGGGCATGTGCGATTTTGTATTTCTTTGAGCTGTTTGAAGTTACTTGAACCTTTGATAAAGCTTTGCAAAATGCAGATGGCTAAAGGATTTATATGCAAGTGGATACTGGCTACACTAATCAAGTGTATGTGACTGCATCGACTTGAAAAAATTTGTGTTAATTAAAAAAAGTCTGTGTTTACCACCTTTGGTTGTGCTGATTCCAGCATAGGTTTTAGGAGGGTGGTAGTCCTGCTTGTCTGAACTTTTGTAATGAGCCTACTGATGAAGTCATGCTAGTTGTTTCTAAGATGTTTTTTTAGAAATGTTTTAAATGCTGCAGTAGCTCTTTTCTCCAACTATTACAGTAGGTTGTGACTATCTTCTACTTGTTGTATAGCTATGAACATATATAAATAAAACCTAATGAAGTGAATTGCACTTTCCCTGACAGATGTTGCCTGATGTGCCCATTTCTTTTAGTTATTGAATTATTGATATTATAAGTATAGAAACATAGAAAAAGAGATGACAGAAGGAGACCAAGGTTCATCTAGTCTGCCCATGTATTCCTTGGACTTTCTCAGATGCCAGGACCTAACCTCCCCTTCTGCCTAATGCCGCCTGCTTCTACTGTTGCTTTTGACCTCACATTAACCCTATCCCACCCCAGTTTGAATGATGTCATGGACTTTGCTTCCACTACTTCAGCTGGTAGTTTATTCCATGGTTCCACAACTCTTTCAGTAAAATAGTGTTTCCTAAGCTCCTTTTGGAAGCTTCCCCCCTCAACTTCCACTCGTGTCCTCTAGTATTAGAGTCAGAGACTCTGCTGAATAATTCAGAGGATGGCACCTTATTAATTCCTCTCAGGAATCTGTATGTTTCAGTCATGTCCCTCTTCTCCCTCCTTGTCTCCAGTGAGAATGTATTTAATGTTTCTAGATGCTCCTCGTTCGAGTGCCCTTGAAGGCCCTGAATCATTTTGGTCACTCTTCTGAGGACAGCCTGTAACCTAATTTTATCCTTTTTCAGATGTGGACTCCAACATTAGACAATGTACTCGAGATGGGGCCTTACCCGGGACCTTTAGAGTGGCAGTATTATCTCCCTTCTGCTGCTGTCAAACCCCCTCCCTATGTACCCTAGCATTTTGTTGGCCTTGCTATAAGCTGTGTTGCATTGGTTGGTCTGTTTAAGGGTGTAGCTTATGATGACACCCAGGTCCCTTGGTTCCTTTGTGGTGCTGAGCTGGACTCCACTGAAGTAGTATTCTGTCCTTGGGTTCCCGTTACCCAAATGCATTGCCTTGCATTTCTTTGCATTGAACCTCACCTGCCAGACATTAGACCATATTTTCAGCATCTGTAGGTCTTTTTGTAGGTCCTTAACCTCCTCCTCACTGTCTACTCTTCCTCCTAGTTTGGTATTGTCTATGAATAGGGCAATTCTGCTCAGAATACCTATGCCAATGTCAATGATAAAGGCATTAAACAAGACTGGCCCCAACACTGAGCCTTTAGGAACACCACTAGTGACCACACCTTCATCAGACCTCACCCTATTGGCCACTGCTCTCTGTTTTCTGTCCCAAAGCCAATTACCTAACCAGCTGACTATGCTCTTGGCTACAACCAGGTCCTCCACCCTTTTCAGCAGCTGGTTGTGTGGCACCAAATCAAAGACCTTACTGAAATCAAAGTAGAGGAGGTCTACTGCTTGGCCTCTGTCTAGTTCCTTAGTTATCCAGTCAAAAAACATGATTAGGTTCCTTTGGTATGACCTTTCTGCCACAAACCCTGCCTGTCATCCTGCAGACTGTTCTTATCTAGATACTCTACCAAGCCCTGTTTTATTAAGGTTTCCATCAGTTTCCCCACTACCGATGTACTGTAAGACTATAAGTTGGTAGTTGCCTGCTTTCTCCCAACTCCTTCCTCTGTGGAGAGGCACCACATCAGCTTTTTTTCCAGTCCCCCGGCACTACCCTTTTCTGAAATGATCTGCTGAATAAATATGCTAAGGAATCTGCCAATTCACCTGCTAGTTCCTTTAGCACCCTCATGTGTATTTCATCAGGCCCTGGTGACTTGCATTCTCTGAGTTGATCCAGGGCCTCCCTAACCCTACTGCTGGTGATTGGCAGTGTTTCCATTTGTGGAACACCTTTGTCAGCTGCCTTGATGCCACTGTCTGATACTGGGCCTTTGTGTTCCTTTGTGAGCACTGAGCAAAAAATGTTATTCAGAACAGTGTCCTTCTGAATATCCTCCTCCACTATTCTATCACTGTCTTTGCGCCTAACTATTCCTCCCTTTTTCTTTCTTTTTTCTTGCATATATTGAAAAAATTGTATGTTCCCCTCTTTAACCCCATCTGTCAACCGAAGATTTATTGTGGTCTTAGCTGATTTCACCACACTCTTCGCTTCTTTGTTCTTTTGAACATAAGCTTCCCATGTATTGTCCTTCTGAGTTATTTTATAATTCCTACAGGCCTCCCTTTTGTCCCTAATTGCAGACTTTACCTGGCTACTGAACCATATTTTTTTTATGTTTGTTCTTTTCAAGTCACTGTGCTTATGCACATCCTGGTAGTCTCTAAAATGGCTAGCTTAACCAGCCCCCATATTTCTTCCACATCTAACAGCGTCTGTATCCCTAACAGCCCACTTCTAACTACTTCACTCGTTTTGTCAAAATTTGCTCCTCTAAAGTTTAAAACCTGTCTTGGATTGCGATTTTTCTACCCCTAAGGCTAACTCAAACCACACAGAGTTGTGGTCACTGTTGGCCAGTAACTCAACAACCCCTGGAACTCTTACTCCCTCAAAATTAGTGAGGACTACATCGAGGATGGTGTCCAGCCTAATCAGGGCACTAACTAGATGTGTAAGTAGGCAATCTTGAAGGGCATTAACCACTTTTTGACTCCTATTAGAATCTTCTACTGGGATGCTCCAGTTAAAATCAAGCATATTTAGGTCACTTACCACCACTATATCCCTTTTTTGTGCTGTACCCCTAATCTTCTCTATGAGCTCCTCTTCCCTGCTCTCAGCCTTCCTCAGAGGCTGGTATACCACTCCTATGTGGCTCCTCTCTCACTTTGCTGAGCTGAGTAGCATCCACAGGGATTTCACATCCTCCTTTTTGATGCTATCTACTGTGATGGCCTTTATCCCATCCTTTACATATAATGCTACCCTCCCACCCTCGCCTCTATCCTGTCTGAAGAGGGCATAGCCCAGGACTGAAAGGTCCCAGTCATTGTTTTCTGAGGCCAAAGTCTCTTTGACGCGACCACCAGGTCCACTTGGGAATCTGCCATAATTGCCTGCAGGTCACTTATTTTGTTCCCCAGGCATCTGGCATTGATGCATACCCCTTTCCAAAGTCTGGTACCCCTGCTGTTATTTGCTACAATTGGTTCTGCCCTTGGGCCTGCTGATGTGTGACCCTGTGTCTGGTTACCAATAGTTTCAAACTGCTTCCTACATGATTTCTTAGGACAAAAGAGAGAAATTCCTGCTTGTTGGGGAGTGATGACTAAGATGCTATCAGAAGTGTGCTTTTTGATAGGTTCCCAAGTGTTAGACTCCCTCTTTCATAGTTTAAATGGTCACTGTGAACATTGTATTTTTGCCTAAGCACACTCACTTCTTCTTTTGTTAGATGAAGTCCGTCAAACCTTAATAGCTTCTTTTCCCAGCAGCTCTCCCATGAGCCTATGATGTGATATCCTTTTTCACAACACCATCCATGTAACCAAGCATTGAATTCTTCAGTTTACTTAGTTTACTTGGTTTGAAAGGACAAAAGAAGGCCACAGCCCATCAAGATTGTCCCCACCACATTGGTGGGAATTTATACCCAAGGGTTATTGAATTCTATCCATGTATCTAAACCTTTTTTAAAGGAAGTTAGGGAATTACTGTCAACCAGATCTTGTGGAACTCTGTTCCATAATATAGGGGCTCTTGTTGTAAAGTAATTTAGTCTCTTATTAGTTCTTGATTTGGCTACATCAATGTGTTTCATTTATTTATTTATTTAGTTTTTGTTTACCGGGTAGGTGCACTAGCCATAAAATGACTATTTTCAGGCACGACCTGGATAAGCCTGCTCAGGCTTGAGCCTGCATCAAGCTCAGTGTCCTTATTTCTGATTTTGTTTTCGCAATCCCCTTTGTCCCACTCTGGGAGGACCTCCGAGCATGTTATGGCAGTCCTGCTGGCCTTCAGGTGCTCCCCCAGCTTAATGAAATTTCTTCCAGGTCATTTGTACCAAGGTGAATAACAACATTGATTCCTTCCTCTGCTTTGTCAACCAACCTTCTGATGTGTTTGGTGTCTCGCTGTGCTGATGCTTCAGGGAGGCATTTAACCATCACCTTATGTTGCATACCTTTTCTCAGGTGGGACTTGACTCCTCTGATCATTGAGTCCTCCAGAACAAGAAATTGCTTACTCCTGGCTCCACCTCTTGTTTCGTTGCCTCTTTTGGATGCCGTCTCTCTGATCCACCTGGTCCCTTCATCAAGCTCAGGATCACCTCTCGCTGAGTCAAGATCCTTCATCTTTTCCAGTGGTGAAAAGCAGTTCTTCATCGGGATGGTATTGGTCCAAACAGATCTTGCATTGTCCATCCTTAAAATCTTCCTGTTCCCCTGACCCACTACCCTCCAACCCCATGGGACAGTGGGTCTCTGGGGGAGAGAGCATGACTGGCTTAAACTCTGGTGATGCAGGCTGGCAATCTCCCTCCATGCTGCATCCAGCTGGGCTCAAAAGTCATGCAGATTCCTGCATGTAGGACATTGACCCACCCTCCAGAGCTGACTCCTGAAGATGAATGCCCTGCAGCCCTGCAACTTATGACCTCCATTCTGAAAAGCAAGATTTATTGTTTTACTCCCACTCTTCATGTTCCTGCTCAGGAAGTACCTACTGTCAATCACTCTTGTTGCCTATAAAAATAGGACTTCCTCCAGGTAGGTGGGTGGGTGGGAAGTGTGAGTAGCTAGGGTGTTGAAGCTGCTACTGCTTTCTGAGCAGTCCCTCTTACGGAGTTGACTGTTCCCACTTGTCCACCTGCAGTCAGTGGCCGAAACTGTCCCAGATGAGTAAATCCCCTGCTATGACAAACAGAGCTTATCCAGCTATTTGCGTACAAGGTAAAAACAATCAACAGGGTCCTATGCCACTTATTCCGTAGCCACTGATTGTTGCTGTAGCTGGAAAACAAAGCCCTTTTAATAGTAAAGTTCTACCTCCTTAGTCAGCTGCCTCCTTGCTCTGAACTCAATAAGAACATTTTATACAGTTTTTACAAATGCAATATGTTGTTTAAACATAAGTGGTGTATTTACAAAAAAAAACGTACCTGGACAGATATTAATTCCATCTACATAAATTAAAAAAATCCTAAGCAACCGAGTAAGTCCAGTTAATAGAGGTGTGCTACCTACTGTACTTTAGCAGTGATGTGTCCATTTCTTCTCAGGTATCTGAACACACATTGTAATCATTTAGGGTCAAATTTCATATTAAGTAGTTGCAATTACAAATACATTATATATTAGTTAAATGTGAATTTTTGTTTAGCTACAAGTGTTATTCACAAGAAGTCTCTCAGTCATCACTGTGAGTTACATGGTAGTATAAAGGCAGGAATTACATGCAAGTTGTGCATGATGAGTTCATGTTTAGACCCTGACATTATTAGCAATCTGATTTTGTGAGTGCTATTAGGTGATAAAGTGATTTCTTAGACAGTATGATCTAGTGGTTAGAGCACAAAACTATGAAACAATATGCTACAGATTAAAACTCCTCCATAAACAGTGGCTCACTGTGCAACCTGGATAAAGTCACTAATCTTTATGGGCTGCAGTCTGCCTGAGTGCCAGCCTTAGGCATCCTTGGTCTCTGTGGCTACTAGAAGTCTCCAGTTCATGGAGGTCCCCAGAATGAGCTGGTGTACATCATCAGTCCTTGAAATTTAGATCCTTTTAAATGTATTACATTGTCTTGATACTCCTTGTTGCAGCAACACATTACTGGGCTGGGTGGAAGCTTCCAAAATGGCATCACAATGCTATGAGGTTACATATCACAGCACAGTCCAATGGCTCAGAGGCAGGACATTTGGGTGGAAAGAAGCCCCCATGACCTATCTTGCTGGGGCCCTAGGAAATCTAAGGCTGTTAATCACTGGGCTTCCTTTCTATAAAGTTGGGTAGAAGCAGAGCACTACTGAAAAACAAGCTGCTGCATTGTAATTTGGTTCTCCTTGTAAATACACTGTAAACAAATAATGACACAGGTCATTCATATGACATCTGTTGGAATTTCCCATGGGTTTGAGCACATTTTCTTCAGTCTGCATTCATTGTTTTGGTGACAACCACAATTGTGACATTAGGAACAATAAATTTTATCAGTATGTTGTTAGCAGCAAGTTCTGACAAATATGAAAGCACATGTGCATGAACACGAAGTAGCACATGACACACACAATACAAATGCTATATAATTCATGAGGTATTCTAAAGGACTGCATTATGAGTAACCTTTATAGTTTAATATGCAGTCTTTCATAGTACATATGTAATTCATGCACAATACCATCACTTAATATAGTTACCAATTATAATACACTTTATTTGGCTTAGTGTCTTGCATACTAAATATATCCAAAGATGCTTTACAATTACAGCAAAATTAAAACCCATTTGACATTTTAATTAAAATGAAGGTCATAAAGTAACAAATATTAAAGAGAGACCATTGATCAAAATCTGAGTTCAGGCTGTACAGATCTGCCAATGGGGAAAAAACATCAATGATCATATGAACTTAATAAAAGGTGCATTTTGAAATGTGATTTGAACAGGGACCATGAACCCAAAACAAGAGACACAATATTTGAGAAGTTAATTTATTAAAATATAAACATGGCAGATGACGTGGACCATTGAGGCAATGTTTCATTTTCAGTCATGTCCCACTCACATTTAAAGATTACAGATAATGAAATCACAATGTAAAATCAATAAAAAAAATAAATTGGAACAATATAACATTCATATAAACAATCTATATAATTACACTGCAGTATGTATAACATGATAAATTATATAATGTAATTGTTAAATGTATTACAACATGCTAGAGAGAGACTGAAGCACAATCCAAGAACCAGCTACAGATAATACTCTGTGGGGTGATGAGCTAGAGCTGGGTTTCAGATTTACTGGATTCATGCTCCAAACTCTTAGCCTCCTGACTGGAAAAACTTGGCCTCCTTTTGAAATTTTTACTGGAGGAATACCCCATTTCAAATCCTCAAATGCACTTACACTGGGATGGACAAGTCTGCAGGTTAAAAGCTCTAAAATATATTGATCTACTTTTTTTGTAATACAGTTATGCATGACATTCAAGGGATGTAATTCCATATGTTTAGGCAATGTTAAGCAATTTAGCAATCTCAGTGGAACACAATGGTGTTCTAAATGGTGCATATTAAGAATAAATCTGGCCAACCTATTTATGAGGATATTTTTCTTGGAAGGCTGTTCCTGAGAGTGCATATTAAGAAAAAATCTGGCTGACCTATTTATGAGGATATATTTATTGGAAACTGTTCCTGATGAAAAGTGTCTCGGTATAATGCTCTGCAGTTAATCAAGGTAAGATTATGGAAGGTAACATGGAGAAGATTGGAATGAGAGAAGCAGAAAGAACATAGGAAAGACAGTACTAGAGGAAGACAGGAGAGAGGTAGTCTAGGGCCACAATTTAGGTTAAGTTGTTGAGGCAATTGGGTACCAGCAGACCAGGAGTTAAATTGGAAATGTTTAGGAGATGGAACTGTAATCTTTACATTTGTAGAAGGTGGAACTGTCATCTCTAGGAGGTGGAATTCTTCAATAGTATTCAATGGAGAACAGTGTTAGAGGAGGTGGAACTGAGTTCCTGCCCAGTTTAACCTCTGCAGCAGACATAACTACAAACAACCCAGGTGTGACCAGCGGTCAATACGTAGGGAGATACACTACTGCAGAAGAAAAAAGATCAGTGCAGACAGAACAGTACAACATTTCCTATGTGTTTCCACGTGATTCACGATAGCAGCATTTATAAATGTGATTTTATCTGAAAATAATGTGACTCACTGCACCACAGAACACTCACAGAAATGAATTGCTACTGGCAACTCATACCTACAGACACATTCTTGAGAAACATAATGCAAAGTATTATTTATGTCCATTGGAGTGCAGCATTCATTAAGATACAAACTCAAAGTTTTGTGGAAGTGTTTGTTTAAAATCTCCAAGTCAGTTTTTATGAATGGTGCCCATCTGATTGACTCCAGAGCCCTACTTTAATGATAGGTATGCCATGAGCAGTACTAATACAAGTTTCCATGTGCTCTCCTTCTGATATGGCCCCTACTCTGTCATGGAGGAATGGAACCATCTCCATTGGGAGAGAGGGTAGTGCAAATTCCATTTCCATGCAGTCCTTGGCCTCTCATGTGAGAATATCAACAAGAGTTTACCATTTGTTTACACTTTATTTACCCAGAACAGTCACACTATGAAGCAGCATCACATGTTCAGTGTAGGGGGTGAGGGGGCTTGCTTCTTTCCAGTTTTATAGCTGCCTTGGAGTACTGAAGTGCATGAAGGTGAACAAGGTCACACAGTGCATTATTCTGTTTAACCATGCTTTTCAAACTGTAAAATGTACATAAACATCTTAAATACATGGACATCATAGATCAGCCACTGTAAACCATTTTAAAATTATAAACCCTACAGAAATCAAATTGTAAGACACATCCAAGTCCAGGAAATGGGTGCAGATGCATGAGAACCATCCTGCCCATATGATGTACTTTAAAGTATGTTATGATATTTCCATTCATCCAAGCTTTATTACTCAAATAAATTCCACAGCCCCCTATCCATGTGATAAGCATAGGCTTTTGCCTCTTGTGTTAAAATAATCCTTGCTGGGTGAATTAAGTACTTCACTAAACTGGGAGAACTAGCATTCTCTGCCCTTGCTCCCAAGTGCTAGAACTCCCTCCCTCCACTGGGAATCAGGAACTGTGCCACACATGTGTGCAATAGAATGGAACTAAGAGAACACATAGAAAAAATACATAATGGCCACTCAAGAACACCAGTTCTGCAGCCTGAGTCGGGATCAGAAAGATAAGCAGGGTTAGACACTCACAGCCAAAAAAGCATTCTACACTGAATGTAGCTCTCCAAAAATGTGCTATTTAATTGAAAAAGAACCTGCTACATAAATGCCACCAGGGAAGTACCATTTCACTCCTCTATCCCCAGGCACTTTGTCAAAGATGTGACCCAACTATGAACAAAATGTGATCAAACTGGCCAAATATTATAAAATAATATATTGTAGTGCAATATTGAAACAGTACATAAGTAAAATTTAAAAACAGAATCACTGAACTCCTTAAGTCGATGAGTCATCTTCATTTTTTTTTATGGCTGCAGTGGGCAGAGCTTTGCAGACATCTTGCTTCAAAAAGGGACTCAGTATTACTTTAAAGCATTTTTCCCACTAAAGAACATGTTGGACATGCAGCGTAGTCTCCTACACCAGACAACTACACCAGATAACAAAGTCCTTTCCCAAAAAAAGAAAAAAAAGGTGTGTTTCCTTTGCAGTTGCAACATCTCTCCTACTGTACCTTGCCAGAGTCACATATAAGTCATTAGCCCAGAATTCCTTTATATAACATCCTAGTTCTGTTTGTAGACAGTAAGGGTTAATAGTGCTGTGCTCAGTTGGTCACTGCCATATTGTTTCCTCCTAGGTTTTAAAATTCTCACAAGCGCGCACACACACACACACACACACACACACACACAGACACACACCACTGTGTTTTAGTCTTGCTTTGCTACCATGGACCGACATAGTCCAGCATTCCTTTAAATTCCAGTTCTGTCCACCTGTTCTCCTAGTGATATTATAAAGAAATTAAAATTTTCTCATGTGATTGATTTAGATTCCAACCTCTTTTTCCCTTTTCTAAATGTATTTTTTGACCTTGCATCATAACCTAAGTCTACATATTTATTCAGGGATTGGATTCCCCACTCATGTCACTAATCTTATTTCTTTACTGAACTGTAATTTAATTATATCAATAATCAAGTGCACATACGCAATTACAATGGACTAGAGAAGTTGGGCAGTGAATATAATTTATCATGGTTTACTGTTTCTTTTTCCATTATCACTCTCTCTGATCTCTACCACTATAACTTGTAGTGTTCTGTGTTAATTAGAGCTGCATAATTCACAGCCTCACAGTCTCTTCACACTGGGAGGTCACAGAGGTCAGAGGGGGACTGATATGCTCATGTGTTTTAGAAAAAAAATCACTTGATTGAATTACCATCCTACAATTGAAGCAACCACAATTATACTACTCAGCTTATATCTGTATTGATATTAACCACACAATAAGAAATTTACAAAAGTAGCATAAGAAACAACTACAGTATATCACACATTTCCTTTCTGTGCCATGCATTTACACTCACCCCATGACAAAATGTTCTATAATTGTTTAAAAACTGTTCTCTAAATCCATTTCATTGAACACAAAGGTGCAAGGTGACAGCACTGGCAACCATAAACATATAAAGAGCGTAAAGGTTTTCCTTTAAGAACTGCACTAACAGGGTCACTATTCACACTTGTTAGTACCTTCTTTTTTTTAACTATTTTTAGAAAATTGCAGTAGCCATTATATTGATAACTTGACTCCATGTCCTTGTTTCATTATCCTGCCCCTCATTTTTTATTGGGTTCTGTGGATCCTGCTAGTACAGTTCTTAAAAAAGAACTTTTGCACTCTTATTAGATTACATTAGCCAGTGCAGTCATAATGCCCCTTAGTGAAGTTCACCTAAATGGATTTAGAAAATATTTTTTAAAGAATTATAAAACATTCTGTCATGGAGCAAGTGTACATGCATGTCATGGAATGGAAATGTGTGATATAGAAGCTTCTTGCAGTACTTTTGTAAATATCTCATTTAGTGGTTAATATCCAGTACAGATATAAAGTGTATAGTGCAACTGGAGTTGCATAAATTCTAGGATGATAATTCTATCAAATGAGAAGTGTTTTCTAAAACACTTGAACATAGCGGTCCCCCTCTGACCTCTGTGACTTCTCACTATGAGGAGGCTGGGAGGTTATGAATAAGGGCAAGTGTCACAAATGGCTCACCACTGATCTCAGGAAGCTAATGGTTCTCAGAGCTAGGGCCTGGGGGCTCTACAAAACAACACACCTTAAATCTGACTGGGAAAAGTATAGGGCTCTCAGAAACAAGTGCAAAACAGGGATCAAGGCAGCAAAAAGCTGCTAAGAGGTCTCCAGGATAAACATCTATGTGATCCAAAAGGATTCTGGAGACACATAAACTCCCTCCTGAAGGGCAACCCCAGTGCACAGGGGGGATCAGAAATGGTCAATGATCAAGTCACTGATGACCCCTTTGCAGAAGCCAAAGCATTTAATCACTTCTTTATGCATCTTGACAAATACAAACCTCAACCTGCTGATCCCCCTCCTCCAAAGCCAAGCTGGAATGAAGCAGAAGCCCCCTGCTCCCAATTCCATCTTAGGCTTGCTAGGAAAACTGAAGTGCTGGCTCTCCTAATATGTCTAAAACCAGACTCCTCCCCTGAGTTTGACCGGCTCGAGCTCAGATTGCTAAGAGTTGCTGCCACTGCTATTGCCCTCCCTGTTACAATGTTAATAAACAGGTTCCTTCAGGAAGGGTCCCTCCCTCACAAAAGGAAGGTGGCTTTGGTGGTCCCCATCCATAAGGGTGTCCCCTGGAGTAATGTGTAAAATTACTGCCCCGTATCAATTCTCTGCCTGCTAGCAAAGTTGCAGAAAAAGTTGGCATTCAAATAGCTCAAGGACTACCTAGAGCAACACAATCTACTGGCAGATATCCAACATGGCTTCAGAAAATTCCATGGCACTGATACTGCACTTATCAAATTCACAAGTGATGTCTTGGAGCAATGGATAAAGGGTCACTGACAGTGGCCATTTTCATTGACCTAACCAAGGCATTTAACTTGGTTAATCACAGATTGCACCTTGCTAAACTAGAACAAATGGGTCCAGACAAACATTCACTGTCCTTGTTTTCTGACTATCTGGCTAATAGATCCCAAAAGGTAAAATGGTAAAATTCCAGTTGCCATGCAAACACAGATGGGGTCCCCAAGGGACTGATATCACATCCTCTATTATTTTCCCTATTTATTAATGACATAGGCCAAAATTGTACTAGTGGAAATCTGCTACTATATGCTGATGATACAGCGGTGTACTGGAGCAGTCTCAAACCCAGCACAATTGCCATGTGCCTGTCCACCAGCTTAAATGCTCTTGAAAGGTGGTTTTCCACCAACATGGTAGTGTTAAATGGGTGGTCTTGATGACCAGTAGTGCTCCTGCCTTCCCCTGAGCCAAACTCCTGCTGAAAACAAACAGCTTCTGGGTGGTCGTGAGGGCCAGCAGTGTTCCTGCCCTCCCCCGAGCCAAACCCCTGCCAAAAACAAACAGGTATGATGCTGGCCAGAGAGGCACTTCTCTTACTCAAGTCACAACAGACTGTGTGTGTGTGTGTGTGTGTGTGTGTGTGTGGAACAAAGGACTTTGTTTTGGCACCAATTTAAACCTGGCCTGCTTTTTCTTCCGTAAGTTCCTCTGTCTGTAGCCATCGACAGAGCAATGCTGATAGATTTATTTAGCTGCCTGTGATGTGTAATATAGTCTGTTACCACAACTTTATTTGGGAGCTTTAATTGATTTAAGCTGCAAATGCTTTTGGATTATATTGTCTAGCCAGTTTATACTGTAATATTTCAGCCTCTGACCACTTTCTACTGGGAGCTTTAATTAATTACCAGACCTGTCTGGGGAACAGCAGAAAAGCACACTTAAAATGTAGCTTGAATTAGAACAAGAACAGCTTGATTCTGTTTTCAGGGAGCTTTTAAACTTAAATTAATTACTTGCTTTAAAGGGGTTGTGTGCAGATTTAAACTCCATTTTAAAAAAACCCTGCACAAATTAATTGCTTTAAGGAGGTTGTGTGTAGATTTAAACTCCATTTTTCAACCTGAATTACCAGAGGTGTTCACTCGGCTACAGGCTAAAACTGTGCTGAATTAAAGTCCACCCAATTCAAATTGCCTGCTAGCGGGATCCTAACTGGGTGTAGAAGACCCCTTTTCTGAGTTTACTTAGTAGCCCCTCCCTCCACCCTGCCTTTTAAATAATAATCCCACTGTGTTCTCTCCGCAGCTTCTGGGTGGTCGTGAGGGCCAGCAGTGCTCCTGCCCTCCTCTGAGCCGAACCCCCGCCGAAAACAAACAGGTACCACGCTAGCCAGAGAGGTGCTTCTCTTACTCAAGTCACAATGGAGTGTGTGTGTGGAACAAAGGACTTTGTTTTGGCACCAATTTAAACCTGGCCTGCTTTTTATTCCCTGAGTTCCTCTGTCTGTAGCCATCGGCAGTGCAATGCTGATAGATTTATTTAGCTGCCTGTAATGTGTAATATAGTCTGTTACCACAACTTCATTTGGGAGCTTTAATTGATTTAAGCTGCAAATCCTTTTGAATTATATTGTCTAGCCAGCTTATACTGTAATGTTTCAGCCTCTGACCACTTTCTACTGGGAGCTTTAATTAATTATGAGACTTGTCCAGGGAACAGCAGAAAAACCTGCTTAAAATGTACAGGTAGCTTGAATTAGAACAAGAACAGCTTGACTTCATTTTCAGGGAGCTTTAACTTAAATTAATTACTTGCTTCAAGGGGATTATTTGCAGATTTAAACTCCATTTTTAACAAACCCTACACAAATTTATTGCTTTAAGGGGGTTGTATGCAGATTTAAACTCCATTTTTCAACCCAAATTACCAGAGGTGTTCACTCGACTGGAAGCTAAAACTGTGCTGAAGTAAAGTCCACCCAATTCAAATTGCCTGCTAGCTGGATCCTAACTGGGTGTAGAAGACCCCTTTTCTGAGTTTACTTTCTAGCCCCTCCCTCCACCCTACCTTTTAAATAATAATCCCACTGTGTTCTCTCCGCAGCTTCTGGGTGGTCGTGAGGGCCAGCAGTGCTCCTGCCCTCCCCCGAGTCGAACCCCTGCCGAAAACAAACAGGTAAGACACTAGCCAGAGAGGCATTTCTCTTACTCAAGTTGCAATGAAATGTGTGTGTGGAAGGCCCCGCTGACACTCCATGTCAGCTGCCCCACCACCCCCGCCACCACCCTTTGTGGGCACAGCGATATATAAGGAATATCACGTGGCATTCTCAACCTACCAGTCTACTTCCCCACCTGCAGCTTATCACGTACGGCCAACAGAGGCCATTCCCCTGCCACAGACGTTGTTTTTTTTCTTTTTTCTCTTTGCCAGAGTTACAGAATTTCTAACCTAATTTAAAAGACAATTCCTCAGGGTAGCGGTGCTGGTGTGCAGCTGTTAGCCAGGGTCAATGTATGCTACGAATTGCAGCTAAAGTATAAGTTTTTCTGCTACTAAATTTACTTCTGCAGTGGCCATCCTAGCCTACTCTCTCTCTCTCCCTGGACACTACCCCTCCCCAGTAGCCTAACAGGTAGATGCTGCTAAATGGCTGCCCTGTTTCCCCAGATCTGGCTGGGGGCATAGCCCAAAACCCTGGCCTGCTGGCTGCCTTACCTTCCCTCAAGCCCCCCAACCTGGCAATCCACCAAGGGCATAAAAATGGTACATCTGAATGTACGCAGTCTCTTACCAAATCTTGCAGAGCTAACAGCCTGGGTGGCTCACTATAACCCTGATATCCTGGGGGTCTCAGAAACCTGGCTAAAACCCCACATGTGCCCTCCCTGGCTGTAACTTCATTAGGCAAGACAGGCCAGGAAACAAACATGGGGGTGGTGTGCTCCTCTACTCTAGGGCACACTTAAACTTGTCTGTCATTGGGCATACCCCCCCTTCATCTCCTATATCCACTCACTGTGAGTTTCTGTATGCCCTGCTCCTACTAGGTAACTCAAAAAAGCTACACCTGGTCTGTGCCTACAGTCCTCCAAAAGGAGGCTTGCTAGGGCTCTCCTACCTTCTTGACAGTCTCAGCTCCAAGGTTGGCACAAATGAGTTACTAATCTTTGATGACTTTAACCTAAACTGGCTGAGCTGCAACGCCAAGCAATATGAGCCCTTGCTGTCTGGTCTTGCCCTTACCCAACTCATTTCGAATCCCACAAGGCTTTCCCACCTAGGGGATAAAGGATCCCTCATCGACTGGGTGCTGAGCAACAGACCCGACAAAATCATCTCCTCTGGGATCCTCCCTGATGCCATCTCTGATCACTCTCCCACCTTCTGTATCTGGGGTAGCTCCTCTCCCAAGATCTCCTGTAATTTGATCCAGATGAGGGATTTCTCCAAATTTAAAATTGACGACTACCTTGTTGACCTTTACCAAACAGACTGGTCCTGGGTCACTGCCACAAGCGACCCCTCTGTAGCCCTTGACAACTTTATTGCTGTCTTTACTCCCCTGCAAAACAAACAAGCTCCCCTTACAAAGAGGAAGGTGAGGGGCACTGTCACAAAATAGCTTCATAGCAGCCTATTTTTCCTCATGAAGCAGAGGGACCAATGCTGGACGAAGTATAAAACCTCCCTCACAAGTTCTGACTTCCACGAATACAGGCAGCTGAGAAACAAATGCAAAAGAGCCATTCGCTCTGCAAAGAGTGAATACTGCAGATCTGCCTTGCTATCCTTGGCGAGGAACCCGAGGAGTTTATGGCAAAACATCAAGAACACTGTTGGAGTCTAGGTCACGGACATGCAAATTGGCGGGGTTAGCTGCAACAACCCCCATACAATTGCCAATGCTTTTAACTCCATGTTCTCTGACCAACTCACTCACCCCTCCCAGCCTCCTGACCCAGAGGCTCAAGGTCCCTCACTCAGTGTTAAAACCACTCGACCTTCTTTCTACCTAAAGGTTGTCTCTGTCACTGAGACTCAGAAACTCCTTGCTGGTCTCTCCCTTCACACTGGAGCTGGGCATAACAACCTAGAGCCCAAATTGGTCGGCCTTGGGGCTTCCCCCCTGGCCCAGCCTATTGCCCACATCTTTAACACCTCCCTAACCCCGGGATCCATCTCTGATGTGTGGAAAGTGGTCAGAGTTGTCTCAGTCTTCAAACAAGGGGACCCTAAAACCCTCAAGAACTACCGCCCCATTGCAATCCTGTCTGCGGTTAGTAAACTACTTGAGAAGGTGGTTGCCTCACAGCTCACCCACTACCTACAAGGCTATGACCTACTCACCCCAGCACAACATGGCTTCCAAAAAGGGCACAGCACTACCACTGCCCTTGCTGAGGTCACCTCAGAGATCAGGTCCACCACTGACCAAGGCAAACTGACCGGTGCCATCTTCGTGGACCTCTTGAAAGCATTTGACTTGGTCGACCACTAGCTCCTGTGCTCCTCACTCTGGTCCCTTGGTCTTGCCTTCCCCGGTTCACACCTGGCTCACAAACTACCTCTCTGGGAGACAACAATACACTAGATTCAGCAAGGCCTTCTCTTATCCCACTCCTGTGAACTGTGGGGTCCCCCAGGGATCTGTTCTTTGGCCCCTCCTGTTTTCCCTTTACATAAATGAGCTGCCCTTGGTTCCAGCCCATGGGTACCCCACAATGTACGCAGATAACCTCATCATCCTCACCAGCTCCCAGGACATCAAAGACATCAACACCAGGTTGAACTCAGACTTCACTCAAATCCAATCCTGGCTAAAGGGCCACAACCTTGCTATCAACCTACAAAAGACTCAGGCCATGCTCTTTGGCTCTCTGGTCAAAACTAAAACCTGCCCTGCTCCACTACAAATCTCAGGAGCTGATGGTTCCCTCCTGCAGGTTGTGGACTCTGTCAAGTACCTGGGGGTAACCCTTGACCTGAAACTTGACCTCTCCCTGCATATTCACAATGTTTGTAAGGCTGTCAACTGCAAGATGGGCCTGGTATACAGAGCAAAAAGCTATCTAACCCCGGCTACATGACTTGCCCTAGCCAAGGGGGTCCTCCTCCCCCCCTCACTCTGCTATGGGCTTGTCTCCCTTGCCCCATCCCAAAAACCATTCTCTCAAAATGGGACACCACCTACAACAACATGTGTCACTTTGTGCTCTCTGCACCTTGCCTCATGCACCACTGTGAGTTGTGCACCAGGCTCGAGTGGCTCCCCCCAGAAAAAACATCACACCTTTGTCCTCGGCAGCTTCATTGGTAACATCATCAGAACTGCCACACCTCCTGCACTCACTCTGTCCCTCAAACCTGCTATCCCCTCCTACCACTTAAGATCCTGTGACTCTCATGTCCTCCAGGTTCCCAAAACCCTGTACCCAAATGGGTGATCAGACCCTCACTGCCTTAGCTCCCAGACTTTGGAACTCCCTCCCAGTAAACACTAGCTCCTCCTCCTCCCACTCCTGTTTCAAATCCTCCCTATGGGGTTTCCTCAAATTGGCATCCACCTGTCTCTGCACTTAAGGGCCCTCCCTAGTCCCAGCTGACTGGCTGAGGTGATTCAAACCCAGCCATTACTGTTTGAGGAGATGAGTCTCCTGGTACTGAATTTGCTCAATCCACTGGCTAGTTTGCTGCTATCAGCTGTGTTGTCTGGAAATGTGTTCCTTTCTTGCCTTTCTGTTCATATTAAGTGAATACTCTATACTATCCCTGAGCTTATTGGGCTCCAGCCCACTAATATGTATTTGTGATGTTCTATATATTGACCACTGTCTAAGGCCTGTACCATACTGTTTTACATGTGATGTGATGTCTACTGCCATATTGTTCTCATCTGTACCTTGTAATCTCCCTGGTTGCTCCTGAAAATAGGCACTTGACTGTCTAGTGTGCTTACCTGGTAAACAAAAGCAAATAAATAAATAAATAAATAAGAAAACAAAGGCTGTGCTATTTGGCCCTAAGTAACTAGGCGAGAACAGGCAAAATCTACTTCAGCTATCCACTAGGGCAGGTCTCCAGATAGATGTAGTGGATAAGGTAAAATACCTAGGTGTTTACCCTGACCCAGCATTAACCTTCAAATCATATGTGGATCTCATAACCAAGTCCATTCATCAGAAGCTAGGCCTTCTGTACAGACTTGGCAGCTCCCTGGCCCCAGACACTAAGTCTCTTACTGCAAGGAGTACCCTACTGCTCACGTTGGTCTATGGTACTCCAGTGATACAGTACACTTCCTTAGGGAAAATGAAACACACAAGCTAAATGTCGTATATAACAGAATTAGCCAGTTTGCAACCAGCTCACCACCTAGGAGGCACCACTGTGAGGTTCTTTCAGAGCTACACTGGCACTTGTTGGAGTACAGATTTACCTATGCTCTCCTTTGCCTTACCTTTAAGTTTACTTGAATCTATACCCCCCAACCTAGAAGATCTATTGACCCTGAAGCCACTAAGGTGTACCCTCCAGTCAACAAATGACAATCTCCTTGAGATACCACGGGTACAAACCAACCCTGGAATAAGATAATTTGCATACTCTGCTCCACACTACTGGTGTGCTCCCCCTGAAAGTGTAATCAATGCCACCTCACTGGGTGGGTTCAAAGCTGGACTCAAAGTCCACATGTTGAAACGCTGCCACTGCAGCTGTTACCGTTAAACCCACTAACTCGGTGCCATGCAACCCATCCTATCTGAAGCGTCATATATTTGCATTCTATTATGGATTGTCTTTGCTTTCCCTATTTATTGTTACATGTTGCTAATGTGTTACACCTATGACTGTTTATTTGTGTAACTTGTTGTCATCAACTGATTTTTCTAATTGTTCCTGTACAGCTGTACATAATTTTGTTATCTGCATTTGTACTGTCTTATCTATGACTTGTGTACCTGCATCTACTGTATGTAACTAACTCTGGGTCACCCTTGAAAAAGGGACCTCTGGTCCCAGTGGGTTCACCCGGTTACCAACATGCAATAAATAAATATAGCTCAAATTAATAAATAGCCTTACAAACTGTAGTGGTAGGGATCAGAGAGAACATGTAAAAAGAAATAGTAAAACATGTTTAATTATATTCACTGCCCAACCTATCTAGTCCATTGCAATTGCTTATGTGCTCATAATTGTTGATGTAATTAAATTACATTTCGGCAAAGAAATAATATTAGTAGCTGGCCAGTGGTATACAGGGCTGATGTACTGGATGCCTTACCTCTTGTCATGCCAATGACCCAGGTTCAGAAACGAGCATGGGGTGCTGGGGGTTGGCCAGGAAGGGAAAGTATTTAGCATCCTCCCGACTGCTCTTCCTTCCCAGGAAGGGAGGGAGGTAGGACTGCCTCTCCTGCTGAACGACTGCCACCAGGTGGAGGTGTGGTGATAATGCGGGTCTGAGGAAGGTAAAAAAGAAACAGTAAAACATGATTAATTATATTTGCTGCCCAGCCTATCTAGTTCATTGCAATTGCTTATGTGTTCATAAATGTTGATGTAAACAAATTACAGTTCAGCAAAGAAATAACATTAGTAGCTGGCCAAGAGGTGTACAGGTCTGAGGCACTGGCTGCCTTACCTCATGTCATGCCAGCAACCCTGATTCAGGAACAAGCCTGGGGTACTAGGGGTTGGCTGGGGAGGGAAAGGATTGAGGGTCTGCTAGGCTGCTCTCCTTTTCCAGGGAGAGAGGACTGCCTCTCCCACTGAATGGCTGCCACCAGGTGAAGATGTGGTTGTAATGTGAGTCTGAAGATGGCAGGGAAAGGAAGGAACTGTGGGATTCCGTGGGTGTGTGCACTATGTAATGGTTCACATGAACTTTAACTGTATTTTTAGGATGCCTTTTTCCCCCTATGTAATGTCTCGTTGACTGTATACATGCTTCAGGACCTCCTTTTGAATGGGCTTGCTCAACGGAGTCTTCCTGCAATAAACTTGAACTTGAACACCTCCATGTATGCACATCTGGCTTGCATACCTCAGTGCAGGGGTGGGGACAGAAAATGGAAAACTGGAAGCAGAAGCAGAAGCAGGCTCCATGACGCTCCTACCATGCTTCTATCCTGAGATGTCCTCAGGTTCCGAGCCAACCTGCATTGTTGCACTGGGAGGGGTGGATGACCCTCTCCCTGTACATATATAAAAAAGGAAACAAAAGGCTGGAATGTGAAAATCAATCACACAATGAAAATCTCATCACTTTATAATACTACTAGTTTGTGAAGAGGGAAAACAATCTGGATGGGGGAGCTAGAGTCTCATAGATGTAAGCTTTGATTAATGTCCACATGCTTGTGCTGCTCAAAAAACACATATAATATGTAGCTGCAGAAAGCTGTGGCACTGCCCCCCCCCAAAAATAAACGAACACGGAGCTACTAAAAAACTATTTTTTTACATCAAAAACCAGGACACCTGATGCATTTTGGACACTAGATCCTTTATCTACCTATTCTATTATTTGCTGGAGTGCACCACTTAACCCTGTGTGCATTTACTTAGATTACAAACACATATAATATGTGTTTGTTATGATACCGTCTTTCTTACGTATTTTTCACTGCCATCAATAATATCATTTTGCAGCCATATTGGCTCTGGCTAGAGTTTGTTTTACTATGTTGCTATTTCATTTTCCTGAACTTGACAATCAAAGGATACTGGCTGCATGATAGCTTAAAATGTATGGAACCATATTAATCAGTTAACATGTTCAAGGGACATATGCACCTTTCAAATGATAGAGAGAGGTGAATATAAGATATGAAAATGAGAGAAAACTTAATAGAACAATGCAAATACGGAAGTTTTAATAGACTCTAGTTTCAAATTTCAGGTTTGTTTATTTGAGTGAAGGCATTGAGCATAGCTCATTTATAATGACGTCCTTTGTTCCATTTAGAAAAAGATACATGTTATAGTTCATAGTTACATAAACATTCAGATAAAAGAATTAATCATAAATACATATTCATTCAACACACATATCAAAACAGTATTTCAGATACATTAAGTAAGAGAACATTAGTCACAAAAAGTTTGCATACATATGTTCTAGTGTTGCATTATCCCTTTCTCTACCTTTACCTTTACATGTCACAAGATTGTATCATTGACAAAACACAATTTTTAATAGACCTGTAAGTTGGAGTTTTTTTCACTCTTGGAACAGAAACTAACAGGTAAGGAAATTAATGAGTAACTAAGTAAAAGAAGGAAAAGATCATAGGACTGGTGCAGTGAAATGGGTGTGGGGTGGCAGTCTTTTGGGACACCTTCTGGAGGCTGAAGTGATGCCCTATTTGTACTCACCTCTCTGGGTTGAGGGCAGAAGTTGCTGGACTCTGGGCCAAACTGGAAAGGGTGCAGAGGACCTTCTTCCCCACTCAGAGGTCATCAAGACTGCCACTGCTGCCCCAGAGGGTGCATAGGCAAAGGCAGAGCAGTTGGACCTTGGTGGTCTCTGGGAGGGTGGGTGTAGTGGGAAGGGTGCATGCTCCTCAGCCTGCACCACTGCAGAATTCCTCTGCCATACTGGCAGGATAGGGCAGCTGAGAGGAGGCACCCATAGCAGTGGAAAGGGAGGAAGTAGGGTCCTCAGAAGGGAAGGCACCAGGGGAGGAGGGAGGGAGGGAGGGATAAATAAGCCCCAACTGAGGAGGAAGCAGCTGCTGGTGGAAAACTCTGTTGATAGGGGGATATACTTGGGAGTGGGGGCCAAAGGGAGAGGTAGGTGATGTGCTTCCTTGGTGCTTCAGCTTGGAGGGTTGTAAAGTGTATCCAGTGGATTGCTAGAACAGCAGTAGATGGGAGGGAGCTAGATGTCATCTGTCCACCTGAGAACACATTGCTTGGCAAGGGAGAGGCAGGACTAGTGCAGACTAATTTCAGGGCTCTGGTAGGCCCTCAGGCAAGTGGCATGCTCATGACTTTTGTCAAGATGTTACCTGTGTACTGCCAGGGAGAGGAAAGGGTATTCTGCACCAGGGATTTAACAATTGGTTGAAGTCATGGTGCATGGAGGAGGGCTTTGACTACATTAGGGACTGGGGGCTAACTTGGGAGGATATGGGCCTCTATAGAGGAGAGAGTCTGCATCCTTCCAGGACAGCGACCACAGTTGTTAGCTGGAGGTTTAAATACTACTTGTATGAACATAATTAAACTAGCTGAGAGGAGGCTGTAAATATGAGGGAGGCAACAACTGCCCCCCCTCAGATGATGGAGCATTAGGGAGGGAGGGGGGCCCTGAGGGAAGTAAACTTCCCTAGGGTAGTGGCACAAGAAGACCGGGGTGGGGAAAAATCAGAGGAGAAGGGGAGTATAAATTAGGTAAGCAAAAATAAAGGAGTAAAGGAGACAGGGATTGGAGAAGGCAAAAAGTGAGGAGGTGGGTCACGGTTGGCTGCAGGGATCCACGCAGGCAGAAAGTGTGGCATCAGGGAAGCAGGCAGGGAGGGAGTAAGGTATGGAGAGCCATGTGCAGCAATGCAAGGAGTCTTGGAAATAAAATTCCAGTCAAAAAGAAAAAAGGACTAACCTCAGCCTTACCATTTGCAAAAAGTTATTTTTAATGTTGAAAGTACAGCAAACAAGACAATGGGGGTCAAGCCCAATGTTTCATACATGTGCATGTGCTTAATCATGGGTAACTGACACACCATGTATTAACAAAATACCCAATATGTAAGGTGTCAAACAACCATAAAATGCAGTAGTGATCTAATTAACATTACTTGCAAAATGCAAATAAAAGTTATGAACATGCTCCAAATAACAGACTTGGCACAGTGAAAGATACTTACTCTCATTAGTTAATTACATTGTTACCAAAAAGGGCAGAAATACTAGATATAAATACTCACTGCCATTCTGATGATGTCTGTTAATTCATTATGGATGCAAATGACCAATTAGACATGTCTGTTACATGACACAAACGTGATTTTTGCACCAATTACTGTTAGGATAATGCAGCTAGCAAGCATACCCTTACAGAAATAATTGTATGAAATGTTTTCAGGCTGCACACATAAAACTCCCCAAGTGATATGTGTGTGCTGCAAGTATGGTTTAAGTGTTAAATTGGAACCGATTGCATGCATATGGCATGCGTGCAGCAAGCAAGTGTGGAAACCATGATTTTTATATTAAATTGGGAAAGAATGCATGCATGCGACATGTGTGCATAAAAGCAAGTGATCACTGATAACTGCACATATAAAAGTTAAGTGACTTGCTCAGGATCACACCATACACAAGTGGGAGTTGATAAGATTCAAACCCCGATCTTCATTCCTCCAAGTCTCTTGACTTGCAGTTCAGTGCCTTTAACCACTAAGCCATACTGTCTGCACATATATGGTTTGCTTGTACTTCAATACATACTGTATCTGAATACATCTGCATGCATGTGGCATGCTTTTAGCCAGTGTGTGCTTTTCAGTTCTCTTCTCTCCCTCATCTCATTTTCACAGTAGAACTGTAGCACACATACCAATGGAAACACATGTTTTTCCCACCCTCAATACACAAACTTACCCACAAAACCACTTAATTTTTTCTGTATGGCCTATACGCCTTCTATTTTGTCTCCATAGTTTTGAATGCTTACACACAAAGAGACTTTAAGGTGCAAACACAAATGTAGCAATTACTTGACACACATACACACACCCACATGGCCAGTTCTCCCCCATGCACACACAAATACTGTAGCGGGTATGGCCATGCTGCTACAGACAACCCACCCAAGTATAGATAAAAGTCTCTTACTTGAGTACAAAGGAGCCAAAGGCAGGAGTCTTTAAGAGATGATGCCCATGGGTCAGAGTGCTGGGGCATACCCCTTTGAAATGAATGAAATTATTTTCTATTACTATTTTATACATTATTATGGGGAGCTGGAGAATAATGAAGGCCACTGTTCTACTAACAAGGCCCTTGTTAGTCGAGCGGTGGCCTTCATTTGTCTCCAACTGTTCATCAATAATGTATAAAATAATAATGAAAAAATATTTCCATTTATTTCAATGGTGCACAGCCCTGCAGTTTCCTTTGCCCTTTCTCATAATGTGCCTGAACATGGGGGATGTGGAGGTCAGCTTCACGGGGGGGGGCATAAGTCTGACTATAGTGTGGCTCCAATAGTCTATGCATACCATACCACTTAACTGTCTGTGAATGCAAGAGACAGTTCTAGAATGTCTGTAACATCTTTAAAAGGTACAACTTATTTGGTTTGACTGAAAAGTGATATGCAAATCAGGAAAAATTCTAATGTATGATTTATTTGTATATACCTCAGAGCAGTGCATCAGATTTGAGCATAAACCCATCCAGTTACTAGCCAATTTTTTTCCTGGCTGAAGTTCACCCTCTCCCCCAATTCTCCAGTAAAAAAAAATATTTGTTTTTACTTACCTGGCCATATGGCCTGAACCTGCAGCCTGGTATAGTGTGGCACCAGCCCAGTTTTTAGTCCGCTCCCCCTCTCTCCTTCATCATAAGCTGGATGCTAAAACCGACCATCACAGGTCCCTAATGTGGTCCGCAACCAAGTCACCTCACCATACGAATCCACCCAACCTGTTTCTTTTTCCCTTTTTGCTTGGTTGCTGCTGTGGATGCTGCTACACTACACTGACCAAGGCCTATGAAGGCCACCCACACTGCTGTCACCACTGCTGCTAAGTTTAGTTTGCTGCCACGGGGGTCTGTATCATTTTTTTCTTTTTTGTAAGGTGAGCCTAGTAGAGTAAGTAGGTAGCCTAGTCTTGAGTTAGCTTCTAGCGCACCATCTGCCCCTTCAGCCACCAGGGGAGATGGAGACTCACTAAGAAAGTAGAACAATAAAAATATGCTGCCACAAAACTGCTATTGAGAGTTCAGTGCTCACTGACTCCTCCAAGCTATAGTGTTCAGCCTGTGTACTTTGTGGTTTTAAAGACAGTGTTGCACTTGCAAGGCTCATGTGTTGTGCCACTGCTAATAGGTGGAGAGAGTGGACAACACAGTACAGACACCAGTCAAGAAGAAGAAGAAGAAGAATCAGGATTTATATAGCGCTTTTCATACACAGTATCCCAAAGCGCTTTTAAAAGCAATGCTAGACTGGTAGTGAAGTGACTGAATGTGTGGTGGAGGCCATATCGCATATCATCACCCACACACAGCCTGGATAATTGCATGAACCGGTTTATGGGAAGGGGAATGTTGGCCAGCACACCAGGAATTCTCCCTGCTCATTACGAAGAGTGCCCTGGGTTCTTTTACTTCCACCTGGACACCCACCAGGACAACATCAGGATGGGCAGAAGGGTCCTCAATTTAACGTCTGATCCAAAGGACGGCACACCCCAGCAGTACATCACACCCCAATACTGCACTCAGATGCCAACGATTTTTAGGTGCAAGTCCAATCCCAATGTGGGATGAGAGCCCATGACCTTCTGATCCAGAGGCGGATGTGCTACCGACTGAGCCATGCTGACACCCAAGTCAAGTCTGGAGAGTACCTGCAGCATGAGCACACACAGGTCAGGTGGGCACTTATTGTGCCAAAGATTAAAACCAAATGTAAAGCCATTACTGCCACATGATAAGAACAACCTAGGCACAAATATGGGGGAAGGGGGCAACTGCTTCCCTCTGCCCTACCTAAATGGCACCCCTGCTTAATGGTAGAAATCCATTCTCAGGTGCTAATACAGTGGTTTCCACTGCATTCTGAGATACCGTAGCTCCATGTTTCATGATGTGTCCTATATTTCTGTAAGGGTAATCAGTACCACTGGGAATCCATACATATAGTACTATGGGATTCATTTATCATGCAAATGTCCAAATGTAAAGAAGAAAGGTAACACTCTATGAAATTTCCATTCAAAATCACTTCCCCAGCATATTAATGTCATATCATAGCTATAAAAATAAAGCATGTGAAGAGAAAAAAGAGATACATATTCACACTACACAATGAACAGACTGTAAACACCTGAAATACTTGGGTACATACATTGCTTATCTTCAAGAATCTCATTTAAAATGAGAGCAGCTTACATATTTTAGATGTGACTGGGTAGGTCATGTCTATAACGCAGGCAATAGTTCTGAAAAAAGAGGTGTCTGTTTCCTAATTGCTAGATGTCTTCCATTTAAATTTATCTTGGAACTATGGGACTCAGAGGGACAGTACATTTTTATTCATGGGAGACTGGGCTTGCAGGAGATGCTTTTAGGTTCTGTTTATGGTCCTACCTTTGATAATCCTCAGTTTTTTACTAACCTAGCTTCCTTATTTGCTCCATTCACCCATATTCTCATTGTTATCGGTAAGGATTGGAACATTGTTCTCCAACCAGATTTGGATAAATTGAAACACCAAAAAATATCTTTCCCCAGCACAGTGAGGCTTAAGAGAATTTATAGACTTCATGGGCCTTACAGACACATAGCATCTTTTACACCCAACTGACCATGGTTTTACTTTTTATTCCTCCCCACATAATTCATTTTCTCAGACTTTTTTTCATCAATAAAGAGAATGTTTCTGGAGTTATGGGTTGTGAGATCAGAGGACCAATTATTTCCAATCATGCCCCAGTGTAGCTTGCACTCTCCCTTAAGGGTGGTTTGAAATGAGATTTGGTTTGTGCCTTGATAACCAGTTGTTAAGGGATAAGGTAGTGATGGATACTTTAATAAGGGGATATGCAATGGCCCGGTGTGTGATACCGTATGTATCACAATGAGTGGACAGTGACCTAGGCTCATGAGTGGGGGAGCACAGCGAAGCCATGAGTGAGGTTTCTGAAGTCACTGTCCATAAGTTGTGATACATAGGTATCACACAATGAGACATCATGTACAGTATCTGTTTTATACAATAGGGCTCTGTTTGTTGTTTATTTTCTTTAATTTTTTGTTTAAACAGCGTGAGGAGGGGGTAAGTGACATGTACACTGTGTTGATAACTGGCGATGATGTGTACACTGTGCTTGATATGTTCACAGTGTACACATCACAATCTAGTTATCGCGCTGTGCTAGTGATACAGCTTTTTATTTGATGCCATATTACTTCACCCCTATTGTATAAGATGCTTTATACAGGCCTTTTTTTACCACTAATGTCAACTCTGTTCCTAACCTGGATACTCTTTGGGGTGTGGAAAGCAACAATTCAGGGTGAATGCATTTGTCTTGCCTCCATAATGGCTAAGGAACACAAAGCTCATCTCAATGAGCGTTTGTCTCTAGTTAGAAATCTCGAGGCCTCACTTTCCTCTATTGCCCCAGAACATATCTGGCTGACTCTGAACTCCCTTCGCTCCCAGTACCTGGCCTTATTAAATGAGAAAGCAGACCTGGCTATTTTTCGTACTAAGATCCGTTACTCGGGGCAAGAGGAACAAGCAGGGAAATTACTAGCTTTAAGGCTAAGGCAGCAGGAAGCTGCCCAGGTAGTGCTCCCCTCCTGGTCTGAATGGCATGCTGAAATTCTTAGCACCTTAAATGCTGAACTGCATATAGATAATGTAAGGCACAGATATCAGTCCTTTTTATCTAAATGGGAGTTACTATCTGCTTGGTTAACAACTCTGTAATTAATTTTGTGGAAGGCTCTGTCACAATATTGTTGTTTTTGGTTTTATCTTACTACTTAGGCACATTTGTGTTTTTATACTTTATGGTTCAAGTAGCACGCATAAAGGTGGGATGTGGGGGGTGGGTCTTTATTGGTTGGTGTATATATGTTGGTTCCTGTTGTTGTTTTTTTTAATCAATGTTTTACTTCTGCATTGTTTGTATTGTGTTGTGTTCATAGTTGTGTTATTCTTGAAAAGCAATAAAACATACTTAATAAAAAAACAGACTGTAACTTATTCAGCAGCTCTAAACATATGTGCAAACTGGGAAGATCCTGTATATACTGACTAGCTAGTCTGCCAAAAAAGGATGTGGGGGGAACAGGAAGACATACTCGTTCCAGGAATGGTGCCAGTTCTACTCTTGTTCAGACCTGGGGGGTACACAAGCTCTCAAATGGTGAATCCAAAATTATTCATGGTGGAGCAGTAAATTATCCAAATTACCCCCCCCCCATACCCAGCCGTACTCTTTCCATTCCTATAAATTCAAAGCTGTGTTCAGCACCTATTTTGGAATTGTGTCTTGCCAACATGTTATCAGGAGTGCCCTTGTCAATTTCACTTAAGTGTTTCCCCCATCTTGATTTTAGACATGTGCGTCACCTGTAAGCCCTCATCTAAGGCTGATGTGCCAGTCTTGCAGAGAGCAGATTTCAACCATTTGAGGGAAATTGTGCTGGGCAGGTTAGTTGGGGTAGACAGCATCAGGGGAGTGGAGGAAAGATGGGGGGTTATACAAGAGGCTGTTCTCAAGACAACAAAAACAAGCATGACAACAGTTATGAAGAGAAACAAGTAGAGACCAATTTGGTTCTGTAAAAGGGTCAGGGAGGCAGTGAGGGCTAACAAGAGGGCCATTATAAGGTACAAAGAAAAGCAGGGGGATGAAGAATTGGACAAGTACCATGAGAAAACTAGAGGCCAAAAGGGCAGTCAGGATTGCAAAGGCAGACAGATCTGCATATTGCAGAGGGGGTCAAGGGGGAGGACATAGTTATTTAGATATGTAAGAGGAAAAAGAAAGCTGGGAGGGGGAATTATCAGGCTAATGGAGGGGATAGGGTAATAGAAAAGGATGGGCAAAAAGCAACTGGGAGCATAGCATGCCCTTGCTAGAGAGCAGCATAAAGGCAGCTGATAGAGTGGTCCTGAAAATGAAACTGCAGAAATTTACTGGCATATTGAAAATGAACTATTAGCTCTGAAAGTAATCAAGGCCCTGGGGCCAGATGAGATGCATCTGAGAGTGCTAAAAGAACTGGCATTGGTGTTAGCCAAAGTAACCAAATTCCCTGGTGGAACTACTCTATAGCTGGATGGTGAACATCATTCCACTGTATAAGGGAGGGGGCAAGGAGCAGCTGGGAAAATGTAGACACATCAACCTAACCTCTGTGGTAGGAAAATGAATGGGGACACCAGTCAAAGAAGATCTATTATAATACCTGGAGAAAAACAAACTTCAGGATAGTAAGCAGGTTGGATTCATGACACAGAGATTTTGTCAAATCAACCTGATAGTACTCTTTGACTGGGTAACCAATGTAGTTGATAATGGCCATGTTGTAGCCTTGCTCTACTTTGACATCAGCAAAGCATTTGACTTTGTGCCACATCAACGGCTGCCAAAGAAGATGGGGGAAATGGAAACAGCTAAGGAAATAGGTAGGTTGGGAGTTGGTTGGAGTGGAGGCAGCAGAGAACTGTGGTGAATGGAGTCAAATCAGAGGAAAGAGATGTCACTAGTGGAGTACCACCGAGACATGTTCTGAGTCCAGTCTTCTTCAAGATGTTCATCAGCAACATAGGAGAGGGAATCCGGGGCTTGTGCCTATTCACATATGACACTAAACTCTGTGGTAGGGTTGACAATGTGGAAAGGATGAGATATGTCCCCCTTACGGTGACACTAACACGGCGAACTACAGTCCTGCAGGCAAAATTGACACTTTGCCAACAGGTCACTGTGTTGGTGTGCCCGAGACAGGGGCACACTGTCTCCCAGTCCTGCACCCCTGCCTGAAGTAACACCGACTGGAGTTAAGAATCAGTAAGTCAGGGGGTGGGGACAGAGCCCCTCGATTGGGGTGGGTGGGGTGAAAGCACCCCGATAAAAAAAGGACTGGGAGACTTGAAGCAATCATGGCGACTGCAACTTGTGGTCGACATGATTCCTGTCGCTGACATGCCGATCGACATAAAGCATGTCCAACCAGCATGGTAGAGCCAAGGGATGAGAGAGTTGCAGGTAGAGACCTGCTAGGGTTGGAAAACAGGTCCATAATCTGGCAGATAAAATTTAATGCCAAAAAGTGCAGTTATACACTTAAGGATCAAAAGCCCCAGACCAGAGTATTGGATGGGGGGGGGTGGCAGGTCAAGCTGGACATAAAATCAGAGAAAAGGGATCTAGGAGTTATTTATTTATTTATGTATTTATTTAGTTTTTGTTGACTGGGTAAGTGCACTAGACAAATTCTACCTATTTTCAGGCATGACCCGGGGAGGGGGATACAGATGAATGCCAACTGACTTTGAACCAGATTAAGCTGTTGGTGGTATTTTAGTGAATGGGGGGAAATTTGGCCAGGGCACCGGGGAAATTCCCCTACTCTGAGGTAGGGGGTGCTGGTGAGCTTTGGAAATCGATCTTCACACTGCTTAGTTGGCTGGTAGTCCTGCAGAGGAGAGGACCTCTCTCCCTGTGGGTCCAGCGCAAGAAGGTCAATCTTTCACTGTGGAAGTGGAAACGGAGAGAATGCATATGGAAAACAGTGAGGTAATGCTACAGGACGATGTTATTGTGGATTTGCAGGCAGTGGGATTACAACAAGAAATAGGTTTTGTACAAGCACTTAATGAGGAGCAGCAACAGCGCTTATTGACTGTACTTTCAACCCCTGGTCGAGGAGCTAAGAAACAGTCAAATTCCCTGGAGCACACACTATTTCAGGAGGATGCTGTCAGTGTAAAGCCTTCATTACCTGACAGCCAGTGTGACACACCAGCATCAAAGGCTTGCATGACACAGAGGAATACACCCAGTGGTCTTGATATGGGCCTCAGAGAAGTTGCAGTCGATATTCATGCTGAACCTAATGTAATGAATCCGCTAATGATACCGACTAAGTCCCCGGTGAGTAAGAAACCTTAGTCTTTGGCTGAAAAAGAGAATATAGATCTTGTTGACATGACTAGTACTCCTGAACTTGTAGAACTCCCTGCTCCTGACTAAGAACTAGTAAACCTGGCTGTGGCGAGTCTAGGTTTATGAAGGGGCATAAGAGAGGAAGAGGAATGTATGATTGTGACTCAGAAACTCCAACAGTGGTCTGTGCAGTCTGCTGTGAAAGGAGCTGGGTGGAAATAAACTGATGTAGTGGGGTGAGTTCCAGATCCCAAAGATCTTCCTTTTCCTGGGGTAGAAGATATTGGGCTTCAGAGTCAAACACAGGCTGCATTGGATGCTGCCACTGCGGACATGAATGTTGACATGGCTATTTCTGTTCAGAAGGTTGTACCCCCCCTCCCCACCGGCAAGAGACAGTAATGGACCATGTCAAGGACAGGAGGGCAGTGCAGAGGGTGAGAAACCTTGGGGAGACAGAATGGACTCAGAGGAGATGAGTGATGCTAGACCTAAATAAGGGCAACAGGCATCCCAGTTGTAGGGGCAATTTCAGCAGAGGGACCCAATATTTGCACATAATGTCCCAGCTCAAAGAAAGAATGCTGTATGCATACAGTATTTAGGATGGCTGCCTCATACCCCCTGATAGAATATATGTGACGAAGACTTTGCTTAAAGAGTCATTACATTTCTTTTCTAATGAGATTTATGCTCTTATTCATGTGTCAGGGGATATTAAATTCGATGTGAGTTTTAAATCCTCTGCTGGCCTGGACAGATTCTGGATGGCTTATGAAAAAAAAGTCACTGTGTGTTATGGGTCCCATTTAGAACCATCCCAATTACCAAACCAGCAATCAAAACTGTGACTGTCTTATTTCCGGAACAAGAATGTGGCAGTGCACGATGTGCAATATTGGTTGCAACAGAAGTGTGACATACTGGGAGATCCTACCCCTATATTGGATGAAGAACACATCTGGATGGGGGAGGGGTAGAAATTCAAAGTATGACAGATCAGACCCACTGGGCCCAAGGCACCTTCCAAGTGCCTTTTGTTTGGGTTTGGAGCGGGGGCCATTGCTTTTACCAAGGCCAGCCCAAGACCAATTTCTGGTGTGGCTCACATCTGCATCTTAGTAATGCTTGTGATCATGTGAAATGCACATCCTGTAAGGAATATGGACACACTAGTATTACCTGTACCAACGAACAGACTTGTAATCTGTGTGAACTACTGTACCAGGCCATGTCTATAGGACCTGTGAGTGGGCCACCTATAATAGGCAAGATCACCCTAATCAAGAACAAGTAGTGGAGCGGGTGCAAAAGCAAAGTATTGAAACACAATGCAATGTACGGGAGAGAGATAGTGCAGAGGAACAGGTGCATCTGACTGCACAACTTGTGGAACCCCCTCTGGTACTGCTTGAAGATGTTATGGAGGAAGCACTCCCCTCCCCTCCATGAATCACTTCTCCAGTACAGTGTACTGTAGACCCAATTCTCAGGGAGGCATCTGAAATGCAAGAAAGTTTGGATAACGATGTTCCTGGGCCAGACTAGGTGAATCCAGCAGACGACCAATTACTTCTGAATCTGGAGATGGAAGTTTCTAACATGCCTCCACCTGAAACTACAATTCGTGCCTCAAAAAAATAGTCATTGAAAATATCCTACCCCAAAGCTAAAGTACAGTGGAGAGGAGGTATATGGAGTATGATACCCCTCTCAAATGCATATGATGTTCTCCAGCCGCAGGATTCTGATCGGGGACAGGAATCAGAGCCATCTTCTACATTTTCTTCACAGAAAGGACTTTCTACAGATCTGGAAGATGAAGTTCTAGCCAACAAGGTGCAGGCAGTGAGATCAAAACAAAAACAATTAGGAATGGTGCCAAGGCATAGTCGTAGACTGGGAAAACAGTCTGGGACTTGATGTGGATTTTGATATTTCACGACTGTATTATTACTTTCTTCCAATTTTTTTAAAATGATATCTCTTAATATTGCTACCATAAATGTCAATAGTATTCAAAATCCTAGGAAACGTTTAGTGGCCTTTTTTGTCTTAAAGGATCATAATATTGATATTGCCTGCTTACAAGAAGTCCAGTTATATACTGATAATGATGTTTTGGCAGCCAGCAAATTATGGTGTTGGGAACCGTAATTTTTTTCACTTATCTTGGAAAGATGTGATGAGGTGCAGATTCTTTTTAAGGGGTATGATTATTTGATGACTAAGATATTGGACATTTTGCAAGGAAGGGTCCTTATGATTGATTTTACATACAATAAATGACAGTGGAGGCTTCTTAACATATATACACCACAAACGAAGAAGGAGAGAGTGGATCTCCCAAACAAGATAAAACCCTTTCTCTTCACGTTATGTCTGCTGATTGGGTGGGGGATTTTAACTGTGTTACACATGTTCAGGATAGGGGAAACAAAACATCTAAGCTATATAAACACTTTAAACAGTTTGCTGTCCCAAACAGGGCTGTTAGGGACTTATAGGGCAAAACATACGATGGGGGGGGGGCTATACTTTTTATAAAACGCATCTGGCTACATGTATTGATTATATTTTTTCCTCAAGCTCACTGACTTGTGTACGAGCATTCACTATCCCTTTTGAAACCTCAGACCACCTGATGGCGAAAGTAAGTGTAACGATGGGGGAAGGAATTGTTTGGGGTAGGGGGCTCTGGAAACTGAATAACACTAATTTATCTGAAAAAATATGCATAGACAGAATTCAAGATCTTCTCAGAGCATGGAAATCAGTAGTATGCATGGAAGAGGATATTAGTCACTGGTTGCTGCAAACAAAAAGGGTCATAAAATCAGAGTTTCAGATATATTCATATAATACCCATACTAGGAAGTATTTCCGATATCTTACTTTGTGAAACCAGCCTACAAAGATTGTATCCCTGGTTAATAGGGTTTATGGTGAATATGTGGGGCAGATACAACACATCAAATTGCAGATGGAGGGTTTGTAGTATGAAAGGGCTGGCTCACTGTTATATGAACATAGGATAAGTACACCAGAAAAGACAGTAACAGGGTACATATATGAAAGCTGTCAGAATAGAGTACAACAGAGAACTATGACATCCTTATGGACCCAGAATGGAGAGACTGTATCAATGAATAGTTCTATAATGACGGAAGTACTTGTTACATGAGACAGATGTATGCTGCATCTCCTGTTACTCAGGAAATTATTTCTGAATTATTGTAGCCTTGTACCATTCTGGAAATTCCACAACAGAGTAAATTGCAAATGACTGAGCCAATTACTGTACTTGAGCTCAAGGAAGCTATTGCTTACTTTGAATAATAATACTACTCCTGGCCTTGATGGGCTTACGATAGAGTTTTATAAGATGTTTGTGACTGAACTGACAGATATTTAATTGGTAGTGTTTAACACAATGTTGGATGGGACAATGATGGCCCCACATTTTGGACAATCAGTTCAGATTTTTATATATAAAAAGGATGATAGACAGTGTCTTTCTAATTGGCATCCCTTAAGTTTGTTAAATACAGATTTAAAGATTTTGATGAAGATTTTGGCACATAGATTGGGGCTGGTGACACCTATGGTGATTGATCCTAGCCAAGCATCTAATATAAAGGGCAGATCTATTACTTACAATTTATATCTCCTTCGGGAAGTGGTCACCCCAAGGCTGACAGAATAATTTACGTGGTTATTTGGTCAGTTTGGACAAAGAGAAGGCTTATGATAGAATTTTGCATTTATATTTGCAAAAAGTGCTTGAAAAATATGGTGTTCTGGAAAGATTTATAACCTGGGTAATGTGACTCTATCAGACAGCATCAACAGCACCACTGATTAATAGGTACAGTGGACCTGATGTTCATATTTTTAGAGGGGTTAGGCAAGGGTGCCCTATGAGCCCTATTTTATACATTTTTTGTTTAGATCTGCGGTTAAAACTTCTCCGACACAACACAGCGATCCGTACTGTGTCCTTGTCTGGTGATGTGGGTATTAGTAAATCCGTGGTGTATGCGGATGATGTGTGTCTTCTTCTAGTGGATAAGCAGTCAGTTGAACTTGCATTGATGGAAGTTCAGTGATTTTCTGACATGACCAGTTCAGCACTGAACCTACAGAAGAGTGGTGGCTATATTTTAAGTGAGGGTACTGAAGTAGTGATGGAAATCAACCATATTAAAATGACTGATATGACTATTAAAATTGTAGGGCTCATATTTGGCAATGTTGATATGGCTAAATGAAATTGGATGGATAAGTTGGAATATAGTAATGTGAAGGTCCAGATCTGGATAAAAAAATGGCAGCAATCTAAGAAAAAGAAAGTGGCATTGGTTAACAAATTTTTTCTTCCCTTGCTGATGTTTGTTAGTTTAATTTTCCACCCCAGGCACATTGGATGTTACCATTTTGAGTCACACTTTTCCTTTCTCATTTCCATCCTTGATTAAAAAAAATATGTATACCTTGCAGGGGTTAAACTGCACTGAGAGAAAGTGGTATTTCTAACATTGGTTCCTAGTTGCATAATTGCGCAACACTAGAGAAAGGAATGTGTGTGTGGCTGTAAGGAAATTCCTCAGACGCTTTAATCAGTGAGCCTGTAGCTTAATGGTTAGAGCGCTGGAACGGCATACCAGAGATCTGAGGTTCGAATCCCAGTAGGCCACACTTTTCCTTTCTCATTTCCATCCTTGATTTAAAAAAATATGTATACCTTGCAGGGGTTAAACTGCACTGAGAGAAAGTGGTATTTCTAACATTGGTTCCTAGTTGCATAATTGCGCAACACTAGAGAAAGGAATGTGTGTGGCTGTAAGGAAATTCCTCAGACGCTTTGATCAGTGAGCCTGTAGCTTAATGGTTAGAGCGCTGGAACGGCATACCAGAGATCTGAGGTTCGAATCCCAGTAGGCCACACTTTTCCTTTCTCATTTCCATCCTTGATTTAAAAAATATGTATACCTTGGGGTTAAACTGAACTGAGAGAAAGTGGTATTTCTAACATTGGTTCTAGTTGCATAATGCGCAACACTAGAAAAGGAATGTGTGTGTGTGGCTGTAAGGAAATTCCTCAGGCAGCTTTGATCAGTGAGCCTGTAGCTTAATGGTTAGAGCGCTGGAACGGCATACCAGAGATCTGAGGTTCGAATCCCAGTAGGCCACACTTTTCCTTTCTCATTTCCATCCTTGATTTAAAAAAAATATGTATACCTTGCAGGGGTTAAACTGCACTGAGAGAAAGTGGTATTTCTACCATTTTGAGTCAGTCATTTCAACTTTTTTGGGGCAGCAGACTAAACCCTATTAAGAGGGGCATGCTGTACAGACCTATTCAGTTGGGGGGATTAAATATGCTCAACCCTATCAACTATCTTCATAGTATTTTTCTCTATAATACTATTTCAGCATTTCTGAAGCCTGGAAATGCTGCATGGAAGAAAGTGGCTGCCCTATGGATAGAACCACTGGTTAAACTGTGGGGTCAGGGCACATTGGTTACCCATAAACGGGGATGTTGGCTGACATATGTAATGTATGTAATGTAATGGGGATAAAACAGAGAGATTAATCCATAACCATCATTATGGGGGAGTACCTTGGACTACGTCTTGGTGGATATTTTCTCACATAGTAATATATTAAATTTAAGAGTGTTAGAAAATTGGGATAGTGATCATAGACCGATTGGATTATTAATTAAAGTAAAAGGAGTAAAATATATGGAGAAATTAGAATGCCCAGAGTGGATAGAGAATAATATGATGATATATAATACAAAAATGATAAAGTGGGCCCCATGTAATATTCAGAAACTTCTGATCTTATTAGATGATACAAAGATATTAAATAAAAAAAAATCTAATTCAGGAAAACATCCACCATGATAAGACAAAGGAGGATCAGAAAGAGATACGACAGCTTTATCTAGAATTAGAAGATTATATTTATTTCTGAAGCTGGGAAATACTGAATGGAAGAAAGTGGCTGCCTTATGGATAGAACCACTGGTTAAACTGTGGGGTCATGGCACATTGGTTACCCATAAACAGGGATGTTGGCCGGCATATGTAATGTATGTAATGTAATGGGGATAAAACAGAGAGATTAATCCATAACCATCATTATGGGAGAGTACCTTGGACTACGTCTTGGTGGATATTTTCTCACATAGTAATATATTAAATTTAAGAGTGTTAGAAAATTGGGATAGTGATCATAGACCGATTGAATTATTAATTAAAGTAAAAGGAGTAAAATATATGGAGAAATTAGAATGCCCAGAGTGGATAGAGAATAATGTGATGATATATAATACAAAAATGATAAAGTGGGCCCCATATAATATTCAGAAACTTCTGATCTTATTAGATGATACAAAGATATTAAATAAAAAAAATCTAATTCAGGAAAACATCCACCATGATAAGACAAAGGAGGATCAGAAAGAGATGCAACAGCTTTATATAGAATTAGAAGATTATATTTATAAAGAGTTAAAAAAATGTCAACAAGAAATTAAGACTAGAAGCCTGTACAAAGCAAAATGGTTTGATGATGAGTGTACTTAAAAGCGTAAAATTATAAACCAACCTGGAAAAAGGGTTACAAGGTACAATGAAGTAAATGATAGATTAGTATTAAAAATGGTTAAGGAAGAATACAAGATGCTTATAAGAAAAAAGAAGTATGAATTTACTAATAACTTATGGACTAATTTACAAGGAGCAATAGCTGGTAAAGATAATACCTCTTTTTGGCAGTTAGTTGCCTATGGTACAGGTAAAATGAGATTTAATCTTGAAGCAGTTACTCACCTGAATCATGGGAGCAACATTTTGGAAAATGTTTTGCTAAAACATACTTATTAATAGAAAACACGGAAGTGATATCAAGCATGAATATAAAAAATATAGAATATGAGGCAAGGAATCTAGTTATCTCTAAAGAAGAAGTAATTTTATCAATTAAAGCACAAAAAAAAATTAAATTAACTGCCCGGGGTGGATGGAATAAGTGCAGAAATGCTCCAAGTAGACCCAAAATGGTGGGCTGAGGTCTTGTTACCCCTCTTTAAAAGTATAATCCAAACTAATAAAATGCCTGATAGATGGAATATATGGGTAATAGTTCCCCTACATAAGAAGGGGTCTTTAACATTACCAGAAAATTATAGGCCAATAACCTTATTAAATATAAGTGCAAAATTGTTTACTAGAATACTTCTATCCAGATTGCAATCCTGGGTAGAAGATGAAAAAATACTTTCTAGAAATCAGGCTGGGTTTGGTAAAGGAAAATCAACTATCAAACTCATTTTTATTCTTCGTTATATATTGGAAAAATATGTGGGTAGAAAAAATGGTAAAATCTTTGTGGCTTTTCTTGATATAAAAGCTGCATTTGATTCAATCAATAGACACATCTTGTGGGAAATTCTTTCTAAGAGAGGGAGGGATTAATAAAGACCTCCTAGAAATTATAAAGACTTTACATTCTAATAATAAAGTAGTAGTAGTAAGGTATAGTAAGCAAGGTGAAGTGATGGGCCAAATAAAAGTAGAAGCAGGAGTTAAACAGGGTTGCTTGCTAGCTGCAGTCCTGTTTAACCTATATATAGATACATTAGTGGATGAGCTAGAAGAGATAGACACATTCCCCCCAAATATAAACAAACAAGATGTAAAAATCTTCTCATTTGCAGATGATGCTGTGTTAGTATCTCAGACCCCATTGGGTCTAAAAAAAGCATTGACTAAAGTAAAGAAAACTCTCTTAAAACTTGAGTTACAATTAAATATAGAAAAAACTAAAATAATGGTATGTGGTGGGTGAAGGAGAAATGTGAAAGAATGGAAAATAGGGCCAGATACTATTGAAGAGATTAAAGAGTTTCAATATCTAGGTGTTATAATAAATAGAAACTTGAGCTGGAATTCACATGTAAAGAAAGCAATAAATAGTGCTACAAAGACAATGTTGGGAGTCACAAGATTTGCAAATACCTTTGCAAATAATTCCTTTGTAGCCCAGAAAAATTGTTATGAAGCTAAAATAAATGCACAAATAATATATGGTGCAGAAGTATGGGGTCCAGGTACTAATCTTAAGCCTATAGAGATTATGCAAAACTCATATTTAAAGAAATTACTTGGGGTACCAAGGTCCACTCTAAATGCAGCTATAAGGGCAGAGACAGGAATCTTGTCAATGTCAACCGTAATAAAAAAAAAGGAGCATAAATTTCCTAAAAAAAGATAATGCAAGCACCCGAAGATAGTTTACTCCACCACCGTTGGGTAGAGGAGAAAACTGAAAAAATTGATAATCATTTGAATAAGAAAGGGTGGTTTAAAATATTAAATGATGAACTTAACAAGAATGGAGTATTATAATTATATATGTACATTGAACCTTGTGATCCAAATAAATTCAGAGATATTGCTACTCAGAGACTTGAAGATACAACAATGCAACAAGATATGAGTAGTATAAGGGACTCATGGCAATATGTAATCTATAAGAAAATTAAACTTACTTTTGAAGAGGAGAAATATTTAAGGGTGTGTGAGAATGCGAAACAGAAAAAACCTTTATCAAAAATTAAGATTGGGATTCCTAGCAAATAGGGGAACTTTAATCTCAGGTATTCCTGAATATCTTTTACCATGTCTGGTGCCCATACCCAATGGCACTACAGAATTTAGTAGGCAGATGGGCTTGACAGCCACCAAGGTTCGTCCAGCTCGGGCTGTGTTATGCAATGCTAGGTCCATCAGAAACAAGACGGGCATTACTGCTGACCTTGTTGGCCCAGTGGACCTGGCTCGCATCACCGAGACCTGGCTGGATGAAAATCCAGGCCCCATGTTGGAGGCTATGACTCCAGTCAGGCACTTTCGATATACTGCTAGATTGGACTGCGGGTGGAAGTCGCGGTCTGTTTAAGACTGAACTGGGACTTACGAGTGTGGTAGTGGGGGAGACTGAGTCCTTTGAGTGTACAGTGTTAAGCGTGTGTAGATGTTCAAATCGTACTTATCTACCATCCACCCAGCAATGGGAAACGCTTCCTACAGGAAGTGGCAGACGTCATAGTCGATATGTTGTTTGAGTCACCAAGATTGATGGTTCTAGGTGACTTTAACGCATGGGTCGATGATGAACTCTCACAATTTGGTAATCACTTCCTCCATTTAATTACTTTTTTGGGCCTTACACAGGTAGTTTCCACTGCTACCCATAAATCTGGACACCCCTTGGACTTAGTCTTTCTCCTAAGGATTGATAGTTTTGATTTGGGGGTGGAACCAGTCACTTGGTCAGACCATTACACTGTGAGGTTCAATTTTTGCACCCCCCTGAGAAGGTCTACCTCTGTGGAGATGGTTATGTACTGCTTCTTACGAGATATTACTTCTGAAGGCCTTGCGGCAGTCCTTGACCTCTCGTCCTCCGTGTTGGTGAGCAGTAGTCCAGAGACCCTAGTGGCAGCTTATAATATGGCTGTTATGGTGGTTCTGGATTCTATTGCTCCTGTTCATGTACGCCCCTTATCCCTTCGCCCCAAGTCCCCTTGGTTTGATGGGATGTTGAGGGAGATGCGGAGATGGGGGTGAAGGTTAGAGCATTGCTGACGCAGATCTGCCCTTGATGCCAACCGCATTAGATTGATGGACCATTATTCTGTCTATCAATCTGCAATCACCCATGAGAAGGCAGAATTCCTGTCCAGGGAGATTGCAGTTGCTAGGATCCGACCAGCTCAGCTTTTTCGAACGGTAGACAGACTGTGCAACCTAGCCTGTCTGCAGGTTCGGAAAACCGTTTCGCAATTACAGTGCAAGGAGCTTGCTCATTTCTTCGCAAATAAGGTGGCCAACATCAGGGCCAATCTGCATCCAGCAAACTTTAAGGGGGATGCTATTGGACAACGTGAGTACACAGAACCTCAATTTTCTTGGCGTTCCTTCGGTCGAGCTGACTTCATGGATGTCATGAGGATCATCCATAGTGTACACCCTACAAGCTGTAGTTTGGATCCTGGACCAACCTCCCCATTGTTGGGTTGTAGTGACATCATTGGTACAATCCTTGTGTGAATAGTCTGGTGCTCCTTGGAGATGGGTGAGTTTCCTAGCTCCCTGAAAGATGCGGTGGTGACACCTCTCTTGAAGAAAGCTACCTTGGACCCGGACTGTTTCACAAACTACAGGCTGATATCAAACCTACCTTTTATTGGGAAGGTGATTGAGAAAGTAGTGGCAGCCCAATTGGAAGACCATTTAACCATCCATGACATCTACGAATCCTTCCAGTCCAGTTTTTGTAAAAGACATAGCACCGAGACTGCGCTGGTTCAGGTGCTTAATGATCTTCTGAGGGTGAGAGAGCAGAAGAGGTGTTCTATTCTAGTTCTTCTTGATCTCTTACCAGCCTTTAACACCATGGATCACTTGGTGTTGATAGCACGCCTGAGGCAGATTTGTGGAATATCGGGAATGTCCTTCGATGGTTCACCTCATTCCTCACGGGGAGATCACAAAGAGTTGTGTCTGGATTTTTTTCTCAAGCCCAACTTCTTTGTTGTGTGGGATGCTTCAGGGTTCAGTGCTGTCTCCCATGTCATTTGCAGTGTATATGCTGCCCCTCGGAGACATTATAAGATGGTATGAGCTGAGGTTTCACTGTTATGCAGATGATACCCAGCTATACCTGTCTTTTGCCCCTGACCAGGATGGAACTCTCTCTGTGTTTAACAACTGTCTGAAAGAAATCCAGGACTGGATGGACTCTAGTTGGCTGAAGTTGAACTCAGAAAAGACAGAGGTTTTGGTCGTGGACCCTGGTCGTCAGATAGAGGGGTCATCTGTTGGTGCGCCCTCAGGAATTTTTCTTGGCGGCGTTTCACTCCGGACCTCTGAACAGGTGCATAACCTGGGGGTCATCTTGGATGACAGGGCTGACACTACAATCACAAGTGTCGGCAGTCATCAAGACTTCCTTTTACCACCTTAGGAATATCGCCAGAGTTAGGCACCTTGTTCTGTCTGACGCATTATCAACGTTGGTCCACACCTTTGTGTCCTCGCGTTTGGACTACTGCAACTCTCTGTACTTCAGCTTTCTGGTGTTGAAATCTGCCACCTTCAGCTAGTGCAGAATGCTGCAGCCAGGGTTTTGACTGGGACAAGTAGGTCCTGTTATATTACCCCCGGTGCTGTGCGAACTGCACTGGCTACTGATACGGTGGTGGATTGCCTTTAAAGTCAGTTTACTGACTTTTAAAGCCCTACATGATCAGGGTCCAGCCTATCTGAAAGAACATCTGGTTTCTTACTGCCCCGGCCAATCGCTTCGCTTGGCCAATGAGGGGTTGCTAGAGATTTCAAGAGTGAGTCTTAAATCATCAGGCTGTAGAGCTTTATCTTTCGCTGCACTCACTCTTTGGAATTCTCTACCATGCCGGCTACGGGTGTGCACCTCCGTGGAGGAATTTAAGAGGGGGTTTAAAAACCCATCTTTTTCAAATAGCTTTTTTGGAACATTGATTCGATTTGAGATTGTTGATCATATTGTGATTTTATTGTGTTTTTATACTGAATTTTATTATTTGTGTCGTTTTATTGTGTACAGCGCCTTGACAACTGAAAGACGCTTTATAAATACATTTATTATTATAATATTATTATTATTATCTCTGTATTTGCAAAGTTATGATACATCTTACAACTAGACATGTCTTATTGGAATGTTCTGCTTTCGAGAGAGAAAGAGAGCAGCTGTTATCTTCAAGGTTGAATAGGTTAAAGAGAATGGAAAATAATGAGAAATTAGAAAGGATTCTAGACCCATCTGAAATAGTAGATATTTTTACACTAGCTAGCTTTGCACAAAGAGTATTGCATAAATTGAAAGACTTAGCAAAAGTATAAGTGCAGTGGTAAATTCTATGTTTTATATGTATGAATTTTGATGATTGTGCAATTGTGGAATATAATAAAAATATGTATTTTAAATTATACCTATGAATATTGTGTGTAACAAACATTGCTTTATACATGCTGTCAATAAACTTTAACCTAACCTAACCTAAAATACGTAATGTATGCTATTGAAAAATTAAAGAAATGGAAGCTAACACTGCCACAGGTCTCTGTAGTTAATAGGAAAGTATTGTATGAGACAATTCAGTCGGAGTCTTTTCCAAGTTCCTACTGTTTACAAAGATCTTAGCACAGCCGCATGTAAAACCCTAGAATTATATTTCATGGATCAAAGAACTCCCCCCCCCCGTATGTGGGATGTGATGTGGCTCAGTGCACATGGCAGATTAGTGGTTAAGGGTAATTCTAAACATAAAAGTCTGGAAAAGAGGATGTGCCATAGAGACACATGTGGGCAACAGATTGAGACTGTGGAACATTTTTTTATACAATGTACTTATCCACAAGAACTGTGGAAGGCTTTGGGTACCTAGTGGCACAATCCGGCTTGGGCATGTGTGATGCATGAAAATGTCATTACAGGAACAATGACTACTTTGCTGTATATAAATGTGGGTATGTTAAGATTATTGTTTACTTGTATAAAATGTGTTATGTGGCAGGGTCGCTGTAAATTGGTTTTACAGCAGAAGTTGATTATTCCCCAGAGTGTGGCTGGTATGATTGAGAAAGAAATTAGAACACAAGCACAATCTGACAAAGACAAAATGACTTGGGAACAGTGGAAGAAGAGATGGAAGGGTGTTCCACAGGCTATATTGACATCATTACCTGGTTACTGGCTGTAAGGGCTGGTGTGGGGAATGGTGGGTTACACATTTTGGTATGTGGCATTGTTAGAGTGGTTTACACTGGGGTGTGGGTGGTGTTACAGTTATACGGTTTTAGCTTGCACTATACTATCTGTTGTATTTCTTTACTGTGTGCGATGATTGTATATGTTTTTGTCCCAGTCTGTATTTATATGATTTGCAATAAAAAATTCCCATACTCTTTTTTGAGAAGTGCCATGGGATCTTTAACATCCACCTGAACTACCACCAGAACAGGCAGATGGGACCTCAGTTTAACATCTCATCCAAAAGACGGCACCTCAGGAGTGCAGCACCCCCCATTGCTGCCTGCATTGTCAGTATTGGGATATGTGCCTGGTGTGCCATACCAATTAGTGGCCTTGATGGAGGAGGAACATCTGGATATTGTGGCAGTCACAGAAACATGGTACACACAAAACCATGACTGGGATGTAAACATACCAGAATACACTATCTACAGGAGGAACAGGGAGGGTAAAAGAGGAGGAGGAGGAGTAGCTCTTTACATAAGGGAAGGAATCAAAGCAACAGAACAAAAGGGTAAACAGGGAGGAGGAGAAGAAGCACTGTGGGTAAATTTGGAGACAGGCAATGGCACCACAATCCGCATAGGGGTTGTATACAGAACCCCTTCTCAGGGGAAGGAAATGGACATGGAAATGATAGAAAGTATACTTAGAATGGCAGAAAAAGGGGAGATATTGCTGATGGGTGATCTGAATATGCCAAATGTTAACTGGAGTGCAGTTGCAGCAGCCACTTCGAAGAGTGGGGTTATTCTAGGTGCCATACAGGGGGCATGCATTAGACAACTAGTATTGGAGCCCACTCGAGAGGGCAATCTTAGACCTGGTTCTCTCAAATGGAGATGGAGAGGATCACAGATGTAAGAAGTGGGTAGCCATCTGGGAACTAGGGACCATCGAACAGTATAGTTCACAATAAACACAGCAATAGAGTCCAAGCCATACAAAAGGCAAAAGTACTGGACATTAGGAGGCTGACTTTGCCAAAATGGGAGAGTGCCTAAGGAATGCACTAGCAAATGGGCAGGAATGAGGGTGGAAGAACAATAAGGAATAATAAAACTGCCATCACAGAGGTAGCAAGCCTTTGTGTGAAGCAAATAAACAAAACAAAACAATGTAAGAAACCACTATGGTTCCTCGAAGGAAGTGGCAGTGAAGGTTCAAGAGAAAAGAAAGCATTCAGGAAGTATAAGGAATCACAGAAGGAGCAGGACAGAACTGTATCAGTTAAAGCAAAAGGAAGCTGGAAGGCAGTCAGAACAGCAAAGGCCCAAACTGAGGAAAAGATAGCCAACTCAGTTAAGAAGAGGATAAAACCTTTATAGGCACATCAGGGGCGAAGGAAGACCAATGGAGGGATAGTGAGGCTTAATAAAGGGGAGGGAGTGGGCAGAGGGTGACTGTGAAAAGGCAGAGATACTAAACAAATATTTTTGCGCAGTATTTACAAATGAAGAGGGGGTGGTACCTAAAACAAACAGTAGAAACACTCTGGATACAGAAGTTGATACCAGTCCATTTACAGAAGAAAGGGTTCTGAAAGAACTCTTAAAACTGAAGGTGGACAAAGCAATGGGGCCTGATGGGATTCATCCCAGAATTCTAAAAGAACTAAGGGTAGAACTACTGACGCCACTGACTACCCTCTTTAACAAATCATGGGAGGATGGGGTGGTACCCGAGGACTGGAGGAGGGCAGATTGATTCCCCTTCACAAAAGTGGGAGCAAGGCAGAAGCAGGAAACTACAGACCTGTTAGTTTAACCTCAGTGATAGGGAAAATGATGGAATTACTTCTGAAGGAAAGAATTGTCGAGTATCTAGAGGCCAGAGGAGCACAGGACCCAAGGCAGCATAGATTCACAGCGGGAAGGTAATGCCAGACGAATCTGATAGATTTCTTTGACTGGGTGACCAAAGTAGTAGATCAGGGAGGGGCTGTGGACATGGCCTACCTAGACTTAGCAAGGCATTTGACACAGTCCCACACAAAGATTAATATGCAAGTTAGCCAGCCTAGGTGGGTTCAAGTGACAGCCTGGGTAAAGAATTGGCTGGAGAATAGGACACAGAGATTAATAGTAAATGGAGTCCACTCTGAAGAAAGGGGGGTTACTAGTGGGGTACCACAGGGTTCAGTATTAGGACCGGTCCTCTTCAATGTCTTTATAAGTGACATTGCAGAGGGACTGGAAGGAAAAGTATGTCTCTTTGCAGATGACACAAAGATCTGCAACAGGGTTGATGCACAAGGTGGGGTGGAAAGGATGAGAAGGGACTTAGCAAGGTTAGAGGAATGGTCAAATGTATGGCAGCTTAGATTCAATGCTAAGAAGCAGTAATGCACCTGGGAAACAAAAACCCAGGGGAAGAGTACACAATCGGGGGTGAGATACTAGCAACAACAAAATGGAAAGGGACCTGGGGGTAGTCATATCAGATGACCTAAAGGTGGGCAAGCAATGTGAGAGGGCAGCAAGGAGGGCTGGGGATACTGGGATGCATGGGAGAGGCATCACCAGTAGAAACAGAAGTTATTATCCTCTGTACAGACAGCTGGTGAGACCCCCATCTGGAGTACTGCATGCAGTTCTGGAGACCCAATCTCCAAAAGACATAGACAGGAAGGAAGCTATCCAGGAGGGCAACTAAAATGGTGCAGGGTCTGCATCGGAAGATATATGAAGAAGACTTAAGGAGCTAATATGTATAGCCTCAAGGAAAGAAGGAAAGGAGGACATGATAGAAACTTTCAAGTACCTCAAAGGAATCAACAAAGTCCAAGAGGTAGCATCTTTCAAAAAAGAGGTGTAAAGAACAAGGGGCACAATTTGAAGATAGAGGCGGCTCAGAGGTAATTGGGAAGTATTTTTTCACAGAAAGGGTTGTAGATGCATGGAGCAGGCCTTCGGGAGGAGGTTGTGGAGTCAAAAACAGTGGTGGAATTCAAGCATGCATGGGACAGTCATAAGGCAATTCTAGGGGGTGGGGGTTGGAAGAAGTAAGCTGCTGGTTAACTAGAATCTGCAGCTTATCAATTAGGTAGGGAAATGTGCAGACTGGGTGGGCCAAGCGGTCCTTATCTGCCGTCAAATTCTATGTTTCTATGTGTGGGGCTAGAACTGACAGCCTTCTGATCTCTCAGCTTCAGAGGTGAGTGTACTACCTGCTGAGCCACTGACACCATTAAAACCCTTATGATTAGTGACACCCTTAAACAAACTAGTCATTGTAACAAGGCCTTTAGCAAGGCTAACAGGATGCTGGGGTACATTGGGAGAGAGTTCACCAATAGAATCCATGAGGTACTGTTACCACTGTATAGGTCACTGGTGATGCCACACCTGGAGTACTGTACCCAGTTCTGGAGTCCCCACCTAAAAACAGACAGGGACAGGCTGGAGGAGGTACATTGCAGGATAACTAAGATGAATCAGCACCAGGAGGGCAGATCCAATAAGGATCAGCTAAAGGCACTGAACGTGTATTCACTTAAAACCAGAAGAAAAAGGGGAATATGACTAAGATCTTCAAGTTCCTAAAAGGAAATAACAAGATGGACTGTCAGGAGCTATTTACCAGGAACAGAGAAGATAGGACAAGGGTCACAGGTGAAGGTTAATAGGGGAAGGTTTAAAAAGAATTGAGGAAGTATTATTAAGCAATAAGACACGACAGGGCATGGCCAAGGGTGTTATAAGGCACAAGGCAAAGCCAAGTGCCTTCAGCCCCTGACCTTGGGGTAAACCTAGTACAACCAATGTCCCTGAAGTGCCTTATTGCTTACATACAATTAACCCATAGGAAACTTTTAAAGAAAGGAATACTAAAAGTTTTAAAAGCCACAAATAATATAGTAAAATGTTGCTAGATAATGTAAAATAGTCCCTCCACAGATGTTTTTCACCTGTCAGTCATCTGTCTTCTTACACATTCAATAGACTATGTGATTGTTTACCTTGGAATAGAAGAATTCAAAGCTCTGCATTATTCCACAAGTAGAATCCCCCACCCCAAAACACATAGAATGGGTACCATGGAATACATGAATTCAAAATTCTTCAGAGTTCCATTGGTACACACACATAGACACACAAAGGCCTCAAGTGGAGCCGGAACCTCAGTTTTATCTGTTGCAGTATAAGGAGCAGTGAGTTTTCTGACAGACTGGAAAGAATAGGAGGGGGATCAAAGAAACCTCAGCACTGGAAACTCTGAATAGTACTTGATTTTTTTTTTTATTTGTGTATATGTGTGTGTGTGTGCGGGGGGGGGCGCATGAGTGTAAATAACATTCAATTATTTACTTACTTTGTTTAATCTTATGGACCTTTTAGAACATATGTGAAGGTTTTTATATACAGTATGACTAAAGGTGGCAGCCATGTTTGTGATGGAAATTTGTGATTTTAAAATAATCTAAAGGACTATAGGGGCCACCCGTTACAAATTGTGGCCAAACGCTTTAAAACTATTCCTAGAAAATACTTTTTTTACTCTAAGGATAGTGAACCCATGGAACAATCTGCCACTTGTAATTGTGATTAGTAAAACTAAATCTGAATTCAAAATGCGTCTTGTTAACTATATTCTATCAGAAGACACTTCAATAATATGCATATTAACTTTTTCTAGGAGCACTTATGGGCAACCTTGCCTCCTCGCTCCTTGTTCTCTGTAGTATGAACCATAGTAATAGGAAGTAAGTGAAGCATGGAATTCTGTATGTGAGTTGCCCAGGATTGCAGGGATTTGCTTTTAGCCATTGGAAGTACTTTCTTAAGGCAACGGCTAGAACCAAGTCTCAGCCAATCAGGACACAGGGATTTCCTTGCCCATTTTCTATTTTTATGGAACGAGTGGCTGAGCTGTGGAATGGTCTGCCAGAAGAGGTGATGGGTGCCAAAACCATAAATGACATCAAATACAACTGTGATTGAATCAAGAAGAGATTAGCTACTCAGAGGGAAATGGGGGGCAGAAACATGAAACAAAAGGGGGAATACTGTAAGCAAGTACCCCACAGAGACAATAGATCCTGAGGTCTGATAGAGTAATATAGACAGACTGGATGGATCATTGGTCTTTTTATGGCTACATGTGCAGAGCTCTGCAGGCATTTTGGGATTACTAGAAGAGAGAAGAAGAAGAAGAAGAATCAGCATTTATATAGCGCTTTTCATACATCCAAAGCGCTTTACAAGCAATGCTAGACTGGTAGTGAAGTGGCTGAATGTGTGGTGGTGGCCATATTGCACATCATCACCCACACACAGCCTGGAGAGAGAGAGAGAGAGAGAGAGAGAGCGAGAGAGAGGGGACTGACAGGACACAATTACTATGTTATTCCCCTAAGTGCTTTGGAGTGGACATATGTCAATGCTTCTGTCCAGGTTATCTCATTTAAAGCTGTGGTTTGTTTCTGTCTGCCTTCTTCATTTCCTGTCAGCCTCCTGCACCACATCTGGACTCTTATCTCTCTGAGCATTCTGAGTCATTTTGATGACATATAGGATAAACAGCTTTATGCCTAGTGCTAACTCTGATTTATGCAATGTAAGTGTTTTCTAAAAATTAGGGCTGTTTTATTCAGAAATCTGCTCTTGAGAAAAGTGTAGCATGAAACAGAACCTGCCCACTACAGAGCTGATTGCATTTCTGGCAGCTGTAACATGAGCTGTCTCTTTTCAATCAATCAATCAATCAATATCTTTATTTATCCAGGCAGACACCATTGAGAAAGCTCATTTACAAGGTGGACCTGAGGTGTACAAACAATAACACAGTTGAACAAGTTACAGTCATATGGAGCAATAAAGTCGCTAGCTTTTACAGTAATAATAAGCATATGCAGGTAATATAGACTTCATGCATAAGTCAGAAAACAGACATCAGTATAGTGCTTGTGCTGGATCCGTGCCTGAAACTGTGCAATTTTGTGAGTATTTGTTAAGGAAGTGACAGGCACACGGGATAAAAGAAGCAAGTACTGTATAATGTCAGAGGGGCAGGTAGTCAAGGTGAATTGAGTATGGCAGGCTGAGGGTTGGGATAGGAAGAAAGAGGGGGCAAGCAAAGAACTGTCAGGGGGGAGAGAATGCCAGCTGACTGATACCCGTTGCAGCAGCAGGTAAGGGAGTACGAGCTGCAGGGTTTTTGTGTGCCATACGCGATCGGTTGGGGTAGTGCAGGGTGGTGATGAGAACCGCAGGAGGATTGGTGAACATACAAATAGCTTGAGGCAGAGGCACCAGAGATAGTAAATGTATAGCGAAGGTGCTACCATGTAGGGGGAAGAAGGTTAGCTAGTGTCGAGCAAAGCAGTTGCAGGTTTCCGTTATGCCATCATGGTAAAGAGTTTTGAACAAGCGAATACTAACTGGAGACCTCAGCTTTAAGGATTTCTGGATTCTGTTCCAGAGTGAGGGGAGTGAGAAGCCTATAGCGGCTTTCCTGAAGCGTGTGTGAGCCCTAGGTATGTATAGCGAGGTCAGGGAGCAGCTCCTGAGGGTATAGCTTCTGGCCACAATCGGGCTCAGGCAGTCAGCAATGTATTGGGGAGTTTGCCACTAATGGCTCTGAGTGTCCAGAGTGCAGCATTCATGTTGCACCCGTACTGAAGAGAGGTCCAGCCCATAGCGGCATATAGTGAGCAATGATGGGTAGAGAGGGGGAAGTTGGTGATGAAGCATATAGCTCTGTGGTAAAGCGTATGCAGTTTTCCAAGGTATGAGGCAGCGCAGCTACTATATATGAAGTCCGCATAGTCAACTAAGGACAGAAACGTAGATTGGACTAGCCGCTTCTTTGCGTCTGCAGTTAGGAACCGTCTTATCCGATAAAAAAGGCCAAGTCTCTGCCTTAGTTTTTTCAACAGGTCGTCCAGGTGGTCAGGGAAGGAAAATTTGTAATCTATCCAAACCCCCAGGTATTTGAATTTCAAAACATACTCTAGGTTCTCTCCCAGGATCGTGGAGATTGGGGGGCCAATTGTAGTTGGGTGAGCCAGATGGATGGCAGGGAAAATAACATGGCTTTTGTTTTCTTGGCATTTAATAACAATTTTTGTTGATTAGTTGAAGTTGCAGGAGGTTGAAGTCTTTTTGTAGATCAGCGGATGCCGCTTCAGGTGTTGGGCAACTCAGGTAAAGCACTGTATCATCCGCGAATAGATGAATACTTGCCTCCTTGATTCCCACATCTATATTGTTGATGTATATGGTGAAGAGGAGAGGTCCCAAAACAGATCCCTGAGGAATGCCTCTTTGTAGCAGTTTGGGGGCAGAAAGTTCACCTTCAGCCTTCACCTGCTGGTATCTGTTGGTCATGTAGTCACGGAACCAGTTTAGAGAGGTAGAGTCCAACCCTATCGATTTCAGAGAGGCGAGGAGCAGGCTGTGGTCAACTGTGTCAAATGCTTTACTTAGGTCAAGAAACACAGCACAGACAAACTTTTTGAGCTCCAGCTCTTGTTGCCAATCATTAGTTACTTTGGCTAATGCTGAGACCATGCTATGGTTGGCTCTGAAGCCAGATTGTAGGGAGTTTAGTAGTTTTTCGCTGTCAATGAAGGATCTCAGTTGGCCATTCACGCCAAGAGTTTCGAAAGTGTGGGGAGGAGAGAGAGAGATCGGCCTGTAGTTATTTAGGTTGCAGTGGTCTCCAGATTTGAATAATGGAATAACGAGTGCAATTTTCCATATTTGTGTGAGGGTATCTTGCAATAGGGACAGGTTAAATAGATGAGTGATAGGCGTAGCCAGTACATGACATGCTATCTTTAGGAAGTAGGGGTCGAATGTATCTGCGCCGGCGCTTTTCTTAGTATCCAATTGGAGAAGCAGGTCTTCCACTTCCTTGAGGGAAACAAGTGTGAAAGAGAAGGGCTGGCTTGCGGAACCAGAATTTGGGGTGTCATGTTCGAGCTGGGTGTTTAAGTTGCATGCAGGTGAGTTGTCGGGCTGGGCTCAGCCTGTGAAGTGTGTGTGTTAAATGCCTGCAGTATCTCCTTTTATCATTGATTTCTGCATTGTCTGGAGATGATTTTGAGGGAAGTGTGTTTTGTGACGTGTACCCCAACAGTTCTTTTAGTGTGGCCCAGAATTTGGAGGGATATTTGGATGCAGAGTCTAGTTCTGCTTGGTAGAATCTAGCTTTTGTTTCCCTAATTATCTTGGTGCAGCTGTTCCAGGCTGTTCTAAAGAGGCACCAGTCTTCCTCTTTTGGGAATTTGTGGGCCATTTTCCAAAGCTTATCGCTGGACAGTAATGCCGCCTTGAGATCATTGGTGAACCCGTGACATTTCCTAGCTTTTAAACGTATTTTTGTCAGAGGTGCATGAAGATTCAGGGCACAAGTTATAATATTATGAAGAGTGGCATATGCTGTTTCCACTGATTTTGCTAGGTAAAAACTCTGCCACGATGGGGAGGTTTTTAGGTCAAAGATGTACGCCCTCAGATTAAAGGACCTGGTTGACCTTTTGGAGGAGAATTGGGCAGTGGCTGGCATTTTATGGGCTGCCCATACTCCAGCTACTAGAAAATGGTCACTAACATCAGCATCAAAGGTTCCAACGTGGGAGAAGGAGTTGAGTTTGTGCACCAGCAGGACATCCAGGAGTGTGCTTTTAGCTGGATTATTCCTGTTAATATGGGTGGGCTCCTCGTTGAGTAGAGTGAAACCATGGCAGTTGCAGAAGGATTTAAGGGGGAATCCGGCTTCCGACAGCCAGTCATAATTAAGGTCCCCTAAGATAATTGTTTCCAAGGGGCTGGTGTCCTTGATGGATGTGAGGTAGGACAGGAGCTGGGAGCCAGCAGATGGGGGTCTATAATATCCTATGACTCGGAGTGCCAGCGACGAGGATAGTTCAGTTTTGATAACCAGGCATTCAAATCCCGCTGCCAGTGAGATGGAGTTAAGGGTTGATACCGCAAATTTGTCTTTGACATAGATGACGACCCCACCACTTCTGAATTGTCTGTCAGATCTGAATATCTGGTAGTTTGGTATATTAATCTCACTGTCTGGCGAGAAGGTTGTAACCAGGATTCGAGATCACAGAGCATCATGGGCACCGTATGATAGTCCATGCCTGGATTAAAGTGAGTTTCTTCAGAAGGCTGCACACATTGATGTGCATGAAACTGATTCCTTTGAGAGTTTTTGGCTCTGAAGGGGAGGAAAGTATATTGATAGGACCAGGGTTGAGCTTAACATTGCCAGAGCAAAGTAAGAGGAGGAGGAGTATAAGTTTCCTTAGAGATGCAAGTGAGAGACTGGGTGTTCGAGACCCTTTCCGGCTAGACGTGAGGGAGAAGCTGGAATGCCAGGCTTTACTTTTTAGTTTGTGCAAGCCTAGGGACACATAGGCTAACACTCTAGCTGAGTGGTACCAAGGGGAGTAGTTTAAAGTAGAAGGACATAAGGAGATTGGCGTGGGAGACAGTGCGCTGGTCGCACTTCGAGGTAGATAGTCCACTTGAGTCAGATGACAAGGAGCAGGAGCATTGCATGAATTATATGGAGTCTGGGTGGGCGAACAGTCTGGGGAAGGTGGACACGGAGTACCCAAAGTGTCGGACTTGACAGGGGTGTAGCCTGTGAGGGACAGGGTGCAAAGGGCAGTGAGGAAGGAGAGCTGCCACATATATGCCATTGTTACAATTGTGAGGGTAAATAAATAAATTATACTGGCACGGATGGCTCACCAGCTGCTGAGGGAAGATTTGCCCTAGTGGACCACAGGTGAGATCAGATTAAATTAAGGAGAAGGATTTCACTTGGGACTCGCAGCCTGAGTTTAGCGTGTTTTTAGGGAGAGTGTTTGTTTAAGGTGCCGAGTGTGAGGGCAAGGGATACATTAAGGACAGCAGTGGGTGGCGCTAGGGGTTTATATAGTTATGCACAGGAGAGGAGGATGGGTGGGTGGGTGAAAATTTGTGGCTTTGCTGTACCTCTCTAGCGGTGGAGTCCGAGGAACTGGTCTCGGGCGGCGGCTTCGGAAGCGCCGACTGCCCAGTGGCCTGGGTCCTCGCGGACAGTGGCTGAGCTGGAATCCCTGGTGGGTTCACGGCTAAAGGAGAGAAGAGAGGAGCCAGTATTAATACTGGGGCTGCACAAAGGCCAGCAATCAGGGGAGAGGACAGCAAATTAACAAGTGAAAAGGACCAGCGATTTCCTTGGCGCCTTGCAGTCTGGAAGGAATTACAATGGCACGAAGGGGCTAGGTCACTTGGTTGTTGGGAGCAGAATTTCAGGCAATTACACAGAATTAGGCATATTAAATACAATTCAGGCACTTAAATCCCAAATTTCAGTACAAAACAGCTCTTTTTTGCCCAGTTTTTGATAGAGAAAGTCAAGGGGAGTGAAGCGGGCCAATTGGAGTGGGCCAGAGAAAAGGCACTCGCTCTTTGATTGGCTGGCGGCTTTGCCGTACCTCTCTAGTCGTGGAGTCTGAGGAAGTGGTCTCAGGCAGTGGCTTCGGAAGCACCATCCACCCAGTGGCCACGGTCCTCGCGGAGAATGGCTGAGCTGGAATCCCTGGCGGGTTCACGGATCTCTAGCGGTGGATTCCAAGGAAGTGGTCTCAGGCGGCGGCTTCGGAAGCACCGTCCACCCGATGGCCGTGGTCCTCGCGGAGAGTGGCTGAGCTGGAATCCCTGGTGGGTTCTTGATTAGTCTTGTCTGCAGTTACCCTTTGCAGTTCTGGTCTCCACTCTGAATTCGAACTATAAGAAGTCCTTTGTCAGCTGCTTTTTTTTTTTTTGTAAACCTTTTTTTTAATGCACACTGAGCTATCTTTGAAAAAATAACAGATACAAGTGCAATAGCCAGAGAAAGTGTTGCCTGACTTAAAAGAGATTTCCAGTCTGCAGCCTTACAACTTATTCTGCATCTTAAATTGATTTTTTTTATTCAGACAAAAGCAGGGAACCCACTGAAAGGGAGATACTGCATCTAAGCTGCATACCTCTCAGTGACATATGATCAAACATAAGACTGCAAGCTCAAAACCCAATGGAAACAAATGCACTAATTATTGTAATGTTTGCTGATTACAACACATCATAGATTATCATGAATTTCTGCTTTAAAATCTCATTGAGCAATGTGGAATATTGTCTTCTTCATGTGGGACAGAGGGTTTCTGAGAGGTAAAATCAGTGGTGTACCTCTTAATGTGTGACTGTTGAGAGATATGCTGAGCTGGGCTACTCGGGGTAAACAATCCCCCCAAAAAACATCCAAAAATAAGGCCTATGAATTTACTTAAAAGGGCCATTGGTGGTGGTGGGACACCATGCAATTCTAGGGCAAAAACGGTGAACCTGGAGTCAATGACTGTTGGGGTTTTAGATTCGAATCCCACCACTACCCCTGGTTAACTGTGTGACTTTCAACAAAGCAGTGGACCTCCCAAGGCTTTCTGTGGATTCTGTGAACTTAGCTTCATGACAAGCCATGCCTCACAATCCTCTGTCACTTATTGAAATATGGGGCACATTGGATATCCGAAATGTGAGAAAATGTGAGTTGCTGTCCCTCAGCACATGGGACACATGATTAAATGGAACTACAAGCTCAGATGCGGGAGGTATGGAGCAAGCCTCAACTACAGTACCTGCAGCAAGAAAGGAGGGGAAATCAACATCAATGCCAGCTGGAGTTAGCTGACTGTCTGCAAGTTAACCCCTTGTAGTCCTGGCACCAGCTCTGCTACAACAATAATAATAATAAAAAATAAATAAAACACAAACTCCTTTGACAGCCCACCCAAGCTGCCCTAATAAGCCTATTCCATTGAAATTAGCTGACTGTCTACAAGTTAAACCTGTGCAATCCTGCTACCAGCTCTGCCACTCAGCAGTGCTACCTCTTCCTTTGTAAAGGAGCAGCTGGTTTGTCAGAGCTACTTCACGAGAAGACTTAATAATTCAGGCATCCTGCCTCTTGCCAGACTTTGATGCCTGTGAAACTTCTCAAGTCCTGGGCAAAATGTCTTTTCACAGTTGTGGTGCTAAATGATTCTTCGGCTGAGATTTGAACATTTTCACCAACCGGATTCATGAGGTGTGACAATAAGAAAACTGTTGAAAATTTGGGGCTAAAATCTCAAAAAACAAGAATGTTATGAAGCAATGTTAAAATTCTTCAAAGTTTTCTTATAAATTTACTATCAGTATTTTTCCTGATTCAGACCCCATATTTTCAACATAGCCTTTTTAAACCCACATCATGAACAAGGCAGATGTACTTCTTCAGACCCCTATAAAACATTTTTTTTTGACTACACACAGAGCAGCTCAAAAATAATTTGATAAGTATGAAAGAATTCTGCAATGCTGCTAAACCCAGGACCTCGGGGTAGCAGCAAAGCACCGTGCCGGGAGTGAGTGAGTGCAGTACCACATTATTTTTATATGGATCACTTACATCACATAATAGAAGAAACAATAATGGGGAAAAAAGATCTGAAACAAAATCCACAACTTTCAAGTGCTTATAAGGGAATGTTTATGTTTTTCTTTATAGTTAGTGGATATTGAGTAACTGGGTGTTGTCATGGAAGCAGACACATCTTTCCCTTCCCCATGTTCTCTGCTAGTGCTGTTTTGATCTGGCTGTATAGGTAGGTTCTTCATTCCCCCCCCCCCACATGTTCTGTGCTAGGTCTGTTTTGATCTGGCTGTATAGATAGGTTCTCCCATCCCCATCTTCTGTGCTAGGCCTGTTTTGATCTGGCTGTATAGGTAGAGTCCTCCCCAACCCCCATGTTCTGTGCTGGGACTGTTTTGATCTGGCTGTATAGGTAGGTTCTTTGCCCCCCCTTTCTGTGCTAGGGCTGCCCCCCCCATGTTCTGTGCTAGGGCTGTTTTGATTTGGCTGTATAGGTAGTCTCTTGTATTACAGTAACACATCTGACAGTTTATGTGTGAACATTTCAAGTCTGTTTGCTGGCAAAGGCACCTAGCTTCACCTGAGCTCTTTTCTTCTAGGTTTGCTTGTAAGAACAGAGCAAGGAACATTATCAGAGTAAGAAAAAAGATTAAGACTTCTTTTGACTAGGCAGATTTACTGTGTGTTACTATTTTATTTTGTACTTACAGGGCTTGTTACTGTTTTTTGCTAACATTTTACTGCTTTATTGTTCTCTGATTCAAATTCCTGTTGCAGGGTATACTTTTTGCTGCATTATTACAGGGTGTGCCTACAGGTTTGTTACTGTTTTGTGCTTACAGATTACTGCTGTAATCTTCTCTAATTCAAATTGGTTTTTTTTACAAGGTATATCTTCTGTTACTGCTTTATTTTTCCCTGTAGCAAAGTGTTTTTTGCAGGGTATATCTTCTGTGAAATTCTTACAAGTGATGCTTTCAGGTTTTATAGTTTTATCTATCATCAGGCTAAGCTTTCAGGGCTACTGCATTTGTTGTTGGTTGATTGTTTCTGCTCTTACCTTCTTGTTTCTTTTCTCTGTGGTTCTTCTTTTTTGGCAGGGGAAGAGCCCAGCCACCACCCATCCCCAACCACCCCATGCTACACTCCTTTTATAGAGTAGAACAGTCATGACATTTCCTGTAGCAAAGCAGGAAGAGAAGGATCAGAGGGGTATCCACACAGTGACCTCACTTACAAAGGCACAGGTAATTTAACTTGTTAAAACAAGTTATACAAAAACAAACAAACAAGCACAAAAAAAATAAATATATAAAAATCAAACTTTTACTTGCATTTTCCTCCTTCTAATTACTCGAACCAGGTTATACATTTGGCAACTCAACTGGAATGGATATTATTAACTGCAAGTACTGTAGGACACTTTTCAAAATGGCAGTTATAGAGGATTTAGGACACTGTTCTATATGCTGGACCATTGGAGATCTAAGGGCTCAGCTCCAGGCAGCATGGGCAGAGATTGCATGCCTCAAATTGCATATTCAGAAGGAAATATAAGAACCACCCGCCATTTCCCCAACATCCAACTGAAGCACCTCGACTGCAGAGGGTAGTTGGTCCGGGAGGTTGGCAGGTAATTAGGAGGGGCAAATTGGGTGCCCCATCAATCAATGCTCTCCAACGTATCACCTCCACAAACCATATACAAACTATAAACAGGTATCTGCCTCTATCTCTGAAATCAAACAAAGGGGCAGAGGACACTGCAGAGCAGGACACTGCAGCACAGGAGCTAGTGCTACATAACTCACCCAAAACAGGGACCAAAACAAAAAAAGCAAAAAGGAAATCCAAAACACTTCTGATCATAGGAGACTCCATGATTCAGGGAGTTGATACCTACCTCCTGCTGGGGGTAATGGTCAGATGTCTCCCAGGTACATCGGCACGGAGAGAAACTGACAGCATTGCTAAAATTGTGCAGGAAGCAAGAGAAAACATTGACATCCTGGTACACATAGGGACTAATGATCTCACCAGCCAGTCAGTTGTAGAGACTAAGGAACACCTGACCAGGCTGGGAGACAAATTGTCATCCATTTTGTCCAGCATCTCCTTCTCTGAGATCCTGCCAGTCTGGGAGAGGGAGGCAAATGGACGGAAGGTCAGAGAAGGGGAGATAGGGGAGCTAAACATGTGGCTCAAGGGCTTGTGCCAGGAAAAAGGACACAAATTTGTAGGTAACTGGCAACGATTTTGGGAGTGAAAGTTCTTTAAATTCAATGGACTGTATCTGACTAAGGAGGCAGTCAGTGCATTGGGGCAGAAGTTTGACATCTTTGCAGAATATTTAAACTAGCAAATGGGGAGAGGGGTGCAGCACCCGATACATTAAACATGAAGCACACACCCCCCCTCAGCTAGTGATCAAACAGCAGTTCAGCATGTTTGTAGTATATTTGCTTCACCAGGTAAGGAAAAAGGTCCAGCTCCCCATCTACGATGCACAGGGGAAACGCCAGACCTCGCCCAACAACTAATGCACTGAAATCTGGCCAATGGAAAATCATGTACACAAATGCCCGCGGTCTGGGAAACAAGATCCCAGACCTGCAGGCAACAATGACAGAGGCTAAACTGGACATAGTAGCCATTAGTGAGACATGGTTCACCAGTAACCACACTTGGGAGACTTCAGTACCCAGCTATGTACTGTTCAGAAGAGACTGAGGTACAAATAGGGGAGGGGGAGTGGCCCGTTATGTCAGTGAAAATACCAAAGCTACAGAAATTCAGAATTCACATAAGGAGCCAAAGGAACTGTAGGTCACCCTGGAAACAGGAAATGGGACAGCCATATGAACTGGGGTTGTCTACAGGCCTCCAGACAAGGGGGGAGGACATAGACACATTATTGTTAGAAGATATGCAAAACATGACAGCTAAAGGGGAGGTTCTAATAATGGGAGACTTTAATATGCCAGATACAAATTGGTCAATACCAGCACTAACATCCACCAGTAGTAGACACATAGTGGATTCTCTGCAGGGGGAGGGCCTTAAACAACTGATGCAACAACCCACAAGAGATAGGGTTATCCTAGATCTAGTACTAACTAACATCAAAAGGATCACAGATCTCCAGGTAGAAGGTCACCTGGGGGCCAGTGACCATCACATAGTGTGGTTCAGTTTGTCCACTAGAACTAAATCATCTCATTCCAAGGCAAAAATATGGGACTTCAGAGGAGCTGACTTTGATAAGATGGCCAATGGAGTTAAGCTAGCCATGGCAAGAAGAAATACAGGTGAGGGGATGCAGGCAAAGTAGGCAAAGCATTAAGGATGCAATACTTGAAGCAATATCCCATTGTGCTAGGGAGAAAGGCAAGAGCAAAAGAAGAAGAAAACCACTCTGGTTCTCAAAAACAGTACCAGAAAAGGTCATAGCCAAAAGGCTGGCCTTCAGAAAATATAAGGGATGAAGATAGGGAGGCATACCAAACTTTCTCAAAAGAAGCAGTGAAGGCAGTAAGGCAGGCAAAGGCTCAAACCGAGGAAACACTAGCATGAACAGTAAAAGAAGGGGACAAGACTTTCTATAGACACATTAGTGAAAGGAGAAAGTCCAGAGCAGGTATTGCTAAGATCAGAGAGGATAATGGGGAGTGTGTGGAGGAGGAGGACAAAGGAAAAACATCTATCCTAAATAAATACTTTTGCTCAGCATTTACTGAGGAGGAGGTATGGCAGAGCCCACAGCTCAGCAGCTTGGACATGGAGGGGGGGAGGAGGTGTACACAAGTCTCTTCACAAAAGAAAGGGTCCTACAAGAGCTCGCTAAGCTCAGGGTGGACAAGGCAATGAGATCTGATGGCATACATCCCAGGGTACTAAAGGTGCTAAGAGTGGAACTAGCAGACCCATTATCAGAAATGTTTAGTGAGTCTCTGAGCACAGGAGAAGTCCCAGAAGACTGGAGGAGGGCTCATGTGATCCTTCTCCACAAGAGTGGTAGCAGGGAGGGGGAAAGGAATTACAGACCAGTCAGTCTTACCTCAGTAGTGGGCAAGATTATGGAGGAACTCCTTAAGGAAAGGATAGTGTGACACCTGGAATCCATAACAGCACTGAATTCAAGACAGCATGGTTTTACAACAGAAAGGTCCTATCGAGCTAATCTCATAGATTTCTTTCACTGGGTAACCAGAGTAGTGGACCAAGGGGGTGTAGTTGATGTCACCTACCTTGACTTCAGCAAAGCTTTCAATACTGTTCCACATAGAAGATTGACTAATAAGATGGGTAGGCTCGGGGTGGGTCAGAAGTTGGTCAACTGGGCGGCAAACTGGTTGGAGGGCAGAAAACAGAGAGTGGTGCTAAATGGCATACAGTCAGAAGAGATAGAAGTCACAAGTGGGGTACCTCAGGGATCAGTCCTGGGGTCAGTCCTCTTCAATATCTTCATCAGTGACATTGCAGATGGACTGGAGGGTAAGGTTTGTCTGTTTGCAGATGACACCAAGATCTGCAACAGAGTAGATGATCCAGATGGGGTGGGCAGAATGAGAAGAGATCTGGATAAACTGGCAAAATGGTCGGAAGAATGGAAACTGGGGTTTAACGCAAAGACATGAAAGATCATGCACATAGGGAAGAGAAACCCTGAAGCCACCTATACGTTGGGAGGGAAGTTGCTGGCAATCACAAGGGAAGAAAGAGACTTGGGCATCATCATCACAGATGACCTGAGATCATCCAAACAGACCACTAAAGCAGTAGATAAGGCTAGAGGGATGTTGGAGTGTATTAGTAGGGGTATCACAAGGTGTAAAGGGGACGTAATAATCCCATTTTACAAGACACTGGTTAGGCCCCATCTGATGTACTGTGTGCAGTACTGGAGGCCGCACTTGCACAAGGACATTAACAAAATGGAGGCAGTCCGGAGAAGGGCAACCAAAATGGTGCAGGGACTGCATCAGAAAACATATAAGGAAAGATTAATGGAGCTCAGTATGTATACCCTAGAGCAAAGGAGGGAGATAGGTGATATGATCGAAACATTCAAACATCTTAGGGGCATTAACAAGATTAAATAGTCTAACATGTTTCAATATAAGAAAAATAGCAGGACAAGAGGACACAGCATGAGATTGGAGGGAAGCCACTTAAGGGGTAATGTGAGGAAGTTCTTTTTCACAGAAAGGGTGGTGGATGCATGGAACGGCCTACCTCAGGAAGTGGTGGATATGAATGCAGTGCAGGGCTTCAAACAGTCATGTGATAGGCATAAGGGAGCGATACAGATGAGTATGAATAGATAGGTTATTGACAGAGCAAAGGCCAATGGCACATTCATAAGGTAGAAAAAATGGGCAGACTAGATGGGCCTTGTGTCCTTATCTGCTGTCATCTTCTATGTTCTATGCTTCTATGTTTCAAATACCACTGAGTTCTGAAGACATCCTGGACTCTGCACAGGGATGGTCTTATTAATGAGCATACAAAATAATCAAAGATTAAACTGCCTTCAAGTGTGTTGTATTTTAAGTATCTATTCATTATTATTAACTATTATATGTCAGTGAGGTTCAGTTGCTAGCACTCTTGCCTAGGAGTCAGTCTCACAGTAGTCATGTGTCAGTCTGACACACAGAACTTGTTCTTTTTTTTTTAAATACAGCCTTGGTTGTGGACTTGCATTTCTGCATTACATTACCCAGTTGAACTGCTTGGTCAGTCTACCCTGAATGCTCTTCATACTTGGATTTCTGTGACTATTTTGAGTTTTTGCCAGCCTCCTGCATCACAGAGTAAAAGCCTTCTTTGCTTTTTTGTTGGGACATGGCACTATTTATGTAACAATTGTATGTTTTACAACACACACACACACACACAAACGCACACACACACACTGAAAAAATCAAAAATAAATACATCAGTAGAATCAGTGTCTGACAGGGTGATAAAAAAAAATTCTCCACAGTGACAATTGACGACTCTTTCAGAGGCATGCCAGGGTGAGCAAGTTTTGTAAAAATTAAAAAAAAAGCAGCAGTCCTATTTTATTTTTTTATTGTATATGTTTGTGTTCATGAAACAGAGTACGTTTACATATATAGACCACGTGGCTATACAAGCAGAAGGGGGATTCATCTCCTGGAAATCTCAACTAATCTTCTTGCCTGATTTCACTCAAGTTTACCTGACAGTGATATATGAAACCGCACTGAAAAATCTAACATGTGGATGCCACTTTTTGTTAGGCAGTGAAACCATGAATCAATGTGCCCATTTTTTTATTTTAAAACACTGCAGATGCTATCACTCAGTCTATTATGAGTGATGCAGCTGTCCTACAGAGAAAACAATTTTTTGCACTCCAGTGAGAGTGCCACCTATGCAGAACAGCTGATTGCTTTTGCCCATGTTTATGTACAGCCAAACAGAGAAGAAATTCCCATTCTAGTCTCGATTACATCTGTGTTTGGCTACACATTAGCCCCTATGTAGAAGCACAAATATCTACGCCCCATAGCTGCACACTATTCTAGAACTGGGACTGGACTCAGTAACAGGTAGGAGAACTGACCTCAGGAGAGGTGTCCATGTCTAAGCTCAGCCCTCTGATCAACCCTCACAGTTGTCCAGACATCCAGCTTAGCCTTTTCAGGAGTAATTTTTACAGCTGTCCACATTCCACTGACCTGTCTCCTCAATGGACTCAGTAGATTCCTTGGGGCAGTTCCTCGCTTTCCCAGGCAGTTTTGAACAAAGACCACTTCAATAAGGTATTTACAAAAATGTAGGGAAAATGCAAAACATATAAACGTAGGATATTTTTGATCATGTGTGCACCCTGTGTGTGCCTAGCATGCCATTAGAGAATTGGAAGTCTCTATAAGTTTATCTTTTACTGTTTTTGAGATATTCTGGTAGCCTGTGCTGGTGATGCATTTATGCATTTTTTTCCCATGCATTTGCCTTCTGGTCGAATTTCATAGTTGACTGGGTTGTCACCCTGTCGTTGATCATTTCCCCCTCCTCATCTGAGAAGAAATAGGTGATCCCGACCCAGAGCTCATCCTTCTTCATGCCAGTGGGATCCCCTGTGGGTAGCTTCCCAGGGCCCCCATAGACAGCTCACTATAATTTAGGTGGGTGATCTGATCCAGTTGATCTCCAATCAACGACATGGCACAAGAGAGGTCAGGAGGAGGCAGCCAGTGTAGAATCTTAATGCATAAAATGTTTCATGCCTAAAACACTAGAGTGTTGTGTTTGGTTTATCAGCTGCAGCCTGAGCCAGAGCACTTACATAGAAACATAGACTTTGACGGCAGATAAGGACCGCTAGGCCCATCTAGTCTGCCCATTTCCCTACCTACAGGATAGGCCGCAGATCCTAGTTAACAAACAGCCTATATCTTTCTGCACCCCACAAGAATTGCCTTATGTCTATCCATGCATTCTTGAATTCTCCCAGTTTTAGACCCCACAACTTCCTCAGGAAGGCTGTTCCATGCATCCACTACCCTGTCTGTGAAATAATACTTCCTCACATTGCCCTGAACCGCCCTCCTTCTATCTTTAAATTGTGTCCTCTTGTTCTTGCAAGTCTCTTTTCTGAAAGATGCTACCCTCTTGGACTTTGTTGATTCCTTGAGGTACTTGAAAGTTTCTATCATGTCCCCTCTCCTTCTTTTCCTCAAGGGTATACATATTAAGCTCCTTTAGTCTCTCCTCCTCCTAGGCTTCTCTTGCAGACCCTGCACCATTTAGTTGCCCTCCTTTGGACTGCCTCTATCTGTCTATGTCCTTGTGGAGATGGGGTCTCAGAACTGGACACAGTATTCAGATGAGGTCTCACCAACTGTCTGTACAGAGGATAACAACTTCCTGTTTTCTGCTGCTGATGCCTCTCCCTATACATCCCAGTATACTCCAGCCCTCCCTACTGCCTTCTCACATTGCTTGCTAACCTAAGGTCATCTGATATGATTACCCCAGGTCCCTTTCCTGTTTGTTGTTGTTCTACCTCCCCACCCATTGTGTATTCTTCCCCTGGGTTCTTGTTTCCCAGGTGCATTATTTTACACTTTTGCATTGAATCCTAGCTGCCATCGTCTGACCATTCCTCCAACCTTGCCAAGTCCTTTTCATCCTTTCCGCCTCCTTGTGTATCAACCCTGTTGCAGATCTTTGTGTCATCTGCAAAAGGCATACTTTCCTTCAGTCCCTCTGCAATGTCACTGATGAAGACATTAAAAGGACTGGACCCAATACTGAACCCTGCGGTACCCACTGGTATACCCCTTTCTTCAGAGTGGACTCCATTTACAATTACCTTCTGTGTCCTGTTGTCCAGCCAATGTTTTGCCCAGGCTACCACCCTGGGACCCACTCCCAGCTAGTTAATTTGACTATCAATCTTTTGTGTGAGACTTGTCAAATGCCTTGCTAAAGTCTAGGTAGGCCATGTCACAGCCCATCCCTGGTCTACTACTTTGGTCACCCAGTCAAAGAAAACTATTAGATTCAGTCTGACATGACCTTCCGCTCTGAACCCATGCTGCCTTGGATCCTGTGCTCCACTGACCTCTAGGTACTCAACTATTCTTTCCTTCAAGTGACTCCATCACTTTCCCTACCACAGAGGTCAGACTGACAGGTCTGTAGTTTTCTGCCTCTGTCTTGGTCCCACTTTTGTGAAGGGAATCACATCCACCTTCCTCCAGTCCTCGGGTACCACACCATCCTCCATGATTTATTAAAAAGAGTAGCCAGTGGTTTCACTAGTTCCTTCCTTAATTCTTTAGAATTCTGGGGTGATTCCATCAGGACCCATTGCTTTGTCCACCTTCAGTTTTAGGAGTTCCTGCAGAACCCTTTCTTCCGTGAAAGGACTGGGATCGACCCCCCTATCAAGAGTGCTTCTGTTAATTGGATTAGGCACTTCCCCCTCCTCTTTTGTGAATATTGAGCAGAAATATTTGTTCAGTATTCCTGCTTTTTCACTGTCCCCCTCTGCCCACCGACCGTTCATTCTATTCAGTCTCACTATCCCTCCCTTTGTCTTTCTACGCTCGCTGATGTACCTATAAAAGGTTTTATCCCCCTTCTTAACTGAGTTGGCTATCTTTTCCTCAGTTTGGGCCTTTGCTATTCTGACTTCCCTCCCTGCTTCTTCTGCCTTAACTGGTAAAGCTCTCTGTCCTGCTCCTTCTGTGTTTCCTTATACTTCCGGAATGCTATCTTTTTCTTCCTGACTTTCACAGCCACCTCTTGAGAACCATAGTGGCTTTTCTTTCATTTGATTTGTTTGTTTGCTTCACAAAGGCTTGTTGCCTCTGTGATGGCAATTTGATATTTCCCATTGTTGCTCCACACCTCCTTCTAGCCTGTTTGCTAGTGTTTCTGAGGCACTCTCCCATGCCTAAAGTCAGCCCTCCTAAAGTCCAGTACCCTCACTTTTGTATGGCTTGACTCTGTAGCTGAGTTTAACGTGAACCACACTGTTTGATGGTCACTTGTCCCCAGATGGCAACCTACTTCTAGATCTGAGATCCTCTCACTGCCCCGTTTGAAATACGAGGTCTAAGATTGCTCCCTCACGAGTGGGTTCAAAACTAGCTGTCTAATGCCTGCCACCTGTAGGGCATCAAGAATGGCCCTGCTCTTGGATGTGGCTGCAGCAAATGTGCTCCAGTTAACATCTGGCATATTCAGGTCTCCCATCAACAGTATCTCCCTTTCTCTGCCATTCTAAGAATGCCTTCCATCATATCCTTGTCCATTCCTTCCCCTGACATGGGGTCTGTACCTAACCCCTGTGAAGATTGTGGTGCCTTTCCAGTCTCCAAGGTGACCCACAGTGCCTCCTCTCCTCCCTGTTTACTCTTTTGTTCAGTTGCTTTTATCCCTTCCTTTACATAGAGAGCTACTCTGCCCCTCTTCTCCCCTGCCTGTCTCTCCTGTAAGTTATGTACCCTGGTATGTTAACATCCCAGTCATGTTTCTCTGTGTACCATGTTTTTGTGACTGCTACGATATCCAGGCATCCCTCTTCTATTAAGGCCACCAGCTCAGGGCTTGTTGCCCAGACTACGGACATTGGTACTTATACCCTCCATTTCCTGATGGCCTTACCCCCTTTGCCCCATCCTGCTTCTTGCTTTTATCACTTTCTCCATTTACCCCTGCCCTTCTCCTATCGACACCTCCATGTTGGTGTTTGCCACACTTACTACCGTGATTGTTTGGGGAGCTAGGATTTTCCTGCTCCTTTCAGTGCCTCCCCTTGGCTAGTTTAAAGCTTGCCAATGAAGCATTTAAACCTATCACCTAGGATCCTGGTTCCCTCCCGGACAGATGCAGCCCATCATGCCAGTATAGGCTTGCATCACTCCAAGGTGGACCCCAGTCCCCAATGAAGCCAAATCCTGGGCTCCACACCAGTTTTCAACCACTGGTTGAATCCCATGGTACGGAACACCCTAGCCTCTCCTATGCCATAGATGGGTAGCACCTCGAGAAGGTTACCCGTCGTGCTACTTGACTAAGGCCCTCCCAATTCACAAACTCTTCCTGCACTTCTCTAATCCCTTTCTTAGCCAGGTCATTTGTCCCTAGGTGGACAATGACATCCAGCTCCTTCCCTGTGCAGCTGCTCAGGCAATCCTGAGGATTCGCTCCTGTCCCTCAAGCCATGGCGCCAGGCAGGCACCTTACTTCCTCTCCTCTTCCTTGCCCAGTTCTACCTTCCTAACAATGGGTCCCCACCAGGAGTTGTTTCCTTCCCTGCAGGGTCCTCTGCCACCCTCCTGTGGGTCTCCTTTGTGGAGGTTCCAACATCCTCCTTGGTCTCCACTGTGGGTGCCTCCATAGAGGAACCACACTTTGCCAGAATAGCATAGGGAATGTGGAGAGTACAACTGGAGGGATGTGCCTCTGTTCCACCACCCTCACCCTCCCTGAGCCCACTGTGGTCCAACAGCTCCTCTTTCTTGGCAACCTCTGAGGCAACGGCAGTGGCACTGGTGGTCCCTGGATGGAAGAGGAGGTCCCACAAATCCTGGCCAACTCAGCCTGGAGATGAGCAACCTCCTCCCTCAGCCCAGAGAGGTGCCTGCAGATGGGACAACACCGCATCCTCCAGAATATCTCCCAGAAGACTGCTGCTCCACAGCCACTGCACTGCACCACTCCAATCATGTCTTATTTCTGACCCCTTAACTGTTTTGCAATCCTTACTCTTTCGTCTGTTTTTTCTCTCTCTCCTTACTTTCTGTCTGTGGCCCTTTAAGCTCCTGATTGTCCTGTTCTGAGACAAGAATATCCTATATTTCTCAGTAGACCCTTACTTGTTCAGAGGCAGACCTCCAGCAGCTAGAGGGGCTGGAGGCTACTCTTGCCCTTCTAGGATGGTGGGTCCTTGGTGGTTCTGTGATCACTCACTTCCTGCCCCTAAACAGGAAGTTCCTGTTGTCAGTCAAATCCTGTGCCTATAAAAATAAAACTAGCTTTGGGTGGGGGGTGGAGGCAGGGAAGGAGCAATATAGTCCCAGCAGAAGTTCAGTCACACAGCAGTCCTTTCTCCTGGTGTCTTCTGCCAAGCTATTGGCAGAATCTTTCCAAGGCAGTCTTTAAATGTAGCTTCCTTCTAGCTAAGCCACTCCCCTACTTACCAGATCTTTCTACAAGTAATTTAAACCTCACAGCAGTTAAGTCCTTTCAGTCACCTGAGTTTACACCTAGATGACTTTTCAGTTACCCATTCAGTTCAGTTAACCCAAACACACACTTTTTTTTTTGTTTTGTATGTTAGTTTTTATACCCTAAATTAAAGGTCCAAATACAAAAGTTCTTCTACTTTAGTCCCAGTAGAGAAGTCCAGTCACACAGCAGTCCTTTCTCTTGGTGTCTTCTGCCAAGCTATTATCTTACAACTTCAAGAGCCACAGCCCCTCGGATTATTACTATAAGGACCATGTGGGGAAGGGCAAGGAGGTCAAATTGCCAATGCATGCACAAAGCAGAGTAACCTTGGAAACCTGGGAGCAGAGTTTTGTGACACCCCTGCTTATAGAGCTGTTACAGGTGGGCGATAGGGGTGCCTCAGAAGCAGTGACTGAGAACAGAGGAGCAGGTGGGAGTATCAGGACCATCTCTGGATAGTGTGATGTGATACATTTTAGGGGTCCAACCCCAGAGCTATTGTTCCAGTATGTATAGGTTTAGGTGTAGCACCACCTGGTTATCAATGTTTTGCAGAGCTTGATTTCTGATGATAAATTGAGCATACATCGATGTATGACTATTGTAAGATTGTATATGAAGAATTGAAGGAGGCAGATTTGCAAATGCGTCTGGGGGAATAGGTTTGCATTTCTGCTGCTGTAAAGCTGCAGATGTCCCCATATACAATACAACAGTAGTCACACATATCAATGCATGCACAATTTATCATCAGAGGTCAAGCCCTGCAAAACAATAACCAGGTAGTGTTGTACCTAAACCTATGCATAATGGACAAAATAGCTCTGCAGTTGCGCCCTTAAAATGTAACACATCACACTTCAACAACAAAACCAGCCAAAGTAGACTATATCAATTAAAGCTGTAAATTGTTTGAAGAACTTCTGTAACAAAAGAAAAAAAAAACTGAAACTTTCTTTCATGCTAATGTGCAGCAGCCATGTTGGTTCTGACCAGAGTTTGTTCTGCCATTGTCATCTATGTTCTTTTGTTTGTTTTTTATCTTTTTCTCATTTCTATCCTGTTTTGAAATTTTTTATCTTTGCATCTTTCTGTTGTTTTCTTTACTTACCAAACCTTATATCTATCTATCTATCTATCTATCTATCTATCTATCTATCTATCTATCTATCTCTATCTATCTATCGACAGTATCTATCTATCTATCTATCTATCTATCTATCTATCTATCTATCTATCTATCTCTTGTCAACAAAATCCAAGAGGGTAGCATCTTTCAGAAAAAGAGATGTGCCAAAACAAGGGGACACACTTTGAAGATGGGGGGATGGCTCAGGGGCAATGTGAGGAAGTATTTTTTTCATAGAGAGAGGGTGGTGGATGCATGGAATGGCCTTCCTGAGGAGGTTGCGGGGTCAAAAACAGTGGGGGAATTCAAGAATGCTTGGGACAGACATAAGGCAATTCTGGTAGGGGTAGGAAGAAGTTGGCAGTTGGTTAACTAGGTTCTGCAGCTTATCCAACAGGTAGGGAATTGTGCAGACTAGGGGGCCAAGCGGTCCTTATCTGCTGTCAAAGTCTATGTTTCTGTCTATCTATTGATCTGTCTATCTTTATCTGTGTGTCTCTGTCTGTCTGTCTGTCTATCTATCTATCTATCTATTGACAGAATATGTCTGTCTATCCCTCTATACGTATGTATATATGTATGTATGTATCTATCTATCTAGCTGTCTGTCTGTCTGTCTATCTATCTATTGACAGCATCTATCTATCTATCTATCTATCTATCTATCTATCTATCTATCTATCTATCCATCCATCCATCCATCCATCTATCTATCTATCTATCTATCTACCTATTGTTTTATAGGTGTATATAATCCTTTGAAAATGTTAAGTGATTAGGATGATTCGATATATTCTAGGCTATTGTGCAGCCAGTATTATTTGGATGTCAAGTTCAGGAATATGAAATGGCAACATAGAAAAAAATGAAGCTTCCATGCCAACTTAAGAAATTCAATTATTCTGTTTTTTTAAATTGTACTTATGTGCTGTTGCACTACAGTACTTTAATATATTATAGTATTTTATAAGATTTGCATACTTTGTTCACATTTTGGTCACTGTCACTTTAAATGTGTGCAACATAAGTGACCACATACTGGGGGCAACATTTTTGACAAAGTGCCTAATTGATACTGGGCATGAAATGTTAGTTCCCTAGTTGCCTCCATGTAGCAGTTTTTTTTTTTGCAATTATAGTAAATGAAGCTTTTTTTTACATCTGTACTCTGGAGTGTTTTTATGTATGTGAGTGCTTAGCCCTGCTTTTTCTTCTAACACCACACCTGGAGCTAGATATTCAAAGGTTAGCACCAGTGCTATCCAGGTTTGTGGCTTGTGCTGGGGAGAGGGGGAGCATATTCAGAGGCCCCTATAGAGTGCACTAAATCTGTTAGCACCTAGATATTAACATAACACTGCACCCCTGCAAATGAGAGGGACCCTCATGCATATGGTTTAGCAGCATGTTGAAAGGTTTGTAACAGCAGTCAACATCTCTCAATGCTATTTACTGCCACTGAAAACCACCTCTTCACTGGGTACTAAGCCCATGTCCCCACACTAATGATGGCAAGATTGCTGTACTGCACCCCCCTACCCTTCATCACTTGTCACACCAGTGAAGTCTCAGGTTCTGGTGTTCAGTGGCACCCCTTCCCCGAACACCCATCCTTTATAGTGTAAAATATCCTTTGTGTCTAGTGGCACCTTTGCCCCTTGATCACCCCTCCTATATTCCTTAGGCATCTCTGTGGTGGCTAGTGGCACCCCCTACCCCCTGATTGCCCATCCCATGAACAGTAGATATTGTCTTGGTGTCAAGTAGCACTCCCACTCCCCGATCTCCCACCTGTGTCCCTTAGACATCTTCCTGATGTCTAGTGGCACCCCCACCCCAACAGGTGCCCATGAACCATGATACATCACTCTCTGGTGTTCAATGGTACCTTCCACTCCCTGCAAATGCTTCTCACCATAGGTACCAGTAGGCAGTGGCTGGCCAGTGCCCCCCCACTCACTGAGCCCACTCACAGAGGACCATCCATCCAACACCTCCCCATACCAGGGTGTCTGGGGATGTGATTGGAAATGGGGAATCCCAATACAGCAACCAGCACAGCCCTTCTCTCACCTCCTTGGTTGGCCACAGTATGAGCTGACAGTGAGCATGCGTATAGTATATTGTATACTGTGTGGACACTAACTGTCAGCTCATATGGCAGATGGTTGAGGAGGAGAGAGGAGGTCTGAGTCCATCTTGGCATTCTTCATTTCCAATCACATCCCTGGACATGCTAGTAAGGGGGTGCTGGATGGGTGACATGTTGGAAGCAAGCGGGGCAGGTGGGATGCCGCTGGTCAGCCACTGCCTACCCTTACTTATGGTGATGCGCTTTCAGGGGGTGGGTGTACCACTGGACACCAGGGCATGCAAATTCATTGTTCATGGGCACTGGGGTTGGGGGATGCCACTAGACACCAGGTAGATGTCTAAGGAACATGGAATGGGTTATCAGGGAGTGGGGGTGGCACTAGACATCAGGGAGATTTCTAACAATCATGGGATGGGTGATCGAGGGGTGGGAGGTGCTGATGGACAGCAGGGATATTGTTCACTGACATGAGACAGGTGATCTGGGGGTGGTGGTTGCCACTGGACAACAGGGATGATGTCAGCTGCTCACAGGATGGGTGCTAAAGGACCACCACTCACCATGCAAATAAGCCAATAATGGGCATGCAAATGGCTCCTTAGCCCATTGGGAATGCAAGGCACTCATTTACATGGTGTGGCTGAATATAGACCATGAGGGCCTTGGCACTATCCAGTCCAGGAGCACTATTCCCTGTGGGCTGGATACAGCCCAGGTCCATGTCAAGGCAGTGCAGTTTTGTTTAGCACTGTGTCAACACTGGCCACTATTCTGTCAGATAGCACCCACCTGCTATCTGACTGAATGCAGCAGAAGCTGGGTCAGGTGTTAGCACAAGTGCAGTGGAAATATTTGCACTGCAGTTGTGCTCCTTTTAGAATATTGGGGCACTGTTGTCTAAAGATGTTTCTACCTGCTCTTGATTATTGTGTTCCCAATGTTGTCACAGTTGAAATATGATATTTAATTGTCTAGTGTTCTTACCTGTTAACAACAAGAAAACCAATTAATCAATCCATCAGTCACCAGTCAATCAATCAATCAATGAAATAGGAAACCAGTGACAAGGAACTGATTTCAACCAAGGACTCTCCTGTTTCACAGGACAGTGCCCTAACCATTCAGTCACACTGCTTTGCTTCTGTATTGTGAGGGTGATAATTAGTGCCAGTTGCATTTGTAGTAAAACAACTTTATTTATACAGGCAATTTTTTTACCATTGGGCCAAAAAGGCCCTGTTTTCATGGCAATCCTGTTAATTACACAGTAAGATTCAGCACAAGGTACTAAATACGAAATACACAATAATTTACAAATTCATAACTTACAATAACACCAGAGGTCACATGATGCAAGCTGCCTGAAGGCTGCACCTACCAACCATCCGTTATAAATTGATCTAAACTCAATTTTAGCCCTCCAAACTGCACAACAGCGGCAACTGGGGATCTCTCAACCTCTGCCTATTGACTCTATTCATGTATCTTGGCATCGCAAAGCTTTATCACAGCGATGGAGGCAGAGATGAAGCAGGCCGCGATTTGGCACACTCCACCTAACATGCCTGAAAAGCTCTCAAAGAAAGTGAGGAACCAGGGCTCCGGGAACCTGATTAAGGTGAGCAGTGCTAATCCCCCGGTAGTCCCTCTATCCGAGGAGAGATTCCTCCAAGAGCTATCACCTTTTTGAGAGGCATTGGAAAATATTACTTCTGAGCTCAAGTCGATTAAAGGAGACCTTACCACATTAAATAGCAGAATGATCGACTCGGAGGCTAGAATTACCTCCCAAGAGAGATGGAGAGACAAAATCGATCCAGAAATCATCCTACTGAAACAGCAAGTCCAGAAGCTCCAACTTAAAACGGAGGACTTAGAAGGGTGAAGCAGGAGGAACAACTTCCTAATCATTGGGTTACCTGAGACAGAAGAAGGCTCAGACGCTATTATGTTTCTCCAGAAATTCCTTCGTAAGGTCATGGGGCCTTCACCACTGAATCCTCAATACCACATCGAAAGAGCCCATCGATCTCTGAGGCCGAAGCCCTCACCGGAATCCCCTCCTCACCCTATCATCATTAAATTCTTTAGCTTCATAGAAAAACAGCATGTTCTCAGTAAAGCCAGGGAGCTGCAATCCATAACCTGGGGGTCATCCAAGATAAGAATCGCACAAGACCTTCCGATCGAGACTAGACAAAAAAGAACTGCCTTTCACCCAATCGTTCACAAGCTAATTGCGGCAGGTATCCGGTTCAGGATGTTGTATCCAGCCAACTTAAAAGTTACAATCGAAGGCTCATCATTCACCTATGAATCTCCCGATCAAGCCACTAAGGATTTAGCCTGTAAACTTCCCAATCTATTTAAAGAGGGTTGAAATAAGTACTGTTCTAACTAGTAGTCACATCGGTTCTATTGCCCTCTGGTTAATGAAAAGATAATTTCTTGTTATTTACCTGTTTGTTCTCGCTGTAAATAGTTGGGCCGAGCAGCCTGGTAATGGGTAGGAGGCTTGTTAATCCCGTTTTCAGAAGGCCGTGAGCGCCTTGGCTGTCCCAGGGACTGTCCCGGAACCTTTGGGCTGGGTTTCAGCTTCGGCTCACCGATTTTGCCGCGGACCGACTCTGGTCCTGCAATAAAATATGCCCCCCAGTGTATTCCGGTTGTGGTGGGATAATCATTCGTCCAACCTGACGGTGGGCCTAAAATTCCTTGCTCTCCATCCATACTCGAGAATGGATTCGCTACTAGGGCCTGAACACACATGCCATGGTAAGCGATCTTTCCTATCAGCATAAAGATGGCGAGTGTTATAACCCCCATGTTTGAGTTGTTTTCAGCTTCCGGTCCTGTTAATCTATGAGACCATTTTCCTTGGCCACTACAGGGAGTGGCTCTCAAACTACTACGGTAGCGAGAGGGTGGAAGGGGGTGCCCAGGGGCGGGATATGCTCGTAGGAAGCCGCCTCATGAGCTGATAAAGGGGGGGAATGGCGATCCACAGGAGAATCTTACGGGGGTTAGCTTTACAGGATGCTGGGTGACACAGTCTAACAGATCACCCTTCAATTCTCATAGTAATACCATACCAGAAGGGTATCATTACATGAAGCTCCTGAGATTCACCCTTAGGATTTTAGTTCCAGGTATTTACTGTTGGCTCTTTCGGGTTATATCTGCCCAAACTTGGAACTATTGTGTATATAGTTGGATGGGTTTCTTTTTTGTTTGGCCGGGGGTGTTTCTGGTTCCAGGACATAATTCTCCAATTACATCTCAAGGCTACTAATATTTTCCTGGCAGTACCTTTATATCAGGGGTGTGGGTGCCCTTGTTTGTATAGAGTGGGCTGGTTTAAAGAGGGTTCTAGAGTGTGCCATAATAACTTCTCATTCTGGTTGTACAATAATTCTCATCTTCTTAGCTTAATAGCTCAAGAATGGCTATGACGTCAATTAAGATAGCTACTTGGAATGTGCGAGGGCTCAAAGACAAAACTAAAAGGCACCAAGTCTTTAAACACTGTGATTTACTTAGGATTGACGTTCTTATGCTTCAGGAAACCCATTTGGCAAATAACGAAACAATCTGGTTACATAGGTCTGGTTTTTCTCAAGTATTCTCTGCGAGTGGAACTGTAGCAAGCAAAGGGGTGGCCATTTTAATTAAGAACCATGTCTCTTTTCTGGCAGAAGAGAAACTAACGGACCCAGAGGGCAGGTTTATACTGGTTAAAGGTTGTCTCAATAACTGCAGTATTGTGCTCGGCTCTGTTTATGGCCCAGTGGGAGGGAGCCTGGAGTTTTTTATGACCCTAGCAGATAGGATTGGTAATCTCTTACCTTCACAGTTAATACTAGGAGGGGACTGGAATGTCCCACCAAGTCAAGCTCTTGACAGAACCTACATGCCAATAAAACCAGTAACCCCAGCCCAAAAAGCCTTACTGGACTTCACGCAACTTTTGGGATTATGTGACCCCTGGCTGCTTACTAACCCTTCACTCCGGTCCTTTTCTTTCTTTTCTCAGGTACATAACTCATGATCTAGAATAGACTACATTCTGACCAGTAAGTCACTTCTTCCCGGTCTCCTCCAATCAGGTATTGAGCCGATAGTGCTGTCAGACCACTCAACTGTCTGGGTTAGGATCTCCCCGGACCCTAATTTTCAGCGGGACACTATCTGGAAATTAAACACCCAACTCCTCAAGGACTATCAAACTGTTTCTCATATTAAAGACCTAAGCTATAATTTTATGGAATTTAATACAAATTCTACCCAGAGGGAAGATTCAATATGGTGCTCCCTGAAATGCTACCTCAGAGGGGAGTTAATTAAAATCGCCTCACTGAGGAAGAAATGCAGGGTGGCCCAGGCAGCCTTACTGCTAACCAAAATTAAAGAATTAGAGCACTCACAATCCCCTTCCTCCCCCTCAGGCTCATTAGAATCTCTGCTAAAACTAAAGAAAGAATACGCGGACTTACTAAAAGAAAAAGCAGAATACGCTATTTTAAAAACCCAATCCAAATATATCGACCAAGGCGAAAAGGCCAGTAGATTACTGGCCCTCAGATTGCAAAAGACAGAGAGCTCGAGACTGATCCTGATGCTACAAACACTGGAGGGCGTAGTTAAAACTACACCCAGAGAGATTACCCAGATTTTTGAAGAATTCTACAGCAAGCTTTACAGCAGACACCCCTCCCCAGCGTCCCCTTCGGACATCTCAACCTACTTAGAGGATCTCAATTTTCCTCACCTCCACCCACATCATAAAATGGCCCTCACCTCTCCTATCACGCTGCTCGAAGTAGAGGAGGCGATTGTCTCTCTAGGTTCTGATAAAGCACTGGGTTCCGATGGATACCCATCTCATTTTTACAAAACCTTTAGTAAGGAACTAGCCCCTCTTCTCCTTAGGCTTTATGAGTACATGTTTGAAGCTGATACCATAGATCCTACATTGTTAGAAGCCATGATTGTGCTAACCCTTAAGCTGGATAAACCACCCAAAGACCCTGCAAGCTACCGCCCCATCTCTCTACTATATTGCAGTATTAAGATTTTAACCATGATCTTAGCCGAGAGGATTAAAAAGATTTGGATTCACCTTCTGAGTCCGGAGCAAGTAGAGTTTGTGCAAGGCCGCTCCCCTGCCGATCACCTTAGAACCCTCTCTCATATCTCACATGCAGCTCAATCATCACACACTCCGATGGCTCTAATTTCTCTAGACACTGAAAAAGCATTTGACAGAGTTAATTGGGACTTTCTATGGGCCACGCTTGCCAGAATGGACTTTCCAACCTCTTTTATTCGGTGGATCCAGGTAGTATATAGATCTCCCTCGGCTAAGATCTATTGTAATGGTGTCTTCTCCTCACTGTTCCATCTCTTTACAGGCACCAGACAAGGTTGTCCCCTTTCTCCTTTTTTGTTCAACCTATATTTAGAGCCTTTCCTTCTTAATATTAAACGATCTCCATATATCCAGGGCTGCCCAGTGCTACAACAGGAGCTGGTTCTTTCTGTCTACGTGGATGATATCCTCCTCCATATTGCCCACCCCGAAACATCGTTAACACATGCCCTTCAGGTCATTACACAGTATGGCCGCCTCTCTCACAAACTGAATCTAGCTAAATCAGAAATATTCCCCTTGAATTCCTTCACACATAAAGCTAGCTTTACTAGATTTGGCATGAGATGGTCTCCTAAATTGATTAAGTACTTGGGTATACACCTCACCAATGACCCACTTCTACTCAAGAAGCTTAATCTGGATGACCTAATGACCAATATTCAACTGGACCTCCAAAGATGGTCCAAACTCTCCATCTCTCTCTCTCTCTCTCTCTGGGGTAGAATCAACATCATCAAGATGAACGTCCTACCCCGAGTTTTCTACCCTCTTAATCTACTGGACTTCTGGTTACCCCGTTCCTATCTGCATCATTTACATTCCACCCTCTCTCATTTTATCTGGCAAAATAAATCTCCCAGATGCTCTTTCCCTAAACTCTGCCTCCCGGAAGATAAGGGGGGACTCTGTCTCCCTAACCTAATATTTTATCACTGGGCTACTCACCTCTCCAAACTGGGCAGATGGCTCCCAAATAGGGCTGAAGGACCCCTCCCAATCTTGCTCCAAATCGAAAGATGAATACTTGTAGAGGCCAATCTCTGCTCTCCGACCATATTCTTTCTTCCCAGTTCAGCACTCCCATCCTCAATACTAAATCCGACCATTATCACTTCCCTTAAAGTCCTCTCTCAATGTATGCATTATCTCAAAATTTCCCCAAAAAGAGACATGGCACAACCTCTTATTCTAAATCCCAACATTAGGTTAGGAGGCTCAATGATTACCCTAGACTGGCTTCCTCAACTACGCGAAGCCCTGGTGGAGAATTTATACTCTCAGGACTCTCTTCTCTCTTCTCCGGATATTATGGCCAGGCTTAATGTTCCCAATAATAATATTTTTAAGATATACAAGCTGAGACACCTCATTAGCATTAACTTTGGTACCGAATTTCGTTGTTCACAAGCCAGTCCCTTTCTCTCTCAACTTCAAAATTTAGCCACCAAATCCCATGGGATCTCATCTATATATTCCTATTTGTTGGGTCTTAAATATCCGGACTCCCTCTCGGGCTCTAGTGTTTGGACTTCTCTTTTGCCTGATCTCATCCTTAATTGGTCACGAATCTGGAAAGACCTACATAGATATCACACTCAGGATAAGTTCAGATTTATTCAATATCATATACTAAATAACATGTACTATACTCTGGTCAAATTGGCTCGATTAGGGAAGCTCCCTCTCCCTCTCTGTTCCAGATGCTCACAATCAGAAGGGAATCTGCTCCACATCTTCTGGCAATGTGAAAAAGTGACCCCCTTGTGGCATTCTATTCAGTCCAATTTGGATCCTCTTTTGGGTCTGGACGGATTGTTCACCGCAGAAATATGTATCCTGGGTATATATTCCAAAGTTGGGAACCATGAACGCAGATTTCACATGGCGTTAATCTCCATGGTGGTTAAAAGGCTGGTGCTCAAGCATTGGATGGACCAATTAACCATAACATACACCGAGTGGTTGAAAGACCTATCAGCTTGCTTTAATATGGAGAGACTCATTGCTAGTTCTCATAATCGCATTGACTCGTTTCACAAAAAATGGGATAAATTATACACGCTGTATTTACATTAGGGATTATCTAGATTTGTCTTTGATGCTCTTTGCCCCCATCTATTTTGTCACTAACTCTATTCTTTCATGGCAATATGATAAAATTATATAATGCACCAAGTATGCGCACTCTGGGAGGGTTAGGGTTGGGGGAAGGGGGGAGGCATAGGGTTACAGGGATGTTTTCTTTTTCCTACGACATGTTACACTTATGCCTTTGGTGTACAGAGGTGTTGTTAAGTGACTCAATGACAGATCTGATGTAAACCTGTGATTCGGTGTACTTTAAAAAATTTAATAAAGCTTAATTTAAAAAAAAAAGACAGTTGACATGATACAATATATACATTTTTGCAACCTCTGAAACATTTGCGGTTTAATAATGTGGACAGCTGTCCACGGAAAACTTGGAACTGGACTGTGATCACCACTACTAACTTCACAATGGCCATTGAACAGAGGTCAGAAAGTTATAGCTTTCTGCTAGGATTTTCACCCTTAACTGATCACCTAATGGCAATTTAGTAAACCATCTAATCCCACTGGAAACCTAATACTGTAGCACTTGTAGAATCAGACCAGTTTTTGATGTCAGGATGCAGCTCTTTAGCATTGAGTGTATGTATGTACCTTTCTATTTTCCAAAAGGCAGTATTGCTTTGGTAGAGCCAGTCGGCTACTTGTCAGTGAAAACAGAAGCACATTTTTTTCGATAGGCCACATTTAAAGAGCATGACATTTGAACACAATACTACTCTCACGTAGACCCCCGAATGTGAAGTGGTACAGTAAAATATTTCTTGCCCACTGCAGGTGTGGAGGGTCATGTGCTGCCACGGAGTGCCCCTTCTACATATGCCTGGCATTCCATGGCCAATGCAGAAGAGGTGCACACCTCAATCCACACCTGCTTCACCTTCACTCATGCTTCCTACATGTGTTGAAGATCAGAGACAGGCACTGTACTGATGACATGCTTAACATCATTCTTGTAAATACAACAACTTTGCTGTGCAGAGGGCTGATGGAGTGGGCATATGGTATGTGATGGGTTTTCTACAGTAGTGCTCATGTGCTCCCTCCAACCAGTTGACCCAAATCCCCAAAGATCCCAACTGGTCCCACTTCTGCACATCGTCCCCAGCCCTCTGGGCTGACATTGGGAGCTGGGGGACTTAACTTGAAATGTTCTTTTTATTTAAAAACATTATGACCTCTATGGGAATGCGGCAGTATCTCACATTCCCTTGCTTCATGAGGAGCAGGGGATCCTCCCTTGAGCCAACAAGGGCATCACATTGGATGACCGATGTTGAGCCCCACCCTGCTCAACCTCTGCCATGCCCCCTGCCTCTGGCATGCTCTTCGTGCCTGACATGCTCCTCTTCTTGCACAAACTGGGGATACAGGGGGATTGTAGATGGTGGCAAGTGTGGTGGAATCTATGGGTGTGTATTCAAGGCCATTTTGTGGATTCAAGCCTGAGTCTCTTAAACCAGGTGCAAGCTGAGGAAACATGACATTTTAACCTAGAAATTGATGAATTATAACAAACTAAGGGGCACTCACAAATGAGAATGACAACGAATCAGCCATATGGAAAAATATTGATACAGTGCTGGTTCAGCACCCTTGGTTTGCACAATGGTATTAATGACAATGGAGTCTGGAGTAGTACTCAATAAATGTATGGAGCAAGTTCAACTGTATTAAATTCACTAAACAACATTTTACTTTCTTGTATTTTAGCTGCCAAGAAAGTATCCAGTTCAAGATACAGAATCACCTAAAGGTATTTAAATGTTTTTTTTTTTTCTTTCAACCCATTTTGTATATATAAGGTGAAGGATTAGCCAAAACTGAGTTATCAGATCCTGCATTCACATATTAGAGGGGCACAGCATGAAACAACAGATCAGACTTATTAATAATGTTCCAGCAACGCATGGCTACTATGGCTACAGTGGTCTGAAGTCATAGCTCACTTCAATTAGTTACCATGTTTATTTGGCCTTCCTGGGGTTATCAGAAATCACCATCCATGTTTGGGGAACAGTGTGTTCCAGTGGTTAGAACACTGGCTTGGGTGGGGGCCAGGGGTATTCCATCAAAACAGCAAGTCAAATATAGTGACCCGAAAACAGCAAGGCAAATACAGCACTCATCGTTTGAGCGATGTGGTATTTACAGTGCATGTTAAATTGACGCTGTCAAGGATATTGCTGTTGCGTTGTACTTTTTGCGACTCGGAGATAGTTTTAGTTAGGGTGTGACTTCTAACGGAGTTTTGCCATTGTTCTTTGGTGCTGTGTTGCAATGCGCCATTATGCATGTCACTGTTTTCGAGTCACTCATATTGCCCCATGTGGTTTTGCAGGCATGGTTTTGACATGGAACCAGAGCCAGGATATCACTGGTTAAAACCCTTCTACAGTTAAGTATTTACTGTTTGATCTTGTGTAAGTCAATAAACCTCTCAGTTCATCTGCCCGCCCAGTTATAGAAATGGATAAACATAGGGCCCCTCTAAAAATAAGATGTCTCATCTCAGTTGGGTTATCCTGACCTGCATAAATAAACCACAAAATAAAATAATATATATTTTTAATTTAATGGTGGCCTTATGAAGAAATGGATGTTACTAAGGCATGGAACAGAGAACAACATAGAGAATAATGGATACCCAACTATCGGTAACAAGCTGGTTAGTTCATCAAGAGGTTGCCATGGCGACCATTTGAACCTCTTGAAATCATAGCTCGAGAGGTTCGGTCACCATGGGCAACCTTGAGAAGAACTAACTCAGCTAGTTACCATTAGCTGGGTATCCATTGTTTTTTGTAGTGTAGGATGCCAACTGCTATGAAATGTGACTATCTGGGTGACTTACTCTATGTTTTTTATCCACTCTGCCGCTCACTTCACTGTTGTTTTCACAACCACGGCCGCTTCCTGGTTATATAATGCACATGCGCTAGCGCTTTCGATGTTGTTATGCTGTAGTAGCTATATAGCTAGTGCAGCATAACAGCTGTGATGATGTAGCTGCTACAGGATAACAACAATTTAAAAGTGATGGATTTTTTAGCGCTAACAGTGTTCCATCATACACTGTAAACTCCTCCTCAACACACATCATATTAGCATTAGAGTGAGTTTGTTACTTTTGAGAAAACTTTGAAAATATGATAATTAAACACAGTTCAGCCTGTATCTTATATAATTCTGCATTTCTCTTCACTTTGTTCTTTGTTACTAGTTTAATTTGCATGGAAGCAGGATCCCGGTCCTCTAGAGTTCATCTACATCTGCTGCGTAATCTTTCCATGATGTGACAATGATCTGTGACATCCCAGTTTGTTGCTGTGGAAAAGAAATTACTATGATGTCACAAGCAGACGATGTGACTACGGGAAAGGATTAAGCAGCCAAAGTAGATCAGCTCCACGGACAAGGATCCTGTTTCCCTGTGTGAGAATTAAAGGAATACAAAAGCAGAAAAAGTATCATTTAAAAGCTAAGTAAGCAATAAGAGATGATGGGGTGGTGCATTGAACAGATCTGACTGCATGCCCACAGGTGAAGGAAGGCATAAGGCTGCAGGCCGAGTGCCTTTATTTTCTGGAATTGCGGTCAAATCTGTTCAATGCACCGTCAACATGTCTTATTGTGCTTATAAAATAGGTAATTTTATTATGATGACTTTCAAAGTTTCAATAAATAGGTTTAAGAATAAAAAAAATTTTATTTTTCTTTATTTTTTGCTAAAATAGTCCTTCCACCTGGTATTTATGAGTGTGATTTCAGACATTTGTCCTACTGTAGTACCTGCAGGTGTATTTCTTGTAGTTCACTACTGCTCCCCCCCAGCACATACACAGGCTGAAAAGTATCCTGGAAAAAACAATATTTTAGGGACCTGGCAAAAAATGTTACATCTCTTTTGATTTTTTAATGAGAGTGAGTGAGATCGCACCGAATTAGATGGCTATGATATGGAATGGGGAGAAACATGGAGAGAGGGCATCGGGATACACAATGTGTTTCCAAAATGGCTACGGTAAGAGGCACTTCATGGTTCAGAGAACAAATCAGGAATGGGAGTTTTCTAAATGTTTAATAATTTTGAGGAACACTGACAGACAGCATACATGTGGGAGCAGCTGGGGATTAGCACTTCTAGTGTGATGTGGGAGCAGACAGGTTTTTTATTTTAAATGTGAACTTTTATACAGTGGGTTGCTTTATACTGACTGAAGTTCCTTCAGTTCATTTTTTTAAATGTGTATTGTGGCTTAAATAAATTACAACTGATTCATGGTATATGGTTGTTTCTCTCGTTAAGAGTGGAGAAAGAATATGGCAGCTGTTAAACAAATGTTCCAACTAGCATAGTGATTACTGTTGTACTGCGTCCTGCTTCGAGAGTATTTGTTGTTACCTGGGCAATGGACTGAAACATAGAAAAATAGAAACACAGAAAGTGTCAGCAGATAAAGGCCCACCCAGTCTGCCCTATATTCTCCTTGACTTTGTAGACCCTACTCTTCCTCCCGTTCCTCTCCCTGCCTCACTTTTACTTCCAAGATCCCTCTGTGCATATCCCATACTTTCATACTTTCATAAATCCTGTAACTGTTTCCTACCCAACTACCTCCATAGGTAGGCTGTTCCACTTGCCCACCACTCTTTCAGTGAAGAAGTGCTTCCTTACATTTCCTCTGAACCTTCCCCCTTCTAACTTCATATCGTGTCCCTCATCCTTGAACATCTTTTCCTCTGAAAAATGTTGCCTTCATATACCTTGTTTTTTCACCATGAGAATGAGATATTTGTATTTGTGAGGTATTTGTATGTTTCTGTCATATCCCCCCTCCTCTTCCTCCTCCTATCCTCCAGGGAGTACATGTTTAATTCCCTAAACCTTTCCTTGTAAGTCTTCAGATGCATTGCCTGTACCATTTTGGTTGCCCTCCTCTGAACCGCTTCCACCCTAGCTATATCCTTTTGAAGATAGAGCCTCCAGAACTGGACACAATGTTTGAGGTGTGGTCTCACCAATTGTCTGTATGGGCGAATTATTACCTCCCTCCCTCTACTGGTGATGCCCCTGCCCATGCATCCCAACATCCATCTAGCCTTCCCCATTGTCTTGTCACACTGTTTTGCCACCTTTAGGTCATCTGTAATGACCAACCCCAGGTCCCTTTCCTGATCTGTGTCTATCAGTGCCCCTCACCCCCGTTTGTATGTTGTCCTAAGGTTTTTGTGCCCTGTATGCATTATTTTGCACTTTTTTGTGTTGAAATCAAATCTGTTACAGAGGTTTGTTTAATCTGTGAAGGGGCATACCTTTCCCTCCAATCCTTCAGTAATGTCACTAATAGACATTGAAGAGGACCAGGACCAGTACTGATCCCTGTGGCACCCAACTGGTCATATTGCCTACTCCAGAGTGAGTCCCATTTACCACCACCCTCTGAGTCCTATTGCTTAGTCAACTCTCTACCAATTTAACAACCTTAGCACCCACTCCTAGTCTCCTCAGCTTATTTACCAATCTCCTATGTGGAATGGTGTCAAAAGCCTTGCTGAAATCTAGGTAGGCCATGTCCACTGCCCCTCCCTGATCCACTTCTCTGGTTACCCAGATGAAAAACTCCATCAGGTTAGTCTGGCACGATCTCCCTCCCATGAAGCCATGCTGCCTCAGATTTTGAAGCCCATTGTAGACAAGGTATTTGCTGATCCTTTCTTTTAACAGTGATTCCATTACCTTACTCACCACTGAAGTCAAACTGACAGGCCTGTAGTTTCCTGCCTCCTCCCTATTCCTACTCTTTTGTGTGGAGGGAACCACATCTGCCCTTCTCCAGTCCCCTGGCACCACCCCAATTTCAAATGACAGGTTGAACAGGGATGTCAGAGGTGCTGCCAGCTCCTCTCTGAGTACCCTCAGTATCCTGGGATGCACCCGGTCTGGCCCCATTGCCTTGTCCACCTTTAGCATTGTTAGTGCCCTAAGGACCTTTTCCACTGTAAAGGGGCTTGAGTCCATCTCGCTGCTCTAATGCCCCTGTCCTTTAATCTTGGCCTGTTCCCTGCCCCTTCCTCTGTGAACACTGAACAGAAGTATTTGTTCAATATGTTCACCTTTTGGTGGTCCTCCTCTACACTACCCCCTTCTCATCCTTCAACCTTATTATCCCTACCATTGTCTTTCTCATCTTATTTATGTACATAAAACATGTTTTATCTCCTCTTTTAATTGATTTAGTGATCTTTTCCTTTGTTTGTGCCTTTGTGCTCCTAACTGCCTTCCCTGCCTCCCTTTGCTTCTCCTAATAACTTTCCCTGTCCCCCTCCACCTGTGTTAGTTTGTATCTTCTAAATGCCAGTTTTTATTTGCTTTCACTTTTGCTGCCACATCCCTGGGGAACCATAGTAGTCTCTTTTTCCTTTTGCCCTTGCTAACCTGCCAGACACAGAGATTCGTAGCCTACTCAATGCCTTGCTTTATTTTGTGCCCATTTTTCCTCTACCCCCCCAACCCACTTTGCCTAACGCTGCCAGGCTGTCCCTCAGGCATTTACCCATTTTCTAGAAGTCTGCCCTCCTGAAGTCCAGGACCCTTGTCCTTGAACATCAGTCCCCTTTATTCTCTCTCACTGAATTAAGGGACAAAACCAGGACATTTCGTTCCTTTTCACTTTCTTGTTTGGCCCTGCCCAGAGTTACATCTTATATGGGTGAGTGAGTTTTTTCAGTCTCCAGTCCTAAATTGTGGAATTCCATGCCTCAGTACTGTAAAAATACTTCTAGTCAGTTTATTTTTAAGAAACATTTTTTCAGTTATTTACATTCTTTAGCTGCTTGTAAATGTTTTTTAAAATGTTGCCTATGTTATATATTTATTGTATGTGTGTATTGTTATTGTATTATATTTTGTTTCCATGCTTCTTGGCCTCTGTGTGAGGCTCCAGGTCGTTCTTGAAAATGGGCTTCGGCCCAGTGTACCTACCTGGTAAATAAAGTGTTTGATTGATTGTGTGCCTTGATTCTGATCCAGTTTTTATACCAAACCACACTGAACAGTGATCACTATTCCCTAGGTGGGCCCCTACTGTGACTTCTGTGACACTGTCCATGTTTGACAGCACCAGGTCTAGTAATGCCTCCTCCCGAGTGAGTTCCATAACTAGTTGCCTGAGAATTGCCCCCTGCAGGGAGTCCAGGATGTTCCTAGTCCTGGACAATGCTGCAGCGGGGAGGCTCCAATCCACATCTGGTAGATTGAAGTCCCCTACTAGCAATTCCTCTCCCCTGTGAGCCATTTTTTCAATTGCTAGCAACATACCTTTATCTACCTCCTCCCCCTGAGCTGGAGGTCTGTACATCACTTCTATACAGATAGCTGTCCTAGTCCTTCTCTCCAATGTGACCCACAGTGCCTCCTCCTCCCCCCACTCCCCCTCTATTTCTGTGGCTTTTATGTTGTACCTCACATAAAGTGCCACTCCTCCCCCTTTTCTACCTTTCCTGTCCATCCTGAAAAGGGTATACCCTGGAATAGTAATTTCCCAGCCCTGACTCATTACACCAGGTCTCAGTTATAGCACCAATGTCTAGGTCTGCACATATGTTGCTTACACTTCAAGCATTTGCATACATGGCTCTCCAGGTTGTGTTGTTACCCCCCATTCCCTTTTGTCCACCCCTTGTATGTCCGTTACACTTTTCAGTTCCAGTCGTTTCCACTACCCTCGTCTACCTGTATTATTTTCTTCTGTTTTTGTCTTCATTTCCTCCTCAGTCCCTCTTTTGAACTCATGAACTAGTTTATGTCTCCCTTCCTCCTACCATCTCCCCCCTTGGCTAGTTTAAATGCCTGCCAATGTAGCATTTAAACTGCTCACCAAGGACTATGCTCCCCTCCCTGGATTGATGTAGCCATCACCTTTATACAGGCTCACATGCCTCCAGGTGAGTTCCCAGTCCCCAATGTAGCCAAAACCCTCTTCTCTGCACCAGTTCTTCAGCCATGTGTTGAAATCTCTGGTGTGGAGATCCCTAGTCTCCTCCTTGCCATGGAAGGGCAGCACCTTCGATCAGGTCACGGAGCTTGCTATCTGTCATAGGCCCCTCCTCAACTCCCTATACTCCTCCTGCACTTTTCCTAATCCTGGCTTGTCCCTAGCCAGGTTACTTGTCCCTAAATAGACAACGACATACAGCTCCCCCCTCCTTGTTACTGTCCTAGTGATCCTCTGGATCATTTCTCAATCCCTCTGAGCTGTACCTCCAGGTAGGCACTTAACCTCCTCTCCCCCCCCTCCTCAAATTCACCCCCTGACTAACCTGGAGTTGCTTCCTCCTCCTCTGGGGTGTCTTGCCACCCCTCTCTTGAGGCTGCACCATAGAGACCCTATTCATCCCCCATGGTCACAACTACAGGTGACACTGGGACACTCCTGCTCCTCCAAGACAGTGTAGAAGTTCCTTAGTTGTACTGGATGGTGGATGTACCACTGTTCAACCCCACCTCACCCTCTCTGAGCCCACTGTAGCCCATCTGCCCCTCTGCTGGCAACCTCGGAGGTAGTAGAGGTGGACTTGGTGCCCCCTGGGTGAGGGAGGAGATTTCCTGACTCCCGGCCGAATCGACCCAGAGACTAGCAATTTTTGCCCTCAGCCCAGAGAGGTGCCAGCAGATGGGGCAGCACCGCTGTATCCAGAAGGTCTTCCTGAAGACTGCAGACCCACAACCACTGCACTGTATCACTCCCAACATTTTCCCCTTCTACTCTGACTATCCCAGCACTATTCTGATTTAAGAAAGCCCTGTTTTTTTTTTTTAAAGTTTACCTTTCCCTTCAGTACAGATAAACTAGAAGGATATGTGCTACAATCCTAGCCTGTATGCTCTCAGAATACCCAGTGACTGCCGTCAGAGTAAATGCCCCTCAGTGCACCTACTAAACAGATTTGATACACTGGTAGCAACCAATTAAAATGCAGGATTTTCTCTCACCATTTTATAAATTGTGTCTAAATATGTTTTGTAAAGGTTCCCAAAAGTCAGAAACTGACTTTAAACATGTTAACACATGAAAGCTGGAGGGAAAGGACAGCAATGACAATTCCAGGCATGACATCTGATAACATAATGCTTCATCTAAAGGTTAGAAGTGGGGCTTGTCCAACTCATCCACAGAGATTGTGCCTGGTGAGTTACAGTTGTAGTCAGAGTCCCAGTACAGGTAGATATATTTAGAGATATCACAGGAAATCCCTCTTCATTTCAATGACGTTTCCTGTTATATATTTTGGATATGTATATATGGAATATGCAATGGCCTCAGTCAAAATATGCCGTTTACCTTCATAAGTGAGGGAGCAGGACCATAACCCACAACTGGCAGAGCCAGGAGTGAGTTGTGAAAATAATGATGCCCCGTCACACATGATGATTAATTTCATATTCTGAGTGAGGCCACAGTGTGTCCATTTTATGCAATGTATTTGTAATCATAGAGCTTTCAGATTAGTTCTTTAAATGAAGAGTTGTCTGTTTTGGTTTGATTTCACTGCCTTGTCCTGAGTGCAGCAGAGGCAATGGTGATCTCCTCAGGCATCGGGCAAGCTGCTCTCCATTTGGTTAAGAGCTCCTTTGTAACCAGCTGCTAACGATCCATCTAGCATTGAAATAAATTATTAATATTCATTTAGAATGTTTTAGCAGATAAAATAAATATTTTATCTGCATGGTTTGACTCTCACCTACAATGTATAAATATTAAAATGCAATGTGATTATTTCTGGCTACCACTGTAATTGCTGAAAACCTTAGAACTAGTGTATTGGGCACCATCACAACCAACAAAAGCCTAAAGAGAAAAGGAAGCTGTGACTTTCAGTAGGATTTAAAATAAAATGTATATGTGCTCAGTTTCATTTTAAACAGTGCTAGGGATCTTATCAGTAGTTGATAAAAATAGAAACGTGTATCTCTTGGCTGACTTCTTGCTTCTCATGAACAGGAGGAGATAAGCAAGGCTTTTGAGTTTTTTTGCATTCTATAATGCTAGATTTCTTCACCTTTACCCACACCATGTTTGCTGATGATGAAAACTACTGCAAACTTCCTGTTATCTTGCACTGGAACATAAATGCCAAAATTCCCTCTGCTAGAGCAGACAACAGACAGCTAGTTTGTATGCCTATTTTTCATTTTAAAATGATATATTTAGGAACTGTAAGGATCCATGGGTGTCATATCTTCAAACAGAGTTTTTTAATCATAAGCAATTTATTTATTTAACATCTGGAGATGGGGATACGCACACTGAGCCAGAGTTGGATTCCAGGTGCTAAGCAGGGGAGGGGATACAACAGGGAGTGAAACAGTAACAATAAAGTGACAATAACAGGTGCATGTACGTGAACAATAAAATCAGAGTACAAGTAATGAATTGAAAAAGAGAAGAACAATGTAAAACATGCACAAAATGCATTGGTCATGGGAATAGCCAGGATGAGAGCTAAGGGACGGTACAGTCAATGGGTCACAAGATATTTGTCACAGAATCATGGTGACAGAAAATTCAAATTATGGAGTACTTAAAGAGCAGCTGACGCCTTCAGGAGAACTTTAACAAAACTTTACATTCAGACACAGTTCGGCTTGTTTTTCACATTAGTTCTGTATTCCTCCTCCCCATTATTTATTACTGATGTGATCTGCATAAAAACAGGAACTTTACTCCTGAAGAGTTCATCTAGTCCTATTGCTTTCTCCCTACCTGAAGTCATAATGCACTGCTTATGACATCACCGTTACTCCCATGACAACAGACTGTGATGTCACAACAGAGGACTATGACTTTAAGTAGGATGTCAGCTATAGAGGCAGATGGACCTTGAGGTATAAAGATCATATATTCATGCAAATTTCCTCAGTAATAAAATAATGTTGAGGAGAACTGTATAGAATATATATGGAATGCAACCTGAATTGTACTTAAATACTGTTTTTCAAAGTTTTCTTTGAGGTATCAGCAGATCTTTAAATGACAGCACTGCATCATTTGCATGGCCGCTGGGAGGCTCACTTCAATGCTATGGAGCTTACTTCTGTGCTACAGGTGTCAATTCCCAGTGTCCACCTGTAATTCTCTGACTTATTGTTTTGATAAGACTGAAGTGTATTTGGGGTGCTTATGATCAAAGGTAAGTTTGGGGTCTCTTAGGCAGCTAAAGCTTTAGAGAAGCAGGAGAATTTTCTTGCCACAATAGAAAAATCCTCAGGTGCATGGAAAATATACACATACATTTGTTTGAGAAAAGTAACATTTTCACTTTCTTAATGCATGGCATCATCAATTTTTCCAAAAGTCAAAGTTGGTTGCAGCTTCAGGTTCAAAATGTGTCACACAGATGGTCTGGGTAGAACATTAGCCTCTCAAAAATACAAATAATTAAAGCAGTGTACAGGAAGAAAATACTTCCCTATGATTCACAATAAGGCCGCCGGGCTGGGCGAGCTGTCAGTTGTCTCTACAGCTTAAGTGTGTTTACAGTGTTATAACATTTTAAAGTTCAGTAGTTTTAAGTTTATTTTAGTGATTTAGCAGTTTTAAGTTTATTTTATTTCATTCTGGGGAATCAGTTTACTTGCTTGCCTGCGCCCACTGTTTTATATTTGAATTGTTCAGGAAATTCGAAGTGAAGCGCTGCCATTAGAGGGCACCGAATGCCCGAAGCAGTATCGGGGTGACTACAGAAGACCGTTTCGAAGTGTGCACTGGGGCCGTCCTGTTTTGGCCCTTTACCACCCTGTATTTTCAGTTCACCAGGCTGCTGTCTCCCTCCCTTCGATAAACCTTGTGGGGGTCGTTTTGACTGCTGCAGATTACATGGAATTTTGCTGCCGGTTCTCCTGTGTGTGATTGTGAGTGACTGAGGTGAAGTCATTGGGAACAGACGCTGACCAAGAAAGGGAAGAGTGGAGAGGGGATTTTGACTTATGAAGTGAAGATCATTGGATTATTCAATCTGACCCGATTTTTGGGTTAACTAGACTCGTGGATTATTCACAGAGGAGACTCTTTGAATAGTGGTATTTCGGTTCAAGCCCAGAAGTAGTGGGCATTTGAAGACCAGCCTTGATTTGATGCCTGGAGTTAAGGCCCTGATCCTGGGGGTGGGCTGGCTGCAGTGTGTGGCTGCGCACGGTTCCTGGTCCTATCCTGCCAGATAGCCAGCGGTTTAGCCCGGTGTCCCCTAGGATCTCTCCCTAGGGCTTGCTGAAAAGTGAGCCTGGGTGGGGGACTGGCTGTGGACCTACAGTTTGGCTGCCCAGTTGGATTTATTGGGGCTTTCTCTGGCTCCAGAGCAGTTGATCATTGAAGTGGACCATTCTGGATTTTTCTCTCTGCAATTACGGTCAGGCTCATTCTTATTATTCACATTTAAGTCTGTTTAAGGCAGTGAGAGTGCCTTTCTCTCTTCTGGCCCATGATACAATGTGAGTGTGCCTGATACTAAAGAGTTTGGACATACTCTAACCCCCCCCCTTTGTAGTGAGAGTATCTAGGGGGTTGTTGAGAGCTCCGAGACTTTCTCCATAAATTGATCCCCTTTGGTGGTGTGAGGACCATTGAGGGCTTGATTTTCTGAATTCCCCAGTCATTAATTACAGTTCAACGTTTTTTGGCTATTTATGCCTTAAGTGTGACTAACTTAAACTGCAGGCCTGGACTGGATGCTTAAGACATTTTAGGTTTAGATAAAAGTCTACGTTGTCATTGGGATAAATCTGTTTTAGTTTATGGTTATTTAATTTTGATTATAGACTTTATTTAATCCCTTTCCCTTTCCCCCTTGAAGTGAGAGTTCAGGGATTTAAGGTTTTATTGTATAGTGATTTTGTTTTGTGTTATTATTCAGTAGATTGTGTAGTTTTATTTGGGTTACTGTAATGCGTAGGAGGCCTGCCCTCATGGTCATGCACTATTCATCCTCTGCCCTTCGAGCCTTACGCCCCTTTACCTCCCCCCATTGCAGTTTACTACCTACCAGCACTGCAGAGCACTGGGCATTGCTTGCCAGAGGGGAAGGAGTCAGGGGATGTGAACAGTGGAGGATGAATGAGTGGAACCACCGCATCAGGGTTGTGAGATCCAGGAGATGCCCAGGGGTGAAATGGAATCCAGACCATGGTCCTCCATATCTGGTTTCCATACCCTAGGGCACCACCAATCATGGTGGGCAGGTGGCTCAGACAGCCCTGGAAGTTCATCCAACTCGGGCAATGTCATGTAATGCCAGGTCCATCAAACACAAGACTGCAATCATTGCAGACTTTGTCAGAACATAGGACCTGGCATGCGTCACCGAGACCTGGCTGAATGAGAACTCTGGCCCCATATTGGAGGCTACAACTCCGTCTGGGTACTCCGTGATTCACCGGCCGAGATTGGATCGGGGGTTGTGGTCTGTTTCAAGACTGAACTGGACCTCACAAGTGTACCAGTTGAGGAGACCCAGTCATTTGAATGTACTGTGGTAGCAGGTGTAGGTTGTAGGATTGTCCTCATCTACCGTCCACCCGGGGATGAGAAGCGGTTCCTTCAGGAAGTGGCGGACTTCGTGATTGACATGGCATTTGAGTCACCCAGGCGGATGGTCCTGGGTGACTTTAATGCCTGGGTTGATGATGAACTCTCTCAATTTGGTCAACACTTCCTCCAGTTGATGACATCTCTGGGACTCACACTGATTGTTTCCACTGCTACCCATAAACACGGTCATTCTCTTGACTTGGTTTTCCTCCTGGGAGTCAAAGCCTAAGATCTGAGGGTGGAACCAGTCAGATGGTCCAATCACTGCACCATGCAGTTTGGTTTTTGCACTCCCCTTTATAGGCCTACCCCTATGGAGATGGTCAGGTACCGCCCTTTATGAGATGTAAGCTCTGAAGGCCTGGTGGCGGTGCTTGACCTATCGGCCCTTCCATCGGCAAACAATGACCCAGAAGCCCTAGTGATGGCCTAAAATATGGCCATATCTACAGCCCTGGATGTCATTGCTCCTGTCCGAGTTCATCCTCTCTCCCTTCACCCTCAGTCCCCTTGGTTTGATGGGTCCTTGAGGGTGATGCGGCAACTAGGATGAAGGTTAGAGTGCTGCTGGTGGAGATCTGCCCTCAATGCCGATCACCTTAGACCGATGGACCATTATCAAGTCTATCAATCCACAATCACCCGTAAGAAGGCAGAGTTCCTGTCTGGGGAGACTGTGGCTACTCAGAACCGACCAGCTCAGCTTTTCAAACCGTGGACAGACTGTGCAACACAGCCTGTCTACAGGTCCAAAAAGCATTTTTGCAAGTTGAGTGTGAGGAGCTTGCTCAATTCTTTGCAGCTAAAGTGGTCGGCATTGGGGCAGTACTCCAACTAGCACATTCTACAGGCATTGCTCTGAACTGGTGTTTGGGCACTGCCCCTCAGTTTTCCTGGAGTACCTTCGGCTAGCCTGAGCTTGCAGACATCATGTGGATTGTCCAGGGTATGTACCCTATGTGCTGTAGTTTGGATCTGGGACCAGCTACCTTAATTTTGGGTTGTGGTGACATCCTTGGCCCAGTCCTAACACAGATAGTCTGGTGCTCCTTGGAAACAGGTGTGTTTCCTAGCTCCCTGAAGGACACGGTGGTGACACCCCTCTTGAAGAAAGCTTCTTTGGACCCAGACTGCCATGTGAACTACAAACCAATCTCAAACCTCCACTTTATGGGGAAGTTAATCAAGAAAGTAGTTGCCCTACAGCTGGAGAACCATTTGACCATCCATGATATCTACGAGCCTCTCCAGTCCGGTTTTTGAAAGAGGCATAGTACTGAGACGGCGCTGGTTCAGGTGCTCAACAATCTCCTGATGGCTAGAGATCAGAAGAACTGCTCCATCTTGGTTCTTCTTGATCTTTCTTCAGTGTTTGACACTGTGGACCATGGGGTTCTGCTCAACCAATCGAAGTTCATCTGTGGCCTGTCAGGTATGGTCCTCAGGTGGTTTTCATCTTTCCTCACCAGAAGAACTCGGAGGGTGGTGTCAGGGATTTATTCCTCAGACACAGTTCCGCTATCATGTGGGGTTCCTCAAGGATCGCTGTTGCCCCTCATGTTCACAGTGAACATGCTACCCCTTGGAGACATTGTAAGAAGGTATGGGTTGAGGTTTCACTGCTATGCTGATGATATCCAGCTCTACGTTTCTTTTGCACCTGACCAGGATAGAGCTCTCAGTATTTAATAACTGCCTCACAGAAATCCAGGAGTGGATGAGTTCGAGATGGCTGAGGTTGAACTCGGAAAAGACCTAAACCAAACAATAGAAACACTCTAGATATGGGGGTTGATACTAGCCCATTCACAGAAGAAAGGGTTCTGAAAGAACTCTTAAAACTGAAGGTGGACAAAGCAATGGGACCTGATGGGATTCACCCAAGAATTCTAAAAGAACTAAGGGTATAACTAGTGACACCACTGTCTACCCTCTTTAACAAATCATGGGGGGATCAGGTGGTACCTGAGGACTTGAGGAGGGCAGATATTATTCCACTTCATAAAAGTGGGAGCAGGGCAGAAGCAGGAAACTACAGACCTGTTAGTTTAACCTCAGTGATTGGGAAAATGATGGAATCATTTCTGAAGGAAAGAATTGTTGAGTACCTAGAGGCCAGAGGGGAACAGGACCCAAGGCAACATGGATTCGCAGCAGGAAGGTCATATCAGATGAATTTAATAGATTTTTTTGACTGGGTGACCAAAGTAGTAGATCAAGGAGGGGCTATGGACATGGCTTACCTAGACTTTAGCGAGGCATTTGACACAGTTCCACACAAAAGATTAATATATAAGTTGGCCAGCCTTGGAGTGGGTCCTAAGTTGGTAGCCTGGGTAAAGAATTGGCTGGAGAACAGGACACAGAGGGTAATAGTAAATGGAGTCCACTCTGAAGAAAGGGGGGTTACTAGTGGGGTATCGCAGGGTTCAGTACTAGGACCGGTCCTCTTTAATGTCTTTATAAGCGACATTGCAGAGGGACTGGAAGGAAAAGTATGTCTCTTTGCAGACGACACAAAGATCTGCAACAGAGCTGATACACAAGGTGGGGTGGAAAGGATGAGAAGGGACTTGGCAAGGCTGGAGGAATGGTCAAATGTATGGCAGCTTAGATTCAATGCTAAGAAGTGCAAAGTAATGCACCTGGGAAACAAAAACCCAGGGGAAGAGCACACAGTCGGGGGTGAGATACTAACAACAACAAAAATGGAAAGGGACCTGGAAGGTAGTCATATCAGATGACTTAAAGGTGGGCAAGCAATGTGAGAGGGCAGTAAGGAAGGCTGGGGGGATACTGGGATGCATAGAGAGAGACATCACCAGTAGAAAACAGGAAGTTGTTATCCCTCTGTACAGACAGCTGGTGATACCCCATCTGGAATACTGCGTGCAGTTCTGGAGACCCAATCTCCACAAAGACATAGACAGGATGGAGGCGGTCCAGAGGAGGGCAACTAAGATGGTGCAGTGTCCACACCAGAAGACATATGAAGAGAGACTTAAGGAGCTTAATATGTATTGCCTTGAGGAAAGGCGGGAGAGGGGAGACATGATAGAAACTTTCAAGTTCCTCAAGGGAATCAACAAAGTCCAAGAGGGTAACATCTTTCAAAAAAAGAGGTGTGCAAGAACAAGGGGGTACAATTTGAAGATTGAGAGGGGACGGCTCAGAGGTAATGTGAGGAAGTATTTTTTCACGGAGAGGGTTGTGGATGCATGGAACAGCCTTCCTGAGGAGGTTGTGGAGTCAAAGACAGTGGTGGATTTCAAGAATGCATGGGACAGTCATAAGGCAATTCTAGTGGGGGGGTAGGAAAAAGTAGGCTGTTGGTTAACTAGGATCTGCAGCTTATCCAGTAGGTAGGGAAATGGGCAGACTGGGTGGGCCAAGCGGTCCTTATCTGCCATCAAATTCCATGTTTCTATGTAACTTGTGAGAAATCTGTCAAATATTAGGAATTAGCCTGCTCTGATTTCACATGCACACACACACACACACATGCATGCTGCACACAAGGCACACACACACACACACACACACACACACACACACACACACACACACGGTCGACCCTCCCCCACTCAACTCCCTCACAGACACAGACAAAACTAAAAACACTACCTAAGTTTAACTAAGCATTTCCAACTATACTAAAACAAAATAGGGTTCATTAGCAGCACTAGGAACTAAATTGAGATTTTGGGAGCAATTAACTCTCAAAAATCACAATTATAGAGGTTTTACAAGGGTTTTTTGGCTGTGATGCACCACACTGAACTGCTCTCCGACCCAACAGACAATATACTGTGCAGGAAACAGACTGCACGAGATATTTCAGCTATCTATCCACAGTGCATTAAACATTAGCGAAATTAAGGATAATGGCGCAATTTCACATTATGCAAAAGTGAAATCAGAGGCGAAATTACGTTTCGCCTAGGAGAAAAAGTTTGCGAAATGCGGGAATTACGCAAAATATTTCTCTAGGTGAAATGTTCCAGTTTCGCATATCTCTAGCACTGAGCAACACGAAGGGAGAGAAAAGTGTGAACAAAATACTGTATTATAGAATATAACCCAGTCAGTGAGCACTGAGTTTACTGACACTACAATCCCCAGCATCTGCTAAAAGCTCCATAACTCATGTTTTGGTCCTCTCCCTTAGGTCCTCTGTACTCACTACATAGGTACTCCCAGGCAGAGGTCCCTCATTAGCGGCCAAACAATTGATTTTGCCTTACTTCTCTTTTTCAGCATGTACAGCATATAATGGTGAATTAAAAAAGTTTAATTCACCACAGAGTGAAACATAGATAGAAACATAGAAGTTGACGACAGATAAGGACTGCAAGGCCCCTCCAGTCTGCCCATTTTTCTACCTCATGAATGTGCCATAGTCCTGTACTCTGTCAATGGCCTATCTATTCATACTCATCTGTATTGCTCCTTTATGCCCACCCCATACCTGTTTGAAGCCCTGCACTGTATCCATATCCACTACTTCCTGAGGCAGGCCATTCCATGCATCCACCACCCTTTCTGTGAAAAAGAATTTCCTCACATTCCCCCTTAATCGGCCTCAGTCTAATCTCATGCTGTGTCCTCTTGTCCTGCTATTTTTTTTATATTGAAACATGTTAGACTCTTTCACCTTGTTAATGCCCTCAAGATGTTTGAATGTTTTGATCACATCACCTCTCTACTTCCCTCCTTTGCTCTAGGATATACAATATTGAGCTCCGTTAATCTGTCCTCATATGTTTTCTGATGCAGTCCCTGCACCATTTTGGTTGCCCTTCTCTGGACTGCCTCCATTTTGTTAATGTCCTTGTGCAGGTGCGACCTCCAGTACTGCATGCAGTACTCTAGATGGGGCCTAATCAGTATCTTGTAAAGAGGGATTATTACCTACTCTTACGACTTGTGATACATCTACTAATACACCCCAACATCCCTCTAGCCTTACCTAATGCTTTAGTGGTCTGCTTGGATGATTTCAGGTCATCTGTGATGATGATGATGCCCAAGTCTCTTTCTTCCCTTGTCGTTGCCAGCAACTCCCCCTCCCAACCTATAGGTGGCTGCAGGGTTTCTCTTCCCTATGTGCAAGATCTTGCACTTCTTTGCGTTAAACCCCATTTGCCACTCTTCTGACCATTTTGTCAGTTTATCCAGATCTCTTTTCATTCTGCCCACCCCATCTGAATCATCTAATCTGTTGCAGATCTTGGTGTCATCTGCAAACAGACAAACCTTACTCTCCAGTCCATCTGCAGTGTCACTGATGAAGATATTGAAGAGGACTGGCTCCAGGACTGATTCCTGAGATACCCCACTTGTGACTTGCATCTCTTCTGATGTATATCATTTACCACCACTCTCTGTTTTCTGCCCGCCAACCAGTTTGCCACCCAGTTGACCAACTTCTGACCCACCCCGAGCCTACCCAGTTTATTGATCAATCTTCTATGTGGAACAGTGTCAAAAGCTTTGCTGAAGTCAAGGTAGGCAACATCAACTGCTCCCCCTTGGTCCTCCACTCTGGTTACCCAGTCAAAAGAAATCTATGAGATTAGTTTGACACGGCCTTTCTGCTGTAGACCCATGCTGTCTTGGATCCTGTGCTTCTATGGATTCCAGGTGTTGCATTATCCTTTACTTAAGGAGTGCCACTGTAATCTTGCCCGCTACTAAGGTAAGACTGACTGGTCTGTAGTTCCCTGCCTCCTTCCTGCTACCACTGTTGTGGAGCGGGATCACATGAGCCCTTCTCCAGTCTTCTGGGATCTCTCCTGTGCTCAAAGACTCACTAAACAGTTCTGATAATGGCTCTGCTAGTTCCACCCTTAGCTCCTTTAGTACCCTGGGATGTATGCCATCAGGTCCCATTGCCTTGTCCACCCTGAGCTTATCGAGCTCTTGTAGGACCCTTCATTTTGTGAAGGGACTAGTGCACACCTCCCTCCTGTGTCCATGGTGCTGAGCTGTGGGCCCTGCCCTACCTTCTCTTCAGTAAATACTTAGCAGAAGTATCTATTTAGGATAGATGCTATTCCTTGGTCCTTCTCCTCACACTCCCCCTTCTCCCCTTTGATCTTAGCAATACCCCCTCTGGACTTTCTCCTTTCACTAATGTATCTACAGAAAGTCTAGTCCCCTTCTTTTACTGTTCGTGCTAGTGTGTCCTTGGTTTGGGCCTTTGCCTGCCTTACTGCCTTCCCTGCTTCCCTTAGGGAAGTTTGGTATCCCTCCTATCTTCATCCTGCTGCATTCCCTTATATTTCCTGAAGGCCAGCCTTTTGGCTCTGACCTTTTTTGCTGTTGTTTATGAGAATCAAAATGGTTTCCTTCTTCTTTTGTGCTTGCTTTTCTCTCTAACACAATGGGATGTTGCTTCAAGTATTGCATCCTTAATGCTTGCCCACTTTGCCTGTACCTCCACATCTGTATTTCTTCTTGCCAGGGCCAGCTTAACTTTGTTGGCCATCTTATCAAATTCAGCTCCTTTGAAGTCCCATATTTTTGCCTTGGAATGGATGATTTAGTTCTAGTAGCCAAATTGAACCATACCATGTGATGGTCATTGGCCCCCAGGTGACCTTCTGCCAGGAAATCCATGATCATTTCCCCATTAGTCAGTACTAGATCTAGGATAGCCCTGTCTCTTGTGGGTTGTTGTACCAGTTGTCTGAAGCCCTTCCCCGACAGGGCATCCACTATGTGTCTAGTTCTGGTAGTTCCTGCTGGTATTGATCAATCTGTATCTGGTGTGTTTAAGTCTCCCATCATCTGAACCTCCCCTTTAGCTGTCATGTTTTGTATATCTTCTAGCAGTAATGTGCCTATGTCCTCCCCTTGGTCTGGAGGCCTGTAGAGAACCCCAGTTCATATGGCTGTCCCATTTCCTGTTTCCAGGGTGACCCACAGTTCTTCTGGCTCCTTATGTGTATTCTGAATTTCTGCAGCTTTGATATTTTCATTGACATAAAGGGCCACTCCACCCCTTTCTGCACCTCGGTGTCTTCTGAACAGTACATAGCCAGGTACTTAAGTCTCCCAATTGTGGTTACTGATGAACCATGTCTCGCTAATGGGTACTATGTCCAGTTTAGCCTCTGTCATTGTTGCCTGCAGGTCTGGAATCTTATTTCCCAGATTGCGAGCATTTGTGTACATGATTTTCCATTGGCCAGATTTTGGTGTGTTGGTTGTTGGGTGAGGTCCAGTGTTTCCTCTGTGCATCGTATGGGAAGCCAGACCTTTTTCCTTACCTGGTGATGCAAATCAACTACAAACATGCTGAACTCCTGTTTGATCACTAGCTGAGGGGGGAGGGGTGCTCTTCCCATTCGACGTATCAGGAGCAGCACCCCTCTCCCCATTTGCTAGTTTTAATATTCTGCTATCCCTTATTTTATTTCATTGATTTTCCAAATGACATCAGATTATGTAATTAACCTCAAATGCTTTTCACCATTTAAATTAAGCCTAGATCATGTAGTGGTTTAGGGCACTGAGCTGCAAACCTGGAGATCTGGGTTTGAATCCCATCCGCCCCCACTTACATACTGTGTGACTCTAAGCAAGTCACTTAACTTCCTTGTGCTCCCAGGTCACACCTAGAAACAAGCTCTGACTTAGTGTGCCTTTCCTGGTTAAACAATTTCCCTTCCCCCCTTTAATACTTTATTACTCTTTGGGTGACATCTTTCCTGCTGGTATCTTTTGAATTTGCATTTTTGACTTTATGATCTATGGTTCCATACTCAAATCTGCCTTTAAAGAAGTCACACAAGCACCAAACACTTAATTTGTAACCTATCTATACCAAAAATTGTGTTGTAGTCTTTGATTTTATACATAAATCTCCTTACTTCATGACTAAACTGTTTCTGATATTTTTTTTACCTGTTTTTACATAGAAAGTTAGCTCCATAATCATGGGATTACAATAAACCAGTAGTCCTTAGTCTGAAAGGAAACTCGTGATGGAATCATGTGATAATGAAAAGGATTTGGGACTAATCATAAGCAACGATCTCACCTTCACTGAGCGCACCCGAGTAGTGGTAGCATGGGCAAATAAAATACTGGCATCGATTTTTAAGAACATTAGAAGTAGAGATTCAAGAGTAATAATCCTACTGTATGGGGCTCTGGAAAGGCCTCATTTGGAGTATTGTGCTCAGTTTTGGACACCGTATAAAGTTAAGGATGTGGAGAAGATTGAGAGGGTACAAAGAAGAACCAGAAAAAAATCAACAATCTATCTAATTTAGAATATGGAAATAGATTAAAGGATTTGAACCTATATCCACTTGAATACAGATGCTGTAGAGGACATCTTTGTGTGGCATTCAGGGCCTTCAGGAACCAGGATTTATGGGAGTATCTGGGATTACAGGCAAAAGCCACCAATAGAAATCTAAGAGGACATAACAAACAGCTTGGTGGTGAGATGTATTATACTACAAATGAGGAATGTGATTCAATCAACGGGTGGTCAGTATGTGGAATGCACTACTGCAGGATACTGTAAATTGCTCATCTATGGAAGCATTTAAATTAGCTTTAGGCAACCACTTTGGTTTTCCAACTAATCAGTTGGTAAGTCTGTCATGTCATAATGCTTATGACTCGTAGTAATCCTTTGAATCCTATGATTTTTGATATGTTGCTTAGATATGTGTTTCTCATGTAGACAGCAGAATGACCACACAAAATGTAATACATTTCCCGAAATAAATTATGTTGTCCTGTCAGAATCCACAGTCTAAAATCCAGTTCCTGACCTGGAAAATCGATCCTTGAATCAAATATAAATTTTTCCTGGGAGGAAACTATTCCTATAAGACATATTTCAACCAAGCATCAAAGAAAAGGGACATCTACTTATTCACTTCAGTTTGAATTGTTTTTCATTTCATCTGAAACAAAATGAAATATAAGCTTTACAAGCAATGGTGAGAAAGTATACATCCATAGCCACACCCTTGCTCAATAACTTTATGCATGCTCCAGGCCCCAGAATGTTTAAAACTAAACAACCATGTAGCCAATCCACTTTGCCTCATGCCCCTATAACCCCAGACCACATTGCAGCAGTCTCAGTTGCAGAGGTACTCTCTCACGCATGGACTCTATATGAGGAGGTCTTTTTGGGTCTTTTCTCTAGATGAGACATATCCCACTGGTAGATCTTTTTATTTCAAGGGAGAATTGCAACCCCTCTACACTGGGCCAGACAACTTTAAGTGGGTATAGTTCCCCAATGTGTGACAAGGTTTTGTTTTAAGTCTTTTCCCTTTTTGCTGTTTCAGAAAATCATTCTGAAGATTTGTTGGGACAAGGCTCGCTTGATCCTTATCACCCCAAATTGATGCAAACAGACCCATTGCACTTCTAAACTTTTGTTATTGTGATCCAATCCCCCTCCTCTCCAGGCTCGATCTGCCATCCCTATCCTGGGGTAGAACGACACACACAAAGATTCAAACCTTATAACTGAAGGTGTGACTTTTGAGGCCAGAGTCCACATCACTGTAACTCTAAGATGATGTGTTGGGAATCCTACTGGCATCCGGGAAGTCGACCACTTTTTTTTCTGAATCAGAACTTGGCATATCATGCATATGATAAGTCAATGTCTTCAAAGGGAGTCATTTGCCAGTCATCATTCTTCAGAAATGATTGGGAGGTCTTAGCCCACAGGTGCCACTTCTTCAGGGATGGTCATAAAAGAAAAAAATAGAAATTGAAGAGTTAGGCCCAAAGTCCTATATAATGATATTCAGCACTGCTGCGCAAAACAATCATGGAATGTCCGAGGGTGTGCAAGGGTAGTTAATTCTTATTATTCTGGGGTATTTCCTAAGAAATCTATAAAAGGGTCCCAAATTTCATTAAATTTAAGAGACTTTCTTCTTGTGTATAGAAGATTCTCTCAAGACTAGCACCCTCTATCATTAAATTTAACCACTGTTTCAGACTAGGGGGATCGGGCCCTTACCAAGCCTGTAGTATCAATTTATTTGCATTAATCGTCATTAAATCTAACAACTTTTTCTTACATTCACTAATTTGGACCCTAGCTTGGAGAAAAATACTCCCAAAAATAATAATTCCTAGGTCATATGGGAACTCTACCCCAAGAGTTTTCCACACTACAACTAATATTTCTTGCCAATATCTTAATAAATTTGGACATTCTGCTAACATATCTTAATAAATTTGGACATTCTGCTAACATATGTAATAGAGTCTGTCTCTGATTTTGGCATCTTGGGCACATATCTGAAATGTTTACATTAAAGTCATATAGTTTCTTTGGGGTATAGTATACCCTATGTAGGACATTATACTGTATTTGTTTAAGCTTACTGTTTTTGGATACATATAGTGTAGTTTCTACAATTCGTTGCCATCTTTCTGTTGTTAATGCTAAACCAAGGTCATCCCATCATCTATCATATAATTTATCTAAGTGTAGGGTCTTTACTTTTGGCAGATTTTATACATTAAGCCAATTTATTTCTTATCTATACTTAAGTATAGTACATCCTCAAAGGGAGAACTAGCTGGCAGTTTATAAGAAATTTTGATTATGCATAAGATATGTCTTAGCTGATAGTAAGCCAAGAAGTATCAGCCTTCTATATCAAATCTCTGTTTTATTGCATTGGATTCTATAAATTTTCCCTGTACAAATAAATGTCTAACCTGGGTAATCCCTCTTTTTTCTAGATCTTGAATTAAACTATTATTTTTTAAACTTGAAATTACTTTTAAATATGTATATGGTGAAAGAGATTCCTTCCAATTTATTATTTTATGGACTTCTGCCCAGATCTTAGCTGACAGTTTATTTGATATCAGGGAATCTGTTTCTAAAATGCTCTTCTGATTTTGAAGACACTGACCTGTCATCTGCTTTAGCCCTGATTGATCCTCTTCAATCTTGACCCAACCTGGTTTATCAGAGTCTTGAAAAAAGCTTTGATTTGCATCATTTGGGCAGCATAGTAGTACCATTGAAAATTTGGAAGGCCTAGTCCTCCCCTATCCACCAGTGCATATAATTTTACCAGACTTATTCTAGCCTTTTTATTTTGTCAGATACATTTTCTAATTTCCCCTTCTATTTTTTTTTAAACACCCCACGCTGGAATCCAAATAGGAAGTACTTGAAAAAAGAACAACAATCTAGGAAGTAAATTCATCTTTACTATATTTATTCTTCCTATTAGGGTTAAAGGTAGCAGTTACCATCTCACTAAGTCATTACCAATTTTCTGAATTACAGTATCATAATTAGCATTATGTAACTGTTCCCTTTTTTGTGTTATGCATACACCCAGATATTTAATTTTTTTTGTAATTATTAATTGTTTTTTTTAACAAATTCCAACTCTGGGAATTCTGAATGTATTGGAAGAACTTCAGTTTTATTTACATTTGTTTTATATGAACATACGAAATTTGCCAGCAGATAAAGGCCTAGAGGTCTATCAAGTTTGCTCGAATGTGCAGCTAGCACCCCTTATTCTGCAGCTGCCCCTCCCTTCCACCCTTCCCCTTCATTAACCCTCCCCCTTGTCCTGTCCCATCCTCATTTGAAGCAGTCCACTGTTCTACTGCATACCACTTCAGCAGGTAATGCATTCCACCCAGCCACCACACTCTCTGTAAAAGTGTCTCCTCATCTCCTCCTGAACCTTCCTTGCTCCAGTCTCATATCATGGCCCTGGTGGCCTCCCTCCTTACTTTGAACAGCCCCTCTGTACCTGTCTTGTTTATTCCTTTCATGTATTTAAAGGTTTCAATCATGTCACCCCTGTCTCTCCTCTCCTCTCCTCTTCTCCAGTGAGTACATGTTCAACTCCTTCAACCTCCTCGCGTATGATAAGTCCCCCAGCCCCTTGATCATCTTTGTCGCTCTGCACTGCACCCCTTCCAGTAACTTAATGTCCCTCTTCAGAATCGGATGCCAGTACTGCACAGTACTCCAGGTGTGTCTAACTAATGACCTATACAGTGGCAGAATCACCTCCTCCCTCCTCGAGGATATACCCCTTGCAATACAACCCAGCATTTTGTTGGCCTTTGCAGCTGCCTTCCTACATTGTGCTGAGTTGTTCATTGACCCTATAATGAGCACACCCAGATCCTTCTCCTCCTCTGTCTGGGCTAGCTGCACTCCCCCTAGCTGGTAACTCCTCCTGGGTTCTTCATCCCAAAATGCAGCACCTTGCACTTTTTGGCATTAAAGCCCAGTTGCCTGGTGTCTGACCAGGTTTCAAGCTTTCAGACCATCCTGCAACCCCTGCCATCCCCTAGGTCATCCACCACTCGCCTACCTTGGTATCATCAGCAAACACACTGATCTTGCTCTTGATGTCCCATGATATGCCTGCAATGAATATCCCAAACAACACTGGTCCCAACACTGAGCCCTGTGAGACACTGCTCGTCACTGCCTTGGATGTGAGCTCCCACCCACCACCACCCTCTGTTGCCTTTCCTGCAGCCAGTTTCCTACCCATCTCACCAGCTTTGCACCCGCCCTGTGCTACTAACTTCCGCCCCAGCCTTCCATGTGGCACTGAGTGGTCACCTTACTGAAGTCCAGATACAGGACATCCACTGCATGGCCCTGTCCAGTTGCCTAGTTACCCAGTCATAGAACTTGACCAGGTTGGTTTGGCAGGATCTGCCATGTGAAGGCATGCTGTCTGCTGTCCTGTAGTCCTTTGGCCTCTAGGAGGGCCACCAGCCTCTCCTTCAGGATAGTCTCCATTAGCTTACCCACGACAGATGTGAGGCTCACTGGTCTGTAGTCTCCTGGTTCATCCTTGGGGCCACTCTTGTAGAGGGGCACCACATGAGCCATCCTCCAGTCCTGAGGTACACACCCTAAATGTAGTGAGGCATTAAATAGGTCTGCCAAAGGTCCTGCAAGGACCTCTGCCAGCTCCTTCAGTACCCTGGGGTGGATGCCATCTGGGCCTGGTGCCTTGTCCACCCTCAGTGCCTTCAAACCCTCTCGAACTCTGCTCTCCATGATTTCCCCATCTGTCACCACTTTCTCCCCTGCTTCTGCCATTTCTCCCACCTTGGGTGTCACCCCCCTCTTCTCTTTAGTAAATACTGAGCAGAAGTACTTATTTAGTGCTTCCTCCTTATCGCACTCTGCTTCCACCCAACCCCCCTCCTTCCTAATCCTTACTATGTGGTCCTTACAGCTCCTTTTCTCCCTGATGTACTTAAAGATATCCTTCTCCCCATTCTTAATGCCTTGTGCCAGCCTGAGTTCCGTAGATGCTTTGTCTTCCCTTACTGCCCTTGTCACCTCCTTCGATTCTGTCAAGTACTCCTCCCTGTCCTCCCCCTCCCTGTTTTCTTGTACTTCCTAAAAGCAGCTCTTTTCCTCCTTACCTTTTTCATGACCTCCTTGCTCAACCAGATCAGTTTCTAAGCCCTAGCCTTCTTGCTTTGGGCTTTGCAGCAGGTTTTGGTTGCCTCCACTATCCCCAGCTTTATGAGCTCCCACCTCTGGTCAGTGTCCATACCAGACTGAATTCTGGCCAGGTACCCTTTTACCACTTCCCCCATCCTCCCAAAGTCAGCCTTCCTGAAGTCCAGCACTATTGTGCCAGATTCCACTCCTTCCATGCCCATATCCGTGAGTCATACTGAGTGGTGGTCACTACCTGACAGCGGTTCCTCCACTGTAAGTTCTCTCACAAAGTCCCCATTTGCCAGCACAAGGTCAAGGGTATTTCCTAACCTGGTTGGTTCACTGATCATTTGTAACAGGAAGCTGTCCTGGAAGGCATCCAGCAGTACCTGCTCCCTTCTGTTCCTGGTTGTTGGGGTGCTCCAGTCCACTCCTGGCATGTTGAAGTCCCCCACAATCACCACACTACCCTTCTGCAGGTCCTCCTGATCTGTCCCACTAGTTCCTGCTAACTCCTCCATCTGAGATGGTGGCCTGTACACCAATCCCATTCTAAGAATCCTATTCTTGGAATCCTGGATTTGCATCCAAAGTGACTCCGTACTACCCTCCTCCTCCTCCTCCTCACTTACATACTTCAGTCCTTCCTTCACATATAGTGCCACCTCCCTCCTTTCCTAATCACTCTGTCCCTATGAAATAATCTGTACCCTGGTACAGACAGGTCCAAGTCATTGTATTGGGTGGCCCATGTTTCCATGATGACTGTAATGTCCACCTCTCCCTCTGCCATGAGAACCTGTAACTCTGCAGTTTTCCTCCCAAGGCTCCTAGCATTAAGGGTAACCACCTTCCACCCTCTCCACCATCCTGCCCTCCTTTTCTAGCATCACCAACAGTGCCCACCATTTGTCCTTTGTTCACTGTTATGGGGGTAGCTCTTATGGTTTCCCAACCTGTGGTCTCTGCATATCTCTTCCCTAACTGCCACCCCCACTCCTAGTTTAAATTCCCAACTTCCTCTATGTACTCCTCCATCCTCTGTTTCAACACTTTCTTCCTCTTCACTCAAATGTAGTCTGTCCTTGGCATAGAGACTACTGTCCTCCCAGGTCCTCCACCCCCCAACAGCTCAAACCCCTTAACGCTTGCCAGGTTCTTAGCCATCCGTTAAATTCCTCTATTCTCAGCTTTCTTGTTGTGTTTGCCTTTGGCACTGGAAGTATCTCTAAAAAAGTTACTGATTTTCCTGCCCCCTCACATAATTGTACTAGTTCCTCAAACCTCCTCTGGACTGTATCTACTGTCTTGTCAGCCAGGTCGTTTGTCCCAAGATGTATAATTAAATGAGGCTTGTCCCTACCCCTTCTAGCATATTTCAGAACAGACTGTCCCACCCTTTCCACTGTCATTCCTGACATGGCCTCCACCCAAATGCAACTATGCCTCTCCCCCTTGCTACCCCACCTAACTCCTCTTAGTATTGAGTCGCCCAGCACTAAGATTCCACCCCTCTTACAACCTGCTTGCTTCCATTCATATCCCTCTCTCATTTCCAGTTCCTCTTCTTCCTCCTGCACATTATTTCCCCCTTTTACCCCTGTTGCAATTCTCCCAGCAGAACTTCCCACCGCTCCAGTTTGGTCCAGGCATTTATCAATTACTCCTCTAATTTCATCATTTCCCTCCTCCACCTTCTTTCTTTCTAGCAGTGCACAACTATTTTCTGAAGGCCCTTCACAAATGCCCGCTCCCTCTCTCTTCATAGTAACCTGTTCTCTCCTTTCCACTTCATGACTTTTGCCACTACTTTGCCTCCCCTCACAAGTCCCTATCTCCTCCTTCCATTTGTCTTTTGTCTCCTGACCTGGTTTCCCTGGCAATTGTTCTTCCTGGCCTGGGCCCCTTTGTCTCTGCTTCCCTTCTTCTGACCTTCTTCTCACCACTGTTGGCTTAAATCACCCTACCTCATCTCCCCTTCTTCCTCCCTCCAGTATTGGGCTAAACCCACCCCAATCTGCCTTGCCTGTCTTGGTTTCTCCTGCAGACCCTCAATCTCCTTTTTAAGTTTTTCTATGTGGTTGCACACTAAACATCCTCCCACACTCCAGGCAATTTTTAGAAAGATTGGTACACCGCAGTTGTTGCAGCTTACCACGCTACCCATTGCTGTCATTGCCCACCAGCAACCCCCCACCCTTCCAGATGCAGGATACCAAACACTCCCCAAGTCTCCCCTCTCCCTCCTCTATCAGTGCAAAACATTTTCTTTATTTCCCTTACCTCCTTTGTTGCACACATTTAGATATATTGAGCAACTGCTTTTATATTCCTATCCTTCCTATCACACTCAAAACAGACTTTAAGTAGCCATTACACAACCTTCTTCAAACTCCTACTCCTCCTTTCCCCAATGCAGTATCAATGTGAAGAAGTAATAATGAAAGCTCCTAGATTTGCATTTACTTCCCTTCCACTGAGAGAGCAGTCATCTCTTCACTTGCTGCTGTTCCTTTCCTGGATGTCTGCTTTTGCTATGACAGGTGCATATCCTTTGCCTGTTTGAGGAAGTGATGTCAGAACCCCTGGTATAAAGGAAATAATGGACCAAGGGTGGGATCAGCCCAAGTCTTCCAGAAACAATCAGATAGCTGAGGCCTCTGGTCAGACCATTAGCACCCTTCCCCCACTCTGCACTCAAACTTTGCAGCTAGTGAAGCCAGCAACAATGAATCACAATTCTACTCAAAGCCCCAAAATAAGTTGCTACCCAAAGAAGCAGGACTCTAATTCAACAGCTTCACCAACAACACATCAAAATAGGCTTGGAATTAGAAGATATATGTCTCCAATTCAAAGAAACAGACCCAGTTAAATCACACCAATTATGTTTTAAAACAGAAGAAAGAGGTCTGTACAAATGCAGCCTGCCACACAGTGAATCAAACAAATGAGCCCACTTATAGCTACCAAAACAGAATTCAAAATTCCAACAGCCCCAAACAACACCCTGCTAGCCCCGTAGTAGTAAGAAAGAAAAGAAATAACCTTCTACAGTAGAATCCACAAAACAATGTAAAACAACAAAAGCTACTGTACTGTAGATCTGATCTTGTCCCCCTTCTAGTTCCTTCTGAGAAGCCAAAGCACTGAGTTCCAAACTCTGTGATTTCCCTTGTGCTGCTTTCAGAATCAGAGTTCCAAACTCTTTGACTTCCCATGTGCTGCTTTCAAAATCAAACAGTCCCAAACTCTGTGATTTCCCTTGTGCTGCTTTCAAAATCAGACAGTCCCAAACTCTGTGATTTCCCTTGTGCTGCTTTCAAAATCAGACAGTTCCAAACTCTGTGACTTCTCTTGTGCTGCTTTCAAAAACAGACATTTCCAACCTCTGTGACTTCCCTTGTGCTGCTTTCAAAATCAAACAGTTCCAAACTCTGTGACTTCCCTTGTGCTGCTTTCAAAATCAGACAGTTCCAAGCTCTGTGACTTCCCTTGTGCTGCTTTCAAAATCAAACAGTTATAATCTGATATATCTGCAAATGTATTTATTAGAGCCATCAAAATGAGTATTTCCCTGATTGCATCTTGTATAAAAAGGAGAACATCATCTGCATATAATGATATGCTATGGCTTTTTCCTTTTACTGTTATTCCCTGTAGTTCTCCCTCCTGTCTAATCACTTGTGCCAGGAGTTCTATATTAATATCAAATAGGAGAGGTGAAAGAGGGTATCCCTGCCTTGTCCCTCTAGCCAATCTTATTTCCTGTGAGAATTGACCATTTGTTCTTATTACAGCAGCTGGGGATTCATAAATCAGTCTTATAGCATTTACAAATTTATTACCACAACCAAATGTTTGTAATGTTATAAACAAATATTCCCATCCCACTCTATTAAATGCTTTATGAGCGTCTAATGCAATTAGAGCTGAATTATTGTTGGTAGTAGAATTATTGTTGGTAGTAACTTCCATAATATTCAATGTTTGACAGATGTTGTCTGTTAATCTTCTCCCCGGAATAAATCCTGTCTGATCGGGGTGGATTATTTTCCCTATTACTTTGGATAACCTTTTGGCTAATATTCTTGTATATAGCTTATAATATGAGTTTAATAATGAAATGGGTCTATATGACCTGCATTTACTAGATGGTTTATCCTGTTTAAGGCCTAGAGGTCTATCAAGTTTGCTCGAATGTGCAGCTAGCAAAAGACCACAGAAAAAGCAGGGAAATTGACACAAAACAAGCATAATACAGCCATGTTCTCTCACCTACCTTCTTCGACTCACCTCCTGTCCTGTCCCACCCTCCCGTCTCCCCCCCTTTCACCTAAGATGCATCACCCTCAGGACCGCTAAGCATTACATTAAAAAAGCTATAATCCACTCCCACTACGGTAGTGACTCCTTGGAACTGAGGCTTCTCCAGCTCACCCTCCACAACGTACTCTACCCCCTCACTTATATTCTCAACCGCTGTCTCTGCCAAGGTAAATTCCCCTCCCTCTGGAAGTCTGCCTCCATTACCCCTATATTTAAGAGTGGGGACCGTACTGTCACCAATAACTGCCAGCTCATCTCTATCCTCCTCCCCCATCTAAAACACTGGAACGCATTGTCTATGATCAACTCACTGACCACCTTAACAAACATGATCTTCTCTGTAAACAGCAACATGGCTTCCACAAAGGGCACAGTACTACTATAGTCCTTCTGGAATTCACCACACACATCCACTCCGCATTAGACAAAGGCCACACCACTGGTACTGTATTTATTGACCTTACTAAGGCATTTGACACCATCAATCCCTCCCTCCCTTCTGCTAGTCACACTCTCCAACATTGGCTTCTCCCAGGATGCCCTGTGCTGGTTCACTGACTACTCATCGAATCAGTTCCAACAGGTCAAAATTGGCACTATCCTACCCAATAAGTTCCCAGTTCTCTCAGGGGTCCCTCAGGGGTCCATTCTTGGTCCCCTCCTCTTCAACCTTTACCTTAACTTCTTCCCCACCTCCTGCCCTGGCAACCTTCTGCTATACGTGGATGATGCAGTACTTTATGCATCCAGCCCTGACCCTCTTCATCTACACCTAACCCTCCAGTCCTCCTTCAGCAAAGAAGAACTGTGGTTCTCTGATCAAAGCCTTATACTAAACTACAAGAAGACCAAGTTCATGATCTTCTCCCACCCTCAGAGCTCTAAGAAGGAACTTTGCCCCCAGATTCTAACAGTGGACTGAACCCCTATTGAGAAAGTGGACTACTTTAAATACCTGGGCATCACCCTTGACCCGGCACTTAATTTCCACCAGCACATACATCACCTGTCCTATACCCTTAATGTCTGCCTCAGCCTGCTCTATTGGATTAAACACTGCCTTACTCCAGAGGCCCTCCAAATTGCTGTCTCATCCTCTATCCTCTCCCTCCTCGACTATGGCATTCTCATCTATAGTGCTGCCACCACCTCGGCCCTTAGTAGGCTCTGCCTCTCCCTCAACAAAACCTGTCACCTTGTACTGAACTGTGACTGTCTCACTCATACCTGCTCACTATATAACTCCACAAACTGGCTTAACTTAGACAACAGGATTAAATTCCACACTTGCCTTATGGCCAAAAAAATCACCCTTGGTCTTTTCCCCCCTGGTCTTCCCTCCTTAACCTATCTGACTAAAACCCAAAAAATAACCCGCAGCTGTAGCAAGAAACTCCATGCAGTTCCCCACTGTCAAACCTCCCAATTTCAAAGATCCTTCAGCTACGAGGCCCCCTCATGGATGAATGGCCTACCTAGCTCCATCACAAATGAAAATGCTATTGGCCTCTTAAAACCCATCTTAAGGGGCATCTCCAGTCCCCAAACAACTGTGATTGCCATTGATCCTGCTGTCACTCACTCCTCTGCCTACCATGACAATGGCCTCTCTCTGGCTTACCCTACCCACCCCCACCTCCCCTTTTTTCTCCTTACCACCAATTTTCGAGCATCTCTGTATAAATGCCTACATGCTCATCTGGCCTAAGTTTGTCTGATACTGATTGTGAACCTTTAACTGTATTTAATGGCATTATCACTGTGTAACTAGCTTGTCCTGTTTCCTGCATTGTATTTACCTTATTCCTGTTTTGACCCATTTATGTGACATGGCACCTTTGTAAATGAGTCTCTGACCCAAAGGTATTTTTCTGAATTCTGAATAAATAAATAAATAAATAAAAATAAGAGGAAACCCCCAGTCAGAGTTAATTCTGCATCCACTCCTGGAGAGAAATCTCAGCACAGGGGTCCTATGTACAGTAATAGATCTGAATGCCTGTGTTCATCCTTAAACTCAAAAAGCTTTTCAGCAGATGGCATTTTTAACATAGATATAGATATTTTTACACAGATGTGGCATACTGTTAATGGAGCCTACCGTGACATAACCGGGAAATATTTCTGACACATTCCTCTCAGGTGGTTAGAAAAGGTTAAATAATTTTAGAAAAACTGTTTGAGAAGTGGTCCGTATGGTTGTTTGAATTCCTGAATATTTCAAGGTCCAGCACTTACTGTATATGCTGGTATCAATCTAGTGTGTGGCTGTGGAACAATACCATTAGAAGAAAAAAACATATTGTACTTGTAAGTAACTGTATCTTTTACCTTTATAACATAAATATTGTACAAATAACAGGTATTTCAACAGTAGCCCTATCATAGCATTTATCTCTATAGTAGCCCCATCATAACTAGGGTAGAGGACTGGGAGGGTATTGGAGTAACGGTTTATAGACTTTTACAGTGAATTTCCTTACTTTCTGAAAAATTCATAAAATAACTGACATCTGTAGCAGCAGACACATTAGGCAGAGGCATGGACCTGTAACCGTCTCTGAACAGGGTCATATGGCCCCTACATGAAGCAGCTGACTCATCAGAGACAGCACTGGACTCATGGTGCTTTGCACAGAGACCTTTAAGTAAGTAAGTAAATAAAATTTTATTTTTTAAGCACTTTTCAAATCCAAAGTGCTATACAAATTTAAAAACATTAATTTAAAACAATTATAATTAATTAACATTAATAAAATAATTCTCCATATGCTTTTTGAAACAAAAATGTTTTTAGCGCTGGCCCCTACATGAAGCAGCAGACTCATCAGAGACAGCACTGGACTCATGGTGCTTTGCACAGAGACTTGTGGGTCCTACATGAAGCAACAGACACATAGGGACTAGCTCTGGGTCTGTAGTGGGCATTGTGCAGAGACCTGTGGTCCTAGATGAAGCAACAGACACGTGGGGAATTCATAGCTCAGGATCTACAGCATGCTTTGCACAGGACCCTCTGGTTCCCAAGTAAAGCAGTAATCCCATCAACCAAGTTGTGAAGGTTGCCATTTGAGTGGACATGAAGAGGTGGTAATTGACCCATCCCGAAAATTTAGGCTTAAAAAATGTGAAGAAATGTGAAAGTTATGGGTGATAGAAAAACCTGTGATAAAAACTAAGCTCCAGAAATTCAGAGTTCGTGTTTTTAGTGACTAGGGCCCAGATATTCAAAAGGGTTGCGCCATGCTCAACAGGGTTGCGCATGCGCAAGTCCAAAATGCGCCATTCTGTGATATTCAGCAGGAGGCAGTTACGCCACTGGCAACAGGTTGCGCAAGAGAGCAATGCAAATGAATGCATGCTCAACAGGAGGGGGAGGATCCATGCATAACCTGCGCAACCCGATATTCAGTCGGGTTGCCAGGATATTCATGCACCCAACCTGCGCCGCACAAGCTTGAGCCAAAAAGGCTTAAGTTGAGGGGCCACCCACAGGTGAGCTGCTGCATTGCAGGGCACAACACAGCAGCTGCCATCCCTGGCTGGCCCCAACTCGGTCCCTGTGCCCCCCACCAGCCGATCAGCGGGCAGTACAGAGTACATGAACCCCACACATCTCCCACAGCCCGATCACGGGCAGAACACTACTGTCCCCCACACACTCTCCCACAGCCCGATCGCGGGCAGAACCTGTATAAACCCCCAGTGCCCGATCGCGGGCGATATAACCCTCCCCCAACCCGAATAACTCCCTGGTGGTCCAGTGGACCATAAAAGGCCCGTCCAGCGGGCAGAATGTCATGGCAACTCCCCAAACATCTCCCTGGTGTCTGGTGTCCCCCCCCACCCACAGCCCTCCACCGCTCCCCCGCGGCGGTGGCGGCAGCATCCACCGCCTGCCGCCCCCGCCCGCCAACTGACTGTCGGTAGGGGCTATGTCACCTTTTGAATATCAGAAATTTGAGCATGGTGCAATGGTACTTGCATACATAATTTAATGCTCAACTCTGGCAACTTCTTGGTGGCTAAGTTCACTGCATCCATCTTTAAGTGCTGTGGCTCGGGGGGTGATATTCAAGGAGTTGCTCAACAGCTAACTCCTTTGAATATCACCCCGGCCACACCCCTGCGCAACTATTTTGAGCAGCGCAGGGGCTTACGCCTCAGACTGGCGCAGTTTGAATATCTGGGCCTAAGTGTTTTTTGGGGTGTGGAAGCACATTGTTTCAATCAGCAGTAACTGTCATTTTTTTTTACATTTCTTATTAAAATTCGAGGGACAGGGTAATTATCACCCACATACACATAACCATGCACCCTTCCAGACATCTATGAAGCCTTAATAGGGCACCAACTAGGGTTGCCACCCCTCCCAGGGTCCATCCCCTGGAGTTAGTATATAGAAAGAGGGGAGGTGTGACAGTCCCCACAAAAAGAGGTGCCAGAGACCTCAAAACATGGTGCCCTAATGACTGGGCGTGCTGACGCCAGTGCCCTAAATTGGTGGAACCAACCATTCAATTTTGTTTTTTGAGTTTGGCCTAGAAATATGTTTTTGTGGACAACAAATTGTGCATGTGCCATGGGGATTAAGTTTGTAGTCACTTTTCTACCCACAAGGACCACACTGCACTGCAACAGAAGACAGCAATTAACTTAGTTGGAGGGAGGGCTCTGTATACTGCCCACTGTCACTTCCCCAGAGGATGCCTAGGCAGAGGCCGAGTGGTTAGACCTTGACAGACTCCTGAAGGGTGGGGATGCTGGGTAGGGTACACACTCCTCAGCCTGTACCACTACAAAATTCCTTTGCTGTGCTGGTGGGATGGGGCAACCAGGAGGAGGCACCCACTGAAGTGAGAAGGGAGGACATGGGGGTCCTCAGAAGAGGAGGCCCCATGGAGGGAGGAAGAAGCCTCCAGCTGAGGAGGAAGCAGCTGCTGGTGGAGGACTCTATCATTGGAGGGACACACTTGGGAATGGGAGGTGGAAGGCAGAGGGAGGTGAAGTGCCTCCCTGGTGATTCAGTATGGAGGTATGGGGAGCATATCCAGAAGACCCTTATGGTGGCAGAAGATGGGAAGGAGCTAGATTTCACAAATGACCTGGCAAGGGATAGAACAGAGGTAGTTCCAGGTAATTTCAGGGAGCAAGAGAGAGACCTTAAGCAGGTAGCATGCACGGTGGTGATTGCCAGGGTGTTACCTGTGTACATCCGGTGACAGGAAAGAGCACTTTGGACTAGAGCTTTAACAACTGGTTGAAAGCATGGTGCATGGAGGAGGGTTTCAGATAAACTGGGGACTGGGGACAGCCTGGGAGGATATGGGCCTCTAAAATGGAGATGGCCTGCATCCTTCCAGGAGGGGACCACAGTCCTTATCTGGAGATTTAAATGTTACATGGATGAGCATTTAAACTAGCCAGGGGGGTCTGTTATAACTACCAAGAGAGCCAAAAATTGCCCCCTGCCACATGATGAAGAAACAAGGAGGGAGGGCCCAAGGGGAGGAAGCTCCCCAGGGCAGGGGTGTAAGAAGAAAGAAGTGGTGACAAGGCAGGGTACAATGGGTGTATAATTAAAGAATGAATGAATGCTTTATTTACAAAAAAGGAGCCTTTCCAAAACCAAGGTGCCTGTACAATAAAACCACACACATTTTTAAAATAACCAAGTAAAATTAAAACTAATAAATACAATAGCGTCTTTAGTAATTGGATAATGCTAGGCTAAAAAGATAGGTTTTCAGAGCAGCTTTAAAACTTTAGACAGTCGGGCAATCTCGTACCCGATGAGGTAGAGAATTCCACAGGGTCGGGACCACAAAACTAAATGCTCTTGTCCCAGATGTTTGTAAACAAACCCTGTGAATCTCTAGCAATCCCTCATTGGTGGATTGGAGAGGGCAGAAGGGACAGTAGGGATGAAGGAGATCTTTCAGGTAACTGGGTCCCTGATCGTGTGTGGCCTTGTAGGTTTGCAAAGCAACCTTGAAGGTGATCCGCCGTATTGGCAGCCAGTGCAGTCTGCAGAGCTCAGGCATTGTATGACTGGTTCTAGAGGTACCAGTCAAAAGCCTGGCTGCCGCATTCTTCACTAGCTGCAAGCAGCAGATATCAACCCCCGGTAGCCCTAGGTAAAGGGCATTGCAGTAGTCAAGGTGGGAGGTAACAAAAGCATGGACCAATGTTGGAACATCATCGGAAAGAACCAGGTGTTTTACCCAGGCGATATTCCTCAGATGGTAAAAAGATGTTTTAACGGTTGCCGACACCTGCAATTTTAGGGTCAGGCAGTTGCCAAACATATTGCCCAGGTTCCACACCCGGTCTGAGGTAGTTAGCTGGACACTTCCAAGCCATAGACCCAAAGGAGAACTCACCAACACACCCACCTCTCGACGACCTGGGTCCACAATCAACACCTCAGTTTTTTCTGGGTTTAACCGCAGCTAGCTCACATTCATCCAGTCCTGGATCTCAGCTAGACAGCTGTTAAAGACCAAGACAGCAACATCCTGACCAGGCACAAAGGACATGTACAGCTGAGTATCATCTGCATAGCAGTGAAAACTCAAGCATACTGCCTAATAATCCTTCCCAATAGCAGCATGTACACTGCAAACAACATGGGCGCTAAGATGGATCCCTGCGGCACCCCACAGGATAGGGAGAATGGAGCTGAGGGAAAAAAAAACTCCACCCTCTGAGTCCTACCCTTGAGAAATGATTGAAACCATTTGAAGACTGATCCCAAAAGTCTACAGATGAGACGCAGGCGATCCAATAGAACGCCATGGTCCACGGTGTCAAATGTCATAGAGAGATCTAGAAGGACCAAGATGGAACGGGTCTTTTGATCTCTCGCTATTAGGAGGTTATTTAGTACCCGGACAAGGACTGTCTTGGTACTATGTCTCTTCCTAAATCTGAACTGGAGAGAATCATAAATATTGTGGCTGGTCAAATGGTCATCCAGCTGTAAAGCCACCACCTTTTCAATAACCTTATCCACAAAGGGTAGGTTAGAGACAGGTCTGTAATTAGCCAGATAGTCTGGGTTCAAGGATGGCTTCTTAAGAAGGGGCTGAACCACTGCCTACTTCAGGGGATCTGGAAAGATCACCCTATCCAAGGAAATCCAGACTACCTCAGCAAGGACCAGACCGATACTATCCACACAGCCTACTAAAAGGCACGTGGGGCCTGGGTCCAAACTGTGGTTGGTGGGATGCAATGACTGGATAACCATCAAAATATCACTGATTATGGGCTGGCCAAAGTCACACCACACAGATTGGGTGTCTTCCGTCTCCTACCGACCACCGCTATTCCCTTGAGAGGGGGTCAGGCGGATGCTGGACCTGATAGTGGCAACCTTATCCGCGAAGAATTGAGCACTCTCTTCACAATGCTCTTGTGGAAAAGCATTTCCAGGCTGAAGACAGAGTGGATTGCACAGTCTGTCCATGGTCCAGAAAAGCTGGGCTGGTCGATTCTGCACAGTAGCAATTTCCCTGGACAGGAATTCTGCCTTCTTATGGGTAACTGCTGATTGATAGACCGAATAATGGTTTCATCAAACTATGTCACACACTGGGCCCGACCTCCACCAGCACCTCTCTAACCTTTATCCCACTCTCCTCAACTCCCTCAAGGCCTCATTGAACCAGGGAGACCTTGGGCAAAGAGTGAGGGGGTGAACACGAACAGGAGCAATTGAATCCAGGGCCTCCATCACTGTCTTGTTATAGGCTAGTTCCAGCTCTCCTGGATCCGTGCATTCATTCGGCATACCCGATAGGTCCAACACCACCATCAGGCCATGGGGTAACACACCCCTCAAAGAAGAGAAGAGTAAAAGAGACAGGAAACAGAGAAAGTAATAAGGGAAGAGGAGAATCGGGGGAGCTTCTTGGTGTAGCATAGGCAGGACGGGGAGGAGAAAGCAAGAAAGAAGACAGGGAGGAAGTAAAGTATGGAGAGCCATGTGTGCCAATGCAAGGAGTCTGGGAAATAAAATTCTGGACCAGGAGGCCATCATGGAGGAGGCTAGTCTGGATTTGGTGAACATAATGGTGCATTAACAGTTATGACTGAGGTATGGCCAGACCAGGGCGCTCTCTGCTCAGGAGTGACAGGGAAGAGAGGCGGGGAGGAGTAGTTGCACTACATGTGAGGGATGGAATCAAGGCTATTGAAATACAGTGTCACCTAAGGAAAAAGGAAGGACTGGAGGTGCTGTGGGTCATCCTTGAGACAGGAGCTTGGGCCGCTATCTATACAAGGGTTGTATACAGACCTCCAGTATAGGGAGAGGAGTTGGATGAGGCACTTGGGGGAAGACATCATCAGGATGGCAAGTAAGTGGGAGGTGCTGCTAGTTGCAAAAAACTGCATAAGTGCACAAGTTAGGATTTTATAGCAACAAAAGTAAGTATATGTGATGTTAGGGTTTTTTGAACCCACCCCCATGCACCACCCCATGAACTCCACTGAACTGTATGCCAAAGCAAATCCAGATTTCAAACATATGTTGTAATGTCATAAATAAATAACATAGTACGAAGAATGCAGTTATGCCCGGTGGTGAACACTGCACTGCCGCTACTGTAAGACACTCCCGATGCCTGATTCAGGTCTGGTGCAGTTTGTGCGATCATGCAATTAATTGATGGTTTGTGAGTGGCCCATAGGGCCCCTTCCAAAGGTAGTCATATTTCTGGCACATTTTATGTGACCATGGAGAATAGTTTTTGTGACCATGCAACTGTTTCTAAGGAACCCAAAGAACCACTTGTGAAGTCTGTTGTCGGTCTTGTGCACTTTGTGTGACCACGAAACTGCTTCGGTTGTGGCCCGGAAGGCAACTCTCATAGTCTGCTGTAAGTGTGGTGCACTTGGTTTAACCATGCAGCTACTTTGACTATGAAGTCCACTGTAGGTATGGTGCATTTTGTGTTATCACACACACACACACACAGTGACTCAGCATTATACTCTGCAACCTTGTGTCTCAAAGCATATGACAGCAGGGTTCATCATGAGGTGTAACTGTAAACATATGATGGAAATTTGGCTTTGCCATTTTATTTGGTGGCATTCTTGTGAGTAGTGCATGAGGATGGACAGAATTAGGGTTCACAAGAACACTTATGCAGAATTATGCAGCATGTTTCAACAGTCCAGTTCACACTACCATTTTCGCTAAATAATGCCATTGTATAAGGGACATATGCCATGGACTGCTTCAAAATGAATGATTTATTTTTAGTTTCAGGATTTGACCTCTGTAGACTTCACTCATGACTATGCCACTTATGAGGTCAATACAGGCCAAAACCTGACACTCAAAATAAATCCTTTAACCCCAGAGGCGTATGTATATCCTACAAACGCAGATAAATATAAGGGATATGACATGGGCTGGTTTAAGGTATTGGCCTGTTGATAACTTATGAGTGGCAAAACTACACGTGAGATAGCAATAAACCAAAACCCTCAAATGATAATAAAAATGATATCTGAAGTCAGCCCTTAGCATTCTGGATTTATATGGTTCCACCCTCAGAATGCACCAGCATTAGAGTGCCGAGTCACTACAGTGCAAAATGGAAATGTCACCAACTACTCTTTTTGTCAGGGATTGTGCCCCCATGCCCTCCCTAGTGGGGGACTGTGCCCCTCACATTTATAGATTCTATGGTCTGACTCAAAATATGAAATTTATCATCAAATGTAGGGAGTCAAGACCATATCTCATGAATAGAAGAGCCACGAGCAAGTTATGAAAGTCCTGCCTACTCACAAATGATGTTAAATTGCCTGTTTTGAGTCAGTCTATTGTATATTCAATATATACAATAGAGTGTATGAGCTATAGTTTCTAAATCTGCAGTTTGTTCGATGGTATTGCTGTTTTTCTTTGATTTTGACAGCTGGCTTCAGCACTATAATAGGCATTGTGATGTCATCAGCATTGTGAAAGCTGTTCTCTGATTGGTTTAATATTCTACTTTGGTGATAGTAACCTTAAAATAGCCACTGTAACAACAGTAACAACAACATATTTTTGATATGTTGCTGTTACTGAAGTCACTAGCCAAGATATATTTTATATCATCATTTTTACTCCCACTCCTGTTGCATATATAGATATTGCATAGTGGTGTGGTAGTGCCACCATAGTTATGGTTGAGCAGGTACATCTATGTTAAACCCCTATTTTTAGTCTTTTATAATTCAGCCAGTTTGAAATCTAGGTATGTGATATATGGCACAGATATCCATTATTCAGAACTAGCCAAACTTGGTAAATGCTGGTTGAAACATTTTTGGATTATTGATTCTACAAAATACATGCAATTCAATGGGCCTACACAACCAGAGTAGTGATATGCTTGTGCAACTATAATAACTGTTTGGCCATTTGCTCTCTCTATTCCAAGGGGAATTACCACCCTGTAGGGGTACTGAAGGCACGGAACCCTCAAAGAGGGTTCCACCCCCAGAGGTGCCGTGGGAGTGATTCCCTTGGCTAAAGTTACCTAGGAAGGAGCCCCAAAAAGAGTATTGGGCAGTAAATGTTGACTTCGAGGTTGAGAGCAGATTGACAGCAACAAGACAACTTGAAGAAACACAAATAAGATGCACAGGTTGTCAGGACTGCACTGATGAAATGGATTGCAGTCATGATGTCAGGGGGCTTACTAAGGAGAGAAGGAATGGTGAATAGGGCCACAATCCATCTCCATCCAATAGTGAACCTACCTAAGAAAACTAGAGAATATACTGTTAACAACTAACTAAATATTTTGACCTTTGGCACTGAGGAGAGGAAAAGTGCACTTTGTAAGAGGAGGAAACCTCTGCGGATCCAAGGCCTAGGTTGCCTTCCCTCCAGGCATGGGACACTTTTTAGTGACAGCTTGGTTACTGCAATTTAGAGACCTAATTCAGGGGAGAGGAAAATATTCCAATTTGGAGGAAGGCTCTCGCTATATCCCTGTAATGGAAAATGCCATGAAGAATCTGTGAGAGAACTCTGCAGCAAAGGGAGAATGCCACTCGGGACACATTCTCCCCAAGGCAGGAGGAGGAGAGCAACAACTGATGAAAGGCACTCACCTAGCCCCAATGAGGGAGGCCTAAGATGAAGCTGAGCATTTGAGATGCAGGAAAGGGGAGGTCATGGAGACCTGGTGAACCATAGCTAGTTGCAGGGAGAATTGCTTTTGAAGGTGCTACCAACTTGATCTGTACAGCTAAAGGAGCTTCCGTGGGCTTGAAGGGCCAATCCTTTGGCAGCTGAAGTCTTAAATTCTGCATCAAGTGGTGCACCATATGACTGCATGGTAAAGCTCCTCCCGGAGTGAGGACATTCCCACTATAGGCCAGATGAGAAGGACCCCACCGTGAGTTTCACATGCTCAAGATGCGGACTTCTCGGGTGCAGAGTGAGATTGTCAGCTACAGGGTGAGCCCTGAGCCATGTGATAAATGGTCATGGTTGTCATGCCTCCAACTTATGAATGAGACTGAGAACATGAATCAACTTGAAGTGCTAGATACAGTAGGAGGAGGCCAGGCAAAGCCAGTGGTTGAAGATTAGATAGCAGGTTATTGATGAGGAGGCCGGGCAAAGTCAGTGGCTGTAGATTAGATAGCAGGTTAGTGATTAGGAGGCTGGGCAAAGCCAGTGGCCTGAGTGAGATAGGAAGCTGCAGTATGAGCCAGCAGTCAGAGGTTTAATAGTAATAGCAGCGAATGCAAGGCAAGCCAACCAATTCCATTAAGGAAGCCAAATTAATGGTGCTATAAGGTGAGTGTTTAGGTAGTGAGAGGCTGCGATGCCAGTAATTTAATCAATGAGGTTTAGCGTAATTGAATCAATGAGGTCTGCAGTTGGTTGCTATTGTTTCAGCATGAATAGTGAATTGATATGATTGGCATGAATACCTTAAATGCCATTAAGGTAGAATTGGGTTATCGCAGTAAGGAGCATTTGCAAAACAGAAATAGAATGCATGAATAACATAAAAGTCACGTAGGCTGCAAAGTTAATGTATTTATGCATGGGTAGCTGAAAAGCCATGTAGGCAAAGGAGCAAGGCAAAATCATATAGCTTACATAAAAGTATGCTCCTGCAAACTGGAGCCATGATGCCCTACTGTGACATCGCAGTTCTCCACCATGGGAATAGCAAGGAGCCACAAGCTGATCATCATCATCATGAGACCAAAGAGCAATTGCAGTGTTGGTAGGGCAGAAATCCCCAAAACAGGCACCTTTACTGCCAAACAACTGATTTTAATGACTGAAATTTCAGTATATATAATAATTAGAAATGTACTGTTTAAATCTCAGCAGCTGTAAGCCTGGCTAACGTGCCTTGGATTGAGTACATAGGTAAGTAAGGAGAGTTTGAGTTATGAGCACAATGCATACGAGTCCTGCATGTAGAACTAGAAGAACATTAAATGTATGACAGAATTAATTCGGATGATAGATGGGAGTGAATGAAGAGCAGAGCTGTTGAACAAACATAGCACAATAAGGAGTGGCAACTAGGTGAGAGGAGGAGGAGGATGAAGCCTGGACCAGGTGCAAACCATGAAGGTGGATAAGCACAGGAGACAACATAGGCAGGAAAGCAGCAGTTTGAGTAGAAGCATACAGATAACATTGTAGATGAACTGAGGGTTTGCAAAAATCTGGTGAGGAAGTGGGATCTTGAAGAGCACAAAGTGCAGGATTAGCACAATATAGACAAAGGGCAACAGGATGCTAGGAAAAATAGACAGCCCCCCCAAAAAAAAGAGAAAATGCAAAACAAAAAAAAAACACAAACACAGGAGAACAGAAAAACAAGCAAGATAAAGAAGCACACAGCAGCCAGAGGTGAAACAAATACTAACCAAAAGTAGGAGAAACACATGAACAGAACCCAGTACCAAACCAAGCAGAGCCCAAAGCACAAGCAACACAGGGGAGGGGGCAAGCCACAGCAGGCCCCAAGAGAGAATGCAGAGACTGACAGAGCCTCCAGCCAGCAAAGAAAAAGTGCTTCAGCATCGGATAGGTTTAACATAGGAATTACTACTAAGTAGTTGTTATCCTGCTTGGTTAGCTTGCTGCCTTATTCATAATGATATAAGTAGAAGTTAGGGTAGGGAGGGGGGATGGTTTGGGGTGGTTTCTCCCCCCCTTTTTTTTCTTTTCTCTTCCTTGGCTTATTAAGGGGGTTGGAGGTGGCTGGCAGAGGGATAGTTAGATTGTGTTATTTGAGCCAATGTAACCCTAAGGCTCCTGTTAATTTTCCTTGTATCAAGTTGATTCTGTACAACTCCTTGTACTACCTCTGTATATGGATACAAATTAATAAAGTACATTAAATTTAAAAAAAAAGAAAAAGTGCTTCAGAAGGAGGCTGGGAGGAACTGCATATATAGCTTAGGAAGGTGGCATGGCTGGTTGCTCACCCCATTGAACTACAGGCATAGCCTTTCAGTTATTGAAATTCACACTTTTTTCCCCCTAATTTATAACTCAAAACAGGTTGATATTTGAAACCTGAAATTTACAGGTTTGTTAGATCCTGTTCTAAATGTGGTTATTTTGGTGTTTGAGAAATAAAATATACAATAGTTTAAAAAAATATTTTAATGTCAAAGTTGTGCTGCTGCACATTTGCAGTACAACTGGACCAGAATTTTTTCAAAAGCTGTTTTCTGTTTTCACAAGTACATGAGTAGAAATATTTCACAGATAGTGTTGGAAAAAAAGATTTGCAAAAGTATATCACATTGTTTGACAAAAACTTTACTTTTGCAGCAACATGGAAAACATTTTCTGATGAATGTGGATGTGTATTTATGGTGACATTTGACTCATGAAATGTGACATGTCTGAACAAGTAACACTGAACAATGGAGCAATTCAGTGTTTTTTTGTATTAAAATAAACAGCATGTAAGTTGTAAGTAGTTGAAAAAATGAAGTAAGTTCATGTGTACAATTACAAAGAAAATAGTGAGCAGATACTGATAGACAAAAAAAGTTTTACAGAATATATTGCAGATAATGTTATACAAAACGGTTACATTTTTAAATGATTGTGTTATTTCATGGCGGTTTACCACTAACTTCAACACTGCCATTCCAAACAAAGAAAAATACATATATGTAAAAAGATGAAGTCAAATGTGGGGCAACACTGGTGCTGCATAGCATGATCATTCAAATACTGAGAAACGCAATGAAAAAGATTCATCAAGGCTCATGGGACTTTTTACCCTAACATTACATTTCTGGATTTTCCCTGCATTTGACTTTCAGCTCTAACAGATGCATTGGGATAGTGTTTCGCAGTGATGGAACATTAGACAACTTTCTCAGAGTTACAATATATGGAAGCAGTGTTTGTGGGTTTCAAACCTAAAGACTGCTCGGTCTCCACATTCACTGAAGTGCATTATGAAAATAGAAAATAATGGGAGAATGGATATTTGTAACATCTGATCAAAAGAAAATGTAAACTTTTTTATCAATCACTGGTAAATACAGTAAGGCCTAATGATTAAAACATCAGCTGTAATGTTTTAAGTTCTATTTACATGATATGAATCTAGTTTAATCATTTTGATTTATTTGCAGCCTGCATGCTGACACAACAGTTTGGGCTCAATTTTCAGTCACAGATTTTTGGGACAGAAAATGATGCACAGAATGCATAGAGTTGTATTGACTAAAATATTTTCTATACCAAAATATGAAGATGTCAAAATTCTCTGTTGCTGTGTCCCTTGTTGATCTCCCCAGTAGTCCAGTGGGCCCCAACACAAACCCCAGTGTCTTGTTGTCCAGGGTAGTCCAGTTGTTTCCTCAGCCCCATTCCCATGCTTGCATGCAGTTTTTATGTTGCTTGCATGCATGTGCAAGAAACATAGTGCCATCAACGGAGATTTCGGAGGTGTGTCACCTCCTTCTCCAATTCAGTCAGTGTACTGACAGGCGCGGCCCCTGTAAGCTAATGCATTTTGGAGCTGTCTATGACAGCTCCAAGAAATGCAGTAACTCTGATTGAAAGAGAACTACGGCTTCAGTGAGCACCTATAAGAGCGTAGCTCCCCAGCAGCGTGCGGCGCCCCACGCACTGTGCAGCCGACAAGGTGCCCAATCCCCATCGGCTGAGCTAAATCCCCTCCCCTCAAGTACTAGTTGCCACGCTGGAGCCCACCCAAGCGTGGCAAATCACTTTGCCGGCAGGGGTGCCCAATCCCCGTCGGCTGAGCGCCCCCGTCCTTTTGCCATGCGGGGAGCCCACCCCAGCGTGGCAACAATTATGGCCGACAGGGTGCCCAATCCCCGTCAGCTGAACCGCCCCCAATGTCCTCGTGCCACGCTGAGGCCCACCCAGCGTGGCAAAGATCCCACATCATCTTTTTTTTTTAAACCTGAAAAGCCAGCGGTCAGCGCTCTCCCAACCCCCTCCCACAACCGCGCCCTCACTGCGCAGACCAGCCCCCACACCCCCACCCCATACTTACCTCCGGACTCCGCGCGATGATCTTGGTGGACAGGGAACAAGTCTGCACTCTTCAAAGCCGACTGCGAACTGAGGAAATACTGGTAAGCTGTATAATGGGCTACAGAGGGGGGTTTCAACTTTGTCGCATATCTCAGGCATTTTTGGGAATTGTTGCACCAAATTTTCAACATGGGGTTTTTGGGACCCCTTCTCATGAATGATGTCACTGTCATGGCATTAGTCGGGCCCGAAGGGTGATTTCACGCAGTGACTGCAAAATCACCCTTTGGGCCTGGGCTCACCATGACAGTGATATCATTCATGAGAAGAGTCCCAAAACTCCATGTTGAATCTGGTGTAAAATTCAAAAAATGACTATTTCTGGCGTCCGTTGCACAGTTCCTACGCAGAGCTCATAAGTTCATGAAATTTCAATATTTTCACTCCAGATTTTCAACATTGCCATTTTACCACACCTTCTTATGAGCAGTATAGCTGTCATTTTTCACATCTCACCCAAAATGTGTTTCCATCCGTATGGCGCCAGAATAGTGGCCGGTCGGTGTAATGAGAATCAATGTACAGGACAAATTAAGAAAATCACAGTGACACTGTTCATGAGCAGAGGTCTTAAAATGGCTATGTTGAAAATTTGGTGAAAAAATTCCTTAAAATGACCGTTTTACGAGCTTGCGTTGTACATTTCCTACGCACGGTCGTAAGTTTGTGAATTTTCAATATTTTCACTCCAGATTTTCAACTTTGCCATTTTACCACACCTCCTTATCAGCAGTGCAGCTGTCATTTTTCACATCCTGCTCAAAACATGCTTCCGCCCATGTAGCGCACAACGGCACAGTTGGTGTGCGAACCCAGTGTATGGGACACATTAAGAAAATCACAGTGTCACTGTTCATGAGCAGAGGTCTTAAAATGGCTATGTTGAAAATTTGGTGAAAAAATTCCTAAAAATGACTGTTTTACAAGCATGCATTGCGCAGTTCCTACGCACGCTCGTAAGTTTGCAAATTTTCAATATTTGCACTCCAATGACTTCCAAATACCTAAACAGCACATAGAAGCAAGCAACATTCGGCATTGACAAATGCTTGTTTATGTAGCAACAGAATATTCCCAGTCCCCCAATGTCTGTGTGCACCTGAGCAGCACTCTGATGGCCCTGTACTGCCAGCTTTCATAGGCAATAATTAGGCACCACTGCAAAAGTGCTGCAGTGGGTACTGCACACTTTAACAATCTGTCAACGTTAATGGCATTGTGCCACTTACATACCAACTAGGCCCACTTCTGTACACAAGTACACTTTGAATTGTACTGGCATGGAAAGTCCCCATGATCACTGTCAGCATAGCTTGAGAGAGTGCAACAAAGAGGCTGTCTTAAAATTGGGTTGCATTGATTTTGTGACAGTCCCTTGTGATTGAGAACTGGGCTCACTGTTTAGTGTAGATGTAGCCCACATACTGCTGATGCTCCCCATCATGACCTATAGAGAGAGAGAGAGAGAGAAGGAAGGAAGAAAGGAAGGAAGGAAGGAAGGAAGGAAGGACCAACCGACCCATGGATTATGGCACCTAATAGCTAAGTGGCATAGCAACTCAGTTTAGAATTGAAATGACATCCGAGGCATACAGTATCTCTGTTTCATAAATTGTCTCACTTTACAGAAGCCATTAAAAAAGCACTGCTGTGGGGAGATTACCACAATACTGCAGTCCTTGTGCTGTTAGCATTTCTAGCTGATATATGTGGCATTTTGTGCAGATATGTGATGTGAATCTGAACCAAATCCTATTTTACAGATGATGATGGGCATTATACAGATGGGATTACAGTGGAATTCGCAACTGTTAACATCAGTAGTCTAACTTCTGATTCAGAGAGGATACGACAGGTAAGATCAGGATTGTGCCCCTCTGGCTGGAAAAGTTAAATTAACACTTAGGCAGAAGTTGGAATATGTCTTCTTAACAGATGTCTTATTTCCATTTAAAAGAACAGAAAAAGGGATTTTTATCTTGTCTAATTGAATGGTTCATACACCAAAAAAACGCAAGCTGCTGGAAGAAACCCTTTAAACTATGCTACAGCTGGTTGGTATGCTGTAGTGACTGCTCATATGATACAAACACAGCCTTATGTGTGATTTTTTGTTATTTGTTTACTGTATGTGGTTATCATTATTATTAGGGTTGGAGAAACACATGCTTTGCAACAATTATCCTCATTAATAAAACTGAAGCTCTCATTACATTATTCATGGAATAGCAGTCCCTTCACATTATGGAAACAGTACCTACGGTAAAACTGCATCCATTCCTGCTCAGTGGCATATTGCTTTATCTAAAATTTTATGTTTGTAGGTTGAACAACTACCACGAGGGATCTAAAAATCCTTTCTTAAAAGGGGAGCATTTATGAACAGTGACCATGGTAGTTTAAAAATCCAGGAAACACTCTTTTAAAGGAGGTATTTGGCTCATATGTAGCTGACAGCAGTAACAAGATATTTATGTATCCTTTAAAATTGTTTTATCATGTAAGCACACAGACACACACACACACACACACACACACACACACACACACACACATAAAATTCCTCTACAGATGCAGCCTGGGGAGGGGAACAAGGTAACACGTCATCAACTAAGACAACAGTGTTGCAGGCAATTAACAGCAATACATAGTGTTAAAAATAACAAATTGTACAGGACTGGATATACATAACTAAGTCTGGTCAGTACTGATAACTACATTGCCACCATCATCATTCTAACACACAGGGAAGACTTGGATCATTTCAATTTATTTAAAAAAGGTTTGGATCCAAACAGCATTAGTTTGTGTTTATTTTTTTTTTTTTTTGGTGGTGTTAAGAGGAAGACTAGCTTGAGTAAACCAGTTGTGGACCTCTTGAAAATCATTATTCAAATGAATGGAGATCTAGCCCAGGGATTTTGAATTAGAACAAGTAATCAAGTTATTAGCATATAGAAAGGTTTTTGAATGGGTACAGGAATAAGACAGAAAATTCATGAATATGGAAAAGAGCGGGGATCTAAAATCAAGCCCTTGGGGATACCACAAGGCCAAAGCAAAACAATTAGACATAGTGTTGCTTTTACAGTCTCTTGATGGGACTTCCTCCCAGTTAAATAACTTTGAACCCAGAAAACTTCATTTGAGAAGATGCCAGGGGAATTCATTTTTGAGATTTCTAAAGGTTGTACCTCAAAATAGGTATCTTTATACCAAGTTCACATACCCGGTGAACCAAAACACATAAATAAGATGGTCATGATCGACCAAGATGAATGCCTTGGTAATACCACAAGCACAAACCTGTGAGGCAGCCAATATCTATAAAGTTCTGAACATGATCCATATACCTTACCAAGGTAGTAGTAGTTCCATGGCACTCCATGAAACTATGCTGCTGGGAACAAGTACAGTACATTATAGTTAATAATGTAATCATTAATTTGTGAAAAAAAATCTGTCTTAAAGCTAGCTTTGTTAAGACATTAATAAAATAAGATAAAAACTATGAAGGTAATTAGAGCTGCCATTGTTAAAAACTGGAATAACACAGACTTCTTTTCCAGTGGGACAGAAATGATGCACAGATAAGTGACAGATTAAACAATTTATACAGAGAGGAGGCAATGTCAGTAGAAACAAGTTTTAAAAATCTGGAATCAAAGTCATTGTGGCTATCTCCACTGGAGGAAGGTAAAAAAAGCAACAGTTTGTAAGCCTTCAGCTAAGTTATTGCTTTAAAAGAAAATGGTGGAGCGTGACATTGACAGGAAGTACAGGGAGAACAACTGTCAGAGGCTACATTACCAGGAAGAAACTTATTAACATATTGGGATAGTCTACAACCATTCTATTAAAGGCATTGGCTATGAAACCAGGATCACTAAACACACCCATCGACAAACAATTTATCCACCTTAGGTCTGTGACCAGGATTAATGAGAGCTTTCGTATATCCCCACAACATTTTAGGATTGCTAAATATATTGGACTGCTGGGATTTAAAATAATAAAATTTTGTTTCCTTGAGTGTTAGTTTACAGACATTTCTTAATAGTTTGTAATAAGTGAAATCAGAAGGAAATGTAGATTCCCTAAATTTTGCCCAGGTTTTATCTAATAATTTCATCATCAGAAATAGTTAATTAGATTTTCAATTGTTAGTAAAAGCCCCTAAAAAGTCCTTTGGTAAAGGAGAAATATTTGTTTTGTAAAGTCAGTAGTTCAGTGCAGAGATACTCAAGAGAAGAATCCACATGCAGAATTCCTTCAAGAAAAGACCAGTTAATATTCATCACATCATAATGGAGATGGCCTAAATTGGAACAAGAGAATTCACAAAAGGAAGGTATCTTACGTGGAGACTTGAAAATAAGGGTGAGAGAAGTGGGTCATTTGCAACTTCATTTTGGCCTCAAGTCAGGGCCCATAAATTCATTTCAGCTTTGAAGGTTTAGCTGAAATGCTTTGGCTCCCAATGCAGTAACTGGCATGGGGTAAACCAGACTAGAAATAGGAGTAAGAAAGCTTTGAAGTTAGCAATAAATAATAATCACTGTAGCTTACTTGTAGCAGGTGCTGTTAGCATGCATTTACTGTAGATTACTGTTTGTGATGTTGTGACAGAGTCTATAAAATCCATTAAGACTGCCACAGCCCAGTGTGAGCTACAGTAATAATTACTTTTCATTGTAGACCTCAAGGCATATACCTCCCGGTATTCTCTGCCTTTCTTGCATGCCAATTCCTATATGCTCTCTGACTCCACTAATTTTCAAATTATGTAACAATATCCTCCTGAAGGAAATAAATTATTCATTACATTGTCCTGCACAATAATTTTGTGTGAGTTCCCTTTTTTCTTATTTAGTTTTTTGTTTATTTTAAATTAATTCAACTTTGTTTAAACAAAGACACTGCCCAATGGCAGCAAAACTATGTTAATGCACACAATTTGCACAGCACAGTGACCCCGAATCAGTTCTAGTGGTAAACTACCCCATGTCTGTTTGCCCCAGGTTTGAGGGATCTATGACAAGTCCACACCATCTGAGACAGCTAAAACAGAACTTTGGATGGCAATTAACATACTATTTGCCAGCAGATTAGGCCTTATGGTCTATCAAGTCTGCTCGAACCAAGATCCTTAGTTGGGTGCCGAGACCCTCCCATCCCTTGTGCTCCAGAAACCCCTATCATCCATCCCCACCCCCCCGGGACAGGCCATCATCTGATACATCCACTTTCTGTGTCTGTCCCACCCTTTCTTAAAGCTCTCCACTGTGGATCTCTGAACCAGCTCACCAGGCAGAGCATTCCAAGGGTCCACCACCCTCTCAGTGAAAAACCTCCTCCTCTTTTCCCCCCTCACCCTTCCACCTTCCAACTTCAAACCATGCCCTCTGGTGATGCCTCCTGCTTTAGTCTAAGATCCCTCCATGTTTACCCTATTTATTCCCTTGAGTGCTTGAAGACCTCAATCCATGTCCCCCTGTCTCTCCTCTCCTCAATGAAAACAGGCAGAGCTCCTCAAGTCTGTCCTCGTAAGTCAAATCCCTAGCCCTCGTATCATCTTTGTTGCCCTCCCTCTGTTACCCTCTCCAGGAGCTGTATGTCCCTCTTCAAGTGTGGTCTCCAGTACTGTACACAGTACTCAAGGTGTAGTCTAACCAGTCCATTGTACAGTGGCAGAATCACTTCCTTGCTCCTAGAGGTGATCCCCCTTGCGATGCATCCCAACATCCTGTTTGCCTTGCTAGCTGCTCTCCTGCACTGCTCAGTGTTATTCATACATGTATCCACCATGACCCTAGGTCTTTTTCCCTGTTGAGGCTTCCAGCACCTCCTCCCAGGGTGTACCTGTGTTTAGGGTTTCCCGACCAAGATGCAACACCTTGCACTTGGTGATATTAAATTAATTTCCATGTGTGAGCCCAGCTTTCCAGGGTGTCAGGTCCCCTTGCAGGGCCAACCTCCCTCTTCTCCCTCAACTACTGCTCCCATCTTGGAGTCATCCGAAGAGACTCATTTCACACCCTATACCATCCCTGATGTCTATATGTATGCATTAAACAGAGTTGGACCCAGGACCGAGCCCTGTGGTGCCCCACTACCAACCTCTGTAGGGTTAGAGAGCTCCCCACAGACCACTACTCTCTGAGTCGTCCAGCTATCCAGTTTTCAATCCATCTGACCATCAAAGGCCTACTCCTAACCCCATCAGTTTCTCCACCAGACCATTGTGGGGACAGAGTCAAAGCTGAAGTCCAAGAATAATACATCCACAGGCTTACCCTATCAGTTCTGATGTTACCCATTCATAGAACTCTACAAGGTTGGTTTGACATGATCTACCTGCACAAACCCATGCTGCCGACTATCAGACCTCCACCTCCTCCAAGTAAGCCCCAATCGTTCCTTTAGTATACTCTCCATTAATTTTCCCACCACGAGGTTAAACTGATGGGTCTATAGTTTCCTGGTACTTCCTTGACCCCCTTTATGGATTGGTACCACATGTGCCTCTCGCTAATCCTAGGTACCCTCCCTGTCTCAAGTGACCTGTTGAAAAGCTCCGCCAGGAGTGCAGCCAGTATGTCCGCCAATTCCCATAGTACTCTCGGATGAATGCCATCCGGCCCAGGAGATTTGTCTTTCTTTAGGGCCTTGAGGGCAAACCACACCCTTTTGGTGGGGATGGCATCATCCGTCCCCTCCACCTTACTGGTCTTTTTATCCTTATCCAGATCGACACCCTGGGGTACCTTTCCCTCCCTTTTGCTCCATTTCTGCTGCTCCTGATCCCCTCCCTGCCGCTTCCCCTTTGTGCCTTGGCACTTAGATATCCCATCCCCTCCTAGTGAACACAGGGCAAAGTACTCGTTAAATACCTCTGCCTGGTCCCTCGCCTCTTCCACCCACCCTCCTTCTGATCTCAATCTGCTGAGATGGCCCTTAGTTTTTCTCCGCTCCCGATGTGCCGGAAGAACCCTTTCCCCTCCATGTATCCCCTGTGCCAGCCGATGCTCTTTACTGGACTTTGCTCCCCTCACCATCTGGGTGACTTTTCTAGATACAAGCTGGTACATTTCCTTATCCCTATCCCTCTTGTTGTTTTATATTTTTGTAAGCCTTCTTTTCTCTGACTGCTACCTGGACCTCACTGGACCACCAGCATGGTTTATGTGACCTTGCTCCCTTACGTTTCAACTAGCGCAGATCCTGACTGCCTCATGAAGTCCCGTTTTATGACCTCCATCTCCTTTCCACACTTGTTGTTGAGGTAATCCCCTTCAAGTGATCCTTGAGAATATTTCCCATGCCCATAAGTCTGCCCCCTGAAGTCCACTGCCAGTGTCCTAGATCTCACCCCCACTCCCCAATGCTTATTTGAAACCAGACAGTATTGTGGTCACTCCCAGTCAGGGGTCCTGTACAACCATGTCCCTTACCAGATCCCCATCTGCCAGAACCACATCCAGGACATGCCCCTCCTTGTGGGCTCCATCACATGCTGTGTTAAGACACATCCTGGAAGCCATCCAGCAGCCTCTGCTCCTTAGCCCACCTTAGAGGACTTGGTTCCCCAGTTAGTACCACCAGCATATTAAGGTCCCCATCAACACCACTCCTTCCCTTTTGGACCACACTGGGCAATGATGTTGTCCAGCAAACCATCCTCTAGAACATCACTCATCCCGGGGGCCTATATGCACCACCCAGCTTGACCTTATCTCCTGCTGGAGATCGTAAGGTGACCCATAAGGCCTCCACGTTTCCCTCTGCCTCTTCTACCATAGCAATTTCTATGTCATCTCTAATGAACATAGCCACTCCACCCCCTCTGCCCTCCTTTCTATCCTTCCTAAGCATAGTGTACCCCTGTACATTTAGGTCCCAGTCATGATTTTTGTTGGCCCACGTTTCCGTGACTGCCGCCACATCCACCTCCCTCGAACAGCATGGCCTGGAACTCTGGCAACTTGTTTCCCAAACTCCTGGCATTTACTAACACTAACCCCACCCTTATCCCAGTCCTTTTGTCGACCCCACCCAGATTCCTTATACTTCCATCCTCCCCTGCTCCTCCTGAAACCTCCACCTCCAGTCTGTTGCCCCCTCCCCTTGGGAAGCGAAGGCTACTCCCCTCATCTGGAGGGAGGGCTTCTAGTCAGCCCTCCTTATCCCTCCCCCCTTACAAGTTTAAACCCCACCTTTCTTGTATGTAGTCAGCCATCCCCTGTTTAAGGACTTCCTTCCCTAATGGGGCAAGATGAAACCTGTCCTTGGCATATAGTCCCTTATCCTCCCAAACTCCATTCCAGTTCCCTAACACCCAACCCATTCTCTTCTTACTTCCTGAGCCATTCATTAACCTCTGTGAGTACTTCATTTTTTCTCCACTGAGGCCTTTGGTACTGGCAATATCTCCGAAAAGAAATGTTGCATCCATTATCCGACAGACTCTGGCAAGTTCTTGGAACCTTGCTTGGATTTCCATAATGCTATTTCCCTCTAGATCATTAGTTCCCAAATGCACGAAATCCGGTTTCCTCACAATCCTAACCATTTCATACACCATGAACTTTGCTCTGTGCACTGTCAGCCAGAGATACTCACTACCTTCACCTGGCTATGGCATCCATCCCCTGTCCTCCCAATGGATACCCTTAATCATCGAGTCTCCCAGTAACAGAACCTTAACACACGCCATCATCCTTATGGTTACCTCCACTATGCCCTCTCAGCCCCCTCTCCCACTTTATTCATGATCACAATTTCATGGAGTCTTCCTGCCTTATTAGAGACCCCTTGTCACCCTCCCTTTCTGCCTCCCTTTCTTTTGCCCATAACTCAAACCCCTCTGAATAGGTGTCCCTTTAACCCCTCTTATCTGAACCATTTATCCTGGCCCTGATGGTTTCCCTTCCCCGCCCCTCATCCCCCTTGTAATAGTACCCCTGTCTCCAGAGGCTCTCTGTGGGTCCCCTTTAGCTAGGGCCCCATCCTTGGTACTGACCTTCCTGCTGAAGGGGCTCCTCTCCCCTCCTTGTCTCCCAGTTCCTCTCCAATCATGCTCTCCTCCCTCATGTCTGGAATATGTTGCATCTCCCCATTTGCTTAACATATATTTCCCTTCTCCCTCTGGGACTATCTATCCTTTCCATAGCTGTTCTGTGATGCCCTATGGTATCTGACTCCCTCCCGGCCTCTGTATAAGTTTCCTCATTTCCCAGCCTTCCTCCCCTCTGGATGCTTAGTATCTCAAATTTATTGTGACACTCTATGTCAGCCTCCATCAAGTAACCGAGTTTCCCCTGACTGCATCTCTAAACTGACCCTCTTCTTCCTCTCTTGCACTGTTCACTTAGGAGCTCCCTTCCCACAGTCTGCTGTTTTAGGCTTCCACAACAGCCCCTCCTGACTTTTCCCCTCCAGTCTCCTTGAATTCAGAATTTTCACCCTGTACCCTTTCCCTTAGCATCAACTTCCCTATCTAAGGGTCCTCTGTCCCTAATATCCCCCTTCTGCTTGCTGTGTAGCATAATGTCCTGTAATTTCAGGCGTTGCCCCAGCCTCCCTCAGCCCCACCTGCTGCCCATATCACACCTTATCCTTGGACACCCCCAGCTCCCACAGCTTACTCCTTAGCAATATACCTCACTCCTAATACAAGATAGCTGTCTACAGAGTGGGCAGCCTCCCTCTCAGGCCCAATTTAGAATTATTGCCATCCCACAGCCTGTGCAGCCTACAACCCTTCGAAGATGCCTGCCATGGTGGAATATGGCCACCCAGATTATCCCCTCTGTTTATAATAGCACACCCCTTTTCTCAGTCCCTTTCCCTGGAGTACAGTTTCTCTCTATACTGACTGTAGTTATTTACAAACCCAATTTCAACCCACCAACAAAGTTCCCAAGTCTCACAAACACATACAGTCCAGTATGTGTTCAGTCCCATAACAGTGTGTGTAAGCAGACTCCAGGTACCGTATGATGTCCAGGCCCACCAACTCCTGTTGCTTCAAAATTTCAGTCCCAAACAGAAATACTCAGCCCTTCAATCCCAACCCCAGTGGCTTTTCAGTATTTAAGTAAGCCTACAAAACAGGGTGGGTGGGAGGGCTCTTACCAAACACCAAACAAACACATTTAAATTACCTTCTAATTGTCCCTGCCAAACATCTATCCCCAAACCTACAATATCACAGCCCAAGTATCAGTTCAAATTCAAGGTAATAATTTTAACACATAGAACTAATTTCACTAACAAACTATTCAAATATTTCAGTTTAAAACAAAATATAACTCCTGAGCTCTTTTCTACCAACCTGTTGCTTAAGCTCCCAAGTGAACAATGAACCACAGTAATTCCTGTTTAAAGACAAGTTAATTGCAGCTAATGTCCCTCCTCCAAACACAGGCAAACACATTTAAATTACCTTCTAATTTTCCCTGCCAAACATCTATCCCCAAACCTACAATATCACAGCCCAAGTATCAGTTCAAATTCAAGGTAATAATTTTAACACATAGAACTAATTTCACTAACAAACTATTCAAATATTTCAGTTTAAAACAAAATATAACTCTGGCCTCTTTTCTACCAACCTGTTGCTAAGCTCCCAAGTGAACAATGAAAGCCACAGTAATTCCTGTTTAAAGACAAGTTAATTGCAGCTAATGTCCCTCCTCCAAACACCAGGCAAACACATTTAAATTACCTTCTAATTTTCCCTGCCAAACATCTATCCCAAACCTACAATATCACAGCCCAAGTATCAGTTCAAATTCAAGGTAATAATTTTTAACACATAGAACTAATTTCACTAACAAACTATTCAAATATTTCAGTTTAAAACAAAATATAACTCCTGGCCTCTTTTCTACCAACCTGTTGCTTAAGCTCCCAAGTGAACAATGAAAGCCACAGTAATTCCTGTTTAAAGACAAGTTAATTGCAGCTAATGTCCCCTCCTCCAAACACCAGGCAAACACATTTAAATTACCTTCTAATTGTCCCTGCCAAACATCTATCCCCAAACCTACAATATCACAGCCCAAGTATCAGTTCAAATTCAAGGTAATAATTTTTAACACATAGAACTAATTTCACTAACAAACTATTCAAATATTTCAGTTTAAAACAAAATATAACTCTGGCCTCTTTTCTACCAACCTGTTGCTTAAGCTCCCAAGTGAACAATGAAAGCCACAGTAATTCCTGTTTAAAGACAAGTTAATTGCAGCTAATGTCCCTCCTCCAAATACCAGGCAAACACATTTAAATTACCTTCTAATTTTCCCTGCCAAACATCTATCCCCAAACCTACAATATCACAGCCCAAGTATCAGTTCAAATTCAAGGTAATAATTTTTAACACATAGAACTAATTTCACTAACAAACTATTCAAATATTTCAGTTTAAAACAAAATATAACTCCTGGCCTCTTTTCTACCAACCTGTTGCTTAAGCTCCCAAGTGAACAATGAATTCTACTTGGATTTGTTTAAAAAGTTCTAAAGTTCAATGCAGAATTCATTCTGGGAGAATTTTCTTTAATAAATTCTGCTGAAAACATTAGAAAATTCTTCCCTGTGGAGTTTTATTCATTAATTTATGTGAAGTAACTCAGAAGACTTAATGAATGCCTTCTGCACACAGCCTCATACTCCCCATAAATTAACTACTGTAACTCCATGGCAACAAATTTTTGAAGACTTTCAAACAGAATCTGTTAGGGAAAATCTTCCCAAAAGGAATGCTGCATTGAACATTGGAACTTTTTAAACAAATCCAGGTAGAATCACCATCCAAAGTTGTTTTAGCTGTCTCAGACCACACAGACTGGATGTGATACCGGTCTGAGTGCCCATGGCTGTGACTGCATAATTGTACAATTGCCCCTGGATCACTGCTTGAGGGGACAATCAGGTTGGAACCCCCTTAAAAAGAGCATTTAAATGTTCTAGAAGTGATAGCATTTAAATACATGTATACCACAAAAAGAAGACTTCTTTTTGGCTGGATTTGTGATCACACACTAGTCACAGCTGAAAAAAGTGCGTAGTGACAAAAGTCTTTGTTGGTGTTTCATTGCCTACCAATGTTCTAATTTAAGGAGTGATCCAAAAAAGGAAAGTGATGATGTTTTCATTGCAAAGAGGGGATTCCCCAGTCTGGAATTTCATAATTTACTGATAGAATCAGGCAGCTCTGTTAACCAGCAGTTACACAGGTGTGAATCATACTGATCAAGTGTGCATGGAGACTGTGTAGGCACTATGCTGCTACAAGAAGCACTCTCCAAGAAGCAATGGAATGAATAATCAGAAATGGGAAATTTAGCCAGGCCACAAGAGCAGACGTATGCTGTTACATATGAAGAAATACATGGGGATTACCCACATCATTTAGTAAATTCCCCCAAAGGGCTACATTATTGAAACATTTTGCTCTGAGCCTTACCTGCTAAAAATGAACTACATAGTTATAAAAAAATGTTGACAAGTTGCAAGACAGCACTTGTAAATGTGTACTTATTGGGGTTACCAACCATAAATTCAGAGAGGGCAGGGTTCATCTCTCTGTGCTTTCTTTATAAAATATGTCTTCCTAAATTAAGAAGCAGTATCACATTTCTGGCTTAGGCCTAAATGAAATTGTCTTACAATTTGAATAGCATTTATGCCCTCCATAATAAATGCCCCAACGTGTACACATTGAAATATCTAAATACAACATTGATTAAAAAAATGAATTGCTGTCCAATCCATGTATTAAAGACACCCCTGGGACTAACTAATTTGTCCCTAATATGAAGATGTCCGAAAAGGAGAACTGTTCTTAACATGATAGTCGTTGTTCTCAATAGAAGCTGTTTTTAGGTGCCTGTTTCCTCTATACAGTCCTTTTAGTAACTTTACTGGGTGTTTTTGATTTAAATGCTGGTACTGAGGACCATTTTAGAACGGTACAATGTAGCTTATATCCCACTCCAACCACAGAATTCCATAGTAGAATACAGATGTATGCGAAAGCAATGTAGGAGCTTAGCAGGGACATAAACAACATTGTACAGTGCTAAAATGATCGTTACAAACACTGTAAATTAAAAACACCCACTATGATTACTAAAAAGCCTGTATAGATGGAACAATAACAGAATATGTACTAAAACAGCATCTACTAGGAAAATTAACTTGCAGATTCAGTGCAGTTTTCCTTTAATACACGGTGCTTAAAATATACTGCACTTAAAGTACTGTAGCCATGACCACACAGAATATCCTTAATGCTGTATTAAGATTTCTGTAATATGCAGTGTTTAATTGCGTTTCAATGTAGTGTTGTATTTCACATACAATTACCAGCCTCTCCCTGAAGAAAGTAAGCATGCATAGAGTTAGAATTATAGAGTTAGAATTCAAAATGCATCATTCACTGAATTGGGGTTTAAACTATACCATTAAGTGAGCTATTATAACAGAACTAGCACAACCCTTACTGGCCCTCACTCTTCTGAGCCATGGCAACAAGCTTGCATACTGAATCAGTACAGTAAAACCTGTCTAACCTACATATTAAGGAATTCATTTCTTGCAGCCCTGACTGTAATTTTGTACATGATGTGCAACCTATATATTATGGACACTTTGATATTAAGGAACAATTCTTTGGTCCCTTTGAGGTCCTTGATAGATGCAATACCATAGTGAGTGCTAGCTTAGTTAGTGCTGCATTTTAAATCACAACTTAATATTTCTTTACTTTTTATTTGTAATTTTTGTTGTAAATATCTGTACATATGAATGGTACTTGATTGACAGCAAGTAGAGATGAACTCTGCTTTTTAACATGCCAGGTGCAGTACTGTACAACTGACTGCATTGCATATTTCCCAACTGTCCAGTTGTTATGGTAGATTTTGGGATGTTAAGAACTGTCCATTATTAACTGGACCAAGAGCTCCACAATGTATTACCAACTGAAATGATGATGATTTTATAATGATGTATCATTAATAATCATTATCTATTATGTGCAAAGATCATGATCAAGCTTCAAAAACCATCACTGTAGCCGTCCCGGTGGTGCAGAGGGCTGAGGCGCTGGATGCCTTTCCTCATGCTACATCCCAATCTGGGTTCAGGAATGACCTTGGGTCATCAGGGTGCCAGCATGGGTGGGGAGGGTGGAGCAGTATTGAGCATGCTGGTGGGTACCTCTCCTCTCCTCTCCTGAGGGTGGGTTGGTGCCCCCCACAATTCTGCTCACACCGGGTGGAGGTCCAGTGGGTAGCACAGGCAGAGAGGGGGCGGCAAAAATATCAGGAGGTGAAGGGGCTGAGCTGGCACCATGGGGTGCGAAGTGTGCCTCCATATGCTCACACAGCCATGTGCTGGGGCCTCGGGAGGGGGGGTGTCAGGGGTAGAAAACTGTAAATTACAGATGTGTCCCCATCGCCAGTTGGTGAGAGGAGGCGATGGGGACCAAAAAGCTTAATTAAAAAAAATCACCGTAATCATGATTAACAATGATTAAACATGAACGTTAAAAGGCTGTCAATCAAAAAACATCATGTTATGGCAATGGTGATTGTGATTAATGATGATCGGATGTCATCATGATTTATCATGAATTTCTAATGGCCAAGAGTACTATAATAAATTTTAAAAATCAATTTATCTTCTTTCTATACTTTTGAAATTTATTGTGTCTTCTATTTCGACATCTTTACTGGCATCATCGGCTATGATACAGTTCCATACAAACACACTACCTTCAATTATACTTATTCTAATACCTCCTGTCTTACTACTGTTACAAGGGCTCAAATTGGATTATATAACCTTTAAATGATTCCTTTTCTGGTTATGGTGAGTTTCTGCAAGTACTAGGTTTCTTCTCAAAACCTTTTGTAAAAGTTGGCAAAATACTATTGGCAAGGCAAAATTATTTCAAACATAGAAATTACCATTGTTTTGGTTCATAAACTGTGCTACTGAAATATGCAAATTAGTTATGTAAATGTGTACACTATTTCATACATTGCATGTCCTCTTCATAAAGGCATTAAAACTTGACTTCACATGATTTACATTATAATTTATTTCATTTTGATGATATTTGACATTAACAGCAAAACATTTTGATAAGTATTACTCATGTGGCTTACAGTCTTATAACACAGAACTAATACAGTCATCAGTGATCATCAACAATTATCATTTGATAATCCACAGATCATCAAAAACCATCATGCTGATTTAAGCTTACAAAAACAATCAATAATCATCAGTTGGTGATTTGAAAGTTACATGCTTGATGATTAAACTATTATCTAGATGATGATCTTAAATCATAATCTCTCTTGATGATTATATGATAACATTTGATGATTAGCAATGATCTGTCATGACTGACCTTCTAAAAACATGATTGATGATTTACCAATTCATCTGGGTATACATGAGTTTCTAAGCAACCATAAGTAGAACATGACTTCTAAACTATAACTGGCCTGGACCAGTTTTAAACCATTAAGGGCCTGTATAAAAAATGACCCTGGATACACCATATTAATGCATATCTGCATGTGGAGTTCTACACCCATAGATTCTTGTACTTGTCCCTCATCCATACCTTCTGTAGACCCCACTGTGCATGAGTAGAAGAGCGTGCAGGACAATGGGTGTGCCAGGGGGCAGAGCAGAATCACACACCAGGCATCCAAATAGATACCCAGAATGGCTCAAAAGTGGATCCCCTGCATTGCATGAGACCAGGACTGGGAGTCATGGTCATAGCACTGGGAGGACAAGGGCTGGGCACATGATAGTACACCCAAAGAAACCATTTCATTGGAAGCACCAAGTTTTATCGACAGCAACAATGCTGACCTCCCCCACAGCGATGGCACAATACCGATGCAGGTATTGTGCCTCCTGTTCTATGGGTGTTTTCTGTGGGGGGGCTGTGCCCCCCCCCACACACCATGCGGGGGCTCTGCCCCTTGCACCCCTCAGACATTGGGATTCCAACTCCAGGTCAGAGTTGGTCCAGGGATGGGGTGGAACACTGGGGGAAGGTGAAACACGGAAAAAGGACCATTACCACGAATGTCACCGTAATGGTCTTTTTTCCTGTTTCAACATCGGGTTGTTGACAAAAAGGGGTGCACCGGTTTCATTAGTTCCTAGAAATCCACTAGTTTCACTCCCACTGCAGTGCAAGCAGCCTTTCCTGCCAGTCATACACTGCATCTTGTGATGAAACCATCCTGAGCAATCCAGAAACACACCACACATCAGTTTCCCCCTCTTCCTCCTTCAATTGTTTCCATTTCCTGTACTAAGGGTAGAAATGAGCCAACCAAAATTGAAAAGTCTAGTTCCCAAAAAGAAAAAAAAAAAAGAGAGATGGTTGGTGCTACCAAAATAAACAGGACTAATTCCAGTAAGGGAGGTTAACCACACACAGAGCAAAACAACAACAAAGATGACTGCACAAACGGAGGCTCAGACAGAAAGCTTTCATACCTGCACATTACAAAGCTGGCAATGAGGAACACACTAGCACGGAAACCCCTTTGGTTTTTCCCATTCCAAGAATGCAAATGAACTTGAAGACAAGATCCTTGACTGCAAGGCTTCATAAACTCTAGGTCCTTGATTTTTATTTGTTTTATTAAGTTAAACTCTGCATAGTTCAAGGGCTAGCAATCCCATTTACATGGGCATCTAGAACAGAAACAACAAATACAAAAATAAATAAATGTATCATACGTCATAAATAGAATAAAGTATGGGGTGGTGTGTGCAATGAGAAGTTTACACACATCTGAGGGGTTAGATGCTACAAAAAGCCCAAGAGCAAAGCTTGAAAAGTTTGTGTAAAGCATCTAACCCCGAGGGTATGTGTAAAGTTTGAGTTTACACACACTACCCCATATTTTATTTTATATGATTGCTGGGTCTCCACTTTTTGACCACAACAATTATATAAAATAGCAGCTGTTCCAGTGTGGCTGCGCTCCAGTTCAGTTTTCGGCTTGTACATTAGTTGACAGATTTTCATTTTCAGACTTTTTACAGGTTGTTTTTAAATATTTTGCTATCCTCTATTTGGAGAAAATAACACTATTTTGCTTTTTAAGTGACTTACCACCGTGTTTCTCTGGTGGCTGGGTGGGCGAGAAGAAAGTGGCGAGCCAGGAAGGAAAGTCACTGCAGCGTCGATGTACAGAGCAAGGGGAACCGTGTGCATGTCTGCATTATAAATGCTTCTTTATAACAGCAAATTTTGGCACGGTATCCCTATGGCAAAAAAGGGGAGACCCATTAATTATATACATTATTCAACACAAACAAACATCAGCTCTCAATATTCAACTACAATTGCAGTCAATTCTGTTTAAAAGTTGATACTTAAGAGCCCTCTTGAAAGTGCTTATGGATTTTGCATCATAGATTTAGGCTGTTTAGCCTGCCAAAGAGTTATATTATTTAGGTGGCTCATGGGCCAGAGAGCATTGCCCTTTGCTGGTGCACATGAAGGGACTAAACAACTGGTTATATTTGTCAGCCCTTGCATTAGCTATTGATTCCTTCATGAGGAATATTAAACCAATGGAAGATGGGATCAAACCCAAGATCACTTTTTAGAGAATACCATGGAAGTAACAGAATCTGTGTTCAAATGAAAAAAATGTTAAGAGAATTGCAAAGTGTTTAGTGATGAGTATGGGTTTGTAACTGAGCTGAAAAACAAGCAATGTTATTGTAAAGTGTCCTCATTCTGGACAGTGCCCCTCTTTGGCCAAATGATGAAATAAGAGGCCATAGTCCAAAGCTGTCAACAGAAAACTATGGGCCAGCAACTTTCTTGTAGTTGTCACAAAAAGAGACTTTAGTTTAAACAGCACTCCGAGTCTCGTATGTGTGATCTTTACCACTGGTGCAGTATGGGGAGCATATGAATAAGCACTGTCCAGAGTGAATCCTAAGTACTTAAATGATGGTACCTGTTCTACCGTAATACCTTCTAACATAGATAAGGATAGGGGGTCCTGCTACACGCAGTTGGGAGGGCATCTAGAACAAACTAAAAAGCATTGGACTAAGGATTGGTCCTAGTGGTGCTCCTATCTTAAGAGTAACCAAAGAAGAAACAGAATCAGCAATTTTGATACACTGTGTTCTATCCAATAAGTAATTTCTAAACCATGAAACTACAACTTCTGATGAGCCTAACTGACTTAGAATAGACAGCAAGATTTGATGGTTAATAAGATTGAAGCCCTTTGTGAAGCTCACAAAGGTGGCCAAGCATAGTGACCCTTACCAAGATCCTGATGGGCCACCTGAGTGACCCCCACCAAGGCTGTCATAGTGCAGTGTCCAGGATGAAAACCGTGCTGAGCTGATGTTGAAATATCATGTTTGGCAAGATGTTCCAACAACTGATCAAACATGATACGCTCAAGCACTTTTGCAAGGGGAGCAAGCAATAAGGCTAAAAATGTTGTGATTTGGAACTGTCTCCTGTTGTTTGAATAGGGATGACCACTGCCGCTTATCATAGCTTGGAAGTCTCCCTCAATGCAGTGAAATATTTGTTTATACTTGTCTACATTTTACATCAGTCCTCTGCCTGTGATGTCAAAATTATTTCCACAGCAACACTTTGGGATGCTATGAGCAGGTAAATGCGATGTCAAATGTAAAAGTGATGTAAAGTGTAGAGAAGCCAACAGATCAGATGTTATCTAGAGGTCATAATGCTTTTTTCATCTTACTGTGCATAGATATGAAGAAGCAAGGGAAGCTAAATACAGAAAATATCTCAATCATTTAGATTTTTCAAAGTTTCCCCAGAGGCAACATGGACACTAAGCTCCATCCTAAACAAAAAGAAGGTGTATTCTGAATATGCAAAGCATTGTGGGAGTTGAAGTTCCCAAGATGTCTCTGGTTGAGATGTAGAATACAGAATCTAAAAGTGAATCCAGAGATGTCCTAGGAGCTGGAAAACTACTGTTCTCAGACCTTAGCAGGAAGTGCAAACTAATTTAAAGGAAAAAAACAAGAGAGACGGTAAAAAAGTATAGCAGAAGTTAATAGTTCTGGAAAATACAGGGAGGGTAAGGGATGGGATTAGGTTTTATTAAGCACCTATTTTTAATTATTTCATATATACATACTGTTTTCTGTAGCACTTAACAAGTCATTAAACAGTTGTAGCAGCCATGATGCACTTACAGCAAAGCTAAATGGAGTTCAGGGAGGTCATGTAGAGAGAAGGAGGGCCAGTTAAATCTCATTGCTTGTGGTGCATTGTGGTGTAATATGAAATAGGTAGAAATAATCTTGAAACTTGATTGGTTGAGATTTACTTTCAGATGTGGTGATTGTGGTAGGGTTGGGTAAGACCCTATCACATTTGTTATGCAGAGAGAGAGAGTTAAAAGCAAGGATCTATTTCTGTCCTCATATTCTGCCATTTGTCTATCTCTTGTCTGTCTGATTGCACAATCACATTTTTCTTGTGGCACTTAGGAACTGACCACCCCGACAGTCCCACAATTTCCCCCTGTTTTCTCCCTCCCTTCATGTGCTCTTTCTTTCTTTCTTTCTTTCTTTCTTTCTTTCTTTCTTTCTTTCTTTCTTTCTTTCTTTCTTTCTTTCCTTGCTTCCCTGTGGTTAAAAGATATTTATGAATTTGTATATGAAACTGAGTTCCCTTGGTTTGCAAGTGTAAACAGTTATATTCTTGAAATGATTGCAGACAGCTATTTTGGTTTATCTTAAACACATGAGGTTAATCTTGAACTGTATTTTGACCTTCACAAACTTGTTTTCAGAATTGTCAGCAGGAAATCAGCCCTGGGACAGGATGTCTTAATTAGCTGCATCTGTTAAGAAGACTAATGTACTCTTCAGGCTGGTCACATGAAAGAAATTGACACAGTCTTTATACATTTTGTAGAACACTGATGGTGTAATTTACAAGATCAGAATGCAGAATTTAATTGCCAGGGAAAAAGATCTTATAAAAAGAGAATGTTTTGTTTAGAGATAAAGCTGGGGATTTTAAAGAGACTTTCAGATGAAGGACTTCTGTTTGTTTGAACTGCCTGTACCAAGAGCTACCCTACACAATTTTATTTTTTATTTTATTGTTATTAATAATAAAATGCTATTTGCTGATTGTATAACTTATCTTGGTTTGCCTTTGCTTTCTGACCAATGCCTCAGTGACAGTGATGTTTAGTATTTCACAACAGTCTGTAGGTAGTTACTACCCACAGGATATTTACTTACAATACCCGAAAGCTCTCTGCTTGTGTTCATCTCACATTAGATGGCTGTCATGGCACCACTTGCAACCTTTGCCAGTCCAGAGCAACACACTCAGTCCAGCAAGCTATTTGAATCAAATCCCTGCAACAAAAGTACTAGCCAACTCCTACCTTTGTGTCCCACCTTCTTTCTTACAAGCCACTTCAGTAGCTTCAGGAATGTCTCTCCTGGCCACTCCAGATTCCATACTTTAAACAAAGCACTGGCAACTTCATTATACATCTCCTGCCTAGTAAAAATGGACATTCTGTTGCCAGCTTGTCATCTGATTTATTAAACCTGCTGCAGCAGCTTTAACAACACCTGTCTCACCTACTCCTCATCACAGCTACTCCAGAAACTTTTGGTAGCTTTTCAGATGTTCTGTTCACTTTACTGCATTCCTTCACTGACATGGGCTGCACTGTGCATGCTCTTTCAGAAAGTGCTAGTGGCAACCATAAGGCCCACAGGAAGTCACATGTCATCCCTTACCTGCTCCTTACTATCTTTGTCATACTGACTGGAAAGCTCCAGTGGAGCCCAGTGCTTTCTGTAAAGGTCACGCCTTCCATCCACATTAGTTTCCGGGGTATTTCAGAGAGTCCAGTGTGCAGCACAACAGCACACTTACTGATAGCAAGGTAAGAACTATGTTTTTAAAATGTACCCACACTCTTTTAAAAATTATTATGAAAGTATTTTTAAAACATATTTATTTTTATTTACACAAAAGGGGATCTACTCATACTAGCAGTACTACTCTCCAGAGTAGGACATATCATGGGATATTATCGCTTCTCGCACTGGAGGCACAATGATATCCAATGATGTACCAAACCCTGTTGTGTATTATTGCTTAATTATGAAATTAATGATAAAAATCATGTCACTTGATTAACTGAGACAAACTTTCAGCAATGGTGATATTGTTTGTACTCCCTGACAACAGCTTTTTCAGTCACCACAGATACAGTTACCTCTTCCCAGTCCTGATGCCCTCAAGAAACATGGCTTAACCCTCTCACTTCTCTTCCATCCCCAACTTTCAACTCTGGCAATGAAGGAGCATTTCTTCAGGTCCATCTCCCAGCTGCTCAAGTGTGAACCCCTTCCCCTGCCTATGCACATATACCTGTGCTGCAAACACCTCCGATTCTGCAGAGGCAACATGTCTTTCTTGCTCACCATGTTCCAAAATCCAGCAACTGCTCTGGTGGCTAAAACATTTTGCCCTCCTGCCCATTCACTGTGCCGCATATCAAGTTACTACTTCACTCCATCTGACCTCCCTCTGCTCACACACCATGCTGCAGATGTTGTGCAGGCCACTGTACACCACCAAAAGTTGTTAACTGCTATAGCAGCCACTGAACTCCCCCACCTGCTTACCTATAAAACATGTTAACTACTTTTTTCCATCTGCAATCCCCCTCCCAAAGCCACCATTTCACTATAACCCTCAGCATAATTTCCTTTGGGCCTACATACTTACCTCTGACTGTGACATAAAAAAAAAAGTCACCAATATTGGCCATGCAGGACATACGGATGGTTCTATATGCTGTATCCGATTTAATTTCTCCTAGCATACTGGCATAATTTCCTGCTGTCAAAACATTACCTTTTTGCACCTCTGTCACTTTGTCATTATGTTTTACATTTAACATGTCTCTGTATATACCTATGTTTTTGGCTTGTTGCTGAATTTGCATCTGTATTTGCCTGACTTGTATTCTTATATTGTTTTTCTGTAACTTCTATCCCATGCCCCTGTCCACTAGGTTGCACCTGGAAACAAGTCTTGTCTCAGTGTGCTTTTCATGGACAACATTTCTAAAACAAATAAATGAACTGATGGGGCCAGTACCTAACTCTGCCCTGCTCTCCTGTCATCTGACCTTCTCTGGGCTAAACATACAAACTGGTGGCTCATCTTAGGCTCATGCAATATCACCAAGTGTTAAAAATAAAATTGATTTAAAGGGAACTCTTTTGCACCCCATATACAATTCCAAAAATCAAAACAAAATCATCTAAAACATCTCTTGAAAAACATTTTTCCTTTTTTCTACATATCAGTAGGCTCCATTTCAAAATAACAAAAATACTTTCCAGGGTGTGGTATACTGTGGGATATTATCACTTCATGGTTGCTTCAGGCACAAGTCAAGCAGTGTACCCATAGCATTGCCATATCCCAAGATATACCACAGCTGGTCATATATTATTGCTTAATAATAACTGGTTAGTGATGATTATCAACTGTGGGCAGAAGCTGTCAAATTCTGTTATACATGGCCATGTATAATCACCCGTGTATAACAGAGTTTGAATTAATACCTTTTTCAAAAATTCTAAAATCACTCTCATGCTAGCCCTACTGGCTCTTTGCACTGTCATCTCACACTGTCAGCTTGATCATGCTAACCTCACTGAAACCACTGAGTGGGAATCTAACTTACATGCAACTGAAGAAAGGCACATTTTTCACAGAAACTAAAAATAACCAGCAGTCTATTAATGTCTGTCTGTTCACCTTAAAAACTGGTACAGTCATCAACATTTCAGCAACCTAGTGACCTAGAAAGACAAAATTTCTCAGAGCATTAAGAAAACAGAAACACTCTAAGAAAAACCGAGACCAACCTCAGGCTGTTCAACAAGCACCTGTCCGATAAAAAAAAATCAAAGGAACCAGTTATTATAAAAAATAAAACATGAGGAAGTGTGTATTAACTCTGATTTTATGACCGTCCTCAGTGTGCTATGCCTTGATAAACCCCTCAAGTTTTGCTCTCAGAGTTTATGAGGCATTGCACATCTCAAGTGTGCATAAAATACTTGTTACACACACTTCACCATGCATCATTTTATATATAATAACTGGTTATCATTTTTTCCCATTGGGAAACTTGGTTAAAATTCTATCATGACCAGCTCGTTATAATGACCAACCCACGCCCAGTTTCCCTAGTTGGGCACATGCGCCTGTGATGACCTTCCTGTTCTGTGCTTCATTCCCCGCTCCTCAGTACTGCACCCGCTCCAGTTTCCTGTCACACAATCGGCGGTAAGTTCTTTTTCCAAAGGAAAAATGGGCACAGAAAACCTTTATAGGGTTAAATAAAACAACAACAAAAAACTAGCTTATGAGGTGCCACAGACCATGCTGAAATCTCAGCGGTCCACGGCTCAAAACAAATTCACCTATTTTGAATAATTGCTGTGGCAAAAATGTGATCCCCAGCAATTATACAAAATAAAGGATGGGTAGGGGTTTTAAAAACTCATATTTTACACCCCCTCCGGATGGGATGCTTGAATAAACACCATGAACTTTGCTCTTGGGGTTTATGTGGCATTCTACCCCTCGGGGGGGTGTAAAATCCTTCTTATAACCCCTACCAATCCATTATTCTTTATTTAATATATGGTTTGGGCTTATTATGTGTGGAACTCGGTGGCTGCTTAAATGTTGTTGTGCGTGTTCTAACAGTTGTTGTGCACGTTCCAAATGTTATTGTGCACATTCTTTTGTAGTTAAACTTTTTATTGAGTATTCCATTATAACAACAACATACAGTACATGTAGGTTCCAACCAGCCGGTTCGACAAAAAAGTTGTTGAAGTCCGGCACAGTGACAGGAATTTGCTGACAGCGATCATGTCACCCGGCAAATCCATCAATGGATGACCACAGTGCCCCAAGCATCGGGGCACTTTTATATTGTTTGCAGAGGGCTCTGCCTCCTGCACCTCCAGATCTATATATGTCTAACTCTGGGGGGGGTGGAATTCGTGAGGCAAGCAGTCAAACTCAGGAGTCAATGAATCTGTTCATTGCTCTGACAACCCATTCGACACTGTGGGTGTTAAATGGGTTGTGTCACTGTGGGGGATCGCTGTAACAATGGTATACCATACATGTATTATGTCAGAATAGATGTACATTCATTACCATTGTACAGAGGAACAAACAGGATAAAGGCAAATGGTAAACATTAGTGTTCAGTATATGACAGTGGTGCTGGCATAAGGGAAGGAAAGAGAAATGGGACTTATAACCATTCAGTGTCTAACATGTTCTAGATAAATGGGTGGGTTGTCAATGCATCTTGCACCCTGAAACAAAACAAGCACCCACAAAGAAACACAGTTCTACTAAACACCACTAACAACTATTTACATACAGGGACTCGGTCTTAAAGGTTATGTAAACATATTTTAATCCTTCAATGCTACTTGCTGTAGTGCAAGGGAGAAAATTTGAAGTATTTTGTGTGTTGTTTGCTTTTCCTCAGCCTATCCCAGTTTGGAGGGCATTGTAGGTGTGTAGAGATGTAGCGAAATTAAATTTATCTGGCAAAATTCTGGTGAAATCATGAATTTTGTTGCGCAAAACATTTTGCAAAATTCGTGGATTTCACTGCCGAATTTTGCAGGTGTGAATGTATAAATTCCACCGGCGAAATTGTGAATTTACCCATGAAATGTAGAATTTCATCCACGACTAGTGGAATTTTGCCTGACAGTGGCAAAATTCTGCTGCCCATGACCAAAATTCTGCATTTCGTGGACAAAATGTATGATTTCGCCAGCAGAATTTCACATCTCACACCCGTGAATATTTCATGAAATGCACAGATTTTGCTAAATATTTCACGTAACAAAATTTGTGGATTTTGCACATCTCTATAGGTGTGGAAGGGCTTCCAGCATACTTCATAGACAGGGAGTGTGCCACTTGCCAGGTGTGAGAGACGGTCTAGCAATGCAAGTTGTACCATAGATGACAGCACTGCTTGGATTGAGGGGATCATGGGCATCCGCCATTTACAAAGGAAAAGATGCTTGGCCTGAATTGCTAACAAGGCCAGCTATCTATGTTCATGGGCTAACGGGTGTGGGACTAGGAATTTCATGCCTAATAACAGTAGTGGAGTTGAGAGTGGGATATTTTTATGGAGCACTTCAGTGCCCATATGGTGAACCTGTTCCCACAGGGATTGAACCTTGGTACATTACCCAGGATGTGCACCATATTTCCTACCTGGGAGTGGCACCTCCAGCATAGATTCGAGTTCAGCACTTCTGTTGTATACAGAGCTGCAGGGGTCTGATGCCAGGAGTGAAGTATTTTGTATTGAATTAATTTGCTTCTAGTGTCCTTGAATGCTTTTTGTGCAAACTGCCAGCATTCAGTCCACTGCTGCTCTGTTATGGGTGTTGTAGTGCATTTTTCCATTTGGTTCTGGTGGTTTCTGATTGGCTGGGCAATAAGTCCCTGAGGGCTGAGTATATCTTACTGGCCATGTGGTTGTGGTTGGAGATCCAGGAGGGTGCCTTCCTAAGGAATGTCTGGAGTGCACTGTGCAGCTGAAAATACCTCCAAAAATCCCCTTTGGGTAAGCCCTATCTGGCCTGCAGATTTTGGAACATATCTGTGGTTTGTGAGCCTGGGACTAAGAGGTCCTGTAATATTTGAATGCCCTAGACATCCATCCCAACCAGATGACTGGTTGGCCACCAATTTGCAGCTTGTTGTTCCCTCAGATTGGGATGAGTGTGACTGGAGCTAGGTCGACCTCCAGTTTACAGCAAGACAGCAAGGATAACCAGGGATAAATGACAACCAAGGAAGGGGCTGGAGTAGAACAGTGAAGCAGTCTAGGGAGGTCAAATCATGGAAAGCCATGTGTGCAAATGCCAGGAGCCTTAGCAACAAGATGGAAGATCTGGAGGCTGTCATGGTACAGTCAGACCTGGACATTGTGGCCATCACTGAAACCTGGTGTAATGATAACCATGACTGGGAGATGGCCATACCTGGCATACAACATATCCAGAAGAGACAGAGCAGGCAGGAAGGGAGGAGGAGTGGCACTGTATGTGAAAATGACATAAGGGCCACACAGATCCAGGAGGAACAAAATGGGGAGAGATACTGTGGGTTAGCTGGAAAGGAAAATGGGGCCAGCCATCCGCACAGGTGTGGTCTATAGACCACCAGCCCAGGAGGAAGAAACAGATAGAGTTGATGCTAGCCATCCAAAGGATGGCAGACAAAGGGTGAGGTAGTACTGGTTGGAGACTTCAATATACCAGACATGGACTGGAGCATCCCAGCAGCAGCATCAACTAGGAGCAGATTTATCCTGGACTCCTTCAGGGTGCCTTCCTCAAGCAACTGGTCATGGAACCAACTCGCGCAGAAGGCAATACTGGACCTTGTGCTCTCAAACAGGGACAGTGTGATGGGGGGAAACAGTGGGGGAGCAACTCGGGTAACAGTGACCACCAGTCATTGTGGTTTGAAATCACAGAAAGAGCAGAACCAAAACCACACAAAAACACGATCCTGGATTTTAGGGGCAGACTTTGGGAAAATGGGAGATGCTTGAAAGAGGCATTAAGGGAATGGGACAGGAATCAGGGATTGAGGAACAGTGGGCAGTATTTAAAATGGGGATTATAAGAACAACAGAATTATGCATTAAGCAGGTTAGCAAGAGGAAAAGAAAGAGAGACCATTATGGTTTTCCAAAGAGAGTAAAGAAAGTGAAAGCCAAAAGATTGCATCCAGGCAATACAAAAAGACACAGGCAGAAAGGGATAGGGAGAAGTACCAGGAGAAACAAAGGAGGCAGGGAAGTCAGTAAGGGAAGCCAAAGCTCAGACAGAAGAACACATTGCAAAATCAGTGGTTAAAGGGGACAAAACCTTTTACAGGTACATAAGGAAAAAGAAGGACAAAGGGAGGGATAGTGAGACTGAAGGGGAGGATGGGAGCGCGTGGAGGATGACAACAGTAAAGCTGACATATTGAACAGGTATTTCTGCTCAGTCTTTACTAAGGAAGAGGGGATAATGGGTCTGAAGGAGCACAAGGGTGAGAATGGCAGAAATGGACACAAGTCCCTTTACATGAGAAAGGGTCCTGAAGGAACTGGAAGTACTAAGAGTTGATAAAGCAATGGGGCCAGATGGGTGCACCCAGGGTCCTTAAAGAACTAAGAGAGGTGGTGGCTGAACCTCTGGCTATCCTGTTCAGCCAATCACTGGAAACAGGGAGGTACCCAAAGACTGGAGGACAGCGGATGTAGTCCCTTTATACAAAAGTGGGAACAAAGAAGAAGCAGGGAACTACAGACCAGTCAGCCTCACCTCGGTAGTGGGAAAGATCATGAAGCACTACTGAAGGAGAGATTGGTGAACATCTGGTTGTCAATGGACCACAGGACCCAAGGCAGCATGGTTTCACCAGGGGAGGTCATGTCAGACCAACCTCATTGAATTTTTGACTGGGTGACTAGGGAGGTGGATCAGGAGGGCAGTGGACATGGCCTATCTGGACTTCAGCAAGGCCTTTGACACTGTGCCACATAGAAGACTATTACACAAACTGGGGAATATGGGTGTGGGCAGGACAGTGAGTGGTGGGTAGGTAACTGGCTGGGTGGCAGGACACAGAGGGGTGGTACAATGGCTGTCACTCCACAGAGGGAAGAGTGACCAGTGGGTACCACAGGGATCAGTGCTGGACCGGGTCCTATTCAACATCTTCATCAGTGACATTGCACAGGATCTAGAAGGCAGAATTTCACTGTTCGCTGATGACACAAAGCTCTGTAACAGAGTAGACACACCAGAGGGTGTAGACAGAATGAGAAGGACCTGCAGAACTTGAAGAATGGTCAAGGGTTTGCAGTTGAAATTCAATGCAAAGAAGTGCAAGATAATGCATATGGGGCACAAAAACTCTGGCACAACATATCAGTTGGGGGTGAGGATATAGCATGCACCAAGCAGGAAAGGGATCTTGGGGTTGTCATCTCTGATGACCTCAAGGTAGGGAAACAGTGTGACAAGGCATCAGGTAAAAGCAAATAGGATGCTGGGATGTATAGGCAGGGGCATCACCAGCAGGAAAAGGGAGGTCATAATTCCGCTATACAAGACATAGTGAGGACCCACCTGGAGTACAGTGTACAGTTCTGGAGACCATACCTACGTAAGGACATAGACAGGGTAGAGAAGGTTCAGAGGAGGGCAACAAAGATTGTGCATGGGTTGCATCACAAGTCCTATGAAGACAGGTTGAAGGAACTGAACATGTACTCCTGGAGGAGAGGAGGAGAGAGGGGATAGGATAGAGACATACAAGTATCTTACAGGGAGGAACAGGTGCAGGAAAACACTATTTTTAAGAGAAAAGATGTTTCAGGACTAGAGGGCATGGGATGAAGTTGGAGGAGGACGATTCAGAGGAAACATGAGAAAGAATTTCTTCACAGAACGGGTGGTGGACAAGTGGAACACCCTGCCAGAGGAAGTGGTGGGAGCTGAAACAATCATGGGATTTAAGAATGCATGGGATAGACATAAAGGAATTCTAGAGGTCAGGGGTAATGGGAAATAGACTTCTAAGAAAACAAACTGAACTTACAAGCTCAAATGGGCAGACTAGGTGGGCCATAGGCCCTTATCTGCCGACACTGTCTATGTATCTATGTACATTGTATTTTGGCCCATATTTTGACTAATGGGCTAGTCGTGGGATGTCCTTTGAGGGCAGTGGGAAGTGAGTTATAAGTTAGCAATGCTAGGGAATGGATCTGAATCATTGCATGTTCAATTATCACCCACTGAGGAGTCTCTTTCCCCCTAAAACATAGCCACTGAAGGGTACGTGCTCCTTGGAAGGCCCAATTGTACCCTTTTACCCATGGTAGAAACCAGCCTCCAACTTTCCAGAGGGCTCACAGCTTATTCTGGCTGTATCGGGGCGGTTTGTCTTCCTATGAAAAGTTAACTATTGTCCTATTTTATGACACCAGGATATAGGGAGGTCAGTCAGCAGGTAGGACAATAGATAAAAGATCCTGGGGGCAATCACCATTTTGACAGTGGCTATCTGCCCAGTGAGTGTAAACCTGAGTTTTTTCCACCAGTTCATGTCTGTGGGGGTATCTGCTAACAGGGGTTGCATACTGAGATCCCATAAGGTAGACAGTGCTGATGTAAATTTTATTATTTATTTGTTTAAAAGTTGATAACCGGGAAAGGCACCTTGAGCTGAAGCTCATTTCCAGGTATGACCTGGGGAATGGGGGTACAGAGTAGCAGCATATAAAAAATAATTGACATTCAGAGTGCATTGAAAGTACACAATAGTGAGATATACATAACAAATGATAATTATAGCATGGCAAATAGTAAATTCAGAAGCTATTTACAATGAAATGTATATAACAGTGAAACATACATAACAAATGATTATTACAGCATGGCAAATAGGATGATTCAGAAGCTATTTACAGTGATGGAGAGAAGTTATGTACAACAATATGTAAAGAAATGAGTGGAGAGGAGTCAGATGTGGCTGGCAAGGCCTAGGTGGAAGAACAAAGGTAGGAAGTATTGGGGATGATCTGAGAAGGCACCTGAGAGTAGGGAAGATAGGAGAGAGGCATAAGTGAGAGGGAAGGCTGTTCCAGAGGTAAGTCTGTAAGAGAAGGAGAGTTTTCCTGCAGAGGTACAAACACGTGAGAAGGAGAAAGTGAGTGTACTGTTAGAACGTGAGTTATAGGGAGAAAGAGCAGCAGGGGTAAGGAGAGAGGCAAGATAGTACGGAAGATACCCAAACCAGTATTTAGCGATGAAGGTAGAACAATAAGAGGAAGGTCTCTGTAAGAGGGACTGAATGAAAAGGGAGGAATGAAGGTCACAGTGGTCAGTTGGGGGAAGGAATTAGAAATGAACCTGCAGAAGGCATGAAACAACACATTCAGTCTGGCGAGGGAGGTAGTTGGAGCAGCACTATAAACAATGTCTGTATAGTCAAAGGATGGGAGGATCCATTTTACCAGAAGGTCTCATCTTATGAGAAGAGGGAGACTGGATTTGTGGCGATAAAGTAATCCTAACTTAGGGCACAGTTTGGTGTGGAGCGCATTGAAGTGGGAGGAGAAATCAAGAGAGGGACCAAGCCAGACACCAAGATACTTATAGGCCGGGACATTGTCGAGGGGGTATTGGCTGCAGAGAAGAAAGTTGGGAGGGAAGGAAACCTGGCGAGTTTCTATTTCGAGCCTAAGGTCATGACCATTTTTTTTTTTTAGTATTAAGCTTAAGGCAGTTGTTTTCGAACCAGGCTGTAACCGATGAGAGATCATTTTGAAGGTGAGATTGAACTTCATGGATAGATGGGTCAGACAGGAACAGGAAGGTATCGTCCACATACATGTGGATGTGGGCATGGGTACAGAGTGATGGAAGATCATTTATAAAGACGGAAAAGAAAATGGTCCAGAGAAATGATCCCTGAGGAACACCTGCAAGTATAGGGAGGGAGAGAGAGAGGACATTGTTAATAGATACAGACTGGGAGTGGCTGGTTAGGTAGGACCTGAACCAGGCTACTGAGCTGGGGGAAAGACTAACAGAGCTAAGCTTATAGAGTAGTTGGATAAGGGAGAAAGAGTCAAAGGCCTTAGCGAGGTCAATGAATATGGCTGAGGTGATAGGTGATATAATCGTGGTCCATGGCTTAATAAATGGCATCTCTGAAGCGTAGGAGAGAAGAGATGGTCGAGTGGGACTTCCTGAATCCTGATTGGAATGGTGAGAGGGTGTTTGATGAAGATAAGAAATCATTAAGCCTAGTGAGAATTAGGGATTCTTGCAGTTTGGTAAGGGTGGGAAGAAGTGAGATCAGGCAGAAGTTTACAGGGGAAGCTGGGTCACCGCCTTTGTGAAGGGGAGAACTGTTGCAGGATTTCAGGAGATTGGGATCATGGCAGAGAGAGAGAGATTTAGGATGTAGGTTAACAGGGTCACAATTGAAGGGCAGATATTTTTAGAAGCCTAGGATGCAGTCCATCGGGCTAGACTTGCTGGGGTTGAGAGAGGTGAGGTTCTCAGAACTTCTGATGGTGGAATAGGTGGGAGTTGTGGGCCAGAAGGCTGTGAGGAAGGGAGGGGGGAGTGAGGTGGGATGGGAGGGGCCTGCAGGAATGGCACAGGAAGTGAAGTATTTTTTAAGGGCTTCAGCAGTGTGAGCTGGGTCTGATATGAGTGAGGCATCCACCCAGATAGAGGAAGGGGGGAGTCAGAGGAGAGGTGGAGAAGTAAGTGAAGGTCCTGCCAGAATGAGGATGGAGTACTATTAGAGGGTTGCAGCTGAGTTTTAAAGAAGTTAGCATGCCAGATGCTAGAGGTACAATTGTTGTGGAGGGTATGGAAAGCCTGTAGGTGAGATTGGGCGCCTGAAGCTTTGAAACAGCACCAAGCTTGATTGCGAGCTCTGCACTTGGCCAGAATATCAGGGGTTATCCAGGGATGGTGGGTGTGCCTTACTCTAGCTGTTTTAAGGGGGGCATGGGTATCCCAGATATTCAGAAAGATGGAGGTGAAATTGGAGATGGCGGAGTGTACTGAGAGGGAGGATAGGACGGGCCTCCAGCTGGCCAGTGACAGATCCTGGAGAAGTTTATGTATGTCAAGGGATTTTAGAGGGTGGAATTGGACAGAATTGGATGTATTTGGGGAGAGAGGGTGGAGGACAGGCTTTCCTAATACAGTAGGTGAGGCAGTGGTTGCTGAACACATCTGGTAGGATGCCAGCAGATCAAATGCGATGGAGGTGAGAGGAGAGCACCAGGTCTAGCAGTGAGTGAAACTGTGACTTCAGATTAGGATGCATAGGCTCTCTGATCATTTGGGAAAGGTTTAGTGCCGCGATCTGCTGACAAGAGTTGAGTGAGGTGGGGGAGAGCCAGTTGAGATTAAAGTCACCCAGTAGAATGAGCTTGCCTGTGTTAGTGAGGGTGGAGATGGCAGTGATGCGGGAGACCAGGAATGAGGAGAGAAGTTTGAGGGAGGCATATAAGGCACCAAGAAAAATGGGAGAGGAAGATGGCAGGGTGATAGAAGTTAGGAGATACTCATGAGAGCTGAGGACAGCTCACAGTGGGTGATGGAACAGTTTAGGGAGGTGCGGGAATAGATGGCTACCCCAGTGCCACCTTTTTCTCTGTCCTTTCGGAAGAGGGTGGAGTCAAGGAGGGCCAGTTGAAAGTCTGGGACATGGGAGGATAGCCAGGTTTCCAAAATGCAAAGTATGTCTGGGAAGTGTATGGTGACCCATACTTTCAGGTCATCCAGCTTGGGAAGAAGACTGCATGCATTTACATGGAAGATCTGCAGGCCCTTAAGAGAGTTTGAAGGAGAGGGGTGCTAGGGCTTGAGAGGCCAGAATTTGGCTCGATGTCCCTTGTGAGAAGGAGAAGAAAGACCAGGAGGTGGAGTTGTGGGGCATGGGACTTTTTTTTGTATCTGCAGACGTGGAAGGAGGCTTGAAAAGGGGATCGGGGAAGGAGAAGCTGTCAGATGGCTGCCAAGTGAAGGCTACAGCAGCAGAGTAGTCCATGGTGGATAGGAAAGAAGGGGTAAAAGATAGGGGAGAGGGGAACAGGGAGGAGGTAGCTGGTGAGGAGGTAACATTGTGTTTGGCCTTGCTGTGCACCTTGTAGCTGTTTGACTTTGGAATCGCGTTCTGTTCTATTAAATTATGCTTGTTTTACACGCCAACTATTGAGTGCTGAGTCTTGTTTTTGGAGGATTCGCTGTGGACTCGAGCACCTTTGTCACACGGAGGAGCTGTTTTTGCTGTAACTAACTTTGTGTTCTAAGCAGGGGATAATGGGGATGAAGTTAAGGTTAGTTGCTGAGTGGCAGGATGGGGCAGAGGAAGGAAGGGGGAGGGTTAGAAGGGAGAAGGGGAAGATGCAGAGGGAAGACATAGGGGTACAGGAAGGGAGCCAAAATAGTGAAAAAGGGGCCATGTGGAAAAGAAGCAGGGAAATGCAAGCAGAAATAGGGGGGAGTAGAAGGAGAGAAAATGTATATGGAGCCTCAGCAAGACAGGAAACTGTGAGGAGGAAGGGTAGGGAAAATCAGAGGGGGATCACTCAGAGGGAGGTCACACAACAGCAGATGCAGGTGAAACTGAGGAAACTGGATAAGATCACAAGAGAGAGGAGCATCAAAGGTAGCTTAGAGCATTTAAAGAGTGCCGGGGGTGGGGAGGGGAAGGGCGGGCAAAAATGTCTGTTGCACAGAACAGGAGCAGCGCCCAGCTTGAAGTGCAGTCCAAGGCCTAGCAATAAGCCACACCCAGAGGAATGGCTGAGGAGCTGTGGCCTATTGGAGTGAGGCACCAAAAAAAAATTAAAATCTATGCTATCTCAGAGACCGTACCATCAGAGCTGTAGGCTGGATTCAGCTGAGGGGGTGAGGCCGGTGGCGGCGGTTGGAGAAATGCCGCACTGCCAGAGTTTTAAGCCTGGTCAGGGGGCTATGTAAATCTGTGAGAGAGAGAGAAGAATGGTAGAGAGTTAAAAGCTAAAAATCTGGGGGCAGAGGGAGGCAGAGGGCTGGCAGGCGAAGCAGTAGGGGGCAAGGGTGTCAGGAAGTGAGAGACAAAAAAGAAAAAAAGGTAATCGGTGGGCAGGATTAAAAACTATAGCACTGGGGACACAACTAATTGCTCAGGGGAGATTAAGTGTCTGGGGGCAGAACGGGTCGGCACCTACCACCGAGGGGCAAGAGAAGCAGAGAATAGCACAGTGGGGGGAAGTAGGTTACAGATCAGGGAGTCATTCTAGGACAGCAATAAGCTCACAGAGAAAAAAGGAAAGAATAATAACAAAAGACAGCAAAAAGAAAGAAAATAATCAGGGTTAACCAGCTTAGCACAGAACTTAGAAAGGAGAGAAGCTGCTGCTGGCAACAAATTAATTATGCATAGCTACTGCTAGCGGCAAGCTAATTTAGCATAGGAATCTAGGATTAACTATACGCAGAGCACCAAGTTTAAATTAAGGACATAAGTACAGGCTTGGCACAATCAGAACTGACAAAAGAAAAAAAGAAAATTCAAGCTAGTTACAGAGCAGTTGAGTATTTAACTGTAAAGGCAGCAGTGCATATCGAGTTCAGTAGGTATCAGAGCAGTTGTGTGAATAAGTTAATAAAACTGCTCTGATTAAGAAATAAATAAATAACTGCAAGACAGAGGTTAAAAGCGAGCATTTTGTCTTCTGCTCAGAGCAGGAACAGCGCCCAGCTTGAAGCACAGTCCAAGGCTTAGCAGTAAGCCAGTCCCAGAGGAATGGCTGAGGAGCTGTGGCCAATTGCAGAGAGGCATCAAAAAAATTCACCCTTAAACCTAGGTATGTGACACCTTCCCCCGGGTCCCACCCATCTCAGTCTCATAGCTCCCACCTTTTCTGGTTTGCAGTGATGGTTTAGGGGGAGTACCTTCGTTTTAGTCTGATTCACCCGTAGTCCAGAGTATGCAGCAAATCTGTGTAACACTGCAAGCAGTGGGGTTATGGCCACACTTAGGTCTGAAACCATGACCAGCAGGTTGTCCCCATACATAAGCATGGTGCATTGTTCAGACCCCACCTTAATGCCCTGTATTTGGTTGTTCTGCCTTAGTAAAGCCACCAGAAGTTCTACAGCAAACACAAATAAGAGGGGAGAGAATGGGCAGCCTTGTCTGGTACCTCGCTCAAAGGTGAAGGATGTTGACAGGGTTGAATTTGTCAAGATTTGGGCTGTTGGGTTGGTGTATATGGCTCGAACCCAGGACCTGAAGCAGGGTCTGACCCCCACATATTGCAGTACCATATGGAGATAGTCCCACTCCAGGGAATGAAATGCTTTCTTGAAGTCTATTGCCACTGCGGCAGCCACCCTGGGGAGATGTTTAGCTTCGTGTGCTAGGCTGACCAGAGTTCTAATGTGGTCTGCGCTGTATCTCCCCTGGACAAATCCCACTTGAGATGGGTGGATCAAATGTGGGAGGCTTATGCTTTAGTGTATACCTTCCCATCTATGTTTAATAGCGATATGGGTCGGTAGCTGCTGGGCAGAGTGGGACCCTTCCCATTTTTGGGTAGCACTGTGATGACTGCTTCATGCATGGTCGGGGAAACCTGCCCTCCTTCTCTGCCTCAGCATACATCTGTTGTAAAATAGGTGACACTGTTGTGGCAAGCAGTTGCTAGAATTCCACTGGGAACCCATCCCCCCCCCGGGGGCCTTACCTGTTCATAGGGATATGAGGACCTGCTGCACCTCCTTGGTGGTAGGTGGTGAATCCAATGTTTCTGCCTGTTGCTGGGTGAGGGTGGTGAACTGAATTTTATTGAGAAAATTCCAGGTGGCTGTAGAATCCACCTCTCTGGAGGAGGTAACCAGTGCTTTGTAGTAGGTTTTCTTGGCCTCACTCAGTAAATCTGGAGAGTTTTTAACCACCCCACCCCTATCTCTAAGCCTCACTATGTATTGAGCCATTTGTTGCCTTTTAAATGGTAGGCTAGCACCTTTTTCCCCCTTTCTCCCATTTCCTAGTATTTATGTCTGAGTTTTAGAATGGCTACTTCAGCCTTGTGAGACAACAGGGTGTTTATGTCTACCCGCAGTCCTGCAATATCCCTGCCTATGGGGGATTGGGGCATAGAGTGCTTCTTGCCTTTAAATGAATTTTTGGCTGCTTTCAGGGCTGCTTCCAGCTGCTTTAATTTTTTCTCCTTCTGGCCCCTGATTACACTATAATCCTGCCCCTCATGGTGGCTTCGAATGCCTCCCATGTGTTCCCAGGGGTGGTGTCTGAAATGGGGTTCTCTTTAAAGAACATCTCAGCTTCTAGTGAGGCCTATGTCAGGAAGTATGCATCTCTGACTAAAGTGGGATCTAGCTGCCATGAGGGCAAGGAGGGAGAGGGTATGCCCCACAGCAGTGTCAGCTGGACAGGAACATGGTCCGAGATTATCATGGGAAGGATTATAGTGTCCACTGCCACCTGGGTGATTTGGAGGGATGTGAGCCAGAGGTCTATATGGCTATATGAACCATGTACCATCGAGTAGCATGAGTAATCTCTGTCTCTGGGGTGAAAGACTCTCCAGATATCGGATGGACCTTGGTCTTCCATAAGGCGTTTTAGGGCCCTGTGTTCCCTGGTATAGGCATCCATTGTGTAGGAACTCCTGTCTACTGGGGTCCTAGAAATAGATTAAAATCCCAGCCCAGGATGACAAGGATCCCCCCTTGAAATACGCTTTCCAAATTGTGGGCAACATTGTGGTAAAACTTTGGGTTGTCCTCATTCAGGACATAGATATTCCCCAGTACTACACGGCCTTGTGGGGTGTTTAGGAGCACAAACACCAATCTCCCATGTGAGTCTGCGTTAGTACTGATAGCGGCCCATTTTAACTGTTTATGAAGCAGGATTGACACCCCTCTTTTACTTGAGGGGTGGAGGAATGAAACACCTGACCAACCTATTCCCTTTTTAGCATCTCGTGGTCCCCCTTAGATAATTTTGTCTCTTGCAGGAAGGCCAACTGAGTTTTTGCTTTTTTCAGATATGGTATCATCTTCTTCCTCTTAACTAGTGTGTTCAACCCTTTTACGTTCCATGTATGGCAGATCAAGTCAACCATTTTCAATGAGAGTAGTAGTAGTGGGGAGTAAGGATAACAGCCATGCCATTAAAGTATATGTTACATTTCTGTGAAAAGGGTTGAACATCACCAGAGAGTAAGGGATCAGGGTCCTGGGTCTAAGTGGGATAGTGTGTGTGGGTCCCTGGGGGGTTAGGCTGCCATTGATGTGGTCCTGCTCATGTCTCAGGGTCCCTGTGTTGCTCATACAGTGGGCCTTCCTGTGGTATTGGTGCATTTTACATCCGGGAGGGTCATGCCTGGCACACCTACATCATTCTCAGTGTTGCTATACCCTGGTATCCATGGCATCCCATCCACATCCCTACCTAACCAACAGTCATGCAGCATTGCTTCGATGTCCCTGTTACTCACATCATCATTTCTAAGAAAACAACCAAACCATTTACAAAAATTATTTACACATCACACCTTAGTGCAGTAGTAGAGGTAAAGGGCACGTGTGATCTTATGCTCCATGGAGCCATGCAGGTTGCACGATAGGCCCCTCAAGGGCATCAACCTCTCTTTGGAGGGGGAAATCCCGACCTTGGTTCAAGGTTACCTTCCCCACTGCGTGTCATTATTCTAGGCAGCAATTAATACCCATTGAGTGTGTAGGCTTCTTCCATACTCAAACATTGGGAGGGACAGGCCTTAATGTATATTTATACCTTGAATACTTCTGGGGGGGGTTCAGAGTGAGCCTGGTCTAAGAGGGGGTATTGTCTTCCCTGACTCATTGGTCCCATACAACCAGTGCTATGTGGGGGTGTAACAGCTAACTCCCCTCATAGCCCCATCATCTCCCTGTTTACTCTGTCATTCAGTTACTCATCCATTCCTCCCCCTCGTAGCTCCAGTGGCATCACAACCTAGGTCCCCCCTTCCCCAGTACCGGATCAGGCCTGCATATCTGTACATATGGGGCTGGGTGGATGCCTTCTTTGGTGCTGTAACTCACTGTAGCTCAGTTTACCCTATGTAGGCCACCTCACAATCCCCAAATTGGCCCTATTCTGAACAAGAGGATGGGGCACCTGGAGGGAGGAAGGCCTTGTATGTCCTAGCGATGGGGTCTCTGGTATGCGCCTATTCATCAATATGTTCTCCGGTGTTGAGAGCAAGGAATCAATACTGTGAGAGTAGGCTGTTCTGCCTGGAATTTGCCACTCAAATTTAACCTTATGTACCTTAGTTTGGGGCAGAGTTAAAATATACAATATTAATACAGTTTTGCATAATATTCAGGTCTAAGGACTGGTTGTGTCAGATCTCCCTGCTGAAGAAAAGGGGAGAGGGTGGGAGCATCTACCTGGCATTGGGGAAGTCAGGCTGCTTGCCCATTCTGGGAGATGAGAGGATCATTCCGGGTCAGGTGTCATGTCCTATCTGTACAAGGGGGGCAAAACATCATCAGGGCTTGTATCCTAACCCCCCCATTAACCCCAACAGAATAAAAAAACACAACTCATCTGATCAGCGGTTCACACATTCTAGAGCAGGTTCCACGGTGTACACAGTCAATATTATAGGAACCTTGGCCATGTCTTTTTTCCTGGCAGCTGCGTCTGGAGTTCCATCCTGGTTCTGTTGCACCTCTGCGGTTGGTACGGCCCTTTTCGCGTGTCTGCTGTAATGGTTGTCCCAGTTCAATAAGTTCCTCGGGAGGTGCATACTGTGAGGCTGGGGATGCAGATGGCCTGTTTTGGAAAGGTGGTAAATGTGGCCGGAGAGATTCATACCTGTTCCGTGTTGCATATTGTCCCAGATTCAAAGGGCCTTTCTAGTGTTTCTCTGGTGGGCTGTAGTGTTAGTCTGCTGTTGCTCCTGTGGGTGTTCCCTTATTTTGTGTGGTGACCGGAGGTGCCTCCTTCAGTTCCAGCATGGTAGAGCCCAATCCATCTGCTCAGCCACAGCCTCTCGTACCTCCATCTCATTGCTGTAGAGCTGTTCCTGGGGCTAGTGGGCCGCGATCCGTGGTTCCCCTTTGAGCGTTGATCTTGAATATTTCCCTGGGCTCTCATTTCTCTAGGCCAGGTCCAACATAAAAATATTCAAGAGTCTCAGCACTGTCAAAGAGAGCTGTGACCCACTGTATTGAACTTTCATTGTAGTGGGGTATTGCAGTGAATATGTTAGGCCAATTTTATGCACGGCATGGTAGAGTTCTGCACAGCCCATGTGCCTGACCGAAAGATCTTTTGAGAAATCTTGGTAGATTTGAATGGGGTGCCCCTGACACTCCAGTCACCCCAGTTCTCAAAATCTAGAAAAAATGGACTGTCTGGTATTGTGGCTTAGCAACTTCAAAAGTGTGGGTCTCAGTTTCTGGCCCCCCTTCCCTCAGCATTGGGGTTAAGGTCCAGTGTGCTCTCCCAATGTATAGCCGGACATCTACTTTGAGCTTTAGTATTGCTGGCAGGGCATGCTGCAAAAATCTGTGTCCCTTAGCTCAGCTTGTTTCTCCAGCTGCTGTTCTCCAGATTGTCGACTTTGAGGAGCAGCCTCTGGATTAGAATGGCCTGTTCCCAGGCAGAACTCTGAAGCTCCTGGATTGCTGTTCCCTGGGAGGTGATTTGTCTTTCAGTCCGGAGAAGTCACCCCTCCAGTTATCAAATGGCCTGCATGGTCCAGTGGGAAGTGGCAGTTTCCTCTGCCATTTGAAGTATTTGTTTTGTTAAACACTTCTTTCACTGCCACCATGTCACTTAAATGTCCCAAGGCTGCTGCCATGTTGCTGCAGTTGTGAGAGGAGCAGATGGTGTCCTTCGGTGCTGTGATGGCCAGATTGTAACAATTAAGGTATCAATCGGTTTCTTATACTATTGGGATGTAGATCTGTCAAGCAGTAGAACAAAACTGCACCTCTGACTGTGGATTCAGCCAGATATAGAGCACTAGGTATCAGCTCAGGTTAGATTAAGCCTCCATCCTGCTTGCGACCAAACCACACCCCTGTTATTGTGCACATTCTAAAAATTATTGTGCATATTCATCAATATTAATAACCCCCTAATTAATATTCATTATCCCTCCACTAGCCACCACCTCACTGGTCAAAATAGAGCCCGCCAACTGAAAATCAAAGCACACATGGTGGTGCTGCTTACCGAACGGCTCACGGAGATGCCTGGTTGAAACGGTTTAGACACGGAGTGCCATAGCTTGCTCCCTCTTTCCAAATCATAAAAATTTGACTTTTTTTATTTTATTAATAAATGGCAGCCATGAAGGTTTCCAGGTACAGAAGCAGAACAGGACTGTACCAATGGGACTCCACAGCAGACTGAGCTGCCGGCAACAATGGGGAGCTCAAACAGAAAGTATAAAACTTTTGCTCAGGTAAAACTTTGAGAAAAATAACTTAAAACCCCATCTGGAAACCATTTAGTATAATAAATAAAGTGTGGGCACAGGCACACAACTCACCCGGTTTCCATCTTGGGGCTGAGATACCAGCATGGACCTCTCGAGCTTCACTCTTGAGGTCCATTTGCTGGTATCTCAATCCCTCGATGGAAACACAAAGCTCTTTGTGTATCTGGGCCCATACTTTATTCCTTATATTATTCCTTCTTGCTGTTGCAGTGGAGTGTCATTGGCATGCAGAGTTGGACTGGACCACCAGGATACCTGGAAATTTGCATGTGGGCCCCCTCTGTTGGGTACCTGGCCACCTTCCTAACTCTGAGAATCTTAGGTTTTATCATCTATTTTTTAATTAAATGGGCCCTGTAAGTAATTGTAAGATGCAAAGACTGAGCTAGTGTATCAAACTGAAGTGGAATACTGATATGAGTGTGTCACCCCAGGCCCCCCATTGATTTTCCAGTTGGGCTTCTGTGTCAACGTTCCAGGTGGGCCCCCTCTACTCCAGTCTGACCCTGTTGGCATGATGAATACACTTACAATTAGTTGTTTTCTTGCAGCGCAGGTTCTTAGCAAGCCTAACAATTCTACTAGGCATTTTTCAGTGTTGACATGTCCTTCTGTAGAATACACATAATACAGCATCATTATGTTTGTGGTGATTATGCAGGAGCTCTTGTGGTACTGCTTGCAAGGGAAATACAATGTGGTTTTCTACAGAATCAGGATATGGGAGGTGTAGTATTTGGTTGATGACTGGTTTGTTTATGATAGTGCTGTGGTATTATCACCTTAGTGGGCTGTCTGCTCAGTTTCAGTTTCCTAAATTTCTTAAATGGTGGTGTGCATGGTCAAGTTTGTTTGTGTTGCTGTTCCTCATTTCTGTCTTTATATTTCCTAAAATTAAAAAAATAAAAAGCTTTCTGTCATTCATTATGATCCAAAACTAAGGGGTTGTAACTTATTAAACAATAACACCATTAGTTGTTGCAGGAAATTGATATGGGAAGGTGGTAAGAAGGCACATTAACCACATGTTAAAAACCAGATATTTTCCAATAAACCAGCTGAAACCAATTACATTTAACTTAAGTAGGGTTGTGTGAGTAATGGGTGTTTACTCACCTGGTAAAGGTGATTGTGTTGGTTGGCATCCATGGCACTCCAGACATTACCTCATGGGTTACAGCCCACCTGATAGGCTAATGATGCACATGACCCAGATCAGATTTCCAGTATATCCAGGTCCCAGGAACCCCTGCTCTCCAGTTTGAATTTTCCATAGCTGAAAGGAAGGATGTTAGTACCAGAAACAATACACACAGTAGAGACTAGCAAGGATGAGGTCTGCTACGACATGATGACAATAACAAGGCCAGAGGCCTGAGTTTATTCCCTATTATGTACACACTACCTCGAACCGTGGTTGACTGATTTTAGCAGTGGATGAATTTGACGGGACTGGTGTAAGGACCTCCTGATCTTACTGGTTGACGCCTGATCATTCCCGAAAGGGAGCTTTTGGAGTGCCATGGATGCCAACTCAACACAATCACCTTTACCAGGTGAGTAAACACCCATTGTGATTGGTTGGCATCCCATGGCACTCCAGACATTACCTCATGGGAGATAAGAAGCAGTTAAACCTCCGGTGGGATTCGGATGAATCGGAGGGTCCGGCGATGGAGCCGCTGCTAGGACGTGGGAGGTGAAGGCTGGCCTGAAGTCCTGGAGTTGTTCCAGCCTGTAGTGCCTGGCGAAGGTATGTAGGGAGCTCCAGGTAGCCGCCCTGCAGATGTCCTCGGATGACACCGATGCTCTCTCCGCCCAGGAGGTGGATACTGCTCTGGTGGAATGAGCCCTGATTCCCTGGGGTGGTGTCAATCCCTGCCCGTGTAAGCGTGGAGGGACGACCCCTTCTGATCCACCCTGCGATGGTGGTTTGGACGCCATGAAGCCTCCTGTCTTTGGCCTTTCGCGACGATGAAGAGTCTCTCCGTCTTACGGATGGCCTGAGTTCTGGTCAGGTAGATAGAGAGGGCCGACCCCACGTCTAGTGAGTCAGGAGCGCCGCACTCAGCCAGAGGGGCTGCGCGAGGCAGGGTGGGTAGGTCTATGGGTTGTTCTCTGTGGAACCTCATCAGAACCTTCGGCTGGAAGGCCGGTACCATCCGGAGCCGTACCCCTTCGGGGGTGAAGATGGTGTAGGGTGGAGCGCAAGACAGGGCGCTGAGCTCCCCTATCCTTCTGGCCGAACAGATGGCTACCAGGAAGGCAGTCTTCAGTCCTGCCCAGAAAAGGTCTGAGTCGGCGAGTGGTTCGTACGGTGCCGTTCTTAGGGAGTCCAATACCAGCGGTAGGTCCCACAGTGCGACGTTAGGCCTGGTCCTAGGTCGCATGAGGTCTACCGCCCTCAAGAAGTGGATGGCATCTGGATGGGCCCCGGGCGGGTGCCCTTCGACGAGGCCTCTGGCCGCTCCAATGGCTGCTAGTTGCACCCTTAGAGAAGAAGGTGCCAGTCCCTTGTCCACCCCCTGCTGTAGGAACAGCAGGATGGTGGGGAGGTTGGCCTGTTCAGGTACCGAGCCTCGTCGGTGGCACCACTGTGCTAAGATGGCCCATTGCCTCTCGTAGGTGGATGTAGTGGAGGCTCGATGAGATCGGAGGAGCATGCCTATGACCAACTCGTGATACCTGGTAGCGGTTAGTCGTTCCCTCTCAGGAGCCAGGCCGTGAGCTTTAGGGTTTGAGGGGACGGGTGCAGCACCGGACCCTGCATCAGCATGTCTGGACGGGATGGGATCCAGAGGCTGGCTAGGGACATCTCTGTGATTGCAGCGAACCAAGCTCTGCGGGGCCAGTACGGGGCCACCAAGATGATGGAGGTCCGGGATTTTCGGATTTTCTCCAGAACCTGTGGGATGAGGGGGATCGGGGGGAACACATACGCGTAGTCCCGAGACCATACCTGGCACAGGGCATCCGTGCCTTGGGAGTGCGCGTCTCTGAACCGGGAGAAATATTGGTCCACCTGGGCGTTGTCTCTTGATGCCATTAGGTCCATGGACACTGGACCCCATGCCTCCTGGATTACCTGGAACAGGTCCGGGTGCAGGCGCCTTTCTCCGGGGTGGATCTGCTGTCGGCTGAGCCAATCCGCCCTTATGTTCAGTTTTCCCGCCAGGTGTACTACTCCCAGGCGTGATAGGTGCGTTTGTGCCCAGTTCATCACCCCTGCAGTTTCTCGTGACATGGTCCTGCTCCTGGTACCTCCTGCTGGATGTAAGCCACTGTCACGCGATTGTCGGACTTGATCAGGACCGACTTTCCCTGGATGATGTGTCGGAATGCCCTCAGGGTGTGGAACACCGCTCTCATTTCCAGGACATTGATTGAAAGCTGTGACTCCGCCGGGGACCAGGGACCCTGTGCTGATTCATCCCCCAGACATGCCCCCCAGCTGGATAGACTCGCGTCCGTCTCAATGGGGATCAGGTGTGGTGCCTCCAGGGGGATACCCCTCTTCAGATTTCCCGGGGTGACCCACCACTCCAGGGAGGATCTTACTTCGGCGGGTAACTGGACCACGCAGCGCAGGTTCCACTCGGGTGCTCCGTGCGCCAGAATGTAGTTCTGGAGCGGACGCATGTGCCACCTGGCCCAGGGGATGAGGTTGATGCAGGAGGCCGTGCATCCCAGGAGTCTCACCACCTTCTCCACCGTGGTGTGGGGGTGTGACCTTAACTGTCCGGCCAGGCTGCGGAGGCTGCGTATCCGTGCTGGAGCTAGCCTCGCCCAACCCTCTGCTGAGTTGATGATGGCTCCGAGGTGCTCGATCTGTTGGGTCGGGCGGAGATGGCTCTTCTCTCTGTTCAACACCCAGCCATGGTCCTCGAGTGCTCGTACCGTGAGCTCGGTGTGAGCACGCGCCTGACCCTTGGATCGAGCGCGTGTGAGCCAGTCGTCTAGGTACGGCACTATGTCTAGCCCCTGTTCCCTGAGTCTGGCTACCAGGGTGATGGAGACCTTGGTGAAGACTCTGGGGGCCGAGGACAGGCCGAATGGGAGCGCACGGTATTGAAAGTGGTGTCCCAGGATGTGAAAATGGAGGAATCTTCTGTGGCTCTTGACGATGGGGATGTGTAGGTAGGCGTCCTTGAGATCAATGGATGTCAGGAAGTCGCCTACCCTGATGCCCTGAAGGGTGGATCGGATGGTCTCCATCTTGAACCGGCGTGGGATCACGTATCGGTTCAGGCGTTTGAGGTCCAGGATGGGCCTCAGCTCCCCCGACTTCTTGGGAACCAGGAAGAAGATGGAGTACATGCCCTCCCCCTGCTCCTGGACCAGGATGGGTTGAATGGCCCTGTTCTGGATGAGATCTGCCAGAATCCCCTGTACCTGGTGGGGTGAGGCTCTTCGTCTGGAGACCGGGGACGAGACGAAGCGATGGGGAACTGAAGGATGGTACAATTCTATGGTGTACCCCCTCGAGACCACGTCCCGGACCCACCTGTCCGACGTGGTGTACGCCCAGCGGTGAGCGAACAGGGCTAGCCGTTGGCCGACAGGGGGGTACGAGCTTTGGTAAGGGGGGCTCGGTGAGACGGAGTCACTGTTTTCCCCTGAATCCTCTTCCTCAACCTCCGGACTTTTGTCCCCAGGGTCGGAAAGGGGAAGACTTGTAGCTGCTGAAAGCGGGCATGTGTGGGTAGGATGGGGATGCTCTACCCCGAAAGGAGTGGTTCTGGGGGTAGGAGTCCCTACGAGTTTGGGTCTTGGCCCCAGGATGAAACCTCCGTCTAGCGGAAGGTAGGTGTGAGGGTCTTGACCGGTTTCTTAGGAGGTCCCTACCCTCTTCCTTCTGTTTTAGGTAATTCTGGAGACCCTCCCTGAATACATGAGTCCCCTTAAAAGGCAAGTTCTGCACAAGAGTCTTGGATTCTGAATCGGCGTCCCAGAGCTTGAGCCATAGAACTCTGCGGGCCCGATTTATGATTGCGGCCGCCCTGGCCTGGAGGCATAGGGAGTCCACTGCCATGTCTGCCAGGTATTTGGCTGCGTCGAGGGTGCAGTCTAAAAGTTCAGCCTCCCTGGACTTTGGACTCGCCTGTTCCTGAAGTTCCTCCAGCCTGCGGATCTGGGCGCGAGAGGTATAAATCGCCGCCGTCATCGCCTTGGCCATGGTGCCCTCAATTTCAAAGGTCCTCTTTAACATGTCCTCGATTCTTTTGTCTGTGGGGTCCTTGAGAGATATGGTGCCACATGGCAGCACCGTCTTCTTACTCAAGGCCGCCACTTGTGGATCGATGGAGGGCGCCTTGCACCAGGCGTCTGATTTGTCGCCTTGAACCGGGGTACATCTTGTGTAAGTTCCTTCGGTTTGGCATTCTGCCCGGGTCTGTGGATTGCCATTCCGTGTGAATCAGTTCCTCAATGGCCGGGCAGACTGGGAAGGTCTCCGGGGTGGTGGTCCTTAGCTGGATCATTGGGTCCAGCTTCGATTCCGTCTTCTCCCCTTCCTGTTCCTCTGTGGACAGGCCCATGGTGGCCTTGATGACCTTCATAAGGCCGGGGATTGTTTCAAACGCACACAGTTTTGACGTGAGAGACGGAGCTGTCTGCTGGTCGATGTCCTCCATGTCGGACTCCAAGCCGTGCTCCTCCTCCTCTTCCTCATTGAATTCATCCTCTTTGTCCCTATCTTCTGGATTGCCATCAAGGGGGAATGCTGGGAAGAGGGTCCTCTGGGGCTGGTGGATCCTCTGGAAGGTCTCTCTGGTGGGTGAGCTCTGTGCTGGGTGGCCGAGATCTGTTTTGGGTAAGCGCCTCCAGCTTCTCCATGATCTTCAGCATGAAGTTCTGCTGACTCTCCATCATGGCGACCGACGCTTGTTGGTTCTGTAACAACAGGGAACCCGGATCCACCCAGGTTGAGGTGCTGGGGCCTGGGAGGGAAGGTGCCATGGGGGGGTTTTCTCCATCGAAGACAGCTCATCGTCCAAGAGGCAGGCCGCGCAGAGAGGGCCTGGGGTTTGAGGGAGGAGGGAGGCGCTGCACGCGGTACATTTCTTTGCTTTAACTATCTGAAAGATAAAGAGAAAAGTCTGAGTGAGGAACGGGACTCCAGAAAGCTGTCCCCTAAGCCCCGGGAAACATGCCCGTAGGCGGAGAATAAGGGAAAATGGGGGGGGGTTGGGGCCGGAGTTGTGCTGTGGTAAGGACGCTGTGTGAGGGCCCTTAGACAGACCATGGAGGGGGAGGGTGGAGACTCATTTTCTGGCATCCTTACCTGACTATCCCCTCTCAGATGATTGCTACTCCAGGTAGGCCTGGGTCCACTGTGGGAGGGGACCGTGGCCACCTAGGATGGGGATAGTTCTGCTAGAGCCTGCCAGGGTCACTATGGAAGGTACCCTAGCATGGACTCTGCGGTGTCCTACTGGGGTCGCTATGGGAGGGACCCGAGTGGACTGAGTTGGTCTCCAGGTTTTTTTTTTTTTTACTTTAAAAGCGCCTAAGGCTGCTCAGGGTCACCCAGGATGAAAAGTGGGTGCTGTGGAATCAATCCCAGAACTCCTGTGGTGTGGTGTGGGGCCCCTGCACTAGGAACTGCCTCTAAAAAGTGGCCCACTGGGGTCAGGAGGCCAGCTGAGGCCTGGACCCTCGAATCTGCTCCTCCGATTTTGGAGCATCTAAACTTTAATTACTTGGTGAAGGTTGGGCCCCCAGCTCACCCTATGTCGAGGGCAAGAAGAGAGAGAGAGAGGCTGGAGACATGAGGGGGGAGCTCCCCCAAGGAGCAGGACGTTGCCCTGTGACTGTGGCCTGAGCAGCGCCACATGGCGTGGTCGGCCTCCGAGAAGGCCTATCTTGCAAACGGAAGGCCAACGCCGTGGCGCCTGCCCCTCTGAGCAGCTCCGGGGGAGGGGCAAGGCACGAGCGTCGGCAGGCCTCCGAGATCCCGGGAGACTGAGTCCGTCGGCCCGAAGGCCGAAAAGGAAGGAGGGGATTTGAGGCGCCAAGGCCCGCTAGGCCGAGGGGTGCAAGCACTTGCAGAGGAGGCCCTCAAGAGGCCTGGAGATCTGCGCCTGATTGGAGGCGCGAGAGTGGCAAGATGCCGAGCAGCGCCAGGAGGCACGCCAAGTCAGAGGAACGGCCGGAGAGCTGCGACTTGCCTGTGGGCCGGGAGGAGGGAGGAAGGCCTCAGAGGGAGGGAGGAGGAGGGGAACCAAGGGAGTCTGGGAGAAGAGGCGACTCTGCTGGTTGGGGATGGCCAGGCATGGGCCTGGGCAGGGAACTAGTGACCCGGGAGTGAGCCCCAGCGGAGACAGGGCCTCATGCGTCGATCCCTCTGAAGGGAAGAGGGGCCTCAGAAGAGCCGCGGAGTCGCGGGGAGGAGAGGCGACCGGGAGTGGGGATTTTTAGGCGAGAGCCTGCAGGATGAGCCCTCAGGGCCGCGTGGGCTCTGGAACAGAGAGCACGCTGCCTGAGAGGCCAAGATCCGGGGCGTGTGGCCCAGATAGCGAGGGTCCCAGCCTGATGGCTCGAGGAAACATACTGGAGCGCCAAAAGAGAGAGTAAAACGCTAATATGAATCAACAAACAGCACTTCAACGACCAGAGCAATGCGCTATTAAAATATAGATTTCTTGGTGCAGAAAATGCTCCTGGTTTGAACAAATTAGGAATATGGGGCAGCAGAGGGCCCCCAGACAGTATAAATAATAATTCAATTGCAACAACATAGAAGCTTTTGATAAAAGAAAATACAGTTCCTACCTTAGAATTTTAAAGAGCAGACAGGGGTTCTCTGGATGCTTCTTGCCTATTCAGATGCACAAATTACAACTGGAGAGCAGGGGTTCCTGGGACCTGGATATACTGGAAATCTGATCTGGGTCATGTGCATCATTAGCCTATCAGGTGGGCTGTAACCCATGAGGTAATGTCTGGAGTGCCATGGGATGCCAACCAATCACAATGAATTTCAGTTCCCCAGATACCATAAATAATAGGGTACATGATACTCTGGCCTGACTACTAGGTAGGTTTTTATTACCTGTGATACAGTACTCATTTTCTGGAATGTAAAACAATAAAAAAGTTTAAAAAGTTCTTTAAAACCTGTAACCCACCCCAGGTGGCCAGAAATGGTCCCGTTCTCACCCCTACTCACTCAGTCATTTCCCACCTCCTCTCTTACACACACACACACACACACACACATATTAAAAAAATATATATACAGTGGTGCCCAGCAGGATGAAGCGCAGCACTGCAGAATTTTGCAGTAGAGTTACTGCAGCAAACAATGCAATTTTAATTAAGCAATAAGGCATGACCAGAGGTTATATTAATGGTCTGTTAATCACCTTCTAGGGGTGTAATGTGGCATGAGGTGTAGCTGAGAGCTACATGCCCCTTGAGGGTGATTAACTGACCATTAACGTAACCCCTGGGAGTGCCTTATTGCTATTGTAATAAAGTTGTCTTTTAAATAGTGTTAAACCATGTTCAGCATATGATTAGGCTGTACATGTATGTCAATCAAAGGTTAACATAGGGCTGATAGAATGTTTACAACCAATCAGGAAGCTCCATTTCTTAGACCCTTTTTATAATGGGAGTTAATCCCTTTTGTCATGCAGTAAACCTGTGACACTGCACTTCATCCTGGCAGGCTTGACTGTGTATATATATATATATATATATATATACACACACACACACACACACACACATATGCAATGGGCTGACTCAAAATATGCACTGTGGGCCCAATTCTCAAAGCTCCCACAATGGCGCAAGAGTCTTGCACCACAAGGAATAGTGCAAAGTGCCCATTGTGCAGAAAGATGCACTGGGAGTGATTCTCAAACATAGCTTGAATCAACTGCAGGCTGCATGCACCAAAGGGTCTTGCACCGTCCTTGCAGCATAAAATGGGCTGCAACATGGTGTTAGGGAGCTTGCAGCAGATGCAGGCTCCCACATTCCCTAATTTGGGATTCTCTAAACACTCCCAGAGAGCAAATTTCTAAGACCCATTAGACCAGCCAGGGCTAGTCTAAAGGTACTTAGCAATTTGCTCTCTGGGAGGGTGTAGCAACTTGTGCCAGTGTGCCATGGTCCCCCCTCCCAAGCCCTGATCCCCCTTTTATTAAATTAATCAGGTCTGTGGTGGTCTAGTGGACCCCCTGCCCCAATCTGCCGGAATAATAAAATATTCATTCCCTGGTTGTCTAATGGATCCTCCTCCCTATCCCTGATTAGCACATATAATATAAATATATATTTCCCTGGTTTTCTAGTGGCTCTCAACCCCCCCACCCTGGCAGGCAGTGTGCCACCACCCTACTTCCCCCTCTCATCCCTGAGTAGGGATTGGCACAGCCCTCCGCTCACCACTGCAACCAGCCACAGACTGAACTGCAAGGAGTGCATACTGTATACAGTATGCACTCATTGACTGACAGCTGTGTTGTTCACTGTTGCCCACTCATTGTCTTTCATAGTGTATGGACAACAGTACAGCAATGGAGCTGATCACTCATTTTAAAAAAGCTACCACCACGACTGTCTAGGTTACGGGAGCATGAGGGCATTCTAAAATTGCTGTACCATTGTTGTGATGTACTCAAGATGGTACAACAGCAGATTGATGTCTCTACAATGGTACAACAAATCTAGGAATTCATTAAATACCATATGTAATCATGCTCTCCCATACACTAGATATATGTATATATAGTTGTGCCCCTTTAGATAGGGTTGAGTAGCCTGTTTAATGTTAAACCTCAACTTTTGCACTTTATAACTTTGCAACAGATCAATGGATTTGCACAAAATTTGATGTGCGCTATCCCATGGCATAGATCTTTTGAGGTGGCAAGTTTCTTTCCAGACGGATGTATGGATTCTGAGATACTGTATGGATAGTGCTAAAACTTTAAAAGTCGCCTTTTTTTTTTGCAGCTTTTTCATCATCGCCTTGCGTCCACACAGTGTGGCATTTTGGTGTGATTTTTTTGTGGTACAACCAGCTTGGACAACAGAAGTGTCATGCTTAGTTTGATGAAAAAATATTAATCTTCTGCAAAGTTATTGAATTTTTAAGTTCCCCTTGTTTCAAAGGAAATTCTCCTGTCTAGATTAGAGGGATAAAGTTTTACCAAGGACTGATCTCGCGAGAAAGGATTTGCTCTCCCAAGATCTATTCCTTTTCATGAGGTTAAAATCCTGTTTTGTGAGGGAAAAAAATCCTTATTTTGTGAGCTGCCATCTTGTTTTTTTTTCCACTAGCTAAAAAGCATGAAAGTACATACAAATGTTATCATTTTACAAAACAAACACCAGAACCAAGCTAAATGGGCCACATTTAACTACATTCTGGTGTTTGTTTTTCACATTTAACCCCAGAAACTTTTTGTGTGCTCCCAAAATCCCCGGTGCCCAGTTTAGTGAGAGGAGCACTTCCCCCGTGTTCTCCATATGAGAACAACAGGATTTTCTTGACTTCTGCAGCTGCAGCTAGAACCCATGCTGCCAGCTGCAGTTTCATCTGTGAGCTTCCCTTTTCCTTGGTGTCTAGTGGCAGCCCCCCTCCTCCCATATCTTTCCTCTGATGTCTAGTTGCACCCCTACCCTCCGATTACTATTATTTATTTATTTAATCTGACTGTGGGATGTCCACCCCTGGTGTCAGATGTCCCCCTACAGTCCCTTGTCTTATTTGCCACCATCAGGGGGCCCAGTCCCCATGTCAGCATTAGAAACCCCCCAGCAGTGAGGGACACTGGGGAGCCCACTCCCAGTGTCCCAAAATATTTACTTAGTTTTAACCTGTAAAGAAGAAAACTGTCCCCAATGTAATTTTTTGCTTTAACCTGAAAAAAAGAAAATAGTCCCTCATCATCCCCACTTCCCCTCCCCAGTCCTGACCCTCCCACTAAGCACCCACCACCCCACACAACCCCTTACCCTATACTTACTACCAGAGGCTGTATGCTGTCATCTTCTGTGGACCAGGACATATCTGCACTCTTCAAAGCCAAACTGCACACTGAGGAATCAAGGTAAGTGCCGTAAAATATATTTCAATGGCATTTTGAACTTCTGTTCAGAATTTTCCAATTTTTTGGAATTTTGTCACCAAATTTTCAACATGGCCTTTTTGAGACCCAAGCTGATGACCACTGTAACTGTCATTTCATTAATCAGGCCTGCAAGGTGATTTCATGGTTGCTGTACAAAATCCCCATTTGGGCCTGAATAACAAAATTTCACCACCAGTGTTCATGAGGTGGGGTCCCAAAAAAGCCATGTTGAAAATTTGGTGAAACAATTTCTAGAAATGCCCGAGTTACATGCACTCATTGAAATTTTCTACACACATGCATAACTTTGGTAATTTTCAATATTTAGACTCCAAATTTTCAACATAGCTATTTTTTCACATCACCTCATGAACAGTACAGCTGTCATTTTTCACATCCTGTCCAAAATGTGTTTTTGCACCTGTGGCACAGAATGGCATTTTGGCAGGGATTTGAAAATTTTCACCTTCAGGGTTTATTAGGTGGTATCATAAGAAGTCTATGTTGAAAATATGGGGTCAAAATATGAAAAAATGCCAAAGTTATGACAATTCTTTGCAATTTCGCTACGCCCATTCGTAACTTCAGAAATGTTAAATATTTTGACCCCAGATTTTCAACATAGCCTTCTTATTATCCCACCTCATATATGTCACAACTGTCATTTTTAAAATCCTGGCCAAAATGTGCTTTCACACCTGTGGTGCTGAATGGCGTTACAGCTGCGCAGAATTATGTTTTGGTGGGGATTCAAAAATGTTCTGTGCCTAGAACATGAAGTGAAGTAATTAGATGGCTATGCTGAATATTTGATCACTGTTGTCCTATAAATGGAGGCCCTGCACTTCCACAGCTACATACATATGCACATCTATGAAGGGATGGGAGCACGTGGTCTGAAGGACTTTGCACTACTACAGTAAAATAAGGATATTATTATACTATCTCAAAAAGTAAGGAAATAAGTTGCAAAAAATTTGTTAATGCTCCAGTCAGGGTCAAAGTGAAAAAAGGTGGGAAATGAGGTATTAGGGTTTCTCTAACACCCCACCCTCCCAAACCAGGCAGAACAGTAGGTGTGGAGTGTTCCTTGGGCTTCTGAAACCTAACCCTTACCCCATTCTCATAAAGTCTACACATCTGACCTTATTTATAAATGGAATAGCGTGAGCATTAGGCTTGAGAAGCCCAAGGCACACCCCACACCTACTCTCGTGGCTGGTTTGGGAGGGTGGCATGTTAGGGAAACCCTAACACCTCATTTCCCAACTTTTGTTGCTTTGACCCTAACTGGAGCATTAATGAAGTTTTGTTGCAACATATTATAGGGGTGCGTTCATGCCACTATAGTTAGAGTTGAATAGGCACTTCAATGTTAAACTCAAAATTTTGCACTTTAATAACTTTGCAAGTGTTCAACATATTTGCACAAAATGTGGTATGCACTGTCCTGTGGGGAAGATCACCTGATGTGGCAAGTTAAATTCTGGTCAGATGTGTGGTCTCCAAGTTACGGAGAGGTAAAAGAACATGTTTTTCACTTACTGACTTTGCTGAGATTTTTCTTTGAACTTGCCTACAGCCCAGATGGTTTAGTTTTTTGGGTCTGAAATTTTCAGGGCAGAAAGGGACTACCCCACAGATGTGCCTTTTGCTAGTCTGGTGAAAAAAATAATAAGCCATTTTTATGTTATTGCAGTTTAACAATGTGAAAAAAAATAATTTCTGAGCATGGGATAACTGTATGAAACAAAAAAGAAATCCTGTTTCATATGAGAAAATTCCATTTTCATATGGCGGTCATTTAGATTTCAGTTTTGCCTGAAAAATTCAAATTTGGAACCCCCCAAAATGACATTCTGGGGGAGGAACCAATACATGTAGCTCACATATTGGGTCCCTTATGTGCATTGTACACTGTACTGCTCGAAAAATGCCCTTAAAATGTGTTTTATTTAACATTGAAATTCTTTTTTTGTATCGGCGTCATATGAAATAAGATCTTGTTTCATACGATGACTCACGAAACAAGATCTTCTTTCGTATTTGGAAAGCCACCAAAATGATATTCTGGGAGGAACCAACACGTACCTTGTTTATTGGAAACCCCTTAGTTGCATTCTGTAATGTACTGCTCAAAAAATGCCCTTAAAATGTGTTTCATTTATCATTGAAATTCTTTTTTCATATCGGGGTCATACGAAATAAGATCTTGTTTCATATGCCGACTCACAAAGCAAGATCTTCTTTCAATTGGGAAATCAATGTATTTCAATGGGATTTTCAACTTTCATGCACAACTTTGCCATTTGTGCATATTTTGCCACTAAATTTTCAACATAGCCTTTTCGGGACCCCACCTATGAACAATATGACAGTTGCTATGCAACTCCCACCTGAAAGAAGATTTTGTGGTTGCTTGGTGAATTCACTTTTCAGGTGGGATTTGCATAATTACAGCTATATTGTTCATGAGGTGGGGTCATAAGAAGGCTATGTTGAACATTTGGGGTCAACACATGTAAAAATGGCAAAGTTATGACCATTTGTTGCAATTTTGCTATGCGCGCTCGTGACTTTGGAAATTTTGATGACTTTGACCCAAATTTTCAACATAGACTTGTTATTACCCCATCTCATGTATGTCCCAGCCATTATTTTTCAAATTCTAGTCAAAATGTGCTTTTGCACCTGTGGCATGGAATGGTGTTATAGTTGGTGGAATTACATTTTGGTGGGGTTTTTAAAATTTTCTGTACCGGGTACATGAGGTGGGGTAATAAGTTGGTTATGCTGGCAATTTGGTCACTGTTGTGCTATTAATTGGACTGTATATCCCTTCCACAGCAACATACAGACATTCATCTATGGAGGGATGGGAGTGCAGGGCATGAAGGGCACTGCGCTTCCACAGGCAAATAAGGCTATTATTACACTATCTCAAAAAGTAAGGACATTCTTTGCAAAAAAACTACATTAATACATCTGTTAGTGTTGATATTAAACCATAAAAAAGAGGGAAATACAATGTTAGGGTTTCAACCCTAACATCCCACCCCCTTCCTTCACACACCAACCAGTGTCAGGAGTGTGCCTTGGGGTCCTCAGCCCTAATGCTTATCCCCATTCTCTTATACTGTACCCATCTCAGCTTTTGTTCTTATAGAATAGGGTAAGCATTAGGGCTGATGAGCCCAAGGCACACCCCCAACGCTGCTTGGTGTGTGCAGGGAGGGGGTGGGGTGATGGGGTTGAACCCCCAACATTGTATTTCCCTACTTTTTATGGTTTGATATCAACCCTAAATGATGCATTAACATAATGTTTTGCAAAGAATATATATGTATCTATATACATAGATACATAGAATTTGATAGCAGATAAAGACTGCTTGGCTCATCGAGTTTGCCCATTTCTCCCTACCTATACTGTTGCCGCAGACTCTGACCAATCTACAGCTCTTTCTCTCTCCCTCCATCTTTTCAAGTATGGTTCCCTTGTGCTTATGCCATGCATTCTTGAACCCCTGTTTTTGCCTCCACCACCTCCGCTGGAAGACTTTTCCATGAATCCACCAGTCTTTCTGTGAAGAAGTACTTTCTCACATCTCTCCTGAGTCTACACCCTTCCAGCTTCATAGCATGTCTCCTTGTTCTTGAGCAGCTTTTCTTTTGAAAAATACCTCCCTCCTGTATCTTTTTTACCCCTGTTAGATATTTAAAGGTCTCTGTCATATCCCCTTCTCCCTCCTCTGTTCCTGGGTGTATATATTGAGTTCCTTTAGTCTCTCCTCATAGGACTTTTGATACAGATCATGCACCATTTTATTTGCCCTCCCTGGACCACCACAACTCTGTCTATGTCCTTTAGGAGATGTGTTCTCCAGAGCTGGATACAGTACTCCATGTAGGGTCTTACCAGTGATTTTTACTTGGGCAACACCACCTCCCTCTTTCTGCTGGTGATGCCCTTCCCTATTCACCCCAGCATCCCATTAGCTTCCCTACTGCCATATCACACTGCCTGGCTACCTTTAGGTCATCCAGTATGATTACCCCAGGTCATGTTCCTGCTTGGTGGTCAATACCACTCCACCCATTTTGTACTCCACTTCTGGGTTTCTGTGCCCTAAGTGCATTATTTTTCAGTTTTTTCCACTGAAAGCCAGCTGCCATACTCTTGACCACTCTTCAAGTTTTCTTAGGTCTCTGCACATTCTTTCCACCCCCCCAGAGTGTCCACCCTATTGCAGATTTTGGTGTCATCTGCAAAAAGCCAGACCTTCCCTTTCAACTCCTCTGCAGTGTCACTTATAAAGACATTAAAGAGGACTGGTCCCAGCATTAATCTCTGAAGCACCCCACTGGTCACCCTTCTTTCCATGGGGTGAACTCTGTTTACCACCACCATCTACTCTGTTGCCTATCCCCTAACCAATTTCATATCCAGTTTACTACCATTGGACCCACTCCTAGGCTACTCAGTATGCTTACTAGTCTCCTATGTGGAACGGTGACGAAAGCCTTACTGAAATCTAGGGAGGCCACGTCCACCCCTCCACCCTGATCTAAATCCTTTGTCACTCAGTCAAAGAAACTTATCAGATTTGTTTGACAGGATCTCCCTGCTGTGAACCCATGTTGCCTTGGGTCCTGTAACATGCTGGGTTCAAGATATTCCAGAATCCTTTCCTTCAGCACTGCTTCCCTTAACTTTCTCACCACCAATATGAGGCTGACTAGCCTATAATAACTGCCAGCCTTCTCCCTCCAATATATATGGAATATGCAATGGGGACATGTTAAATAAATGATTTTTGTGCACAAGAGCAGTTTGACCTTGGGTAACCTCATGAGTGGTCTAAGCCACAAGTGATGTGCCAGAGGATAAACTGTTTGAGTGCACATAAATAATTTATTTGATGAGTTCCCCATTGCATATTTCATTTATACAATAGGTATGTCATGTTTTAGTGTAGATTTTATTTTTTTTAATTATGTTTACTACTTTTCATTGTACAGTACAAAGAACTTCATTGTACAGAGGTGATATTCATATGCTTATCTCTGTAGGATTGAACAGTAGGAGTTGGGGAATTCCCACCTTTTTTTTGTTTAAATGAGTAAATAACAATAAATGCTAGCCTCTTCAGTGGTTTAGGTATCAATCATTAGGTAGAACGATAAGGGAGAAATACTCAGCTCTCCTGTAGCTGTGGTCTAAACCTAAAAGATTATTCATTTTTTAATTTAGTTTGGAAGGTTTTCTTTTTATAAAATACATAAGGTTTTTTTGTGCTGTGCTGTGTGTTGCTGCACAGTTTTGTGCAGGTTGTTAAGGACACTGATGTGGTTGCTAGGACCTTGCATTCCTATGTTCCCAGCACACTACTCTATTGGCCGTGATTGTGTGTGGGAGGGTTGAGCAGTTTTGTAAATATGGCTGCTCCATTTCTCTCTTAGCGAGAGTGCCACTGAGAGTGTCACACTGTTAAAAATTTAATTTGTCATTGTTTTTAGTTTCAGTTCAATCACTTAAACTGTAGAATGACTAAAGTGCAGTGTGGCTGTGGATGAGAAGAGGCCTTATGGCCAAGTTGTGAGAGAAGTGAATGTGTGAGCGAAACATGGCCATTCAGTGTTTTTTTTCTAAATGTTAAATCCTTTTTTATTTTTCTGTTTGTCTGTTGTTTGATATCATTGGAAGTGCTGGGAATGCTGGATGAGAAGAGAGAATGGCATGAGGTTCAATTTGATTGAGGTAAGCTACAATTGGGAGACAGAGCAGGTGGGTAGCCGTGTGGTGGGGGACTGAGCAGATTTGAACAAACAGAAAAGTAATGCTTTATCTTTGTGAATTTGGGTTTATGAACTAGCAGGGGGTGAGTCATGCTGTAGGTTACTGAGTGAAAACTACAAGGGTGCATTTAGTGTACTGTAATGACTAGATTGAATGTAGTGTAAAATGAAAGAAGTGTTGGGGAGGACACATCATGATTCAGATTAAAGTGCAAAAAGCAGGGAAATGTGGTGTTAGCATTTCCAACCCTAACTACCCACTGCCGCTCCCTTAGCAGGAAAAGTAAAACAAATTATGGTTTTCACTATCCTGAGTGTTGGTGAATCAGGGTAAAAAATGTGTCTGTTTTTTTCTTAGCTATAACTCTGTAAATATTTGTCGGTTTTGTCTCAAAGTTATTATGGCTGTTGCAAAAGAAAAGATACACATTTGGAGCATTTTTCATGATGACTGGACATGAACTGTAAATTCTGCACTGTGGTGAAGTTGGGAGGTAATTTTGAGGTTTTGTGTGTAGTCCATTAATTATTGGGGGGTATTATGTGTTACTGTTGTAGTACTTACTGAGACTTTTTTATGTATAGATTGTCCTTTAACTCCAAATATTGATGTAGTTATAGCTTCTTAAAGTTTCAATGTTACCATATGGTAATTTTAATTTTTTTAATTTTATATTTTTATATGGCTCATAGATGTTTTTTGAGGGTATTATGTGTCAGTCTTGTAGTACTCATTAGTCCTTTTTTTCCTTGATGTATAGATCGTCCCTTTAGTCCAAATATTCATGAAGTTAGGACTTGTTAAAGTTGCAATTTTATCATATGGGAATTTTTCTTTTTTAATATTCATGTTTTTTATCAGTTTTCAGTTGGTATTTCATAGGGACTTAGTCTTGTAGTAGCCATTGAGACATTTCTTCATATATATATATATATATATATATATATATATATCTCCTTAACTCCAAAGATTGACTGAGTTATAGCTTGTTAAAATTGCAGTGTTATCCTATGGGGATTTCCAATTTTTTATTTTTATGTTTTAATGTGGCCCAGAATCTTTAGGGGTGCGTAATATGTGTTAGTCTTGTAGTACTCATTGAGATCTTTCTTTGATGTAGATTGTTCCTTAACTCCAAACAGTAATAGAGATATGTTTTTTTTTTAAGTTGAAATGTTATCCTAGGGGAATTTTATTTATTTAATTGTTATGTTTTTATATGACCCCTGCATTTTGTTGCAGAGTATTATGTGTAAGTCTTGTAGTACTCATTGAGACCTTTCTTTTGATATGTGGATTGTACCTTAATTTCATATATTGACAGATGTATAGCTTGGTAATGTTCAAATGTGGAAAAGAAAGCTAAGTCCAACTTTTTCTTTCAAATGAATCAATCATCTATCATGAACGTGTCAAGATTTCATGAAAGAGGATTGGTTCATATGAAAGAAGATTGTGAAAAAACATGTGAAAGAAGAATGTGAAAAAAAAACCTAAGTCCAGCTTGTTCTTAAAAATGAAGCTAATTTTTTGTATGGCCCTATTCCTCTTTCATGAGTCATATGAAAGAAGAAAGCCGTCTTATGAAAGAAGATTTTGAAAATGTTTTTAAAACACATTTTTGGGTCCTTTTTCCAAAAACAAACTACAGAATCCAGCTAATGGGGTCCCTTTTATCAAGATACACATTTAACGAGTCCAAGAGGGTAGCATCTTTCAAAAAAAGAGGTGTGCAAGAACAAGAGGGCACAATTTGAAGATAGAGGTGGGGCGGCTCAGAGGTAATTTAAGGAAGTATTTTTTCATAGAGAGGGTTGTGGATGCATGGAATGGCCTTCCGCAGGAGATTGTGGAGTCAAAATCAATGGTGGAATTCAAGCATGCATGGGACAGTCATAAGGCAATTCTGGGGGGTGGGGGTAAGAAGAAGTAGGCTGCTGGTTAACCAGGATCTGCAGCTTATCCAGTAGGTAGGGAATTGGGCAGACTGGGTGGGCCAAGCAGTCCTTATCTGCCGTCAAATTCTATGTTTCTATGTTTCTAACGAGACAGTCATGTTGGTGTCTCTCCAGGATATCATTTTTATTTGTTTTGAAAAAAATGTTTTCATGTGTTTGGTGAAGATGTCAGGTGCACTATGCATCTGCACCTGCTTCTCTGTGAGGCAGCCACTAAAGCAGCACATAGCCTCTGATAGGTGGCTGCCAAGCAATGGCATGCATTGACCCCCTCCACAACAAAGGAGAAGAGCCATCAATGGATGCATGATCCTCCTTCCCCTGGCCCATCCTTGTGCAGCCCTGGTCCATTCTCGAACTGTGGTCACCAGTGTGGCAGACAGTGACATTGCCCACCACACCATAGCAGCCCACTGGGCAGTTCAGAACATTTTTAGAAAAAGAAGGATAGAAGCTGCTCACTGCTGCTTTAAATAATCCTAACAATAATGTATTTACAGTTTCTATCTTTTGTTACAAAAATGTTCATAAATTGGTGGCAGTTGAAAACATAAAACAAGAAGTTATGCAGCATAGCATTTGTTTACTTACAATTTTAAAGAACAAATATAATAATATAGAAGAAATGCCTATACTTTGTCCATATATCCAGCCCCAGTCTTGATTTCTAAAATGAATCACTGCTGGTCACTGTCCATCAGTCTAGTCTGACTCTCACTGTATCCCTACAGGGTGGGACAGGCATTTGTGTACAATAATTTTATAGTAGTTATTGAATTCAGATAATCAAGAACAACTAGACTAGTACAGTAAAATACAACCTAAGGATCAATCTCATTTTCAATTGCAAGGGGTACAGAGGGAGGGAGGGATGGAGGGAAGGCATTAGCAGCCCAGGCTACTTTTCTTATTTTCTCCAGGCTATTCCAAAAACTCATTCTTATAATACAGACAGTATGATCTGGAATCCTTGCCTGACTAAATGGCAGGCTCTGCCATTCAATCTTACTGTGGCCTGTAGTAGTAGTAGTAGTAGTAGTAGTAGTAGTAGTAGTAGAAGTAGTAGCAGTAGTAGTAGTAGAAGAAACTAAAGTGCTATATGGTTACTGTAATAAAACCCATCTCTACCTTAGGATCCTGTTTAGTGTTTTTTTCCACTGCATTCGATGAGGCCTGAAGGATGAATGATGTGATGGCAGCCTGATGACCAAATGAACAGACTGTGTCAGAGGTAGTTGTTGTGCATGGTAGTGGTGCAAAGCAGCAGGAAATAGACTCTGCCTGCATTCAGTAAGCAGCACTATTCCTGACTGTCTATCCACCTTTTTTTTGTTACCCACAAGGGCTAGTCTGGCTTTTCCTCTTTGTCCTGGATATATTAAATGAATCCAGTGCTCACTCAGGCTGAAACTCAGCCCCAAATAAACCAACTGTGACCGGCGGCTCATGATGGCTCTGTGCTGTGGATTCTCAAAGGTCAACCAGTCTACTGACTCTCCAATCCACTTTAATGGTGACTGCTGACAATCTAGGATGCTTGTGTCAACTAAGTCAATTCCACCTCCAGCTATAAAGCAATGCTACAGACTGGTGGAGACAGTCAGAGGGACAGTGATTTTTTTTAGCCAGTAGGGTGGCAGTAAGTCAGCAGTGTGATCCCATTTGGGTGACTGAGGTGGTCATTCCACAGGCAGCAAAACACAACAGGCTTAACAATTAGTGCCATGTTCACCAAAATAATTGCAAAATGAGGTTGATGTACGTATTAACAGTAAAACAGACAGTGGGTGCTTTATTTTGTGAGGCACAGCTCACCTGCAAATCAACGGAAATGCTGCCAGTTGCAAGACATTAAGCATTCTGAACAGATACTTTTATTCAGTGTTCGCAGAGGAAAGGGAAGTCAAGGGTCAACAGATAAGAATCCGGGACATTGTTGGTAGGGTTGCGGGTACTAGTCCATTTAAAGAGGAGACAGTCCTCAAGCAACTTGCAAATCTGAAAGTGGAAAAGGCAATGGGGCCAGATGAGTTACATCGAAGTATATTGAGGGAGCTCAGAGAGGTGCTGGCTTCACCTCTGACAGTCTTGTTCAATCACTCACTGAAAACTGGGGTGGTCCTGGAGGACTGGAGGAGGGCAGATATAGTCCAACTTCACAAATGTGGTAGTAAAGAGGAAGCTGGAAATTATAGGCCAGTCAGCTTGACCTCTGTGGTGGGGAAATTAATGGAATCACTACTGAAGGAAAGGATTGTGGAATATCTTGAATCCAGTGGCTTACAAGATCCAAAGCAGTATATATTCACCTGGGGAAGGGGGATGTCATGTCAAACAAATTTGATAGATATATTTGACTGGGTGACCAGGAAAGTAGATCAAGGTGGAGCAGTGGATGTAGCCTACCTAGATTTCAGGAAGGCCTTAGACACAGCTCCTCATAGGAGACCCATAAATAAGCTGAGTAGCCTTGGGGTATATCCAAAGGTGGTAAACTGGGTAAAAAATTGATTGAGGGACATGAGATAGAGGGTAGTGGTAAACAGAGTTCACTTCAAGGAAGGGAGGGAAACCAGTGGGGTGTCACAAGGATCAGCACTGGGACCAGTCCTCTTTAATGCCTTTATTAATGACATTGCAGACGAACTAGAAGGGAAGGTACTCTGTGTCTTTTTGCAGATGACACTAAGATCTGTAATAGGGTAGACACTCTGGGGGGGGCATGAAGAGGGATCTAGGAAAACTGGAGGAGTGGTCAAGAGTGTGGCAACTGAATTTCAATACAAAAAAGTGCAAAATCATGCAATGGGAGTGCAGAAAGAAAGGGGCAGACTATAATATGGGGTGAGTGGTACTGGTGACCACCAAACAGGATAGAGACTGGGGGGTAATCATATCTGATAACCTAAAGGTGGCCAAATAGTGTGACAAGGCAGTTAACAGAGCCAGTGGAATACTGGGGTGCATAGGGACAGGTAACACCAACAGGAAGAGGAAGAGGAAGGGGGTGATACCATTGTATAAATCGCTGCTGAGACTGAGTACTGTGTCCAGTTCTGGAAATCACATCTCAGGAAGGACATAGACAGAGTAGAGGCAGTTCAGAGGAGCACAACTAAAATGGTGAAGGATCTGCATCAAAAGCCCTGTGAGGAGAGACTGAAGGATCTCAGTATGTACACCCTGGAGGAAAGGAGAGAGAGAGAGAGAGAGAGAGAGAAGGGGAGGTTATGATAGAGACTTTCAAATACCTCTCGGCTATAGATAAGTTTCAAGAAGAAAGCCTTTTTCAGAGCAAAAGATGTTCAAGAACTGGCCAAGGCATTTGACACAGTCACCCACTCTCTACTCCTGGCCAAATTCGCTGGCGCTGGTCTATCTAGTTGGGACATATCTTGGTTCCAATCGTACCTTGCAGACAGGTCCCAATCCATCCGTATCAGTTCTCCCACCTCGGCACCTCTCCCAATCACCTCAGGAGTACCGCAAGGTTCGGTCCGAGGCCCACTCCTGTTCTCAACCTTTCTAAATGACCTGCCCTCTGCCTGCTTGCCCACACACCTCAATCCACATGTATGCAGACGACAAGGTGATCTATGCATCCGGCCCCTCATCCTCAGAGGTCACAACAAGACTGTAGCAGGACTTCATCACGGTCCAGCACTGGCTTCATTCAAATCACCTCCTCTTCAATACCAAGAAAATTGTCTCTTTAACCTTTGGCACTAGGCAGAGACTTTCCAGGCTTCCCTCCCCAATCACATTCCACACTCTGGAAGGGACGCTGCTGGAAGTCTGTACCTCCTTCAGATACCTTGGAGTCTGACTTGACCAGCACCTCAACTTCTCTGCACACATTGAATCCATACTCAAGAAGTTTCACCCCTTGGCTTGGTGTAATTTACCGGAATCGTGACGGCATCCCCGTACCTGTTCAGAGGACCGTTGTGCAGAAAATTATCCTCCCCATCTTTGACTATGGGAACGTAGTCTACAGTGCTGGCCCTTAGTCTACCCTAGCCAGACTGGACCCTCTTTTCCATTCTTTCTGCCACTTTGCTCTGAACTGTCCCTACTCCACACACCAATGTACCCTTTACCAATCTATGGACCTCTCCTCTCTACATAATCACAGACAGTCCCACTGCGCCAAAATCCCAGCCAAGTTTTGGTCCCAACAACTCCCCTCCTACCTCACTGCTGCCTTGGCCAACCCCTACACCCTAGCATACTCTCTCAGGAACCTGGACTCTCGGTCCCTGGCTGTCCCACATAGGCCCACTACTGCTGGTCAGGCAGCATTCAGCTATCGCATACCGACATAGTGGAATACTCTCCCAGCAAAAATTCATCACTTCTCCTCCCCTCTGCACCTGAACTCCAAGCTCATTTTGCCCCTACCTGCACATGTACCTAGCCAGTTCTCAGCTCACCGTGTAAATGACTGTGTTGTCCGCACTTAGTACTGCAACTAATCTATGACTGTAACTACCGTTTCTCTTATTTCACATTGTCTGCACCAGGAACAATTTGTTAGAGCTCTCCACTATGTAACTACTTGTATTATGCTGTCAAACTGTTGTCTATAGCCACTGTTTTCCTGACCGCTATGCTTAGCCACTACAACCAAATGTTAGTGAATCCCCACTGTGTATTACACTTGTATCTATGCTGTCTTCAACTATCGTCTATGTACCCCCTTCCCAGGTTGCATCTGGAATTGAGCACTAGCATGCTCAGTATGCCTTTCCTGGTTAAACGCTTAAATAAATAAATAACAACTAGGGGCTATGTTATGAAGCTGGTGGGATAGACTTAGGGGAGATGTAAGAACATACTTCTTTACAGAAAGAGTGGTGGATATCTAGAACCACCTCCCAGAGGTGGTATGTGCAAAAGCTGTAATGGGATTCAAGAAGGCATGGGATAGGCATAAGGGCACCTTGTGGCAGGGGAAGGGGGATAAAGTTGGAGATCAAGTAGGGTCTGCAGTGTTGCAGTAGGTAGGGAAAATGGACAGACTGGGTGGGCCAAACAGTTCTTATCTGCTGTCAAATTGTGCATTTCTTTGTTACTATGTTTCAGTTCCCTACACAGAACTTCACCCACCACAATTCACTGCCAAAAGTAATATGAGAAATTGCATTAGAGTAAGGTGTTACTTATAAGAAAATGTAATCAGCAACTTCACAACATTACATTTTCTTATGAGTAGTCAATAATTACTGCACATAAAATAGAAATATAATAAGATTACTATAACACATTTGTTTGTAATGTGGTACTACGCAGCATTGTTTTTTTTCTGCAGTGTAGTGGTGCTTCTTTATGTAGATTTGTTGTGTTTTTGGGACTGTATTAGTTTTGACCTCATAGTGTTTCCATAGATAGATAGATAGATACATACATACATAAAAGTATCAGATATGCATTGTAAAAAACTACATTAATGCAGATTAGGGATGCTACCACACAAAATTCTTACCCACTAAGTTTGGAAATGTGCTAGTAGGCTAGTCAAGACTAACTCCAACCCTCTTCCCTACTCTTGTTACCAGAGGTCAAGCTACAGCTATGGGGCCAACATCAATGCTGTGGTACCTCATGCAGGGCCAACATCCTCAACATGTTTAAATAGCAGCCCTAGTCCCCACTTCTCCCCCATCCCTTACCTTCATGACCGAAGGCAAGTTACAGATCTAGCTCCATGCTACAGCACTGTGCTGGTTCATATGAGTCTATATAAGTCCAATGCTAAGATGCACAGTTGGCACACAGCTGTATGGTTCATGGGGTAGGACCCTGTGAACCCTCATTATAGTACTGAATAGCATCTATTTGACAGCGTTTTTTTTTCACATATTACGTAGGATATGTCTCATCCACTTGTAACTTATTTCATACAGCTTCAACAAGACCCTGTGTAAAATAATATGTATGTCCTAGACATGTAAGTTGCTTTGATTAGGTCTAAGTATATGTGTTAAAATTAAAAAAGTTAAAAGTGTGCAATGTGTATAGTACTTACTGTAACAAGTCAGTTACATTCCACAGGGTCGAAAGTATTGTGTGCAATGTAGGCCACATCAAATGGATGTAAAACTCTATAGCTGTGCCCCACAAGTATTCTAATTACAGACCTAAAATGCACAGACTGTGTGTAAAGCAGCAGACCTGTGTAGCACAACTGTAGAACTGCAGGTTGACCTTTCATCAGGAGCACAGGGAACTGGGAGATTGAAGGGGTGGGGATTAGGGCTGCCATTTACAAATTTTGAGTATGTTACCCCTGTATGCTGTACCACAGCACTGATGCTTGACCACATAGCTGTAGCTTGCCTTTGGTAACAAGAGTAGGGGAGAGGGTTGGAGTTAGTCTTGATTACCCAAATAGCACATTTCTAAACTTCGTGGGTATTGGGTTGAAATCATAATATTACATTTCCAAACTTTGCAGGGTTTGAGTTTTGTGTGGTAACAAGGCTAACCAGCATTAATGTAGTTTTATGCAAGGAATTTCCTAATGTTTGAGAAAGTAAAACGACAGCTTGCTTTGCACAGAGCCCTTGAGGCCCTGCTTGAAGCAAGAAGTGACTCCTAAATTACTTTGTACAGGGCCCTTTTGGAGAAACAAGATATGCAGGGAACTTTGGTTTCTATGTATGAGTTCTAACTTCTGTTGTACAAGGCCCTGCACAAAGAATGAGATGCAACATAACTTTCTTACCATTTTGATTTGTATAACTTTAATTGTAGTACAAAATGCATGCAGTGTTTTTTAAGTTACTCATATTCATGACCATGTTCTTATTTCTCAGCTTTAAACATTTTGTTTGTGTAGGACTTGAAAATCTTCATGTAACATGCAGATTTTCAAAATCTTCATGAAGGATTTTTATGAACATTTTGTATTTAATGAACTATCTCTAATTGCTAATTATATTTTTTTAAAAGTTTGTCTTAATGTGCCCCTCCCTCACAAACACTAAATTGTCACTGTTAACAATTAAATATTTAATAGTTATCATACAATGCAGTTTTTGTAAATGTGGAACTTAAAGGGACACTGTCAACCCTATTTGGCCTCAAAGTGTCCCTAGTTTAAAAAACACATTTTTTGATTGTTCTCATTCTATAGAGACTGCTGATGTAGCGGGTTGTTTGATTCAGACTCCTTTTTCCTTTTAAAAAGTAAAACACAGAGTTTCAACCATACTGATGTTACCACACCAAAACATGTTTGTTTACATTTCTTGACCAACTACAACTGCATCTTTCCTGGTCTCAGGGACACCCCAGCACTATCTAGCTACCCATTATGCAGTGGGGATAGATGAGACTACTGTATCACAAGTGGTTGTACTTTTTGAAGGTGTTTCTAATGTTCAGAAAGTATGCAGGAAGCTTAGGTAAACAAGTGGGAGCAAAACAAAGCTGTGTATAACTATACATTCCGACGCATTTCAGTTCTAATAAGCAAGGAGGCAGATTAAACAAAATGCAGTATCAATTAATTTTAGAGAAGGTAAGAAATCATAAAATGTGTTTTTTTACCTAGAAATAATATGAATCAAAAAAGGTTGACAGTGTCCCTTTAAACACTAAATATAAGCCTCCACAAAGCACATATGTAACAACCCTTTTCTGCCAGCAGAGAGAGAGAGATTGTTTGCTAGAATGCCAGAGCATAATACCTGCTGACTGACAGAGCCACTGAGAGCCAGTGAGGGAGAGTTTAGGATGCCATTTGGGTAATGTCATAAGAAGTGTCAAAATGGCAGTTGTAGGAGGGTACAGACATATCTTCTAGGTACCCTTGACTCATATCTCTTGCCAGGCCACCTGAGGAGGTAAGCACCCCTAACTTGCAGTAGCATTCTGGGGATCCAGTGTGTAAGAACAGCAGAACTCATTGTCTAGTTATCTTGTAGCCCCCAAAAACAGACATCAGGACAGTGGTGATGATTCAGGGACCTTGAAATCTGAAGGTCATTTGGTGTAGATCTCCATTTATTCTCATGGGAGCATAAGGGATCACCAGTACGGAGTGAATATCCTAAGGAGCTGTCCTTCAAGTGAAGTCCCTGATGATCTTGTGATGGACAGGGGATCTTACCAAATTAGCTGTTTTCACTTTGTGGTGCAATGTTGGTCCTATCAGTTCCTGAGGGATGCTGCCAGCGGTGCTGTAGAGGGTGAGCGATTTAGTGTCAAAGACTGAGCTGCTGAAACAGGAAGAGGATGGGCCTACTATTGTATGAGGCCATCACAGAGGCAACAAGCCTCTGTGTGAAGCAAATAAACAAATCAAAACGAAAGAAAAAGCCACTATGGTTCTCAAAAGAGGTGGCTGTGAAAGTCAGGAAGAAAAAGATAGCATTCCGGAAGTATAAGGAAACACAGAAGGAGCAGGACAGAGAGCTGTACCAGTTAAGGCAGAAGGAAGCAGGGAGGGAAGTCAGAATAGCAAAGGCCCAAACTGAGGAAAAGATAGCCAACTCAGTTAAGAAAGGGGATAAAACCTTTTATAGGTACATCAGTGAGCGTAGAAAGACAAAGGGAGGTTGAATAGAATGAACAGTGCGTGGGCAGAGGGGGACAGTGAAAAAGCAGGGATACGGAATGAATATTTCTGCTCAGTATTCACATAAGAAGAGGGGGAAGTGCCTAATCCAATTAATAGAAGCACTCTTGATAGGGGGATCGATCCCAGTCCTTTCACAGAAGAAAGGGCTCTGCAAGAACTCCTAAAACTGAAGGTGGACAAAGCAGTGGGGCCTGATGGAATTCACCCCAGAATTCTAAAAGAATTAAGGGGGGAACTAGTGAAACCACTGGCTACTCTTTTTAATAAATCATGGGAGGATGGTGTGGTACCTCGAGGACTGGAGGAAGGGGTATGTGTTTCCCTTTCACAAAAGTGGGACCAAGACAGAGGCAGGAAACTACAGACCTGTCAGTTTGACCTCTATGGTAGGGAAAGTGATGGAGTCACTTCTGAAGGAAAGAATAGTTGGGTATCTAGAGGCCAGTGAGGCACAGGACCCAAGGCAGCATGGATTCACAGCGGGAAGGTCATGTCAGACGAATCTGATAGATTTCTTTGACTGGGTGACCAAAGTAGTAGATCAGGGAGGGGCTATGGACATGGCCTACCTAGACTTTAGCAAGGCATTTGACACAGTCCCACACAAAAGATTAATAGTCAAATTAACCAGCCTGGGAGTGGGTCCCAGGGTGGTAGCCTGGGTAAAACATTGGCTGGACAACAGGACACAGAAGGTAATTGTAAATGGAGTCCACTCTGAAGAAATTGGGGTTACTAGTGGGGTACCGCAGGGTTCAGTATTGGGTCCAGTCCTTTTTAATGTCTTCATAAGTGACATTGCAGTGGGACTAGAAGGAAAAGTATGCCTCTTTGCAGATGACACAAAGATCTGCAACAGGGTTGATACACAAGGAGGCGTGGAAAGGATGAGAAGGGGCTTGGCAAGGTTGGAGGAATGGTCAGAACTATGGCAGCTAAGATTCAATGCAAAGAAGTGCAAAATAATGCACCTGGGAAACAAGAACCCAGGGGAAGAATACAGAATGGGGGGTATAGGTAGTAACAACAACAAAAAAGGAAAGGGACTGGGGTAATCATATCAGATGACCTTAAGGTTAGCAAGCAACGTGAGAAGGCAGTAGGGAGGGCTGGGGTATACTGGGATGCATAGGGAGAGGCATCACCAGCAGAAAACAGGAAGTTGTTGTCCCTCTGTACAGACAGTTGGTGAGACCCCATCTGGAGTACTGCGCCCAGTTCTGGAGACCCCATCTCCGCAAGGACATAGACAGGATGGAGGCAGTCCAGAGGAGGGCAACTAAAATGGTGCAGGGTCTGCAAGAGAAGCCATATGAGGAGAGACTAAAGGAGCTTAATATGTATACCCTTGAGGAAAGAAAGGAGAGGGGGGACATGATAGAAACTTTTACCTCAGTGGAATCAACAAAGTCCAAGAGGGTAGCATCTTTCAGAAAAAGAGACATGCAAGAACAAGGGGACACAATTTAAAGATGGGGGCGGTTCGGGGCATGAGGAAGTATTATTCACAGAGAGGGTAGTGGATGCATGGAACAGCCTTCCTGAGGAGGTTGTGGGGTCTAAAACTGTGGGAGAATTCAAGAATGCATGGAACAGACATAAGGCAATTCTTGTGGGGGGTAGGAAGAAATAGGCTGTTGGTTAACTAGGATCTGCGGCCTATCCTGTAGGTATGGAAATGGACAGACTAGATGGGCCAAGCGGTCCTTATCTGCCATCAAAGTCTATGTTTCTATGTTTCTATGAGCAATCCCCAGCTGGTATGGATGTCAAAGATGTTGCCTCCAGTGGAAGCCTTGGGGAGATTGCTAGTCACTAGTACTAACCAAGGTTAGACAGAGCTACATGCTGCTGCCCAGCACACTGTCTGGTGAGAGTGAAAACCTGATTGATGTGAGGTGGCCAGAGCCAGAGTGGCCTTTTCCAGGAGTGCCTGAGTGAGGGTCCCTACAGCGGTACTGCCTCCTGCGCACCCACTGAACTAATGCTGCAGTGTCATGGTAGTATGTAAAAAATGAGTGAACCCAAAGCGTATAGCAAAGTGGGAGATCTGGTAAATTCAGAAGGCAGAGCAGAAATGGCTCTTTCCTGAGATATAACCTCACCCACTGGTGAACTGCAGGAATAAGAGGAGTCATGGGGCTCCTGTAAGAGATATATAAAGGGTACAACCTTTTTAAGTAACTCTTAGGTTCTGACATATGCCCTGGGTCAGAATCAAGTCTGTGCTGCAGTGCTCACAAAAAGAGTGATTTGGTGAGTGGTTCCCATGTGTGTAACTGTAAATATGTTAATAAACATGACAAAAAAACATTCTATAGCAGAGTAATTTAGTTCTAACATGACAGACAGAGAGGCACCAAGCAAGGCTCACCAAGGAATGAATGGAAAGGAAAGGAACTGTATATATATATATATATAGATATACTAGAAACTCTGTGTATCTGACTGAAACAGGGCATCTTTGGGGAGCAGTTACCACTTACCCCTAGACATGGAGGGTACCTCTGGAGCAACCATAGGTGGTGTCAGCCCTTGGCTGAAAAAACAGTGACAGTGGGGGGGGGAGGGGTTACACATAGATGTTGAAAACTGTCATGCAGCATGTACATTTTGAAAACCATCATGCAGCACGTACATTTTGAAGTGTCATGCAGTATGACGATTTTGCAACTCAATGCTGCACTAAGAACAGCATTTGGCTGCCATGGAGAGATATTCAGATAGAGAGAGCACCCTTTTCATAGTACACTGCCAGTCTGAATAATGGGTTGTGACCAAGACCGAGCAACCAGGTAAGCAAATTTTATTTCATGCAATGCCTCATCTCGAAAGCTTGAAGCACTGCACATAAAATCTCATTTAACCAACTAAAAACATTTAAAACATTCATGAAATCAAAAAAAGAAAAAAAACAAGCACAGGGGACTCCAACCCATACATAACATATTTAAAATGAGCCCTCAAACACCAGGGGAAAAAGATGGGTTTTAAGAGCCCCTTTAAAAACTTCAGCAGAGAAGATCTGACAAAGTTGATTTGGTAAGGCGTTTTACATGTACAAGGCAGCCACAGGAAAGGTACTTTTACCTGAAGATATCAAATGGACATGGGGAAGCACCAGCAGATTCTCCCTTGCTGAGCAGAGTAGGTGAACCAGAGTATATGGAAGCAGAAGGTCTTTTATGTAGTCGGCATCCAACTGTTACAAGAGTCATGCATAGTACATATTTTCATCATTACCACAGCCCAGTACTAGCAACAGGCTCCCAGGAGCAAATGGAGATAGTGCATCCAAACAGGATTGTGCCCTCAGTTCTGAAAGCCATGTTCTGTGACTGGTATGCTAATGACCATATACTGTATGGCATGCACAATGCTAAGGTCCATTTGCATGTCATTATGTGGCCATTTGCATTTCTGCACATTGCATCTATGCACAGATGCTACAGGCATTGTGCAGAGCCTTGGCCATCCCTCACACAGGAGCCCTACCTACCTTTGCCATCCCTAGCAGTATAGTAGACTTCCACCCATGATTCCTGTCGGTGCTGTGAACTCTATTAAAGCCCTTCCTTGGCAGTCTAGCGGAACGTCTTCTCTCACCTGATCTCTCTTGGCATTTCAGAACTGTACTCATGCCTTTCCTCAGCAGACTTGCACCCCTCCCTTTGTCACCCAGTTCCTGTTGGCAATGTGGAATTGTACCAAAGCCCTTTACTGGTAGCCCAGTGGCCCCTTCACCTCACCCAAAACAGTATTGTGGAACTGTGCTGAAGCCCATCCATAGCAGTTAAGTCCTCCCCCCCAGCCCTGTCACCACCAAGCTTCACTCCCCAGCCCACCAACTGAACACCCACTTTCCCAACACCTGTCTGCCCCTGACTCACCCATCCATTCATAGGGAAGTGGCTAGCAGGTCCTCAGAGATTGACCAGTGCAAACCCTTCACTCACCATCTCAGCTGGATGCCATCTGATTGACAGGGAGTGAGTGTGCACATACTGTAGAAACAGCTGTTTGTACAGTATGGGCCTGATTTTAAAATGGCCCTGGATTGCCACAAGGGACTTGCATCCGGGAGTCGGACGCGAGACGCAACTTGCGGCAATCCTTGCAGCGATCGTGATTTTGCAAAGGCACCTGCCACAAACGCCGATGCAAGTCCCTTGCATCAAATGCACCAAATTAGACCAGCTACCCCCAGTCTAACTTTGTGCCATTTGGGGAACCAATTTTTGGGGCATGCACCAAAGTTTTGCTACAAGCTGATGTAAATTGTGAAAACTGTCACAACTGCGCCAAATGTTATAAAACTGGGAGCTGTTGTGGTGAATGTGTTCAGCACAGTTGCACCAAACATCAGGGCTGATGCAGGGCTTGATGCAAGCTCTGTGTCACCCTTTTAAAAGCGGGCCCTCATGTGTGCATTCATTCCCTGTCAGTCAGATGGTGGACAACTGAAGTTGTTGAGCAGAGCGTCTGTGCCAATTGCTAGTGCAATCCATGTTGTGTGGTGCCAGGTGACCTTTTGGATTTGGCCCTGCCCCATCCACACTCATTTAGACTAGTTAGCGCAGTGCTATGCCTTTTAGCCCTGGGAGTCATTGTGTGTCTCATTCTACCCCTTCCTCACAAACACTAAAGTATCACCCTTTACAGTTAAGTATTTAATATGTTATCTGACTTACATAAGGAGATAGAGTGGTGCCTTGTCACATGCAACAGAGTCTAGGGGGCAGGAGGTCTGTCACAGATGGAATGGTACCTTGTCACATGCAGCAAAGTCCAGAGTATAGAAGCTCTGGTGCAGATGGAATGGTGCCTTGTCACTTGTAACAGAGTCCAGCAGGTAGGAACACTATGGCAGACAGAACAGTGCTTTGTCACATGCAACAGAGTCCAGAGGGCAGGAGCGCTGGCTCAGATGGAATGGGGCCTTGTCACATACAGTGAAGTCCAGAGCGTAGGAGTTCTGGAGCAGATGGAATGGTGCCTTTCCCATGCAGCAAAGTCCAAAGGGTAGGAGTTCTGGGGCAGATGGAACAGTGCTTTTTTACATGCAACAGAGTCCAGATGGTAGGAGCTCTAGGCCAGATGGAACAGTGTATTCTTACATGCAAAAGAGTACAGAAGGTAGGATCTATGGGGTAGATGAAATGGTACATTGTCAAATACAACAGAGTCCAGAGGGTCAGAGCACCATGGCAGATGGAACGGTGCTTTGCAGCACGCAGTAGAGGACAGAGAGCAGGAGCTCTGGGGCAGATGGAATGGTGCCTTGTCACATGCAGCAAACGTATGTACTATTATTATGAAGTGTTCTTTTTTTTTAACTTGATGCCCTGTTTCCTCCTAGCACATTGTGTTTAACAAAAGAATTTTACCTGATGCAGTTTCCTCCTAGCACATTGTGTTTAACAAAACAATTTTACCTGATGCGGTTTCCTCCTAGCTCATTGCACTTAACTATGCAAATCACTGCACTATTTACACTTTTACAGTTTAAAATGATTTGGTTTTGGTGAGTTGCCAGCTGCACTTCAGCTGTGTTCTTATTCTGTATCACAGAAAATTTAGGTCAAATCTCTGTGGTTTATTGAGAAGAAGATTACTGGAGATATGTAGTACTACCAAATTCTGAATTTGTGTTGTGGTTTTATAGCTAGCTTCCAGCTTGACTGCATGCATTTTTGATCATTTACTCTTTTAATTATTTTTTAGGGTTGAGTGTTAAAACAGCAGGTATCTACTAAAATTGCAGGATTGGAACTATTATGTTTATGAAGGTTTTGTGTAATTTTATTTTTCATTTACTTTCACCCATTATTGGCCATCTAAATATTTCAAATAATGCAGTACTATGGGCAAACAGAATCCTCTGCAACCCCACTCCCCTTCCCAAATGCTACTCAGCGGAGTCTCCAGTTCATTCTTAAATTTCTGTATTCTGTTTTCTTATTCACTTTTTTGTTAATTTTTTGATTTTTAAAGGGGTTCTTGGCCTCAGCTTGTCATTGGTGGTCAAGTTTATCACACTTGGCCGGAGCCTGAGCAAAAAAAAACTCTTTCAGTATTATGGAATGAAGAAAGAAAATGTGTCAGAAAACAAAATAATTCACTGCAGACTAGAAAGGAGAGGAGAGATATGATAGAGACCTTCCAGTTCCTAAAAGGATTGAACAAGGTGAACTATAAGAAAGTATTTAGCTTCAATGCTTGTCCAAGATCATGCTGGCATGACTGGAAACTGAGGTTCAGAAGAGACATGAGTGAGTATTAGTTTACAGAAAGGGTGGTGCAGCTGTGGAACAATTTACCAGCTGAAGTGGTGGGCACTAATACAGTTGATGGTTTCAAGCATGGTTGGGACAGAGTGAAGGGTATAGCAGTCACTTGGGGTGACTGAATCAGGAAGGAGACGGGGGGGGAGGAGGGGAGGGCTAGAACCTGGAGCGGTGGTATGTCCCAAGGCTAAATAGGGAACTTGAGCAGACTGGATAGACCATTGGTCTTTTTCTGCCATGATTGTCTATGTTTCAAGATGATTTGCAAGTTCCTTTGAGCAGCATTTGGGGAGGGGAGGTGTGCACTGGATCCTGTTTGGTTTTGATATTGGCCACACACCAGTAGCAGCCCTACAAAATGTAAAAGAATTGTATATGAAATTAGATCTCATTGAATAAGTGAGAGTTAAGCTTGCTATGTTCTTAATTATGAAATGATCAGGAAAAGTGTGATCATCTATTAAGCATGTTCCCCACTGGCCACCTGTGAGTCCCTTATGAGCAAGCACTCTGTTTAAAAAAACAAAGCCAGAGAGTAGTTTCCACAGAAGACAGAGAAAGTAGTAGTATCGCAGCTGATATTGGCATGTTAAAATTGAAAAAATTAGGTACCTGAGTTATGAGGAGGTCACCTTGTCATCAGTAGTCAAGCTTGTCACAACTGAGTTGAATTATAAGATCAAGAACCTCTGTTGCAATGAAGAAAGAAAGTAAGAAAATATTGTATGCCATGGGAGTGTGTTTCTTGTTTCACAGATACAGGCAGTATTCTCACTGACACAACACCCAAAATGAGAATAAACATGCTATTCCTACCATGCTACTCCTTTTCTCATTTCAAGTGTTGAAGTCATCATTACTGCTAGCACTACACCTTGGCTGCTGTAAAAGCCGTGAGGCTGCAGTATCAGCTGAGTGCATTAGAAACTGATGCTCAGCTGAGACAAACCACAATTTCTTTCTAAAAGGTAGAGAAATACTCAAAAAGAAAACATCTGGGGAGAAACACACTCCCATAGCATACACTGAATATCATGGATGCCATGAGAATACAGGATTTATCTGGCCTCATTGACTTCAACACTTGGATATCACACTCGTGGCTCTGCTATGCTCTGATACTTGTGAGCTTACTGTATTCTGAAATCAGTTTGTCCAGATAAATGCTGTATTCTTACAACATTCATGGCATATCCCCTATATGACTTTAGAATGATTTACAGGCTCCTTTAAGCAGCATGGGTGTGGAAGTGCACTGCATCCTGTTTGCTGTTAGTATTGAAGACACACTAGCAGCACCCCTACAGAATGTAAGAGAAACCTATAAGAAATGTGATTAAATATCAGTGAATGAGCCAGAGCTGAGCTAGCTAGAGTATGTCCTCAACTACTAGGTATTGCAGTACCTACATAGAGAATACTGGATGGGCAAATATGCACAACCAGTGTGTACTGCCACAGAGGGGTTCTGATTCCTTGGGAACCAGAACCCTGAGGTGGCAAAACACACTGGTTGTGCATAAAGTTGCTCATCCTGTATTTTTTTTTTACTTAGAATATTTTATTGAATACTTTCAATTATTCCCATACATGAATCATCAATAAATAAAACATTATTTGACCATACATATAGTTAATACATTACCATTTTCTTTGCTCTACATGTGAGAGTGCTGCCATATAGTTAGATTAAACAAGAATGAGCTTACATAACCTTTTTGCTTCCTTTATCCATCAGTCCATAAGGGGGAGTATTGATAAAAGTTTAGCTATAAATCTTTTCAGCAGATTATAGTGCACCTTTAGGTACTATTCAATTCACATTTGAACTCTGGAATGATAGTGAGTTTTATGGAATGTAGAGCGAGTACTTCAGATCTAGTCATTGGAAATAAAACTCAAATACAAATCAAGTACAAACAAACAGTTGACTGGAGTGAAGTATTCTTATTATTTAAGATTATTTAATTTGTATTTCTGTAAATCTATAAAATGGTTAAGCACTGTGCCAGCTGACCTTTCTTCTATACAGGGGTAGGCAAGTAAGTCTCCAAGGCAGTCTCTTGAAGTTCACCAGCCCTCTCCAATGCAAGAAAAACAAGCGATTACCATGGGATTAATTGCTGCTCTAATACTGCAATTCCTTCTGTGTTTTCAACATACTCAAGGAAGGGTAGCCATCTCTAATTAAATTCAGGGTTTTATTTAACTCTAAAAATTGATTAGCGTTTTGCTCATAAAAGTTCTAAAACATTGTGAAAATGCATAGCACTTGCCTCACTGTGTTTAACATACATAACACTTCCAGAAAACCTATATAAATGCTGTCTGTACAGTTAGTATTGTCCCAAGAAAAAAACTGCTAATCAATTATTTAAAACCCTGAAATTTGTCAGTAGAGAGCCTTAAGCTGGCTGTTGCCCCCTCATTTTCTTTAATATGCTCTATGTTACACCTTCAATGCTTTTGAGTGGGCTGGTAAGGTTTGAGCCAATGCTGAGTGACCACCTTTGAAGCTTCAGCCACCAAAAGGTGAAATAGATATTTCTGGCTGTTGGTGTTAATGCCCTGTGGGGGAGACCAAGTAACAAATTAGTTTCTGTGAAATTGGTTTCTATTTGGAAACTCTCCTTCGTGGTTTGTGCAATTACCCTCTAAAAGCTCGTAATGTAAGGACATGCCCAGAAAGTGTGCATATATGTGCCTTCCCCACACACTGTCTCCAGCACCTAACTGTGAGGGGAGGTGGAATAATGGACTGTTATTGTTGGGGTAATAAAAAATCTAGATATCAGCTTCTACCTATGCTCTCTCCACACAGGAGAGCTTGTTGTTTTACTTGCCACAACCCAGATTTTGTTCCAGTCTCTCTCTGATAAGGTTTCAGATAGGTCCTCCTACCACTTCTGCTCTATGGCCTGGACCACCAATGGTTCCTTTTCCTCTTGTATGGCTTTGTAGACATATGATATATTACCCTGGCATCCCCCAACTGGGCTTTCTGAAGTATCATGTTTAGTGGAGGAACCACTGCAGTTATTAACTCCAATACCCCCACTTCATTAGAAATGTAATGTCTACATTTTAGATATTTAAATAACTCATTTTTGGAGAGGTCAAATTCTTGTTGCAGGTTCCTGAAACTTTTAATATTTCCTTGCATAGATTGTGACAAAAAGCAGAGGCCCCTCTCAGCCCACCTCTTAAAACAAAAATCTTCCCTGGCGGTGGAGAAGTTAGGTAGATGTTGGAGAGGTATGCTCATCCTGTATTTTTTATAGTGTATAGTACTGTGGGCATGAGTTCTTTTACTTTCAAAAATGAAACTGTCTCATGCAGTCTCTAGAGGTTCTAGAATGCTGTTCTACCACAGTAGGGTAGAATCACATTCCATGACCTTTGGAACTGTGGTACAACAGCATTTTGAAAGGGATGGAATTCTATATAGAACAACATTCTACTATACACTATAGTATATTATTATACTGTTTTTCAACAAGCTTACAGCACCAGTCCCCAACTGACCTCACTATTGCTGTTTGTGACATCCTAATCTGTTGAAGGGAAAAACACAATGAAGCTATGAACAAGAACGATATGTGACCAGTTGGGGGCCTGGGGCTGCCAAGCACTTTTATACAGATTGCTTGGAAAGACAGCTAAAATATTACCTTAACCCTGGAAAGGAAAAATGAAAATTCAAACACTGTAGTCTCTAATAAATTGTAATAGCTGAAACATTATGTTTATAAAAATGGATACCTACTCATTAGCTATTTTTAATGCTTTTAATGTCTCTCCTGTCTGTAGGTTATTCTTAACGACAGCATGAACTATTACAATTTTGTAGGAATGCAAGAAGTGAACATATCTGACCTCTCACTGGGTGGGAGTTATGCTGCCCAGAGACCAACAAGCTCAAAGGAGAGGGTGGTGGACTGACACTTCAGATCATACCTCTCAAGTGTCCCTGATTTTCAGGGATGTCCCTGATTTTGCCTCAAAATTTTACTCTGTCCCTCGTAAAATTTGTATTTTTGTGGCTAAACAGTGGGGACTGTAAGCACAAAACAATGTCATGCATTAAAGTTACAGACTTGTTCTTCTTTAGAAAATGCATTTTGCACTAAGCCCCATATTCTACCAGCTTTCTGGGTAGATATCTCAAATTTTGAAGATGTGTCCCTGATTTTGGTCCTTTGTCCCTGATTTTTTTAAGCCTTGTCCCTGATTTATGAGGCAGGAGGTTGAGAGCTATGCTTCAGATAGGTACCCCTCTGAACACACCAAGGCCAGGGATGGCCTGAGGGTGTACTGAAATAGGGGGCACAAAGGGAGTGGACCAAACTGGGTTACATATGGACAGGTTGGAAAGGCCTCAACTTCTCTGACCTGCCCTCAGGACTGCTGCATTTGATATTTGCCCCCATAGTTAAGATTTGAAGTATGAATTATATTTTAAAGAAGTAGGAACTTTAAATTTCAAGGCTTGCTCTTAATTGCAATATCTGGATAGACAGACAGACAGACCGGGTAGATAGTTTATTTAAGACACACCTGTCTTAAACCAATGTGCATTGCAAAATAACTTAAAAACAAGCAAGTAAAACAAGCAACACACAACAGAACATTACTGTTTATACAATTCATTGCAAAAAACGTTGTTAATACTCTAGCTAGGGTTAAAAGTAGGGAAAAGTGGTGTTAGGGTTTCCAACCCTAACACCCCACCACCATCCTCCAGGCAGCAACAGGAAAAAACATTATGGATTCACCCCTCCTGCATCTTTAGAAATCAGGCATGGTGTGTGCCTTGGGGTTGGCAACCCTAACGCTCACCTCATTCCACCATTAAAGAAGCTGAGATGTGTACAGTATATGAGAATGGGATGAGTGTTAGGGTTGACAACCCCAAGGCAGACCCCACACCTGATTGCAAAGATGCAGGAAAGGTGAAACCATAATGGTTTTTCCTGTTGCTGCCTGGAGAGTGGGGGTGGGGTGTTAGGGTTGGAAACCCTAATGCCACATTTCCCTGGATTTATCAGTTTAACCCTAACTTGTGCATTAACACAGTTTTTTGTAATGAATTTTCTTACTTTTTGAGATAATGTAATAGCATCCTTATTTGCTTATGGTACCCTGCACTTCCATACCTTCATAGATGCATGCATCTATGTTCCTGTGGAAGCACAGGGCCCATTTCTTTCCTTCATTATATAGCTTGTTAAACTTCCAATTTTATCCTATGGAATTTGCATTTTTTATTGTTTATGCTTTTTTATATTGTCCCTAAATGTTTGTTGGGTAGTACATGTTATTAATGTAGTACTCATTAAGACATTTGTTTTGGTATACAGATTGCCTCTTAAGTCCAAAGACATAGAATCATAGAAGCTGATGGCAGATAAGGACCTCAGGGCCCATCCAGTCTGCCCATTTCTTTTTCTGCCTTCTTTGCTCTGTCAATGGCCTATCTATTCATACTCATCTGTATTGCTCCCGTATGCCTATCCCATGCCTGTTTGAAGCCCTGCACTGTATTCATATCCACCACTTCCTGAGGTAGGCCGTTCCAAGCATCCACCACCCTTTCTATGAAAAATAACTTCCTCACATTACCTCTTAATTGGCCTCCCTCTAATCTCATGTTGTGTCCTCTTGCCCTGCTATTTTTCTTATATTGAAACATGTTAGACTCTTTCACCTTGTTAATGCCCTTCAGGTGTTTGAATGTTTCGATCATATCATCTCTCTCCCTCCTTTGCTCTAGCGTATACAGATTGAACTCTGTTAATCTGTCCTTATATGTTTTCTAATGCAGTCCCTGCACCATTTTGGTTGCCTTTCTCTGGACTGCCTCAATTTGGTTAATGTCCTTGTGAAGGTGTGGCCTCCAGTACTGCAAGCAGTACTCCAGATGGGGCCTAACCAGTGTCTTGTAAAGAGGGATTTTTACCTCCCTCTTCCGACTTGTGATACCCCTACTAATATACCCTAACATCCCCCTAGCCTTACCTACTGCTTTAGTGGTCTCCTTGGATGATTTCAGGTCATCAGTGATGATGATACCCAAGTCTCTTTCTTCCCTTGTGACTGCCAGCAACTCCCCTCCCAGCCTATAGGTGGCTTCAGGGTTTCTCATCCCTATGTGCATGATCTTGCACTTCTTTGCATTAAACCCCAGTTGCCACTCTTCCAACCATTTTACTAGTTTATCCCAATCTCTTCTCATTCTGCCCACCCCATCTGGATCATCTACTCTGTTGCAGATCTTGGTGTTATCTGCAAACAGACAAACCTTACCTTCCAGTCCATCTGCAATGTCACTGATGAAGATATTGAAAGGGAAGGGCCCCAGGACTGATCCCTGAGGTACCCCACTTGTGACTTGCATCTCTTCTGACTGTATACCATTTACCACCACTCTCTGTTTTCTGCCATCAACCAGTTTGCCACCCAGTTGGCCAACTTCTGACCCACCCCGAGCCTACCCAGCTTATTAATCAATCTTCTATGTGGAACAGTATCAAAAGTTTTACTGAAGTCAAGGTAGGCAACATCAACTGCTCCCCCTTGGTCCACCACTCTGGTTACCCAGTCAAAGAAATCTATGAGATTAGTTTGACAGGACCTTCCTTTTGTAAACCAATGCTGTCTTGGATCCTGTGCTTCTATGGATTCCAGGTATTGCACTATCCTTTCCTTAAGGAGTGCCTCCAGAATCTTGCCCACTACTGAGGTAAGACTGACTGGTCTGTAGTTCTCTGCCTCCTCCCTGCTACCACTCTTGTGGAACAGGATCACATGAGCCCTTCTCCAGTCTTCTGGGACCTCTCCTGTGCTCCGAGACTCACTAAACAGTTCTGATAATGGCTGTGCTAGTTCCACCCTTAGCTCCTTTAGTACCCTGGGATGTATGCCATCAGGTCCAATTGCCTTGTCCACCCTAGCTTATTGAGCTTTTGCAGGACCCTTTCTTTTGTGAAGGGACTAGTGCTCACCTCCCTCCCCCCTGTGTCCATGGTGCTGAGCTGTTGGCCCTGCCCTACCTTCTCTTCAGTAAATATTGAGCAGAAGTATCTATTTAGGATAGATGCTTTTACATGGTCCTTCTCCTCACTCGCCCCCTTATCTCCTTTGATCTTAGCAATACCCCCCCTCTGGACTTTCTCCTTTCACTAATGTATCTATAGAAAGTCTTGTCACCTTCTTTTACTGTTTGTGCTAATGTTTCCTATATTTGAGTCTTTGCCTGCCTTACTGCCTTCCCTGCTTCCCTTAGGGAAGTTTGGTATGCCTCCCTATCTTCATCCCGCTGTGTTCCCTTATATTTCCTGAAGGCCAGCCTTTTGGCTCTGACCTTTTCTGCTACTGTTTTTGAGAACCAAAGTGGTTTCCTTCTTCTTTTGCACTTCCTTTTATTTCTAACACAATAGGATGTTGCTTCAAGTATTGCATCCTTAATGCTTGCCCACTTTGCCTGTACCCCCTCACCTGTATTTCTTTTTGCCAGGGCTAGCTTAACTCTGTTGGCCATCTTATCAAAGTCAACTCCTCTGAAGTCCCATATTTTTGCCTTGGAATGGGAGGTTGTAGTTGTAGTGGCCAAAGTGAACCATATCATGTGATGGTCACTGGCCCCCAGGTGACCTTCTACCTGGAGATCTGTGATCCTTTCCCTGTTAGTCAGTACTAGATCTAGGATAGCCCTGTCTCTTGTGAGTTGTTGTACCAGTTGTTTGAGGCCTCCCCCTGCAGGGAATCCACCATGTGTCTAGTTCTGGCAGATGTTCCTGCTGGTATTGACCAATCTGTATCTGACATGTTGAAGTCTCCCATTATCAGAACCTCCCCTTTAGCTGTCATGTTTTGTATATCTTCTAACAGCAATGTGTCTTTGCCCTCCCCCTGGTCTGGGGGCCTGTAGACAACCCCAGTTCTTATGGCTGTCTCATTTCCTGTTTCCAGGGTGACCCACAGTTCTTCTGGCTCCTTATATGTATTCTGAATTTCATTGACATACAGGGCCACTCCACCCCCCCCCTTTTTGCACCTCTGTCTCTTCTGAACAGGACATAGCCAGGTACTGCTGTCTCCCAAGTGTGGTTACTGGTAAACCATGTCTCGCTAATTGCTACTATGTCCAGTTTAGTCTCTGTCATTATTGCTTGCAGGTCTGAGATCTTGTTTCCCAGACTGCGAGCATTTGTGTACATGATTTTCCATTGGCCAGATTTCGGTGTATTAGTTGTTGGCTGAGGTCTAGTGTTTCCCCTGTGCATTGTATGGGGCAACTGGACCTTTTTCCTTACCTGGTGATGCAAATGAACTGCAAACATGCTGATCCCCTGTTTGACTACTAGCTGAGGGGGGAGGGGTGTTCTTCCCATTCGACATATGGGGTGTTGCACCCCCTTCCCATTTTCTAGTTTAAATATTCTGCAAAGACGTCAAACTTCTGCCCCAATGCACTGATTCCCTCCTTAGTCAGATGCAGTCCATCAAATTTAAAGAACCTTCGCTCCCAAAACTGTTGCCAGTTCCCTACAAATTTGTGTCCTTTTTCCTGGCACCAGCCATTGAGCCACATGTTTAGCTCCCCTATCTCCCCTTCTCTGACCTTCTGTCCATCTGTCCCCCTTTCCAAGACTGGCAGAATCTCAGAGAAGGAGATGCCAGACAAAATGGATGATAGTTTGTCACCCAGCCTAGTCAGGTGTTCCTTGGTCTCCACAACTGACCGGCTGGTGAGATCATTAGTTCCTATGTGTACCAGGACATCAATGTTTTCTCCTGCTTCCTGAACAATTTTAGCAATGCGGTCAGTGTCTCTCCACGCTGATGTACCTGGGAGACATCTGACCATTACCCCTGGCTGGAGATAGGTATCGACTCCCCAAATCATGGAGTCTCCTATGATTAGAAGTTTTTTGGATTTCCTTTTTGCTTTCTCTGTTTTGGTTCCTGTTTTGGGTGAGTTTTGTTGTGCTAGCTCCTCTGCTGCAGTGTCTTGCTCTGCAGTGTCCTCTGCCACTTTGTTTGATTTCAGAGATAGAGGCAGATACCTGTTTGTAGTTTTTATATGGTTTGTAGAGGCAATATGTTGGGGCGCACTGAGTGATGGGGCATCCGATTTTCCCCTCCTAACCACCTGCCAACCTCCTGGACCAACTACCCTCAGCGGTCAAGGTGCTTCTGTTGGATGTTGGGGAAATGGCGGGTGGTTCTTATAATATATTTCCTCTTGAATATGAAATTTGAGGTGTGCAATCCCTGCCCATGCTGCCTGGAGCTCAGCCCTAAGATCTCTAATGGCTCAGCATGTAGGACAGTGTCCTAAATTCTGTAAAATTACCCTTCTGAAAAGTGTTCGACAGTACCTGCAGTTAATAATTTCTATTCCAGATAATTTTCTGGGTTTATAACCCAGTCAGAGTAATTAGAAGGAAGAAAATGAAAGCAAAAGTTTGATTTTGTGTTTGTTTTTGTATAACTTGTTATAACAAGTTAAATTACTAGTGCTCCTGTAAATTAGGTCACTGTGTGGCTACCACACTGATCCACCCCCTCCTGCTTTGCCACAGAAAATGTCACGACTGTGCTACCCTATAAAAGGAGTGTAGTGTGGGATGGTTGGGGATGGGGATGGGTGTGGGTGGCTGGGCCCTTCCCCTCCAGAAAAAGAAGAACCACAGACAAAAGAAACAAGGAGATAAGTGCAGAAACAATCAGTCAGCAACACATGCATTCCAGTTAGATATGTGGACTGAGGAAGTTATGGCTCGTAGATGTTCCAGTGTTATGCTATGGGAATTTGCATGTTTCATTCTTTTTTGTATTGCCCCAATCATCTGAGGAGTGGGAATATATGTTATTGTTGTGGTACTTATAAAGACCTTGTGTAAGTTATGGCTTGTTAAAGTTTCATTGTTATTCTATGGGAATTTTCATTTTTTATGTGGGATCTAACTTTTAGGGGGAGGATTATGTGTTATTCTTGTGGTTCTCATTAAGACCTTTGTTTTGATAGATAGATTGTCACTTAAATCCAAATATTAAGGGAGGTAAGGCTTGCTGAATTTCAAAATGTGGGAAAAAAAATAAGTCCAAAATCTTTTTTCATATGAGGGGATCCTTTTTCATACGAACGAAAAAGCTCATGATAAAGGATCTCTTTGTATGAAAAAATATGGAAGAAAAACCTAAATACACATTATTTTTTGGTATGAGGGCATTCTTTTTAATGTGGCTGAATTCTTTTTTCATATAGTCATATGAAAAAACAGAAGCGAGCCACAAAAAAAGAATTTTAAAATAATTAAAAAAAAACATTTAGGGTAACTTTACCAACAGTTAGGTGCAGACTCTATCTAACAGGCTCCCAAGGGGATTCTTTTTCATATGTACAAAAAAAAAAAAGCTCACAAAAAATGATCCCTTCATATGAAAAAAGAATTGGGACTTGTTTCTTTTTCATTCTTTATTTGTATGAATGGATCATTTTACATGAGCTTTTCTCATTCATGGAACCCCTCATCCCTCACCCTGTCAGTGTGGCTCAGTTGGTAGCACATCCACCTCTGGACCAGAAGGTCGTGGGTTCTCGTCCCACACCGGGATTAGACTTGCACCTAAAAATCACTGGCATCTGAGTGCAGTATTGGGGGGTGCTGTACTGCTGGGGTGTGCCGTCCTTCGGATGAGACATTAAACCGAGGTCCCTTCTGCCCATCCTAGTGTTGTCCTGGTGGGTGTCCAGGTGGAAGTAAAAGAACCCAGGGCACTCTTCGCAAAGAGTAGGGAATATTCCCTGTGTCCTGGCCAACATTCCCATTCCCATAAAAAAATGGTTCATGCAATTTTCCAGGCTGTGTGTGGGTGATGATGTGCGATATGGCCGCCACCACACATTCAGTCACGTCACTACCAGTCTAGCATTGCTTGTAAAAGCACTTTGGATGTATGAAAAGCGCTATGTAAATGCTGATTCTTCTTCTTCTTCCTCATATGAAAGGAACTCCTCATACAAAAAAAGAATTTGGACTTTTTTTTTATTCTTTTTTCATATGAAGGGATCCTTTTTGTAAGTTTTTTTTCATTCATACACAAAAGAATTTGGATTTCATTTTTTCCAGATTCTTTTTTCATGTTAAGGGAACCCTTTCTGTATGGCTGAATTCTTTTTTTGTATGGCCACATGAAAAAATAGAAGTGAGTCACAAAAAAGGATTTTAACATTAAAAAACACATTTGGGGTAATTGTACCAACAGTTAAGTGCAGAATCCATCTAATGGGATCCTTATGACCAAGATACATGTGTTGGTGTCTCTCCAGGATGTCATTTTTGTGGATTTTGAAATTTTTTGTTGTTGAAAAAATCAGAAATTAGATAGTGGCCATATAAAAAGGATTTTTTCCTCATGAAAAAGGACTGACCCATACAAAAATGATCCTTTTTCATATGGACCAAATTATTTTTTTGTTCCAAGCAGCTATTCAAAAGACTATACAGAGCATGCTTAGAATCAACATTTTAAAATTGAATAACTATGGAACGGATTAATATATTTTCACCAAACCAGTAAAAGGCACATCAGTGGACCAAGCCCTTTCTACCACGAAAATGTCAGACTGAAATTCCAAACCATCTGGGTACAAGACAATGACAACAAAACCAGCAAAAAAAACCAGTGATTTTTAATGTTTTTTTTTTTTTTTTACTATCTGCATCTCAGAATCCACATATCTGACTGGAATAAAACTTGGCACATCAAGAGATGTACCCTCTAAGACTATACAATTGGTTGTGCAAAAGGGTGGACTATTGGAACTATAAAAGCTCTCAGGAAGACAGCACATGGGAAGCCTATGTTTAGAAGAACAAAGAACCAAAAAGTATTTGTTTTATTTTATTTTAACAATTTGGTAACTGGGTAGGGGCTCTGGACAATGTCCTTTTTCAGGTCTGACCCAGAACAAACAACAAAAAACAATGACACAGTTCAACAATTACAATTAGACTTACTCAACAAAAAAAACAAACTTACTCTTAAAACAGTACAATGACATAGGTTGACGAAGATCAGGAGGTAAGTTATTCCAGAGGGATGAAATAAGCTAAGGCTTTAATGGAGCTTCAGCTTGTGGAAGGGGTTAAAGAAGGGAACAAACACTTTTTATGATAAATGCAAGAAAAAACAAAGAAAAGGGGAGAAACATTTAGACTCAAAGATGGTGACAGGGTAGTGGAGGAGGATAAGCAGAAGGGCACTGTTCTGAACAACTTTTTTTACTCAATTTCACTGAGGAACACAAAGGCCCAGTACCAGACAGTGGCATCAAGGCTGTTGACTAAGGTGTTCCACAAATCAAATGGAAGCACCATCAAGCACCAACAGTTGGGTTAGAGAGGCCCTGGATCAACTCAGGGAAGGCAAGTCACCAGGGCTTGATGTAACACACCTGAGGGTGCTAAAGGAGCTAGCAAGTGAATTAGCAGGTCCCTTAGCACATTTATTCAGTAGATCACTTCAGACATGGATAGTGCTGGGAGACTGGAGAAGAGCTGATGTGGTACCTTTCTGCAAAAGAAGCAGGCAACTACCAACCAGTCAGTTTTATGTCAGTAGTGGGGAAACTGATGGAAACCTTAATAAAACTTAGTAGAGTACCTAGATAAGAATGGTCTGCAGGATGACAGGCAAAATGGGTTCATGGTGGGAAGGATGTGGAAATGAACCCAATCACATTTTTTGACTGGGTCACTAGGGTACTAGACAGAAGCCACCCAGTGGACATCCTCTACTTTGATTTCAGTAAGACCTTTGATTCGGTGCCACACAACCACCTGTTGAAAATGTTTGAAGACCTGGGTGCAGCCAAGTGCATAGTCAGTTGGTAGATAATTGGCTTAGGGACAGAAAACAGAGTGTAGTGGTCAACGGGGTGAAGTCTGATGAAGGTGTGGTCACTAGTGGTGTTCTCAAGACTCAGTGTTGGGCCAGTCCTGTTTAATGCCTTTATCAGTGACATCAGCATAGGTATTCAGGGCACAATTACCCTATTCATGGATAATACCAAGCTAGGAGGTAGGGTTGACAGCAAGGAGGCATTTAAGGACCTACAAAAAGATCTACAGAGGCTGTAAAGATGGTTCAACATCTGTCAGCTGAAGTTCAGTGCAAAAATAAGTAAGGTGATGCATTTGGGTAAAGCGAACCAAAGGGCAGAGTACCACCTCAATGGAGTCCAGCTTAGCACCACACAGGAAGAACAGGACCTAGGTGTCATCATAAGCAGCACCCTTAAACAGACGAGCCAATGCAACAAAGCTTATAGCAATACCAACAAAATCATGCTGGGGTGCATAGGGAGAGGATCTGACAGCAGGAGGAAGGAGGTAATACTGCCACTCTACAGGTCACTGGTAAGACCCCATCTGGAGTACTGTGTCTAGTTTTGGAGTCCACATTGGAAAAAGGATATAAACAGGTTGGAGGCTGTTCAGAGAAGAGTGACCAAAATGATCCAGGACCTTCAAGAGCACTCATACAAGGAGCATCTGGAAGCATTAAATATGTTCTCACTGGCGACAAGGAGGGAGAAGGGAGATATGATTGAAACATACAAGCTCCCGAGAGGAATAAATAAGTTGCCATCCTTAGACCTGTTCAACAGATCTTCTGACTCTAACACTAGAGGGCACGAGTGGAAGTTGAGGGGGAGCTTTGAGGGGGAGCTTCAAGAGGGAGCTCAGGAGACACTATTTTACAGAATGCCAAGGAGCCATGGAATTAACTGCCAGCTGAAGTAGTGGAAGCAGCATCCATGACATCATTCAAGCTGGGGTGGGACATGGCTAAAACATGATCAAAAGCAATAGGAGCAGCAGGAGGCATTAGGCGGGGGGGGTAGGTCCTGGAATCTAAGAAGGTCCTTGGAACACATGGGCACACTAGATGGACCCATGGTCTCCTTCTGCCATCTTTTTTTTCTATTCTTCTATGTTTCTAAATCTGTTGAATGGTTGCAAAGATATTAAAGTGGAACATTTGTGGTTGAACACTGAAACACCTGCTCAACCCCAACTATAGTGGTGCTGCTGTACCACTATAATAAAATTACCATGTATATAAATAATAATTATGATAAAAGACAGAAGTGAAGTGAAGCTGGATTGTTAAACCCAATGGTAGTGCAGTTGGCCTCCCTAATGGTAGAGTGAACAAAAAACAAGTACTGGGAGATGTCTGTTCAAGACACAAGGCAAACACCTCATGCGTCTGGTATGGTCTTGAAAATTAAATGCTGCTCACTGTTTTTATTCAGTATATATTTATTTGGTTATAGCCACAAGGTCTTTGAACATAAACTCAATGTTTCATAGTCTACTTCCTCAGGAATGTTAAACACCGACAAATGCCTGTATAAAAAGCCAGGTTTTCAATTTGCATTTTAAAGTGGGAACCAAGGGAGCAAGCTAAATATCCCAGAGGGTTGATCCATAGGATAGGGCAGGAACAGAAAAGGCTCTGTTCCCAGCTGACTCTGTTCTTGACTTAGGAATAACCAATGTCTCCATACCAGAAGATCACAGCTCCTTAATATCGGAGTAGATTGCAAGAAGGTCCCTAACATCAAGAAGTCCCAGTTCATTAAGGGCGTTATAGGTCAGTAACAGGATTTCAAATTCAGTCCGCCATCTGACAAGCAGTTGGTGCAATGACTACAGCACTTGAGTGATATCTAGAGATATGGTAACTTGAAAAATAAAATAGATTAAACTGCTTTTGGAATTTCAAGGGTCAAAATGGCTCCTGTTCTACTTTTGTCACCAAAACATCCACAATATTCTCAAACACTATGAGCAGTAGTGCTGAAAATTGGCAGTTTGTTCAGGTTTAGCGTATGGTACCTTTTAATGCAAGTTTAAATAAAATGTCACCAATTCCAAACTGGTAGTGTTAAAAGCTGGCTCAGGAGTGCAAAACACAGGGAACTCATTGTGATGAGAACAAAACCTCAGTAGAAGGTTTTCACTGACTAACAAACTAATATTCACTTTTTGACCACTGATAAAACTAATTAAATCCAGGATGTTGAGCCCTCACATCGGTAGTAAGAAATGAGCAGACAAGATAAACTACAAGTCTTTTTCCGTTTACACCATTCTATGTTTCTATGCACGTTTTTACAGAAACTTAGTTCTTGAGACAATGTTGTTGCTAGTTTTAATATTTGATCCTGCTGATTCTGCTAATAGCCCCACAAAAAGTATGAATGGTTTTGATACCTGTACACCAGCTATGCGAATGACACAAAATTGGATAAATATTGCAACAATAGCAAACAAAGAAATTTTACAAAAACAATTAGACAAATTATTTACTTGGAGACAGACATGAGCTATGGAGTTCAATGTAAGTAAATGTATGCTTATTCACATGGGCCATAACAACCAAGTTTAATTACTATCTTGGGATAAGTAAATTAAACTGTAAAGACAGTGAAAGAGTCATGGGAATTATCATCAACAAAGATCTGAACATGAATGTTCTGTATAACATTACCATCAGGAAAACAAACTACAATATGATCCAAAGCCCAAAAAGAGCAATAAAATCTAGAAATGAATGGGGAGAGATCTACAGAACTTATATCAGATCACATTTAGATTATGGTAACAATTATAGTCCTCTTACAAAAAGGCACTATATTAAGAATAGAAGAAATCCAAAGAAGATTTACTAAAACCGTATTTGGACTAAAGGATTTAACATGTGCTGAGAGACTAAAGTTCAAGGGGTCACAATAAACAAGTAAAAGGCTCAAAATTCATAACTGTCAAAATAATATTTTTATTTTCACAAAGAATAGTGAAAATTTGCAATAGCTTACTATATACAATATGCACTCACTAAGAACTCAGTCGACATCCAGCCATGGTGGTGAGTGGAGGGCTGTGGGGGTCGCAGACTCGGGGTTCAGAATGGGGGGAGCAGGGTAGTGGGCACTAACTGCCAGGGGGGGTTGGGGGATCACTAGATGTTGAGTTAAGTCTTTTAGTACATTTTACAGGGGATCAGGGGCAGGAAGGAAGGTTCAATAGACCACCATGGAATATTTGAATGTATTATACTGGGGGATCAAGACTGGGGGAAGGTTACACTGGATGGCATGGAGACACTGTGCAGATCGGGCATGAGTGTGGGTGGGGCCACTGGACATCAATAAAAAATATTGCATATTTAGTATCGGGCAGTGGTCAGCGATCAGCAGGGCACCACTGGACACTTATGAAATAATATATATTTAATATCAGGCAGTGATCAGTGATTGCAAGGGGAAGGGAACCACTGGACACCAAAGAAATAATATATATTTAGTATCAGATGGCGATCGGTGATCAGTGGAGGGGGGCAATGGACATCAGAGAATTCATAATACTATCCAAGAATGGATTTCAGGATGGGAGAGGGATCACTGGACACCAAGGAGTACTGTGTTGGTGTTTGGGGAGGGGCACCGATGCACTATCTCCAGCAATTGCTTGGGTTGTGCCAGATTAAGACCAGGGTTGGGACAGCGATATTTTCTCCCTGCAAGGGGACCACATAATTTACCCTTGCATGAAGCAAATAATCTGAATATTGGACTACACCGATATTCAGGTCCCTGGCCCCCTACTTGCATAGTTTTGCCTTGTGCACCCCTCCACTTTTTGCCCTGAGGCAAGGCCATTACTCCAGCGCACAGAGTGCCAATAAATGTGGGACCTTGGTGCAAAACCAGGTTTGCAAAGGCAAAACGGGTTTTGTGCTGGGGCAGTCTTTTGAATATCTGGCCCCAGATATCAAAAAATGTTTGAATATGGTGGTGGGGCTGGTGGACAATGAAGTGGAAGGGATCGGGTGCACCGATCCCGTCTCTTCCTAAATTTGATGGAGAAAAAAATGAAAGTTTATACATGAAATGACTATCCCAAACATAAGGTAACAGGCTAAAAAGCCCACAAGCTGATATTAAAATGTTAGAAATTTCCTTTAATATTTTGCACCACTCCATCTGTCACTGTCTGTAAGTAAAAGCTGTACTGCTGTACTACTTTGCTAACTCAGGAACATAAAACTGGTTCCTTTTTTAGTGAGCATTACTGAATTTGGTTGTTTTGGTTGTGTGTTTACTCCATAAGGCAAAATGTTTTGTTGGTGTGTAGGTGACTGCTTGCCATCTTTCTCCTTCGTTATCTGCTACTGCCACTGCATGAACTAAACTTGTATCACTCTTCCTATTGTTGATGTCATTGAAAAGACAGCACATACAGTACCAGCAGTTAGATGCCCTTTACTTGTCTTATTTTGGAAGGAAACCTACAACTGCTTATCTATGCATCTCTTCCATTCTTCTCTCACAGGACTTACATTTGTTAGACTGATTAGGTCAACATTTTACAAGTGTGCAAGAATGTATCAGTAGAGCAGGATGGGTGGGTGGGATGGAACAGATAGAGGAAGAAATGATGCAATTGATTCATACCAGCCCTATTAAATGCACCAGACCCATACCTACTGTGTAACATTTGTGTTTTTCTATTGATTGCATCACTTATTTCTACTGTATAATATACTTTTTGTTCTTGGTCTGGTTCTGATTTGCCTGACCCTGCCTGACCTAGAAGAACCAGAAAACCCAGCTGTCATGTACCGAGTAGGAAGAGGAGGATATTGGGTGACAGAGAGTCAGAGAAGAGAAGCGAAGAGGGGAAAGAAGAAAGTCAGTATTCTGAAAGTAAGTGGCACCATGAGAGAGTGATGCTGAGTTCTGAGAGAAGGGATAGAGGGGTTCTGGTAGAAAAAACAGTGGAGGATAGTCAGTAGTAAAATAATGGGAGGAATGAAGGAGTGGATCTAGCCTGGCCAGGGTGGACTCTTGTGGGTGGCAGCATGGACTACATCTGCATGGTCAAAGTTCAGTAGGGTCATCTTTAGAAAGATCTCTTGATGGGCCAGGAGGGGAAGACATGAGAGTTTCTGTATAATGAAGGCACTGAGCTTCAGCAGAGTTGTTAATGGAGGGTAATGATGTAGGCGGAGAAGTCAAGGTTACTATATAGCCACATACACTGAGGTTCTAAAGAAAGGGGGTGACTAAATCTGGCAAGGATTTGCCTAGTGGCAAAAATCATAAGAGCCATGTTTCTGGAGTTTAAGGTGAGGCGCTTTCTTAATTTAGGGGAACTCAGTGGGAATTTATGAATAAGGCCCGCTAATGCTTCCTCTGCCTGTTAAGCTTGTTTTAGTAAGATAACCGCTTGGTGCTGCAGCACATCAAATACCTGCTCAGTGAGTTGTTTTCTCCTCACACTGGCAAGATAATGCAGTTTCACTGGAATCCCCTAGGTACTGGGATGCCTCTCCCCTCTCCAGTGGATAATGCCACTAGGCCCCATAATGTCTGTCTGTCTGGAAAACCACTGGGGCTAGGATTGCTCCCCTTTCTGGTGGGGAACATTACTAGGGCCCACAATGCTTCTCGTCACTCCATTTAGGACCAGTACTGTAGCCTGCTTGTGTTTGGGATGCCTCTCCCCACTCTGGTACAGAAGAGCACTGGGGCAGGCTTGAGCTAGGGATTCCTGCCCTGCACCAGTGTGGAACATCAATGCAGCCTGCTCAGTGGTCATTTAAAATATGAGTCCTGCTCAGGGTCATGGAACATCTCTAACCTACTTGGAGCCTTGCTGCTCTTCTTCTCCTGCTTGGCTGTAGGGGCCACTAAGAACCATAAAAATCCCCTTCACACACTCATTTGGTCAGCATGGATTACAGACATCAGGTCAAATTAAGGTGTTGAAGCCCATCTCCCAGCCTGCCCCCCCCAAAAAAAGGCTATTTGAGATATTAATGAAGCCCCCATACCACCATTACCCAGGGAGATGAAAAACAGAACAGACAAACCTCCCATTTAGCCACACTTATCAGAAACATTTATAGTCCTCTAGGGGCCACTGTGGCGACAGGAGCCGAGATCAGTATTTTTAGCTGCAATGAAGGGTGTGAGGTTCTTAAGAAGAATCCCTCCCACGCAAGTAAAACAACATTTATTTTTAAAATGTTAAAGCTAAATTATTCTTAAATTAATAAGGAATTGTCATACTTAATACAGTTTATCTCAACTGGTGGAAGGCACAGGATTATCATAACTCACTTGTGACGCTGCCACTTGTGAGTTAGTGCTGCTCCCCCCGCTTGTGAAGATAAATTGAGTATTTGAAGTCAGGGCATCTCATATCCCATGTATTTAAAAATGAATTACTGCTATCCTGTGTGTCATCAAGACCAGCATCATTAGTGGACTTGAATCACAGTTTTAGAAGAATATCTATCAAAGACATTATCATTTTTCTCTGTTTTAATATAACTTGTCCCCAGATGCTAATGCTGCTTTTATCATGTCACTACTGAAGCCGTGAATGAGTTTGTTTACTCTTTTCTAGGCAAGCAATAATACCCAAGATTGACGATGTTGAGCAATACCAGACTTCTCAGAGGCGTAATGAGGCCCAACATCACAGGTGGCGGGCCTTACAGTCCCTGGAAGGTCCTGAATTGCCCATACCACCCACCTTGGTGGGTGCTATTGCATTTAGAAAATGGGCTATAGGGGCCAGCCCATTTTCACAGTGGTAGTGCTATCGCTCATGATGCCAGTGACCAGAGTACAGGCATGGGCCCAATGTCATTGGGGGCCAGCCTGGAGGAGGAGGTTTGAGCATCTCAAAGGATGCTCGTCTCCTCTGGGGAGGGAGGGTTCTGTCTTCCGCAGCAATACTGCCACCTGGGTGACCACGGTAGTAGTGCGGCAGGCAGATGGAGGCATGAGGACATTGCTGATGTCTGCTGGCAGACACATGCATGGGCGAGTGTGTGGCCCACATTGACATCCACATACATGATGTCCTCCTTGGAGAAATGAAGGAAAATAGCCCCAGTTACACTGTGATGATGGCCCCATCACTCACCAGTTCACAGCACCCACCTGATGAAACATAGAATTTCAGGAGCACCTCCCCACCTTGACCCTGCCTGGGTGGGGGAATAACCAAGGCTCCATGGAAGTGAGTGACCACAACCAGCATGAAGCATCTGTGGGGCTGGAGAGAAGGGGGCATGTAAACAGAAATTGGGGAAAAAAAAAAAAGAAAATGGGCTATGGTCTGCATTTTAGAAAAAACAATAAAAATGAATTACAAAGTGTTGTGTAAACATTTCATTACAAAGAATATAAAAATTTCCTACAAAGTAGTCCTTCTACTGCTGGCATTGCCAGTAGATGGCACTGCTGTGGTTTGTGCTGTGCCAGTGTTTGTAATGCTGTGTCCTCCTGTTGCAGCTTGTCCCCCATTGTTTACTTTGGTCCAGTTCCTGTTTATTTGTCTTTTTTCTCTGTGTTTGGTGTGACTAACAGTACTGCGTCCATGACAAGATCTGTACTTTTGTGGATGCAACTTCCTCAGATGGAGATGCAATGCCTGTGTATAGGTCTGCAAGATGTGGGAGGGCGGGCGGATCATTGTTGGGATCAGAACATACAAAACTGTGGTTGGGAAGTGCAGAGGGAGCTTAAATCTCATTAAGAGGTAAATGATGGTGATTGTAATTTATTTTGGTTCCAATTTAATGCACTTTTACTGGCTGTGACTTGCATGAAGAGGGTGGCCATAGTGTCAGTTAACAAGCGGGGAAAAAAGGTGGATCCTAGCTTTTCAAATTCAAACTGGTACAATGATATCAGTTCACTAGTGGGGCAGTCTGGACTGGCACTTGTTATCTACCAGGCTGTACTGGTAGCTTATGTACCTCCCTGCTATTTTTCTCAGACAATCAGAGAGCTGAAAGTATCCAGCCCAATTTCTAAAAACTGTTTAATGAATTAGTCTTGTTCTATCACAAGGTAAAGCTCCCATGGCACTTCTAAAAAAGCATATTGGAATTTCCCTGGTGGCCTGGTCAAACTTCCCCTATTAACTAAAAATACCACCAACATCTTACTCTGGTTCAATTTCACTTGATTTCCATCTGCATCTCTTCCTTATCCTCCCGGAACGAGGCTAAAAATAGGTAGAATTGCCTAGCCCTCCCTTTCCACTGAACAAAACTAAAATAAAAAAATATAGATCAGGGAAGGGCAGAAGGAATTTTTTAGATATATCAGGGAGAGAAGAAAGTGTAGGGGTCAAATCACCAGGTTAAAAAAAGGAAGGTGGGTGGGCAGAGGAGGGAATTGAGGAGGCTGAGGTACTAAAAGAGTACTTCTGCTTAGTCTTTACAAGGGAAAAGGATGGGTGAATTCCACAGGGGGGAGGTAAGGCTTGGGTTGGCAATGGGAGAACACTAACAGATGAAGAGATCCAGGTGAAGATGGTGTGGGAGGGCTTTAAGTCCTTGAGAACAGACAAGGTCCCATGCCCAGACGAGATCCACCCAGAGTCCTGCAGGAACTGGCAGACGTCCTGGCAGCACATCTGATGGAATTGTTCAATTCCTCCCTCCTATCGGGATGTGTACCACTGGACTGGAGGATTTTATTTTATTTTAATGATATCTTGGAGAACACCTGTGAGCGGATGCTCATTTGTAGGTTCTGTGTCAGTTACAAGAGGAAAGTGACCAGGTGCATAGCATTATATACAAGGCATTACATTACAAGCAAGTACAAAATCATATTGGTACAAAACAATACATTACAAGCTAGGTAGACAATAAATTGGTGTGGATTACAAAACTGGGATAGCATTTAGTTTAAGGTATAACATTTAGACATTGCTTCGGCATTGGCGAGAAGGTGCCTGTGTCAGAGAGTTAAGCCTACTTGTGGGGGGAGAAACAGAGTGGAGAACAGGCACAGCTGGGGCAGAGTGAAGTGTATGCCTGCATAAGGGGTTAAGAACAGATTTAAGGAAGGTTAGAGACAGTGGGGATAGGAGAGCAGCAGATAGCGGGGCATGAAGGCAGGGACAGAGAGGGGAATGGGTGCCCAGTGGGGAGGGGAGGGGGTAGATGGGTGGGTGGAACAATGAAGTACTGTAAAGGTAGGTGCCCCTAAGAGTAGGCAGAACACTAAGTGCTACTGCTTTATGGTGGTCCAAGTGTAGGAGAGTTGTTTTGGTCATCATGAATGGTCAACCGAGTCACAATTGTGGAATAAGAGTGGTCCTAAGGGCAAGTCGGGAAATTACAGGCCAGTCAGCTTTACGTCAATAGTGGGGAAACTATTGGAGACCATCTTTAAGGAAAGACTGATGGAGTTCCTGGAAGTAAAAGGCCTTCAAGATGTCCAGCAACATGGATTCATCAAGGGGAGAGCTTGTGAAACTAACCTGGTCAAGTTTTTTGATTGAGTGACAAGGTCTCTGGATGGTGGCCGGCCGGTTGTTGTCTTGTACCTGGACTTCAGCAAGGCATTTGACTCGGTGCTGCATGGGAGACTGCTGGTCAACCTGAGGAACCTGGGGGTGGGGGTAAAGATGGTGAAGTGGATTGGAAACAGGCTAAGCAACAGGCAACACCAGGTTGTAGTGGTGGTGGGGCTTTTTTGACACCCAGAAGAGTCATTAGTGAGGTCCCACAAGGATCTGTACTGGGTCCACTGTTGTTTAGCACTTTCATTGCAGACATGGCAGAGGGATATATGAACAAAATGAGCCTATTGATACACCCAAACTAAAGAGGAGGAGGAGGTGGCACTTTTAAACATTTTAACAGTAAAGCAAGTTCACTGTCCACACAGATCTTCCAATCAAGCAGTGGTGGATTATTTAGCTATCAATTATATAGATGCATGCATACATACATACATAGACACTGATGGCAGAAAAAGGCTCTTGGCCTATCCAGTCTGCTCACCCTAACTATTCCGCATTGCCCTGGTGGAAATCCCCCCTTCTTGTTACTGTCCCCCCCCCTTTGTAACTAAACCCACATGCTTGTTCCATCCCTGTTTGAATCTGTTGATTGATTTGACATGCATCACTTTCTGATGGCCTATTCCACTTTTCCACCACCCTCCTTTATGAAGAGGTGTTATTTATTTATTTATTAAATTTTGGTGACCAGGTAGGCCCACTGAGCCCCGAAGGTCCCTTTTTCAGGGGCGACCCGGGATAACAATACAAGTTATAAGAATGAACAAAGACATAAGGAACATTTGAGGCATTGAGAGGTACATCATGAGGTGGTTACAGTAAAGAAAAATAGTAGATACAGGCATGGTTACAGGCATGGCAAAAGAAAAGCAGTGGATACAGGCATGGCTTACAGGCATGGTAAAAGAAAAGCAGTGGATGCAGGCATGGGTACAGGCATGGTTATCATCATGACATGTAAGCAATTGGTAGTACTTTGCATATAGTTTATTCAGGGGTTACACGTGGCCTCTGGCGAGCAGTCTGTATAAGGCAGGTAGTAGGAAGGTTAAGCGAGGAGATGGGAGTTGGAGAGGAGGGGAGTACCTTAGGAGTTTTAAGTGCCATGACAGTGGCATGCGCTTGAGGTCAGCAGATGGGACTTAAGCCTGGTGCGGAAGTTCATGAGTGAGGAGGAGGTCTGGACCTGGGGAGGGAGCTTGTTCCATTGGCAGGCTGCTTGGGAGGAATAGGATCTTCCGCCAGCATTTGTCCTTACCCTAGGGACTTCTAATAGTGTTCTATCTGAGGTCCTTATGTTCATTGGGTTGTGTTTGAGGGTTATGATCCCGGCAATGCTTGGCAGAGCATGGGGTTTGAGAAGCTTGTAGGCCTGGACAAGCAAGGGGTGTTGGAGGCGGGTGACCAATGTGGGCCAACGAAGATTGGCCAAAGTGTCACAGTGGTGATGTCTCGGGTGGTCTAAGGTTGTGAAATGAGCTATTTTATTATATAGGGCTTGCATCCTGGTAATCTCTTGTTTAGCCATGCCCTGTATAATAGGGGCTGCAAATCTCAGGTTGGGTAGAAGGCGCTGGTAGCTATGGAGAGCCTGGCTTCAGGGATGAGTTGGTCCCTGAGTCGGTATAGTGTGCCAAGTTTCGATGTAGGGTCCTGGTGGCCTGGTCCACGTGTTCCTTGTACGTGATATTCTGATCCAAAGGGAGGCCTAAGTATTTAAGGGAGGGGACTATGTTAATGGCTTTACCAGAGAGTGAGGTTAAGGAGAGGGATGAGGACCTGTCAAATCCCAGGGATCTTGGCCCAGATAGCATTGCCTTGGTCTTGTCGGCATTTAGTACCATTCTGTTCTTACATAGCCAAGTCTCTACTGAAGTGAGATCCTTTTGGAGTAGAGGGCCTAGGGCAACCACAGCAAGCAGGGGTCAGAAGATGACAGTATCATCAGCGTACTGCACAACCAAGCTCTCCCCGCAGTGGGTACGCAGGTCATTGGTAAACAAGGAAAACAGGAGGGGGCCTAGAATTGAGCCCTGAGGTACACCCTGGATTAGTGGTAGTGGGTCAGACATGGTCTCTTTCCATGAGACCCTCTGTGCCCTGCCTGATAAGTAGCTCCCAAACCACTTCAAGGCATGATTGTCTAGGCCTATATTTTGCAGCTTCTGTAGCAGCAAGTTGTGGTCGATGAAGTCGAACGCCTTGGATAAGTCTATAAAGACTGCACCAGTGGGTATCCCTTTGTCCATTGCCCTGAGAACTTCATCCGTGAAGTTAATGAGGACAGTGTCAGTACCATGGTTTGTTCTAAATCCATATTGGGAGGGGGGCAAGGATCTGATGAGCTTCCAGGTAGTCTCTGAGTTGATTGTAGATGACTCTTTCTTGCACCTTAGCAAGTGAGCAGAGGAGGGAGATGGGCCTGTAGTTGTTGAGTTTTTCCCTGAGCCCCCTTTGTGAATAGAGACAACATTGGCATGTTTCCATGGGTCAGGGACTGCTTCTTCCCTCAGTGATTGATTGAGGAGCATGGTTATAGGCCAGGCTAAGGAGGTAACGCCTGCCTTGAGTAGCTGAGGGTTGATACCGTCGGGTCCCCCTGACCCTTTCGGTTTCAGGTTCCTTAGGAGGTTTAGTACTTCAGTGCGTTTAGCCAGTCTCAGGTGAAATGGGGGTCTTTCCATGTGAGGTGGTTCATCTGAGATGGGGGGAGAGTCTGGGGAGACAGGCAGGTCTTGTAGGCCTCGAGGTCTGAGAAGTGCCTGTTAAGGGCAGCCAATATTTGAGAAGGGTCAGTTATGAATGTCCTTTTTGAATCCCTCCCCCCCCCCAGCTTTAGTGAATTATCTCTTATTCCTGTATTTTAAATCTAGGAGAAGAGTTCCTTGATGTCCATCTTAGTTATCCCGTGTAAGTACCTGTATGTCTCAATCATGTTACCTCTTTTCTCTTTTCAAGGGTGTATATGTTTAAGTTCTGCAGTCTCTCCTCTTATGTCATTTCCCCAAGGCCACAAATCATCTCAGTTGCCCTGCCCTGCCCTGCACTGCCTCCATGTTATGGCAGTCTTTCACTAGGTCTCGACTCCAGTACCTTACACAGTATTCCAAGTGCAATTCCACCAGTGATCTTCCTGACTTCTACTGCTTATCCTCCTTCCTAAGCATCCCATCATTCTGTCTGCTTTGCCCAGTGCCTTGTTGCAGTGTGCAAATGTTTATAGCATCTCCAAAATAATTTTCCCCTAAATCCTTTTCTTCTGTAGTGCAATTCAGCACCACCTCTCCCATTTCATGATGCACCCCTACCTTGGGTTCCTTTTGCCAATGTGCAGTACTTTATAATTCGTAGCATTGAAGCTCAGCTGCCAGATGTTTCATCAACTGTCCAACCTACCCAGATCATCCCATATTTCCGTTTTCCCTTCCTCCATGTCTACCCTTGCACAGACCTTTGTGTCATCTGTGAAGAGGCAGATCCTACCCTTGATATCTTCACTTGTGTCACAGATGAATATACTGAAGAGGACTGGTCCCACTACCAACCCCTGGGATACCCCTCTTGTTACTTCCCTTATCTCCAGAAACTTCCCATTAACTAACACTGCTTGTGTACTATCTCTTAATCAGCTCTCTTCCAAATTTGCTACTTTTTCTTCTACTCCAAGGTCCCTAATCTGTTTGACTAGCCTCCTGTGTGGGACTTACACATCAAATTAGGCATTAAATTGAAGTGGTTAGACATTCTTGCTGAAAAACTATATGGTAATGTCTTTTGCTGACTAATAAATACAGTACTGCTGTTTTCAGTCATTTAACATGATTTATAAGGTTTTTATTTTGAGATAAAGCCCTCTGTGAGGAAGATTACTGCAGCAAACACCTACCTGGGTAGGTTTGATCATTTTTATCTGCCATCTAATTCAAAGAGAAGGGACTGTATTTTTGCCCTAAGGGGCCACTGAGCTGATCCCTTCCCTTCCTGGTGCTTGCCCTGCCCTGCTGTGGCATACATTCTGCCAAATGCAGAAGGAGGTGTTGGACCACGTGCCCCATTATTGTCATGGGGATGAGTTTGTAATGCATATTTCTATATTTTATTAATTGGTGGTGAGTAAGAACAGTACTTGATAAGCCTTGGACTTAGCAATGGACTTGCTAATCAAATGTGGCCCTTAAATATCTACCAGTTACTAACTGACATATAGAAATTTGCATGACAAACTCATCCATTGACTGTAATGGGGCATGCAGTCCCGTGCCTGTTTGTGCATACAGTATGCTAGGGCGTATGCCAGTGTGGGGTGGGGCGAGCACCAGGAAGGGAAGGGATCGACTTATTGGCCCCTTGGAGTAAAAATATGATCCCTTCCCTCTGGACCAGAGGCAAATAAAAATTATCAAACCTGCCTCGGTAGGTTTTCGCTGCAGTAAGCTTTCTCACAGAGGAAGCTCAGTACAAACTTGGTAAATCACTTTAAGATCTAATGTATTTTGTCTGTTTTTTTAGTTCTATTTAGATTCGCATCTTTTATATGTCATTATAGACCTAAGTATTTGATTAAAATTTGGGTAAATGATATCTGAATAAGGTATAGTACTGTTCTGTGGGATCCCATTATTAAAAGATGTAAAATTACAAGGTACTCAATTGTTATTTAGATCAGTAAAGGCATTATTAAAGATACTTTCATCATTATTAACAATTGGTTTTATTTGCAAATGTATTTCCAGAATTTTTTACTACTTGATAAATTATCCTACCAGTAATTTAGGTTAATAAATTTATTTTCTGCAGCAGTATTTATTAGTCAGCAAAAATTTCCTCATACAGTATTTCAACAAGAATGTATTCCTGACACTGTTAGATTCATCTGTACAGTATACTTTTAATCTTTTCAAATTTTGTAAAATAGCTGTTATTACTAATCTTGTAATTAAGGACACAATAAAGATGGCTGACATTGTCAATTTTTAAAAAATCTCTTCTGCTGAGGTTACTTTTTATCTCTGCAAACTATATTTATACTGTGAGTGTTAGCACAGGCGTCTGACAGTAAACTGTATAGAATCCCACCAAATACTGTACTGCTGTAATTATTTGTGGCACATTTCTTTGCACTGGGACAGTCTTGAAAATTGGCAGTATTGCTCAATGTGTTTTCCAGTTATCTTTATTTATTTATTGAAAACTTCAGAGATTACGTTTTGAGCACAAGTGCTCATTTACAAAGGTTTCACGGCAAATACAGTCACAAAAAAAAATTACATGAATAATTAGCAGTTCCAGAGGAAATGCATTTGAGTCAAGCTTAAAACACTTAAGACAGAACAACTACATACAGTTTTGGAAAAAAATCCATACAGGTAATTATATAAAAAATCACAGGTTTTGTACAGAGAGAAACCGAATAAAACTGTTTGATGATTACAATTGCATTGGACTGCAAAGGCAGACCTCATAGGTCCCTTAAACTGATTAAATTTGGGGAGATTCAGAGGGTATCAGGCAATTAATTTAACCAGTAAGCTGTCCTGACAGCAAATGATCCCTTGCCCAACTGAGTATGCTGATAAGAGGCTTAAGGGCATTCCTTGCCATGTTCCTAGTGTCAGGAGGTCTAAACCTTACTCTCAGGTTCTTGGCAATATTGGGAGTGCAAGAAATCACAGACATCTTGCATAAGAGTAATAAACCTATTAAAAGACAAAGAACCTCTGTGCGTAAACACTGAGGCAAGGGTTACCCCAAAAGGCATTTGACTGGGAAGCCAAGTTTCAAGAAAATACAAAATCACACATGCCCCCACAATGCAAAGCATCATGGGCTGCATATGCAAATCACCACAGAATGTTATGCTGGTCCAACTTTAAGCAGAATTGCATGGTGCCGAAAGGCCTCTCACACAGTTTGCAAAGGGTGCTAACAGAAGACATAGACACGTGTTTCGTCCTACCAGGACTCATCAGTATGCCTCGTCTGTTTGACACCCCCAGTGGAATGGACCAGCTACCCTTAAGGCAGTGTGCCTTGGATATATTTAGTGAACCCATTAAAATAAAAAACTATTTAAAAGACAAAGAACATCTGTGACACTGAGGCAAGGGTTACCCCAAAGGGCATTTGGCTGGGAAGCCAAGTTTCAAGAAAATACAAAATCACACATGCCCCCACAATGCAAAGCATCATGGGCTGCATATACAAATCACCACAGAATGTTATGCTGGTCCAACTTTAAGCAGAATTGCATGGTGCCAAAAGGCCTCTCACACAGTTTGCAAAGGGTGCTAACAGAAGACATAGACACGTGTTTCATCCTACCAGGACTCATCAGTATGCCTTGTCTGTTTGACACCCCAGTGGAATGGACCAGCTACCCTTAAGGCAGTGTGCCTTGGATATATTGTGGTGAACCCATTAAAATAAAAAACTATTTAAAAGACAAAGAACCTCTGTGCGCAAACACTGAGGCAAGGGTTACCCCAAAGGGCATTTGGCTGGGAAGCCAAGTTTCAAGAAAATACAAAATCACACATGCCCCCACAATGCAAAGCATCATGGGCTGCATATGCAAATCACCACAGAATGTTATGCTGGTCCAACGTTAAGCAGAATTGCATGGTGCCGAAAGGCCTCTCACACAGTTTGCAAAGGGTGCTAACAGAAGACATAGACACGTGTTTCGTCCTACCAGGACTCATCAGTATGCCTTATCTGTTTGACACCCTAGTGGAATGGACCAGCTACCCTTAAGGGATAAATCACAGTTGCCCTAAGCAGTTCTTACCAATACGAACCAGGAGCCAATGCTAAGCGTTCCCTATACCTCAAGGTTTCTTTGTGACTCTTGGGGTCTCCAAGGTATAAGACTCAGTGTCCCACATTATATACCTATGATAATTACTATGGTTACTGTAAGACAGAAACATTTCTAGTTACAGAGATGAGCCTATTGGTTAAATTAGAGGTGGCTCCATGGTCCAAGATAACATTATACAATTTTGTAGTAGTCATCACTTTGTGAAACAAAAGAGTACAGTTCTTACAATTCTTACACAAATCAGTGTAGTAGTACAAATCACCAAAAGGTGGCAATGCTGACTTATATCTCATAATCATTACAAGGTCACAGATGTCCTAACATCTTATAAGCGGAAATACATAGAATATATATATATATGTATGTAATAGAAAGCAAAGTGTATAACAATAGTAAGCATACATATCCTGACATCTACTCTTGTACAGTAGATGCCCTAAGCCCTATATGTTAGTATAACATATGTCTAAACACTAGCTGTCTATGGTGTACCTCTGGGGTACCAATAAGGGTGCAGGGACCTCAAGTAACATTCCCCCCCCTTGTTGCCTCCAAGGGTAACACAGGCAAAAACATGGGAAGGTCAGGGAGCAGGGGCCATTTACAAACCTGACACATGAGCCTTATAAAGGAACTCCAGCTGCTCACGGTGTTGGTGCAGTGTGTGCTGTAGGCAGCATAGCATAATAACCAACAAAAATATCAAAAATGCTTGTATAATAACAAAACCCTTAAAAGTAATTTCCAACCAAGTGCTAGTCAATGCATCATTCATATCACCATCATAAATCAATGAAAGGATAGATTTGTTAGCCTTAGTGATATTATTGCTGATGTGGATGAGGTGTGTGTCTTTTCTCTCTTAAAGTGATTCTAATGTAAGTGTCAGTGGCTCTATGTGTACATTAAAATATGGTAAATATTTAGAAAGGATGAGCAGATAAACGGGGGTTACCATCAATGATGTCCGCGTCCATAAGGGGAACGGGGTAATAATGGTATGTCCAATAACAGCTTTTTGGTGGGGGACAAAGCAGAAGTTGGGAGAATCAATAACACGTCTCAGTTCCATATGTATAGCTTTTATAATTTGTCACCACACAGTAATCCCCATCAGAATTATACTGCATTTTAACAGTGGGGAGTCTCCATTTTTGCAACTGTACTGGGAAGGTGTAGGTCGTCTTGGAAATCCGTGTTGACAGGCAATAAACCTCCTCATGATAAGACTGGTAAAGTTTATCTGGAGCCAATGCTGAGTCCGAAAAGGCTGTGTCATTCATGCTGATGTCATCGTCCATGGAAAAGGACCAATCAATACTGTCGGGAGAATAACCACATACAGGTTTAATAACATCAAATACATCACATTGACACAAGTAGATATGTTGTTTCTTCACACAGAAGTCTGTGTGCGGAGTGACCCAAGCGTCCAGGAAAGGATGGTAAACCAATAGAGGAGGCAAGTCCAGGTGTTCTCTGTAGATGTCGTCATCAAGGTGCCTGATGGAATGTACAGAAGAGAGCTTGTCGAACAAAGCTGTAGTGGGATCAAAACGTGGTAAAGAGACAGTAAAGAAACAAGCATTGTATCTTTGATAGAACACTTCTTAGAAGTAAAACAGGGACCAGTGTTAGGGTGTCTGGTCACAAAACCTAAGTTCCTAGCTGTAGAAAGAGGAATAGTTAAAGATTGTTGCATACACATAGCAATACAGACAGGGGGTTTTACATCGTGGGCAATACCATCATCATGTATGATATCAGGGATTCTTCCAGATTCTAGATCACGGAAGAGATTATTGATGGTAATGATAATGTAAGAGCCATAAGCTTAGCATAAAATCTCACGTGCAATGTATTGTTTATCTGCTTCTTTGTTGTTCTGTGCAATGAGTGCGTTAATCTTATCTTTAGAATCTGTAAATGCCTTAGCAATGCCATGCATATCGTAAACAGTGTATCTTTCTTCCTTATTAAGGCCATCCACACCATACAATAATGGGGGTAGTATATTATTTACCAAACCAGTTTGGAATTTGGCAGAATGAGATTTGATAGCAGCAATGTCTGCTTTATTCCAGATAGACATAGCTGTACCAAAGAGACCTATGACAATGCCTGCTGCATCAGTGACATCAGAACTGTCGACGTCAAGTGTATTATGTTTATGACTTTGATCATCAGGATTGGGTTTTCTTCTGAAGTTGCCTCTATGCTCGGTGGTATGCACCCCGGCAATATGGTCTTGAGTACGAATCTGAAATGCTGCTAGACTATCAAGCAATAACGTACTGTAAAATGCTGAAGTGTCAGTATTGTGACACATACCAAATTATTTCATATTCCAGTAAGTTGAATTAAACAAAACAGGTATATGCATAAATTGTAAATTGTTAATCAGTGTACCAAGTAGAGCAGTTGCTGTTAGACCACTGCGGGAACCAAGGGTGTGCTTTGGACATTCCAAAAGCTGTTTGTCAGTAGGTGGTAACACAGAAAGGTACATGGCAGCAGAGGCCATGTTGTGTACAGCACAACATTTTCAAGCAGAGTCCTTAGACAAAGAATTACATTAGGAGGGATCAATCAAAGCAGTGATATTGTATAAACCTGAATGTCTAAGAGCAGTTTGTAGCAAGGACAGAGAACCATTTGGGGATAATTTAGTGTTAGGCCAACCCTGGAAAGTCCCCTTAGAAAGCTTGGCCACAGGGAGAATTTGTCCTTGTGATGTGGTTTGCCACTCAATTTGTAGGGTAGATTTATCAGGAGCAACAACCGAGGCAGTGAGGTAAGCATTGGAACCTTCCTGGACAGTAATCAAACTATTGGGTATTTTGATGGATACTCCCTCTGGGGCAGATGCTGGAGGATCAAGGTGAGGTAGGAGGTTTGGTACTGTGCCTTGGATGCAGGGGATAACGCCTGAGATGAGGAGAAAATGGAACAAGATTGCCATCTTGTCAGTATATCTGAAAAGGAAAATCAAACATTAGTAGATTAGTACTATTCCGCCCAATGGGGGTGAGGAAAAGTAATTATACTCCTTTTTACAGTTTCAGTTGGTTTGCATGTAACCACTTGCCAGTCAGTTTATTGTTGTGAAGGAGTCTAACTTGATAGACTGCTGGACTGAGCTTGTTGACAATGGGGTAAGGGCCTTCCCACTTACTGGAGAAGGAGTGTGTAAGATGTGCAAATCAGAGGACCATTACCTGATCTCCAACCTGCCAATCCACTTCTTGTGCGTGTTTGTCAAACTGTATCTTGGACTGTTGCTGGGCCTTGCCCATGCAATTGGCAGCATACAAGTATGTGTGTATGAGGTCTTTTCTGAGTTTTTCCACATATTGGTCTACAACTTGGTCCGCAGTGGGGGTGTGACGGTCAAACAACAGGTATTTGGGTAATCTCATCTGTCTTCCAGTCATCACCTCAAAGGGTGTCAACTGGGTGGTGGCTCAGGGTGTGCCCCTGATTGCCATAAGGAGTAATGGCAACAGGGAATCCCAGGTTTTGGGATTGTCCTCAATGAATTTGGAAAGCATTTGCTTAATCTGTCTGTTGGCTCTTTCTACTTGACCTGAAGACTGAGGGTGGTAAGTTATGTGGAACTTCTGCTGAACTCCAAGGAGCTCAAGGGATTCTTTCATCAACTCACCTGTAAAACTGGTTCCTTTGTCAGAGTCTACCTTAAGAGGTAGGCCCCACCTGGAGAAAATTTGTTCCACTAGGATTTTGGCAGTGGTTTTAACAGTGTATGTCTTAGTGGGGAAAGCTTTAACCCACTTAGAGAAAAGATCAGTTACCAGAAGAGCATACTTGTTGTTTTTGCTGGTATTGGTCAGGGGGCCAATAAAATCAATCTGTATGGTATGCCAAGAACCAGAGTGTCTTTGTGGTAGGAGTTTGGCATTTCATTTGGTGAGGATGGGATTGTCTTGTACACAAACAAGGCAGTTGTCTATGTACTGTTTAACATCTTTGGTGACACCAGGCCACTAGGCGGTGGTCTTGATCCTCTGGAGAGTGTTTTCCACTCCCACCAGTGGGTGTATCATGCACTTGGTGCAAGAATTCAGACCTAAGGTGTCTGGAGACTACCCACAACTTGGTGGTGGAATCATCTGATTGATACCAGATGAGCTTGTCATCTGGGGACAAGTATAACTTACATTCATGCCTCCGGTAGGGATTATGTGTGGGAAGTTTCTCTTCGGTACATTTGTCAAGGAATCTGAATACTTCTTTGTGTTCAGTATCAACATGTTGGGTTGCTGAAAGGTCCAAGGGGGAAAAGGTTCAGATTTCTTTCTGACTGCTGCAATGTGTACAGCCGCATTGGCCTCTGGATGGTCCATCATCCAGGTGTCCGCCCCCTTGGGTCCCTTCCTTGGCAAGGGTGTCTGCTGTGTCATTAAAGGCATGGTATGGTTCATGAATAGAGTGAGGCTTGACTTTGTGTACCTGCAGTTTGTGTGCAAACCTTTGTGCCAGTGAGTGTATGTATATTACCAGTATTTCACTGGGCTGCCATCAGAAGAGAGGAAATTCTTCTGCCAGAAAGGAAGAAATTCTGTAAGAGAACAACAAACCCAGTTAGAGTCTATAAAAATAATAGTATCCTCGGTCCCATGCTGGATGAATTCGAGGGCACAGGCCACCACTGCCATCTCTGCATACCGTGATGATGCCACACTGCAATGCTTAGAGATTTTAACAGTGTTACCATAAGGGTAAATTACCAATATACTCATCCCTGCAATTTGTTCTCCCTGATAGTAGGAAGCTGAACCATCTCTGAAAATATGACATAAAGAGGTGCTCTCAAGTATTTGTGGTGTGGCAGGTAGGAAAGTACCTGGATCTGGAAGATCAGGTGGTTGCAGTGTACAGTCATGGGGTTCTCCTTGGAAAAGGAGTCCATGTGCCAGCATGGATGGAATTTTGGTTGGGTGTACCTGTATGTCTCTATCCTGGAGAAGAAGTGACCAGTGTGTCAGTCTAGTGCCAGAGACTGACCCATCCTTCATTCTGTCTGATAGCAGGAAGGTAGTTGGGGTGTGGTTGGTGTTAATGATCAGTGGAGAGTACCCAATGATATGCAGAAAGTGCTTGACAGCCCAGTAAGTAGCCAGAAGGTTCCTTTCACAAAGGCTGTACTTCCGTTCCACTGGGGTAAAGAGCTGTGATGCATATGCAGTGGGTCTCAGAGTACCATGAACCTTCTGGGCCAGCACTGCTGACATGGCATTGTCAGAGGTGGTGCATTCCAGATGGAATGCTAGTGCTGGATTGGGGTTGACCAGAGCTGGAGCCTAGACCAAGGCCTGCTTCAGTGATGTCACAGCCTGGGTGTGTATGGGACCCCAAGTCTAGGGAATGTCCTTCTTCAGTAGCTCATACAGAGGAGCAGCCTTCTGAGCAAAATCACAAATAAAATCTCTAGAATAGTTCACCATACCTAGAAACCTTCTAAGAGTTGTCACGCTGTTAGGCAATGGCAAGTCTTGTAATCATTGTATCTTATTCCAGGTAGGGCTGCGGCCTTGGTCAGTTATTCTCAGGGCTAGAAAGAGTACATCTTTCTGACATAGTCGTGCTTTTGCTGGGTTACATTTGAGGCCTGCTCTCTGGATGAGAGTCAATAGTTCATCCAAGAGATCCAAGTGTTGTTCCTGTGTGGCTGTTGCCAACAACACATCATCTACATACTGCAAGAGACACTGGGGGGGTAGAGAAACCCTCAAGGGCATCCATCATGTGTAGATGGAACAGGGACAGGCTGTTATGGAATCCCTGTAGTAAGTAGGTCCACGTGTACTGTCTACCTTCAAAGGTGAAGGCAAACTTATATTGACTTTTAGGGGCCAATGGCAGTGACCAGAAACCATTGGAAATATCCAGGGCACTGAATCATTTTAGGTCAGGGGTCAAGAGTCGCAGCACATCAGGTGTGGAGGCCACAGTTGGAGCACAACTGGGGTGACCTGGTTCAGTTTTCTGTAGTCTATAGTAAGTCTCCAGGTGCCTGTAGGTTTCTTCACAGGCCACAGTGGGGAGTTGGCAGTAGAGACACATGTTCTGATTACCCCTTGGCTGAGGAGTGATTTTATTATTTCCCTAAGAGAAGGCAAGGCCTCAGACGGGAAATGATATTGCCTTTGCCTCTCATGTGCTGGGCCTGGCACTTAGATGACAGTGTGCATTCTGCCACAGTCATGCTTGTTGGTAGCAAATGCTTCCAAATGTCTTTGTAGGATGGGAAGGAGCTTTGGGAAAAGTTCATGGTTCTTGAACAAATCTATGACATCATACTCCTTATTATTGGCAGATGTTGTTGCCACAACGTGTGAATCAGGGATCAAGATAGTATGATATTGGCCCTGAATCTGTATCAGTAGCATGTTAGCTAGATCCACCACACAGCCGTGTGGTGCAAGGAAGTCAATCCCAATGATATTAGAGTGATCATGCAATACCATTAGTTGGAAGGTGTGTGAGGCCTTCAGGTGTCCCAACTCTACAGACAGTGGTAGAGAGCGGTATGCAGGTAACCTAGTACCTCCTACTCCTGACATATTGGTCCTCCATTTGGTGGACCAAGGAAATGTATCCGGGTGGTCATCATGTAATATAGACACAGTCACGCCTGTATCCAATAACACTGTAAGTAGGCGGCCCCCAACCTCGACCTCAGTGCAGGGCCTTCCATTTGTATCCAAGACAAGCTTGTTTACAATCTGGGCTGGGGCCTGTAATTGTCAATCTGTACTGGAGTAAGCATGGGAAGGTTGGACCTGGGTTCTTTGAACCACTTCCCCGTGCTGCACTGATGCTATGTAGGGAGGTGCTTCTGCGTTCAGGCCTGTATGGGCCTGAGGGCCTGTACTTCTGGTATCACCATGGCCCATTGGGACCTGGGTTCCCAGTTGTATGGCTGCAAGGGAATGAGCAGGAACAGCATCCGCTACAGAGCACACTTGCCCCAGGAGTTTTCTAAACTTCCAATTCTCTTCGGCTATGTCCCTATATGAAGGGCCTGGTCTTTGTTGTTGTTTACCATAATGATTCTTATGCTTTTTATTCTTATGATAGTTCCAGTTCCCAACCCATTGCTGTTGTTGCTGTTGTGGTTGTTGGGCCTGCTGAGGGTGTTGGTTGTCCATGGGGAGGGGCTGTTTGTGTTGGGCCTGTACTTCCACTTTGTAGTGTTGCGGCCTCTTGAGTATCTCCACAGCGGCTACTTTCTTGGAACCAGAGCCCAGATCACAGATGTAGAGTTGGTAAACTCTCTCAGTTTTCTGAAGGGTGATGGCAAATCTTTCCATGGTGGGATAGGTGGTTGACTCTACCGTCTTTCTTACTGCAGGGATCATGTTCCTAAGGAACAAGGTCTTATATTCAATAAAATCTACATCCGCAGCCTCTTGTGCAAGTTGTTTTCCTGCTCGGTAGGCCATCCAGATTCTCTGGTGGTAAGTCGCTGGACTTTCCTTTGCATTCTGTTTCACAGGGTATGCAAGCATCACTCCTATTACACCTGGGCTGTGTGCAGAAATGAGTTCAGCTGCAACCTCATCAAAGGTGGCGTTGCCAGCCTGGCGGATGGCATCAGGGAGTTTGGCCCATAAGCCAGGGTCGATGGCCTGGCATAGGATCTGGACTTGATAGTCTGCAGTGAGGCTAAGCATCTCACATTTGGAACACACCTTCTCCAAGTGACAGCTGAGGTTGTCCAATGGGCTCATCCGACCAATACTGTCAGCTATTTGCTGGACAGAGTAGGCCATTTGTGGGGGATTAGTGGGACGATCAGGTGGAGGTGCGTTTCCTCGAGGGCCATCCTGGGCTGCCTGAGCTGCGGCCTCTGCTACCAAGCAGACAATGATCTTCTGAGTACCATTTTCATGAATAAGCTGCCTAATTTGGCCTTTTAAAACTCGCTTATTCCTCTCTGGGATGGGCACACTATTTTCCGCATTATCAATCATTCTCTCTATCGTCTGCCTGTCTTCCACATTAATAATGGCTATCAGTGGTGCTGAGAGGACCAGACTTGGGCCTGCCCCCCCCATCATGGGGGATGCCATGTTGGCGTCGCCCATGATGTGTGTCATGACGTCGACAATGTATGACAAGGTGTGGGTGGAGTGGGGACCCGCCATGTTGTGGATGGCTGGGTGGGGTGTCTGGGCCATAGTAGGGGTGTGACATGGCATTGTACTGAGATATGTCATCACCTGAGACCTCCCCTTCAGATGACATGGTTAAGGCCGGTGGCTACACCTCCCATCGCCTTAACATGTCCAGCCAGAATCTCTTGCTGATGGTGCAGTTTAGCCATCTTAGATTCACATTCTGCATGACTCACATTTGCAACATTCCCATCGACCTCATCTTGCATTTGTTACTGCAACACTATGTACATGGCGCTCAATTCACGATTGTCCCTAGTAACCACTTCTAAGTCATTACATACCTGGTTTATCTCATCCTGTAGCTATCCTATATCCTCACTCAACTGTTCATTCGCTGTATTTAACAAGTCATTCATATTCAAAGCCTGCCCCTTATCCTGTCTCAAACTTTCATACTCCTTCTTCAACATACAAATTTCTTGCTGTCCAGCCTGTGCAGTATGATGCAAAAGTGAATCCTGTTCATTGCGCAGTGTTTGAAGTTCAGACTCCAAATTCTGTTGCAGTCTAACACATTCCGTTTCCTGCAAACCCATCTCTTGCTTAAGAGAATAAATCTGCAGGTCAAGGGTTCAAAACCTTGCTTTGGAGGCTTCCAGAGTAGCATAGAGAGCCGCGACCAACAGCCCTTTGGCATGATGCTTATTGGCTATTTGTCTCATCTCACAGTACTGGGCTGAGATCTCCAGTATAGGGTTTTTGGATTGACTTGCGTCCCATGCGAAGTCAGCCCATCCTCCATGGGAGGCAAGGAAGTTTGAGACATTGAGTCTCAGTTCTGCACAGATATTTGATACGGTGGCCATTGTGTGGGAGGGAATGAATAATCAAACTGTGAAAAAGGCGCCATCCTGTGTATCAATCCACATCAGGAACACTTTACACCCAGTCGGGCTACTGTATACTCTGTAGGCTTGCAATTCAAAGTTGCTGTGTAGTGGGTCGAGTCGGCATCGACCACACCCAAGAAAAGCAGCCAGACTTTGCAAGTGACTATGAAGTGGTCAGAAAACAAGAGAGGTGATGTGGGAATGCACACCTACAGTCCCTGTTGGGAAGGGAAATGTTTTAAGCAACAAGTGAAATCTCACAAACACCAAATATTGCCTGCATGCAGTCACCAATTGTCAGGCAGTCTAAACCTCACTCTCAGGTTCTTGGCAATATTGGGAATGCAAGAAATCACAGACACATTGCGTAAGACTAATAAACTTGTTTATTACTACCAAAGGGATAAATCACAGTTGCCCTAAGCAGTTCTTACCAATATAAACCGGGAGCCAGTGCTAAGTGTTCCCTATACCTCAACTTTTCTTCATGTCTCTTGGGGTCTCCGAGGTATAACATACTAACATACTAACATACTATTTGCCAGCAGATTAGGCCTTATGGTCTATCAAGTCTGCTCGAACCTAAATCCTTAGTTGGGTGCCGAGACCCTCCCATCCCTTGTGCTCCAGAAACCCCTATCATCCATCCCCACCCCCCCGGGACAGGCCATCATCTGATACATCCACTTTCTGTGTCTGTCCCACCCTTTCTTAAAGCTCTCCACTGTGGATCTCTGAACCAGCTCACCAGGCAGAGCATTCCAAGGGTCCACCACCCTCTCAGTGAAAAACCTCCTCCTCTTTTCCCCCCTCACGAATGTTGCCGTAATGGTCTTTTTCCTGTTTTGCCGTCGGAGTGTCAATGAAAAGGGGTGCACCAGTTGGTTGGAGATGGTGCAGAAGCAATTTATTAAAGCATTTGTTATGCCCAAGAGTGTCTTTTTGGCTAGAAAACAGGTCTGGAGCTTTATTCTGCTGGGTAAAGGTAGCCAGTTAGTGAGTGCGTAAAGGGTACAACTATGAGCGTGGTTATCTGCACCAAGTACAAAGTGGCACACCTTATTACAGATCACCTTTACTCTGTTTAGCACCATGTCATAGGCAGATGCATAGACTGGGAGTCCAAATCTATAAGTGGCAGAACGGAACTGGCCACAATAAGGCATCTAGCATCCCCAGTGAAATTGTTCTGGTTATGAAAATGATACAGGGCACCCAATTTTCTGTTAACTATGGCCACTAGATTGTCAACGTGGGGTGCAAAAGATAAGGTACCATCCAGAGTTACTCCAAGGTATTTGAAGGTCTCCACCTGTTCAAGGTTTTGTCCTTGGCCATTTCAGATAAAAAGGGTGGAAATTATCTCTACTGTGGGAGGCTAGAGAAGAGTGTGGTCTTTATTTTTTGTAACCTAGGACCACTTTTTTTTGGAGAACCAGCTTTCAAGTGACCTAAAGTTACTTTGGAGAGCTGAAGTAAGGCTGCCAAGGTCAGGGTTTTTTGGAACAGATGACTTCATCATCAGCATAGAAGAGTACACTGGCTGTCTAACAGGCATTGGGCAGCTGATTCATGAAGAGACCAAATAGGAGCGGGCCCAAGATGGAGCCCTGGGGGACACCAAAAGATACTCCCTTAATGTTGGACAAAGATTTATCAATCTTCACATGTTGGGAGTAATTGGTGAGATAGCTGTGGAACCAGTCAACTGTGTTCTGTGACAAACCCAGGCCAAGGAGTCTATTAAGTAGGAGCTTATGGTTGGCCAGGTTGAAGATTTTAGGTCAATATATATAGCTCATATTGTATACCGCTGAAATATTGAAATTTTGACATCGAAATCCCTTACAGTGAGAACTTTGAGGTTGTCACTGTAATGGACCCGATGGTGAAATTTCACATATTTCACTGAACTTATGCCTCCTTCAAACAAACTCTGACTTGGAGTTTGTTATATTAATGTTGGGTGTGTGTGTGGGGGGCGCTATCCACCTAAAAAAAAAATACTCAGTGTCTGACAGGTGAAATTTTGCCTTTCAACATTGTTTGTGCTGCTGTGCCATATTTCGACAACTTGGTTGTTGATGTGGCTTGGTGGAGGCGATCATATGAGGTCATCATTGTCAAGGAACTCATGAACATAGCTGGTGTATTCCAACAGTGCCCTGTTGGTGCTGTGGAGCTTGCAGAAGCCACACTGCTGTAAACACTGGATACTGTATTGTTTGAGGTATGTGACAAACTGGTCTTGAGGGCCTTGGATGGAGGAGAAAGTAGAAATGTATCTATGAATAAAATAAAATAGCAGTTTTTAATTTATTCACTGTGCGAATGGCAAGCAGGCAGGAACTTGTATTTATTTATTTATTACAGTCTTGGAATTTGACATACCTTTGAGTCAGAGACTCATTTACAAAGGTTCCACGTCCAAAAGAAATTATAACAATTAGCTAAATACAACAATGTAACAAAAACATGACATGGATATAGCAAAGAACAAAAAACAATCAGAGCAGTCATTCTATCTAACTTTGTCAAAGTTGGCAAATAAGAACCAAACCAGGGAAAAAGCTAAGATAAAATGACAATAATGTATCAATATGTGCCAACAGGCGGTCAAGAATAACTTTGTCGAAGTCAATAGGTTAACACGGGTCAGCCAAGACAAATAAAAAGGAGCAGTGAAAAAGGGGAAAGAGGGAGGAGGGGAGAACAGGTGGAAATCAGGGTTCAGGAGCTAAAGAGTGAAGTCAAGTGGAGAGGAAACACGTCTAGAGAGAGGCAACAATGCGTGGGTGCAGGGGGAGGAGGGGAGAGGTGGGAAGATTGGCAGTTGTTTAGCCAGGAAGTGACGGGATACGTGAGGGTGAAGCAGCTTAAGTTGGACAGTCACAGCGGTTGAGAAAAAGAAGGTACTGTCTGAGGTTTTGTTTAAACTGCCCTAACTTGGAGGCAGTTTGTACATCAAAAGGGAGATCAGATAGTCAGGTAGGAGCTCTGTAGAGAAAGGCCCACTGTGCTTGATTAGCCCGACAAAATGGGGCCTGATAGGTAGGTCTAGTTGCACTTCTCGTCCCTCGAGGATTGGTTGCTGGGGTAAGGAAGTGTTGTGTTGTTGGAGACAGATCTTCTTACCTAGTAGGCAGGTCTGGAACATGATCCTGCCACTAAGATTCAGCCAGCAGGTTTGTGTATACAGATTTCAGGTGTGGGTGTACCTGTGAGCCCCATAAACTAATCAGCAGGCCTTATTGAGGGCAACCTTAATACGGTTAAGTGACGTGTCAGTAACTGCTCCATAAATGACTAGCCCATAGTCTACAAGAGAGAGGAAAGAGCTGTTGATAGCAAGATGGAGTGCATCAGGGGTAAGGCTGTGACAGTGTCTGTCGAAGTGCCCTATTCAAGTATTAACAGCTTTAGAAATGATGTTTAAATGGTCATTAAAGGATAAGGTGCTGTCAAGCATAATGCATAATTAAATGAAGTTGTGTACTTGCTCCAGAGGATCACGACAGTTGTTAAGGATGGTTAGTTGAGCTGACTTATGCTAGTTGTGAGAATTTGCAAATAACATTACCTTGGTCTTTTTATAGCTCAGGATTAACTTGTGTTCTGTAAGCCAGGACTCAACCAGGACAAAGCTTTGCAGCATATCTCTAGTAAGGTCGGAGGGGTCTGGCTGGCACTTGAATAAGATGGCCTCATCTGTGTAGAGGAGGAGGAGTTGACTGGGGCAGGCCTGGGGAGGGAATTGAGGAAGAGACTAAAAAGAAGGGGGCCAAGAATGCAACCTTGCAGTACACTGGAGAGCACAGGATGGGAGGTGGAGAGGGAACCCCTAATTTTCATCCATTATGTTCTGCCAGTAAGGCGGTTCTGAAACCAGGAGGTAACTGCATGTAAAAGACCAAGGATGGGGAGAGACTCAATATGTAGGGAATGGTTAACTGTGTTACATGCTTTAGTTAGGTCAATGTAGATGGACCCAATTAGGTGGCCATGGTCGAGTGCTCTGTCAATAAATGTAGTATATTCAAGAAGTGCAGAGTGGTGCTATGATTTTTTTTCTAAACCCATGTTGCTGCGGACATTGAGTGTTGTATTTGGGCAGGTAATTGGAGAGTTGATTGGAAATGATATGTTCAAGTGCTTTGAAGAGAGGAGGAAGTATAGAGATGGGATGGTAGTTGAAGTGCAAGGTCTTGTCTCCGCTCCTGTGGACAGGGGTAACTATGGCTGCCTTCCACAAGAGAGGGAATTGACCTAGGTAGAGTGACAGATTGAAAATCCTGGTGAGGGGTAGCAGTACAGCATTTAGGGCAAGGTGGAGGTGTTTTAGAGCAAGGGAATCACTGCTATAGCATGATCTGTTAAAGAACCGAAAGAGGTACTGTTTTGTCTCTTTGGCCAAGACTGTTCTAAAGTAGAAAGGGGGAGTTGGGAGTGGTCCTAACTCTAGGGGAGCTATTGTGGTTCCAGGTGTAGAGGGGGCATTAGAGAAGAAGTCAGGGGGAAGGACTCCACTCAGGTCTGAGAAGGCATTATTAAAGATGTCAGCAATTTGCTGTTGATCCTGGGTGGAAACCCCATTGATGTTAATAAGTGAGGGTGGAGTTTTGTTTGGCTTGCCAGTCAGTTCCTTGATGTTCTCCCATAAATTCCTATTGTTAACCCATGTGTCAGTAAATACAGTTTTGTAATAATCAGATTTAGCAATGTGAATTGCACAAGTGCAGTTGTTCCTAGCCACCTTGTACCTCTCTTAGTCACAGGGGTTCCCAATGGCATGGGCTTTATGCCAGAGATGATCTCGAGCAGCCATCTGATTAAGAAGAGAGGTGGAGATCCAGGGGTTACAGGTACCTTTGGATTTCCTTTTTCTGAGTGGGGCAAAGATATCACAGGCTGCGTTGAAAGTGGTGATAATGTATTCTAGTGCAGAGTCAATATTAACAGCTGACAAAAAAGGCATCCAGTCATACTGCTGAAGGTAACATAAGAACTGCTGCTGCTGCCCTTTTTTCGGGACGCACTGGTAAATTGCCTTAGGAGGGAGTTTAGGGACCTTGTTAGACCAGAAGCTGATAACAGGGGGGTGGTCACTGAGCGAGTCAGATAAGATCTCAGTACCCATAAACCTTTCAGGATGGTTGGTAAGAAGTAGCTCTAATTAAGTGCTGTTGCCTGTTTTATAGTTGCTCCTGGTAAGGGAATTAACCAATTGGGAAAGGTTAAGGGTGGTGAGTGCATCTTTGAAAGGGTCAGCTTCAGGGGCAAGCCAGTTTACATTAAAGTCACCAAGAGTTAGTCTTTCAGAGTGATTTATTTGCAAGACTAGAGATGTAGTCAAGTATAAGACTAAAGCCTCTGAAAGTATCCTTTTGGGGGGGGGTATATACAGAGAGAACAATGAGGGACTTACCACTGGTGCCATTTGTAATTTTGACTGCAAGTGCCTGGGCATTGTTATCAAATGCAATTGTTGGGAAGACTTGACCCTGTAGTGAGTCTGATAAGTTAATAGCACCCCTCCCAACCCTCTTGCCCAGTCTATCCTCTCTGAACAGGGTGTACCATCAAGGGCAACAGCAGTGTCAGGGATTTTGGGGAGAGACAGGTTTTGACCACTACAAGGACATCAGGTTTGTGCTGAAGGACCCATGTCTGGAGGAGATCGAGTTTGGGCAGAAGACTGTGGATGGTCATTGATGCTAGCTTAATGCCACATATCACAGTTCTGGAATGAAATTCAATGAGAAGTAAAATGAATGTAGTGATATTTTTGCCAGAAATACAGTATTACTAAAAACATTATATGAAGAAATTTTTTTGCCATAAACGAATATGGCTTCTTTAATGTGGTACACATATTTCTTAATTTAAGTGGAACAGCTTCCACCAGTATCTCACAGTGAGTTTGATAGAAGTTGTGCACCTGTGGAGGAAGGTTGTCCAGTAGGGAGAAGCCAATGAGGAAGGGTCCCAAAGGGAGAAATAAGAAGATACTAGTGATCGGGGACTCCAGTGCGAGAAGGATGGAGGGGATTGTGAGTTCTGGACACAAGTGGGAATGTTCACTGTTACCATGGGGCAATGGCAGGCAGACTCCTGACAGGTTGGTGGAACTCATTGGGAAGGAGGGGATTTGGTTATGGGAGTGCCAAGTAGGCAAGACCTGGCAAGAATGAGTGTGGAAAAAGTCAAGGAGAGCATGCACACTCTAGAAAAGACACTTAGGGAAAGATCAGGGATGGTAACCTTTTTGGAGGTTCTACCAAGGCCATGAGACAAGGAATGAGACCAGTTTATGGTCTATTAATTCAATAGATGACTGAAGGGATGGTGCGTGAGAGAGAGGTTTCAGTTCCTGGAAAACTGGGTCCCCAAGAATGACCTGCACCCGAATGAGGGCACAAGGGTGTTAGGGCAGATGTTTGCAGATCACACCAGGACCAGTTTAAACTAGTCGAGGGGGGGAAGCAGTGCAGTTGTGGAAAAGTATACCTACACAACTGAGAGAGGCCAGGTGGGGCTCCACTTGACACTATCACAGGTAGATGGGAACACAAAGGACTCAAACAGAAAGGGGATAAGGCTCACAGGTAACATGAGATTTAGGAAGAGGTAAGAAAATTGGAGCAATATGTAGGACAGGCAGAAACTCAAGAAGGATATGGGGGATAGAAAGTCATTGCAGCATTGAGAGGGAAGGGATTGAGAACAAGGCCAAACAGTAGAAGCAAAAGATTAAAAGAAGAAAAATAATAAGAACACAAGGGGGGGTAGGAACTTTATAGAGGGGTATGCATAAATGCAAAGAGCCTTGGAACAAAGAATTGTGACCTACAGACACAAATGCCAGAGACTAAGTTAGACGTGGTGGCTATAATAGAGACACTGGCTACATAGCACCATGACTGATAACTATCCATGCCAGAATCCTCAGTTTTCAGGAGAGACAGGAGGCAGGGGAAACAGGGAGAAGTGGTCTTATACATGAAGGAGGGCATCACGGCCACAGAGGACAAAGACATGGGGACACCAATTCAAAAGCATTGTGGGTACAGGTAGTCACAGCTGGGGGAAGGATTTTCAGGGTTGAAAAGGCATAAAGACCATTCTTTCAAAAGGAAGAAGTGGACATTGAGTTTATTTTTTATTTATTTAGTTTTTTTGTTGACCGGGCAAGTGCACTAGATAAATTCTGCCTATTTTCAGGCATGACCCAGGGGAAGGGGATACAGATGAATGCCAACTGACTTTGAATTAGATTAAGCTGTTAGTGGTATTTTAGTGAATGGGGAGAAATTTGGCCATTGCACTGGGGAAATTCCCCTACTCTGGTAGGGTCCCCTTACATCCTGGCACTCTGCCAAGATGGCCATCCCTGGAGGATATTTGGTGGACATGGAAGTGTTGGAGGCAGAGGAGTTGGTCTCCTCCCCTGTCTCTGTATTGAGAGAGACCACATCTAATACCGGAATTGTATTGTTGCCTGCTGAAATGATTTCTTCTATGGCTTTGGATATTTCTGCTGCTAATGCTGTGGATCACTGCGAAAAGAGTTCAGCTTTAGATATTGCCTCTGCTCCCCTGGCTATACCTAAGATGTCTCCTAGCTCTGCTTCAGCGATTACAAGTGAGTCCTCCTCTTCTACTTTAACGTATGTGGATTTATTACTACATATTGAAGAGCAGCGTTATTTTGCTGCTAGACAGTGATTGTTGGTTCTCAAGACTCGACCTGTTTCTTTACCTGCTATTCTCCCCAATGACTCAGCGTCTGTGAATGTGGCTCCTGACTCCTCCTCACTGAATCTGACACTTCCGCATTCTTTGCTTGTTGTAGCAGACTCTCCCCACTCCCGAATGCCTACACAGACTGCATCTCTCACTCTGCTTTCTTCAGGTAACAAGGCTTCTTCTACTCCCTCTGCCCTCCCTGATGCATTGCCAGCAAAAGACTGGTCCGTTGAGTCAGCTCTGGAAGCAGCGGGGTGGGAGAGGGATCCGGCTGTCGGGACCTGGCATTCTGGCTCCTCACCGATTTGTACTCAGTTGCCTGAGACTGAAGACCTAGTAGCCATTCCTGATTTGAAAGTGCCTCCTGATTCTTTCGATCTCTCCCTGCCTGCTGAACTTCTATTAACCCAAAATCCGACTTTGCGATTTGGACCTTCTACCTCTACACATACAGGCCACCAGCCTCCGCAGGGCCCTGGGTCTCGCCCTGCTCCTGCTGTTTCTACCTTTTCCTCATCTATTAATACTCCCACACCATATGCTGCTTGTTTTCAGCCTCCTGTGCAGCAGGCGAAGAGGCACAATGCTGTACGACTGCAATACTTGGGGGGCCTGTCTGAACTCCCTGATCATTTTTTTTGGTTGGTCGCACCCTCTTAAAAGACTCTATGAAATTTGCTGCTTTTGAAATACATGCATTAATACATGTCTCTTCATAATCTCATTTTGATGTTTGTTTTAAAACAGTCGCTGGTTTGGAAAGGTTTTGGTGGAAATTTCATGAGCTTAAAACTTCTCCCTTATGGGCACCCTTTAATACCATTCCTTTGACTAAGCCTACACAGAAAACTGTTACCATTTTATTTTGCAACGAGCGTGTGAGTTTAAATGACATTACTGTATGGTTAAAGCAGAGATGTTCTTTACTTTCTGACCTTGAGGCTATTTTCGATTCTGAGAATCTCTGGACCGGTGGGTGGAAAGCAAGGGTAATTCTTCAAACATCTGATACTGGGATTCAGCATCTGCCTAATAGCTTTATGCTGGGGAAGGATAGGCGAGTGCTTTTCTACCCCGGTCAACCAAAAGCGTGCTATAAATATGTCTCTAGTAACCATATCAGTAGTATTTGCGATAGGGTCAAATGCTCCGTCTGTGGAACCATTGGACATGCAGGTTCCCAATGCGTGGATGAACCCCTCTGTGTCCTTTGTGATGAATTAGGGCATACTTTTCAGACATGCACCTGGGTGGCTCATAACTCCCTGACTCTTGCTGATGGGGAGGAACAACGTCTGCTCACTACTGTTGCACAATGCTCCCGACTAAATAATACACTTTCTACATCTCCGCGCAACCCCCCCCCCCCCCAATTTATTGTGCCTGTTCTTCATGCACCTTCTTTACATCAGGAACAGTCTGCTCCTATTCCATCTTCCGAGTTGCCTACACCTATTGTTATCCACTCTCCTCCTGATACTGTTGCTGATGTTCCTGCCCCAGAAGTGGTGCCTATGCCTGCATTACCTAGCACTTCAGTGACTTCTATGGACCCCCCCCCCGAGCCTTTCATTAGAGTAACACGGGGGTCGAAGAGAGGAATTTCTCCTTCTTCTAAAGCTCTGAAATCCTCTTCTGTGACTCATGCCAATAAATTTGAGATATTACACCACCTTCAGGAAAACACGGATTCTGATACTTCTTCTGTCCTCTCCTCTCATCCTGAAGTGACTACAGATACAGAAGTAGCCATTGACAATTTAGGTTCTCAGAAGAGGAAAGCTAAGGTGAAGTTAAAACATAGGGAAGGTACCCCTAGGAAAGGTAGGCCCAGGTGATTTCTGTTTTTTTGCTTTACTTTTTCTGTTTAACCATGTCTTCTGCTTTCTCAGTACATACTGTTAATGTTAACAGTATTAAGAAGCACACAAAAAGGGATGCAGTTTTTTCCTTTTTGTCCAGCTTAACAGCTGGCCTCATCCTTTTACAGGATGTACGTTTCCACACCCTTCTGGTGATTTACAGGGCCAAATGTGCCTGGACCTCTGGCCTTTCTTATTGGTCCCTTGGACAAGACTCTTGTTCCGGTTTGGGTGTCCTATTAAGTATATCTGATATTACTGTCATCAAAATGCTGGATTTATGCCCTGGTCGACTTCTTTTATTGGATGCTTTGATTTCTTCTGTTCCCTTTTGGATAATTAATATATATGCCCCCCAAATCAAAACACATAGGATTGAACTGTTGAGACTTATACAGCCTTATTTGTACACTTCTATGCATGTGATTTTTGGGGGTGATTTTAATTGTGGTTTATCCACTAAGGATAAGACTTCTACTTCTAAAACCACAAAACTGTTTTGTAACACAAATTTTCTCAGGCAACTGCTTCGCTCAACTAACTTACAGGATGCATATTTATCCTTTACAGGTCAGCATATCCCACTTTTCACAAGGGCCCCCTTGCAACCCGTATTGATTTTTTCTTTATCTCTTCTCATCTCCGCCTTTCTGATGCTGGCATTCAGGTTGCAGAATTCTCGGACCATAATTTATTGTCTATTTATTTATTTTATTTATTGAACTTTTGTTGACCAGGTAAGTACACTAGACAAATCCTGCCTATTTTCAGGCACGACCCGGGGAGGGGGATACAGATGAATGCCAACTGACCTTGAACCAGATTAAGCTGTTGGTGGTATTTTTTAGTGAATAAGGGAAATTTGGCCAGGACACCAGGGAAATTCCCCTACTCTTTTCAATAAGTGTCATGGGATCTTTAACATCCACCTGAACTACCACCAATCCAGGCAGATGGGACCTCGGTTTAACGTCTCATCCGAGAGACGGCACCTCAGAAGTGCAGCACCCCTCTCATGCTGCACTACAGCATCAGTACTGGGATATTAACCCAAGTGCCAGATGTGGGAACTGAACCCACAGCCTTCTGATCTCCTGGCCTCAGAGGCGAGTGTGCTACCTACAGAGCCACTGACACTGAATTCTTTTGGCCCTTCCCTGAAATCATATTTTGGTCTAGGTATCTGGAAATTGAACACTTCCCTTTTATCTGATGCACATGTATTATGTCAACTGACTGACTACATTAGAAATTGGAAGTCTGTATTCTTTTTATATGATGTCCCCTGGTTTTGGTGGCAAGAAATGAAATCTGGACTCTGGACTTTATTTAAACGTTACAGTAAATATTATCATGATTCTTTATATTTTCATTATCAAAACACTAGACAGCACTTACAGAAACTACTTACTTTGTCCCACACTACAGGCCTTACTTTCTCTACCCAAATTAGTAATCTTAGACAGCAACTGCTGGACTATCACCTCCTGAAGGCTACTTCCATCTAGCACCAACAGCGTTTTGGGACCTCTGGTACCAGTGACACAGTCTGCCCATATGCTACTATCAGGAACAGGGTGGAGTGCAAAACCTTTGATACACTGTTTGATGATAATTTCTCCGAACTTACTGCTATCTCAGATATCAGAAATCGTGTTGCTGGTTATACAAAATGGTTGTTTGGTCCTATGCCTCCTCTTCCCTCCACTGCTATTCCAGACTATCTCTTCTTTATACAAATTCCTGATATACCCTCCTCTGTTGTTGACATGTTGAATGATGAGATACGTGCACTGAAAATAGAAGCAGTAATCAAGTCTTTACGTCCAGGAGTGACACCAGGCCTGGATGGTCTTCCTAATGAGCTCTATAAGATACTTTCAACTGATCTGAGTTCTGAATTGGCTACAGTGTATAATTCCATATTGCATTATGATAATCTTCCTTTAGATTTCAACATGGGTTGTTTATTTGACTTATATATAAAAAAGGTGATAGAAGATTACTCTCCAACTGGAGGCCTTTGTGCCTACTAAACACTGATTTTAAAATATTGACTAAAATCTTGGCACCTAGGCTTTCTAAACTGGCCACCTATGTGATCTCCTCTGCACAGTCGTGCAGTGTCCCTGGGAGATGCATTCAAGACCATCTCATTTTACTTTGGGAATTGATTGAATGTGGCACCTCCAACATTTTATAAGGTTTCATATTTTCCTTAGATCAGCAACAAACTTTTGATTCTGTACGTCATGATTTTTTATGGTCTACTCTATACCATTATAAAGTCCCTGAATGTACCCTTACCAGACTCCAGCTGCTATACCGATCTGCCACTATTGTCCCCCTAGTTAATGGATGGAAAGGTCCTATGCTTGCTCTACACAGAGGGGTTAGACAAGGCTGACCCCTCAGCCCGCTCTTGTATGTTTTCTTTTTAGACCCATTGCTTCGTCCTATCAATGCGGCTCCAAAAATGTAGCCACTTCCCTCCACCTCCCACTCCATTCTAGCTTATGCAGATGATATGAGCTTGATGGTGGCTGAAGCTGCTTCAGTACATTCTGCTTTACAGCACTGTGCCAGGTTTGGGGCTGTTTCTGGTGCAGCCCTTAATCTTGATAAATGTGTAGGTCGAAGACTGGGTCCTCCAATTCTGGGTGAAATGGATGTCATTGCCTTTACGACTTGTGATAAGCCAATTCGAATTTTAGGTATTTTATATGGCAATGGCCCTTTGGACATCCTTTACTGGACATCCACACTGGACTATGCTCAGTCTATGGTTTCCCACTGGAATTCCTGGAAGATGTGTAAAAAAAAAAGAGGATTTATACAGTATGATTAAGACTTATTTACTCCCTCAATTTCTCTTTTTGTCATATGTCCCCCCCCCCGAGACGACTTGAAACTAGATTGCTTAGTCTATTTTTTCAAGCTTTATGGTACAACCGACTCAACCCCATTAAACGCCTGATTACATATCTACCCATTTGGGATGGTGGCTTTGCCATGGTTCAACCTATTTTTTTTTACACTAGTATTTTTTTGTTCCATAATGTTAGGCCCCTGGTGGCTAACCGGGATAGAGGGTGGGAGCCTTGGTTCCTCGAATCCTGCGGTCCTTGGTTTCACAAATAAAAACACAATAGACTGACGGTTTTGACACAGTCCCTCTAGCTTCCTGCTTATGTTAGAGACACTTTTCTTCATCTGAAACAGTGGTAGGTTACTGGCCCGTATGCTGGTGACCATTTCTAGAAAAGCCTTATATAGATATTTAGTGGAGCACGTCTGTTTAGATGTTATAGTTTTTTCCAAATGTCCAAGCCAGCATCTCCCTGCTTTACTCACTTTACTTTGTAACCCTAGGATTCCCCAAAAGATGTGGAACTTACACTGGCTAAGCTGTCATGAACGTATTAATGTTAAACATAATCATAAACATAAAACATTGCAAGATAGGCGTTATTCTAGACTTGAATGCCAGCAACAGGAAGAAACTATATCACACCTTTTCTTTTTTTGTACTTACAAGTATATAACTAGCTTTTGGTCCTTATTAGCTGCCAGATGGCGAGAACCTTTGTTTGCCTCAATGACTTATGAAAATGTTGATGTATGTTTTTTTTTTCCATTTTCTTGGACACATTGGAAAGTGAACACTTTGAATTTACTTTTTGTGATCATCAAGTAGCAAATATGGACTGCTCGATGTCTATTTAATTTACAACACCAGGATGTATCCCTTATTACCATTATTCAGAGAATTGAACGTGATTTGAAGGACATATATTTTTCTGAAGCACAGCATTCGCCGTCAGCATCCCTACTGGAATTGTAGACACTGTTACGTTGGGTTACTGACTCTAATTTTCCTGTTACTTAACCCTTTTGTTGTATATTACCTGTATTATTATGGTTTCTTTTCTGTTCAGTTGTTTTTCAATAAAAACTTCCCCTACTCTTTTCAAGAACTGCCATGGGATCTTTAACATTCACCTGTGCTACAACCAGAACAGGCAGCTGGGACCTCGGTTTAACATCTCATCCGAAAGACGGCACCTCAGGAGTGCAGCACCCCCCCCCATGCTACACTAGAGTGTCAGTATTGGGATTTAACTCAAGTGCTTGGTGTGGGAATAGAACTCACAGCCTTCTGATCTCCCAGCCTCAGAGGCAAGTGTGCTATCTGCTGAGCCACTGACACTGCTTTGGGGGGCACTGAGTTAGGGGAGATAATAAAGAGGGCAGCAAAGCAAGGTGAGGTGCTGCTAATGGGAGACTCTAACATGCCAGACATAGACAGGAGTGTCCCAGAAGAGCAAGTATAAGAAGCCAGAAGCTGGTAGAGGCCCTACAGGTTGCATTCCTGGTACAGAAGGTGGAGGAGCCTAAAAGGGAAGGGGCCATTCTGGAATTGACCCTCACAAATAGGAAAAACATTGAAGAGGTCACAGTAAGGAAACCCTCGGGAACCAGCAATCACCTGACTGTGTGGTTCAAAATAAAACTGGAGCCAGAAAGCAAACACTCACAGACTAAAGCTTTAGACTTAAGAGGGGCAAATTTTGGCATAATTGTTTAGGGAAAAGCTGGTGGAGTGGGTTCACTAGCAGGGCTAGATAGTAAATGGGGACTGCTTAACAAGGGTTGTTTAATGCAATAAATTTCTGTATCAGGACAGTAAAAAAGAAAACAGGAGAGGAAGGAAAACAGTCTGGTACACAACTGTGGTAGAGGAAACAGTAAGGGAGACTAGGAAGGTCTTCAAAAATACAAAGCCAATGAGACAGATGACAACAGGGAAGTGTGACAGACTAAAATGAAAGATGCCAAAAAGAGGGTTATGAGGGCAAAGTTGGAAGCAGAGGTGAGGAAAGTGGAGGGAGTGAAGAAAGGGAAATGGCCTTCTTCTGCTACATTCAAGAGATGTGCAAATGGGGGGGGATAGTTAGGTGTTAGGCTGAAGAAGGGGGTGGGTGACTGGAAAATGATAGAGAAAAGCAAAACACTAAATAAGTATTTCTGCTCAGTGTCCACTGTATAGGACCAAGAGCCACTACCGGAATGTGGACTCAAGGCCAAAAGGGAAATTGCTGTCAAATTTAACATGGAACCAATTACTGAGAAAAGGGAACTGAGAGGGTTTAACATTTTAAAGATTGACAGATTAGTGGGATTGGAGAGGTTGCACACTAGAATGCTAAAATAAATGGGGAAGGAGCTAGCTACGTTACTGGTGGACCTCTTCACTTGTCCAATGGAAACAGGAGTGGTGCGAGAGGGTTTGAGGGTAGTTGATATGGTACACCTGCACAAGAGGAGGAGCAGACATGAACAGGGAACTATAGACTAGTCTGTTTGACATCTATGGTGGGCAAATTACTTGAGGCCATTATGAAGGAGAGGAAGGTAGAGCTTCTGGATGCCAGTGGATTTCAGAATAAAAAACAGCATGGAATCACCATGTTGGGGGGATGTGTCACACAAATCTGATTGACTGCTTTGACCAGGTCATGAAGATGGTGTACTTACTGATCCTGGATTTTAGCAAAGAATTTGACTCTGCCACACATGGGAGTATGGTTTACAAACTGGAGGACCTCAGGGTGGATGACAGGATTACAGGTTGGGTCAAGAACTGGATGGGAGGAAGAACACAGAGAGCAGTCTCAACTGAAACATTTTCAGCAGTAAGGGAAGTCACCACTGGTGGGGGTGTGTGGTATCAGTCTTAGACCCAGTACATTTCAATGTCTTTATTTTTGACAATGGGGAAGAACTCCAGGGAAAGATTTTTGTATTTGCAGATGACACTAAAATTTGTGGTACTGTGGACAGTGATAAGGGAGTCAGGGCATTGAGGAAATAAATGAAGAAACTAGAGCAATGGTTAAGGGTCTAGTAATTATAATTCAATGCAAAGTGCAGAGTTATGCATGTAGAGGTCAGGAACCTGAATAGGGAATACAGGCTGGGAGATGTAGTGTTAGAAAAACTAAGAGAGGAGAGGGATCTCAGGGTCTTAATAGTGGGCAACTTAAAGTAGTCAGTGCAGTGCAACAGAGCAGTGGGGAAGACAAATAGGAAGTTGTGATGAACAGGCACTGGGATCAGCAGCAGACAGACGAAGGGGATCCTCTGTACAGATCCTCAGTGCAGCAGCATTTGAAGTACTGAGTGCAGTTCTGGAGCCTTTACCTGAAAAAAAAGTAAGGATAGGGTTCCGGTGTTGTGGAGGAAGGCAACAATTCTGATTCGGGGGCAGCAGGAGAAGCCCTAAATGTAGAGGCTTGAGGATCTCAACACTGGTGGCCATGAGGGAGAGGCGATGACTGAAACTTTCACGTTGCTTCAGTGGATAAACAAGGTGGACACAGGAGAATTATCCACAATTAGTAGAAACAGAGACACAAGGAGCAACTGAAAGAAGCTGGGAGGAGTTATATCCAGGAAAGACATCAGAAAGTATTTCTTTGCAGAGATCATGGTGGATAAGTGGAACTAGCTGCCAGGGGGTGGTTTGTACCAAATCAGTGAAGGGGTTCATGTAACAGTAGCACAGATATATGGGAGTGGCGAGGATAGCATGGGCAGATGACAGGGGGGAAGGGTGGTTGAGTGACCCCTATGACATTCACATCATTCTATAGTTAGGACCAGGAAAAGTGGATGAATCAGGAATATAAGTGCTGGAATGCGGGGGGCACTATGACCATGGCCCTATCAGTTTTTGCACTCATGTTAATTTATTACTAGGGATAACTGTGACTTTAAAATATAGCATGTGCATTAAGCAGTGTTTCTTTCTAATCACTTCCTTTGTGGATTGCAGGGTGTCAGCAGAATTTTGATAAGTGAAGGCTTGATGGGTTTATGGGGTGGTCTGGGTTTATGGCCTGCTGAGTTAGGGCACAGTGGTCAAACTAAAAATGAAAAGGAAGGGCCAGGCCTTCAGGTGGGTATCAAGGAAGCTGCTGTCAATCTGTGAATAGGGGGAGAGATTACATATTTAAATGAAAAAAAAACTTATTCTGTGGGTGAACCTTTCAATGTGGGGGAAGCGTTGGGAGATTTCCCCCTTAAATCCTTGATCCTGCCACTTTTCAGACAGTTCCACTACCAATGGCCAGGAAGACTAAATGGACCAGAGAGCATTTTTTTTTTGCTGACAAGTTTTAATGTTTCTATGTTACAACATTCCCGCCAATCTAAGATAGAATGAGTTAGTTTAAATTTTGACTTGGCCTTATTTCCAGTAATCATCAATGAAATCAGGTCTAAAGTAATCCAAGACTCATGGCTACCCTTTAACAATTTTTAAAGGGACATGCCTATCAAAGACCTTAATGTATTTACTCTCAGAACAGATCATGTCTCTTCTGGGTTTAATTTGGTATCCCGTTAAGAGAGCAAACATAAAACAGCAAGGGAGTAAGAGTGATTCAAAAATAGCAAACGTCATTTTGACGACATGGTGTGAATAGCACCTGGTTATTTGAGTGATGACCAGTGTTCTTCAGCAGTGAAGGGAGTAAGCAGTAGGGAGTAATGTAGTTACCAGTGTCAGGCAGAAATCTATGTTGGCTCTGTAGACTAGAGGTTAGAGTCACCAGCTTTGTGTGTGGTTGCTGTGTCCATACCTGGGTTTGAAATTTGGTGTTTTTCTTTTTTTTTCTTTTTGAAAATCTTGCACCTGCTTTCACACCAGCCCCACCCCCACCCCAAGTGAGAATATGAAGTCTTTCCCATCCCAGGTTTCTCCCCCTTCATGAGTTGCATCCCCCCCACCCTGAGTTTGAATATATTATCTGCCCCTTTAAATCAACTAATAGGAATTTTTATGTGAGTTATATCATTTTAGTTGGTTTAACAATGAATTGATGTCTTCCAGCTAAGCATTCAGAGGTTGATAATGGCAAAAACAGGTATAGGTTTTTGGGGTTTAATGTTACTTATATAGGTAAAAATGTGATTTTAGACATTGGCAAATCATTGTTCAACTCTCCCAAAGGTGCAGGGGTCACAGGTGTAGCTAACTGATTATAGTGGATCCCTCCTTTGATCACAGTGAAGGGAGACAGAGATCAAGTAGGGTCTGTTGTGACAGTACAGGCAGGGACAAATGAACAGACTAGGTGAGCCAAGCAGTCCTTATCTGCCATCAAATTCTGTGTTTCTATGTTGCCACTACGCAATAGTCCCTGTGACTGTTAATGGGGCTATCAAACAGATTTGGAATTGACACAGACATGACTGCAAAGTGCTGATTGGGCCTAGTTGCCAATGTGTATAAAGAAATATCTTGCTGAGTGACTCAGACCACTGCAGGAAGTGACCTTTGCATGCATCAGGCCTATACAGATCTGACAGTGATTAATCAAATCCACTTCCCACTGAACAAGGAATGTTAACACTTTTATCTTAATACCATCTATATTTTAATAACAAAATGTTCCATGCATGGACATTCTGGGTTTTCTCCCTCTTCTGTCTCACACAGTGTTATTGGTCCTCTTAAGGCTGACGTTAGGAGTAATGAACATTAATTTAGCTCCAGTACAGAATATATTTCACTGGAGTTTTTAAAGTTAAGCTATTTGTTTCCATACTGACTCTTTTTAAAATCCCTCCGCATGACCCCACCTGACCTCCTTTTCCTACCTCTGCTGATCTCATGCAACTAAGCCTCCTAATCACAGGCTTTGTCCACTTGCTACACCATTTGCACATTTTGTTACATGACAGCACTGAGTATTCAATTTGATGCATCAAAGCTTGTACCCTTGGATGTGGCTTATTGTTTTGAGGGTTTTGATGCCAGATCACAGGCAAGATTTTGATCATGATAAAAAGGAAAGAGTGGTGCATCCTGGTCTTCTGGGAGCAATCTTTAAGTTGATGGAAGGAGCACCTTTCATCTGCATCATCATGACCCAAGCTTCAGTTGAATGGAAGGACCCTATTTAGGTTGGTACAGTAGGAAAGTGTGGACTTGTGCTAGTCCAGACAGACAAGTCTGTTTAGATTTCAAGCCATCTGGAACCCCTATGGGCACCCGTTCAATTGGTAGCCAGTTTGCTGGGAAGGAATGTCTATTTGGGGACTGCTACCTGGGCCCACACATAGTGTTCTTCTCTCTGGTTCCTAATTTGAAAGCCTGTCTCCCTGTGATCTCCTCTGGCATGAAAGGCCCAATGAAGAACAAAATGGGAAGAAAAGAGTGAAATATGGGACCCTTGTACAGGGTCACAAAGGCATTTGAGCGGTGCTGGAAGGGACAAAATATGTGGCTTGTGAGAAAACTGTACAGGGTCTTGTAGGTTTCTGATAGGATCTGGAGAGGAAACGCTGACAGTATATATTGAATATGTACCATCTAGAGAGCAAGGAATACGTACAAGCAAGCAAGGAATTATTATGGTTAGAGACTCCTGCCATACAGTCCCTAAATGAGGGACAAGGTGTGATCAGGTAACAGATGGAATTTATACCATCTCTAATGGTTAGTAGTTGAGAAACATCCAATGCTTTGAATAGGCAAGGCAAGGACAAGCAAGACAAACTTTATTTATATAGCGCTCAATCCAATGAGGGCTCTGAATGCTTTACAATATAAAATGACAAGTTGTAAAATGACAGAGTAAATCTAAAATAAATCAAGTCCCGTTAAAAGCTTGTTTAAATAAAAAGGTCTTAAAACAGGCTTTAAAGGCCTCCACTGAGCTGGCTGCATGAATGCGATAAGGGATCAAGTTCCAGATGATGGGGGCCACCACCCCAAAGGTTCAATCACCCGACAACTTGAGCCTTGAGGTGGGGACCACCAGCAGTCCAGCTTCATTGGAGAGGAGTGGGTGATGTGGTTTTTATAAGGCATTAGGAGCACTTTGAAGTAGTCTGGTCCCAGTCCACATAGGGCCTTGTATGTTAACAACCCAGTCTTAAAGGTGATGCACAAACACAGAGGCAGCCAGTGCAGAGCACCCAGAACCAGAGTAATGTGATCCCTCATTGAGGAACCCACCAACATCCGAGCCATGGCATTCTGCACTAGCTGCCATCAATGCATCAAGCCTTCAGATAGCCCTAGGTATAGAGCATTACAGTAATCCAGCCTCGTGGTGACAAAAACATGGATAATTGTTGCTAGGGCATACTGAGCTAAGAATGGCAGGATCCTAGCAATATTCTGAAGAAGAAAAAAGGTGGACTGGACAACAGATGACTCCCGCTGTTTAATGGTCAGTCTGATGTCCAGTATGACCCACAGATGTTTGACTGTACCGACTGCCGAAAGGGTCTGTCCACCCAAAACAGGGAGGTCAACTCTCCCACCAGCAGGCAAGTCCCTATGACCATGTTCTACAACCATGACCTCTGTCTTGCCCGAGTTGCGTCACAACGAGTTGGTGGCAATAGAGCTGATGTTATGCTCTGGGAAGTCTTTCCTGAGTTATATTGAAGCTGTAATTAAATTTGCTGCACTGTTTTGCTTGTAATTTTAAATTGTGGACTATTACTGTACCTTAATTTTAAAAATCTGTTTCAGGTGTTTAAGTTAGAATGCCCTAGTGATGTACAGTCCAATACCAAGTCCAGAGATTTTCTTAAACCAGAACCTTTCCCCCTCGTACCCTCTGGGGAGATTGGGTTACAACATACAGTGCTAGACATACCTAATCTACATTGTGTGGACTCTGTCAGTGGCCAAAAAGGCCAAAACAATGAGATTTGATATGATTTCTGAGGATATCATTACCAAATTTCCTTTTTGTAAATATTTAATAAATGTTCTCCAGTTATCTGTCTAAGGAAACCCTCTGAGTCTTGTGGTTAGAATGGAAATTTCACGTCCCAAGAAGACTTGCATATGCCTAATGCAAGCCTAATCTGGCTGGCAGAATGATGGCTGAAGGCAACTAGGTTAACTAAGGCTATTATGCTCAGAAGAGAGCCTATTTTAGAGAATAGCAACGATACTTTATGACTCCTTCTATTTTTGTCTTTGGGGCCCAAAATCAGCAAGACAAACAGTTCCCTTACTGTACCCCAACCTCCTTGCCATGTTGATCTCACAGTTTTCACATAACCTTTTTGGTTTTTCTTAGTCACATGAGTATCTCTCTAAATGCTGGTGCTTTCATTTGCAGCCTGAAGATGATTGTCAGAAAGAAACAAATCAGTCGCTGTCATCAGAGGGTAAATGATTTAACTATTTTTTTCCTTTATTTATTAAAAAGTATGTTGGTTAACTTGCAAACCTATATTTTCTGTGAAGCTGCGTTTCAAATACTGGTTCATATCCGGCTATTGTTTTGTCTTTCCTGGTCTTGTTGTAAAAGCATTTGAAATTTCTGACGTACTGTACAGGTACACACTGGTAATAAGGAGTATTTTAGATCTGTATCATGTAGACTATGTTCTTATATTGCTCTTACATTGTTGTCACAATGCCCCTGTGTTCTAATGTGGAACTCTGTGGCTGAACGTGACATAAACTGCATCCTACAGTTCTAAATTGGTACCGACCACCAGTGTGTAAATTAAAAATGTTCACTGAGTACATCACAGTAAAACCAGAGCAGTAAAAGATGCTGGTATTTGCAAAATAGACCCTTCAAGAAAAGTGACTCACAGGTTTAGTGCAGTTCTCCTTTAGAATTTATGTTATTAGGTTAAGACCCTTTTCATTTTCAAAAGGGTCCAAGAAGATGGTTGGTATAATGCTCCCATTATGCAACACAATGAAGTAAGGAAATGACAGTCATCTTTAATCATTTGTAATTTGCGTTTTTAGTAATCTAAGTGCACCATGTATAACTACAGTATATTGTACAGCATCTCTAAATTTATTTTAGTTGCATTTTAATAAACAATGTCTTTTGTACCCAACTAGGGATCTGAGGTTCGAGCAGACTCGATAGACCATAAGGCCTAATCTGCTGGCAATTAATATGTTAGTATAAACCAGTCATTAAAAGTGACTGGCAGTATAGCCTAAAGGTTAGAGAAACAAGGTGTGAACGAGCTTGATACATCCAGCAGACCTGACCTGAGTTTGATTCTCACACCCTCCACTTGCATACTGTATGACTTTGAGCAAGTCACTTAACTGCCCAGTGCTCCCAAGTTGCCCCTTAAAAAAGGCACTTGTGCCTAGTGGGCCTTACCCGGTTACAAAAAAAGACACAAAAAAAAAGTAAAGCAGAACTGGTTGTAAATGAGATTTGGAATGTAAAACACCTGTATATTATGGTTGAGTAGACACTTTAATGTTTAACCTTAATAACTTTGATCCTGTTCAAACTGATTTACATGAAATTTGGAGAGCACAGCCTTTTTGTCAGGATCTCTTGATCCTGAAAATTCCATGTAGATTGGTTCAATGGGGGCAAGGTTACAGAGGTGCAAAGAGTGTAAAAGTCTCAGATTTTAAGTCTTTTTTTGCTCTCCAATAACTGAAAAAAATATAAGGATTTAAAACCTGAAACATTCAGGTTTGATAGAGTTTAGCCCAAGGTGCATGCTTTTGTGCTTTTTACCTCTCATAGTTAAATAGTTTTTGAAATTATGTAAGAAAAACTTTCCATTTGTGAGCATGTACAGTTTAAAAAATCAACATTCTAAAGATAGCTGAATTTTTGTGAAAGTGTGATGTCCTGTTGTCTTATTTCATTATGTGTGTCATATTATATACTGTGGTGTGTCATATAGCACAACATGACAGTATATGATACGACACACATAATGGGAGAAAGTAACCCTGAGATGTAAGTACCTTTCCCTGGTGGCTAATGATCCCTCCCACCACCCAGTCACCCCCCCATATATATTAATGCTTTCCCTGGTATCCAGTGGTCCCTCCCCCCACTCCATCACCTGCCCAACATGTAATAAAGTTTTCCCTGGTGTTTAGTGCCCCCCCACCCTCTGATTGCTGTCCCCAGTTTTATTCCCCTTTCCCTGGTGTCTAGTGGCACCCTCCATGTTCCGATCACTGTCCGTATTGTTTTCCCCTTTGTCCCTGGTGTCTAGTGGCACCACCACCCTCCGATTGCAGTCCACATTGTTTTCCTCTTTTTTCCTGGTGTCTGGTAACACCCCTCACCCTTTATTGTCTACCAGTGTTCCTGAAATAAAGAAAAGTCCCGCAACCTCTTTTTCTTTGCTTGAAATTAAGAAAATGGTCCCTCATTGTTGCTGCTGTCCTCCTCCACCATCCCTACCCTGCCATTGAGCACCCACCACCACCCCCCCTTACTCTATACTTACCAGCCAAGGCCAAATGCTGCCATCCTCTGTGGAACAAGTCATGTCTGCACTCTTCAAAGCCAAACTGTGAACTGAGGACTACAGGTAAGTGCCATATAATATATTTTAATTGCACTTTGAACTTATGTTTATAGTTTGGCCATTTTTTGGATTTTGTTCACCAAATTTTCAACATGGCCTTTTTTGGACCCCACCTCATGAATGCTATTGATGAAATTCCATTAATCAGTCCTGGAGGGTGATTTTATGGTTGCTGCATGAAATCACCTTTCAGGACTGGATAACAAAATATCACCACCAGTGTTTTTGAGGTGAGGCCCCAAAAAGGCCATAGGTTTCATAGTCTTATATGGGCCAATAAGGGGACAAACCCCATAACAATATGCTCTTAACTCAAAGGGTGCAGCCTCTTATATTATTACTTTTACTGTGAACATCGAATCTGTTCTTAAATTCATTCATGTTTTTGCTACCTGCCACCTCCAGTGGCAGGCCATTCCAAACTGCCACAACCCTTTGGTTAAACCAAGTTTGTCTTTTGGTTGTATGACTAGTGTCTCCTTTCAATTGTAGCACATGTGACCTACTGTAGTTGGATAACCTCCTGTTCTTAGTTCCAACCCAGAGCACTCCCATAAATAATCATTGGTAAAAGTTCTATACACAAAACACAGATCCCCCTCAACCTCCTGTATTCCAGTGAATACAGTCCAAGTTTATTCAATCTATTATCATAGCTCTTCCCCCTCATTGAGGATATCATCCTGGTTGCCTTGTGCTGTATGCCTTCAATAAGTCTGATGTCAGTCTTGGTCATAGATGCTGAAAACTGTCCGCAATATTCTAAATGGAGCCTAACCAATGAATTATATAAGGGAAGGACCACTTTCTGATCTTTACTATCAATATATCACCTGATGCATGCCAAGATTCTGTTGGCCTTCACTGTCATGGCCCTGCTAATTTGCTCTAACCTGAGGTTGTTAGATATTATAATTCCCAAATCCCTTTCCTCAGTAACAGTTTTAATATATTCTTCATTTAGCTTATAACTAGCTCCTATATTGCATTTCCTCAGATGCATAACTGAGCACTTTTCTAAGCTGAATCCCAATTTGTTCTTAATAGCCCAACTTCTTAGACTATCTGATTCCCTCTGTTTTCTATCTGCCTCTTGCCTATTGTGTACTGCAGATCCCATCTTTGTGTCATCAGCAAATGTTGCCATCCATACTTCCTCCCGACACTTCATCATTGACACATAGATATTAAAAATTCATAGCCCAAGATGGTGCCCTGAGGTAATCCACTTTTAACTTTGACCCATCTGGATTTATGTCCCCATACTGTCACTTGTTTTCTTTCTTTCAGCCATGACTCAATCCATACCACTATATTTTCCTATAAACCTGTTTTATATACAGTAGTACATCAATAAGCTCTTTATGTGGTACTTTGTCAAAAGCTTTTGTATAGTCCAGATTGACAATGTCTACAGAGTTCCCATCATCTAACACCATACTGACCTCATTAAAGAATGTCAACAGATTTGTTAGGCAAGATCTTCCCTTCTTAAATCCATGCTGTGTTTCCTCCACCACCCTGACTTTACTCATATGGTCCTCTGTCTTTTCTTTCAAAATACCTTCATGTTGAATATTTGGTGAAAAAATTCCCCAAAATTGCCATGTTATGAGTGTTAGTTGAAATGTTTCTACTTTTCTATGCACACGCATAACTTTGGTAGTTTTCAATATTTTGACTCCAAATTTTCAACATAGCCATTTTTCCACACCACCTCATGAACAGTACAGCTGTCATTTGTCGCATCCTGGCCAAAACATGTTTTTGAACATGTGGCTCAGAATGGCATTTTGGCGGGGACTTGAAAATTTTAACCTTCTGGATTCGTGAGGTGGGGTCATAAGAAGACTATGTTGAAATTTTGAAGTTGTCAAAATATTAAAAAACAATGAATTTGTTAAGTAACATTGTCTTCAGGGATGTCCATTGCACCATTTGCTGACCATGTTGCCTTACCATACCAGTGATCTGAGTTTAGGTGTGAACTCAGTGAGCCAGTTTAATGGGACAAGGCAGATGGGGAAGATGTTGTAACATGCAGCAGCAGCCCCAGCCTTGGTAGGGATGGAACAGTATTTTGGCACAAATGTGATGCCCTGTATTGGGCCAGGGAGCCTTCCCCACAAGGTATTGACATGTGTCCCGAGGCTTGCTGGGCCCATGTACTGGGTCAGGACTGTCTGCTGTATTGTATTTATCTAATTTTGCACTGAATGAGGATACAATTTCACTATCACAAAAAAAAGTGAAATTCATTGCAATAAACTATGTTAATGTAGATGTTAGGGTTCAAGAATGCAAAGTGCACAAAGAAGGGAAATGAAAAAACATTAGGGATTTAAGTCTCTGGAGTATTGGCGAATTAGTGCTGGGGTCTTCCTTGGGGTTGTCAACCTTAATGCCAACCCCTTCCCTAATCAAACAAGCTCAGAAGTGATGTCTTCATACAGGGCCCTGTGGCCCTGTGTCAAGAAAGCTCCAATGGATTATGTTGGCCATATTGCATCACTATGAGGCACTAGCTTGGATCTTTATCTTGTGCTTCAGACAGGAGGCTATAGATTGGGAGGAGAGGGTGGGTATTAGGGTTGACAACCCTATGGAAGACCCCACCACTGATTCACCAATATTCCAGAGATCCAAATCCTCGATGTTTTTTTCATTTCCCTTCTTTATGTACTTTGCATTCTTGAACACCAATGTCTGCATCAACGTAGTTTTTTGCAATGAATATAGTGTATAGTTGGCATTTGTTCTGTATGGATTTCCATCTCATCTGACATGTTGTTGTACCACACAATTCAAAGGTCATGAAATGTCATTGTACACTTCTATGGTACAACAACATTCCAGCTGATCAGAAATCCACATGGCTCATGATGTTTTACACTGCACTGACACATGCGGAACAATCAGTTCAAGTTCTGAACTGAAACCACCAACATGTTTGCTGCTGCCACGGGGTGCTATGAGGCCACATTCATTTTTAAAAAATGAATGAAAAACTAAAACAAAAAAAACTACACACTATAAAAAATATTGATTGGGCAACCACATGCCCAACCAGCCTGTGCTGCCACCTTGGGGTTCTGTTTCCCTTGGACCTCTTGAGCTTTGTTCTTGAGGTATGAGGGAATAAGAATTCCCCCCTTCCCCACAGCAGCACAGACTGACTGTGCATAGTTGCCCATCCAGTATTTACTATGTAATGGGCAACTCTTTTTGCTCCACATACTGTAACTATGGCAAAGACTGCTCTCAGCTCTGTTCTATGCAGTATATTTGGTACTTGCCTTTTTAGTGGACTTCAACTGTGCAGTGCAATATTTGTTTAAAAAACTGATGATCACAGGCTTTCACAGGCACTGGGGAGGCCTGAATATCTATCAGTACATTGTTCAGGGCTACAGAGTGTGAGATTAATGTGTTACATCTAGCATTTATGGACCTGAACAATCCCCATCCAAATTCTGTGTGTGTGTGTGTGTGTGTGTGTGTGTGTGTTGTGTGTGTGTGTGTGTGTGTGTGTGTGTGTGTGTGTGTGTGTGTACTAAATTCACTGCACATGCACCATGGCCATACAATCAGTACTGTACCCATGCAAATCAAAGTATTGGGGGTCCTTCCAATGTTCGGACCCACCCCCCAAAAAATGGACAGCCTCTAGTTCACTTTTTGCATTGACATTTCATTTGAAATATCACACATCCCATTCAATATATCACTGTCAGCAATGGCACCTGAATGCAGAATTCAGCTGTTCATTAAACAGTTGATTAGGCACTCTTTACAACCCTGCTAATTCTTGATTACAATCGATAAGACAAAGCTGTCTCTTTCTAAAACATCATTTGATCTTGTTATAAAGAGTGATATGAGTTAAGTACAAAGCCACCCAATGGCCCAGCATAAGTGTGATGTGCTTCTGTATCCCCCCATCTCGGTTTGGGTGTGAGCCAGAGAAGCTGAATTGGCATGATCCTGGACTGCAGAGCACTGCCGAGGGCAGTGGGAGCCAGCTCAGGAAGGGAGGGGGCCAGACACCTGGCACTGCAGCAGTCCCTTGTGGTTAGCCAGATTGCTTGCTCCTCCACAAGGAGTGGCACATGCCCCAAGCACACTGCAGCATTCAAGACCAGCATGAGGCTATGTCAGGACCACCAGAGGGGGGTGGTCCATGGGAAAGGGGGCAGTTGTAAATTAATAACTGAAATACCAGGAGCACCAGCCAAAAGGATGAGAGCACAGGCATTCTCCAATCCTGCTCCATGTGGATCCCTCTTCTCCTGTATGGCAGGGGATGTGCCAGACAGGACTGGGAGATCACTTGTGATATGCCAGAATGGTTGGCACCGGCAGAAGTCAGGGGGACAAACAGCTGTGTAAAACACAAAAGGCAGTGTTAGTAAAACAAAGACAACAGAGTAAACAACAGGGTATCTAACAAAAGTCATATTTCTTACTGCAGACCTGAAGCAGAGCAAACCTTGCACTGAATCATCCAATGAAAATTGCACTTGTACTCTGTCTTCAGCCCCAGTTCCAGATCCTACCATCAATGACATATTGGATGATGAAGACCTGCTCTACCGATTAAAGATCAAGCTGGACCCATGCCACCCGACAGTTAAAAACTGGAGAAACTTTGCCAGTAAATGGGGCATGACCTATGATGAATTGTGCTACATACAGCAAAGGCAGCAGAGCCCGACTGTGGAGTTTTTGATTCGGAACAGAGAAAGGACTGTGGAACAACTGATTGAGTTGTGCAGACATTACAAACGAGTTGATGTGCAAAAGATGCTGCCAAAGTGGGTAGGAGAGGACTGGCCAATGAGGTGGAAAGAAACCTCGTAGGCCAATGAACAATATGAACTACAGTACTTTGCCATCTCAGACATTTTAATATTTGTACAGTGAGAGGAAATGATATTCATCTTGGACTAATTAGCATTAGTTTTTTTAAATAAGAGGTCAGTTAATTCTTATTTTCTTTGCACGTCTGCACTCTGGATTTAATTCTCAAACTCAGTAATGAATTTGATGCTTTAAAGGGGCCCTCTGTAAGCACCATAAATTATGTCCTACAATAAGGTTTTTAGTTTTTTTTAAAGTTCTTTATTTTTGCTCAAAGTCAATTATAATGAAAACATTCATTAACAGAGCATACATTAAATACTCACATCAGTTTGCCCACTGGGCATCCATTTACAAAGGACTTTCTACAATTATAACTACATCAAACATTTTAGTGTATATTTACAAAATGCAAATACTTACGAAAACATCAACCTGTCTGTATTTTCAGAAATGAAGCCATTCCTATTGTCGTCAAACTTAAGAATGTAGCTATGCTTGCTAATGTCCTTGCTTTTGTTGTTATTATGCTGTTTAGATGCACACTGTGAAATAGATCACGTTATCTATTGCCTAAGTTCTAGAACTCCTGATACAGCCAGTTGAAGATTGCAACAAAACACCATTAATGCCTTTTCTTCCCTAGCCACCAACTAAATATCCAAAGTGTTCCACTAGGAAATATAAAGAAATTATATTAGTAGGTTAACTCTGGCTGCTGCTCCCCCAACATGCAGTCTTCAACTTGCAGGCATGTACGCAGTTTAATGTCTTGCCCACCAGATGTAAAGAGCCAGTGTGCACTTAACTAAATAATGGTCAAACAACAATCATAATTTTAAATTATTGTAACAAACAGCCATAATATATTAAAACATCCAGAATGCTGCTATACCATTTTCAAAGTGTTAGTGTATCCACATCTAACATAAACCACCCAAACTTACAAACCACTATAACATTATAGTTGTTTTTTCTTTAAATTAAGTAGCCTAAATTGTAGTTAAAGCACCTTTAGAAAACAAGCTATTACCACATAATAGGATTTTAATCAGGCTTAATAGGTAGTAATATACTTTTAACATGGGTGTAACTTATAATCATGCATTAAGGAACATACTAAGGCAGTTAGTCTTACTTTAATGAACAATCAACTATTGTTTTTTATCCACTGTGTCTTAAGAATAAAAAGACTTGATTGGCTGTCAGCATTGCCTTAACAGTGGTGTTATCACACCATAATAAAGTGGTAAGAATGATTCCTTCCAGTCAAGCCCTATTTACAACTATTAACACACTGAAAATCACTGCACGCATAGTCTAGCCTGCCACAGTCAATAGCAACATGCTGAGTCTCCCTTCTACCCAGTTGTCACAACACGGTTATTCACACCCAACATTCACTCTCACTCCAACCCCACTACACAGCTCAAATGAATGTCCGCAACCTACCCAACAAAGATGAAACTTCACTCCTACCTCCTGCCAGGCCACCACAAATGCTGAATGGCCACCACCATGTGGTGTAAACAAAGTCTCAGTTCAAGCACATGGCACACATAAATAGCATTACTGCCTTGAAGAGTCAAACTAAGGCAGTGGAGAACTGAGGCAGTAGGCAGGAAGATGGCAGAAATGACAATATTTAACATTGCCCTACCTTCCAATATTAAAATGTGGCTTCACTTCACTTCCTTTTAACCAATGTCCTATCACTTGCTGAGGATGGGGAATCATCTATCAATCTACAGTGAAAACACTTACCACAGTACCACCTACTGCCCAACTTATGAACAGCAGCAATCTTTTTAAACATCCATCTGCTCATAGTAAAAAAAAATTTGAAAATACACTTAAAAAATGTTCTTTTTATTAATTTACAGATAACCCACTGCATAATAGGAATACTACACACCAGGGTATGGAATATGGTGGATAGCACCACTTATCAGGTGCCAAAGACATTCAACCTGTGTCTCATGTCTAACTATACACCTGAAGCACGGTGATGTACCACTATCCCATACACTGTCATATATTATCACTTAACTATGAAATGGGTAAGAAAATTTCAGAATCCTGATTGGATGAGAGTTGCTTTCAGCCAGGCAGTTATCCCAGCACTACAATCTGACTGACTGAAGCTCCATGCAAAAAAGGGCTCATTACAGATGTAGGAAGCAGTCTGTACCAAAAACATGCTTGACATGCCCACAGAAAACATGGCTGCCATGGTATCACCTTGCCCACGCCCCCAACATTTTCCTTTGCCTTCTCAACAAAAACTGCCACTGACTGCTCTTTTTCATTGTCCCCAGTGCAGCAGCTCATCAAACTGCTGCCAACCAAGGCACAGTCCAGTGCCACAGTTATGCTCCAGTGTGGCTCACAATTCACAAACTTGATGCTGATTGCAGCTGTAGTCTTCCAAACAACCACAGCACCTCAAACTGACACTGCATCTTTCTTTGACTGCTGCCAAACACAGTTCTTGTTTTAATGGACCAAAACATAACTGGTGTAAACTGATGACAAATGCAGATATGGTTCGCACGTGCACACTGTTGCTGCCAAAACTGTCCTTGGTTATGACTACAGTACACAAATCACACCGGTCTCAATGAAGCCACTGCTGCCCCTCACTATGGTGAGTGCTGCCCATCATTGCAGCTTATTAGCAATGTTGGTGCCACCTGCTACTTAATGTTGATACTTAAACCCATGTCTAGCTCTAGTTTTTGTTTTTCAATGTATTCTGCTTTATACTATTTAAGATTCTGAAAAAATGTTTTTCTGGCAAAACAAAATATTTAAGAAAAAATATTTGATTAACAGTGGCAATAGACTAATTTCACAATCTAAATAAGGCATTTCAGGTGGTGCATAGTGGTGGGATGATGGCAGTTCTTGGGTGGTGAAAGCACTTGGCCTTTGTCCTTATGTTTTAGCCCACCCAAGGCGTGCCATTATCCCACTACAAACACACCCCTTGTAGTTTCTTACTGCTTAGATAAGCAACCAGAAATATTTTATTAGATATTCATTTACCATGTAACATTTAGTGATATTGTGATAGTGTATCTATACTACATTTTGCTGTTATGCTGGAGACTAGGGTTTGCATCCAATATTTTGAACTTTTATGCAGGTTGTATGAAATTCAGTAGCCAGGTGGCCACTTACTATGGACAATTTACTAGTGATAACTAATACAAATTTGTTTTTCATTTTATTTAACCATTTGTTAATCTGTTAAAATGTAAACTTCAAGCAGTAGTTTAAGTTAACAAAAGTTGAAATAATTTGATTGGCAGTTAGGGCAAACCAAAACATCATTATATCTGATTTTCTTTCTGCTTTATTCAATTTCTGAGGCAAGACAGAGGATTTTGAAGTTCTTAAAAGTAATTGGTACTTTGACAGGTCCAGCAACATGAATGTAAGCAGATCAGGGTGGTGTTGAGCTGTTGGCCATAAGAAACATGTGCTGGCAACACCCTGACATATCTGCATTATAAATACTGTGGGCGCAGGTAGTGTGTGATCTCTGAGGTGAAGATTTTTCAAAACTGCTTGGGGATGCCATCTTTATTGTAGAGCCATGCAAATTAAAAAAGTTGTAATTAGACACAGTCTTGAAAATAGCTGAGTGAATTTAAAATACCCAATGAAGGGCCCTATATTCTAAACTTTACACTGGGTGCAAACCGTTAGCGAAGGGTTAGCACAGGACCACTATATTCAAAAGGCCAAATAGCACGGGCAAACTGCATTAGCGTCGGGCAAAGGTATAATGTATGCAAGGGGCAAACTGAGGGAGCGTGTTGATGAATACAGGCGTAATGTGATATTCAGCACAATAGTGCCAAGCAAAGTGTGTTTGCATGTCTTAGCGTGACACATTGCGCATTGCAAATTATCACCCAAAAAGAGGTAGGCCTAACCCTGGGCAAACCGGTTTTGTGTGATATTGTGGCTTTGCTTGCTTTGCACAACTTTTGTGTGGCTTTGCGCAACCTTACTCAGTACATGTTAATCATAGTAAGAAACCAGACAGTGTAGACACATGCTGTACACGGCTGCCACATCCTGTGATGCCATCATCCACCACCGGTCCCAACCATGCCAGACTATGAGTGGTGACCTGGCACCCAGTGGACACCATGGCAGTGTGTCCATACAGCACACACCTGCAGACCACCCTTCAGGACACCAACAGAAGCCAGCACACACACACATGCAGCACTGGAGGTGTGGAGGGTGTACAGGTGACCAGTCTGCACCAAATACAGGGTGCTGCGACATGGCTGGGACATGCCACACAGTACACATGGTCCAGTGTAGGGAATACCCCCAACACCTGTATGCCTGTCTGATGGTAGGAGCCCCTCTGCCATATACCGCACAGCTGTACAGATACCACAGCACACACACTCAGCAATGTATATGTCACTGTGAGCATCCCATGGCAGTGGTGCAGTGTCTTTGAGTCGCATAACAGCAGAACAGTAATGTCCACTGTTGGTACACACCTGCAAGATGGGGCTGTCACTGTGTACAGTGCAGCAGTCATTGCTGCCCAACACACCATAGGCAGCTCTGTATCCCACACACCACTGGCCCCCATGTCACTGTACTGTCTGCTGTGCACTGTATAGCAGGGCCTACAGTTTGGCTATTTCATCCAGCACTACCACCAGTGCCTGTGCTGTGTAGTCCCTGGAGCACATTATTCTATGTAGTTCTGTACATATGTAGCCTGCTGCTACCACCATGCACCTCCCAACTGACCTACAAGTGGAGCTTTGGCAGACCCAGCCAGCCCCCTGTACTTCCAGACTGACCTACAGGTGGAGATGTGAGACCTTGCAATAGTGCTGGGCAAACTGCATGCAAATCAGGGCATAATGAAATGCTAATCTGGTTGTTTGCCTGCTGACTGCCTAAGCAGGCTCATTTACATATCACTTTTGAATATAGCAAAGTTTTGCCCTGGGCAAAAGTGATAGTGCCGGGCAAATGGCTTAGCGCCATGGAAGACCTGCGCAAATGTATGTGTGCCGCGCAAACGTTTCAATAAATTTTACATTTCTGCACAATGTCATTTCATATGCAGCGACGCTTGCAACTTTACTAACTCCACTATTTTGCAAACACACACATTGGCCACATAGTTCACCTCTGCATTCCTTCAGGTTGCTGTGCACTGGGATACTGTTGTAATTTGCACTTCCTGGTTGCTATATTCAGAGCTGTCTTATTCCTGGGCTATTTTTGCACTGCACTCCAAGCCCAGTTTGCCCGGCTTCCCTAGCGTGCTATATGCAGCAGGCTTAGCACTGGGGCTGTCCCTTTTGAATATAGTGGGCTATTGGTTCAGGGCTAATTTAGCACACCTGGCAGTGCTAATTTAGTGCCGAGGCAAAGGTTTGAATATAGGGCCCTAAGAATCTAAGATTATCAGGAGTACATTACTGCCATATCAGGAATACATTACTGATAAAAAAAAAAGATAGGATTACATTTTTTGCTAGCTAACAAGTACTGCTGCTTTCAAAAACTGATGAAGTACAAGAATTCTGGCAGGGGCCCCATGGAATTAGACCAAATAAGAAATCATAAGGATCATTGGTGCTGTTAGGCTGGCTCTGAGTAAGGGATTTCATATGAGCTGCATGATAAAACACTCCACTGTCCTACATCATGGAATAAATTCACAGGTAAACTCCTCACTTTCTACCTTCACCTACTGTTACAATACAGAGGAAGAGAAAAATGCTTCAAGGCAGCTTAAGAAGAAAGAAAAAACTTCTGTACTTACAGTGGTCCGCTTCTAAGTTGGCGTTAATTAATATACAGTGGTTTACAGGGAAATAGTGAGCACCAAGGGCCCCCCCACATGTGTGGGGCTAGTCTCAATGTGCACTTTGTGTACAAAAACATTTTGGTTTACTTTACTTACTGTTTACTGTAGTATAGTAGATTGTATCAGACTAATTTTGCTTAGTTTTAGGCTGACATCTTCTGTTACAACAAATCCCAGAGTCCCCTGCAGCAGACATCAAAATGGTAGGCAGCAGTTGGAGATTCAATAGTCTGCAGTGCATGTTAGAGTTTATGTAAGCTCTGATCCTTTGTTTGCTGTCTTGCTTTCCTCCCAAGGATAAGTGCAGTCACAGAAGGCTGCACTTATCACCTGGAGAAAAGCAGACCCGGCAAACATCTGATCAGAGATTATAAAAGCTCTAACATGCACTGCAGGCTATGGAATCTCCCACTGCTACCTACTGCTCTGGTGTTTGCTGCAGGGGATTCTGGGATTTGTAGTAGCCTAGAACTAAGCAAAATTAGTCTGATAAATCTACTATACTATAGTAAATAGTAAGAAAATGAAAATATTTTTGCACAACAAAGTGCACATTGGGACCAGCCCCACACTTGATTGTGGGGGCTCTTTGTGCTGACTGTTCCCCTTTAAGAATGTATTTGTTGGTTGTACAAGGTATTCTTTTACACTTGGTTCAAAAAGATCACAGTTCCCTTTAAAGCAAGTAATGACGCCCTGACCCCTTCCTATTGTAAGTTACATTATTGTGGGGGATTGTTTAACCAGGAAAGGCACACTAAGCTAGAGCTTGTTTCCAAGGGTGACCTGGGAGCACAAAGAAGTTTCCTGACTTGCTCAGGGTCACACAGTATACAACTGGGGACTGATGGGATTCAAACCCAAGACTCCAGGTTTACAGCTCAGTGCTCTTAACAAATATGCTATATTGCCTCCTAATGCTTATGTAGGACTATCTCTTGAATTCCCACAGGAGCTACGGATCAGGCTGTGGGTCCCATTTTCTTTTTCTATCTTTTTTTTTTTACAAAAGGCAAAACTGTATCATCATTCTGTGAGCTACATCAGGAATGTAATTTTACAATCAGAATGGTGGCTTTTTTGGATGATAAACCTAAAGACTTGTTTTAGTGTCTTTGGTCACATGGATTCAGAATTAATCAAATGGTAAGGCTTAGTATCTTGTCAAGAACACTCCATCAGCTGAAATCTAACTTTCCCTGTCTAAGATCTCACTGTTAAAATTACACACAGGTACAGTACATTGTTCCAACTATTAACTGCTCGAACAGGAGCTTCTGCCCTGCTGAGCAATTAATATTTGGTACAGCATATTTAAGTTTTTATTTCTTGAGCATAAGGATCTTAGACATGGAGCATTAGGTCACACCTGTTGAAGTTGCTGTTATGTGGTGCTGAGCTTAGATGGCAGACAGCATTTGTTATTCACTGTAAGTGTTAGTTTGCAGCTTTTTGTGGAACAATGTCCTGCAAAAGTCACAGAATTGCTGAAATTATTTCCATGATTCTATTAAAATGCCACGTTAACAGAATTTTTTAGGTGGTGGGTGGACTGGAGATTAAAAATCATGCATGCGTCCAAAATGCTTTCCAAAATTTATTGTTGAATTCTGGCAAGCATTTCCATGGAAACTGCTGAATAATTTTCCTTGGATTATGTAAATCAGAGAAATACTTTTCCATAGATTACTTAATCCACAAAAAAAGATCCTCTCTCAAAATTTCTGATTCCATTACCGACAGCATTTGACAGAATTAGGCAGAATTTTCAGAAATTTCATAGAATTCTGTTCTGTCAGAATATGAAAATTTAGCATAGCACTAGTACTGAGAACCCTGTGTGAGGATGGCAGCTGCCAGTTCCTCCCTTGAAGGACAGAGTTCACTGCTCCACAGACACTAGGGGCTACACAGTAGTGGCACAACCTGCCAATCTTCCTTAAGAGCTCAGCACATAACCTCCACAGCACACTGCAACATACTGGCAATCAGTAGTGGAGGATCAGAGGTAATTTCTGAGCCCATGGTCTACCTAACATGGTCACATAATGTTCTGTTACCATATTGTGAGGCTGACCTTATGTCACAGGTTCATAGCACCTCTCTGTTGTTCCACATGCCAAGACAGCCTCTCATTTTACCACTCTGAAAACCCTCATTCCATATGGAGAGTACCGAACCATATTCTAAAATATGATTTTGAAGCAAAAAATCCTAGTAATCTATACTTCTTATTGGACAGTAAACTCTGTGAACATGAAATCATTGACTAATACAGTGTTCTGAGCATCTTTCTTTAAGATTTGAAGACATAGCTCACATTTTACATCTTATTTTTCCATAGTTGAGGTATTGTGCCATACATTTAAGTGATCAAAGGATGAAAAGTATGTAAAGGTTTTCAAACCTGTACACCTTAAAATGGCCAAAATTGTTTGTATACATGGCGGTTGCAGGTGTAACACTGTGTAACCATATGTAAAAAGTGTCTCTCTCCTTTCTGCAGCATATTGCTACATAAAATAGTAAAGGTCGAAGTTTTCTAAATAATTTTGCTGCTACTCATTGCTCATATATGAAAGAAAATGTTGTCCTCCTTTTCAATGTGAAATGTGAGAGACTCTTTTCTCTGGTAATTGCCTGCTAGCAGTCAAATAGCTGGGCAGGATCTACCAGAGGGAAAATATGCTACAGTTTTAAAATGTATGAGCTGTGCCAGTGAGCTGTACTGTATAGTCTGTTACAGGTACTGCACTAACAATACATTTCCAAATAACCTGAGCATTCTAAGAAGCCAATTTTAAACAAATTGTTTCTTTGGGCTGGTAAGGAATTGGGAAGGCAAAGTCACTTGTATACAATCTGTACTACATGTATTGTGCATATCGAAGGGGGAATGAAAAATAACTTGCGACTAAATACTCTGGTACCAGGCGGTCCCAATCTACATGTTTGTAACTCTGGTGATTTAAAGACTTGTAATGTATAAACCCTTACATTTATCTGGTTGATTCTGCTTCTTGCTGTCCACCATCAGGAGTGAGCTAATGACCAAGTGCTCCCACAGCTGACATCATCAACAAAATCAGCCACAAGGGACTTTTCTTTTTTGTAAATATCATTTTTTAGTTTTCCATGTCTGCATTCTCCAGTTTTGTACAGAATAAAGGCAATATACTGATTCCATAAGTATGATCCTGAGTCATCATTACATTTGTGCTGTCAGGAAAAAATGTGGTTATGATAAAAATATTCCCTCTGCCCCCTAAGTTACAGCGCGGGGACAAGGGGAAGACCATAATACACTTTTTCTGCTGAATAGACCTCCATTCCACATTGTCCATGGTTCAGTATCTATACTATGTAACTGTGTATTTAAGCAGAGGAGCGACCCGGGGAGGGCTTGGAGTCCCCCTCCCCAGTTGGGGCTATAGGGGAGAGGTATGTAAATTTGGTGGACTGTTTAGATGGCTTTTTTGAAAAATAATTTTTATTTGGATGGATGTTTCAGCCAATGAGGAGATAGTGGGCTCACCAATTTAGAAGGGTGCGGTGGACGCATCTCAAAATTGTGGTTGTGGTACAAAATCACGATCTATGCCCATCACATGTGCAGTAGCCAACTGTTCCAGCATGAGGAGCAGAGTTCAGTATTATCATTCAGTGACTGTGATTTTTCTCCATTCTATAGATTCAATTAACTGTAGTGCACCATGCTTGCATGGTGGGGGGCGTCGGGTGTTAGTCAGGCTCTAGTAATAGTTTTATTGGCTGCTGTAAGCAAGATGCCACTGAGGTATCTGAAAATTGGATCTCACAGACCTTGGGGTAATTGGAGTAGTAGTAACATTTCTGCTGTCAGGGAAACTGGCTTTCTGAACAGTTCCTTAATTTCCTCCTGCAGCAACTGGAAGAAAGGGCGCAGAACCAGACAGGCCCACATAATATGTGTATGGTGAGCCTGAGTTTCTCGGCAGAATCTTTAACAGGGGGCATCTTTGGATGCTAGGAAGTGTGCAGTAATGACCAAGATGCGGAATAATCTTATTTGGAATTTCCAGGAGTTTTCTCACACTGGTGTGTGCTAGTGTCTCTGGAGGATAGCTGGCAGGACCTGTGCCATTCCTCTGTAGATATTGATGTTCCCAGTTCTTGCCAGCACTGGAAAATGTCCAGAGTGGTGTCTCCAGTGGATTTGGTGAGGGCTTTGTAACATTGGAATATTATATGTTCAGTAATTCCTGTGTTCATAATAGATAGGAAGGCAGTAATAATGGTCAGGTGGGCATCTGGATTATGCAGACCCAGGGGGAGGAATGTGTAGAAATGCCTTAGCTGACGGAATCTATGGAAGTCAGCTTGTCTAAGGCCAAAAATTTGGCTTCTGTGAAGGATTTTAATGCTGCTCCACACATGAGCTGGTGGAGTAGGGAATGATGTTCCCAGTTCCCAAAGTGGGGTCTATGCATGCTGGGTGAAAGTGCTCCAGCAGTGCTATGGGGCGTAGGAGAGAGCGAAAAGGTATTAGTTGTAATGTCTTATGGATGAAGATCCATGTCGTTCCATGTCAAAATCTGGTGCCTGAACCATGGGTTTAGGTTGGCAATCAGTTCAGGGTGTGGGTTGGTGTGATACATAACCCTTATAAATTCAGTATTAGGGAAAATTGAGTATTCCAGCCTCTGCCAGAGAGTGCATGGGACACTGAGGTGTTACTAGGCTATGTACCAGATTTGTGCTGCCCAGTGGTACAGTCTCAGGTTCAGGAGAGATATACCACCCTTCACTTTAGGGAGAACCAGTGTTTTCAGTTTCACTAGGGAGTGTCACCCTGCCCAGATGAAGTTGTGATATTTCTTTGTTCCACTGCCACTTTATAACCACAGACTCTGCCATAGGCTTCTAGGATCCTGAGCACTGCTGGGAGGAATCTTTTGGGGTCATCTAAATATAGGAGCACATCATCAGCATACAGTCCTATATGATGCTCCTCACCTCCTAGTGTTTTGCTGGGTATGCTTGTGGCCTCGTGGATAGCCTGGAACAGTGGTTTAATGTACACTATAAAAAGCAACCGGAAGAGGGGCACCCCTGCCTGGTACCTTGATGTAGGGGAAACATCTCTGAATGGTATCCTGAGACTTTCACACATGCCTGGAGAGTCTCATAGATTTCTTGCAGGAGTTGGGCTAGGGGGAAGGGAAATCCTAGCTTACCTATGACTGCATAGAAGAATGGCCAGGAAACCCAGTTAAATGCTTTCTCCATATCAAGGCTGAGAAGAACTGAGGGGTGTTGGCATTCCTGCATCTCATGGATGATGTGACACACCCATCTGGTGTTGTCAGCAGTTGACCTAGAGTGGAAAAATCCAGTTTGGTCAAGGCCAACCATGGCGGGGAGGCCCCTGTCCATTCTGTGGGCCATGATAGCAATAAAGAGCTTATAGTCAGTATTAAGGACAGATATTGGTCAATAAGAGCCACATAACAGGAGATTTTCCCCCCAGCATCAGGATCACGGAGATTGCTGCATAAACCCAGGTTGGGGGGGCCATCCACTGGCCACAACCTCATTCATTGCTTGGAATATTAGGAGTGAGATTTGTTCTTCAGTGGCTTTATAGAATTCTGCCCCATACCTATCCAGGACTGGGGTCTTCATGATCTTGGAGTATTTGATGGTTATGTCTAATTCCTTAGCTAAGATTGGGTCCATGAGGTGGATCCTTTGGGCTTTGGAGAGTTTGGGAAGAGACAGAGAACCCAGAAAGGATTCAGTGGACTCTGGAGTCACTTGTTGCTCTGCAGCATAAAGGGATTAGTAGTAGGAACAGAAAGCCCAGGTAATATTGTAGAGTTTGATTGTCCGAGCACCTGTGGTGGGGTGGCTTATAGTGGTGAACATTGTTTGTGCCACTGCTTGTGGATTTGGTATGCCAGGAGGCATGAGGCTCTAGCTCCCACCTTGTAATAGCGCTGGCAAAGGAATGTAAGTGCAATTTCAATCTGGTGCAGGCAGAGAGCATGCAGGTCAGATTTTACCTGTTTGAGCTGTGGGAATACTGAGGTGTCCCCCTGCTGGCTGGCCATCTACAGGAAGTGCAGCGTGTCCTCCAGCTGTTGTTAAAATTCATGTCTCAATTTAGTCTGAGCTGATGTATATTGTATGATGTGTTCACAATAGACTGTATTGAGAGTGTCCAAGAAGATAGTGTGAGAGACCGCTAAGGTTGCATTATCTCATAGGGTCTCATCAATTTTCTCTTGGAGGAAATCTTTGAAGGCTTGTCCTCTCAGGAAGTATGGGCTGAGTCGCCAAGAGGTTTTGCACCTCTCTAGCCCAAGATTCCAATGGCTGATTACTGGAGCATGGTGATAGTGCACTATATCACATAGACTGCAGTCAACTAGGTTAGGCAAGTTTTTCTTCTGGGAGTAGCAGTGGTCAATTCTAGAATAGGTGCCATGCACCAAGGAGTAGTGACTGTAGTTTCATGTGTGGGAATGTAAGAAGTGACAGGTATCCGAACAACCCACTTTCTGGGTGAACTGTTTGAAAAACTTGTGTGCTACTGGTTGCCTTGGTGGACTGGGTTTGGTGGATTCCCAGCTGGGAGTTGGGGAAACATTAAAGTCTCCCATGAGGTGAAAGAGTCCCTTTATTATACAGTAGTTAAGTTTTTGTCCAGCAGTTTTTTAACTGTCAGGGTGTTGGTCCCCAGGGGGAGATACAGGTTAGCAAGCATCGCCTCAGCACTGTTGAAAAGGCCCTGCACAAGAATCAGGCACCCATCCTGGTCTTCCCAAGTCTGGGTGATCCGGAATGGGGTGGGATGTGGGATGAGGATAGCTACCCCTCTCCTCTGAATGGGAAGTACACAAAGTGAGCTTCTTATATTCTGAGATGAAGAAGTGTGCACGTAGATGAGATCTGACTGTTTTTTTTTTTGAGGTGTGTCGTTATCCTAGACCTTTTGATGGGGATTGGTAAGCCCATTAACATTTAAGCAATCTAATTGTGTATTTGGGTTAGCCATGTTGGGTAAAGATGAGGAGGACTGCCCTGTCCCGTAACCCTCCAGACCTCCCCCCATTCTCCCACCCTGCCCTACTCCACAAACTGCAATTTGTAGGAACATATAGACACTTTTTTACTTGGAACCAATATACTTCAAAACTTTCCACAAATGGGTCAGGGTTGGGTCAAATCCTAGGCCTGAAGTGGGGAAGGGTAAGACCTGCAACAAATGCTGAGCATGGGGGCACCAACTGGGTACACCCAAGTCACTTGTGGGGACTGCAAACGGTGGATAGATGGCTGTTTCCACCATAATTGTGGTGGGGAGCATTAGCCCCCAAACTTGAGGCTAGTAGTTCCAACTGGGCATTGATGTCAAAACTGCAAAAAATACTGGCTTCCATAGATTGGGTCTTGTATTGTAGACCTGAATGGCAGGCAAGTGCCCTGTCATGAGGGCAGGCCTCTGTCAAGGGTCCTCCAGACGTTTGATATGTCCAGGGTAAGGGGAAATTTAGGAGGGACATCATGTCCCCTCTTCTCAAAGTCAAATAAGTGGTGGGGATAAAGCAGCATGGGAGAGTGTAAATCTTGTGAGATGAGGTGAAGGTTGACTGCTAGGTGAGCAATTTGAGGACATTGGGCCTGAGCATAGGCACTGTGCATTTGTTCAGGTATGAGTAGGATGCAGGCCTAGGATCTATAGAGGTAAATGGAATGTGGGGTTGTGAACCTCATTACCTGTTGTTGGGGGGCTCACATCCAGGATGCAGTGAGAATAGCGTAATCCCCAGGGGGGAATGGGCATCATGGATGGTGTCACAGCTACTAAGAACAGGCGGTTCCATCCTTGTGTGCCTGTCAGTTGGGTTGCCAAAAAAGGGATGGAGGCACACATGAGGAGGCCTTCCAGGTGGGCGGCCTCCCTCCATAGTCAACTACGAAAGAGACAAGACCACATTTGTTTTACATTTTCTACTGACTTCCAGCCTGCCTCATAGCAGCCTCCCCCGACTACCCCCACCCTACAACCCCCAACATTCAAGGCAATGCATAATAGTCCTGTGTAACCCTCCTCCCAAGTCGGAAACTTACCTGCTGTCTCCTCCTGCTGTTGCCTGATAGCTTTTGAGCCAGCCGCTCATTTCTTTACTTCCCCTGCATGCTGCTGTACTGCTGCCAGGCCTGGGGAGCAGATTATCTGTGCTGTGGCGCTGTCTTGCCCTGTTCAGGGCAGCCAGCAAGTCGCTTGCCTCCTTGCTTCACTGGCCTGCACCTGGACTGCTGCTAGGGCCAGGGAGTGCTCCAGACTGTTTTCGGCACCAAAGCGCCCGACATGGATGCGGCCAGTGAGCCACCTGTGTGTTTGCTACCCCCCCACTCAGACTGCTGCAAGCTGGGTGTGGAGTCAGTGGAAAGGTTGCCAGTTGTTGTCAGTGCCCCAGAGTGCCTAGAGCAATGCGGCAGAAGCACCGCTTAGTACATTCATCTCCCCAGCCCCATTGGACACCAGTGGGGTCTGGGGGGAATAAAAACTAAATAAAACTTTTAGAAGGCTCCCAGACCCAATCCAAGCCTCCAGTGGGTCGGGGAGTAGTGGGACAAAATGATGGCGAGGGACTACAAGTCCCATGAGCCTTTGTGGACATAGTGCCATTTTTCCTGAGACACCTCCTGCTGGGGAACTCAAGAAACAGAGCTCCTGTTGGGGCTTTTGTCCCACCAAAGTGCCCTCTGGCTTTAGAGACCACCAGAAGGCACCAGGAGAGTCCTCACCATGCAGCCAGATGCTGCCAACACCTGCTACTTTTTATTATATTTTACTGAGTTGAACAAGTCTGTATGAGGGCGGCCGTGTAGGAGGTGATCTGCCTGAAGACAGCAAGGGAACTATTGGTAGCTGCAGTAGTCCAATCGGGGGGGGGGGGGAGCTCGAGACTCCTTTCAGCCAATGGGACATCATGTATTCAAAACTAACATTCTAGGGTTGACAGTTTAACACTGGGATAGATTATGTGAGCTTCTGAAGAGAAAGCATCTGTTTTTGACAGCTCCTTGTGCTGTCACATCCTAAAACCTTTTAGTTTGTGCCAAAACAAACTGAGAACTGTGAAATTTGTAGCCAACTGCCTAGTAAATCCCTGAAATAAGGGGACTTACCTCAGCCTTTGTGAACTGCCTAAAAATTGAGCAACAAATAGCAGAGACTGCTGTGAAAATTGTTTGTTTGTGTTTCTGTGATGTGACAGATCCACTGCCTCTCAGATCCTGATACAAAATACTGTGAGTTTTGACAGGGGACCAGAGCTTTGAGGTAGTGCCTGCCTGCCTGCCTGAACTGCCGGCCTACCTTTTGAGGTGGGTGAAGACTAGTCCCTCTGTAGGGTGAAGATCGACCGCCTAATTGATGGCCTACCTTCTGAGGTGGGTGAAGACAAGTCCCTCTGTAGGGTGAAGACAACTGCCAGCCTACCTTCTGAGGTGGGTGAAGAAAAGTCCCCCTGTGGGATGAAGAGGATCATCATCAGCATCTACACCAGCCTAACTATTCTACCCAACTGCCAGCAAGGGGAGACGTCCCCCAACGCCTGCACCACCTGGTCATCTAAAGGTCATGAGTACTAGGTTTTACCCAAACAACTGCTTTTCTAACTGTCCAGCTAGCTAACTAGTTAGTTTACCCCTGGGGCTTACTGCATGACCATAAGCCAAGCCCACAGCAACAGTTACAGCCAGGATCATCTGTGCATTTACACACTGGTGTAATTTGTATTTTGCAACTGCAGCATCCACTCACCCAGTGTTCACTCATCACAGGCCTGCAACTCCTCGTTGGATGCACACTAAGGTATTTGGGAGCTCCAACAAGGATTGTGGGGTTAACTAGTGCACTAGTGGGGAGAGAGAGACTGGGACAGAGGGAATGCAGTGTTGTAATTTGTTACTGTGTATATAGTCCTATTTGGTTACTGTTTTTGAATGTTTTACTCCCTTTGCTTCCCTTGTTCCCTACCTTAATTTTCAGACCCCAAAATAAACCCCTTTGGTTATTTTTCTGCAGTTGCTGAAGTATTTGCCATTATTGTGTAGTGTAATATTTGTATGTTAAAGAGTGATAAGTTGGGAGGGGATTGTGTTATGATTCTACCTGTCACCGAGGGAGGAGGGCTGTATTAATTTCATGTGGGGAAGCACCCTGGCAGCACACCGCTATAAGGATCCCCATAGGTGGAGGCACCATGCCATTTACAAAGCCAATTCTAACCACGAATCCAGGCGACAACCTACATCTCTTAGGCAGCACCACTTGCGAGTGGTTATGCAGATAGAAGGGTAGGGGTGGTTACACCTGTAATGATATACAGAGCAGCGTCCCTCAATCTCAACAGAGTTCTAGCGCCCTGGGATTAAGCCCTCGGTGTACCCAAAGTGCTTCTGTGGATACTGTCCAGTGCTGAGGAGGACAAAGTACTGTTCTTTGGGCCACAGTCTGATTATGGGTTAGCTCATGCAGCATTCATAGAGCTGCACTCATCAGTTGGTTTAGGAGGTGGGGTGACCAGGCCCCCTGAGTGATTAGGTAATCTAGGCCTCCACGCCCCACTTCAGGTTGGCCCATTGCCCCACCTCCCCTGGCTGCCCCAACCAGGAACCCCACACCCCCAAATCTGCTCCTCCTCCTCCTCATCGGAGAGCCCATCATGGTCTCCCATGGCCTGTATAGCTGCTGAGTAGTATTAAAATTTTGTACCTACTTATTCTCGTCTGTGCCCTGATGCTCCATTGCTTCCTGCCTTGCATGTTGCCATGCTAGTTGTGTATGTTCATGCTCCCTACCATGTTCTCCCTGTTCTAGGCTGTGCTTGATGTTGAGCTTGATGGGGGGGTCATCTCTCCACCATTCACCCCAGTCTTGCTTTAAGGGGTTGGCATTGAGTGGAGGCACCAGACAGCCTGCACACTTGCTGAGCAATTGGCCGCAATGCACATGGCCACTCTACACGGTGGCCCTGCCTTACAGGTCTCAGCTCTCCCCTGTCATTCTGTGCATGATGGAAGAAATTACTGGGTCAGGCAGCCCGTAGGAGGTACAGTGTGCAGCAACCCCCAGGTGGAGGATACTTGCTCCAGGCACTCCTGGACCTCGTCCACAGAAATGACCAGCCAAACACCCTTCTCATTTCATTGGGATGGGCTGGGCAGGAGCTGCATATTGCAGTGATCAGCATCGCAAGCTGGGGCAGCAGGTGCCATGAGGATGAACAAGAACCACAGGTATGTTCTTTTGTTTGGGTAGGGGTGCAGACCTTTAATTTGGAGAAGTAGCTATGGAATCCCAAGGGTAATAGTGACCCCAGGAGGGACCACTATAGAAAAGGAAGGCATTAAAAGTTGGGCCATACATTAATTAGTAGGAGTTTTGTTAAAGTTTAGCGGTGCTCATTCAGCAGCTGTCGCAAGGTTGGACTTAGATGGGATTACTTGTTTCTCAAGTCCTCCACAATCTGATGCATTGTCACTGCTTCATGCTGCCAGCAGTGTTCCTTCTACTGATGTTGGGCCCATAGCCATTGCAACAATCTTTTGGCTAGGGACTGGGTGTCAGGCAGGTGCTGTAGCATGGGGACTTTGATCTTCCAGCTGTGCAACTCCTGTAGGACTGCTTCCAGTGTGTGGAAAGTCCGGGCCTCCTCTGAAAAGTAAATGTATATCTTGGAGGGGTAGGGGTCCAGAATTTCAAGTTTTGCTGCTTGATGTCAGCTCTGTAGTGAGCAGCCAATGCAGGGGACTATTTTCTTTTGCCATGCTGCATGTAAAATAGCCTCTTTCTCTAGGAGTCACAGCAGTTTGAGGACCACCAAGTGGGGCCTCACAACTTTTAGTTGTTGATTTGGGTCCCAGAGCATGACTGGACATGCTCAATTTCAATTGTGCAGGATGTAGGGAAGGTTAATTCAGAGCAGAGATATCTTTGTAAAAAAAGCACCATAGCTGTCCTCTCGGTCCCCTCCGGCAGGCAGTATATGCAGATGTTGTTACAGCAATTCTGGGCTTCTGCATGTTCTGCCCTTTCCTGTAGAGCCTGGATGTAGTGAAGGAGCTGTAGAATGGCTCTCTCAGTGGTATCCAGGCAGGAGTTCATAGCTGCCAGTTGTTCCTCCTTGGACTCCATGCTTCTCTCTATTTTACCAATATCTGTTCTGAGTGCTGCTGTGGTGAGGCACATTTCTTTGCAGAATTCCAGAAGTTCCAATATCATTAGTGCCATCTGTGTCTGAAGGGTCTTTGCTTCCTGTGTGTCAGCCCAGGAGCATCCAAAGGTGGGGCCTGGGATCCCTCACTGTCAGGAGCTGCACTGGTATCCTTCCCATCCATTGAGTCAGCTGGCAAAACAGCTCTGGTTGACATTTCTGACACTTGTGGGCAATTTACTGAGTTTGAAACTGCTAAAAGTTAAATTTGAAGAGTTTGATGCCCAGGCAGAAGCAAAGCTGGTTGCTCAAGGAACTTCCTTGTTCATGACATCACCAGAAATCCCAGTCACAAGGGAGTCTGAATGACAGCTGGCCTTGTTCACTTAGCCGACATGAAGCAAAGTAGTACATAGAGTCAGACTGTAAGACTGAATGACATTTACAAAATTTATTGCACAGTTCAGTAATGGTAAACTAGCATTTTTCAATGCTGAATGTTAGCTTGCTTGTACTTGCCATGTAGTTGTTGGGTATATAGATCACACAGAGGCAAAAATTAGCAAATTATAACAACAGTTCTATTAGTAGAATTATCTTCATTACTATAGTTTTTTTTAATGAATGTCCCTTTTCGTGATCACAACGTTGTATCCTTGCTCATGCAGTCCCTTTGGAAATGGAATAAACGGAAGAGTGGAGATATTTCAAACCCCACTTATCATGCCAACCCACTTCTCTTGATGCAGTACATGGCCCCATCAGGCCATCACACACACACACACACACACACACACACACACACACACACACACACATCAACCCCTTGTGAGGGAAGGCTCCCCAGGCTGTCACAGGGTGTCGCCTGTGTAATACAACACTGTGCAATACCTTCCTAGGCTCGGAGCGGTGGCTGCGCTATTCTTCATTCTCTTTCCTAGCTCCCCATATTTTTTGCTTCCCTCCGCATCAGGGTTGTATGGGCACCCCATTCCCCTCCAGCAGCTTCCCTTTTTCTCCCAACCCATTATGCTGTTTATAGCCAATCCCCATCACCACTTTCGAGCCATTTCACTACACCTACAGGTTTATCTGCTTCAGTGGTTCTTAGCTCCCCTGTCTGTGCCTCTTTCCTTTCCTCCATCTTCAAATAGCTGCAATAGTGGTGTTCCACACATTCTCCTGAGCTCTACATGCTTCTGTCTCCACCTCTGCTGCAGTGGTGCCCAGCCACAAACACACACACACACACACACACACACACACACACACACACACACACACACACACACCTCCAGAGTTCTACTTCTGCCCCCACCTCTGCTTCAGTGGTGCCCCCCCCACACACACACCTCCTGAGTTCTACCTGCTTCTGTCCCCACCTCTGCTGCAATGCTGCCTGGTTCTACATGCTTCTGTCCTTCCCACCTCTGCTGCAGTGGTACCCAGAGACACACACACACACACACACACACACACAGCTCTATGTCTGTTCTGTGGTTTCCAAACACTGTTGCCTCTGCAACAATATGTTCAGCCCCTACCCCGCCTCACTTCAGCAATCTACCCTTACCTGCCTTTGCTGTGTTTCACTATTCAGGCTAGCTTCCATCTCTCCATACTTCTGGCTAAACTCAGCAGCAGTGGTATGTGGCCCCCACCCCCTTCCCCTCCAGTGGCGCCCCTTTTCTCACAACTCACTTTGTTGCCCCAGTGTCCAGCCAGTCTCCACTACCATTTTCACCCATTTCACTACATCTCCATTGGTCATCAGCTGCAGCAGTGCCCAACTCAAATGCCTGTGCCAACTCTTCCTTACCTCCATCTCAAAACAGTTTCAATAGTGCCAATCCACACATTCTCCTGAGTTCTACAGGCTTCTGTCCCCAATTTTGCTGCCATAATATATACACATGCACACACCCACCTCTTATGTTATCTCCCTAACACTTCTCCCCTTGCAGCAATATGTTCAGCCCCTAACCTTCCACAGTTGTGTGATAAGTTTTAATAGAAACAATCCACACATTCTCCTGCATTCTACATGCTTCTGCCCCCACCTCTGCTTTATTGGTATACACACACACGCATGCACAGGCACGCATGCACACACGCACACAGCTCTATCTTTTCTGTGATCTTTCCAACACTATGTTCAGCCTCACTTCAGTCATCTACCCTTATCTTTGTCTATGCTGTGCTGCAGTATTCTTCATGCTAGCTCTCACCTCATACTTCTGGCTTCCATGAGCAGAACTGTTACATAGTGCCCCCACTTCCCTTCTGGTGACCTCCCCTTTTTTCCTGACACACTTTGCTGCCCAGTCTTTAGCCAGTCACCATCACCGCTTTCAACCCATTACAGTATACCTCCATTGTTCATCTGCTGCAATGACTGCCATCTGCTTTGCCCCCCCCCATTCCCTCCATCTACAAACAGTTGCAATAGTGGATATCCACAGATTCTCCCAAGGCCTAGATTCTTCTGCCTCCACCTCTGCTGCAATGTTGCCTGACACTGCTGCCCTCTACAACAGTGTCTTCAGCCCCTACCCTGCCTCACTTCAGTAATCTACCCTTACCTGCCTTTGCTGTGCTGCCCTATTAAGGCTAACTCTCACCTCCCCATACTTCTGGTTTCCTTCGACGGCAGTGGTATGTAGCTCCCCACTTTCCCCTCCAATGGCCTCCCCTTTTCTTATAGTGCACTTTGCTGACCCAGTCTCCAGCCAGTCCCCACTGCCATTTTCCACCCATTTCATTACACGTCATTTGGTTATCAGATGCCACAGTGCACTGCTCTCCTCTTGTGTTCTCCCATCCCCACCTCCATCTCAAAACAGTTTCATAATGGCCATATACCCATTGTCCTGCATTCTACAGGCCTCTGTACCCACCTCTGCTGCAGTGTTACACAGACACAGACAGGCACACACACACACACACACACACACACACACACACACACACCCTGTTATCTCCTAACTCTTCTCCCTCTGCAGCAACATGTTCTGCCCCCAACCTACCACAGTTCTGTGATTTGTTTTAATACAGGCCATTCACACATTCTCTTGCAATCTACATATTTCTATCCCCACCTCTGCTGCAATGGTGCCCCCACACATACTCTCTCTTTTCTGTGGTCTCCCCAACACTATGTTCAGTCCCCACCCTGCCTCACTTCAGTTATCTACCCTTACCCCTGTTTTCGCTGTGCTCCACTACTCTTCAGGCTAGCTGTTACAGTACCTCTTTACCAAAATGCCAGCGAAAGTAGTAACAGTACCCCACTGTTCAGGTTGCTGGTTCAGAATCACTATCACCCTCTGGCATATGGCAGGACTCTGACTGCAGTTTAGTAAGTAATTTGTGTCCAGATCCTTAGGATTGGTAAAAAGATATGGCTTATCCTCCACCTAAACACATGGCTTGATGGGGAAAACAGAATTAAAGGGAATTTCTAATTCTTCACAGAGCTCAAGGAAATTCCTAATTCTCTGTTTTTTTCTTCCTACCATCAAAACTCTTTTGTTGCTGTCTAGTTGAAAAGCTGCCACTGCAGGACCCACGAAACCTTCCAGTAAGCTGTTAATACACACATGATGTTCCCTGAGCTGATTTTCTTAATGCTCCAACCTCGCTTAAAATAATGCACCCTTCTTCACCAGGTCGGCCGATATAGTGAGCACCCAACCTACCATGTTCAGCACCTATGTGACTTTCACATGCTGGGTCTCCATCTGCCACTTGATAGTTTGCAGCCATTGAGGAAATCTGTCAGATTTGTTGTTTAGTGGTTTCAAGGATTTATACATTTGCTGCATTATGTGTTGCAAGAACACCAACGTTACCTGCAGCTCACCAGTATTCTGGGCCTCCACTGCTTTCCCTGTATAGGGTTACAAAGTTAGGGCCCTACAAAAATGGGTTTAAGACCCCTGGGGGCATATAGGGAAGAACATTAGGTGCTTGTGGAACCCTCATACCTCACCGGGAGGCTGGTAGCACAGGAGTGTACAGCTAGGGACCCCAGAGTACAGCATTGGGGAGAGAAATTACTTATTCTGGGCACTAGGTCCACAACAGTAGCCCCTGAGCCTGTATTCCCACCACTTCACCAGAACACACCAGCAGCCCAGACAGGGGCACCAGCAGCTCCTATGTCAGTAAACCCTCCCTTGGTAGCCAGTATTCCACTAGTCCACAGCAGGAGTCCCTGGTGCATCCCCTGTAGCCAGCACCAGTATGACCCTCAGTACACTTGGAAGAGTCCCCTATAGCCAGTACACCCACTGTAAACTCTTGCAGCTCAAGCCCTCTAGGCCCGTGCAGCAGCAGCCCAGATCCTCTTTCTGCCATCTGCTCTTCACCCTCCTGACCACCCACCCAGCAGCTTACAGCTCAAATCCCTCTGGGCTCCGTGCAGTGGTGGCCGGCTCCTCTTTGGCCATCCATTCTTCGCCTACTAACCACCCTGCCCAGCAGCTTAAAGCTCAAGCCCCTCTGGGCTCTCTGCAGTGGCAGCCCAGCTCCTCTTTGGCCTTCCGCCGCCTCCTGACCAGCCATCCAGCAGCTACAGATATGGCAGCCCGCGTGAAAGCCGCAAACTTCATTGTTCTCCAGAGTCGGCAGCTGTTCCACTATTGGTTGCAGCAGCCTCCTGCCATTCCTATGGACTGCACTTCCTCAACTGGAATTTCAACACTCTTTTCAACTAGAGGCTGAATTAGCCCAATTTTTTTTTTTAATATTCTGTTTATTAACAGTTTTCTGAGAATAAAAAAAAAACGTACATACTACAAAACAACAAAAAAAAATACAGTTACAAACACACAAACATCCGTTATTAGCTTAATACATCATATAACTTCCATTTATAATTTATAATTCCATTTATTAATTTATTAATTAAGTGCATCGAGTGTGCAGCAATACCCCATGCCTTTTATATATTCAGGACTCTCTGACGACTACCCATTATTATATGCAGTCCATAAAACAGACTCCCATCCCTCTACTATTTATATTGTACTAGGATGTTAGGACCACCGCCAAGGCAACTTACTGAACCAGAGTTCAACTGCAGGCCCTTCCTTTAGCCATCCTCCAACTGGGGCACCTCTATACCTATTTTATGCCCGATACTTAAATGTTCAACCCTGAGCAGAGCATTACATTTTCAGACAAACTCAACGTCCACCATAAAGGGGCCCAGTCCCTTAGAAATACCTCCCTATCCCTGACTATCCATGTAAGTCTCTAAAGCCAATGTAATGTATAACTAATTTTTCGCCAGTCACCTGCGGGCCCATTCCCAGTGACCCAGGTATTCTGAATGCAATGTCTAGCTAGTACTAGCAAAACCCTTACCCATCTGGGCAATATTTGCCACTCTTCTTCCCTTCTATTCTTTCCACCCCAAATAGGCAGACTAAGGGTCACAGGTCAATTGCCCCCATCCCCCTATTTATCTCCTGTATCACCCCCAATATCTTATTAGGACCGGACATGTACAAAAGCAATGGAAGAAGGTGCCCAATCTCCTACCACACCTTCTACAGTTCGGCGAAACAGCAGGATGTGCCCAGTGCACTGCCACTGGGGGCCAATAAATTCTCTCCAATATCTGCAACCCTAGATCCTTTTCCCAGAGGGTCTTCATAGGGCCCGTCAGGTCCGGTAGGCTCTGCTTATCCTGTTTGACTATTTTCCCAACAAACCCTTTTATATCTTTCTTGGACTGACATACCATCTGCTGTATTCTATTTAACTGCAGTCCCCCCTTCCCCCTATGCTCAATCGCCCTATATATGTTTTCAGCTGTAAATACCGAAACCTATGAGAGGCTCCCACCCCAATCTCTCTCCTGACCTTGGAAACTCCACTCAACTCCCCTTCTCCAGCAGCATCCCCATACATACTGCTCCCTGTCTCCCATTCCAGGAACCCTCTATCCTCCATCCCAGGGACGAAGAAGGGTTTCGCAGTGGAAGCAAGACAGTCTCCCTTGGGCCCCCTTCCGTCGCCATAAGTGGTACCAGGCCCAGCTCCCTAACTAATGGGTTACCACTGCCCGAGTCCTCAGCCCAATTTTAGTGCCCTTTTCAAGCTAACTGGGGTCTGAATTTTAAATGAGACTGAATTTGTTCTGGGGGCCAAAAAGTTAATTTTATGGGGGCTGTACTGTAAATGTGTCCGAATTGTTTTGGGGATAAAACTTTAAAATTTTAAGTTAAATAGGGGATGAAAAGCTCAGTTTTAAATGTGCCAGGCTTACTAGCCTCTATGAGATTTTGGCCCTCATACCCACCCCTGCCCCCGGCCTTAATTAAATACTCAAGTGCTCCGCCCAACAGCAAGTGATCAGGTGACTTTTCATTGATCTGGGAACAGAATTCAATGTGCCAGCCTTATTTTTATTATTGTTTTAAACAGAATCAGAATTAAATATGCCATCCTTATTTTAAGATTGTTTTAACTAGGAACATAATTTAATTGTGTCAGCCTTATTTTAAGATTGTTTTAACTAGAAACAGAACTTGTGAAGCCTGGGACTCCATCTCGACAGAGGCTGTATACATTCATTCAAAAATGTGGCATCTCAAACAGTATGGACAGCACTGAGGACAACATGCTTTTTGATGATCTTATTAACTCAGGTAACAGAGCAGAACAAGTTCTAGCCTTGCTTTTAGTAGTGAAGTAAATGTTGAATGTGAATGTAATTGTGAAAACATCCTTTGTGATATTTTACATAGGTACCCCAGCTGAAAATACATCCCTAGAGGAGGAGATCCAAGTACCTGAGCTGGAAGACATTTATGATGACATCCCACTATCAGAGTTACAGCTACATCTCCTGTTTAACTCAGATGATGATGAAGATCAGGAGTTCTTGGGATTCTGAACCCCCTACCCCCAATGTAGTTTTTTAACAGCATATTACGTAACTTATTTCACTTATTAGCTATTTAACTGTATTTAACAGCATTTTTAAAATTATTACTTGGCTTACTTAGCTTATTTTTAACCCAAATACATTTCTTAATGATGGCATGTTCTGTGACTTTATTGATGCTAGAGAGAGCTTGATAAAAGAACACCTGACTTATATGCCGGTCTCGAGCAGAGGAAAAAATTTGCCAACTGAACAAGGGTCCCCGACTTGTACGCGGACCGACTTATACGCGATTATATACGGTAATTGTGCCAGACCGATTTTTATATTGTTTCGTCCAGGAACAGAATCTACATGTGCAAGGCATATTTTAATACTGTTTTTCACTAGGAACAAAATTTAAATGTACCAGTCTTCTTTAGTCCTGCTTTTGCCTGTTATAGCACAAACTGTTATTTAGAGCTGTTGCTGCTAAGTTGATACTGTAGTGCTGCTGCCTCTCCCTACTCATCTTTCTTCCAACTATTTCTCCTGCCCTACTCCTGGCCACTCTTGGCACTTAAGCTTCCCGGGAGCTGCCAGCTTCATTTTTTTCCTCCCTCCCTTCCCGCCTGCACAGGCCATCTGCGGCTTCTTACCCTTTGCATTCTAATCATTACTTTTCCTGGTTAACACTTAGCTGCTTCTGTCCTCCAGCCGAATATATAAACAGCTCCCCATTGTGTCTTTTGTCTGCTAAAGCACCTGTGGTGCAAACCCTCCAGGGCTCCCTGTTCTGCTGCCCTTACTCTCACCCTCCTCTCTTTCTCACCTGTTCCCCTGCCAATGTACCTGCACCCTCACCCAACCCCCAATTATCCCTGGCTCCTGTGTCCTGTTGCTAAATTATTAACTCCCTGCTTCTCTCCCTTACTTACAGCTCAAACCCTCTAGGCTCCATGCAGCGAGGCCTGGTTCCTCTTTGGCTGTCCTCTCTTTGCCCTCCTGACCACCTGCCCAGCAGCTACAGGTATGGCAACTTGGCTTGAAAGCTACAAACTTCATTGGCTCTCTAGAGTCAGCAGCTGCTCCACTATTGGTCATAGCACCTCCTCTGCCATTCCTATGGACTGCACTTCTTCAACTGGAATTTAAGTGCTCCTTCAGCTAACGAGGGCTGAATTAACTCAAATTTTAGCACCCTTTTCAAGCTAACTGGGGTCTGAATTTTAAATGAGACTGAATTTGTTCTGGGGGCAAAAAGTAAATTTTATGGGGACTGTACTGTAAATGTGTCCAAATTGTTTTTGGATAAAACTTTAAATTTTAAGTTAAATAGGGCTGAAGAGCTCAAATTAAAATAATAATAATAATATTTTTATTTATATAGCAATTCATATTTCAAAGCGCTGCACATACAAAGAATATCATGACAATTAAAAATTAAATACAAATTCAGCACTGGTTTAAAACATCCCCAGTTATAAATATCAGTCATGAAAAGCTTGCTGGAAGAGGTGCATTTTCAGGCTAGTTTGAAAGCTCTCCACGGTCCTGCACTCCCTAATCTAACGGAGTAGAGAGTTCCACAGGACGGTGCCACGAACTTAAATACCTCGGTCCCCAGATGTTTTAAACGCACTGGAAACTCTAACAACCCCTCATCAGATGAGCGGAGAGGGCAGCCAGGGCTGTAGGGAATCAGGAGCTCTTACAGGTAACTCGGTCCCAGTCCATACAGTGCTTTATAGGTCAACAGACCTATCCTGAAAGTGATCCATCACTGTATAGGCAGCCAGTGCAGAACACGCAGCACAGGAGTAATATGACTAGAACGCGATGTCCCAGTCAACAACTGAGCTGCAGCATTCTGCACCAGCTACAAGCAGTGGATATCAACCCCAGGAAACCCCAGGTAAAGGGAGTTACAGTAATCAAGGTGTGAGGTCACTAAGACATGGATCAACATGGGCAGATCATCGGACGGAACAAGGTGTTTGATTCTGGAGATGTTCCTAAGATGGTAGAAGGAAGACTTGATGACTGCCATCACCTGCGCCTGTAATATAAGACCATCATCAAGAACCACCCCCAGATCATGCACCCGTTCAGAGGCAGGTAGCTGTACACCATCCAGCCAAAGCCCAGATGGTAAACCTACCACCAGCCTCTCTATCCAGTGTCCCAGATCCACTACCAACACCTCAGTGTTCCCGGAGTTCAATTTCAACCAGCTAGTCTTCATCCAGTCATGGATCTCAGTCAAACAGATGTTAAACAACAAGACCACACTATCTTGGTCGGGTGAGAAAGACAGATAGAGCTGGGTATCATCAGCGTAACAATGAAACCTCAGCCCATGTCATCTTACAATGTCTCCGAGGTCAGCAAGTACACCACGAACAACATGGGGGACAACACCGAGCCCTGAGGATCCCACACAGCAGAGAGAATGGTTCTGAGGAAAAGATCCCAGACACCACCCTCTGAGACCTGCCAGCGAGGAAAGAATGAAACCATCTGAGAACTAGACTGGCTAGTCCACAGATAACTCTCAGGTGCTCACGTAGCACCCCGTGGTCCACAGTGTAGAACGTTAAAGGGAGATCCAGAAGTACCAAGATGGAACAGCGTTTCTGGTCCCTTGCAATCAGGAGATCATTGAGCACCCAAACCAGAGCGGTCTCAGTGCTATGTCTCTTCTGGAAGCCTGACTGAAGAGGGTTGAAGATATCATCGATAGTAAGATGGTTCTCCAGTTGTAGTGCAACCACTTTCTCAATCACCTTCCCAATGAAGGTAAGGTAAGAGATAGGTCTGTAGTTGACACAGTTGTTTGGGTCCAAAGAAGCTTTCTTAAGAAGCGGTGTCACCACCACCTCTTCAGGGAGCTGGGAATTCTCCCGAGTCTAAGGAGCACCAAACAGTCTCTGCCAGGATCGACATGATAAACTCAATACACCCCAATAAAAGGTGTGTAGGGCCCAGATCCAAACTACAGTACGTTGGCCACAACTTCTGGACAATCTGCATGACATCATCAGTTTCTGGCCGGTCAAAAGAACTCCAGGATGATCGAGAGAGTGACCAACTACCGACTGCCATCAACTCCATAGAAGACGCTAAGCAGATCTTGGCCCTGATGTCAGCCACCTTATCCGCAAAAATCGAGCAAACTCATCACACTTAGTTGTGAAAACCTCCTCAAATCTGCAGACAGGATGGGTTGCACAACCTGTCTACGGTTCGAAAGAGCTGAGCTGGTCGATTTTGAACAGCAGCAATCTCGCCGGACAGGAATTATGTGTTCTTATATGTGATTGCTGATTGATAGCAATGATAATGTTCTATCAATCTAAGGTGGTTGGCATCAAGTGACGATTTCCGCCTGCGATGTTCTAACCTTCGTCCAGCTCGTTTCATCTCCCTGAAAACTCCGTCAAACCAAGGGAGTCAAGGGCAAAGAGACAGTGATCGAACATGGACTGGGGTGATGGAATCCATAGCCCTAGTGATGGCCTTGTTATAGGCCAACACCAGATTCTCTGGATCCTCGTCTACCTGTGGAACTCCTGAAAAGTCCAACACTGCCAGAAGGCTTTCAGGGGTTACTCCCCTTAATGGGCAGTATTTGACCATTTCCACTGGGGCAGGCCTATAAGGGGGGGGTCTGGAAATTGAATATCACTGTAACCCCTAGGTGGCGCTATCTCAAGGGGCTACTACCTCTGCCTGCTGGGCTAGTAGCAGGTTAAGGGGCTTGAGTTCTGAAACTGGTACCTCCACCCAGAGGTCAGGGTTATAAGTGGTCAAGTTATCCTGGGCACAGCCCTCCGGGACACTGTAACCCCCCCTCTTTCCTTAATAGTGGCTGGAACAATACACAATAATCACTTTCACAATACCCTGATACACCACACTGTTTGCACTTACCACCAGGGCTTTCCTGTGGCTCGGCCCTGGGGACCCCCTGTAAAACAAGATTATACACAGCAAATAACAGCAGTACATTACTCTTGCACAAATTGGAACCACAGTCAGGGTAACTGCAAAAAAAAAAAGAGTTAGATCTGATTTATTTAAGGGACTTGAACAAGGGAGGGGTGTAATCAGGTTAATTTGCTTAGAGACTTTATCATTCAAACAGTTATACATGCACTTCAGGGTCCATAAACAGTCACACACTTTGGGTTCCCAGATGGAGAATGGTGGGCTAGCCAGGAATGTTGCAGCTGGTTGGGGCCCTGTGATAGAAGAAAACAACATGCACAACACACACTATTTGTAATCCGGAGCCGGAGGGCTCAGTTCGTGAAAAGAAAACAACAAGACAATCAGATGTCACACTTTAAGTTTAGGCTTTTGTTGCAGGGAGCTACCCTGATCATTACTCACGATACCCAAGACTGGACACAGGCTGGACAAAAATTGAGACAGCAGGTGGTTACTCTGGAGTACCAGGAGAAGCAGGGTCCACATGAATCGCCGAGGCATCGTTCCTGTTCAAGTGTGGAGCAAGTGGCTGATCCCCAGGCAGGTCTGTTGTCGATGGCTTTCTCTGTACAGCGGGTAGTCTGGCTGGGCCAGTGTGGCAAGGCCCCAGCCAAATGGAGACAAATTCGGATATAGTTCATTTTGGGCTGGATACAGCTCCCAGCAAGCAGAACACAGTTCACACAGTGGGAACCAAATCATGACCCACTTTCAATACACAGCACATTTACATGTAAGGTAATTCTACTGTACCAGGCAAACCGCTCTCCGGTCACGATTGCAAAGTCTCTGCACAAACCGGGGATTCAAAAGCAGCTGGAAATCCTGACAGGCTGATTGCATTCAGCAAAATCTTCAGTCTTCTTCAGGTATGAGCCTGGTAGAAAATCAGCAGCTTACTTCATTCTCACAAACTTGGATTTAGTCCGAAATAATTCTCTTTTCTCCCTCTCGGGGCAGCAGGCAGACATGCAGGCCAAAACTTAGCCCTTTCACAGTTCTCCCATGCGAATCCACTCAGGGTTGCTGCTCAAAAAACACTTGCGCTCATCTCATTTCACTTCCCAGCTCAGAAGTAACTGAAAATTGCAAGCAGTCTGGGATTTTCTCAAGATCCAAAAGACTTGGTTGGCTGATCTGTCTGTCAGTCACAACAAGAGCTCCCCTTCAGTTGCAAAAGGTGCCAAAACCAAAACTACATTCCTACAGATTTTGACTCCAGACAACTCCTGTAGTCCGCTCCATTTTAGGTCCCATCAGACTGATTGGTCCAATTCAGCAGTCCAGGACCAAGTTAGTGGAGACAAACAAAACAGTCATTGCTGCAAAGAAGGCAGGTTAGACAAATTACATTATCATTATCACTCTAAATGATTTTCAACAAATAGTTACATCTTTCAACAGAGTTCCCTCTCAGATTACTTATGACTGCAGTCCAGGCAGCTCTTAAAGGAACAGTACACAGAGGCTATACAGGCACTCTCTGGCAATCACATTTAAACTGCTAAAACGCAGGACACCAACCTGGCAGTGAGCATTTAGGCAAGCTCAAGGAAGACTTTTCAGGAACCCCCATTTGTAGGGGGGTTACACCCTTCCCTGCATGGAGAAAGCTTGGTGTCCGTGTCAAGTCTGTACCATCTTGCATCAGTTAACATAAACTTATTACTTTACTATACATTTTTACTACACTTTATAATACTATATCCATTTTGACAATACATTAGGCATATTTCACACAAGTCAGTTAACATTACTATACTAAATCAGGTAATAACTTGTACATTAAACAGAGTTAGAGGGGGCCCTACCCTATCAGCTGACTTGGGGCTGGATGGGGCAGGGGCACCATGATGAGAGGGCAGAACAAGTAACCTGGAATAGGCCATCAAGCTCAATTTGGGCAGTGAGCTCAGTGAAACATAAACACCTTTGTGAACCACGTGGAGATGCAAGTCCACAAGCCTCCCCGGAGAATCATAGCTGAAACGCAATACTGGCTTGACAGTTCGGCCAGTCTTTCTGGGGGGAATAACCACAGTCTCTGTACTTTCAGCAACAGCCTTGGGGCTTTCATCACCTGTGAGGGTGCCTCTGCCTGGAAAATGTCCAAACTTGGAGCACTGTCAGCTCCTTGCTCTGTAGGCTCTGTTTCTACAACACTTTGCCCATTTTGAAGGGGCCCTGGTACTGAAGGGGGGCTATCAGCACCCCCATAGTGTTCCTCAAGTTTTGGCATATCATCAGAAAGACTCATTCCATCAGCCCCTCCCTCAGGCAAATCATACAGTTCCACAATACACATAGACTCTGCATTCTCAGACATGATACTTTACACTTCACTTTTAGGGAGCATTGGCTCCAAGGACAAAGCTGGGGGGTAAGGCAGTCCAGAAGGCCCAGCTTCATCCCCACAATTAGTCATGGGATTACCCTGAAACAGCTGGCTCAGTTCATAAGAGGGGTAATAGGCATAGTCGCACTCACTTTTGTCAGAAGTGGACTGACAGTCACTATCATTCTGGGCCTGCTGCAGAGGAAACCTTAAATCTGTGACCACTGGGGTAGGTTGGCTCTGTCTCTTTCTTGCAGCAGCATGAGTCACCGGCCCAGGGGGCTCAATTTCTGGAGGTTCAGTCTCAATCATGACTTGGCTGATAGGTAGCAAGTGGTTACAGTGCATGGTCTTGACAGCTTTGAGTTGTTCTCTGGCGCACCTTGTACACAGGTAAATCATACAGCTTTCCAACTACTACATGGGGAAGATGGTACCACCTATCAGCAATTTTGTGTTTACCGTGCAGTTCCAAATTGCATACCAACACACGGTCTCCAGGTCGAAGCTCTTGAGCCTTTACTTTTTATCATGCCTCTCTTTGTTGACTAGATTTCTCTTGGTGGCCATTGTCTGGGCCAGTAGATGAGCATGGTTCAATTAAGCTTTCAGTTTTTGTACATATTGCAGGTGGCTTTCGGCTAGGGACCCCATCTGGAGAGACCCCAAAACAGACATCAACAGGCAGCCGGGCCTCTTCTCCGAACATGAGGCAGTAGGGAGAGAACCTTGTAGCATCATTTTTTGGGCAATTGTATGCATGTACCAAGGTGCTAATCTGCTGGCTCCATTTATGCATGTCTTTTGGGTGGAGGTGCCCAGCATGTCTAGAAGGGTGCTGTTAAAATGTTCTAGTTAAGGGTCTCCCTGCAGGTGATGGGGGTGGTTCTTGACTTTCGCACCCCCCATAGAGAGAGCATTTCTTTGATTAGTCGACTCTCAAACTCTCTGCCCTGGTCAGAGTGGATCCGCTGGGGGGGCACCATAGTGGAAGAAGAAATTTTCTACTAGCTCCTTGACCACAGTAGATGCCTTTTGATCTTTGGTGGGAAAAACTTGCGCATACCGTGTGAAATTATCTATAACCACTAACACATTGCCAATGTTCCACTGATAGGGTTCTAAACACAAGAAGTCTATGCAGACTAGTTCCTTGGGGGGCTGTAGTATTGATACATCAAGGGGCTGCCTCTGAGGCAGGGCTTTTCTTTGCACGCAAGCGACTACAAGTCTTTATATGGTACTCAACATCGGCCCCCATTTTGGGCCAGTTGATATGAGATCATACCAGGTCAAGGGTTCTGTCAATACCGAGGTGCCCCATGTGATTGTGGAGGGACCTCAGTACCAAATCTTTAAAGGCCATGGGTAGGACCAATTGTTGCCTGTCTACTTTGCCACTATGATCTACTGTCTCTCTATACAACAACTGATTGAGCAACTTCAATCTGGGGCCTTCTTTAAACAATAAATCAGTTTGCAAGTCAGTGAAACGTAACCTAGACACATCTTTCCCCACACGCAGGGCATTAAGTGCTGGCTGAATCATAGAATCTTGGGATTGAGCCCACTGAATGCTGTCATTGTCAAATTGAGGTAGTGCATTAATATCTAGAGCAGAGAAGTGGCAATAAGCAGCTGGTATGCAGGTGTCAGAAGGGCCCAAGCAATCTACTAAACAGTCCACTGTGTCTGCAGACATTTATTCATCTCTATCAAACTTTTGGCACAATGCTTGAATGTCAGGTTCAGACAGCCTGACCCAATCACTCTTGGAAGTGAGCCTCCATGATAGGGTGTCAGCATCAATATGGTTTAGGCCTGGTCTATATTCGACAGCATAATCATAGGTTGATAATGCAGAAAGCCATCGGTGCCCAGTGGTGTCTAACTTAGCTGAAGTCTGTACACAGGTGAATGGGTTATTGTCTGTCTTCACCAATATCTTTGCCCCATAGAGGTATTAATGAAACTGGCCAATGATGGCCCATTTTAGCTCAAGGAACTCCAACTTATGCACAGGGTAGTTTTATTTGGATGGGGCCAAGCTCCTACTGGTGAAAGCTACTGGTCTCAAGCCATCTTCATGGACTTGATACAGCACCTCTCCTAGATCCTGTAGATTAGCATCCGTATGCAGCACATAGGGTTTGGTGGGATCAATATAGGTGAGGATGGGGGTGTGGGTGAGCTAGTATATGATCTCATGGAAGGCTGCTTCACAGTCGGGCATCCAGCGGGGCCCAAAGAGTTCATCTGGGTGGAAGCATGCTTTTTCTGGTTCTTTAGCGGCCTCTTTTTCATATTTATGATTGGTAGGAGGGTAACCCTGGGTAAGGTTCAAGTGTGGGCGAATCACCTTGGAATAGTCTTTTATGAACCTGTGGTAGTAGCCACAGAACCCCAGAAAACATTGTAGTTCTTTCAGATTATGGAGCTGGGGCCAAGTAGTCAGTGCTTCAACCTTACTGGGATCAGTCTTAATCCCTTTTGTAGATACTATGTGCCCCACATACTTTACAGAGGTTTGGAAAAACTGGCACTTGTCAATGGACAGCTTGAGGCTGAAGTCTTCCAGTCGGTCTAGGACTTTAAACAGTCAGTTCTCATGCTTCTCTAAGATACTCCCAAACACAATGACATCGTTCAAGTACACCAGGCATTCCAGCAAATTCATACCTCCTACTGCACATTCTATCAGTCGCTGAAAGGTGTCCGGGGCGCCCGATATTCCCGTGGCATCCTCAGAAACTCATAGAACTCCAATGGATAGATAAAGGCTGTTTTCTCATGGTCTTCTGGGGCCATCGGGATCTGGTAGTAACCGCTGCGAAGATCCAACACCAAGAACCATTTGCTCCCATTCATGCAGTCAAGGGCATCTTGTATACGAGGCATAGTGTATTGGTCTAGGATGGTCAGCTGGTTCAGGGTTCGATAATCAACGCGTGCTCACAGACTCATTCTTCTTATGCACAATCACAATGGAGGAGGTGTATGGGCTCCTGGATTCTTGTATCATGCCAGCAGTGAGCATTTCCTGCAGGTGTCTTCACATCATCTATGTCTGCTGTGGCTAGATGTCAGGACCTCTTGAAATGGCCATTCATTGTGCAGGCGTATGTGATGCTCCACACCCTGGACACATCCCACATCCCATTCCTTCAATGAAAACACTTGGTCTCTCTTGGCAAGTTTCTTGCTAATTCTAGCCTTCCATTCAGCTGGCAACTGGCTGTCACCAAAGTCAAACAAGTCTGGGGTCACTCTCTCCTTCTCACCAGGGTGCTTGTTGCTGGGCAATACTGCAGTGTCTGTGCAGTGTACAACAGCTAGGGTACACCCTGTGTTCACCCAGATCTCCCGATCTGACACATTGTGAATCTGGACCATCACTCATTGTGCATAGGTATGGGAACAAGCAGGCAAGATGCTGAGCTTGACCAATAATCCTTCTGGCAATTTTCCATCGCCTGGTTCATCCAACATCAATATTTTGTTCTTGACATCTTTCTGGAGGTGGACCTCCCCTTGAATGGTACGCTGGGCGTTAGGGGCCAGTACCATTGAATCCGGATCCTTGTTCCACATGATCCCCACTGGTTTATCCTGGTCTACTTCCTCAGGTTTCTGTTGCAAATCATAGGCCCTCTTGATCAGAGCCAGAATTCTCAGGGCCCTCCTAGTCCGTTGCCCTGGTTTCTCATGACAGAGTTGCACCAGTCTCCCAAACATATGGGCATTTGTTCCAATTAACAGGGGAACCCCATCATACAGTCCGGTTGGGGGACACACTAGGGCCAGTGTCTCTACTTGCTCCTCTACACCAGTGACAGTTGCAGGAAAAGACAACCAGAGGTGGGCATATCCTAGATATGGATAAGACTTGTCGCCAGCCACCACACTTGTAGGCCTTCCAGAGATTGTAAGGGCACATCAGATAAGTGTTTGTCATACCAGTCCTGAAACACAATGGTCACTTGTGACCCACTGTCAAGCACAGCCCAAGTAGGAATACCATTCTCAGCCACATTAGACTCCATTGAAGGGCCCACTATCTTGGACCAGTCTGGAGAGACAACAGCAGGGTTCTGGACAGACGATTTAGCCACAGAGGGGTTTGAGTTAGGATGGCTGAAGCTTATACTGCGGTCATTTCATTCACCCCTTGACCACTGACTTATTTTCCGAAGCTCTCCTTGAAGCTGGTTCACCACTTTCTCTAAGTCCTTCTGAGACTGGCATTCCCTCTTCATATGGCCATCCTTGCTGCAATTGTGACAAATGACACACTCTCGGGGCATCCTTGGGGAAAACATAGCAGGGGATGCTGGAGCATTGACGGGAGATTGTGATCTGACTTCTGCAGGTAGTGCACCATGTCTTAATAGTTCCTTTAGGGTGCCAGTCAGTTCCTTGAGTTCAGTTGAGAAGCCATCCTCAGTAGAGGATGCCTGAGGGTGCACCCCCACCCCCATAACAGACATGTTCTGACAGGGACCAGGGTCTCTGTCAGCAGAGGATACTTCAGCGAACGCACCCAGTGGTGCTTTTCTGACTTTCTTCATCAACTCCTCCTCCCCCCAACCATTTAGCCCATGGTGGGACACTCTTAGTGGTCTCCATTTTGGAAGTGCCTTCTGGTGCCATGACCACTTGTGCTGCAGTCACCCCATAATTACAATCTCCCTCTTCATCTTCTAACTCCCAGAGTTCTTTTATCAAGTCACAGTAGTCAGGTGGGTTACTGCACCTATCCTGGAGCCTTAACTGGATGATCTACAGTTTAGAATGCTTGGCATGTTGCAGTATGTGTCCCAGTCTCACACGGTTCAAATCACTAGCCGCTACCCCACCTTTCCAGTAAGTTTTCTACAGAGCTCATTCTAGGTGAGTAACAACGCAGACAAACTTCTTCCTTCCATTGCTTAGTACCTTGGAATTTCCACATCAAAGTGTCCCCACTCAGTGCTCCCAAAATTGCTTTCAAGTGCAGATAGATACTTATGAGCAGATGCATCAGGGTTCTGTGACCTCAAAAATTTAATGGCTTCAAGGGCAGGGACCCTCAATCTTTCTATGATTCTTTTCCACTTCTTAGCCTCTGCACACTACCACTCATGTACCAAGAAGGCAACATAGTCTACCAGATCTCCCAGTCATCCTCCCCCGGGGAGTGGGGAGGGTGCCAGAGAAGATCCCCAGCCTTTGGTAGGAATTGTGACTGATGAGAGGCACAGATAACGGGTCCAGCATTGGCACGGGCACAGAAGGTGGGGCAGTAACAGGTGCTGTTGTGGGAGGGGGTGTTGGGGAAGGAACATCCCCAGGTGGCAGAAATAGTTTCTTACAGTCCTCTATAGTTTTCCCTTCCTCCAGCAACAACTTAGCAAATTTCTCCTCAAAAGTCTCATATAATAGTGGGAGCTCATCCTCCCCAGGGTCTTTACTGTCTTTTGTTATCACCCTTCAGGCTGCTGGAACCCCTCCTGGGGCAATAGTCTGTGGCACTTTAGAGCTGTCCACAAGGTCACTACACTCTACTAAGGCTATGACAGTTTGGGCAATCAAATCAGCCTGCCGACCCACCACCACAGGGTTTTTTAAAGATTCATCTTTAAAGAGTACTCCCTCTACAGTGTTTTTACTGGTACCCAGAGGAATATCCAGTACAAGTATAGCATTTTGGGTGTTGATCTCCTGCCCAGTACACCACCCCACCAACTGGTGTACAGCCATTTCTTTTTTTTTTTTCTTTACTTTCTTTCTTTATCCCTCCTTTCTACCTCCGGAGCCCCCTCCTTCCATCCGCTCATGTCTCCCTTGCCTACCTTAGGAATCTGCCCCTAGAGTACCCATCCTGCTCTCCTTGCACAGTGGGGTCTGTCCTGTAGGTGGTCCGGGTGGACTTAGGGCGGCCTTCATCTAGGGCTGCCGGAGGGGAATTTCTGATTTTTTCTCCCCTTACGTCCCTACCCCGGGACGTCGAGGCGCTGGGACGTACATCCCGGTGATGGCGTGCTGATGCATGCCAGAGCCCTCATGCATCAGCGTCCCCCCTCCCCGACTCTGTTAGACAGAGCTGCCTCCATCCCTCTATTGTCACTGCTTCCACCGGCTATGGGGTGATATAGAACCGCAGGCGTTCTTGGTTCCACCCCTGAGGAGAAAGCATCCATTGGGACGCTTTCGATCTCTCTCTCCCTGCTAACCCCGGCCACCTGAGTCCGTTCCCGGACCCGGGTTGCTGGCGCAGCATGAGGTGTGGTGTCTAGTGCCTCAGCCCTCAGTGCCACCCTGGCCGCAGTGTACAGTCATTTCTACTGGGGTAGCCATTAATCTTTAACAATAATTCATCATTTTTGGCCACTAGAAGGCACAAAATCCCAGCCCAATATGTAAACCCAGGTGGTGCTATCCCCAGGGGCTACTACCCCTGCCTGCTGGGCTAGTAGCAGGTTAAGGGGCTTGAGCTCTGAAACGGGTGCCTCCACCTGGAGATCAGGGTTGGTAGTGGTCAAGCTAACCAGGGCTCAGCCCTCCAGGACACTGTAACCCCTCTCTTTCCTTACTAGTGGCTAGAACAATACACAATAATCACTTTCACAAAACCCCTGATACACCACACTGTTTGCTCTTACCACCAGGGCTTTCCTCTGGCTTGGCCCTGGGGACCCCCTGTAAAACAAGGTTATACACAACAAATAACAGCAGTACAGTACTCTTGCACAAACTGGAACCACAGTCAGGGTAACTGCAAAAAAAAAAGAGTTAGATCTGATTTATTTAAGGGACTTGAACAAGGGAGGGGTGTAATCAGGTTAATTTGCTCACACTATTTGTAATCCGGAGCCGGAGGGCTCGGTTCGTGAAAAGAAAACAAGACAATCAGATGACACACTTTGAGATTAGGCTGTTGTTGCAGGGAGCTATCCTGATGATTACTCACGATACCCAAGACTGGACACAGACTGGATGAAAATCGAGACAGCAGGTGGTTGCTCTGGAGTACCAGGAGAAGCAGGGCCCACACAAATCACTGAGGCATCATTCCTGTTCAAGCGTGGAGCAGGGGGCTGATCCCCAGGCATGTCTCTTGTCAATGGCTTTCTCTGTGCAGCGGGTAGTCTGGCTGGGCCAGTGTGGCAAGGCCCCAGCCAAATGGAGACAAATTCGGATACAGTCCATTTGGGGCTGGATACAGCTCTCAGCAAGCAGAACACAGTTCACACAGTGGGGAACCAAATCATGACCCACTTTCAATACACAGCATATTTACATGTAAAGAAATTTTACTGTACCAGGCAAACCACTCTCCGGTCATAATCGCAAAGTCTCTGCACAAACTGGGGATTCAAAAGCAGCTGGAAATCCTGACAGGCCGATCGCATTCAGATAAATCTTCAGTCTTCTTCAGGTTTGAGCCTGGTAGAAAATCAGTGGCTTACTTTGTTCTCACAAACTTGAATTTAGTCCAAAATAATTCTCTTTCTCCTCCTCAGGGGCAGCAGGCAGACATGCAGACCAAAACTTAGCCCTTTCACAGTTCTCCCATGCAAATCCACTCAGGATCGCTGCTCAAAAAACACTTGAGCTCTTCTCATTTCACTTCCCAGCTCAAAACTAACTGAAAATTGCAAACAGTCTGGGATTTCCCCAAGAGCCAAAAGATTTGGTTGGCTGATCTGTCTGTCAGTCACAAGAGCTCCTCCTTCAGTTGCAAAAAGGCACCAAAAACACAAAACTACAATTCCTACAGATTTTGATTCCAGACAGCGCCTGTAGTCCGGCTCCATTTTAGGTCCTACCAGACTGATTGGTCTAATTCAGCAGTCCAGGACCAAGATAGTGGAGACAAACAAAACAGTCCTTGCTGCAAAGAAGGCAGGTTAGATAAACTACATTATCATTATCACTCTAAATGATTTTCAACAAATGGTTACATCTTTCAACAGAGCTCCCTCTCAGATTACTTATGACTGCAGTCCAGGCAGCTCTTAAAGAGACAGTACACAGAGGCTATACAGGCACTCTCTGGCAATCACATTTAAACTGCTAAAACTCAGGACACCAACCTGGCAGTGAATATTTAGGCAAACTCAAGGAAGACTTTTTGGGAACCCCCATTTGTAGGGGGGTTACATCACTGTGTAGTGGTTGGACCATACAACTGGTTCCACCACCAAGTTGGAGGCTTCGATCCCCAGGAGGAAAACCAGATCAAGAGAGGACCTTGCTTATGCGTAGCAGAGGTAACTACCTGTGTGAACCCCATGAATACGTAAGTTGAGGAAATCTTGATCAAACTGCGAGAGTTCATCATCGACCCAGGCACTGAAGTCACCAAGGACCATCAGCCTGGGTGACTCCAATGTCATGTCGACGACGAAGGCCGCGATTTCCTGCAGGAACAATTTCTCATCCCCGGGTGGACGGTAGATGAGAATGATCCTACAGCCCACACCTGCTACTGCAGTAAACTCAAATGATCTGGCCCCCTTCCCTGGTACAACAGTAAGATCCAATCTCGATCTAAAACAGATAGCCACCCCCCCACCCCTGCAGTCTGATCTCGAGTGGTGTATCACCAAAAAACCAGCTGGAACAGCTGCCTCCAAAATGGGGCCTGCGCTGTCATCGAGCCAGGTCTCATGGCAGGAGATAATATCATGGTCTTCCTACTCAGCAGCAGCACTGATCATGGTCATAGTGTTTGCTGTGGCAATTCAGTGGCCAAATCTTCCTCCTCCTCAGTCCTCTCATGACAACAGCAGCACTAGCAAAAGGGTACAGTGATTCAGGAGCATGGGAAAAGATGTGCCAGCCATCCACTCCTTGGGAGATGCAGCAGAGGGGCAGAAATTAGAAGGGCTAGTTACATAGATGTAAGAGGAAGGAGCCACAGGACAAGACACTATGAGCCTGAGAGAAAGGTCACAGTATGACAGTCTGTTTGGCACAGGAGGATTTGAGAGGACAGCTTGCTGAGCTTGAGATAAGAGAGACAGTTTGAATTCCAAGACTCAGGGACTACTATGGGTTGGGAAACAAGGACCACCAGATCAGACCAGTGCAGGGAGGACAGTTTTGCAAACTGACTGAACAGTTCACTGCAGTAGCATTTAGCCATGAGGGTTGTGCTGCAATAATAAGGCAAAACAAAGGATGCTAGCAGGAAGCTGCTGCATGAGAAGTGGAATCATTAGGAGCAGGCTGTTAATACCAAACACCTGGCTTGCTGTGAACTTCAAAACTGAGGGGAAAATTTATGCAAAGGAAGGGAGCCAGCAGCTTTGTGAATGAAGTGGTTGGCTCTTTTCAACTTTGAGAAATTTATACCCCCAAAACAGAAAAATACATCACAATCAGCCTCACTAATTATTCAGCTGTCCCTAACAAGCACATTGCAGCCTAAACTGCACTAGACTTGACAGAGACACACCTTTGAAATGGCCTTACTGTTACTAGATGTTAGCTTCATGCTGCACGCAAGCAAACATAAACAAACTCTAGTCAGAGCCAACACACTCTGCTATAATGCTTTAAAGGGACACTGTCCACTGTTGCCTGACTTTTGTCCCTCATATTAAACAAGAAAGTGTAGAGAGTAGAGTGTGCAACAAAACATAAACAGCAGACCAACATTTTGTTCTATATTGACTCTGTAGGGCTGGAAAAGGTCCGAGAGCTTGGTGGGACACTGCACATAAACTATTACCTTATTGTTCTTTTTTTTTTATCTCTACAGGTAGATGAGCAGTGAGAGTAAGCAGAGTCTGGGGCACAGGGAAAGGAAAGGAAAGGAAAGGAAAGGAAAGGAAAGGAAAGGAAAGGAAAGGAAAGGAAAGGAAAGGAAAGGAAAGGAAAGGAAAGGAAAGGAAAGGAGCAAACCTGTGATACATTAACAAGGCAGGACTGTAGAAGGGAAAGCGGATCAGGGACTCAGTAATAATATTTTCCTCCTGCAGATCAAGGTTTTCCTGTGTACTAACGAGGCTTTTCTGTTTTACTTGGAGGTACCGGAGGAACTGGGCTTTCATTGGCAGGTACACAGAGGAACTAAAGAGGATTTAACTAACTTCTGGAGACCGGGTTCACCAATAACTAAAAAGCTTTTATTTACAGGCTACACAGGAGGAACAAGACTTAATTTTATATGTACCAGAGGACCAAAAGAGGGGTTTGCTAGTAGCAGTGTTTTGCTGTCTAATTTAGCATTTTAGCTGATTGTTTTCTCTGGTGCAGTGAGGGCTTGGCCTGCTTACCCTCCCATCCCACCCACCCCAAGCTAGTCTGCCTTTATAGTTCAGAACAAAAACAAAACAACTCAAGCTGCTATTAGGAGTGTGCAAGGTACAACAAGGGTCCAATCAGAAAAAACAAACCAGCACAACACCAAGCTGTGGAGGTAAGGCTTTAATTCAATATAAGATATAAAAAGGCAACATACCCATAGGGGAAGGCTCCACAACACAGGACGCAGTAAGGACCCCGACCAGTTTCGCAACTAATGCATCATCAGGAGGATGGTACCTTACTGCAGACAATATCTGTTAAATAGTAGTCCCTTAAAGGGAAAATGCCACATCAAATATACACGCTTAAGAACAGTATTTAAAGTTCATAATTCAAAGTGCATATGTAATTATTAATGTGCAAAAAACTACCATTAAAAACAAAAATAATATTATTCCATAGTTCTATAAATTAGACAGGAGAGTAATGTTAACATCTAAATTATCTACTAGTCCCTACTAGGATATTTCAAAAAGGATACTGAAATAGAAAGCAATACAGTGTCACAGCAATTCATATCATGCAGTGTTCCCTCTATATTTTTTCAGATGAAGGGCTGTAAATACTAGCTCCATACAAATCTGAAAAGGAAAAAAATGCAAAAGAAATGTGTGATTAAAGAGTCAGCAAAGTACTAAGGAGAGTAATAAATACAATGAAATCTTAAAAGACAGACAAAGAGCAGGTATTCTAGGGTAATAATTTCATAATTAATGCTTTTTTTTCCTATTGAAAAGAGTGTATTAAATACCATAACACCTGAGTAGGTGTTACAGCATCTACGTGCTCTTTTCAATTGGAAAATGCTTGAGACGCAATGCAGCTCGAGACTGTCACAAACAGTGTCCCTCAGAATTCAGTCAGCCAAACACTCACCTCCTGATCCGCTGTGAAAGGACAAGATATTTTCGCCTCACTACCTGAAAAAAATAAAACGAAGCTTTCTTGCAACTTTTTTTATCACCGTTTCCTCCCTCTGCAGGTTACTAGACTCCACTGCTAAGCAACACCTAGCAACACCCATAGCAACCTAAAAAAAAAGCAACCGGGAGATTGAATCAGACTTTTTTTGTTTCTCCTTTTTGTTAAAGTTAGTTAAATTCCGCTGTAACACTCTTACAAACTCCACATTTTACCAAATAAACAAAATCCATGAGACAAGGCAAAACTGTGTGTTTCATTCATTTTCAAACCTCTCAATGGAAAAAAAACGGAACCCCTTCAATTATATAAAATAAAATATGGGGTGCAGTGTGTTTCAATTTAACACACCGAGTTGTTGGATGGCCAGCATAAACCCTCGAGGGCTTATGCCCGAGTTCAACAACTCAGGTGTGTGTTAAATTTCGTGAACACACTGCACCCCATACTTTATCCTATATTTAATCCATGATAGTAATTCTATTTTATCATTTAGACCAGGTGGTCTCAGGGCTCCTAATTTAAATATCCAAAATGACTCTCTTTCTTTTAGTTTGTAATCTAGATCACCACCTCTAGGTCCTAATGTGACCTTTTCAATGCCACAGAACTTAAAAGAGTGGCCTTTAGTGCCAGCAACACTGCAATGACTGGCTAGAGCATTATCACAATCATTTGCCACAATACATCTCAGATGCTCACTTATTCTGATTTTAAAATGTCGAGTTGTTTTCCCCACATAAAATGCTGCACATTCACAAATTGCCAGGTATACCACATTTACCATGTTACAATTAAAAAAGCCATTCACTTTATAATCCCTGTTACAACTGCAACTAGTGAATGTGTCAGTTCTCAGAACTGATGGGCAGAATTTATATCTGCCACACACAAAGTTACCATCTGGAAGTGGTGGCAACCAGTTGCCCTCACATATACCTGTTACAGGTAAGTCCACTTGTTGATAACGATGGGCAAGTTTGTCTCTTAAATTGGGACTGCGCTTATACACCATTCTAGGTTTTACTTCAACCACTTTCTTCAACAATGGCTCATTCTAAGCCGGCCCATCAGCGCTGTGGTTGATTTCCACTCATGGCTGGCGACCTGGGTTCGAACAGATCTGGGTTGTCGGAGGGCTGGCTGGGGGGAATAGGATCGATGAGGCTCTCCTATTTTGGGAGGAGGGCGGTAAGCCTCGCTGCATTGGAGACCCTGGTGAAGACTGAAGGTTCCACGCAAGCCGGGCGCCAACGGGGAGGATGGAGGCGGGCGGACGCTGGCATCATTGCACATCCCCGCCTCCTCTGGGGAGAAAAATGGTGGAAAAGATGGAGGGCAGGACCACCGATTAATGAAGCCCTCCCTGAGAGTCTAACATAGCCGGCCGCTGCAGGACCCCGACTCAGGTTACAGCCCGGGCCACGGTGGCCCATGGCCCCACCTCCCTCCGGGGCAAGCCGGGGTGACCGAGGGTCCTCAGCAGCAATCGACGGCGGTACAGGTCTCCGGGGCCGTGACCAGGGTGGATGGCTTCGTGGTCCTGCCAGGAGAAAGAGGAAAATTAAAAAAAAAAACAATGGTTCATTCTCCAAAATATTCCAGTTATCTAAGATAACCTTTTCCACTTTTTCTTGCATGTCTAGAATATTGTGTCACAAAATTAATTCTAGGTATATCCTTATTTTTAGTTTTACTGTCAAAGGGCCTTTTATCAGTGTCTAATGATTCTTCATATGCTTTCCTAATTATAGCCTCTCTTTATAAATCTTTCACACAAGTCTGAAGCCTGGGTAATAAAATCAGCATCCTCACTACAATTTCTCCTAAGCTGCAACATCTGGAGCACCTTTGCTGCAGCCACATCCAAGAGCAGGGCCATACTTGATGCCCTAAATGGGACATGCCTCAGACAGCTAGTTTTGGAACCCACTCGGGAGGGAGCAATCTTAAACTTGGTACTCTCAAATGGGGACGGAGAGAAGATCTCTGATCCTGAAGTGGGTAGCTATCTGGGAACAAGTGACCACCAAACAGTGTGGTTCATGATAAACTTAGCTATAGAGTCAAGCCATACAAAAGTGAAGTTACTGGACCAGGAGGGCTGATTTTGTCCAAATGGGCGAGTGCCTCAGAAAAGCACTAGCAAACAGGTAAGAAGGTGGGGTGGAGCAACAATGGGGAAACATCTAAACCACCATCACAGAGGCAACAAGCCTTTGTGTGAAGCAAATAAATCAAAATGAAAGAAAAAAACACTATGGTTCTCAAAAGAAGTGGCGAGGAAGGTTAGGGAGAAAAAGATAGCATTCAGGAAGTATAAGGAAACACAGAAGGAGCAGGACAGAGAACTGTACCAGTTTAAGAAGAAGAAAGCGGGGAAGGCATTCAGAATAGCAAAGGCCCAAACCAAGGAAAAGATAGCCAACTTGGTTAAGAAGGAGGATAAAATCTTTTATAGGTACATTAGGGAGCAAAGAAAGACTAAGGCTGAATAAAGAGGAAGGTGGTTGGGCAGAGAAAAACAGTGAAAAAGCAGGGATATTGAATGAATACTTCTGCTCAGTGTTCACAGTGGAAAAGCGGGGGGATACCTAATCCAATAAATAGAAGCACTCTGGATAGGTGGGTTGATATTAGTAATTTCACAGAAGAAAGGGTTCTGAAAGACCTCTTAAAACTGAAGCTGGATAAAGCATGGGGCCTGATGGGATTTACCCCATAATTCTAAGAGAACTAAGGGAAGAACTAGTAACAGATTGTACTGAGAATTTCAAACTCTAGTTGCCTTCTTTCAAGTAGGAAACAAACCCCATCAATTCTTCCTGGGTTCCTCACCACATCATAAAGATGTCATTTATAAAACAACGCCAAATGTCAATCTTATCCAAATAAAGATTGACCTGGCCATCATAGACATGTTCCTTTTCCCACTTACCCAGATAAAGGTTAGCATAATTGGGGCAAAAGTAGCCCCCATAGCAGTACCCTGAATCTGTAGATAGGATGTGTCCTGAAAAATAAAATAGTTTTTAGTCAGCACTTGTTCAGAACATTCTAAAATAAATTAATTTTTGCCAGTATCTGCCATAGTATCCCTCTCAAACCAGTACCTTAATGCTTCTAACCCCTCATCATGAGGGATATTGGTATAAAGGGAACTAACATCCATAGAAACCAATGCCAGTCTGGTTCTGATTGCATATCCTCCAGGACCCCCAGTATGTGCATTGTATCCGTTATATAAGAGGGAAGTCTGGTGACATAATCCTTGATTTAAAAAGTCCACATATTTTAACAAGAGCTCAACCAGTGAGTTGATGCCAGCCACTACTGGCCTTCCTGGAGGGTTCTGCATATCCTTATTAATTTTTGGCAGATTATAGATACTAGCCCTAACAGGGTGAGTCACAGTAAGATATAACAATTAATTTGTACTGATGACGCATTAGTTGTGAAACCGGTCGGGGTCCTTACTGCGTCCTGTGTTGTGGAGCCTGCCCCTATGAGTATGTTGCCTTTTATATCTTATATTGAAGTAAAGCCTTCTCTCCAGAGCTTGGTGTTGTGCTGGTTTGTTTTCTCCTCTTTTATAGGCAGACGTCACATGATACCACATACATCTTCCTGCTAGGGTAGGGCCACGCAAGAGTGTGGTTGCACCATATAGCTAGCAACAGTCAAGTTACAGACTGCAATCCTGCATAGTGGCAGATGCAAAGGAGGGGAAACTAAATCAACAGGAAAAAAGTAATTGGGGGGAAAAAAGAAAAGGGGAAAAAAAGGCAGAACTGGCAGCTGAACAGGTGGCCAAAATAGTCAGGGGAATAGGGAGTGTAGGAGATAGGCACATAGGACAAGGGGCAGAAGTAGTTAGGACAGCCAGGAAAGATGCAGGGAGTGCTGCAGTGTAGTAGGTGTGGGGCAGCAGTATATAGGAGGACATTCTGAATCATGCAGTGCTGTCCCATCTGCAGGAACCTCTCTGGGTTGAGGGAGGAGATCACCTGTCTCTGAGCCGAGTTTGCCAGAATTCAGGGGAATTCCATCCACGCCCAGAAGCCACTCAGTCCACAAACCAAACTTCAAAGGATGCCCCGTGGGAGGAATCGATGAACCACAGTGGGCTCAGAGAGGGTGCGGGAGGTGGGTCTGAAGCACATCCTCCAGCTGGTCCAGCTAATGATCTCTTATGCTGTCTTGGAGGAGTGGGAAATCCCCACAAGGGCACCCAAGACTGAGACCAAGGAGTATGGGCAGGTCGTCTGTGATGGAGTCCCAGGAAAGGAGGGTAGAAGACCCCAGAGGAAGACGAAGCTACTCCTGGTGGGGGACTCAGCTGTCTGGGGAGTGGAGTTAGGGGCACCTAGAAAGGAGGAGAGGGAGGTCAAGTGCCTTCCAGGAAGCACTGAATGGAGGGATGGGAAGCAGATCCATAGGTTTGCAATGGCAATAGTAAGGATGGAGGAACTGGATGTCATTGTCCACCTGGGAACAAATGACCTGGCAGGGGACAAGGTGGAGAAAGCCAGAATCCAGGAGGATTTCAGGAAGCTGGGGGAGCCTAATGTAGATAGCACACTCCGTCTCCTTCTTGGAGGTACTACCTGTCCACGGCAAGGAGGAGGCTAGGTCACTCAGCATCAAGAAATGCTTCCTGGTTGAAGAAATGGTGTGGAAAGGAAGGTTTTAGCTTCATGGGGACTGGGGCACCACCTGGAAGGATACGAGCCTGTATAAGGATGATGGCCTGCATCCATCCGGAAGGGACCTTAGTCTTTAGTGAGAAGTTTGGATGCTTCAGCAGCAAGCTTTTAAACTGGACGGGGGGGAAGGAACCAGGAAGGTCAGGAGGTTTAGTATTCCCCACACCATGAGGATATGCTCTACATGAGTACCCAAGGAATAGATGGGCTGACAGAAGGCAGAATTCAACATAAGAGCAGAAGACAGGAAGAACTGAGGAAAAAGAATGTACAGCAAGGGGGGATGCTTATGAAATGAAACAGGGGAGGGAAGTCACATCCTGAAGAGCCACGTGTGCCAATGCCCAGAGCCTTAGTAACAAGATGGAGGACCTTGAGGCAGCCATGGCACGGTCAGACCTGGACACTGTGGCCATCACAGAGACCTGGTGTAATGATAACCATGACTGGGAGATGGTGTGAGTTATGCTTCAAAGAAGAACAGGGTCAGCCATCTGCACAGAGGAAATTTACAGACCACCAACCCAGGGGATGAGATGGAAAGGAGATGATGCTGGCCATCTAAAAGATGGTACAAAAGGTGAGATAGTACTGGTTGGTGACTTCAATATTCCAGACATAGACTGGAGCTTCCCAGCAGCAGCTTCAACCAAGAGCCGGTTTGTCATCGACTCCTTCAGGGAGTTTTACTTAAACAGCTGGTCATGGAACTCACATGGCAGATGGCAATACTGGACCTGGTGCTCACAAATGAGGACAGTGTACAGGGATCACAGTAGGAGAGCACCTGGGGAACAGCGCCACCAGTCAGTGTGGTTTGACATAACTGAAGGGTAGAACCTATCCATGCAAAAACATGAATCCTTGACTTTAGTAGGGCAGATTTTCAAAAAATGGGGAATGCTTGAAAGAGGCACTAGATGGAATAGGAGAAAGTAGGGGTGGAGGGCAGTATTCAAAACAGGGATAAATAGGGCAACACAACTTTGTGTAAAACAGGTTAGTAAGGGAAAAAGGAGGAGGAGACCATTATGGTATTCTAAGAAGTAGTGGAGAAAGTGAATGCCAAACAATCACTTTCAAGCAGTACAAAAAGACACAGGCAGATAGGGACAGGGAGAGGTACCAGGAGAAACAAAAGAAGGTGGGGGGCAGTAAGGGAAGCCAAAGCACAAACAGAGGAACACATTGCGAAATCAGTGGTTAGAGGGAACAAAACCTCTTACAGGTATGTCAGTGAAAGAAGGAAGGCAAAATGAGGGATAGTGAGGCTAAAAGGGGAGGACAGGAGTAGAGTAGAGTAGAGGATGACAACAGCAAAGCACACATACTGAACAGATACTTCTGCTTAGTCTTTACAGAGGAGGGCGTGGATAATGGGCCAAAAGGGAGTAGAAAGTGTAGGAAGGGCATGGAAATGGATACAAGTCCTTTTCCATGAGAAAAGGTCCTAAAAGAACTGGAAGGATTAAGAGCCGAGAAAGGTATGGGGCCTTTGGGATACACCCCAGGGTGCTGCCGGAGCTAACAAAGGTGGTGGCTGAACCTCTGGCAACCCTGTTCAGCCAGTCGCTGGAAACAGGAAAGGTACCCAAAGACTGGAGGACAGCTGATGTAGTTCCCCTATACAAAAGTGGGAACAGAGAGGAAGCTGAAAAACTACAGACCAGTCAGCCTGACCTCAGTAGTGGGGAAGATCATGGAAATACTACTGAAGGAAAGAATAGTGAAACACCTGGTTGACAACAGTCTACAAGACCCAAGGCAACATGGTTTTACTGGGAGGAGGCTGTGCCAGACTAACCTCATTGAATTCTTCGACTGGGTGACAAGGGAGGTGGATCAGTGGGAGCAGTAGACATGGCCTACCTGGATTTCAGTAAAGTCTTTGACACTGTGCCACATAGAAGGCCATTAAAAAAGCTGGGGAACATGGGTGTGGGCAGAACGGTGGTGCAGTGGGTGGGGAACTGACTGGATAGCAGGACACAGAGTGTGGTAGTAAATGGCTGTCACTCCACACTGGAAAAGGCGACCAGCAGGGTGCACAGGGATCAGTGCTAGGTCCAGTCCTTTTCAACATCTTTATCAGTGATATTACAGAAGACCTACAGTGGCATGAAAAAGTATTTGCCCCCTTCCTGATTTTCTCTATTATTGCATATTTGTCACACTGGATGTTTTCAGGTCTTTAGACAAAATATAATATTAGATAAAGGGAACCTGAGTGGACAAATAACACTTTTTATTTTTACTTATTTCATTTATTTAATGAAAAAGTTAACCAACACCAACTGGCACTGTGTGAAAAAGTACTGCCCCTAGTTAAATCAACCCAATTAAAGGGATAATTAGAGTCAGCTGATTGAACACAGCCAGGCTTGATTACAGCCAGCCCTGCTCAATATAAACCTCACTTATTTTGGCCCTTACCATCAGAGTCACATTGCCAGTGCACAAAGATTCAACAAGCACATTATGCCATGATCAAAGGAAGTTCCTGAAAAGATCAGGAAAACATTTTGTTGCCCTCATCAGTCTGAAAGGGTTACAAAGCTATTTCTAAGGCTCTGAACCCATCGAACCACAGTGAGAGCCATAATCTCCAAATGGAGAACACTTGAACAGTAGTGAACCTTCCCAGGAGGGCGGCTCGCCAAAATTACTCCAAGGGCGAGTGTAAAATCATCCAAGAAGTCTCAAAGGATCCTAAAACAACATCCAAAGAACTGAAGGCTCTCTTGCCTCAGCTAAGGTCAGAGTTCATGACTCCACAATCAGAAAGAGACTGGGCAAAATGGGCTTTATGTGAGAGTAGCAAGCTGAAACCACTGCTAACCAAGAAGAACATAAATGCCTCATATCTCATTTGCCAAGAAGCACCTGGATGATCCACAAGCCTTTTGGGAAAATGTTCTATGGACAGATGAGTCCAAAGTGGAACTTTTGGACAACATGGATCCCATAATGTCTCGCGTAAAGCAAACACAGCATTCCACAGTAAGAACACCATACCAACAGTCAAACAGATGTGGTAGTGTGATGGTGTGGGGATGCTTTGCTGCCCAAGGACCTGGATGACTTGCCAAATTAAAGAAACCATGAATTCTGCTCTGTACCAGAAAATTTCTTAAGGAGAATGTCCAGTCATCCTTCCCAGCTGAAGCTGAAGCGGAGTTGGGTCATGCAGCAAGACAATGATCCAAAACACAAAAGCAAGTCCACATCAGAATGGTGAAAAGAAGTAAAATTAAAGTTTTGGAGTGGCCTAGTCAAAGTCCAGACTAAACCCAATAGAGATGCTGTGGTAGGACCTGAAACGAGCAGTTCATGCTCGAAACCTACCAAATGTTACTGAATTAAAGCAGTTTCATGAGGAAGAGTGGGTTAAAATTCCTCCACAGCGATGTGAAAGACTGATATTGAATTATAGGAAGTGTTTGGTTGCAGTCATTGCAGCTAAATGTGGCATAACCAGTATTAAGTGTAAAGGGCAATTACTTTTCACACAGTGCCAATTGGTGTTGGTTAACTTTTTTCATTAAATAAGTGAAATAAAAAAAAAAACAAGTGTTATTTGTTCACTCAGGTTCCCTTTATCTAATATTACATTTTGTCTAAAGACCTGAAAACATCCAGTGTGACAAATATGCAATAATAAAGAAAATCAGGAAGGGGGCAAATACTTTTTCACACCACTGTAGAAGGGAGACTTTGCCTGTTTACTGATGACACAAAGCTCTGCAACACGGAGTACATGCTGGAGGGTGTGGATAGAATGAGAAGAGATCTGCAGAAGCTTGAGGACTGCTCTAGGGAGTGGAAGTTGAGATTTAATGCAAAGAAAGACCTCCTGACTCCTAACCACCCTATTTGCCCACTCTGTTCCAGTGACAAGGGTTTGCTTAAGGTATTCAAGATCCGTTTTAAATCTTCTGGGACACACACTTTTTCATTTGTGGACCCAGTTTTTGGAACTTCCTCCCTCGTCTAGTGTATGATAGTAAATCTACTGAAATATTTAAAAGGGAGCAAAAGACTTTCTTATTTAACTAAGCTTTTATGGATTCCTAGTAGATATATTTATGTACTGTTATATTATTTGTTATATTAATACATTTCAAATGTTGTTTTTATTGTAAAGTGCACTGAATCAAAATAAGAAGGTCACTATAGCAAATAAAATTTGATTGATTGATTGAAATGCAAAATAATGCACATGAGGCACAAACCCCCAGGAATAACATATCAATTTTGGGGGAGGATATAGAATGCTCCAAGCAGGAAAGGGACCTAGGGGTTATCATCTCTGATTACCTCAAGGTAGGGAGTCAGTACGACAAGGTGGCAGGAAAAGCCAACAGGATGCTGGGATGCATAGGCAGAGGCATCACCAGCTGGAAAAGGGTGGTCATAATTCCACTATACAAGACATTAATGAGGCCACACCTCAAGTACGGTGTCCAGTTCTGGAGACCTTACCTATGAAAGGACATAGACAGGGTGGAGGCAGTTCAGAGGAGGGCAACCAAGATGGTGCAAGGATTACATTACAAAACCTATGAGGACAAGCTGAAAGACTTAAATATGTACTCCCTGGAAGAGAGGAGGGAGAGGGGTGATATGATTGAGACATAAAAGTACCTCACAGGTAGGAACAAGGTAAAGGAAAACACAATTTGTCATAGAAAAAGATGCTCCAGGACTAGAGGACATGGGATGAAACTGGAGGGAGGGAGGTTCAGAGGGAATGTGAGGAAGTACCTCTTCATGGAGAGAGTGGTGGACAAATGGAATGCCCTCCCGGAGGAGGCGGTGGGAGCAGAAACGAATACAGGATTTAAGAATTCATGGTATATGCATCAGGGATCCTGGTAGTCAGGAGGGGACAATCTAGTTCTAGGGAAGCTTGAAGAAGTTATTATGTGCGTGAATGGGCAGACTAGGTGAGTCATAGGCCCTAATCTGCCATCAACATCCATTGTATGTATCATTATATATCTTATGTGGAAATTAAGACTAACGGTGCAATCAATTATAGAATTCTCAATCTTTGAGTATCTTAATGTAAAGAGAATTTTATAGATTATATCAAGGAGAATAATTTAGCCTTCCATAGAGACTGGAATTTAAGATTAGGGGAAGAATCAAATAGAAGAAAATACAGCAGAAAGTGTACCAGTTACATTTTTATACACATTTAATCCATTCTAGGAGGGGCCCCAGGGACAGCATATCAATTATAATGGGAAGAAGAAATGAATATACTAATATACTAAAGGAACAGGCTATATATATATATATATATATATATATATATATATATAAAATAAATCCATGCAACAGAAGACAATTTATAGGACATACATTATCCCCCTAGATTGAATATAATAGGGGCATCACCACAGACAAATGCTGATGGTATCCCATGATATGGGCGAATCAATTTGAGTGCCTGTAGAAATAGTGACAGTCACAAAATAGCAAGAGTCACAAAATAGTGAGGGTCAGAACAATGAGTGGTGATATTAATGAGGTCGGGAGGAGTATGCAGTAATGCATTTAATGGATGTAGTTCAGCAGCTGTGGGCTGAAAACCGTGCTGCCAGCATGGCGTACTGGTTAATGTCATCACCTGTGTGTCTCTGCTACATGCAGCAGAGCTGGGTTTGATTCTGGTGGGTGCCCCCCCACAAGTTTGTCCCTGTCCCAGAGTTTTGTGTCTCCCCTGCTTCCCTCAGTTCTGTCACCCCCAGAGTTGCAATGTTGAATTTGTATCTCCTCCCATTGCATCCCTGGATAATATCTCCTTCTGAGTTTCTCCCAGTCCCCAAATTGTGTCTCCCCTGCATGAGGATTATTATAGATAGTGCAGGCGTGTATAGCCCCCACATAAAAGTAAATTCACATAACCCCCCCCACAGAGAAAGAAATCGCCCATCGCTGTTTCTCTGGTAGAGATTGTAATGCTCATCCCCATTTTGCCTTTTGCCCATGTGCACCTGCTGGTTTTTTTTCCACACTGTTTTGTAGGTGCTATTATCACATAGAACTGTGCTGGCATATATGCAGTAAAAAGCAGATTTATATTACTGTCTATGGGACTGTGCAAGAATCAAAGACTGGTTGATAGAATGAGTCAGGACAGTTCTTTTCTAAAGGAAATAATGATCCCATTAAAATGCAACATTTGTGTATTGAATGATTTTTCTACACACAATAAATATAAAATAAAACAATGTATCATAGTATTACTTACAATGGCTATGAAATGAGGTGGCACCGGGTAGCCATCAGGAATGGCCGCAATAGACCCAGTGGAGGCTGCATGGGCTATCGGCCCAGATCGGGCAGCAATGGTCCTAGAATGGTGGATCAGCTGTGTGGTGGAAAGGTGTAGGGTCCTCCAATGGTCTGGCACAGGGCCATTGGTGCGCTGGTCTGGGTGCCTGCGGTAGGCATTCACACACCTGGACCCACACCCGCCGCAGAGGGATCCACTTTCAGTTCAGGATGGGCATCCAATTGGCTGCCAGCCTGGGACATCAACTCCACCCCCGGCCACCCTGTGGAGTCTGGAGTGCTGGGTGGGCAGGGAATACCCAGCATACCCCTTGGTGCGCACCTGTCAGCAGGTGTGGACCTACACGGGAGGGATACGCTGGCCCGGTGTACTTCTTATGGCTGCTCATGCATAGGGACCATTATGAGGGGGTGTTTATTCATGGAGAGGGTGATGGTGTCCTGGAACAAACTACCTGAGGAGTTGGTGGAGCCAAAACTATGGAGGGATTCAGGAGGGCATGAGGCAGACATAAGGGGTTGGCTGGGAGGGGGAAGGGGAGGTCATTTAGCAATGGAGATGAATGGGGATGGTAGGGCAGACTTGATGGGCCAGTGAGGTCCATTTCTGCTGATGCATTTCTATGATTCTATGATATTTATTGTCAGTATGCCACTAAGGCCCTTACCCATGGTGAAGGTTTACATCATGTAGGCATTTAGACTTCCTGATACAGAGTAACAATTAGAAACAAAGAAATTGTCAGCAGATAAGGACCTCTAGGCCCATCAAATCTGCCTGTAAGTCCTACCCTTGTTTGTGGCCTCTGACCCTACTTGATCAATGACATTCTCCTCTCCTTCCCACTTCTAGGGTTCCCTTATACCTGTCCCATGCATGTTTAAATCCCTCCACTGTGTTCACTCCCACCGCCTCATGTGGCAGACTATTCCATTAGTCTACCACCCTTTCTATGAAGAAAAACTTCTTCACATTGCCCCTTATCCTGCCACCTTCCAATTTCATATCATGCCTACTCATTATTGCACTCCTCCTACTTTGGAAGATGTCACCCCCGCACCTTGTTTATGCCTTTAAGATACTTGAATGTTTCTATCATGTCTCTCTGCTCCCTCATCTCCTCCAGTGAATACATATTGATGTCCTTTAGTCTCTCCTCATGTTTTCTGGTGCAAGCCCTTTACCATCTTTGTCGCCTGCCTCTGACTGCCTCCACCTTGTCAATGCCCTTATGAAAATGCGGCTCCAGAATTGTACATAGTACTCTAGATAAGGCCTCACTAGTCTTTTATACAATGGAATCACCACTTTCCCTCCTTCTGCTAGTAATACCTCTGCCTATGCACCCCAGCACCAGCATGCCACTGGCACTCCCTGCAGCCTTTGTACTTTGCTTAGAGAACTTTAAGTTGAACATCCTTTTGTTAATTTAACATTTTCTTTATAAACTGTAAGTTAAAATAGAAAAGAAACTGCTCCTTTACATATAGAAACATAGAAACAGAATGTGACGGCAGATAAGGACTGCTTGGCCCACCTAGTCTGCTCATTTCCCTAACTACTGTAACACCACAGACCCTACTTGATCTCCAGCTTTAACCCCCCCCTTCCCTTGTCACAAGGTTCCCTTATCTATTTTATTTATTTATTTAGGAAATCAGAATTACAACCCTTTGAGCCATAGACTCGTTTCCAAAGGCTCCACGTCAGAATAAAACATAGACATTCATACAGTACATACATAGAATAAATGTGGGTGAGCAATCACACAGAGTATAAGTACAATGAGCATGGGTTAATGCCTATACATTTGGTAGCTAAAACAGGGCAGAGATTTCTACATATTTACCTAATGAGCGGTTAAGTCCTATACAAAGGTAGCTAAAGAAATGCATGATATGAATTGGTAGTAAGCCACCTCAGGGAGGCCTTGTCTTATACATAATACAATGCATTCATAGTCCAGTGCAACTATATGGTAGCTGAAGGAGGTGAGGAGTCTGTAGACTAGAAATAATGAGGGCTGTCCACGGCCTGGCCAAGGGTGGGTGCATGGCCTAGTGGCATGGTGCAGGATCCACAGGTTACCAGTTACACTAGCATTGACGTGAGGAGAGGATATGGGCCCTTAAGGCAGCTTTAAAAGGACCTAGATTGGTGACTGATGTGACAGCCAGAGGAGGGGCATTGTACAAGGATGGAGCTCTAAGGGGGAAGGATCTAGCAATAGGTGGTCCTGACCCTAGGCACTTTCCAGATAGTTTTGGGTCAGCCCATGTGGATGCTCAGGTGGTGGCTGCCTGAAGAAGCCATGACACCTATTGGGGTTAAACCCAAGTGGATTTCTTTGTGAAGAGACAGGTCTGGTTTAATAGCCTTTCTGCAAGGGAGAGGATATTGGTGAGCGTGTATAGGGTGCAGGATGTGTATTTCTGTCAACACCAGAGAGGAGCCAGCAGGCCTTACTGATGACTACTTTATTTGACAAAGCTCAGTGGGTTCCAAGGCAGCATAGATTGTGAGGCCATAGTCCACCAACGATAAGACTGAAGAGGTAATGACTAGGTGAAGTGCTTCACGGCAGGCAGTCTTTATGTCTGTAAAGGAGACCAATGTGGGTGTTGGTGGTGAGGTGTGGATTTTTATATGTTCGTGGAATGAGAGGGAAAAGTCAAATGTGATACCTAGATGCTTATACTTTTGGACCTGTTCCAGTGGGATGAGAGAGGGGAGAGTATTTCCAGGGGAAACCTTTGATCTGTTTTGCGGTGGGCATAGAGCATCTTATTAGTTTTTTAATGTTGACCACCAATCTGTGTTCAGCAAACCAGTGTTCAATCTGAGAGGAGTTTTGTAAGGCAATGGAGAGACAGAGAGAGGATCAGGATGTGCAGCATAAAGAACAGCATCATCCACGTAGAGGAGAAGGTTGCTGGAGCAGGATTTAGGCAAGGCATTGAGGTAGATGCTGTATAGCAGGGGACCCAGGATAGATCCCTGGGGAACTCCTGAGTGCACAGGCAGCATAGTAGATATAGTATCATTAATTTTAGCACATTTGGTTCTAGATGAAAGATAGCTGGAGAACCATGAGAGTGGACAATGAGAGACCCCAATTTGTTGTAATGTGTTAAGAAGGAGGGGATGAGAAACCGTGTTGAAGGCCTTTGAAAGGTCTATAAACCCAGCCCCTGCGAGGTGCCCCTTGTCAACCATGGAGTGCAGGGAGGTAGTGAATTCTGTGAGGACGGTCGTAGTACTATGACCAGCTCTGAAACCATGCTGCTCCCTACATAAGAGGTTGTGTGCGAGGAGGTAAGTCAGTGAGCTGATTGGCCATGATCTTTTCAAGGGCTTTAGAGAGTGGGGGAGAACTGAGATGGGCTAGTAGTTGTTTGGGAGGGAGCTGTTGCTACATTTCAATATTGGTGTTATCACTGCCATTTTCCATGAGGTTGGGAACTGGCCCAGCCGCATGGACAGACTTAGAAGATCTGTGAGTGGAAGATAACTGAGTTAGCGCAAGGTATAGGATACACATATCAAGGCATCTTTGCAGTAATTTGAGCTCTGGAGGGCTTTGGACAGGTAGGCTTTCACTTCTGCAGGGCTAATAACTCTGAGTTTGAAGAGGGGGTTGAGGAGCTCAGGAGGTGGGGTAGGCTGAATTGGATCAAACAAGTTGCTAGGGAGGACTGAGCTAAGGTCTGAGAAGGTGTAGTTGAGGCAGTTAGCTATGTAAAGTGTGTCTGTGGTGGTAGCACCATAAACACTAAATTGTGAGGTGGGGAGCGGGATTTACCATTAAGCTCCTTGATGTTATCCCAGAACTTTCTCGTGCTACCCCCAGGAGGTGGCTAGAGTGGTTCTGTAGTGCTCCACCTTAGCCTTGCAGATTGCCCAGGTACACTTATTGCCAGCAGCATTATAGCCTGCCCATTGCTTAGCAAACCGGAGGCAGTGGCACGATGCCAGAGGTTGTCACACATTTTGAACTGTTGTAGGAGTTCTGGGGTGTTCCAGGGTAGTACATTTCTTAGTGGTCACTTTGATGGTTGGTGCAAAAGCATCATAGGCGGTGTTAAAGGTGGTGGTGAAGTAGTGCAATGCATCATCTATGTGCTGGGCTTGGGAAATAGGGGATCAGTCCCAGTTAATTAGATATTGTTTGAGTTTGGCTATGCCTCCTGGGTGTAGTTGACGATGAAAGATGATATTTGGTGGTGGTTTAGGAAGCTGACAGGACCAGCTGAAGATGATTGGGGAGTGGTCACTTAAGGCATTGGATAGGACACCCAGATCAGTAATATGGTGGGGATGATTAGTGAGCAGGATATCTAGTAGGGTATGGGTTCCATTAATGGGGTTGTCCCTGGTAGGCTGGGATACCAGTTGGGTCATATCTAACACAGCAAAGGTATCTTTGGCATGTGTTGATGAGCTCGTCAGCCAGTTTATGTTGAGATCCCCAACTAGGATTTGTTACATTTTGTGGGGTGGCTGGCTAGATAGTCAGAGAGCATTTTACAAGCAGGGATTGGCTGTGGGGTGGGATGTAGGCGCGAGGGAGTAAGAGGAGGATGGTTTGGGTCAGGGAGATTTTATTGAGAGGGCTTGGGCACCATGGTCTCAGAGATGGTGCAGGCAGGGCTTGGTAATGCAGTGAGTCATTTACATGGAAGGCACAGCCACTGCCTCTCTTACCATTACGATCAAGCCTAATGAGAGAGTAGCCAGAAATAGAGACAAATGAGTCTGGAGTCTTGGCTGACAGCCAGGTTTCTGTTAAAGCCAGAATGTCTGGTTGGCGCTGTGCTGTCCAGCATTGCAGGGGTGCCATTTGTTTAGGTAGCCTGCAGATATTCATAGCAGCTATTCAAAGTCCCATGGGTGGGGGGGGCACTGCTGGGCCAGGATTGGGGTGAACATTGCCAGACAGTAGAAGAAGCAAGTGGAAGATCCTGACAAGGGCCATGAATTGGTGCCATTTTGCCAGGTAGTGGTGGCTGGCAAGCTTAGAAAGTGATGAGCGGGAATGGGCAGTTGTGCGAGGGCTGGGATGGCCGGTGGGGAACAGACAAGGAGGGCTCAAGGTACAGAGAGATGGGCGGAGGGTAGTGGGAGGGGTGGGGGGGCTATAGGGAGAGACAGGGTTATGGAGAGGCTATGAATCCCATTACAGTTTTTGCCCCTACCACATGCTCAGGGGGCTGTTCCAGGTATCCACCAGTCTTTCTGTGAAGAAGTACTTTCTTACATCTCCCGAGTCTACCCCCCCCAGCTTCATAGCATGGCTCCTAGTACTTGGACATCTTTTGCTCTGAAAAGGCTTTCTTCTTGAACCTTAGCTGTACCCTGATGTCGTATTTGAAAGTCTGTATCATATCCCCTGTCTCTCTCTCTCTCTTGTCCTTTCCTCCCGAGTATATACATATTGAGATCCTTCAGTCTCTCCTCACAGGGCTTTTGATGCAGACTCTGCACTTTTTTAGTTGCTCTTCTCTGGACTGCCTTACTCTGTTTATGTCCTTCCTGAGATGTAGTCTCCAGAACTGGACACAGTACTCTAGGTGAAGCAGGGGTGTAGCCAGAAATTTCAGTTTTGTACACAATCTCCAACAGTTACACCTACCCGTACAAAAATGTACACATCCTCTCCAAATGGTACCCCCTTCCAAACAAGTCAGATTGTTGTCAGATGATTCCTCTAATCTCTAAAGAGGTTATACATGTATCTATCTCCTAAACAACAAAAGTTTAAACAGAGACATTCCTCAGTGGCCTACACAAACCCAAATACTACAGATTAGAATGAAAATGTTAACAGAAAGGCATGGTTTGTGACAGGCACTCAACAAAACTGTACACAAATGTGTACAGTGAGTATGTCTGCCTACACCCTTGAGGTGAAGTCTCACCAGTGATTTATATAGCTGTATCACCACCTCCTTTTCTGCTGGTGATACCTCTCCCTATGCACCCCAGCATCTCACTGGCTCTCCACACTACCTTGTCACACTGACAAAAAAGTTATAGACTCGTGTCTGAACTTGACAAAATCACAGACTTTTTTATTCTTAAAAGACTGTTGCATATTCAAAAGATAATTATTTCATATGTGAAAGCTACAATATTATGCATGATATCTAAATGTAAACAGTAATGCATCTTTAAATACTCAAGATGGACTATGAATCCTTTGCAGCAACTTTTCCATTGTAATACAGTTTTATTTACCCAGGATGGCCCAACTGAACTGCAACATCTCATTTTCAGCACTGCCTGCTTTTATTCAATCATTCAGATGGGGATATGACTTCCTCAAGTTCACTCCATAAGCCATTAGCTGTGGCGGGATTCAAACCTGGTGCCTTCTGTGTCACAGTAAAGTGCTCTAATCACTAGACTGGGTGCCTATTCATGAATGATTATTTGACTCTGTGGGAGTGCAATAGTGTAAAAATGATGCATTAAACATGTGCTGTATTTGTAATGTTTGACCAGGAAAGACACACTGAAACATGGCAGCTCATTTCTAGGTGCATCTGGGACAAGGGAATGAATCTGTTTTATTGATGGAGGAATGTTGGCCAGGACACAGGAAATCCCTCTACTCTACAGTAAGTCTTGGGAACTTTAGCTGTTGCCTGGAGGGTGGGAGATACTATTTAAGAAAATTTGTTCAGGGCTCTTTGGAATCATAGACTCCATCGATATGACATAAAATATAAAAGATTGAATTTTATATCATACCGTGTGAAGTCTATGATTCCAAAGGGCCCCTGAACAAATTTTCTTTGAAGTAGCCTTTGAAGCCTTTTTTCGAGAGGCCAAGAAAGAAAAATCACAAAGAACAGTTGCCCATTTCCCACTTGTCTCTTTGTACATAAGGGTGGGAGATGCACCAGAGATGGGCAGGAGGGACCCTCAGTTTCATGTCTCATAATAACATCAACACTAAAACCAGAACAAGCACACACAGTCCATGGACAGACACACACTGCAAGCCCAAACACCACCCAAACCCCAAGCAGAAATACACCCAACCCCAGACAGACAGGCTCAGTCCAACACTGAACAAGCGCACTCCAGACAGACACCCCCGACCCCTCAAACAGACATACCTTGACACATTGAAATGACCCCCCAAATTCTCAGACTGACACATCTTGAGCCCTCAGACTGACGTCCTCCCCAACCACTCAGATAGACTCACCTGATTTCTCAGAGAAACACACCCCAACACCTAGGACAGATGCACTGCGAACTCTTGGAGTGACACACTTCCAGCCCTCAGACTGACACTCCCTGACTGGTCAGACTGTCACACTCTGAGCCCTTGTCTTGACACTCCCCTGGACTAACACCCCTCGACTCATAGAGCTGATACCATTCTGCCACCTCAGACATAGCATCAAGTGCTCTTTCTGGGATAATAATGTGCCCCACAATGCCAAGAAAATTGTCTCCATGACTTTTGGCACCAGGCAAAGGTTGGCCAAGCTTTACCCCTGTCTTTCTTCCACACCCTTCATGGTGCCTTGATCATAGAAACATAGAAGTTGACAGCAGATAAGTACTGCAAGGCCCATCCAGTCTGCCCATTTCTTTTCTTCCTTATTAATGTGCCATCGCCTTTGCTCTGTCAATGGCCTATCTATTCATACTAATCTGTATTGCTTCCTTATACCTCTCCCAAGCCTGTCTGAAGCCCTGCACTGTATTTATATCCACCACTTCCTGAGGTAGGCCATTTCATGCATCCACCACCCTTTCTGTGAAAAAGAACTTCCTCACATTACCCCTTAATTGGCCTCCCTCTAATATCATGCTGTGTCCTCTTGTCCTTCTATTCTTCTTATATTGAAACATGTTAGACTCTTTCACCTTGTTAATGCCCTTAAGGTGTTAATGTTTCGATCATATCATCTCTCTCCCTCCTTTGCTCTAGGATATACATATTGAGCTCCAGTAATCTGTCCTCATATGTTTTCTGATGCAGTCCCTGCACCATTTTGGTTGCCCTTCTCTGGGCTGCCTCAATTTGGTTAATGTCCTTGTGAAGGTGTGGCCTCCAGTACTGCATGCAGAACTCCAGATGGGGTCTAACCAGTGTCTTGTAAGGAGGGATTATTACCTCCCTCTTACGACTTGTGATACCCCCTACTAATACACCCCAACATCCCCCTAGCCTTACCTACTGCTTTAGTGGTCTGCTTGGATGATTTCAGGTCATCGGTGATGTTGATGCCCAAGTCTCTTTCTTCCCTTTCAAACACATTGGAGTATGGTTGGACCATCACCTCCATTTCTCTGCACATGTGGACACCATCCACCAGAAGCTCCACCCTACTCTCTTGATGCCAGACATCTCTCCCACAGTGCTTCCTTTGTCTCCAAATTCTGGCTTGGCTCTCACCTCCCACCTTACCTCCCTTTTTTAATCCTATTTTGTCCCCATGTACGCCCTTCAGAACACAGACACCACTCCCTCCCCCTCCCTTACATGACATCTTCTGCAGGCTAAGCTGCATTCTGCTTCCATTTCCATAAGGTCTGGTCTTCTCTGCCCTCTGCTGTTTGCTGTGCCTCATTAGTCTTTTCACTCAAATCCTTCTTTCACGACTTTTCTACTCTCTCCTGTAATAGCACTTGCCCACATCATGCCTCCCTAGCTTCCAGCCCCTCCCAGTAGCACTCTCTCTTCACCACAGCATTTCCCTGAATGTTGCACATTAATTTCAGTGCTGAATCTGTTAACTTATTGCCTCCACAGGAGCTCTCTGATGTTGTACCACTTGTCTCCTGTATACTGTTAACAGTAAATCCTGGGCCTTTCTAAGCAAAATCAAGCTATAGGCAGCATGCCACAAACAAATCCTAATAGCTCAAGAACCATAAGTGCTAGACACAAAGTATGAGTGGCAAAGTTATTCAGCACAAAATTACCTTTCAAACTGTGGTATGCAAATAATAATATGTAATTTTGTTTTTTCTATCCTGGTTGAAACAGCAAAAAAATATTTTTTCACTAATACAGGCAACATAAGCGATACACACCACACCATAAACAAATGTGAATAACTCCTAAAGTATACATGATATAATAAAAAATATCAGTGGTAAAGTTGTTCAGCACAAAATTACCTTTCCAATGGTGGTATGCAAATAATAATATGTAATTTTGTTTTTTTTTCTATGCTGGTTGAAACAGCAAAAAAAAAAATAACATTTTTTTCACTGAAACAGGCAACATAAGCCATACACACCATACCATAAACAAATGCAAATAACTCCTAAAGTATACATGATTTACACAAAATATCAGTGGCAAAGTTGTTCAGCATAACATTACCTTTCCAACGGTGCTATGCAGTCAAATATATATTATATTCTGTTACACTGTATATTAAAATATATAAGTGACTTCTCCAGATGTTGCAAGGGCACACTGGGAGTTAGTAGTCGACTTCTGCAGGCGTCCTCAGGACACACCAGTGTATTTTACTGATGACTCCAGGCGTCTGCTAGGAGACAATGAATTAATCAATGTATTGTTTCCCTGGCCATGGCCACTGTAAGTTTACTCTGAATGTACATTACCTTTTTGCACAGCAAATGTAACTACCTGTTTATTTTATTGGATGCACCTTAAGTCAAGTTCTGTTCTTTCCTTCCCTTCCTCAGGACACATCTGAAATGAGCAGTTACCAGATGAAACTTTGAAATAAATAATAAATACCCCCAACCCCTCAGGCAGGCACGTCATGTCCCCCTCAAACAGACATACCCTGAACACTTGAGCAGATACCCCCCTACTCTTCAGTCAGATAAACCCTTTGGGGTTGTGGGGTACTGAGCTAGGGAGGGGATGCATCTTGAACAGACAGGTGGCACTGTGCCAGAAAGGACATAAGGCAGTGAGGTGCTAAAGACCCCATCCACAAAATTATGCACACCTTCAAAGGGATTCTTGCTTTGGTCAGTGGTGTGCAGAGGTCCTTCTCCACACAAGCAGTGACTTTGGCACATCCACAACCCATGGTGCACACCCCTTCCACACCCGATCCTGTGCTGCCACAGCAATTACACATGTGAGATTCTCCCAGGGGCCAAATCATCTCCCCTATACCTGCATTAAATGCACTATACTGGACAAGGAGGGCTGGTGGCCATTCCAGCACAGTTTGTGCCATTCTTGAATATACATGGTGTTTCCAGTGGTCACCTATTCCACCAAACACTGCTTCAGTATAGGGCAGGGATCAATCAGGAAGTTGACCCAGGCATCCAGTTGAATGCCTGATGGCCAGTGCAGCCTCACCATGACTACCTATGACCCTTTGCATTACACTCTGTGCACAGATACTGGGAGCCTGGGACAGGTTAATGCTGACATGCATCAGCATCCAATGGTGTTGAGGTCAGCATCCTGATGCATGTGATTACAGTACAGTTGTTGACTGGGCCTAAATAGTACATTGTAAAGGAGGACAGGTGTGTGTGTGTGTGTAGGGCAAGAGACTACTGAGAATGCCTAGACAAATTAGAACCTGCCCAAAAGTGTTTGTTTTTCAGGGTCTCCTCTCTGTGAAGCGTAATAAAATTTGAGACAGAGACAGAAGGAAAATCATAAACATCAGCTCTAAAGGGGCATGACTATCTTAAAAAGTTGGAGATGCTCTGGAAAAGTCATTTTTAGGATGAGGCCTACAGTACTAAGAAAAGAATAAAAACAGGTTTAAAACATACAAAAAATGCAGGATACTAAGGCAAAAACTACTAGCCTAATAGTTGAGCAACCCAAAAGTAAAGTCAGATTGCTTAAACATATCTTTACAGAGTATGATAGGGGTAATGGCAGAAAACTATGGCCATACAGAAATATTCAAATTTGCTTGCCTCTCTATTAAAGCAATTCAAAGCTGCAGCTACCACAGGCAACAGAGTCAACCATTTGTGGAACAATGGTGACACCATGTGACTACTCAGTGAATTTCCTGTCTATATTCTTGCAGAATTCATTCTTTCTTGTGGCTTCCATTTTAAAGAGACAGGCACATTTGTTTATTCTACACATCTGTGAACACCCCAGCATTGTGCTGGTCAGTGACACAATGGCAGGGGGAAGGGATATATCAGACTAGAGATTCCATATTCTAGGCCAGGAATAGGTTGGGGTGAGCATTTTAAAGTCATAATATATCTGGTAGCCCAGTGGTCATCCTTGTGAGCCAGTCCTGGAGCAGCCTCAGTAATGGTTGTGACAGCAGCTACTTGTCTGTCTGCCCAACCACATGAAGCCTGTCTAAAGGCATGGGCTGAAGCATAATGGGGAGGGAAAATGAGGCAAACAAAGAAATCCATGCTATCTAACTCTTCTGACTGAATTTGACCTCCTCCAACAAAATCTTTTACGGTCTAAACTTCTACCAAACGCTAAGAAAACTAAGGTCATGTACTTACACCTAATCATCTGACTGCAGTTCCAAAGCTCTCTTCTGTTTGTCACCCATCAAAACCCTCCTTGGTGACAAACTTGAAGCTGTCAACAAATTTAAATACCTTGGCTGTGAATTAGACCACCACTTAAGATTCTCAGCCCATGTCATTTCACTCACAAAAATCTAAGGCAAAGACTTGGTTTCTTTTTAGAATAGATTCCTTTTTTCAAGAGAAGCTAGACTGAGATTGGTACAGTCCACATTCATCCAACTCCTTGAGTATGCTGACATAATCTATGGACGTTGCACAGACCTTTCTTCAACAGCTCGATGTACTGTACCATAGGTCTATACCATTCATTACTAATGCCCACCATCGCACACATCACTGTGATTTATACACCTCCCTGGCTGGACTTCCCTGTCCTCAAGACAGCCCATCCACTCACTCACATGGCTTTACAAAGCCCTCCTGCTAAAACTCCCCTCTTACATATCCATCCATTTTCAGCAATCTACCTACTGCAATCCACTACGGAGTAGCTCACTCATTTTGCTGGATGTTCCACACTCCTGCTCTGGCCAACTGGCTATATCCAGTGCCCTTCCAGCTGCTTGGAATAAAGCACAAGCTACCCTCAAACTTCAAAATCTTGTATCACTAAATATTTTTAAAAACCTTGTCAACAGCAAATTGTATGACTCCTGTACATGCCAGTCTCAAAAATAGCTATCATACACGTATCCTCCTAATTATGTCACTGTCACACCCTCTTCTCATTTGAGATGGCTATAGCATTGACTTACTACAAAGAGGATAAGTACGCACCCCATACTCATGTCTTCTGTCCTTCTGCCTATCCTTCTGTCTATCCCCTCTGTTGTGCCACCTATCTTCATGTCTATCTCATGACCAAACTCCTACCTGAACACACCTATCTCCCTTGCCTACTCTGGTTCTAAAAGCTCCCATTATTCAGGTTAAGGTACTTACCTCTGAAAGTCTAGTACTTATACCCTTGCACTTGTTGCCGACCTCATAATGACTAAAGTGACTGTTTCAATTGTATAAATAAAGTAAAAAAAATATTTTTCTCTGTTGTTCATCCATGTATCTAACCTGTTCTATTGTGTTGACTATTGTAAAATATTATTTCTGTAATTGTACCATTTGCTAGTTGTATATCTTGTACCAAACTGTCTGTTCAGGACCTCCTTGTAAATAAGCGTGCTCAATGGAGTCATTCCTGCTAATAAACTTGACTTGACTTGACATCTACTTCTGCCACTGTCCCAGTCCTCCAGTTAGGATGTCAGGATACCTCAAAACTACACGGATAGCACCATCAGCTGCTACAGCTTAGTGACAAACTGCTCCCATTTCCTGACTGGTGTTCCTGGAACACTAACACTACCAGGCAGCAGTTCAATTCCATATTGCTGCAATACAAATGTTTACAACATTGCTCACCAGGGCATATGTAACTTGTGTGTGGTGAGCCACAGAAGCTCAGAGTTAGAATAGTAAATTATAGTACGCCGTCATGCACTTGCAGCACTAAGAATGTGCTGATGTACAGTAGCAGTGACTCATTTGGTTGGATGAACCAGTAGTATGTATTGAACAGGGTCCCAAATGTACTCTAGAGGGCCCCAGTAGGGGTACTGAAGTCATTATTGCCTTGCTGTGGTGACTGAAGGGCACTAATCCAAGTTTCCAGGGGGCAGGGAGCTGGGAGGAAATTACCCTGGTTGCCTTAGTTCACAAAAGTCTCATAGTTGTAGATGCCTCCAAAATGAGAGTAAGGTATCCCATGGAAAGAGCATAGCTTCTCAGAAGTGCAGAAAGCCTGAGTCTGAGGATGACATAAATTCCAGGGTGCACATTGCCAATGTACATCAGAGTGGCCAGCGATGGGTCTGTTTTCAATGGCAAGTTGTGACTGCAGCCAAATGAGATATGTCTGGCTATTTTGGGACACCAGCCAAACACTTAAGTAGTTATGCATGTGCAGAGAGCCTACTCTGGGCTAGTTCTAGGAGAGCCAGTGGGGGATGTAATAGATGTGGATAACAGGAAATGGCCTGTCTTAGTACCACATGCATTAGCCTGAGATTAGAAAGGCAAACCCCCTGCACTCCATTGTCTTTGGAGAGCCTGTAATTTAATTTTGGGAGCCTTTCCAGACCAAATAAAGTTACATAGTTTAGAAGAAAGGACCTAAAGAAGTAGATGGGCATTTGAATGGGAAGACTTAACTCAATATATTGGAGTTCAGGCAACACAGTCAACTTTAATGCATTAACTCAACCCCAAATGGATGACAGTACTGAGCTCAACCTCAAGATCTCCACCTCATGCTTATGAAGCATAGTTTTGATATTCACTGCTACAGTGGCAGATACTGTGGACCACAACTGGACTCCCAAGCATACTCTGGGGACCACTGGAATGTGTTGCACATAAAAGGGAAGAGGTACCAGCTGGGTTTAGTGGCATGATTTGATTTTTGCTCTATTCAGTTTGTAACTGAATAGAGCAAAGAGTAGGAGGAAATAATACTAGTGAGGGCCTGAAGGAAAGTTGGGATATCCACTAAAACAAGGGTGATGTCTTTGGCAAAAATAGTCAATTTATGGGACAACCATCCAATGTTAATGCCAAGAAAGTTGTTACAGTTCCTAACTTTATGTGCCATGGGCTCCACTGCCAAAGAAAGAGAAAGGTGAGAGGGAGCACCTTTGTCATGTACCATGGCCCAGTCAGAAACTAGAAGAGATAACCAGGTTGGTAAGAACAGAGGCCATAGGATTTGTGTACAGCAGACACAAGCAAATGAAGTCAGAAGCAAAACCAGAACATGTCACAGCACCAAAGAGGTATGCCAACTGCATCCTGTTGAATGCTTTTTCAGTTTCTAGTGACATGGTAGCAGTGGGCACAGTGCTATGTCTCACCTCCCAAATCAAGTCCAAAATGCACCTGGTGCTACCCGGTCCCAGGTGACTAGGGACAAAGCCCACCTAGTCTGAATAGATGAGGTCCTCCGTGACACTCTCCATCCTGCTTGTCAGGAGTTTAGTGAAGATCTTGGTATCTAAATTGATGAGGAAAATTGGGTGGAATTAGGAACATAAAGTACTCCGTTCCCTTTTGGGAATATGAGTAATTGATACCTACATAAAGGAATGTAGAAGATATCCCTCACCCAAGCTTCATTAAACACTTTAGAAAGCTGGGGTACCAAGATCTATAGGAATGTCACATAGAAATGACTGGGGAACCCATCCACATGAAGGACTTCCCCTGGACATGTTATAAACAGTCTCTGTGATCTTCTACAGTGTAATGCAGTTGGAAAGAGCTATATAGCTAATCAGGAAACCTGGGGAGTGAGATGTCACTATAAAAAGAATTGAAGTGGGCTGAGGAGGAAAGACCTCAGAGGAATATAGGCAGGGACCCTGGTTTTCCATTTTACCGGTAACACCGATAACAATCACGGAATGCTGCTTGGTTTGCAGATTATGAATTCTTGTACCGTGCCTCACAGAAATTGCACATCACTGCACAGAATCTCTAAGATTTCAGTATCTTTTAAATTTTTTATTTTCTTTCCATGTTCCTTCTCACAGCATCGGTATCCCCTAACTTCATCCCCAGGTAATGCTCAGGAGCTCCTGTGGGCCTGTCCCTATCCTGCCTGGGTTGTACCCCAGGTGGGAAGGAGGGGACCTTAGGTCACCCCACACACTCCCTTAGTGTGTGTCGGGCAGCCCAGTGGGTTCCTCACGGAGCCTGGTTATGAAGTCTGGGGCACCTGGGTCCCTTCTCCCAGTGGCCAATGTGGGGTGATTGTTCCTGGTTTTCTGGTCTCTGTCCCTGAGGGCACTGGCACTAGAGATCCAAGGAGGTAGGTCACATAGAGACATGCCACTGCTCCAGATCCTGGCTAGCGTCCTCCCCTCCTGATCACTCTGCAGCACCATTGCACCACCACCCGTGGTTATACCAGTGGTGGTAAAGAAGCACAACCTGCAGCCCACCCTCCCCAGAGGAGGAGATCAGTCCCCCAGATGCTCGATCCTACTCCCCTGACCAGACCTCCAGCAACCCGAGTTTGCTTCTGACCCTGGGTCACTGGCATTACAAACAATAGTGCTACTGCAGCACCAGTGGGCCAACCCAGATTTCAGCATCTTAAAATGAATGCTGCTGTGCTTTGCATTCTTTCTGCTTTGCTTCATATAGAAACAGTAAGGAAATCACCCGCACTGCTTTGTGTAATCAGCCATTCAGTTTAACCACCCATGTTTAGTGGTTAGAGTAACAAACGGCGATTGAACTGGGTACATCCAGCAGACTTGGGTTTGAGTACCACAAACCTCCACTTGCATCCAAGCAAGTCACTTAACCTCCTAAGTGCTTCTAGGTCACTCCTTAAAACAGACAGTTCTGCCTAGTGGCCTTACCTACTTTACAAAGAATATAAAAACAATATATGTTTACAACATCATAGAATAGTAGTCAAGGTACCATGTAATTTATTTGAGATTTACCTGGGCTGCAATGATTTTGTATAGGTAAAAATAAATATTCAGATACATTTTATAAGTTTGTTTTTAGATTTTAGTCAGGTTTTTATTGTATTCTTTGCATATAAGCATCTAGGTTATAGATTGCTAAATGCAGATCACTGTTACCAACTAACTTATTCAAGTTTATAATCAGTAGGGCCATCCAAAATCCTCAGTTGTTTGAATGAAGACTAGTCTGAATGAAAGTCTGTTCACAAAGAAGAAACTGCCTTACTACTTATGAAAAGACTTCACAGTTAGCACCCCATTTAGGTGAATTGGATCATTTGCACCTTTTCTTCCACCTGCTGGTTCTGTCTCTGTGACAACAAAATGTTTTCTGATAGACTGCTTCAACAAAAAGCAAATGTTAAGTATTTAAGAGTACTTATGTTTGGCCAGTGGATTTTGAAAGCACATTCAATGACATACAGAAGGTAAGACCCCAGGGGCTGTATGATGCTGGTGGGCACAGTAGTGCTCAATTCACATCTGAACAAAGACATGAAAACTGGGAGACACCCTTTTAATGGAAACCAAGTAGAAAAAAAACAAGTGTCCACATGTCTGGGAGATGCATGAATCCATCTGAAGGTCCTCCACTAATCATTTGTGGATTTTTTAGGTGAGAACACTTTATTTCAAAGAAGCAAATTAAAGCAGTTTTTTTTTTGCTCCTCCTACCCCCTGGCCGTCCACTCCTTCAGGCCTGCCAAGGCCCCCTACCACCACCACTGCTGAATTCTGACCACTATCCACTGACCCTTACTGCTGTGCTACCAGGTAACCCAAAGTAACCCTTCATTGAGTGGGCCCCTACCCCTGTGGGTGGCTACCAGGGAAGAGAATTGCCCCAAAGAGCTTTCTGTGTATCCTGGACATGTCTGGGGTCAGAACGGACACATGTCTAGGGCTTCTGGTGTATGGCAGGACCAGCAGCCATCCTTTGGTTGGTCAGCGGGTGTTTTCCCATTTTCTTGGGAGCTTGACAGGCTACATGATGTCAAGGCACAAGCTGACATCTGTCACACTCCTCCTGCAGTGAGGACTGACATGTTGTCATGCCTCTGGCCTCCACCATGGGCCAGCAAATGCTGAGCCGTGAACCCACCCTACCTCTCAGGAGAAGGGAGGTCATTGTACACACAAGCCTTCACCCACCAGCTGGTTCTCAACATCCAAGTCTGTTCCCTAACTCTGGTCAGTGGTGTCACAGGCAGATATCCAATTCAGGCAGTTATAGATAGGAAAAAACAAAGGTAGTCCACCTTATCAGTGATGGTTCAGATTAATTCACATCTGAGTTCTAACAAGCAAAGAGATCAAGTCATTTATAACTTGTGCATGTGGGGTGTGAGTGTTGAAAGGGGATCATAGTGCTGTCACTACTGCCATCACCCCAGAGGGATGTGTACTGCATTGTTGCTACTGCCATCACACCGAAGGGGTGGGGTGGTAGTGTTCTGCCATCACCACTGGTGGATGGGGAATGGGGCTGCTGCCATCCCACCTGAGGATGGGGGCCATAGTGCTGATACTGCCATCATCACATGAGGAATGATGACCGTAGTACTGCTGCCATCACACTTAAGGAATGGGAGCCATAGTGCTGCTGCTTCTGTCACACCAGAGGGATGGGGCCATAGTGCTGCTTCCATGACACCTTAGGGACGGGGGCTGTAGTGTTGCTGCTGCCATCACATTTTGTACCTAAAATAACTTTAAATTGGTACAAGGATGGAAGGATGTGTAATAGTGGAAGTCAAAATTGCTAAAATGCATGTTAGCAGAGTTAAAAATTGTTAAATAAAGTACACAAAACCAAACACAGGTAAAACTGGATTTCAGCTTAGCAGACACCGGTGACAATACCATTTTTTACAATGTGCAAAATGGAATATGCCCTTTCTCAATCCTGGTAAACCAGTGACCCTGAATATAGGTTCTGATGGTAAGACTGAAATTCCTCATTAATAAGTTGTGCGGAAGACAGCACAACAGCTGTTGAAGTTTGTATGGTAGGGATGCACTTTTCCATTTCCTCAGCCTTTAAACAGTAAATCTAAACTTTTCCTGACTGCTCTCCTAGTTCCCAGTATATTTGGTAGAAATGGAATAGGGTGTATTCTATCTTATGGTGAAGTGTTTCTTCTAGAACAGCCCTAGTGTCTGCAATCAAATTGTGTAGTACCTCTTTCTGATCAAGTTGGGCATGCATGGTGCACTCCAAGTGCTTCCATTCCCCCTGTCAGTGCCTACTGAAGTGGTCTCTCTCTTTTCTGATCTTGGAGGTATGGGCAATCAATTTTCCACCAAAGACAACCTTCATCACCTCCTACTGAATGCAAACCATGGCATTTGGGGTCTCATTCAGCACAAAGTACTTCCAGAGCTCACCCTATAACCAGGTTATGAATATGTCTTGTTGTAATAAGGTGGTATTAACATGTCACTTGTTCCTTGGACCACAGGCCTGTCCCAGGCCAGGGATAAGTTGACTGTGGCATGGTCTGACACTAAGAAGTTCCCAAGGTGGATCTCCATGTTCGAGACACTAGACTCTGGGAGAAAAAATTACTCCCAGATGACTATAGCGATCATGAACAGGGGCGTAATATGTAAAAAGCTGTTCATTATGGTGGAGTGACTAGCAGATGTCCCTAAGGCTGGACCTATCATAGGTGTGTCACACATGAGTGGCCACCTCATTTTCAAGTCTATTGGCCAGCCCCATCCACCCCATGGGAGTACTATAGGACCAAATTTAAGTCACCTACCAGAATTATGCCTGCAGGACATCCTGACAATTTCAGAGGATAGAATCAAATTCTAGACCACAGGTATTGGGGTGTAGACCCTGCCCAGGACAATGGGCTCCCTTGATAGGTAACCTTTAGGATTAGCAGTCTGCACTCTGCATCTCTGAATTTGTTATGAATACCATATTGAAGACCTTTCATGCAGAGGATTTCTGCCCCCCCATTTAGAAGAACAAGCGTTAAGGTACGAATTCCTCAACAAAGAGCAACAAAAGTAGGAGGCTTCACCCTCCGACAGGTGAGTCTCCTGTAGCAGTACCACATCACAAGACATGTTTTTCACTTTTAGCAATACAGTACCTTTATATGCTACATTGGGCAATTAAGCCTCCTGATATTCCAGGGCACCACTTCAAGATGGTCAAAGGAGGGCATTATAATGGCCCTTGATAGGCTCCCCAGCAGTTATTGAACACCCCTTAACTCCCCATCCACCCACCAACCGCAGAATATACCAAGAACAAGAATATAAAAACAGTAAAAACATTGGGTAATATAAAGGCGTTCAATGCCAGTACACTTACTGTGACACTCAGAATGTAAAAAGGGAACCTTTGCAAACCAGAACAATAAAAACTACTTATGTCAAGACATGGGAGGAAGGGTAATAAACTAATATAACAGAAAACTTAATGATTGAAAGAGTGAGTCTTACTAGTGGAGGCACACCAGTAGCAACCACTAGTTTATGGTAAACAGGAAATTTGGCAATGCTCACATGAAACTTAGTAGGATGGACCAGAGATACACACCAGCCATCTCTGGTTCCACTGGCAAGGTACCAGACAAGTACTAGGATGGTATGGGGGAAAAGTCTATCACAATAATCTCTGGAAGACTGAGCTTCTTCCAAAGAGTGTTGGGTGGGTCCTAGTGTCACAGGGTGCTGCCTGGAATGGTTTTAGGCATGTCTTAGCACCTGAATAAAGTCAAGCTCACACACAGTAGACTAAGAGAAGGGGGATAAGAGGGAAGACAGTCACTCCAAGCATAAGTTACAGTAGTGAACTACCAGCTAGAAACCTAAAAACAGGTGGCGTGACTATCATACCCTAAAGTAACTCTGACCAGATAAGGGCAGAGAAAGTCGAAAAGTTGCTATTATCAAACATTATCAGACACAGATTACAGACAGTCTCTTGTAGGCCTCACATGCCCAGTGCCGAGATGGGATGCAAAGAAAATGGTATGAACCCACCCAGGCAATAAGAAGGCAAAATGGCTGTGAGGAATTTTATCACTCCCTCCTTACAGCTTACCAATGGAGCAAATAAAGTGAAAGGCAGCCATGTACAATACAGATGAGACCCTCCTACATATATATTGGTTCAAGGGCTCCAAGGTGGCCAACTAAGTAAAATAACCAATATACGTATTCATCTAACCATTGCCATTCACCATCTCTTCTGCAAAGTAAGCAGGCTTACAACACAGAGGATAACAGGCCAAAAGTCAGTAATATAATACCATATCCTGAACAGCAGCAGTTCAGTAAAGGGATCCCATGCTTTAAAAGGAAACAGTTCTATTGTGGAAACTGCCAGGAACTGCTGAGGCAGTCAGTTCACTTCATTTCTGTGTCCATCGATGATCTGCATAGATATGACTGGGAGGGGGAGGTATGTGGCAGATCCATGGGAGCACTTAGAAAGAAAAGGTGCAGGGCCAGACTACACAAAGACACAGCTCAGAAAGGTCTATGTGCATTAAGAATAACAGGTGAGCAAAAAACACAGATTAAACAGTCACTGTCTTCCAAGTTTGCCTGTACTTCAGGCAGTATTAAGTGAGTGGTGGCAGTACTGGGTTCAGGCTAACAGCCCCAGAGAAAGGAAATGCCTGTGCACCCCAGTCTGAAGCCTCCCTTACAGTCCTGGTCACACAGCAAAGATGGCACTTATGACTTAGTAACAGGAGTTAAATATCTCCTGGGGAGCTGATTTTTCCTCAACCTCCATTTGTTCTGGTGCTGGATTCTCCTCCAAGGGCATCGATCTGAGAGAGGCATAATGGGCCAGAGCCACCTGAAAGAATTGTCTGCCTCTTTCAGGATCTGGAAGTGGTGAGATCTCCCCTGGTACTATATGCAACTGCTAACACAGCAGGGTGCAAGAAGGGGTACTGCAGCCCCTAGTTCCTCAGGCCTGCATTTACCTTATGAAATGCTTGACCACTCAAGAACACCTCTCAGATAGCCTGGGTGAAATGAAAGATGTTGGCTACCTACAGTAATGTCTCTAAATTCTCAGGCCTTCTACAGGATAAATTTCTGATCCTGGAACTGAAGTAATTTGTAGATGAGCAGCCAGAGTCTAGCAGTGACAGAGGCTGCTTTGGCTCAGCATATACAATGTGATCTGTGCAGTTCAAAGTCATAGTCATTAGGGTAAAACTTGAGCCAGAGGTGCAGTTGGGTGCAGAGATACAGCACTGCATCTTCACCTTTGAGTCCTTCCTGGAGACCAAAGATTCTGTGATTCTTGCAGCATCTCCAGCCCTCCAGATCCTCTAGTTTAGCAGTAAGCCTCTCCATGTGAGCTTTGGCCAGGTGCAGTCAAGTGTTCTGTGGTCCTTGAGTCTCTGTGAAGGCAGCAATCTGATTCTCAATCTCAGTAACTTGTCCCTTAAAGGTAACAGTTTTGTTTTGTGTCTCCCTTCCAACAGCTAAGATCGATTCTTGTTTGCAGCAATCTGCTCTAGTTAGCTGGTTTGATGAATGGCATTGGAGGGAAAGACAAACTGAGTATCCTGCAACACGGCCCTCTTGGGATCTGGGAAACTCTGCACCATCAGTGACATATCCAGACTTTTTTTCTCCTTATTGGCATAGTTTGCAGCTCAAAATAAGTTAGGCACTATAGAGTACTATACACTACAGCTGATCTTTACCTCCTCTTCTTCCAGGAATTTGTTTTTCATAAACTGGACATGCTGCCTTTCTAAAATCTCATTTTAGGTCTTGAAGAGAGGGAGAGAGGGAAGGGGAATAAACAAAGAAAAAAACAAAAGTTCTGGTTACTTGCTAAATGACATCGTGGTATGCTTAAATCCATCAGGAGATTTTAAAAATTTACGGGCTAGCATTCTGAAAAAAAAAAAAAGAAGCGGTGCTGAGAGGAAAAGTCTGTCTCAGGGTTGATCAACTATTCTCCTGCAAACCTCCCGGCTATGCAATTCTTGGCTATGGAACTGCTCTCTCCACTTCCTGAAACTCCAGCAAAACTTTGAACAACCCACTCAAGTAGCATCTTAAATTATTTGTCAAAGGAACCCAGCAAGGCGGAGGAAAAATTCTGAAGAAATGCCTCCCAAGAAAATTACAGCAAAAGGGGGTGGGGAGATTTGGAGGTACAGCAAAGTATAAAAAAAATGGAGATTAAAGAACCAGAAGAGGTAAATTCTGATTCATGTTCTGAACATGAGCAGGTTCTTAAAGATAACACAGGCTCTCAATCTATTAAGAAGGATAAAACTATAGACAATAACTTCAGAGTAGTAGAATTACAGGCTGAAAGCAACAGAGCGAAGTGGCAGGGGCTATCCCCCCCGGAGCCTCTATGGAGTCAAATAAATTTTGCAAGCAGTAAAAATTGCCGAAGCGATATGCTTGAAGTCCTGAGCAATATTAAAAGCTCTATAAAAATATTGGATAATTAAATTGGTGATGTGGGTGCCAAGCTGGAAAAATTAATAATACATACTGGGGAAGTGTAATCCCACATTTCTCAAAAGGAAGACACTACAACACCTTTAACAAAAATCCCAATACAACATGAAAAGCAGATCCAATTTTTGATGGAAAAAGTGGCAGATTTAGAAGATAGATCTTGAAAAGGTAACTTGAGGCTGCTAAACATACCTGAGGGCTATGAGGGTACAGGAGGTCCCATTGCAGCTTTTGAAAAACTGATTATTACAGCAATGGATAAAAAATACCCTGAAGAAAAGATTCTGCCAGAATGAGCACATAGGAGTGGCCCCAGATTCTTGGCAGATGCAAGTGTGTATCCATGAACAGTGCTAATTAAACCACACAGGTTTAAAGAAAAAGAGGCTCTGTTATACAAAACAAGAGTGGAAAAAGGGCTGAGAGTTGAAAATTTGCACATAAAGGTTTTTCCAGATTTTTCAAATGAGACACTAGCCAAAAGGAAGCTGTTTAACCCTCTTAAACAACATTTATATGCCCAGGGTATAACATTTGCAATGATGCATTCAGCAACACTTTTATTTGTGGTCAATGGAAAAATGCAAAGATTTGATGACCCAGAGGAGGCTGAAGAAGCTTCTGAGAAAGCATACTCAGACCCCAACAAAAAACATTCCCAGTGCAACAAAAATAATGCCAGCAGGCCACAACCATATACTGACACTTCTGATAATGGAAATCAAATATGATAAAATAATCTGCAGATGAAATTTGCAGAAAAAATAATGACACAGCAAATAACATGGAGTTGAAAGGGGGAAAGGAGGAGGGGAATGAGAAGAAAAGAGAAAAAAGGGAAATGGGGAAGGAAAAAGGAAAGGAAAAAGGAAAAGAAAAAAGGAAGAAGAAAAGGTGGAAAAAGGAAAAATGCAAAAAGGGAAGGTAAGGGAGGAATAAGGAAGATAATTGGGGGATAGGGATGGAAAAAAGGAGGGGAGTGAACAACTGATAGGGATAAGGAGGAGGGAAATAAGAAAAAAAAGAAGCATAAAGAAAAGAAGTGGTAAAGAAGAAGCGGATCTTGGAAAAAATCTGATTGCAGCCTGGAAATCTTGCAATGGACAAAAGAACAGAAAAAAACAGAGTGGGACTGAAAGAAGGGTGTGGGGAATATTATAAAAAATAGTGATAAATATAAAACCTAGATCATGATCTAAAATGAAATTAGAGATAAATGAGGTAGGAAATTGATGCATAAGACATGATATATACAATAGAGCAAAAGTAGATGGGAACATTTTTTTGTCTTTTCTTCCTCTCTACCCATATGACTTGTGAGCAATGTCAAATGCTTATATCTGGAATAAAAATACTGCTGGGTCAGGCAACCAGATGTTGCAGATGCCTAGCTTAGACATTTCCATTGCTATGGGGGTGCGATGGAAATCCAAAGGCTTTCTAAAGGGGTGGTGAGGGGGAGCAGATAGGTTATTAGATATATTATGTAAATCTGGGAAAACACTATTAGTGAAGTGTGGCTGGCTGAGGAATAGCAAAAGTGATGTCTAATCTGATATAAATTTGTTGAAAATATTTATACTATTGAATATGCCAGTGGCTGTGGGACAAAAATCTAGCACCAGGGGATAGTATCATTGCAGATCAACATTAACACAAAAAAGGATAAACTTTCTCAGTTTAATGGAGTATAAATTTAAAATGGCAACCTGGAATGTAAAGGGCCTCAGAACAAGATCTAAAGTTATAAAAGTTATTAATTATTTAGACAGAAAAAAAAATTGGTTGTATTTTTTTTACAGGAAACCCATTTTCAAAAACATGACTTTGACTTTGGTTTCAAAACCAATGGGGTCCGGGGTGTACTCTCCATACCATCAAATGCAAGAGGTGTAGCAAAACAATTCTAGACTTAATCCTATTATTAAAAAAAACTATAATTGACACACAAGGAAGGTATGTCATTATGGAGATCCAAACATTACACCAAAACTATACATTTTCTTCAATATATGGATCGAATGACAATAATCCAAATTTTTATACAGAATATTTCTTGCAACTAGCACATCAGCCACCTTATATAACTGGAGTAGATTTTAAACTTATGCTTCATACCACAGATAAATCTACAGGATCAACCAATTCACATAAAACCTCAATAAAAAACATAAAAAAAATTGCAAATGAGCTTAGAATCACAGACTCCTGGAAATAAAAAACAATAGTAATGCAAGAGTATACTCATATTTTTCCCATACACCATACCTATTTCAGAATAGATCTCCCCTTAACATCAGAAATGCTGCTATTTCAAATCCTAAAAGTTACATATCCAGGTATAGTTATTTCGAATCATTCCCCATGTATACTAGAAATAACAAAGAATTTTGAAAATTATTATAATAGAATGTGGTGAATGGACCTGTTATTAATGCAAGATATAAAATGAGTAACACAAACTGCAAAAGACACAGATATATTCTTTCAACAAAATCTAATAGATAATATATTTATTCAAATTGTATGGAATGCACTTAAAGTATGGATCTGAGGAACTTTTCAAACGATGATGACTGGTAAAAAAACAAAATTGGCAAAATTCACCACAACAGCTCGAAAGGGACATCCAAAGTCTGGAACAAATACACTCTTCCACATTTAACACAGATATTTATACCAAACTAGTTCAAAAATGCATTGAATGTAATAAATTAGTTGCATATAGAGTAGAGAAACAAATTCTTCATACAAAATCCAGATACTGCATAATGGCTAATAAACCACTAAAGCTACTGGCATGGCAGTTAAAACAAGAACAAGCCAATAACAATATAATAAATATTAAAGCTGAAAAGATGGCAATAGTTTTCCACTTCACAAATCAGGCAGTTGCAAAGAGGCTAGTAATTACAGACTGGTGACCCTCACATCTATAGTAGGGAAACTAACGGAGACACTACACAAACACAGGATAATAGCATTCCTTGAAACTAGCGCTGCCAAGACCCTAAACAACTACATATAGAGACAACACCAAAATAGTATGATCACTAAAATACATTTATTTGAAAAAGTAGAAATTTACCAACAAAGGTGAAGCAGATAGAAAACGCCGGAAGCCAGCATTTGCTAACAGACTTAAACGTTTCACCTGGACACACCAGGCTTCTTCAGAGTAATGAAGTGTAATCACAACACAATAAATAGTTAAAGTGCACGTGATAATTTAAACAGACCAAAGATATGTTAAAATCATAATGACATCACATTTTATCATCATCTTGGTGGCTAGAGACACCACACCTCTATTTTATTAATAAACAATCTATTAGTTTAATATACAAAGGTATAAAACATACTTTATTAAATATACTATGTATGTATATATATAAATACCACAAATGTATTACTTGCACACATATATAAGTGCAGTAATTGGGGCAAAATATACTATATATTTTACTACCCTATTAGTTATTGTCTCTAGTCATCAGGCACACAATTAAGCATCATGATGCATGAGGGGAACCGAAATAAAAAGAAAAACTATGCCAAACTCCTATTTCAAAAAGCATTTTTTACAATCTTGGTAAAAAGGCAGCCAGATCTATATTTTCATTCATTCCCATCCTCCTCTTCTTGCTTCTAGGGTGCATATCCACCAGCTTTCTCTTACCATTCTTTTTCTGTTGGTTCCCACCTCTAGTATTATTAATATCAACTTTTTCCACCTCTATCAACTCTATTTTATGTTCAATATCAGGTAAACCCTTGATGTGCTTTACTACTGCATATGTCATATCTAAATGCCCATGCCGGACATGTTCTCTATCGTTCCTAAACTGTCTTGTCATGCGGCCAACATAAAACATGCCACAGCTGCACAGCAAGACATATACCACACCTATAGTGGTGCAATTAATAAAGGAACGGATAGCAAAGGTCCTACCTGTTTTGGGATGTACAAATACATTGTCCTGTTTAACAAATAAACAATATTTACATCTGCCACATCAAACGCTGGCTTCTGATGTTTTTTCCATCTGCTTCACCTTTGTTGGTAAATTTCTGTACTTTTTCAAATAAATGGTTTTTAGTGATCATACCATTTTATTGTTGTCTCTATATGTGGGTGCTCTAAGACTTTTTTGTTGTGTTTGATGTTGCTATTTGGAGCACCGCAGTGTTTTTCTACCTTTTCCTGGTGCTCTTTACTTTTTGCTTTTGTTAAGATCCTAAACAGCATGGTTTCACAGCAGTTAGATTATGCCAGACAAATCTGCTCAAGTTTTTTGACTATGCTAAAAAAATAGTGGACAACGGTGGGGCAGTGGATGTGGTCTACCTAGACTTTAGTAAAGCCTTCGACTCAGTTCCACACAGAAGGCTGGTAAAGAAGCTTGACCACAGAGGGGTTGGTCCAGAGGTAGTCAGATGGGTTCAAACTGATTACAAGGCAGAACCCAGAGGGTACAGGTTAATGGAGCACAATCAATGGAAGGCAGGGTGACCAGCAGGGTGCCCCAGGGCTCAGTGCTAGGCCTGTGCTCTTCAATGTTTTACAGCAGACATCACTGACAGACTGGAAGGAAGGTGTGTCTGTTCGCATGACATCAAGATATGTAGCAGGGTGAACACCTCAGAATAATAAATATAAACTTTATTTTATGGTGCCTTTCAAAGCCAAGGCACCTAACAAAGTTAAAACCACATAATCATAAAATGTCATCACATCACAATCAACAAACATCTTAAAACAGATAATCTTAAAAAAACTTTCAATCAATTAAAGACCATAAGCTTGACTCCATAGCCAGGTTTTAATCACTTTGTTGAAGCCCTCCGTGGTCGTGTGCTCACGTAGCCAATGGGGTAGAGAATTCCAGAGGGTAGGGGCAGCATACATAAATGTTCTAGCCCCAGAAGATTTCAAACGTACCCTCAGAATCTCAAGCAGCCCCTCGCTGGCTGAGCAGAGCAATCACCTGGGGCAGTGAGGAACCAGGAGGTCTTTCAGATAGTCTGGGCCAAGTCCATGTAAGGCTTTAAAAGTCAAAAGACCAACCTTATAGGTGATCCACCACTGAACTGGCAGCCAGTACAGTCCACGCAGCACCGGTGAAATATAACATGACCACGAGGAACCCATCAACAGCCATGCTGCAGCATTCTGCACTTGCTGCAGGCAGTGGATTTCTACCCCTGGTAGCCCTAGGTAAAGGGAGTTGCAGTAGTCCAAGCGTGAGGTCACAAAAGCGTGGACCAAAGTAGGAAGATCACCGGATGGAACAAGGTGCCTGATCCTGGCCATGTTCCTCAGATGGTAAAATGAGGATTTGACAACAGCTGACACCCGAGAATGCAGGGTCAGCCCATCATCAAAAATTACCCCCAGGTTCTGCAACTGTTCAGAGGTTGGGAGTAGCTCAACCCCAAGATATAAACCAGAGTGCGAACCCACACCCAACCTCTCTATCCAGTGACGCGGGTCCACAAACAATACCTCAGTCTTATCAGAGTTCAACTTTAACCAGCTGGTATTCATTCACTCCTGGATTTCAGCAAGGTAGTTATTAAAGACCGAGACAGCTCTATCCTGGTCGGGGGCCAAAGAAAGGTAGAGCTGGGTATCACCTGCATAGCAGTGAAACCTCAGCCCATACCTTGTTACAATGTCTCCTAGGGGCAGCATATACACTGTGAACAACATGGGGGACAGCACTGAGCCCTGAGAAACCCCACATGATAAAGAGACCATGTCTGAGGAAAAAACCCCGGACACCACCCTCTGAGATCTTCCCATGAGAAACGATTTAAACCACTTGAGGACCATACCCGACAGTCCACAAATGAACCTCAGGTGATCAAGCAGTACCCCATGGTCCACAGTGTCAAACGCTGATGAGAGATCTAGGAGAACCAAGATGGAATGGTTCCTCCCATCTCTAGCCATCAAGAGATCACTGAGCACCTGAACCAGTGCTGTCTCGGTACTATGCTTCTTTTGAAATCCAGACAATAGGGGTTCATAGATGGCATGGATGTTCAAATGATCCTCCAGCTGTGTGGCCACTACTTTCTCAATCACCTTCCCACAAAGGGAAGGTTAGAGATTGGTCTGTAGTTAGCAAGACAATCTGAGTCCAGAGAAGCTTTCTTCAAGAGTGGTGTTACCACCGCCTCTTTCAGGGAGCTTGGAAACTCACCTGTCTCCAAGGAGCACCAGACTATTCGAGTTAGGACCGGGCCAATGACATCACTACAACCCAAAATTAGGGAAGTAGGTCCCAGATCCAAACTACAGCATGTTGGGTGCACACTCTAGACAATCCGCATGACATTCATGAGAGTTGGCCGGCCAAAGATACTCCAAGGAGGACCGAAATATGTGGACCTATGCTGGTCCACCACCATGCCCATACAGTGTGCCGGTCAGAAAGCTGTTCTGATATCGGCCACCTTATTTGCAAAAAATCAAGCAAGTTCATCGCACTCTTCTTGGAAAAAGTTTTCCGGACTTGTAGGCAGGCTGGGTGCACAGTCTGTCCACAGTCCGAACAGCTGAGTTGGTCAATTTTGTGCAACAGCAATCTCCTGGACAGGAACTCTGCCTTTACAGGAGATTTCGGATTGATAGACTTGATAATGGTCCATCAATCTAAGGCGGTCTGCATCAAGAGCGGACTTCCACCAGCAACGCTCCAACCTCCAGAAGTGAGCATGATGGAAGCTGACCACAAGAAACTAGAAAATGGTTCGGAGTGTGGCAGCTGAGATGTAATGCCAAAATGTGCAAGGTCATGCACATAGGAAAGAAAAATCCAAGAAAGGAGTATTACCTAGGAGGCAAAAGACTGGCAGCCTCAAACCAGGAATGAGATCTTGGAATCATAATCTCAGATGACGTGAAGGTTAGTAAGCAGTGTGACAAGGCAACAATGAAGGCCAACAGAATGCTGGGCTACACTGGGAGTGGAATCATGAGCAGAAAGACAGAGATGGTACTACCACTGTATAGATTGCTGGTCAGGCCTCACCTAGAATATGGAATCCAATTCTGAAGGCCTCACCTCAGGAAGGACATTGACTGGGTGGAAATAGTACAGAGAAAGGTGACAAAAATGATTCAGGGTCTGCAGTACATGTCCTGTGAGGAAAGACTTAGGAACTGAATATGTACTCCCTGGAGCAGAGAAGAGAGAGAGTGGACATGATTGAAACATTCACATACATAAAAGGCATTAACAAGGTACAGGCACAGGAACTTTTTCACTTCAAGAAGAGCTCCAGGACCAGGGGACATGGCCTCAGGCTGCATGGAGGGAGGTTCTCTACCAACACCAGGACATTTTTCTTCACAGAAAGAGTGATGGCTACTTGGAACAGCCTGCCCCAAGAGGTTGTGGGAGTCAACACTGTGGGGGATTCAAGAATGCATGGGATAGACACAAGGGAGACCTGACTACAAAGAGCAACTAGAGTGTCAAAATAGGTCTAAAACAAATGGGCCGATATCTCTATGTTTCTATAATATGATTAAAACCCACCCTAAAGAAATTAATGATTTGTTTAGAAAGTATTATAAAAATGTATACACATCTCAATCAAAAGAAGATCAAATATACATAAAGGAATTTTTAGACACATTACCGATTCCAACCTTGGATCCAGAAATGAGAAAAATACTAGATGCCCCATAACTGTACAAGAGACAGAGCTAGCTATTTGGCTGCTTCCAAGTGGAAAATCCCTGGACCTGACCAGTTACCCATGAAATTCTATAAACAATTTAAAGATCCCTGCTACCTTTCTTAACACAAATGTTTAACAACTTCACTCAAGATCACAAATTCTATACACAGTTAAGGATGCAATAATTATGTTGTTCCATAAAAAGAAAAGATCCTTCTAACTGTTCAGCCTATCGTCCAATCTCATTGTTAAATTCTGATTATAAGATTTTTGTGAAAGTTCTGGCTAACAGGCTAGAACAGGTTCTTCCAAGACTGGTAGCAAGGGATCAAATGGATTTATTAAAGGTAGGAAGATTTCAGAAAACATATGAAGAACAATAAATATAATACAAAACAACAAAAATCCTGATGCTATACTGGTAACGATTGATGTTGAAAAAGCATTTGATCAAATAGAATGGGACTTTATAATACAAACACTTATTAAAATGAACTTTAGGGAACAGTTTTGTAATTGGATAAAATTAATATACTCCAACGCGGTGGCACAAATCCAAACTAACTCAAATCTATCAGATAAAATAGCACTGCATGGGGCACAAGAATAGGTTGTCCACTATCCCCACTAATTTTCATATTAATCATAGAACAATTAACCATGGCAATAAGAAGAAATCCAAATATTAAAGGGATTATGATCATAGAGGAAGAACACAAAGTTAGTCTATACGTGGATAACACCCTGTTATATCTATCAAATCCATATAACTCAGATAAGTTTGGTAAGATAGCAGGATACAAAATCAACTGGAATGAAACATCTGTAGTATAAACCAATCAAAACACACAAATCTATCTTCCAGACAACTGCCCATGTTCTATAATTAAATCTTTCCACTACTTAGGGGTAAACATAACACATTCAGTAGACCAACTATTTCAGATTAACTATTTACCCTTATTAGATAATATACAACTGTTATTAAATAGATGAAAAACACTGCCTCTTACGATAATCGTTAGGGTCAATGTAATAAAAATGAATGTTCTCCCTACATTTTTATATGTATTTCAAACTTAATCCATTCCTATTCCACTTAAATTCTTGAATAAATTAAAAAAGATTATTCTACAGTTTAGAGACCATACCTCTGCAAGCATATAGATGCATTGGAGAGGGTTCAGAGAAGGGCAACAAAGATGGTGCAGGATATGCAGGGGAAGACATATGAGTAGAGGTGTAAGGAGCTGAACCTGTGCACACTGGAAACAAGGGCTGAAAGGGGGACATGATCAAAACCTTTAAGTATGTAAAGGGGCTAAATAAAGTAGGTGAAGGGGGTCTGCTGAAGAGGAAGGAGGGAGCCAGAACTAGAGGGTACAGTCTCAGACTGCAAGGTAATAGATTCAGGGGCCATGTGAGAGGGTGTTTCTTCATGGAGAGAGTGGTGGAGCCCTGTAACAGACTACTGGGGGGGGCTAGAATGGTGGAGGAATTTAAAGGGCATGGGACTGAGTATTGTGGGGGTGGGGTGGAAGGGGAGGGTATGTGAAAGGGAGGGTTGGGCAGATTTGATGGGATGGAAGGGTCCTTTTCTGTCATCATATTTCTATGATTCTATGATTTGGAAAACAAACACCGGTATTGCTTATAGTAAACTGATACTTCATAAAACAAAAGGTGGATTAGCACTAACAGACTTTCAAAATAGTATTTAGCTGCACAAATAAATATAGTTTGGGAACGGTTTAATGAAAACATGGATATTAATATCTCAACAAGTATGGAACAAAACTGCATCCATATTTTAATCTTGGACATCGCTTTTCCAACTACTATAAACATAAAAAATGGAATATAAGAACCACTCAGCTTTGAATACAATGGAATGTTGGTATAAGGCACATCAACTCATTTACTCCAAAACAGGCATAACTGTATTTACTTCTGTACACAGTAATTATTTATTTCCTCCATCAATAAATTACCAAGCTTTTAAAAAATGGCAAGAATTAGGTATCCTAGAGTTTGATCAACTATTTCAGAATATTTTTATGTCATTTAATCAATTAAAAGAATTATATAATTTACCACAAGCACATTTTTTATGATATCTACAAATCAGAAACTGTATTAATAAAATGAATCAATCCATGACTCTTAATGATGTTTCTCTAATAGTCAAAGCAATTCAGGAAAAACAGATAATAATAAATTAATAGCACTTCTAAATCAAACTATGACCTTTACAACCAACAGAGAATAATAGACCTTAAACAAAAGTGGGCAGCTGATTTGAATATAGAAATCACAGAGGAACTCTGGGACAATATATTACAAATGCCCTTAACAATGATGAAATCATCCAAGTTACAGCAATTTCAGTACAATACTCTTCACGGGACCGATTACATCCCATATAGACTGCACAAAATAAACAGCAGTATATCAGATAAATGCCCAAGATGTGCCTACACCACAGGAACATTAATACATTTAATACATGACTGCCCGTATCTAACAAATTTTGGTCCCAAATTCAAACACTTGGAAAACCGCTAATACAAAATTGATACCTAACCCAATAATGAACATTGTTGGCGTACCTGATCAGAGTTTAATACTACTGTAGCTATACAAGTGAAAACATTTCTAACAATAGCAATGATTATTGCTAAAAAATGCACACTCATCAAATGGAAGGACCCTACCCCGGTCTTAGGGACATGGATCAATTTCTTGATTGATAGCATGAAAATGGAAAGAATTCACTAAATTAGAATAGGTGAAAACCATACCTTCGATAAAAGTTAGGCTCCATTTCAAGCATTAATTTTTAGTAGGCAAAGTATATTAAAAGGAATGCTAAAGAAGTCGGGGGGGAGGAAAAACCCTGGAAGGGCCCTTTGAAGGTGTAGTAAGATTGGACCCGAAGCCAGATAGGCAGGAGGTTATGATAAGAAGCATAAGTGCTTGAGAAACTGATCTTAACAACCAGATGATAAGACAGCCTAATACTTCTTTCTGAACCTCACAAAATAAAAATAACACTACAGCTGAGATAGTATGTATTGTACCTCCTCTTCCTCTTCTATGAATTTGTTTTATATTCAATTTGTTCAGTTTATTTATTGGAAAGCAAGTTAAGAACAGGTCTAATTTACAATTTTATTGAGCAGTTGAGAAAAATTACATTAGGTAATCAGAATACTAGATAGAGGAATAAATAGTGTAAACAATAAAAACATGTGTTGGCCATGACAAGGTACTTACAGTAAATATTTATATAAACTGTGACTTTAAATATAATATGATGTATTTATTCAATGGATGTGGCACATTTTGGTGGGTGTATTGGGACCTTTGGTGACAGTCAAGTGCTATGCTAAAATGGAAGTATGATAATCACTGCAGTGAGGTGGTACCAATAGTTCATTTGTGTCACAGCAGTAGTAGTTGCACTTGTTTCTCCTTACAAAACTTGTGTAAAGTCTGATATTGTTAAATGAGACATGCAGTTAGCCAATGACTAGTTGAGACACACTGATTCAGTTCAGTTCTGACAAGACTGGAACTTTTTTTGGCTTATATTGGGGAAGTGGTTTTGTATTCTATGGTATTGTATGGTGTGATGTCCAATACAGTATGTCACTACCAAAGATATTCCAGTACAACTGAGTATGCCGCCTTACTACATCACTTAAAGCTACATTCAGAAAATCTTTTCTACTTCACCTTTCTCAAACTCAATTTACCACAGACTAATTTTAACTATGCATTTGATTATTCATATGTTGAATGAGTGTCATCTACTATTCTCACTCCCACACCTCCTGGGGGCACACCTTTCAGACTCCCAGTGGCACTGGCACCACTGATGTATTCCAGCTCACCACTCATAGGTGCAGCAACAATACAAGGACTTCTTTGACACACATGACAACCACATGACAAGTCATCATGACCACAATATATTGCCATCACCACCTAGTTTATCCTGAATGATATGAGTCACATAGAGTCATCATCATGAGTAAAACCCAACTTGAAAGTGTGATAAATGATTATACACTTCACAGCTTTTCATCCTCAGTAGTTGGTTTACTACTTTACCTCTCTGTCTTTCTCTGTGTTATAGTGGTGTGATAGCACCACTGGAGTTAGGGAAAAGTAGGCTGCTTAATGTTAAACCAATAACTTTGTATTTTAATAGCTTCATCACTGTTCAATGGATTTGTACAACATTTTTCATGCATGGTCTTGAGGGTTTTGGTGGCATGGTCTTTTCATGTGCCAAGTTTCATTCTGGTTGGATATGTGGATTCTGAGATCCTGATGGTGAAAAAAGCATGAAGCAAATGTGTTTGTTTTTTTTTGCTGGTTTTTTTTTGTCATCCCCTAGTACCCATACAGTTTAGAAGTTTGGTCAGAAATGTTCAAGTAGAAAGGGCTTGTTCCAGAGTGGTGTCTTCCTTTAGTGTGGCAAAACAATATTAATTTGTTGCAGAGTTACAAGGATTTGAAATTGTGGTTCTCAGCATGCTCGGTGTGGTTGTTTGGATATCTTTTCTATATGAAAAAGAATCTGTCTATATAAAAAAAGGATTTTGTTTCATATGGGGGGGGTTTGTTTCATGAAAAAATATTTTTCAGATGTTTGCTATCTTATTTTTAGTTTTCAAAAAATATGTTTTGAAAAACCATAAAATGGTATCATGAAAACACACCAACACATTAATCTTGTACATCCGGACCCCATTAGCTGGATTCTGCAGTTAGTTTTTAGAAAACTGATCCAGAATTGTGCTTTAACACATTTTGAAAAAGATTTTTTTGTGAGATGATTTTCTTTTCTCATATGGCCATATGGAAATAGAAATAGGGCCATATAAAAAAGATTGCCTTCATACAAAAAAGAATATGGGCTTAATTTTTTACATTCATTTTTGTATGAAGGAATCATGTTTCATGAGAATGACACAATCTCATGAAAAGGACTCTTTCATACAAAAGAATTTGGACTTAGTTTTTGTTCTCATATTTCAACTTTAACAAGCTATAACTCCATCAATATTTGCAGTTAAGGGACAATCTGTTAGGTCTTCATAAGTACTTCAACACTAACACATAAAACCATACAAAAGAATTCTGTGACCAATAAAAACATAAAAACTTAAAATGACAATTCGATAGGATAGCATTGCAACTTTAACAAGAAGTAAGTCTGTCAGTCTATGAAGAGAATGGACAATCTATATTTGAAAAGGGTCTCGTGAGTACTGCAACAATAACAGATAATACCCCTAAAAGAAACAACAACTTAGAGTCCTTATAAAAAACAACATAAACATTAAAAATGAAAACTCCATAGGATAACATTGTAACTTTAACAAGCCATAACTCTGTCACTTTGTGGAGTTAAGGCGGAATCTATGTATAAAAAAAAGGTCTCAATGAGTACAACTTCACTAACACATAATACTCCCCAAACAATTTAGGGTCTGTATAAAAATGAAAATTCCCATAGGATGACAATGTCACCTTAACATGCCATAACTCCATTACTCTGTGGAGTCAAGGGAGAATCATAGATAGATAGATAGATAGATAGATAGATAGACAGATAGATACAGTGGTAGTCACGGAAAAGTTGACTACCTAGTGGTAGATTGAGGTACCTCTGTGGTAGAATGAGGCAGGATCACATTACACTCAATGCAAATTTCCATAAGTGGTAACACAGTGGTACCTCAATCTACCATTAGGTAGTCAACATTTCTGTGATTACCACTGTAGATAGATAGATAGATAGATAGATAGATAGATAGATAGATAGATACAGTATATAGATATATGCATACTGTAGATAGATATATATAGATATATACATACTGTACATAGATATATATTATAGTGGCACGATAGAGCCACTGTAGTTAGGACTGAGTAGGCAGTTTAATGTTAAACCTGAAATTTTGCACTTTAATAACTTTGTAACCGATAAATGGATTTGCACAGAATTTGATATGCACTGTCCTGTGGGGTAGATCTATTGACGTGCCAAGTTTTGTTTTGACTGGATGTGCAGTTTTCATGCAGCACACAGTGAAAAAAGTGTAAAAGTCACTTTTTTACCAGATTTTGCTATTTTTTCCCCATTATGCTGCAGCCACACTGTTTGGGCAGAAAGAGCTTGCCCCAAAGAATAACCAGCATTGATTAGATGAAAAAATTTGAATACATTCTAAAGTCATTTAGTTTTGAAATTTTGGATTCTGAGTATGCTCTGTTCAGTCTTTTGGATAGCTGCATAGTTGTGAAAGGGTTTGGGCTCACAAAAGGGTTTTAATAGCTCACGAAAAGAAATTTATAAAATCCTTTTCATGAGAAAAAAATTCCCTTTTCGAAAGCCACATTCTTGTTTTCATTTTTTCTGCCCAAACAAAAAGTTATAACTTGCCCCAGGGTTGTCTTCTGTAGACATGTAAGTATGGGTTTTGTTCATAGAGATGTCCTACACACTTCTGTGGCTTTGGTTTATTTGTCTTTAGTCAAACAAACAGTCATTTTAAAATTTAAAGATCTCTTTTATCGACTTGCTTCCAATTCCTTTTTGTGAGCTGTCAAAATCCCTTTTCATGAGCCAATCCCTTTTTGCAAGCTGTCAAAATCCCTTTTTGTGAGATGATGACCAGATGGTCCTACCTCACGAAAAGGGATCGGTTCGCAAAAAGGGATTTTGACAGCTCATGAAAAGGGATTAGTTTGCAAAGGATTACTGCATGAGCCGATCCCTTTTTGCAAGCTGTCAAAATCCCTTTTTGTGAAATGATGACCAGATGGCCCTACCTCGTGAAAAGGGATTCACTTGTGAAAAAGGATTTTGACTAACTTTACTGTTTCTTTTCCACGTCACTGCAAAGAAACGGTTTGGAATTAAGAGCTGAAATTTTCAGGATAGAAAGAGCTGGCCTAACAGACGTGACTTTTGCTGGTTTGGGCATAAGATTTAAATTACTTCCATAGTTATAACATTTCAAAGTTTGAAAATCTCCCGTAGGGTAAACCTGTGGTGGGCACAGTACCTTGTGGTGCTATATCTCATAAATGGTTCAAGATACAGATTTTTTGCTAAGCACGTGCAGGTTACCATGACATGATTACAACTGCAGTGGAATTTTTCCCAATGTTACTATGGTTACTGAGATATTATGCCATTTGCATCACAAGGGTTACTTGGAATACCTCTAGGTCTGTGCTGAGTCTCAACACTTATGGGTAGGTTGGAGCGCAGGGCCCTCAATAATATAGTATGGATGGAAGGGAGTACAGGGCCCATGGGGCCCTTCACTCCCACAAATGGATACCATTATTGAGTGATTGGAGTGTATGGCCCAGACGGCTCTGCACTCTCAAAGGGAGATGCAACCACAACACATTAAAGAGTGATGGGAGCAAACATTTAAAGGTAAGATTACACTGTCTCAAAAAGTAAGAAAATTCATTGCAAAAATCTTTGTTAATGCATCAGTTAGGGCTGAAACAAACAAAGCAGGAAAATGAGGTGTTAGGATTTTGAACCCTAACATCCTACCACCCCACCTTCCACACACCAACAGGCTTTTGGGTGTTCTTTGGCATCATTGGGCCTGTCATCCCATTCTCCTATACTGTACCATCTCAGCTTACATAGACATGGAATGGGGTAAGAGTAAGGGCCAATGACTCCAACACACACCCAGTGCCTAATTTCCTACTTTTGTTGCTTCAACCCTAACTGATGTAATGAATATATATATATATATGTATATATATGTATATATGTATATATATATATATATATATATATATATATATATATGTGTCATTGATGACTATGATGTCTACACATGATCCCTTCCTACGCATTCATGGGGTATGCACTGCACTCCAAAATTATCTCCAATATTTACCATGGTGCCAAATCCACAATGAAAGTGCAATAATCATCAAAAATACACAAAAGGTGTATCTCATCTTCCACTACAAACATAGCAAACTTCACAGCAAACCAAACAAAATTTACTGACTTATGGGTATCAAAGTGAAAACAACATTTTGCCCATATACAATGAACTGCAGGTGATTAAGAGAGACACTTAATATATGTTTTCCTTTGAAGTGAGTCTCACAAAAAAATTACAACCAAGCACATGCATTACTTTTCTGGAGGCATGGAAGTGCAGGGCCCACAGGGCCTGTAATGGCTGCAAAATGGATGTATTAACTGAGGATACTAGTCTACCATCTCAAAAATCAAGGTATTCTTTGCAAAGAACTGTGTTCATGCATCAATTAGCATTTAGATTAAAATGAAAACAAAAATAGAAATGTGGAGTTAGAGTTTCAACCTAACTCCCCACCCCACCTCCTAAGCAGGAAAAGGAAAAATAAATTACGGTTTTGCTGTCCTGACTCTTGATGAATCATGGGTGGGGGCTTTCTTGGGGATCTAAACCCTAATGCTCACCCCATTCCATGACCGAATGAGGTGATATGTGATATGTTTTCTTCAGGTAGGGCCTACAGGTTTTTGGAAATGTGTTGGGAGACACAGTTCTGTATGTTTAAAGGCTGTATCACAATGGGGACAGCATTATCAACCAACAAAAGGCATAATTCAGGGGCAAGTGGAAAATTTCAGACAAAAATTACAAACCATTGATTTGCACAAAATGTTGCATGCACGGTGTTTGGGAGCAGGGTCTCATGATATGCCAAGTTTTGTTCTAGTTGGGTGTGTGGATTCCGAGATCTGGATAGTGAAAAAAGGGAAAACATCATTTTTTCTGCAATTTTTTTGTCATCGTCTGGTGCTCATATGGTTTGGAATTTTGGTCTGAATGTTTCAGGATAGAAATGGATTGGCACAGAATGTTGCCTTTCACTGGTTTGGTGAAAAACTACTAATCTATTCCCAAGTTATAAGAATTATAATTTTTGGTTCTGAGCATGCTTAGTAGGGTCATTCTGATTGATGTTTCATACCCTACTGAGCATACATAAACTGAAAAATTAAAATCCTTTTAACATGAGAAAGGACTGACATTTTTCATCAAACAAATGAAAGGTACTATTCTGGGACAAGTGTTTTCCACTGAAAATTTGAGACCACAATTCCAAATTGTCTGTCGCTGTATATATATATAGTGGCATAGCAGCACCACTATAGTTAGGGCTGAGTAGGCTGTTTAATGTTGAATCCTAACTTTGCACTTTAATAACTTCATCCCGTTGCATGGATTTGCATGAAAGTTTTCATGCATGGTCTGGGGAATGTCTGTTGGCATGTCAGGTTTTGTTCCAGTTAGATGTGCACATTCCGTGATCTGTATAGTGTGTTTTTAAGACAAATTGGTGCTTTTTGCTGTTTTTTTGTCACCACCTAGTGCTCAGATAGTATGGACCTTTGGTCTGAAAATTTCAAGGTAGAACGAGCTTGCCTCAGAATGTTGCTTTTTATTGGTTTGGTGAAAAAATATGAATCCATTCCTGAGTCATAAAGAGTTGAAATTTCAGTTCTGAGCATGCTCAGTAGGGTGTTTTGGATAGATGTTTGATACCCTAGTAAGCATGCTCTGAACCAACATTTCAAATCCTTATAACTAAGGAACAGATTAATATTTTTTTCACTAAACTAATGAAAGGCACCATTCTGGGCCAAGCTCTTTCTAACCTGAAAATATCAGACCAAAATTCCACAGCATCTAGGCTTTACAGTGGCACGGCAGCATCACTATAAGTTAGGTTTGAGAAGGCTGTTTAATGTTAAACCCCTAAATTTGCACTTAATAGCTTCATCCCCATTCACTGAATTTACACAAAATTTTGAATGTGCGTTTGGGGGGAATATCTCTTGATGTACCAAGTTTCATTAGGTCTGATGTTCAGATTCTGAGAGTTGTATAGTGTGTTTAGGAAAACTCAACTGGAACACTCAGCTGGAAACTGAGCTCAAACACCTCCAGAAACAGCTCAGATCCATGGCTCCCACCCTGGGGGCAAGCCACGGAGGAAAACTAGCAGTGATACCTACCAGGAACCAGGCTGTAACTCCTCAGAGAATACACCTACTCAGAGCCTCACCCTGGGGAGTAAGCCAGGAGGATGATCAACTGAGGTAAGTCTTAGAGGCAGTGGGTGCCAGGCTAGGGGTAGGGGCTGAGCCCATGTTGGGATCCAGCACCCAAAAGCATATTATACATATAAAAAAAAGGGAAAATATTTTTTTGTTGTTATTCTTTTGTTGTCACCTAGCACCTGGATGGTTTGGAATTTTGGTCTGAAATTTTCAGGGGAGAAAAGGCTTGCCCAAGGATTGGTTTGGTGAAAAAAATATTAATCTGTTCCCAAGTGATAAGGATTTGAAATTTCAGTTCTGAGCATGTTCAGTAGGGTCTTTTGGATAGATTTTTAATACCCTGTGGAGCATTCTCAGAACCAACATTTCAAATCCTTATAACTTGGGAACAGATTCATATATTTTCACCAAACTAATGAAAGGCACAATTCTGGGGCAATCCCATTCTACCCTGAAAATTTCAGACCAAAATTCCAAACTGTATAGGCTGTATTATAGGGCACAGTAGCGCTCCTATAGTTAGGGTTGAGTAGGGTGTTCAATGCTAAACCCCTAATTTTGCACCTTAACAGCTTTGTCAGTGTTTGACAAGATCAGCTGAAATTTTGCATGTTTTGTTTAGGAGCAAGATCTAAATCTATGGAAAGCTTTGGATGGCAGCTTGTGTGGTTTCTGAGATCCATATATGTAATTTTTCTGTCATTTTTTCCTATACTTTTAACATGTTTTTTTTTTTCTCACATACAGCCTATATGGAATGGAATTTTTCCCAGAACTTTCAGGGCACAGGAGTGATGTCCTAAAGTAGTGACTTTGAAAGGTTTCCTGAAAAAAATATTAAATGGTTCCAGAGTTATAAGGCTTTAAAGTTTTGTGTTCTGAGCATGCTCAGTAGGGTTCTTAGGATAACTTTCTGATATGGCACCAAACATTTTGTGTAGCAAAACCATTTTTGCTTTCTCACTATTTGCTTCTCATAGCACAAAACATTATTTTGGCAGTAAGAGGCACCATCCTGTTTCTTTTCCCCTTGAAATTAAAAATGGACAGTTTTTAAAAACAAACACCTAAACATAGCTAAATGGAACCCATTTAGCTAGATCCTGCTGTTTGCTTTTAAAAAAATTAAGAAATTCTTTTACTGGGCAGCCCAAAATCCACGGTGCCCAGCTTAGTGAGAGGAGCAGTTCACCCATGTTCTCTGTATAACAACAGTGGGACTTTGCTGAGTTCAGCAGCCACAGCTGGAATCCTGCTGTGGGCTGCAGTGAACTGCTGGTAACCCATTCTGTCTCCATCTGTCTGTCTGTCTGCCTGTCTGCCTGTTTTTCTGTCTGTCTGCCTATCTATCTATCTATCTATCTATCTGTCTATCTATCTATTTGTTTGTTTTATTAAGTGGATCGGGTGCCCACCCCAGTACTGCTTCTTTCTTCTCCTCCCTCCTGGTGTCCCACCTACCCTTCCCAATCTTAATGTTTATTTTTTTCTAATAAATATATGTAAGTAGACCAGGGTGCCCATCACTGGTACCACTTCTCTGCACCCTCCCTCTCCTGCAGGTAATCTGCCCCTATTTCTGTACAGTGTTCCAACACTGGGATGCTCAATCCTAGTGTCAGCCTTTAACCTGAAATAAAGAAAACCAGCCCTCAGTGATTTTTTTAACCTGCAAAAAAGAAAATAATCCTTCACTATTCTGACCCAGCCACCTTGACCTCTCACTCAGCACCCACCACTCCCACACACTTTCACTCACCTGAAAATGTCCCACAGTGTAGATGCCCTCTCCAATCAAAGACACCTCTTGCTGCTGGAACTGACAACTGCAACATGAGAAAGTTAGGTAAGTGTGGTTCAATGTACTGTATTTCAACAGGATTTTCAATATTTATGCATACTGTAACTCTGCCATTTTTGTATAATTTGATCCCAAATTTTCAGCATGGACTTTTGTGATGCCACTTCATGAACAATGATGGTGGAATTATGGAAATCAGACTGGAAAGGTGTTTTCCAGATTGCTTTTGTGAAATCACCTTTTGGGCTGGATTTGTAAATTTTTACTATCCTTGTTCATGAGGTGGGAACATAAGAAGGCTATGTTGAAACTTTGGGGTCAGAATATTTAGAAATGGCAAAGCTATGTGTGTACATTGACATTTTTAAACACATGGTCTTCAGTTTTGGTAATTTTAAATATTTTTACACAAAGTTTTTAACATAGTCATTTTGTCACATCACCTCAAAAATGTGATAACTGTCAGTTTTGAAATCCTGGCCAAAATGTGTTTCTGCACCTGTGCCGTGGAATGACATTATTGCTGCATGAAATCACTTTTTGGGTGGGTTTGGAAAATCTTCTCCACCCCTGTTCAGGAGGTGGTGTCATAAGAAGGCTATGTTAAAAAAAATGGGAGTAAAACTATTACAAAACAACAAGGTTATGAATATTATGTTGAAACTTTTGCAAAGCACACTCATAACTTTGGTAATTTTAAATATTTTGATCCCAAATTTTCAACATAGACATTTTTTTCACATCATCTCATGAACACGACAACTGTCATTTCAATATGCTTCTGCATCTGTGCCACAGAATGACATTTCTACTGAGATTTGAAAACTTCCACCTACTGGGTTCTTGATGTGGGTTCGTATCAAGGCTATGTTGAAAATTTGGGTCAAAATATTAAAAAACAACAATGTTATAAAGGTACATGGACATTTTCCAATGCACAGTCATAACTTTGGTAATTTTTGACATCACAAAGAAGGTCAGGTTCAATGGGGCCCCTGCACTTTCATAGGCAGATGGAGTCTTCCTTGGTGCATGCCCAGATGGTCATGCCACTCTGCATCTGTTCGCAGGCCCATTTGGGACCTACATGAGTGAGGATACAATTGCACTGTCTCAAAAAGAAAGGAAATTCTTTACAATAAACTTTATTAATGCACCAGTTAGGGAAATTTAATGACACAAAGTAGGGAAATGTGGCATTTGGCTTTCCAGCCATAACTCCCCATCCCTACCCCCCAAGCAGCAAAAGGAAAAAGCATTAGGGTTATGGGTCTCTGGAGTCTTGGTGAATCAGTAGTGGGGTCTTCCTGGCATAACTAAGGCCTGCTTCCAAACCGTCGGGAATTGGGCCAGGGCCAGGGACTTATTTACAGCGTGGTAATGGGCACTATAAGAACATCCAGGGTGAGCGATAGAAGTTCATGTCTATCCCAGCACTGCCCAGTCTGGTCTTACCTAGTATTTTCTTGACCACAGTAAGGTCCTCCTTCACCATCGCCCTTTTATTGTAGAAGTTTGGGTGAGAACACTGGGTAGATACGTTGTGGGAGTGGTTCAAGTCAGGCTGAAAATAGGCAGGTGGTAGCACTGGCTTAAGATCAGTGAAAGCCTTATTGAAGGCTTCTGCAATAGCTAGAGGGTCTGTAATGGGGGTGTTACTGATACTGAGTAGCTGAGGATGTTTTTGTCCTCCTTTCCAAGGATGCTTTTGATGTTATCCCAGAATCTTTTCCCATCACCCCAAGAATTGCAAAGCTGGGCCTTGTGATAGTTGGCTTTGGCAAGCCAGATTGGCTTGGTGCAGCAGTTCCTGGCTGTTCTGTAGCACTGGTAGTCATGCTTGCTACCTGTGTTTCTGGCCTTCTTCCAGAGTATGTCCCTTTCTTTCAAGTGGGAGAGGAGCTCCCCATCAATTCAGCCATTTGCCTGCCCCTGAATATTTCTTTTCGTGAGTGGGGCATAGATGTCACAGATGGAACTAAAGCCCTTAATGAAGTAACTGAGGGCCTGATCAAGGGTAGGCACCAGGTCAATTGGAGTCCAGTCATGCAGGGCAAGGGCTGATATGAGGGCTCCAAGTTTACCCTTCCTCAAGACCCTGCTTTCAATGAGGATGGGTGGGCTTTTGGTAAATTTATTAGACCACAGGAAGGTGTTTCGGGAGTGGTCATTTAGTGTGTCTGACAGAACCTTGACCTCAGAGATTCGAGATAGTGAGCTTGCTAGGACCCAGTCAAGGAGGGTACTGTTTCCTTTCTTATAGTTCTGCCTGGTGGGGCAGGTGACATGTTGTGTCAGGTAGGAGGTGGCTATATGATCCCTGAAAGGAGCAGCCTCCTTTTCATCCCAGTTTATGTTAAAGTCCCCAGTAATGACAAGCTCCATCCCCTTTGGAAGGGTGCCGATAACGTCCATAATTGTCGGAAAGCCTGCTGTGGCTTTCTTGGGGGTAGGTATATTGTGGCAAGGATGAGAGTTTTCCATTCTGGCTGACCTGAGCCTTTATCACTATTATCTCACAGTCCTCAGCCACCCTGGTTCCAGGGAGGACAGTGCACTGCAGAGAGTACCTGGCATAGATGAGGCATCCCCACCTCTCTTGCCTATTCTATCAATCCATATGCTTGGAAGCCTTTGAGGGCAACTTTGCAATTTTTAATCCTACTGGTCAACCAGGGTCTCTGTTAGCATAGGATGTCAGGAGGGGAGGGCCATCCATGCCTGTAGTTGGTCAAATTTTGCAGTTAAACTGCAGATGTTCAGGGAGGCTATTTTTGGGCCTTTAACCTTATGGACACAGGGCCATTGAAGTGAATGGGCCTGGGTTTGAATGAATATTGACAGAGAGGAGCAGGAGCATAAGATGACCTTTCTGGAAGAAAGGTGTATGCTAAATTTGGCTCATACCTTCCACCTCTGAGGCTTTAGATGATTCAGGTGGTTGGACACTGGCTTAAGTATTGGGGTATACCATTACTACCCCTATGTGAGGGGAGGGCATGTAGCCACCCGTGTTTGTAGGGTAAGGCCAAGTGAGTTGCTGCCCTTAGCTAAGTGAGGCAGTCTCTGAAGGTGCAGTTGACAGCCATGCACTACCCAGTAGTAGTTTAGAGGGGGGTAGCAGTGGCCTAGTTAGGCATCTGGTGCCAGCTGTACCAAGTCTACTTTTGTGGCATTAAATTACCCTAACTGGTGCATTAACAAAGTTTATTGTAAAGAATTTCCTTTCTTTTGAGACAGTGGAATTGTTTTTTTACAAAGAATAATATTCTAGTGGAACAGTAGTGCCACTATAGTTAGAGTTGAGTAGGCTGTTTAATGTTAAACCACAAACTTTGCACTTTAATAGCTTCATCCCATTCCAGGATTTGCACAAAATTTTGCATGTGTGGTCTGGAAGGAATGTTGTGTCTTATACAAATCACTTAGTTGGCTCCCACTTCAAGGACGCTTCGACTACATTTTGGGCTATCTAATGGACGCTATACTCAGTGTTGGTCCCCTGCCCCCTTATTTATCCCTACTTATGGGCAAAGTGGCTACTAGGTGCCTCTGTAAATCATTCATCCTCCCCTGGTAGTTCCAAGAATCTCCACTAGCATAGGCAGCAACGCCTTTTCTGTCTCTGTCCACTCCTTATGGAACAAGCTCCTTTAATCGCTACACTCATCCTCCTCCGACTTCTCCATCAAAAAACACTTTAAAGATTGGCTACTAGTGGAAGCAAAATTCTGCTGTCCATCTGTAAGCTGGGATGATTTCCCCTCTCCCCACCTTTGTAGGGTCTCCCCACCCTTGCAACACCCCTTCTCTCCAGCTTCTTTCCCACCCCACCTGGCCCTCTCTCCTCCCTATAGTCTAATCCACTGCACTTTGTTTATCATGGACTGTCACACTGAATTTTAAATATCCACCTGGTTGTTACTTGATTTTGTTATTGGAGTGCCTTTTTGAAATTGCACTTTATATGGTTTATCTGGTAATTTGTCACCTTACTGTATTGTTTCTCCATGTTTCTGTGATGATGTATATGGACTTGTCGCTAGCCTACAACTTCACCTTGTACCTTATGGCATTCTCACTTTTGTTAATATCCTCTGTACTGTAACTCCCTATTGTTAATGGCCTGCATTGTGGCCATGTTATTCCTCCTGTATTCTGTTTTGCTAAATGTGCCATTGTTTATGGTCTCGGTCATGCCTGAAAAGGTCCCTTGGATCAGTGCACCTACCTGATCACCAAGACATAACTAAATAAATAAATAAATACATTAATTAATAATTAATTAATTAATTAAATGTCACTTGAGGTGCCAAATTTTGTTCTGGTCAAATGTTCAGATTCTGAAATTTGTATAGTGCATTTTAGGTTTCTTTGCTCTTTTTATGTCATCACCTAGTGCCAAGATGGTTTGGAGGTGGTCCCTGGAAATTCTCAGGGTAGAAAGAGCTTGCTCCAGAATGGTGCCTTTCATTAGTTTGGTGAAAACATATGAATCTGTTCCTAAATTATAAGGGTTTGAAATTTTGGTTCTGAGCATGCTCCACAGGGTATCAAGCATCTATCCAAAATACCCTACTGAGCATGCTCAGAACTGAAATTTCAAATCCTTATCACTAGGAAGTGGATTAATATTTTTTTCACCAAACCAACAAAAGGTACCATTCTTGGGCAAGCCCTTTCTACCCTGAGTATGTCAGACCAAAATTGCAAACCATCTGGGCACTAGACCATGACAAAAACAATCAAACAGTAAATACACCCAAATTTTCCTAAAATTGCACAATACGTAGAATGTGCACATCCAACCAGAACAGAACTTGGCACATCAGGAGACCCCCCCCCGCAGATTGCACATGCAGACTTTTTTGCAAATCCATGAAACGTGGGAGAAGCCATTAAAGTGCAATGTTAGGGGTTTAACATTAACAACACTCAACCCTAACTGTAGTGGTGATACCACACCACAATAAAAATATATATATATATATATTTTATTGTGGTGTGTATCACCACTATAGTTAGGGTTGAGCATCACTTTTGTAGTACAAGTGCTGTTTGATCTCGGGTAACCTCACGAGTTGTGTATGCCGCAAGTGAGGTGTCCGAGGTCAAACACCACAAGTGTATATAAATAATTTATTTGACAGCTTATCGTTGTATATTTCATTTATGCAATGGGGATGCTTTCTGTCAGTGCAGGGACATTTGATTTTGATTGCTTATCTTTTCTTGCATATGTTTGTCAAAAAAGTGAACAAAAAATTGCATTTTCTGCTCTTTTTTGCCAGTTATAAAAAATCTATAAGTATCTATAAATGAAACACTACTCATTTTGTAGATAATTTTGTGCTGAACAACTTTCATGCTCACAGTACTGTGCTATCCTTTTTCATTTTAAAGTTATTTGCATTTGAATATAGGTAGTACTGCTACTGAGGCCAAACATTCTAAATGAGTTCTGGAGTGATTGTGACAGAGCTACTATATGGATACATTTTATTTATTCAATGGCTGTGAAGATAAATAGATTTATTCAATGAGTTTCGAGCCCACTCCTATTGCATATATATGTGTGTGTATATATATATATATATATATATATATTTATACTTACCAATTTCAGGGTAGAAAGGGCTTACTTCAGAGTGATGCCTTTTGTTGGTTTGGTGAAAAAATATTAATCCTTTTCGCAAGTTATAAGCATTTGAAATCTTGGTTCTTAGCATGCTCAGTAGTGTATCAAACATCTATCAAAAAGACCCCACTGAGCATGCTCAGAACTGAAAATCCAAATCCTTATAACTCGGGAACAGATTAATGCTGTTTCTGTTTCATCAAACCAATGAAAGGCACCATTATGGGGCAATCCCTTTCTCCCCTGAAAATTTCAGACCAAAATTCCAAATTGTCTAGGTGCTAGGTGATGACAAGAGAAAAATAATGTTTTTCCTAAAAACACACAATACAAATTTCAGAATCTGAACATCCAACTGGGATGAAACTTGGCACATCAAGAAACATCACCCCCTCACAGACTGTACATGCAAAATGTCATGCAAATCTGTTGAATGATGCAAAGGTATTAAAATACAAAGCTAGGGGTTTAACATTAAAAAGCTAATGTACTGCCTAAAACTAACATTAGTTTTTAAAAGCAGTCAACCAGTGCCTTCTATATCTGACATACTCTTTTATTTGCTCTTTAACTATAAGATTGTTTACCTGATGTTAGTAGTGTGAAATGTGGGTAAGCACTCTACCTGGGAGCTGAAATATCTATCTCAATTCTTCTACTACATCATCAGTATTGTGACCTCACTGGTAGTGACATCACTTCTGCTTAGGAACAGCAACTCTGTAGCTGCAGGTAATCACCTGTGATGTCACTGTCAGTGAGATCACAATGCTACAATAATGAGGATGTGGAGGATAGAGATAAACAGGAAAAGATAAATACTTCAGAAATACAAAGTTACAACTGACTACTTCTAAAAATTTGTATTATTTTTCTGCCTGCCTGTTTTGTTCGTTAGCTGTTTAAACAGACTACTCAATCCTAACTGTAGTGGTGTTACTGCCCTGCTATAAAATATATGCAGCCCAGATGGTTTGGAATTGTGGTCTGAAATTTTCAGGGTAGAAAGGGCTTGCCCCAGAATGATGCTTTCCATTGATTTGGTGAAAAATATTAATCTGTTCTCAATAAGGATTTGAAATTTTGGTTTGGAGCATGCTCAGTAGGGTATCAAACATATATCCAAAGACCCTGTAGAGCATGTTCAGAACTGAACATTCAAATCCTTATAACTTGGGAATGGATTATTATTTTTTAGATAATGGGTGAAATGAAACTCACATCCTGATTGGCTGAAACAGCCTGCCACCTGGGCTGTTATTTCTTAATAATGGCCCAGTGAAAAACAAGTTCCATTTTGGTGTGCCCTATTACTAAAACTATCCTTGGTCATCCCAAATTTCGAAATGACCAGCTGCCATTTTTGCTCCGCTCACTTAGCGAGACTAACTTCCATCAACACTGTCACAGTATACTCCAAAAAAAAAACCTACAACAGTAATTTTTTTTTTACTAATTTAACTTTGCTTACTGAACGCGGTTGCACTCCATGTCACACAGCTGACTCTTAGTGACCTACAAAATCACGTGATGCCACATTTCAGAGCACAGAAAAAAACAAATGTACCTGTCTTCAAATATAAATAACCAGGCAACATTCCCCCATTCTGATGAACGATTGAAGAAGCTAAAATAAATGGCTCTCCTCTCTCTCTCTCTCTTTGCCTATGTCACTGAGTGAGAAAGGAGACACAAACTGAAACAAACTCACGGAGAGCTCCTCTGTGCCAAGAAAAAGCAAGTGGACAAGCACATGGCACACACGCAGAAACACAACAGCCCTCCTAGTGATTCCAGCACCACAGGATTATATTACTAAAAAATGTAGCTATTTTTTATATAGATTTTTTGTTACATTCTTTTAAAACAATTACACCTATAGCCCATTATCTAAGTGCAATAATACCCTCCAGGGTGGGTGGTATGGGATATAACAGACCTTCCAGGGGCTATAAGGCCCTCTGCCTGCAGCATCAGGCCTCATTACACCCCTGGGTGGTCCGTTTTATCCCAATAACACTCACCCTGTAGGGAATTATTACTTACTTCACCAAACCAACAAAAGACACCATTCTGGGGTGTGCCCTTTATGTCCTGAAAATTGCAGACCAAAATTCCAAACCATCTGGGCACTAGGTTGTGATAAAAAATAGAAGAGAACCCCCAATTTTTCCTAAAAACACACTATACTGTATGTACAATATATTGGAGTCTGAACATCCAACTGGAACAAAACTTGGCACATCAAAAGGCATTCCTCCAAGACTCCTCATGCAAAATTTTATGTAAATTCATTGAACAACGATGAAGCAATAAAAGTACAAAGTTAGGGGTTTAACATTAAACAGCCTACTCAGCAATAACTACATATTGTGTTACTACCGCACCACTATAAAATATATACAGTCTAGACAGTTTGGAATTTTGGTCTGAGAATTTCATGGTAGAAAAGGCTTGTCTTTCATTAGTTTGGTAACAAATATTAACCCATTCCCAAATTATAAGGATTTAAAATTGTGGCTCTGAGCATGCCCTGTAGGGTATCAAACATCTATCCAAAAGACCCATTGAAGCCTACTCAGAACCAAAAATATTCAAATCCTTAAAACTTATGAACAGATTCATATTTTTTCACCAAACCAATGAAAGTCATCATTCTGGAGCGAACCCTTTCTGCCCTATAAATTTCAGACCAAAATTACAAATTGTCTAGGCACTAGGCAATGATACCCCCCCCCCCAGAAAAAACAGATTTTTAATAAAATATACTATACGGATCTTGGAATCTGAACATCTGACTGGAACAAAACTTGTCACTTCAAGAAAAATCCAAGACCACGGATGCAAAATTGTGTGTACACCAACTGAATGAGAATGAAGCTATTAAAGTGCAAAGTTAGGGGTTTAACATTAAATGACTTACTCCACACTATCTATAGTGGTGCTACCGCAGCACTATTTTTTTAAATATATATGTATTTATGGAATTCTGGTCTGAAAATTTCAGGGTAGAAAGGGATTTCCCCAGCATGGTGCCTTTCATTAGTTTGGTGAAAAAAACGTTAATCCATTCCCAGTTTATAAGGACTTGAAATGTTGGCTCTGAGCATGCTCCGAGGGTATCAAACATTTATCCAGAAGATCTGTCTAAGCGTTAGGTGATGAAAAACTAAACAAAACAGCAAAACAAAAACAATTGTTTTTCTCCTAAAACACACTATACAGATATGGGAATCTGAACATCTAACTGGAACAAAACTTTGCACATAAAGAGACATTCCCCCAAGTCTGTGTGTGCAAAATTTCATGTAAATCCATTGAATGGGAATGAAGTTAATGAAATGTAAAGTTAGGGGCTTTGACATTAAACAGCCAATCAACCCTAACCATAGTGGTACTACTGAACCACTGTAAAATATATATATATATATATATACACACACACTAATGGCAAACTCCTGCATTTAATGCATCTGTTAGGGTTAAAGCAACAGAAGTGAGGAAATGAAACATTAGGGTTGAGCCCCTAACCCACCCATGCACCCCACACCAGTATCCTCCACAGACTGACAGATACTGGGGTATGCCATGGGGTTGTGGGGCCCAACTCTCACTCCATTCCATGTGTAAGCAGGTTGACATGCTACAGTAAAGAAGAATGGGTGAGAGTTAGGCCTCATGACCCCATGGCACACCCCAGTGTCTGTCAGTCTGTGGAGGATATGGGTGTGGGGTGTGTGAGGGGGTTAGGGGCTGAACCCTAATGTTTCATTTCCTCACTTTGTTGCTTTAATCCTAACTGATGCATTAAATGCATTTTTTTGCTATGAATTTCCTTGCTTTTTGAAAAAGTGTAATGTAACTGGTAAAAAACATGTATTGGTGGGAGCACGGGGCCATCACTAGTGAAAACTCTGTATCTTGCTTCATTTTTGAGATACAGGCACCGAAAGGTGTGATAGACCTCGCAATGTTATCCTACGGGTAACATCTCAACTTTGTGATGGCATATCTATGGATCCACTTAATTCCCCAACACCTAAACAGCATAATTCACACCTCTAGGGCATCCCCTAAACACCCTGTAAATTACAAGTAAAAAGAACAAATTATTAATGAGATATGCAATTGTAAAGTTTTTACACCTTTAAAAATTCTTCATTTGTGAGATAGCAAAATCCTGGACTGTCACATCAATCCTAGTCCATGAGCTAGCAAAATCCTAGTCCATGAAGGGACATCTGGTGATGCCATCAGGGACAGCTGGTCACGCAATCAAGGACATCTAGTCATGAAATTCTGACAAAGCTCGTGGACCAGGATCATCTCGCAGACTAGGATGTTGTTGGCTCATGGATTAGGATCGTTGCTGAGTCACGGTCAATGAATTTTACATTTTTAAAAAGCTATTTTTTGAGAATAACAAACCAAACCAAAAGGCATGGCTTTGTAGAGAGTGTCACCCTGAACAAAACCCATGCCTCATTTGGCCCAAAAGTCACCCTTGGAGAAAGCTACGACATTCTGTTTGGCTGAAAAACTGAAAACAAGATGGCAGCTGATGGACAAGGAATTTTTCTGATGGACTAGGATTTTTTTACAATCCTAGTCTGCGAGCCAACACAATCCTTGCCCGTAAGACCGTTTTTAGTTTGCAAAAAATACATATACATTTTGGAATGAACTGCGCAGAACCCTAAAATTAAACATTAAATAACTTTAGGATGGATTAATATTATTTTACCAAACTGACACTGGATTGTTCCTTGACCCCAGCTCTTTCTATGTTCCAAATTTCAAACTGAAAGACCACACGGTGTGGTCACAGCACCATGGGCAAAAAACACATCAAAAGTGGTGAAAAGTGCATTTTTTGGCATTTTGCTGGGCAGAAAATTTAAGTCTGACCAAAATGCAACTTGGTAAATCAAGAGATGTACCATACCAAACCACACATTCCAAATGTCATGCAAATCCATTGAAGTGTTGCAAAGTTATTAAAGTGCAAAAATTGAGGTTTAACATTAAAGTACCTACTCAACCCTAACTATAGGGGCATGACCGTGCCCCTATAATATATAGATATAGATACATATATGTATATATACATATATATATATACATAGATCCATATATAGAGCTATATATATATATATATATATATATATATATATATATATATATATATAGATATATATATATATCTATATATATATATATATATATATATATATAGATATACACATATACCTACAGGGTTTGGCATTTTGATCTACAATTTTCAGGGTAGGAAGGTAGGTGTCCCAAAATGGTGCCTTTCATTAATTTGATGAAAACATATTAATACATTCCCAAGTTACAAGGATTTGAAATTTTTGTTCTAAGCATGCTCAGTAGTGTATCAAAGATTTATCTAAAAGACCCTATTGTGCATGCTCAGAACTGAAATTTTAAATCCTTATAACTTGGGAAAGGATTGATATTTTTTCACCAAACCAATGAAAGACATCATTCTGGGGCAAGCCCTTTCTACCCTGAAAATTTCAACCCAAAATTTCAAACCATTGATTTGCACAAAATTTTGCATGCATTGTCTTGGGAGCAATGTTTTTTGATGTGCAAAGTTTCGTTCCAACTGAATGTGCAGATTTGGAGATCCAGATAGTAAAAACAGTGAAAACATTGTTTTTTTTTAATTTTTTTTTTTGTTGTTGGTCATCACCTATTGCTCATATTTTTTGGAAGTTTGGTCTTAAATTTTTAGAGTAGGAAAGGTTTGGCCCAGAGTGATGCCTTTCACTGGTTTGGTGAAAATAAATATTAATCCATTCCAGAGTTATTAGGATCAGAGATGTCAGTTCTGAGCATGTCCAGTAGGCTCTTTTGGATAGCTCTTCATACAAAAAAGAATTTGGTCATACAAAGGGATTCTGTTTCATATGGCGGTAATCTGTTTCGTGGGAACAAATTCTTTTCTTGTATGGCCACCATCTTGTTTCCATTTAATTTTTTTTTTAAACCCAAAAATCATATCATGGAAAGACTACAGCACATGTATCTTGCTAATCAGGACCCCATTTTGAGAATTTTGCAGTTTGGTTTTGGAAAAATGACTCAGAAAAGTGTTTTAACACATTTTAAAATGATTTTTAGACTTTTTTTTGTATGGCCATAAGAAACTGGAATAAGACCGCATGAAACAAAGTTACATTGATGTGAAAAAAATGGTGACTTTTTTTCTCAATCTTTTTCATATGAAGGAATCTTGTTTTGTGAGGATGAAACAATCTAATGAAAAGGATCCTTCATATGAAAAAGTATTTGGAATTACTTTTTCCACATTTCAACTTTAACAAGTCATAACACCATCAATAATTGCAGTTAAGGTACACTCTGTGGGGGAGATATTCAAAGGTTTGTGGCGTGCACAAACAGATTGTGCCAGAATAGCGCCAGGTAAGCACAGGTCCACAATATCGAAAACAGGACATTGCGCCAGTGCAATGCGTTAGCGCAAGCGCAAACACTTAATGTATGCAAGAGGGAAAGTGAGGGGCCGGAATGTGCATACAGGGGCAATGGGATATTCAAAGCTTTAGTGCTGCTCAAGGCCACATTGTGCAACACATAGCGTGTTGCTACTTACCGCCTATAAAAGGCAGGTCTTATCCTAGGGCAATCCACATGGGGGGAGTGGCCAGAGCAGGAAGACACGATGGCATTGTTCAGTAATGCAGTGTTGATGCACCTAATGGAGGAAGTAGTGTATGAGGAAGAGAGGGACCCAGCCCAACTCAGCCCACAACTCAGGCCAAGGAGGAGATATGTTGCACACAGGTGGTACCGGCCAGAGTCTCCTTTGAGGCCCTGCCTGATGAGCACATCACTGGCTGGTACAAGATGAACAGGGGAATGTTGAGGCAGATATGCAAACTCCTGCATGAGCAGCTGCATCCCAACACCAGACGCAGCCATGCCATGTCAGTGGAGGAGAAGGTGACAGCAGCGATGTGCTTTCTAGCCACTGGGACATTCTAAACCCCTGTGGGGGACACCATTAGGGTATCGCAGTCCACCATTTCATGCCTCCTGACCCAGTTTCTAGATGTTTTCCTGCCGCATGCTGCCGAATTCTTTGTATTTCCCAGCACAGCAGCTGAGCACAGAGAAACCATGCAGCAATTCTATCAAGTTGCACACCTACCAACAATACTTGGTGCCGTGACTGCACCATTTGCTATCCATGCACCACCTGGTGATGGCAGTGACAAATATGTCAACAGGAAGGGGTATCACTCCATCAATTGCCAGGTGGCGTGCGATGCGACAGGGTGCATCAGCAATGTCTTCACACAGTGCCCCAGCAATGCACACAATGCCTTCATATTGCACCAATTGAGGCTGTGCCTGGACTTTGAGGAGGCCAGGATACCCAGTAGGCTTCTTGTCAGTGAGTATCTGTAGCCATGACATGCAAACACCAGAGTGGGAATGGGGCCAAGCATCCATAATAAAAGTCCAAGTATCATGAAAAATAAACCAAAGGTGCATCTTTTTTTTTTTGTATACTTTCTTTATCCACTGTGACGGGCTACTGCTCCTGTCTGCAACCCTTACCTGACTTGGGGTTGTTTGGGAACTTCTGGGCACTATGCACATCCTGGTGACACTTCAGAGCCAGCCTGGAGGCATCATCCTGTAGGGACCCAAGATTTTCTACCTTTTTGCCCATTAATTGCTCAGGGCCCCAGAAGCAGTGATGCATGCACATGGAGGTGCACATGTGCACCGCAGCTCCAGTAGACAGCCCCATCCACCATGCCTGGCCTAGTGCCAGGGCTCCTCAGATGTGATGCTGCCACCCAGCTTCCACCAGGGGGCAGCCAAGCTCCAGCAAAGCCCTCCTTCACCCTCCCAAGGAGGAAAGCTGATGGCTGGCAACTAATCAACATTCTCACCCTCCCCACCTGGGCTCATTCCTGCACCTGGGTCACCGGCATGGTTTAAGGTGTGGCGTCCAGCATCTCAATCCTCTGTACCACTGGGCTGGACCCAAAGGTGTATCTTGTCTTCCACTACAACCATTGCAAATTTCAGAGCAAACCAACTAGACACATTTTTGCCCACATACAATAAACTGCTGGTAGTTAAGAAGGACATTCAATGTATTTTTTTCCTTTGAAGTGATCCCCACAAAAACAATTACAACCAAGCACATAAATTGCTTTTCTGAAGGCATGGAAGGGCAGGCCTTTTTATTAACCCATCTCATGAATGCCAACCTGAGAATTTTCAAATCCCCACTGAAACGTCATTCCGTGCCACTGCAACGTCATTCTGCGCCACAGGTGAGAAAACACATTTTAGCCAGGATTTGAGAAATGACAGCTGTCACATTCATGGGGTGATGTAAAAAAATGGCTTTGTTGAAAATCTGGGGTAAAAATATTTAAAATTACTAAAGTTATGAGAGTATAGTAATATTTCAATCGTATGTGCATAACTTTGCCATTTTTACAATTTGCTGTTTTACAAATTTTGACCCAAACTTTTCAGCATAGCTTTCTTATGAACCCACCTCATTAACAAGGGTGGTGAAAACTTTAAAATCCCACCCAAAGGTGATTTCACACGGCTTATGAAATAGACATTTTAGCTGGATTTGTGAACTTCCACAATGATTGCTCATGAGATGGAGTCCCCAAAAGGCCATGTTGAAAATTTGCAGTCAAAATATGCAAAATGGCTACATTATGCATTCAAGTTGAATACCCCATTGAAATACACTGAACTGCATGTAACCTTAGTTTCTCATGTTGCAATTGGTGGTTCTACCAGCAAAGTGTGTCTTTGATTGAAGAGTGTATCTTTGCCTGTGACCTGTTCAGGTGACTGAGGGTGTGGAGATGTACTGGGGTGGGGTGGTAGGTGCTGAGTGGGAAGTGGGGTGGGTAGGTCAGATTGGTGAGGGACCATTATCCTTTTTGCAGGTTTACCAGGAAAAAGACATTGTGGAAGGTTTTCTTCTTTTCAGATAGGGACAGCAATTGGAGGGATGCCACTAGACACCAGGGAAAGATAAATTGTTGATGGGGATGTTGATCAGAGGTGGGTGTGCCACTGGACACCAGGGAAACATATCTTCTTGATGGGACAGCAATGGGAGGGTAGGAGGTGCAATTAGAGAGGCAGTCAGTCAAAAACATGTCTCAATTATAGCATGGTAAAATCTGTGAGGTTAAAATAGCATGAGTGAAAAGAGCTGCTGGGGAAATATAGTGTGGGCATAACAGTGCTATACAGGTAGCTCTTTTCACTCAAGCTGAGCATTCTAAGATTGCCATTGTGTGTTGGGTGAGGCAGCCAGTTACATGGGTTAGTGGTTAGTGTAACAAGTTGTGAGTGCTGGGGACTGCTGGAGCAGGGTTCAAGTATACCTGATGCCTGTATTTTTTTTCATGTGGTGTTAGGTGCATTTTGGAGAATGTATACAGTATATAAAGTTTTGGGGGGTGCATAGCCCCCTGCATAAAATTGTGACACATTTCATAAGCAACTTCTATTCTCCCCCAGCTGTGTTCCCCTGACTTGTGTACCTCACCCCCAGAGTACACAGCCCACTCCTTCATTGCCTCTTGTGTGTTATGTGATTTCTTGTGTGGTGGGTCATGCAGAGCTGCTTGGTGGAAAGAGCAATGTATGTTTGCCTCTCTTTTTTCTGTGCTGCTGTTTCCCAACACTGTTTTGCTTGCACTCTTTTGACTGTGCTATTATTCTTTAGCAGTTTTGACCTAGTTCCCACTAGACACCAGAGAAAGATTAAATCATTATAGGGATGATGATTGGAGGGTGGGGTGCCACTAGACACTAGGGAAAGATTATTTCTTCATGGGGATGATGATCAAAGTGTGGAGGTGCCATTAGACACCAGAGAAACATAACTTCTTAATGGGATGGTGATCAGAGGGTAGGGTGCCACTAGACACCAGGAAAACATGCATTCTTGATGGGGACATTGATCAGAGGTGGGGTGCCACTAGACACCAGGGAGAGATTAAATCCTTAATGGGATGGCAATCAGAGGGTGGGGTGCCACTAGACACTGGGGAAATGGTGAATCATTGCTCTCACTGCAGCCCACATCATGAGTTTGAGCTGTAACTGCAGAAGTCAAGAAAGTCCTGCTGTTCACATACAAAGAAGATGGGTCAATTAGCTGAACACCCTGGATTTTGGGTGCCCAGAAAAGGTATTTGTGGTATGTAATAAAAACAAACACCAGAATCTAGCTAAATGGATCCTGTTTAGCTAGGTCCAGGTGTTTGTTTTTAAAATACATAATTACTAGGTACTTTTACTTAAAAGTAAAGAAACAAGATGGTGGACATCGACAAAAACCAAAAAAAAAAAAGTGGTTTGTGAGACCCATTTTTGATTCAGGATACAGCAAATCTGTAGACCAAGCGACACTCTTGTGAACCAGAATTTTCTGGTTCACATCTGGTGCCTGTTTTTTTAAATCCTTATAATTCAGGAACTATTCAATATTTTTCACCAAACCTTTAAAAGGCACTACCTCAGCAATGACCATGTGTACCCTGAAAGCTTTGTGTAGAAATTCTGATCCATGTAGCCTGTACATGAGAGCAAAAACATGCAAAAAAAAAAATAAATAATGTTAAGTAAAGGAAAAGATGGAAACTTTTACTAAATAAGGGTATCCAGATCTCAGAAACCGCACAAGGTGCCATTAATTAAAAATGCTAATTTTTGGGCTATTCTGACAAACCCAACCAAAGCTATTAAACTGCAAAGCTGGGGTTTAACACTGAGCACTCTGCTCAACCTTAATATAGGGTGCTACTGCACCCCTATAATATGTGTATATGTGTGTGTGTGTGTGTGTGTGTGTGTGTGTGTATATATATATATATATATATATATATATATATATATATATATAATTCTTGCAAAAACTTTGTTCATGCATCAGTTAGGGTTCCATCATCTAAAGTTTGGAAATGTGGTGTTATGATTTCTAGTCCTAATGCCCCACCCCACTCCCACCCTCCATGGACCAACAGGCATCAGGGGTGTGCCTTGGGGTTGTGATCCCTAACACTCACCCCATTCTATGTATAAGGAAGCTGAGATAAGTACAGTATAGGAGAATGGGGTGGCGTTAGGTCTGACAACCCCAAGGCCCACTCCTGACACCTGTTGGTATATGGAAGGTGGGGGTGAGGTGTTAGGGTTGGAAACTCTAACACCACATTTCCAAACATTTGATGGTGGAAGCCTAACTGATGCATTAACAAAGTTTTATGCAAATAATTTTGTTGCTTTTGAGATAGTATAATCATAGGCTTATATGATTGTGGGAGCACATGGCCCTCTGCACCCCTTCACTTACAATCATCGATATGTCTTGACACAATTATAATTGTATCCTTTTTCAATGTGGGAGCACAGTGCCCTCCAGGCCCTATGCTCACACCACTCCATAATGCTATTTGTATTTGTGTGTGGGAGGGCCCTGTGCTGCCATCCATCCATAAGCCTTGCACTTCCATCACTCCATAATGATTTTCATATTTGCATATGGGACTGCACGTTGCCATCCATCCATAATTTTTGATGGTATCTGTATTTGCATGTGAGAGCATATGGCCCTCAGGGCCCTGTGCTCCCATCCATGCATCATTTTTGGGATAGTGTAGTGCTTATCTTGTTTGCCTGTGGAGTTCCCATCCCATATTGTGCTGACCCAAATAAACACCTGACATTGCCAAGTTATCCTATAGAGACACAGAAAAATGTGCAACCTGTGTAACTGGACATCAAATTAATATATTTTCACAAAACCAGCAAACGGCAAATCCATGGGGCAAGCTCTTTGTACCCTGAAAATATCAGAAGAAAATTGCAAACTGTTTCTTCATGGCGCAGTGACACACAAATGACCGTGTACACCTCCCATTACAATGTAATCCTATGGGAAATTAAGCAAAATTTAAAGCCGCAGAACTCCAGAGCAAAGTAATATGTTTTCACCAAACCAGCAAAAGGCACATGTGTGAGGCAAGCCCTTAGTACCCTCAAAATTTCAGCCCAAATTTCCAGACTGTTTCTTTGCTATGAAGTGACAAGGAAACAACTATACAAAAAAACTATACAAAAAATCCTTTTTCGCAGTTTGAGGCAAAGGATCCTGTTTCGTGGTAAAACAGAATCCTTTACAGCAATTTGTAGAAAAGGATCCTATTTCATGGTAAAAGAGTTACATGATTTGTGGATAAAGAATTCTGTGGATAAAATAAACACATTTCTGGACAAATTTTGAAAAAACTGACCCCAGAATCTGATTCCTCTGTCCCAATTCGGTAAACACAACTGTTGGTGTTTACCAAGAGCCACTATTTAAAAAAAAAAAATAACTTTGTTTGCCTTGCTAACTGAAAACAAAATGGTGGCAGCACGAACTCGGATTCCACATTTGTGGACTAGGATTCTGCAATTGCTATCAAGAATCCTATTCCTATTTCAAATCTGCCATCTATCTTTTTCCATAGGAAATAATGAGAAACTTTAAAATTTAATAACTTTGGAATGGATTCATATTTTTTAACCAAAGCTTCAAAATGCACTGTGACCCAAGACCTATATATCCTGAAAATTTCAGATAAAAATTCCACACAGTTTGTGTGTAACATGGTGACAAAAAATTTGACAAAAATTTACACACTTTTGACACTCTGTATCTCCGCACCTACACATCCAACCAGAACGAAACTTGCCACATAAAGATATCTTTGGTACCTGATGGAACATACCAAATTTCATTTGAATCGCTTAAATGGTTGCAAAGTTATTAAAGTGCAGAATTTTCAGTTTAACATAGACATGAAGATTTAACCCAAACTATAGGGGCGCAGCTGTACCCCTATAATATATTTAAGCAATAAACCATGACAGGGTGTTGGTGATGCTGGTTTTACCCACGCCTGGCGTGGTTCAGTCACAAGGCCGCAGGCCGAGTGAGTAAACCTCACCAGGCGTGGGTAAAACCAGCATCACCAACACCCCGGAGTGGGTTATTGCTATTATACAATGTCCCTATTAATTTTTTTGTCAGAAAAAATGAAGAGAAAAATCATAATTTTTCATTTTTTTGAGTTTTTATTTAATTTGTTGTTACGCTACAAAAAATAGTCCAGTATATTTGGGTTAAAAACAGTGTAGGCTAGGGGAGCCATTTCATTTGTGCTGGCTTCTAAGATCGTGCATGCTGCAGGGCGAGAGAGAGAGAGAGAGAGAGACTGAGAAGGTTTGTTTTTTAAAAATAGCTGTATTCTGCGATGGAGAGAGAGTAATTTGTACATGAGACTGAAAGAGAGGGCTGTAATGGACAGGAAATGAGAGGTCAGTGGGGTGGAGCTCAGAAAGCGAGAGAGGCTGTGAAGCTTTGTTTCTTTTCCCTGAATGAAGGGAGAGAGCGCAGTGTGGAAATTAAATGTCAGTTGCTGCTTAGTTAAATACAGAAGGCAAGGTTTCAGGCTTCAGGGTTGTTTTTAAAGTTTGTGTCTGTCAGCTTTGCGAACGTGTTGCAAACAGGTGGCAGGCTGAAACAGGCAGAGAGCGGGGTGTCTTCAGCGCTCTGAGTGGGGCGTCCGAGATCGTGGTTTTCCGTTTAGCTTCTGGGTTTGTAGCTAGAAAGATGTAGAGGGAAATATATTGTAACGTTTTTTTATTTCTGGCAAAATTGGCATTTTTTTGCTTTTTATTACGAATTATGGGGTAACGGAGTGGCACAGCAGGCGACATTTAGCGAAGAAAACAAGATGGCGGCTCGGAACGATTTAAATTTTTTTTTTTGCAGTTACTGAGATGCGGCTGGCTGGCACCTTTTGCGTTGGTAATGCTAGATTTTACAACGCTTGAAAGGTGCCAGTTAGCCAATCAGAGTGCTGGAATATAAGACCCCATTGTATAATAATGCAATAGGCGTGGACTCAAAAACTGCTGTATAAATTCATGTATTTTCATACCTGTTGTATATATTTCATTTATATACACATCATGCACATTTATATACATAGTAGATGTGTCATCGCCTAGTTCCCCCCTCACGCCAGCACTACATCTCTATTAGCAGAACAATACATTTAGCAACTCCCCATAGAGGCACAGATGCACCATGAATTATACTTGGTAATTCCTTCCTGCAGCATACATGTCTCCCTAATACCTGCTTACCTGCTATGTAATCTCTGCCACCAAAGTCAAAATAACAAGAATTTTTTTTTTCAAAGCAGCCAAACCCTGATGCCTTTGCTCGCCCCCTTCTCCCACCCACCAGCCTGCATGCCCAGTAGTGACTTCTTGCAGCTGCACTTTTAAAATAACATAAGGTAGTTCTGAGCTCCTCTTCTACTGCCTAATACTTCAAGTAACTTTTACAAAAATATACCTTACATATTTCTGAGCTACTCACTCTCCTGCCATGTCTGACCACTTACTGTTACTCTACACTCCTCTTTTCCAAGCTGCCAGCCATACCATACTGCCACTCCCATTTGCACAAACTCAGACAGTTTTAGAAAAAATATTTCTTTAACATAAAATATGTTACACAACTCAACTCTCATTCTAATGCTTGGATTCAGGGCTTTCACATTGCTCTTGCTAAGAGTGTCCACCATGTTGCCTGATAAATTTTGGGAACAGCAGAGCTCCACCAATAGGAACAAACACCGAGCTATCATGATATCGTAGCATCACATCATGTCCATAGCAACCTATAGCAAACATCCAAGACAATGCATTAATAACAGACAGAACACAAAAGTCCACAGAATTTTTGTATTTAAAATTAAAATAAAGCTCCCTTAACATTAAAACTATCTTTATTTACTCAATCCTCCCTATTGCAAAAATGGAATATGCAGTGGGGACCTCTGCTGGATAACTGATTTATTTGCACTCATGCTGTTTGACCTCATGCACATCACTTGTGGCTTATGCCACTTGTGAAGTTACTCGAGAACAAACTGCTCTTGTGCAAATAAATCAGTTATCCAACAGGTCCCCAATTCATATCCCTTAGATATATATAAAACATGGATGGGACGTGTGTCCCATTCAAAAGCCCATCATCAATTTCTCCATATATCACACCAATTAAAGTCATATATAGTACCATGATCATTGAAGTCATATACCATGGTTGATCATAGTATATGACTTTAATTTACCTGTATGTGATATATGCCTTTGCCACTGCACTTCCAGTTCTTCTGCTGTTCAGTGTAAATGAAAGGAATATTGTGTGGTGAGCTGCATTTTTTTTCAAAATGTCATGAGAAAGTGTGGGGCAGGAGAATCAGGGTGCACAATAGTACAAGGCTTACAATGTTTAAACAGAAAATGTGTGAAGGTAGTGTACTCACTCATGCCTTCCATGCTGTTACTGCTGCCTCCATACATCTTGGGACTGCTGCTCCGAACCATCAAACCACCTCTTGGGACTGTTGCTCCACAGTGTCGAACTGCTGCTCCAAATTACTGAACTGCCACTGCTCACCATTAAACTGCCACACCGGCTTGCCACAAACTGTGCCTAACCACCACTTCACAATGCACACAGCTCAAACTTCCAGCACGGGGTCATAAAAGCACAAAGAAAAGAATGCTGACTATGAAAGCCGCAAGAACAATCGTGTGTGGCAAAAAAAGGCCAGAAAATGCCACTGACCTCACAAAACAGTGCACAGTGCATACAACTAAATAGGACTTCAGTATTTTATGTGGAGGACTTCCCCCCCGGACCCCCGATGTGGGGGACTTCACCCCCTCACCCCCCCCAGAATTCATATAACTAACTCTGGAGGGATGGACTTCAAGGATGAGTAGAAACTTGGGAGGGGGGAAAACTTGTTAAAAAAAATATTCTCCCACAAAAATCAGACACAGCAAGAGACCTGGTGAGGACTGAACCATGGTCTCAGGTCTCCACTGCCACTGTGAGCTGATGCCTTAACCACTCCACCATGGGAGTGACTTGGCAAGCCACCCAATCACACAGGTATTTTCACTTTCCTTCTTCCAGCACAGAGTGAAAGGGCAGTGGTAATTTCCAACTGCTATTATACCCATCGCTGTGAAATACTTTAGCAGTCATAACAGTGCGGTAATTGATTCACTCTTTCTTTGCGCTGTTACAACTTGGTATCCGTCCATCCTAAACAGCTTCTTTTTACATAATGTTTTTATTAGTCTTTAGCAAATACACAACACAAGACGATACACCACAGACATAAAAAATCAAACATTAAATCATTAAAACTATGCTCATAAGGGTCCAGTTCATTCTATTTAAATTTCAGTATAAATAAGTACCTTTCAGTAGTGGTTTTGGTACAGCAGCTTATTCTAACAGCAGGCAAAAATACAGAAAGGAGAGCAATGCACTCAGATACCCTGGTATTGCATTGTGAGATTTCCATCCTCAGCTGTTAAAGAGCCATTGAAACACTTTTAATATGTTGATTAGGACTCTCTGCCTCTCTGACAGGGAGAGCACCCCAATTCCTCCAACACTTCATTTCTGCATAAACTCACTGCAAAAGTACACAACCATTATGTGAGTCCCTCTTGCAAAATCTGGCACTCTGTCAGGTTCAAGGTGGAAATAAATGGGTCCCACACATTAAAAAATTGCTCTCCTCTTCCATTAACAGTATATGAGAGCCTTTCCAGTGCTAGGGTCTGGATGGCTAGGCTGAACCGCTGTTGGGTTATGAGTTTTACCCCAGATACCCATGTGTTTAGGATACAGTGCCTTGCCAGTGCCAACAGTACACTGGTCCATCTCAGCAAAAGGTCCCATTCCTCGGGGCCCAGGTCCTCTATGTCAAATAGCAGCAGAAGAGGTGTCGTGGGGATCGGTTGTCCCATCATGGCTGAAAGCTCCTGGTGACTTCCTGCCCAGAACATCTGCAGGACCATGCAGGCACAAAAGTAGTGAAAATAGGAGCCCAACTCCCCACCACACCTATCACACATCAGGGAACCCACAGGGTTGAATTTGTGAACTATCAAAAGTTTGAAATACAGTATGTGCCTAAATTTGTAATAAGATTCTTTATACTTATTGCAAATTAAAATCCCCTTATGAAGGTTCAAGATCAACTGCCAGTTTTCTTCATGTATAGATACCCCTAGATCCCTAACGTTCTAGTTTTTCCTGTTAGATGTGGAATACATTTCCTCCCCTGGTGAGCAGCCTTCCAAATAAGACCTCTCGTATCCCTCCTAGCCATATATATCAGCTGTTTGACTGAGGCCAAAGGCAAGTCAACCACACAGCCCTGGCCCAACCCCCATTGTACGTGCTGAGCTGCAGGTGTCTAAAGAAATGCATGCATGTTAGCCCCATAAGCTCCTCTATCTCCTTGAATGATTGCAACCCCTCTTTCATGTATAGGTCGCTCAGACACTTAGCCCCCTTCTCTTCCCATTCCCAAACTCCAGCATCTGATAGTCCCAGCAAAATGAAAGGGTTTCTAGCCATTGGAATCAGCATTGTTCATTTCTGCCACCCCATAAGGTGCCTTATTTGAGTCCAGCCTCCAGTATTGACAAGACCAGCAGATTAACCTGCCCCATACTGAAATAGACTCTACAGCCCTGCTTCACCAAATAGGAGGACAGACGACCTGGGCAGTCACGTTCCTCCAAGTCAACCCATCCCTCTTCAACTGGCCTGTTCACCCAGTTTTGAATGTAGCAGTATTGGATAGCTAAACAGAAGTTCCTGATGTCTGGTATATTCAGACCACCCTGCTAACATCCATTTTAAGCTGCTGAGCATGTGTGGGCATTTTCCTGCTAAATGAATGCCAAGAATGCATTCTCCAGCTTTTTAATATCTGCTCTGGTGGGGCCCACATGAAGCATTTGCATGGGGTATAAAATTTGGAGTAGAAGGTTCATTTTTATGAGGTTAATCCTCCCAAGCCATGAAATGGGCAAGGCTCTCCATCTCCTTAACTCCGCCTCTATAGTCTTAATCAATGGGGAGTAATTGAGTACAAAGATTCTAAATCTCTCCCCACCTGAATACGTAAATATTTAAAGGAGCTTGTGACTTCTTTCAGTCCCCATACACTACCCTGTACGTTCCTGTCCTGTGTTCCCATTATCATCATTTCGAATTTCCCCAGGTTAATTTTGTATCCCCAAAAAACTCAGCCAAAGCAGCAATTGTCCTAAGTAGCAGCAGCATAGAAACCTGTGGGTCGCTGATATACAAGAGCATATCATCCACGTACAAAGTCACCTTATGTACCCAGCCCAACCGCCCCATACCCCCTTTATATATTGATGCTCCCTGATTGCAATCGCTAGAGATTCAATAGCCAGGGTGAAAAGTAAGGGAGAAAGGGGCACCCCTGTCTTGTGCTTCTATACAATGAAAACTTATCTGACAAGACGCCATTCTAAACAGCATTGTAAGGGACAGCTCTTCTCAGGCATGCCTCTATTTACAGGAGGCCTCCACACTATGGAAAACCAAAGTGGGCAGAACATGTCTCTATTTACAAACTGCCACTACACTGCAGAAAAGCAGGAGGGACAAAATAACACAAGCAAACCCAGGAGTGATTGCAAATGCAATCAAAATGAAATATATTAACTATCCTAATGCAGTATAGAATAAATGTTAGGTAAGTGTGGTGTATGGGGAAATATACCATCTTGAGGCTAATTAGCTCATAACCTGCTCACCTTTGGGCTCATATGGTATAGAGCTAATTAACACCACTCAATTATATATTTGCCCATGTACCACATTTACCTAGCATTTATGATTGCTCTATCTATCTATCTATCTATCTATCTATCTATCTATCTATCTATCTATCTATCTATCTATCTATCTCTATGCTATATGCAATGGCCAGACTCCAAATATGCAATTTATCCTCAAGTGTGAGTTGTAGGGCCAAAACTCATGAGTGGCAGAGCCATGAGTGAGTTATTAAAGTCCTTACCACTCTCAAGTGATGATAAGCTATGTATTTTATGTCAAGCCATTGAATATATGACATGTACAATACCAGTTTACTAGTTTAGTTTTTAAATCTGCTGTTTATTTAAAGATGTAACTGTTTCTTTTTCATTTCAACTGCTGACATCAGTGCTGCACTAGGCCATTGTAAGGTCATCAGCACTGTGAACGCTGATCTCTGATTGATTTAGTGTTCCATTCTGATACTAACTTTCAAGATATCCATTGTGACAACAGAAACAGCAATTTTTCTTGCTATCTTTCTGATACTGTTGTCACCAATCAAGATAGAAACATAGAATCCTAGACTTTGACAGCAGATAAGGACCGCTTGGCCCACCTAATCTGCCCATTTCTCTACTTATCGGATAAGCTTCAGATCCTAGTTAACCAACAGCCTACTTCTTCCTACCCTCCACCAGAATTGCCTTATGTCTGTCCCATGCATTCTTGAATTTCCCACTGTTTTTGTCCCCATGACCTCCTTAGGAAGGCTGTTCCATGTGTCCACAACCTCTCTGTGAAAAAATACTTCCTCACATTGCCCCTGAGCTGCCCCCCCATCTTCAGATTGTGTCCCCTTGTTCTTGCACATCTCTTTTTCTGAAAGATGCTACCCTCTTGGACTTTGTTGATTCCCTTGAGGTACTTTAAAGTTTCTTTCATGTCCCCCCCCTCCTTTCCTCAAGGGTGTACATATTAAACTTCTTTAGTCTCTCTCTTCATATGGCTTCGGGTGCAGACCCAGCACCATTTTAGTTGCCTTCCTCTGGACTGCCTCTATCCTGTCAATGTCCTTGTGGAGATGGGGCCTCCAGAACTGCACACAGGACTCCAGATGGGGTCTCACCAACTGTCTGTACAGAGGGATAACAATTTCCTATTTTCTACTGGTGATGCCTCTCCCTATACATCCCAGTATCCTCCAGCCATCCTTACTGCCTTCTCACATTGCTTGCTTACCTTTAGGTCATCTGATATGACTACCCCCAGGTTCTTTTCAATTTGTGTTGCTGTTAATACCTATATCACTTTTATCTTGTCTTTTACCCCTACTCATGGTGTGTGTGTGTGTGTGTGTGTGTGTGTGTTTATGGCTATGTTATAGGGGCACTGTTACATCTTTATAGTTAGGGTTGTTCTATGTTAAATTCAGAATTTTGTACCTTAAAACCTTTGGCATTTTTTGACAAATAGCCCATAATGTGGCGTGCACAGTCATTCTGCCAGTGTCTCAACATCTAGATAGTTTCATGATGGCATCTTGTATGGTTTCTGAGATATTGAGTGGTACAAAATGGAATAAAAACACCTTTTCCCCGATGTTTAACAGGGGAATTTTTGCCCTCATCTACAGCCCAGATGGAATTACATTTTTCTTGAAATTTTTAGGGATGATGGGGTCTGTGCCAAGGGTGTGCCTTTGGATAGTGTGGCGAGAAGATACAGTATCTCACTGTTTTTGAATGATAATGGTTTTTGTGATAGCCTCTAGAAAGGCAGGTAAATCAAAACAGTTCAAACTGTTAATTGCTAAGAATTCACTGTTCGTGCTCAGAGAAATACTGTTTGTGCTTTCATGACTTGTATTTTTATCCTTTTAAAATTTAATTTCTAAAGAAATCCTTCTTGGTTAGGAATGACCAAGACCTGTATTTAGATTTCTGTCACATGCTTAGTCCCATTAATGTACTGTTATTTAAAAGTTTTGAGGGCAAGTATGTCTTTTTGGGACAAGAATCATAACACCCATCACTCGCTTTAAGGATCAATCGATTGGAAAATTACCATTCGCAGTTCTTTGCAGTTCGAATTTTACTGTTCAAACTGTAAAGACTGTGAACAGTAAAGGTACATGGCAGTTCAAACTGTTATAGCTCCCTGGTATCTAGTTGCATCCCCTACACCCTGATTTCTGTTCCCTGAATAAAAGTATATGTATTCCCTGGTAGTCTAGTGGTCCGCCCCCCCTCCTGTTCTCCAGTCACTGACCCTGATGTTTTTCCTTATATTCACTGGTAGTCTAGTGATCCCTGCCCCTCCCCATTCTCTGATCATTGTCCCTTGTAAATTAAAATTATCCCTGGTAGTCTAGTGGTCCTTCCCCCTCCATCATTTTCTGATTGCCATCCCCTGGTAAATTAAAATAATCGCTGGTAGTCTAGTGGTCCCTCCCCCATTGTCTGATCACCATCTTGTTGTAAATTAAAATTATCACTGGTAGTATAGTGGTCCCCCCCAATCCCCTTTCTCTGATCACTGCCCCCATATACAAAAAATGAATTTGTAGTCCAGTGGTCCCTCTGCCTCCCTCGATCGCTGTCCCCATATAAAAAATTGTATTGCTGTGTCACTGGTCCCTCTGCCCACCCCCATTCTCTGATCACCATCCCACACTACCCCATGTCTATCCCTGAAATAAAGAAACTGCCCCTTGATGGTTTTTTTAGCAAAAAAAGTGTTCCTTCGACGATCAGACACCCCCCACCTCCCACTCAGCACCCACCACCCCACCATCCCACATCCCCCAGTACACTCCAACACACCCTCATTCACCTGAACAGGTCCTGGGTTCGAGATGCACTCTACAATCGAAGGCATGTCTTACTGCTGGAACCAATACACTATGAGAAACTAAGGTAAATGCGGTTCAGTATATATCAATGTAGTTTTCAAGTTTGATGTGTAACTTAACCATTTCTTGACATTTGGCACCAAATTTTCAACATGGCCTTTCAGGACCCCACCTCATGCACAATATGACTGTCATTACACAACTCCTGCCAAATGGGTGATTTTATGTTGGTTGGAAAATTCACCTTTGCACAGGATTTGAATATTTTCCTGACCTTGTTCATGAGATGGAGGTCATAAGAATGTTATGTTGAAAATCTGGGGTTACAATATGTACACATGGCAAAGTTATGCCCATTAATTGCAAGTTTGCTATGTACACTCATAACTTTGGACTTTTTATATTTTGACCCAAAACTTTCAACCTAGCTTTCTCATTACACCACCTCAGCTGTGTGAAATTACTTTTGGTGGGATTCAAAATTTTCTGTACCGAGGTTACGAGGGGTAATAAGATGGCTATGCTGACAATCTGCTCACTGTTGTATTGTAAATGGAAACACATATACAGATCTATGGAGGGATGGGAAGATAAGGATACAGTTATACTATCTCAAAAGTAAGGAATTGCAGGGTGGAGGCTACCACTGGACAACAAGGAAAACTATGAATCTTCTGGGGTAGTGATCGGACAGTGGGGGGCACCACTAGACAACAGGGAAATTATAAAATATAAGAAAATAAAAATGGGGTGTGTAATCAGTGGGTGGGGGCACTAAACACCAGGGAAATTTTTAAATGATGAGGAGGCTGATGGCAGGGTGTGAAACCCACTAGACACCTTTTCCATATGAAACGAAACAAAGAAATGGGAAGGGATTTCTTGAAAAAAAAAAGAATAGGCCAAAACTAAGTCCGAAATCTTTTCCGTGATAAATGATCCTTTTCCATTTGAATGAAATATCAAACAAAAAGGATCCCTTGTCATAGAATTTTGGACTTAGGTTTTTGGGGCTTTTTTGTGACTCCCTTTTCATTTTAATGAAAAAGGATCTGTTGTCATGAAAAAGGAAGCAGAAACATGACTAAGTCCTAAATCCTTTTTTGTGACAAGGGATCCTTTTTTGCTCAAACAAAAAAGGACTTAGGAAAAAACCCTGCAAAAAACTAAGTCCAAAATCCTTTTTCATCACTCATGATCCTTTTTCCTTTGAATGAAAAAGCAATAATAAAAAGAATCTTGGCGAGTGTCAAATATTTTTTTCAATGCTTAAAAACAGTCCAGGGTCATTTTTTTAGTTGTTTAACCAGGAGTAGCACAGTAGCTGAAAGCTTTTTTCAGTTGTGGCCTGGAAGCACAGGGAAGTTAGCTATTTGCTCAAGGTCACACAGTATGTAAGTGGAAGCTGTGGATCAAACCCAGGTCTGGTCTGTTGGATGTCACCAGATTTGCAGTTCAGAGCCTTAAACCACTGCATTATACTGCCTCCTTTTATCATCAGGCAACTGTAGAATCCAGCTAATGGAGTTCCGATTAGCAAGATACACGTGTTGGTGTCTGTGGAAGACATCATTTTTGTCTGTTTCTATATTTATTTTGAAAAACTGAAAACAAGATGGTAGAAAATGAAACAGGAATTTTTGTCATGAAAAGAACTGGCCCCTGATGGAAAAAGAATCCTTTTTCTTTTGATTAAATTCTTTTTTCGTTCCATTCTGCTATTCTGGAGAGTGAAAGTCCCACTGAAAATAATAGGAACTTTCAAATTTAATAACTTTGCAATGGAGTAATATTTTTTCACCAAACAAGTGAAAGGCACTTCTGTGACCCAAGCCCTTTCTACCCTAAAAATGTCAGATCAAAATTCTCAACCATCTAGGTGCAGCATGCTGACAAAAAACTATAAAAAAGGGCAAATGTTTTATGTTTTTTCACTATGCGCACCTCAGAATCTGCACATCCAACCAGAACAAAACCTGGCACATCAACAGACCTACCTACCCCATGAGACTGGTCATGCAAAACTTCATGCAAATCCGTTGAACAGTTGTGAAGTTATTAAAGTGCATAATAGGGGTGCTACTGTGCCCCTATACTATATCTATATCTACTATATATCTATATCTCTATATCTATTTCTGTCTATATCTATATCTATATCTATATCTATATCTATATCTAGTGGCACAGTAGTGCCACTATATTTAGGTGAAAGGTAACGCCAATGTTAAACTTGAATTTTGAACCTTAGTAACTTCAGAGCCATTCAACAGATTAACAAGACATTTGGTATGCATAATCTCTAGGGGTAGGTCTCTGGAAGTGCCAAATGTCATGTGATTTCATTTGTGGTTTCTGAGATACAGAATGTTGAAAAAACAGACAAATCTATGGTTTTTTTTTGCCATTTCTTTGTCCACCTGTATCTCAGAAATGGCTTTAGGATGTGGTCTGAACTTTTTAGGGTAGAAAGCCTTTGCCTCACAGCTGTGCCTTTGGAAGGTTTGGTGAAACAATATTAATCCGTTAAAAAGTTAGCATATTTTTAAGTTTCCCATAATTTCCTATGGGAAAATTTAATGTAAGGCACAAAAGAAACTATTTTTAGAAAAATAGTTACTTTGTGCACATCTCTGACTGTTTTTTGTGCAAAGTAAGTTAGTCTTTTCAAACAGTATATGGCTTTGGCATGGCAGAGCTCTGTTGTGTCTGTCATCTTGTTTTGCTGTTAGCAAGCATGACAAAGTGAAGAAAACGTGAAAATGAATGTAATTAAAAAAAAATTAAAGCTTAGCTAAAGGGTAGCCCTTTAGCTACATTCTGATGTTTTTTTTTTTAAAATGTGGCCTGAACTTTTCCTGAGCACCCAAAATCTTGGCTGCTGAGCTTAGTGAGAGGACTGCTTCTCTCCCATTCTCAGTATGATAATACAGGTATTTTCTTGACTTTTTTTGCCACAGCTGGAACTCATGCTGCCGGCTACAGAGTCAGACTTGAGGTGCCTCTTTTGTGTTGTCTCTAGTGGGACCCCCTTTTATGTTGCCCTGCTATCTAGTGGAAGCCCCCACCAGCTCCTGGTGTCCAGTGGCATCCTTCCACATCCCTCCCTGTTCTGTGGTGCCATCCCCCCACCCTCCTTTACTGTTGATTTCTAATTATATTCTGACACCGGGATGCCCACCCCCGGTGTCAGATGCCCCTCCTTGGAGCCCCTTTGCTTTTACATGTGCTGACATTTGGTGCCCCAATCTCTGTGCTGGCATTGCATACCCCCACTCTCCCAACCCCGCTACAGCAGTGTGAGACACTGGGGAGCCCACTCCCAGTGTCCCCAAATGTGTATTCATCATCTGTCCTGTAAAAAAGAAAGCAGTCTCCTGACGTGTTTTGTTTATCCTGAAAAAAAAGGTCCCTCATCATCCCCGATATCCTCCTCCCCCATCCTGACCCCCCCACCGCACACCTTTACCCTATACTTACCTGCTCAGGTCATGCACTGTCATCTTCTGACTGAAAATGTGGTATATGTGAAAAAAATATAGCTTATTTTAGCACATGTCATACTTTCGAAATTAAGTAAAAAAAACAAACATTGATGTGGTTCCTGGTGGTGCAGAGACCAGACATAGGACCATAAAGTGCAGGGTCCCAGGTTCAAGACCAGACTTTTCATTATTTTTTGGGCTTCACTGTGGGCACAAAAACAATGAAAAGCCTGGTCTCAAACTTAGGACCCTGAACCCTGAGGTCCTGTGTCTGGTCCTCTGCTTCACCAGAGAACCACATATGGTGAAATGTTTTTTTTTTACTTATCAGTGCTTTTGAGAATGTGCATCCTTGACTGTAACTGGATATTTAATGTTCAAAAGAGAATTTTCTCAGCCCAGGGGTGTCGTAGGAAGTCAAATGAGGGTGGGTTTTACTCAGGGGGCTTCATTCTGTTGAATCATGGTGGTGGTTTACCGCAATTCCTTCAATTTTTAGATTAATGAAGTTTTTAAATCTTTGTTCATGAGTGTGCAAATTCTTTGATCATGACCTTGCAAATTCTTTGATCATGAGATTTTGATCGCCATCTTTGATCACAAGTGAGGGACAAGATGGCCAGATTTTTAATAATGGAATAGATAAGGAAATTGTAGTAATTTTGATATTGAATATCTTGTGAACAGTTTGGTCTTTTGACTAGAAATTTGAGGAAGAAAGACAATATCCCACAGATGTGTCTCTTGGTGGTTTGGTCAAGAGTTCCATCCCTGATTTGTTGCTACTCTAGTGTTTCTCCCACCCTATGCCATCTTGAACTGTATAAAACTTAGATTGATTACATACTTGCTTCTGTGGTACTCTAGTGCCCTGCTGTCTGGTTTTCAACTGGGAGATAATAAATATATCCAATCGTGAGTCTCTGGTGGTCTATTGTTCCTCCACCACTCCACCCTTCTACTATGCCATGCCAGCCCACTGCACTCGCCCCCACCCATCCCCAGTTGGTGGCTGGCACAGTGCACCTCTCACCTCCATGCCCAGGTGGTGACTAAATTCAGTATTAGTGCTACTGTAGATGTATTCAGATATAACATTTTGAGTGCATCTGTGCAGTGGTGCTAATATTGCACTCAGTAGGCAGGTGGCTGTGGATTTGAGAAGTGGTGTTACACTTGGATTATGCCCCTTATTGTCCCACATACACCTCACACTGTATTCCTGGTCTACTGTACTGTGATACTGCTATTTTACACTTATATATAGATATGAGTGCTAGGAATGTGCTTTGCTGCTAAGATATGCTAATATTGTCATGCATGATTTATTATACCTCACTATAATACATTTATCAAGATTATGTTTGTATTTTACATATATTCCATATATAATCTATCTAATCACTGATAAGATGACTCAGAGGGCTCATCAGTGATTATTGTATACTTATATTCTCATATAATTATATGTAATGTGTTTTACACTCAGATATGCCATGTAATAGGCCTGTCAGCAGTTCTCTTTGTCTAAGCAAGCTGACAGAGAGAGACAGCTTTGTTATGTGAAAAACTGAAAACACACAGAGGTCCGTAGACAACCTTAAGGACCATGGGGTCTCAAAAGACAGAGAAGTGCACTATATACCCCAGGAGTTGAAACAAAGTCATGTAAAAAAACAAACAAAGGGGTCAGCAACTAAAGGCTACAAACATTCAAAGCTTTATTACAAAAAAAGTTTGCTTATAAAGAACTGTGTATAAAAATTCACTCATATGCAAGCACTAGGCAAATTTACACAGCGAGAGAATGAAAATGGGTATCCCATAGGTCGCAGTGCTACACAAGCAGAAATGCAGAGCAGAATAGACAAATACTGTGAATTTCATTAAACCAATGTTTGTACAATCAAGGCGGTTAGGTAAAACATTCAAAAACATTTATGGCAGTGCTTATAAGGCAAGAAAGTGCCTAAAATCGAGGCAAAGCATTCGAAGACGTTTTGGGTGCTTGTGTGGCAAAAACCACCTGGCGCAAAGTGCAAACAACAGAAGGCAGCACAGGGTATGTATGCATACATAAAAAAACAAAAAAAGTACCACTCTCCTTAAACCTGGACACCTCCTTGTGCAAAAACTAGTAGGTCACTGGCTTCAAATGAAGCATAAAAGCCCAACACGCCACATACTGCTCACCGCGGACTTAGCAAATGACCGTTACCCGGAAGAGACAACAAAACGTCAGAGCAGACGTCACGCTTACATATCGACTAAAACGTCTTCTTCAGAGCATAGGATAGGTGCGTGTGTCTCCTTAAATGCAGAATGGCTCTTAAAGAGACAGAACAAAAAACTACACCTTACAACATATAACCTCCACAGAACTACAAATATTAAAACAAAATAAACGTAGAATTGGTTATAAAATTCCATATGAAATGCATAATCTTACAAAGGGGAAAAGAGCCGGACAAGTTATATTCTAACAAATCATGGCTAGAGCACTAAAAGTCATAGCCATGAATACTAAATATGTGCCACCAAATAACGCATAACAATACAGTGAATTAAAATAAAAACTAGAAAATTAATAATAATGTGAAATGGAAAACACCAATGGGAGACAGAGCCAGAAAGTCATATCTCCCTATTGTGGACAGAGCATGACACAGGTCATATCCACAAATACTACATCTAACTATAAATAACTATATATAGGAAGTTCATCATTTAAACCGAAAGGGACCATTGTAATTAATTCAAAGATCCAAAAAGCTTCTCTTTGCAGAATTTTGGAATTCAAATCTCCACCACGAAATCCAACTTCCACCTTCTCCAAACCAATAAATCTTAAAGTAGCTGGGGACCCATGTTTTACTTCATAATAATGACGTGCCATTGCATAATCCATATTTGCATTCCTAATGGCTCCTTTATGTTCGCCAATTCTTAATTTCAGATTTCTTTTGGTTTGGCCAACATAGGACAATCCACAAGGACAAGTTAGCATGTATATAACCCCCTGAGTATTACAATTGATGAATGATTTGATCTCGTAACTTTTCCCAGATCTCGGATGGTGGAACGTTTTTACATCAGACGTGTTAGAAAAATGTACACATCTTCCACAATGATAGTTCCCTTTGGGAAACGAAGGTAGCCAATCTCGTTGTGCATTCTCATTTTTACATGGAATGTACGATTTGACCAACAGATCTTTTAAGTTCTGTTCCTTAGTGTAAGAGATCAACAGACAGTTCTGACCTATTTCCTTCAATCTCAAGTTGGAGTTAATAACATTCCAATGTTTGTGGATAATTTTACCTATTTTGGGAGCCAAAGGATTGAATTCATTGATGAAAATTAATTTATCCACTTCACTTTTATTGTGTACATTAGAGTCCAATAGTTCCTCTCTCTCCATATTGTTAACAAGATGTATACTGTTGAGCAAAATCCCTGATTCATAGCCTCTTGCTATGAATCTATCTGTAATTTCCTTCTTAGCTTCTGCATAGGACCTGTTTTCAGAGCAAATTCGTTTAGCTCTGATATACTGTCCCTTAGCGATATTGTTAATAACAGATCTAGGATGACAACTGTCAAAACGTAGCAAGGTATTCCTAGACATAGGTTTTCTGTACAGCTTAGTCGAAAGTACCTAATTTTTCTTCTCTATCAAAATATCTAGAAAGGATACTGTCCATACTTTTGCATATGTAAATTTTAAATGGGTACTGGTGTGATTTATATATTCAATAAAATGTTCCAAGTCGACATCAGAGCCAGTCCAAACCATCAAACAATCATCTATATATTGCTTCCACAATTTGATGTATTTCAAAAAGATATTATTGGATGCATTGTAAATATTGCTCTCCACCCATTCACCCCTGTATAGAGTCGCTAAACTGGGTGCAAAGGTAGTGCCCATTGTGGTCCCTTTTATTTGAATGTAAAAGGAACCATTGTACCAAAAATAATTCTGTTCCAGTACAAATCTTGCAAGTTCCAAGACAAAATCAGAGCTTGGTTTATTTTTCTCCCTCAAACTTAAATGTTTAGATAGGGACTGTAAACCACCCTCATGGGGTATGTTGGAATATAGGCTTTCCACATCTATAGTGACCAATATATCAGAATTAGATACAGCAACATTACAGAGCATCAATAAAACATCCTTTGTATCTTTTACATATGACTGGAGGTTTGAACAATTTTGTGCAAAGAAATCCACATACTTAGACATATTCTCAGTAATGGACTCATTTGCTGAAACAATCGGTCGACCTGTCACAGGAAACACATCTTTATGTACTTTGGGAAAAAATATAGAACAGGCTTTTAGGGTTAGAGATTTTGAGGAAATCAGCTTCTTTTTGGTAATTTCTCCTGATGCAAGACCAAATCAATTAGTGCATCAGCCTGGTTTTTGATAAGCTCACCTGGATCTTTGTTGATCTTCTTATAAAGTATTGATTGATAATTGCCTCATAGCTTCTTCATTATAGCCATCAATTCCCCACACTACCACTGCACCTCCCTTATCAGCCTGTTTGATCACTATTGAATCAAGATTCTTTAGTTCCTGTATACCTTGTCTTTCTGCTAAAGTAACATTTTGTGCACAGTATTTGTTTTTGTTACTTATAATCAATTTATGTACATCATTGGACACCATTTTACAAAGCTTTTGTTATGTCTCTATGTTTTATATTGTACGTAAGTAAGAAATGTACATGTAGTTTGAACTGTCAGCATTTCTTTTGTCTAAGCTATAATGCTAATGGAAGCATATTTTGTCCCATATGATACTCATTAGTAATTCTGTCTCCTAAGTCATTGTCCAGTGGAGAATGACTTAGGACCAATACATATTGTTTTTCATAACTGTAACTATGTTGTAATCTCTGTTGCTATGCTGTTATCTGTAGTATTTAGCTGTCTGCAACCCACTGTAGTGCTCTTGAGACACTACTGCAACTTCTCTAGAAGGGCAGAGAGCTGGAGCATGGGGAGAGATAGAACAAGATCTTAGAGAACCTAGGATTTACAATTCTGGAGATTATGTGCATTCTTCAGGAGTGGTGAGAAACCCATCTCCCTTGTGATTTTCTTTGTCACATGCTTGACGTAAGTAGCATAATAAACTTTATTAGTACTCCTTGCTTGTTTATGAATGTTTCTTGGCAGACTCTGAGACACAAGAATCTGTATTATTATTATTTTTATTGTTTGCCCTACACACCAAGAGTGTTTAGACAACATAATGGTGACCACGAAATGGAGTCTGGATGTTTTTGTCAAGTTTCATTTTAATTTCCTCTGTAAATTAAAACACTGGGTGAGAGATTCCCAGTAAAAACAAGCTGAAAGTGTCTAATGTTTAAAATTGTTCAGTCAGTTGTGTGTTCTACAGTGCAGACAAAACAATCTCTTGGCAGATATTCAATTTCTGTGTAATGAGTTGTTTTATTATTGATTTTTATTTCTATTCTTTCTCTGTGGGAACACAGCTATTAAGGATCTGAAACAAACAGACAGCTTGCTTGTGCACTCAAATCCTGATGGGTATTTACTCATTTAGGTGTCCAAATACACATGTTTGTGTGCTTTCATGAATTTTGGTTGCAAACAACGTTTTTTTGATCCACAGACAGATAAGGGTTTCTTATCTTAAGACATGTCTAAATATATCAGTACTGAGTTGAGGCTGGGTGCCTTAACAAGCCAAACTGCTAACAGTGGTTGACTTGATTTTGCTAAAGTAGCAAAATCCAATGATAGTCCTTTAAGGGATATCATAAAAGCCCATTATGGGGAATTAAAATGGTACCAATGATTCTGAAGGATTATTAATTGCAACATTGTTTAATTGTTTTGATGCTGTTCTGAATAAGATATCTGTTTTGGAATCTGAGCATGTTGCTTGCAAAATGGAGAATGCTGCTTTGATGCAGATGATTAGTCTGAAACAGGCTTCTAATATGAAAACAATAATTGGACTACAGTCTGAGCTGGAGTCTGTCCTTCGAGAAAATGAGTCTCTCTTTAATGAGAGAAGCAGCCACAACCTGCATTCCTTAACAGATAACACTCAAAAGACAAAACTTAGAAAAAATGTTTTTCAAACAAATGGAGTTCTGGCTAGTAACACTGATTCCTTATGTTTTGAAAACAAGGAACTTACAGATGATAAGTCTGAAGTAATTACTGAAAAAGTTAACAAACTGGTATTTCAACAAAAGACCTTGATGGTACAGCATGATTCAGTATGTTTTAATTACAGTAGACTTGAAATGAAGGTTTTCAATATAAACTATGACATGGCTTCTGTCAATAATAAGCATGTTTTACAAGATGGGAATGCCTTGAAATCTGAAAACAAAGCACTTAATAGCTTGTTAACTCCTGTATCTGAGTTAGAATGTAGGAGTAAAAAGTCAGATATGGCAAACTTGCGCTGTCAACCAGAGGTATTGGCAGGGCATACTAGCTTAATGTCCAAAGACCTTGCCTCTTGTGATGTTGAAGAGTTTGATTTTGAACACTCACGGTATGCTGTGGGGTGGACTAGAGCAAAGGCTAGCCACTTGTTTTTCTGTGATTCACAAAATGGAGAATTGTTAGAGTCTCAAAATGGTGGACACACATGTGATCAGGTTGCATCCCCATACCATCCCCAAGATGGCCACTCATGGTCATGTGATGATGGTCATGACACAATAACCCATGATGCCCATGAGGTAATCCAAAATGGCCGACCACCATCTCACGGAGATTCAATCCTGCTGTCACAGGGACCTGTGATTTCTGCCATAACTAAACAAAACAAACCGGAGTTTTTTGGCATGATTAAGAATGTTATCAGTAACACTAGTGTTTCTGAGGGACAGAAGATTCTCATTAAAAATGATGCTGATGTACTTTTGAATAAGGTTAAAACACTATCTGTCATGAAGTCAGCGTCTGATGCTGCAGAAACAGCTGATGCTCGTAACAATGTTTGCTTTATTAGCAATGTTTGTGGCATTCGAGTGTCCTTGGATAAAGAACACATTGAAGTTAATTACATGAAAAGTTGTTTTCATTTTCTGTGCCATGTAACATCAGCCGAGAAGACTGCATGTATTGCTTTTCCTATGCAGTGCATTAATACCTTAAGCTGCAACATTAAAAACAATGTTGTTACCATCCAGCAACATTCCGGTGGGGAAACCCACTTTACATTTGATGGGGGATGGGACAACCCTGATTCTGAAAGCCCCGTGGCTGTGATATTTTCACCATCACAGGCCACGTTGGGGGGGAGGGTTACAGGTTTGATTTCTAAACCTGAGCTGACAACTGTCTCAGCACTATTTTCTCCACCCCTGATGGCTACTGAACCACAATCCATAGCTGGAGAATTACGTGCAGCTTGCACACTACTTTTCTCGACTGTGCAGGCACCCTTGATAGTGCCAGCACTGCCTGCACATGATACAGAACCTCCTCCATCAGTGACACCTGGATCATCCCTTACTGTGACTGCAATAGCAGGCACTACAGGTAAGAAGGTACAAGGTATCCTAATACTGATATCATTGTCTTTCCTTTTGGGATCACTGACCATGGCCCCAGCATTGGTTAATCCTAACACAGTTTTAGGGCATTATTTTGAAACTGCCACATCAGATACAGCAATCTCAGCAGTTTTAGCCCAAACATACAATGGACATATCAGAACCATTGCTTATGCATCTCAGATGCTTGCCCCAGTGGAGCTGAAATACAACTGTTGTAAAAAGAATCTTTTGGCTACATACTGGGCAGTGAGATACTTTATGTACATCATTGGATATGCACCCACTGTGCTGCATTCCAATCATTTGCTAGCTAATGTTCTGTTGTCAGACAGAGTAAAAGATGACTCTGTATCCAATGCCAGACTTACACACTGGTATCTCATATTACAGGATCATGACATCACTGTCCTTCCTATCAAAACTTCATCCTTGTTGGCCCATGGCCTACAATTTGCAGGAGAGACCCATGATTGTTCACTCCAACCACCTGACCTACCTGTCCGAGTGCCCTTTCTGACAGAACCTCAGAAAGTGTTAAAAGACACCACTGTTTGTCATGTTTTGACTGATGACTCAGCCATACATACCAACGAGGGTCAGATAGCAGGATTTGGAATTATTTTACATTCTGATGATGACAGAGTGTGCATGGCTGGTAATTGCATCATCGTATATGTACGATTCACAGGCAATGATAAAACACGCCTGGCAAATAAAATGAAAAGCAGGGAGGCGAGGAGTCTCCTAATTACCACAAATATTTGTGAATGGTTTAGAGAGCTGAAACGTCCTTGAGAAATACACAGCTTGTGTTAAGAAAGGAATAAAACTATTTTTCCTTACACAAAATGATACCAGCACTCCATGAGAGGGTAAATTCTGCCTGCTTCAAGAAATGTCCTCGAGATAATTACAGAAAGCACTGCAGATACAGGGGCGTAATTATAGGGGGGGACGGGGGGCACACGCCCCAACTTTGGCATCACCTCCTTTTATGCCATTTGTACCCCCAACCCGACATCTTTTAATTTAAATCAGCTGCACCGCCGAGCCACGCTCATGGCATGCCCCTGCCCACCAAGTACCGGGTGAGTGTGTGACCGCGCCTACCCTGGCCAAAAAAAAAGTATTGTCTCTACTCTCCCGCTTAACCAATCCGAGTCCGACCAATCGTGGAGCTGACGGAGGAGCTGGCGGAGAGCTGCTGTGGCGGCTCGCCAGGTTGTGCGCATATGCTATCGTGAGGCAGAAGATGGAGTAGTCACGATCGGACTGAGGTGGAGACCGACGACAACAGACAGACTACGCCTGAGACCGACTCCGAGTGAGTGTCCGAACTGTCTTGAGGACAGGTGACCCTGAGCCTGACGGTTGACCGCTGCGGTCCGTCGTCACGGATTTTGTGGCTGTAGGCCTGTGGCAGTGGTGGCAGCCAGTGACAGTCTCGAAGCCTTTAGGCTTGTTGTTAGCCTGCCCATTGCTTTGCTTGCCAGCCAGGACTTGGAGGACTAGTAACTAACTCGTCGTCGACGGCCCACTCGACGGCATTGTCACCGCTGACGTGCTCGCACAGCCGAGGGTCCGGTCCAGGTGGCAGAAAGAAATGACAAAGAACCGTGGTGGAGACACTAGTGCAGCTGGACAGACTGAGTTCTTCAGGGGTCTGTGCGCTTGTGGTGCCGGGTGGTGCGAGTCTGCCTGGTGGTCTTGTGGTCTGCATCCCTGTGGCTGTGGGGAGTTGACGCGGGTCTGTCTAGAACAAATAAAAACAGTTCACTGACTGCACTGCATCTGCTTGTGGCAGGAACCCAACTGCTGGAGTGCTGTGCTGCTGCTGGCATTGCTGCATCAGAAAAAACAAGCAGGTAAATTGAGGTAATTCTAAATGTGTCTCTGTACTGTGTAGTAGCAGAGCAGTACTAGTATTTCATTAAAGTATTCTGAGTAGTACTTACTTCCATTCTTGTTTTTACCAAGTTGATATACAATATTTGGCTCAAGCTCTGTCCCACTTGTGATGGCAATCCAGAGATTAAGGAGTTCCATTTGCTAAGTCTGCCCCTAACCCTGTTTTAGTGGAAGTAACTTGTCACAATGAATACCAAGCAGACTCCCCCAGGAATGAGTTCAAGGCAGTCCTAGTCAACCTCACTGGATTCTTGGTGGAGCTTGGATGGGTCAAGCTTGCTAAATGATTAGGTCCAGTCCAGATGAAGTGTGGTCATATCCTTGTGGTTTTGTTTCCCCAGATAATGAAGATAGGGCTGTGGTCACTCAACAAATTGATTGGATTTCAACCCACGCCAGATTTGCAGTGTGTGTGCATGCAGCTATCAGTGCACTAATAATATTTGCTGATAATAAGTATAAGTAACTGTACCAGAGCATAATTATTAATTTATGCGTTAAAGGTTTTGGTGGGGAAAAAATGGAATATCCCCTTCTTCATGTGGTGGGGCAGAGGATTTCTGGTGGGGCAGAGGATTTCTGAGGGGTAAAATGAGTGACATGGGACTGGATGGGATGCCTCTGAGTCCTGTGGTGATGCAAGGCAACCAGATAGTGATTTTGGGGGGGGGGTTCTTGCAAAACCACAGTGTTAGCTAGTAGCCCTCATCTGCATACCCTGCATGCTGGAAGCAGCATGTGGAGCATGAAATGGTCGTCCAGCCACCATTAAGCAAGCAAGGAGTGGGTTGTTTTGACTAAAACAGAAAAGCAGCAGGTAAAAGAGAACTCTTTTATGCCAAAAGCCCTATCTGGGTCAGGGTGCTTGCACTAGTTGCTGCATTTTGCAGCCTTACCAGAGTTTCCTTAATGAATGGTGAGGGGTCAGGGGACAGGGACTGGGTGTAAACTGGGAGGCAGGTGGACAGTGATTTGACTGACATGGAGTATGTAAGGTTGCCAAATAGAGGAGAAGGCTGCAATGTGACTGGTGATGCAGAGATAAAAATCAGACAGCTCATCACCGAAATCTAGCACCCATCACTAGGAGTAAATGAAGCTCGAACCAGTTTTATTTCTTTAAAAGTGCTGCATTTCATGAAGTGGCTATGTGCAAAATTAGCAATGTGCAAGTCCCCAGATGCATACCGTCAAGGCTCAATTGTCCCTGATTTGTCTCAAAATTGTCCTCTGTTGACTGTTCCTCATGAAAGCACAAAATAATGTCAACCATTAATGTAACAGACTTGTTCTTCTTCATAAAATGCAGCTTAACACAAATCTTTTCATTCTATAGGCTTTATGAATGAATAACATCAATTTTAAGATGTGTCCTCCATTGGGGTGTTTGTCCCGATTTTTTTTTAGCCTTGTCCCGGATTCATGATGCAGGACCCAGGTTCAAGACGCACTCTCCTTATCGAACCAGTGACTGTAATCAATCTTCCACCTGCTAAGTTTGTAATTTTTAAGTATTTTAACCCATATATATTTTTGCCTGCCGGTACTCCAGCCTGGCTCCAGGACCCTCAACTGGGAATGCCGCCACCGAGGCAGAATGGAATGTGTCTGGAGGGTCAGGCCACCAAGCCCGCCGCTCATACAGGTGCCAGTGGATTTTCTGATGCTATATTCCCCTGAGCTAGGAACATGCAATGATGCTGACAGCAAGCATCTGTTCTAGCTCCACCCATATTACGGCACGACTTTGTGCCTCTCATCCTCCACCAGTGGGCAAGTGACCCATCTCCTCTACCCTCCCAGAGAAGGACAGCAGTCCTCTGGATGCTCGATCCTTCTCCCCTGCCAACCCCAGTTTAGATGTAGGAGGTACAAACCGAAAATTTATATTTACTGTACTCCAGGTGTGTGGGAGGTTCTGGCTAAAGCTAATTCTAACTTGTAAATGCCATAATTTATAGTTTTATAACTTCTAAATGACATAATTTTGGACACAGTCCAGGGGAGCTGGATACACTGAGGGTCATCCCGGCGGCTGCAGTCGGTGGGCCAGGGTTTCGGGAGAGTAGTGATTGAGGAAGACATCAGAGAAGACATCCCGGCGGCTGCAGTCTGCAGTGGCCAGGGTTGGAGGGAGCTGTCTGCTGCTGGAGGACCAATCGGCTGTGAGGGTGCCAAGTTTTAAATCTACGCCCTGGGCTTAAGTCTGGCCCAGCCCTACGCACTTGAGGAAGAGCTGTAACTGCTGGGAGAAGAGGTAGCTAACTGCATTGGCAGTGGAGAATCCTACCAGGGGCTGCTGTGGTGAGAATTGAGCTGCATCGCAGCTGCATCGAGGAAGACGGCTTCAGGGTTGCATTCAGGCAGAGTGTGCAAGGGGTTCTGGTCATCCGGCGGCTGCAGTCGGCAGTGGGCCAGGGTTTTGGGGACAGAGATTGAGGAAGGCATCGAGAGGACGTCCCGGTGGCTGCAGTCGGCAGTGGGCCAGGGTTGGAGGGAGCTGTCTGCTGCTGGAGGACCAATTGGCTGTGAGGTGCTAAGTTTTAAATCTACTGTCTGCTGAAGTCTGGCCCATCCTCACAAACTTGGGGAAGAGCTGTAATTGTGTCCACACCAACTACCCCGGCTCCGACTTGTATTAAATGGTCTGTGGGGGTTGATCCTTTGGGGAGTGCACAGTGTGACTAGCTGAGACTGAGCAATAAGAAACTCAGATTTGTGTAGGACCAAGGGGGAAGGGCATAATAAGATTTGTATATTGTGTTGCTGGAGTTGTGTGTGTGTGTGTGTGTGTGTGTGTGTGTGTGGTATATTAATTGTTGGTGGGGGGCTGTAGGTTTGACTGTGTATTGTGATGATAGTAGGGGTTCACACACAAAATAGGGGGGGTGATTGGGTGTAAGGAGTGTGGAGCAGCCATAATATTAAACTGGGCATGGAGGTTTGAGGATGTCAAAATGGTATTCCACAGGGGACAACAGGACAAGGCAAAGGGACATATCCCAGAGGATAGGTGGATCATATGGTATCTGGAGGTGGGGCAAAGTTGGCATCGCACATGAAGTATGCCACAGGGAGGCTGCTCAGAGGGAGCAGATGAGGGAGGGGAGTAGGAGAGAGCAGTATGGGTATGAGCATCAAGCTTGAAACCATTTCACCATACTATACCCGGGAGATGAAGTGGATGAGGATGGTGGGAGGGTGCAAGTGGACAGGAGGAGTTGGTCAATAGGCAGAGGGGGACAGTGATGGAGGATGGAGCCTGTTTCAAAGGAAAGGGAGGAGGAGGGAGGAGGAGGGACATGAGCCTAGGTTGGGGTCTCGGGAGTAGATGGTCAATTATGGGCACATCGGTCTGACATCTGTGGTACATAAAGTAATAGAGGGATTTATCAAGGAGAGACTTGGGAGGCAGTTGGAAATGTTAGGACACCAGGATGACAAAATAGAGAATACTGATGGAACTAGCACATCAGTTTGTTCTGCCACAGGGGTTCTGATTCCCTCTGACCTTGAGAGCGACGCCAAGAGGTCCATGGGAATCAGCCTGAGGTGGCAGAACACACAGGTTGTGCATGAAGTTGCTCATCCTGTATTTGTTATAGTGTATAGTAGTACTATGTGAAATGTGTGCTTTGTGTGTTTTTTTTTCTCCTTTCATAATGAAACTGATTTGAAAAGTCTCTAGAGGTTCTAGAATACTGTCACCACATAATTAAATAGAGGAAAGCAACGATGTGCTAGGATTCCTAGTGGTTCTGCTGCAGTAGTGACATCACTGCTGCAGCAGAACAACATAATGACATCACTACTGCAGCAGAACAAGCATATTCCAGGCATGGAATTTCATGCATAACAGCATTCCACTATACACTATACGTAGAACAGTGGATGGATGGACACCCACAACAAGGCTGTGTTTCCATCGAAGGAGTTGATGACATCATAGAGACCTTGACATGGAAACGCAGCCTTTGTTGTAGGTGTTCAGCCATCCACTGTTTATATAGTATATGTTTTTTTTTGTTTGTTTCTCATTATTTTATTGAAATTACTTGCTGTGGGTGTCGGTCCATTCCTCCTGCTGCCACTCCTGCTCGTTCAATCCGCTTCTAACTTTATCTCTCCACACTGCTTAGTTTTCAAATTAGAAAACACATTTTTTCCCAAAATGGAGCCATGTATGGCACACCGTGTCCTGGTTCTGAATTAACTGCCAGTGGCATCGCTGCCCGGCACTAGCTAAATCACGCCATGTTTGTTTTTGTTTGTTTCAGCATTTATATAGCGCTATACATCCAAAGCGCTTTTACAAGCAATGCTAACTGGTAGAAGTGACTGTGTGGTGGTGGCCATATTGCACGTCATCACCCACACACAGCCTGGATAATTGCATGAACTAGTTTATGGGAAGGGGAATGTTGGCCAGGACACCGGGAATGTTCCCTACTCTTTTGTGAAGAGTGCCCATGGTTGTTTTACTTCCACCTGGACACCCACCAGGACAACACCAGGATGGGCAGAAGGGAACTCCGTTTAATGTCTCATCCGAAGGATGGCACACCCCAGCAGTACAGCACCCCCCAATACTGCACTCGCATACCAGCAATTTTTATGTGCAAGTCCAATCTCGGTGTGGGATAAGAACCCATGACCTTCTGGTCCAGAGGCAGATGTGCTACTTGGTCACTCATTGATTGTCTTTCCTCCCCCAACCTGCGCCCACCCTATGTGCATCCACCTCTCCACACCCACACATTACGGATGTGCGTTGCACAGTTTCTACGTATGCTCGTGACTTCACCAGTTTTTTTTATATTTTCACTCCAGATGTAGAGAATGACAGGCATAAGGAGTGTGACCTGGGATTGTTGCCTGTAATGCTGATACCATTTCACCCCCACCCACACCCTGTAGCCAGCGAGAGGCGTCAAAGTTTGCCTTGGACTGTTTGGCCACAAAGTTCACCCCATTCTCCTATACAGCACCCATCTCATCAAAATGTCACCAGTGCGAGTATGCCGCCGATGCTTCTGTGAATTACACCCACTTAAGGGGGCCATGGACTCTCACTGTCAAAGTGTTACTCTGGCCTGATCATATGCTGTAGAGGTGATGGATAGAATCTGTTTGGCTATAGAGCCTATTGCATCCTTGCTGCCCCATCTTTTCCTCTTTAGCTGGCATGAACACAGCTGAAGTTTTATAATAGCCTCTCTCTCTAATCTCCATATTTCTCCTTCCCATGTCTAGTGTTGCCACTTTCCATTCTTGTTGCTTTTAGAGAGTGGGCAGAAGGAGGAAGCATGAACCCTTGATTGTAATAGAGGAGGACATAACTTTGCAAATCAAAAGTGGAACTGTTCTAGCCTGATGAACTAGTGTACAGCTCTTAGGCCAGCAACGCTTTTAGTTTGCTGAAACTCCGCAGGAGTAGTAGCTTTGAGAAAAATAGGCAATCTTTATTTTGAGATGCATGATGGATGGCATGAGAGGCTCTAAAGGGGGCTTTGGTCATGGCCCTGAGCACCATATCAAGACCAAGGTGATAGCTTTGTGAACTGAAGATGTTGCAAAGCAATGCTGCTGCCTGTAGAAGTACCAGACGTGGGATATGGAGCCCAACAATTCCCCAGTCCCATCAAGAGTGCCTCCCAGTGCAGAAACTCCAATTGTAAGGTGACCGTTGAGTCTTTTGCCCATTTGTCTTAAAGGAACTGCAGTAGTACAGGCAATTATATTGTGTCATTCTGTATGTGTCTGGAATGAAGCCAGAAACAAAATCTCCTCCGGATTCTATAATGCACTTTGGAGGAAGAAGAGGCATATGAACTCCCATCATTCTAATAACAGGAGCTGTACTGCATAGCTCCTTGAAAGTTTTTCCACTCACTTTCCCAGTCTGAGAGAGGCCAGTTGTTAAAACTGGTGCAGAACTGGAGCTTTTCCTGCTCAATCTTTAGGCCCGGGAGACAAGTTGTTCAATTGAGATGCAGACCAGCCCTTAAGAAGAAGGTCTGGGCTGAAACTGAAGGTTAGAGGTGGTCGCCTCAAAGATGAGTGATAGTCAGAAACCCATGTGTGAACTGGCCATAAGGGACCCCCTAGAATCATGACTGCCCTGTCCAAGGTCACTTGTGGAGGAGTCTCGATAGAAGTGATATTGGATGAAAGCAAACAGGAGGCTGAACTGATCCCAGTTTAGGGAGAAGGCATCTTGAGCCACCGCTGGTTTGTCCATGGCCAGGGAGCAGAATTGCTGTACCTTCGAATTCCGTCCATAGGCTTAAGATCTGTCTGAGGATTGCCCCCCTGTTCTGTTGGAATGTGGAAGGCAATGTCCTCCAGCTCCCATTCCCCTGGAAGAACAACCTTGTGAATTGAGCCAGACTGCTGTCATTTTCCTGTCCAGGAATATACATCTTTCAGTAGTGCTCGCCCCACTGAAAAGAAGAGGGGAATCTTTTAGCGGTTTTGGGCTTCTTGTGCCGCCCTAGTCACGGTGGTCGTGTATACCCATGTTGTCAGACTGTGTTGGAACCAGACCATCCTCATTGAGGAATTGCTCTTTTAGAAGCCTCTGAGCTGTGTCAGGGGAGCAGGGCCTGTGGATGATCAGCTGGGGATCCCAGAACGCCAACCGATGAATGCACGAGGAGCAAGTAACAGTCGACAAGTGGCTGAGGACACAGTCCAATGTGCCAGTCATCGACGGAAACATTTGGGGTTGCCCTTTGTGAGGGAATATCCTGGATAAGCCCTCTGGTGTTGATTTTTCTGCTCCCAAAATATTCTGGTGGCGATTTTTAACTCAAACTCTACCGGCCGATTCCAGCTCCTGATGTGGATGGCCTGGTCCAGAAATTGCAGGAAAAATGAGACCATGTTGAAAGGGGGACAGTCTGTACAGCTTTGCAAGGCTGAGACTGGGGTCCATGCAGGAGTGCTGAGAAACGGCTACAATGCCTGAAATAAAATAAATTGATGGAGAGAGAATTGGTATATTTAAATTTTAAAACTACAGAATCTGAGTCTGAGATGAGGGTGCTCCATTTTTCTCCAAGGTGCGGCAACGCACCATGCATCAATACAAAAGTGTTGGCCGCATGGTGCATCACTACACCTTTGCAGAAAATGGAGCACCCCTGTATCCTGGACCTCGGAACTGCATTTTTAAAATTAAAATATACAAAGTTGAGGCTCAAGAAAAATTCCACTTGTGCTGCTAAAGCTAATCTAAGGATAGCTTTTCAGTTGTGTGGGAACCCACAAACTCAGGAGTTTTCCTTTAATGAAGAAGAATCTGTAACAGTTGTTCATTTTTTACAGATCAGGGTTAACTGCAAATCTCATAACATGAAACGTCAGAGAGACCAACCTTCGATTGCCATGTTCTTCAAGAAGAAACCTCACATAGATCCCGTGCCTTCATCCGCACAGAAGATCCCGACTGAAGAAATATGTACTGCAGTGTATGAGGAGCTAGATCAGGACTTCAATGCTAATGTTAACAAGAGAGAACAGCAACCAAGTACAAGTTCACCCTTTCCTACTGTCGACAGCACAGTTCCTGTACTGGAGATCCAAACAGTGCCTCTGGATCAGCCACCCCAACCACAATCACCATCTGTTGCAGAAACAGTGCCTAGAATGGAGATAACAACTCATGATATGGATCAGCCGTATCAACCACCATCTGAGGAAATACCAAAAGCAGGACTGTGGAAACAAAAACTCCGATTCCAGGAATCATGGTACGGAATTTTCATGGCTGCACTATAGTCCTGAGTTGAAAGCTGTGCTCTGCTTTTGTTGCACAAAGAGTGAACAAATGGGGATGCTTGAGCTGTCAAAAAGGCGAGAACCAGTATTCACCACAATAGGCTTCACCAACTGGAGGAAAGCACGGAGTAAGTTTATTACTCATCAGAGCTCAGAAACACATCAGCATGCCCTGTGGAAGATGGCACATGTATCCCGTGGTCAAAGCATTGATTCTGCTCTAGTGGAACAGAAAAAGATCTCACAAGATGTGTCCGTAAGTGCTTTGTTTGTTAATAGCCGCTTTTATGCTACTTGGGAAGACAGGATTGGCAATTCGAGGTCATCAGCTTGATGAGGGAAACTTTGCTGAACTGCTCAAGCTATTCAGCAATGAAGATGAGACCCTAGCAACTTGGCTAAACGAAAGCAGGACTATACAAGCCCAGCAATTAAAATGAACTAATCGGACTCATGAGTCATGAGATCATCCGTTCTGTCGTGAAGGATATTAACAAGTCATCATACTATTCCATTATCGTTGACGGAACACAAGACTGCCAAGGTAAAGAACAAGAAAGCATTTGCCTTAGATACGTTGATGGAAACATGCAGCCCCAGGAGGAGTTCATTGGGTTTTATGAGCCACAGGATACTATCGGAGCCTCAATAGCAAAAGTCATAATGGATGTCCTCACAAGACTTCCTCTGCCAATTGAATTCCTCCGAGGTATGGCATTTGATGGCGCTGCAAACATGTCAGGATGCTATCGTGGTGCACAGGCTATCATAAAGGAAAGTCAACCACTTGCCACATTTGTGCATTGTGGTGCTCACTGTGTAAATCTTGTGGCGAAAGAGAGCTGTGAAGCAAGCCCTGTATTAAGAAATTCCTTGCACTGTGTAAATGAACTGGGCAAACTGTTCAGTGAATCCTAAAGTATAGAACAAATTTTTCTCAAATTGCTACATCTGATAATGTATCTACCTCCTTCAAGAAACTGCGACCCTTATGTCCAACTAGATGGACTGTAAGACTAGCAGCAGTCGAAGCTGTGTCACAACAATATGAGCAAATCCTTGAGAGTCTCCAACAAATGGAGTTGGAAAATGGGGATGCTGCAACAAGGGCAAGTGGTCTCTTAGAGAAGCTCAGCAAGGGCAACACATTAGTTAGCCTGCTGCTGGTCAAGGTAGTTATGGAACCACTGACTTGTCTGAATAGGAGCCTTCAAAATCCGAACTGCACAGTAGGTGGCATGCTTACCCAAGTAAGCCTCATAAAAGCTCAGCTTCAAAGACTAAGGAATGAAAATACTGTCCTGCAAGCCATCAGAAAAGCTGATGAAGTTGTCCAGAAGCTGGAGTTGGATCCCATTGCACCACCAAGGCAACGATGGGTCCCAGTCCGTTTTGCTGGCAAGGGGAAGCAGCACAATCATGCAACAGTGGAGGACTATTTCAGAATGGAATTCTTTAAGATGGTAGACATCTCTGTTGCCCAGCTAGAAGAGAGGTTCCATCAGCAAGGGCTGACTGAGTATTCGACTTTAGAACAGTTCCTTCTTGCTGCAGTACATAAGGGTGATGAGAATGACCATGAGCTGGAGGAAATGATTGACTGCATTAAAAAATATCCAGAGCTTAATCCCCGAATGCTGAAAGTTCAGCTTGAGATGTTTGCACAGAGTAACACATATACCTCTTTGAATGAGGCTGTAGTCCTATTTAAAGCACTACCCTTAGATGTCCGTGGCCTTTTTACAGAGTTAGAAAAGTTTCTGCGACTACTGTTGGTGATACCAGTAAGCAGTTGTGAAGCAGAGCGCAGTTTCAGTGCACTTAGGCGCCTAAAAACATGGCTGCGGTCTACAATGACCCAGTGTCACCTGAACGCAGTTGCTGTATGTCATGTTCACCAAACCAGACTTGATGAGCTATGTCTGGACACCATTGCACGAATTTGTTCATGCTCATGAAGCGCTTGTGTTGTATTTGGACTGTAGCAATAAAAATATTGCAATGGGTTGATGCACCAAAATTCAAATGTGTTCAAGCAAGCACCGCTATATTCCTTGGTGCTGCATATCAACTTGCGATCTCATGAAGAGAATTATCACACCTCAGATCATTGTAACCTTGTACCTCAGATAGTTGTGCACACCTATACTGATTCGCTTCATTAGCTGATACTGTTAAAAAATGCCTCCCAGTTCACTGTCCAATCCACTTTCTCAATGTTTGACTTCTGCTCCCACAGTAAACATTAAGTGGATCACCACCCTTCCACACGGTGAAGGCAGTATGTACAGTTCCCCCCATTGCTGTTTTCTCCCCACCTCATTAGCCAACAGCTAGGTCTTCCTAGAGCAGCAATAAGCATCAGACTCAGTACACACCTGAACAACTGCTGTTCATAGCCTCATAAGGGCTGGGCTGCACTTACTATGGCTAACAATATTATTAGCAGGAGAGAGATACTAATGCCTTGAGAAAATCCACCCGATTTCCAGTATCAGTCTACTCCTTGATCTGTGATCTGCAGAACCCCGCAGGACAGTTCCCCACATATTTTCTGCAGTACTTTTCTGTACCCTACTGCACAGTGCGAGTTGGCTGGCTACCAACATTCCAAATCTTGAATGAGCTATACACAGCTCCCTTAATAATGTCCTAATAAATGTTAACATTCCACCCTCACCGTGACCCAAGGGTAATCTCCATACTGAATTAAAGTAACAGTTTAGGTGCAGACCTGCCACTCTTGAGTATTTTTCATCACTGGCTGCTCTCATCCACAATCAGGTAGTGATCACAGTGCTGGCAGACCCATATCTCAGATATCACAATGATCTGCTCAACGTCCCCTTCCTGTCTTTTCCACTAACCTGAATATAGCTATACTGTGCCGAATTACCTATTCACCTCTCTGGCTTTCATTCTTCTGTCCTGCTCCCCACATAAAAACTGGTGATCTTTTCACTTTCTGCATCATGAATGTAGTTAGTACAGTCTTCTATGTTATTTTTACATATTAATAGTAAACATCATCTTCGATAAGCGAGCTGACAGCAGCAGAGCACAAGGTGAAAATAGGCATTCTTTCCCATATAAGATATAGCCACCTATGATTGCACAACTAAGTGGAGAACTGCGGCAGTGTAGCTCCCCACCCCAAAAGTTACCTCCCGATTTAGCTTTGTGTCATAAACCCCTCTTTTTCCAGCAGGAATTACTTTATATTTATTTTAAAATCGCGAACCGGACGTATGGCGGACTGTGTGCAGCTCCATTTACTGAACAGTGCGGTGCTGCACCGCCACTTAAGTAGTGAGCGTGCAGCACCACACCTGTTACAGTAAAATGGAGCTGCACACAGTCTGCCTTACTCCGGTTCACATGGATTTAAAAAAAATAAATATAAAGTAATTGTCTGTTGAAAAAGAGGGTTTATATGCAAAAGCTTAATCATGAGGTAAGCTGTGAGTGGGGAGCTTTATATTGTCGAGTAGTTCTCCTTAAATGATGTGCATAATGATGCACACACCCATCATTTAATAGTGCCTAATTAAAGGTAGCCTAAATCTTTGAAGGACAGATTGCCCATTTTTCCCTTGTTCTCTGCTGCTATTAGCCTGACTTACTGGAAAGATCTGCTTATCTCAGGAACTGTACTGCCTGTATTCATGATGCAGAAAGGTGATGAGCTCATCCATTTGTGCTGTGGGGAGAAGCAGTGAACAATGAATACCAGAGGGTACGTGAAAGGACACTCCTGCAAGGTACTGGCATATTCAGGAAGGGGGAACATAAGGGGAAAAATATGAGTAGATCACTGTGAGATATAAGAGTTGGGGCTGCCAGCACCATGATCGCTACTGACCCTCGACCCGTTGTCCAGGCCAACATTCCCTTCCCATAAAACCATTTCATGCAATTGTCCAATGCTACATGTGAATATTATTGTGTGAAATGACTGCCACTATACATTCAGTCACTTCACTACCAGTCTAGCATACCTGTAAAGCACTTTGATATACACTGTATGAAAAACGCTATATAAATGTTGATTCTTCTTTTGATTATTATTATTATTATTATTTCCATGGGAAAGAAGTCAAGACAACCATATTTTTGATTTATAAGAAAGTATTAACTCTGGCATTGGACTACACAAGCATTTTGCTACAAATAAGTGTTGGATCAAGGGGGGGTTGGGTTAAGGGTGCAGCTGCACCCTTCGCACCCATTGTAAATTACTTGCTTGCTGCATTTCACTTTGTTAAAGTCTGATTTATTGATTGTACAAATGTTTACATTCAAATCTATTGATCACATTTGTAGGTTCTGTCAAAACATGCTAAAAAGAATAGCAGACAATACAAAGGTTTAATAAAAATGTTAAAAGTGCATATCAAGTAAGCATACCACCCCAGCATCCCTATTGTAACATCCTGAATCTGCCATGACCACTGGACCATCAGGTTATTTAAGATTTGTACTGCACTGTGGTTTGCAAAGATAAAGTTATTTCAATTAAAACACAATTTTAACATGTTTAACTAAACACAATGAACAGAACCATAGCTTTGCATGTGTACTGATCAACTTAGTGCACATGGTCTTGACCATTTTGGTGTAACAGTTCTATACAGAGGGAAAATAATTAGTTAACACTATAAGAGCTATGTAGCTATCTGGTCCAATGATGTCATTGCTTAACACAATTGGTGGCCATATTAGGAAGCAGGTAAGACAGTTCTTGAGGGCTATGTTCCAGCCTTTCTGGACACTCATGTTATTCTTGGTATGACACAAACTACATTACAGTCCAAAAGGACACAGTCTCGAGTGTTTTAGCACTCTGGATATTATCAAGTTACTACAGTTATGGTTCAGGGTCTTGGCTTGTGGTCTTGGTGTTTTTGCCACATGTGTTCTATATGTACATATTGCAGGATTTTATAGTTCTGTATTGGTTCCACCGACATGTTGTAACAAAAGAGACAAGAAAATGATCCTTTTCTTACACATTCTTTTCTGTAATACTTATTAGGTATTATAAAAAGGGCCTGAGAAATGGAGCTTTCTTATTGGCTGCAAACATTCTAACAGCCTTATGTTAATTTTTATTAACACACATGTAGAGCTTAGCCATATGCTGAACAAGGTTTAACACTGTTTAAAAATGCTTTTATTATAATCAATAAAGCACTCCCAGGGATTATGTTAATGGTCAGTTAATCACTTCAGGCATGTGGCACTCGGCTACACCTCATGCCACGGTACACCCCTAGAAGGTGATTAATAGTCCGTTAACATAACCCCTGGTCATGCCTCATTGCTTAATTGTCACCAAGTAAAGTACTCTGATATACTGAGAACTGCAATAAAAATTAAGGAAAACAAATAAACAATATATTTAAAATAAAAACGTGTCCTGTGAAAATATTGTCCTCATTGTTTTCCATATGTATTACATTTCAAAGGCATGTTGATGGGAAATTTAGTATTTTTCCATATAACGTTTATATTTTCGTATGTACCACAGTACCCATTATCCGAAGCTGGTTGAGATTGAGGTTGTCCCCCAACCTTGGCATCAAAATTACTCCTCTGTGCAGATACAATGTTTTATTACAGTTTCTAATTGGGTCTGTTTCTCTCTAAACTGAATTTCTTTGGCAGAAGACAAACTTCTGTTCCAATTCTCTGATATTACCTCTGAGAAGTACAGTGACTTGCTTGTGTACGTCACAACACTAATCAGTTTAAATACTGTACATTCATAAGGTTCAAGCATGTTGTATGTATATTCTTTATGCTCTATAAGAAGGGCCCTTATTTGAGGGCAGTGTATAGGTTCCTTTATAAAGGAACTGAGGATAACTTCCAGAAATAGCTCTTATAAGAAAGTGAAATGACATTCACCTATCCAGTGATGACCTACCTAGCTCCTCCTCCTGGGGCTGTGTGGGTGGCTGTTTGTGCTTGTCTGTGTCTGTAGGTTAGTTTTTGTTCATTTACATGTTTTTCTGTTGGGAATACCTGTGCCATTCTTGCACACAACATTGGTGAAAGTCTCCTGACTGAATTTCTGCAAATCGCCATCATCAGGTATCAGCTTTTTAATTTTAAATCAACTTTCTTGAAGCCTCCCAAAGGACATATGCCTTACAACTAGTCTTACAAACATGGTGATGCTGGGTCCTGCAACTGAATCAACATTTTCAACATTCTCATCTGACCACTCTTAAAGCAACTGCATTTGTGGACTTTAAAGAACAAAGGAATTTTAACACATTTTGTGACTGAATCAACATTTTGTCTGACCTTTCCCAAAGGTATTGTACTTGTCTCTGAGGACTTTGAAGATCAAAGGAAACATACAGACAAAAGGATTTCATACATTGCATATGCCTACTGTCTGACCTACTCCCAAGGTATTGTACTTATCTCTGAGGACTTTGAAGAACAAAGGAAACATATAGACAAAAGGATTTTACACATTGCATATGCCCAGGCCACAGTTTATCACCTTTCAGGAACTTTAACATATTATGTGATCCTGGATCTCAACAGTACTATAGTACTTCTCTTAAACCCTCCGGCACCAAACCCTCCCAGTCTTATGTTTTCATTTTCTCTGTACTTCACCATAGTGCTTAGCTATCCACCTTAGCCCACTAAAACTGCACCCCACCACCTCCTCCTATTGCTCGCCATCCCCCGACTGCCTAGCCCACACTACTGCCTCTCCTGCCTCGCTAAAAAATGCTTTGGCTTAGTCCCCACCACCTGTTCCTGCTCACCCTCACCTCCTTTTCCTTTATGACAACTCCTCCGCCTACCCTACCCCTCCACCTACTTTCACCTTTCTATACTACTACCTGAAACATTGTACCATGGCTTTTACTCTGAAGTCTTAAACAAACATCACCCAATTAACACCTGGGTGCAAAGAGCCATATTTCCTAATTGGAAACTGCCACATCATTATAACTCACTAACGATCACCCTCTACTGGGACTCCAGAAGACAATCCAAGCATCTTAAAAGTGCAAGCAGAAACTCACTCCAACCTATTATGAACTCTACTTAATGGCATTGCTGAAACTCCTGCTCCTCCTACTTTTAATATCTGGTGGGATACACCAAACCCTGGTCCTGTTGCACTGAAGCCGACAAAAACAAGGAAAGTTGGTAGTGGTCTCCATTATCACTCTAAATATCTGCAGCCTCCTTCCCAAATTGGCATCTCTTCAAACTCGCTGGACAAAAACCCTGATATACTAGCCATTGTGGAAACCTGGCTATCTCCCAGCACCCCGGATCATGCGGTCTCGCTTGAAGGCTACAATCTTTTCAGACTCGACCGGGCAAGCAAGAAAGGTGGGGGCTGTGCTATCTACATAAAGGACAACCTCTCCTGTCAATGCGGCAGCTTCACCCCCACAAATACGCAGATGCAACTCCTCCCTATCAAACTGCTTCTTGGTGCACAAAACAAAGTTCTCACAGTGGCCACAGTCTATATCCCTCCAAAAGACCACCGTGCCAGTATTAAGTCTGTACTTGATTTTGTTAGTCTGCAGCCCTCTGAAAATGAGCTCCTTCTCCTCGGGATTTCAACATAAACTGGCTCGCTCTGACACTGGCTTTTAAAAGATGACATCCTAGCAGCAAACCTGACTCAGATGGTAACCTCCCCACCCGAAAATTTACAAAACTGGTACAAGCACGCTTATTGACTGGGTTCTCACAAATCACCCTGACCGGATAAAAAACATTAAAGTCCTCCCTGACTCCCTCAGAGACCACTCCCCAGTGTCCTGTACCTGGTCTAATAAATTTCTCAAGCCACCCCCCAAAGTTATAACAAGCAGAGTATTGCCTTATGGGAATCTTATCAAGTTGAAAACCCATCTCCTACAACAGGACTGGATGCCAATCCTTGAATCAACTGATATTAATACCGCACTAGAATACTTCATTAAATCTTTCAACTCTGCATGCGACTTATATGCCCCAGTAAAAAAACATAAAATCAAAGCGCTATCAAATCCATGGATTACTGCCAAACTACTTGCCGAGCTCAAGGTTCGGGACCACCTCTGGGCAGTTGCCAGAGACACGGGCTCACCCCATGATACCCTAAAATACAAGCAGGCACAAAATAGATGTACCTCACAAATTAGGCAAATGAAGAGCGCCTTATTTCAAAATGCCCTGAATCCACCTGGGGTGATGGAAGAGCTTTTGGGACAACATCCGAAACATAATGGGTAAAGAATCAAAATCGTCACCTACCATTATGAAAGTTGATGGATCCACCACTCTTGACCCAAAGTCTATTGCAGATGCGCTTAATAAGACATTCACAGACCTTAGTGGGGTCCTCCCCCAGATTTCTTTTTCGACTTACCTGTGCCTAGCCTAGTATCACAAAACACCCTCGTGACAAACCACAATTTTACTTCAAGAAAATCAAAGTGCACGAAGCACACAAGTACATAAGAAAGGCCTGCTCCAAATCCAGAACAAGTAGTGACACGCTAGATCTAAAAATCCTGTCTCTCACCCTGGATGAAGTAATTCACCCCTTGCAAAAATTTTAATCTGTTACTTTGCCAAAGTCAATTTCCCAACAAATGGAAATCTCCATAGTTACGCCAGTGAACAAAGGGGGGACAAACCTCAACAGGAAACTATCGACAATATCAATACTCCTCCTCTCCAAAGCACTTGAACGAATGCGGCAGACCAACTCTCTGATTACCTGGACAAATACAATCTACTCTGTAATCAACAGCACGGCTTTTAGGAAAGGACATAGTACAACAACAGCCTTACTTGATTTCTCTGGAGAAGTCCACTCAGCCCTGGACAAAGGGTGCCAAACAGGTGCAGTCTTTATCGATCTTACAAAAGTTTTCGACACAGTCCATCATGGCCTACTTACCTCCCTACTTTTAGCCTAGGCCTGACCAAGGTCCTTGTGCTTGGGTAAAAGTTACCTGTCCAATCGGTCACAGGCTGTAAAATCTCTAATGAACTCTCCGACTTCAAACCAGTTCTCTCGGTGTACCACAGGGATCAATTCTTGACCGCCTCCTCTTAGCCTGTTCCTTAACTCCTCCCAGATATCTGCCAGAGAAAATAATTATACACTGATGATGCTGTAATTTCTCTCCCACAAGGCTCCAAACTCCCTATGAAAAAGCCTGCAACTCGCTTTCTAGTGTTGAAAGGTGGTTCCTGGATAGTAAACTTGTGCTAAACCACAATAAAACAAAAGCCATGCTCTTCTCCAATCACCAAAACAAAATAGGCATACTCCACTCACCATACAAACCTCTGCGGAATTACACTGGAACAAATAAATACTTTCAAATACCTTGGCATCACTTTTGACCAAGGGCTCACCTTTGCAACCCACATTGACAACACTCGTAAAACAGTGAACCAATGCTTGGAATACTATTCCGAATCACAATTTCTAAATCAAGCGCATTGAGAATAGCTATATAGAGTTCCATAATCTCAATCATTGACTATGGCCTTATTATTTATGGCTCAGCTACCTCACTGCTCTAAGGCGATCTCAATCACTCTAAATAAGGCCTGCCGGCTCCTCATGGGGCTCAAAGACTGACTCACACGTGTGATCTGTACTGTGAATCAGGCTGGTTGAACCTATCAAATCATTTTATTTATCTCACCTGAACAATGGCAAAAAAATCTATCTTGGGACTGACTCCATTATGTATTCAAAACCTACTCAGACTGAATCCTGGCTCACGACCTCCACCAGATCTGAACGCCAACCTTTCCTGGTTCCGAGATGCCGGACTTCACAGGGACAAAGATCTTTCGCATACAGGGCCCCGACATGGTTCAATGCGCTTAGTCCATCTACTCTATCCTCAACCTCGCTTGAAGCTTTCAAATCCATGCTCTATGCCCACCTCACCACCACTAGCAACTGTGATTGTGCTAGATAAAGACTACTACTCCTCATGTCCATCCTCATATCTGTGGCCTCTTCCTCCTGACTAATGAACCCTCTGGTACCTCTACTACTTCCTGTCTCCCACCCAAACTCACTCCTCCCCTTTTTCCTGTCCCCTCTCACTTACTCTCCCGCTACCACCTTTCTCCTCTCTAGCCTCCTTTGGCACCTAATGATCACCCTCCCTGGAAGTTTCTTAACCTCAAATTGTCTACCGCTTGAACCTGTTATAGCTTGTTTTTCTATGAAACTTAAAAACGTTACTGCCTTAAACTGTTAATAGCAGATTTATGATGTAACTTTCCTGTCTGGTTTTACCTGTAATGTGTATCGTGCTTTGTTAAATGTTCTTTGTGACGTGGAACCTTTGTAAAAGAGCCCTGGCTCAAAGGTATTAATTCCTAGACTAATAAACTAAACTAAAACTAAACTAAACTCATTTGGAACATCACTACTGTAACACTCATGAAAAGTTATGGGTAATTCCTAAACACCTGACAGTAGATTTTATATACTATACCAAATACATAGTACTCCAACTGGTGTACACCAGTGAGTCAGTAAAAACCCTAGACAGACTAAAATCCTCTGTCTTATGGCTACACATGAAAAATGATGTAGAACACTACATTAGTAACTGTTTGATCTGTGCACAGAACAATCCTATACCACCTAGGACAAATGCATTGTTACCCCACAGGCAAAGGCCCCGGAACAAAATGCAGTTTAACTAGATTGGCCTTATGCCAACCACTAAGACCAGCTAGTTTGCACTAATGATCACCGACCTATTTTCCAAACAGTTTAAAGCTATCCCAAAACAGAACAACACAGTCAAAGTGACTGAAATGTCTTGGTAAACCAACTATTTACCAGGTAGGGTTTTAACCCTCATGGTAAATTCTGATTACAGGGATCTGGCTTTATAGCCAAAGTAATGCAGGAAATTCAGGATTTGTTATTGGTAAAACAAACGTTTTATATCCCTTACCATCCACAGTCATCAGGACAGGTGAAATGTGCTAACAGGCAGATCAAAGTTATGTTATCCAAACTTGTTTCGAAAACCCAAAATGACTGGAATTCATTATTGCCTTTACTCTTTATGGCAATAAGAGGGACACCCTCTGCAGGTACACAGCATACCCTATTTTTAAAATCATGACTGGACGGTCCATGAGACTCCCAGAACATTTACTTCTGGACCTGTGTACTGCCAGTAGATAAATATGTTAAATATCTCAAACAAGGCATCCAAAAAGGTACACTTGGTTGTTTCACAGTATATGGGCAAGGCCCCAAAACATGCCCTATCCCATTGTAAACAAATGCAGTCCTGTAGGCTACCAAGTTTGACTGCCTCACTATTACAGTCATTGATAAATGGCTACATGCCAATCAAATGAACCTGTTTAAAGGAGATTAAATTACTTTTCCATACCCCAGTGGGAGGAATAGTACAAAACTAACTATGTTTTTCTTTTCTCTTTTCTTTTAGGTTCCAGAAAGAGAGAGATGCTTGCTTTTATGCTTATTATTCTTTTTAAAAGTATAGGTCTTCTTACAAGCCCAAACTGCACATTTTAGTGCAGATAAGGACCAGTGATGTAATCCTCAAAAGGTTGTTGAGGCAGAATACCTCACAAGACCACATGATTTAATTGCATCCTGTGGAATTCACACTAAAGTCCTAAAAGACATGTTCATTGTCCAGAAGGGTAGTGAGGCCCTACGGAACATTATGATCATTGCTTTGGATCAATTCTAGCAGTCAGACTTTATCTGGACTCCTGTTTACATTTTATTGATAATCAGGAATTTTGCTTCCAAAATTATATGGCAATAAAAGTCATTAGATCTTAAGGTTTTTAACCCTATGATGCTCAAAATTTGTGACACTTAATACTAAGTGCCCAAATAGAACCTTGGCCACCCAGTGGTCTAATAGCCACTTCTCAACCAGGTACCCTAGTTAATAATATGCAGTTTATGACATCCCAGTGATTTTAAATCTCACCCTTTAGAACTTGAATGATTTGTTTTATGTTTCACAACAAACATTTCTCACATTTTTTTAATAATGATGTGATTGAATACCCTGGCAGCATACCAGGTATTCATTAATGACCCCTATACAGCGACTGATAGCACACACATACAACACACTTAGGATTTTCACATCCTGACTGCTAGTGGTACATCTTATGACTGTAAACCTACCCAAACACACTAGGCATTTTGGTTTTGTTTTGATTTTTTAAAACAAAACACAGGTTTAGACTCAGACCTACTTTGGTTCTGACATATCTATTTGAAATAGGGCTGATGTAGCCAATATTCACACATATGTTAAAGGTTCATTATAGTATGAAATATAATATCATACCCTCCCCCCACCATTGCATGGTATATATGATTTTGCTCATTAAGAGTAATTTATATTTACAATATTAAGGATATTGCGAAGGGGTTTGACCTGACAAATGTTCATGTTAATGAATTAATTTCTGCTCACATTAAGGAAGCAGATGAGCATCACATAGCTAGGAAATTCCTTTGCACTGCCTATAGCTAACATGTTTTTACAACCCTTTGGTTATCTCTTCTGGGATCTGGAATTAGGATATATCCTTGATCTCATACATGAAAGACGTATGGGTCAGTGGCATTGCCACATTTTGCACTTCTATTGCATGTGTTAACAAATGTTTATTTGAATCTAGCACTATTCCTTTGTCAATGGCAAGGAACATTGGATATGTCACCACACACACACCAGTATTGCTACATGTTTTGAAACTTATTCCTGCACAATCCAGGAAGCCATGTTTTGTGACTCTCAGAGTGTCATTGCTGCATTTTCATCCGGCAACATCCATCTCTGATCGTCTGCCAACCATCCATTTTATTGATCATCTTGATGGGAACTTTTATCATGAAAGGTTAAAACTACCTCCTTTCCTTGTTTACCATGAGGTCTTGGAATTGTGACTGACTCTGAACATTGATTGTTGTACCTGAAAGGAACATCATCTTTTATGCAGATGTGACATCTTCCAACTTGTATTACCAACTTGTGAATACAGGCCTAATACCTGAAATTAGGCTTCCATTTGTGAACTTTCAAATGAACTGTATTCAGTCCAGCCAATTAGATTCTACAATCAAGCTAATTGTTATGCATACTTTGAAGCAAGTCTGGGGTAGGGGCAATCCCCTAACTCAGCAAGAAGACTCTTCTTCATTTGATCTACAATCAAGAAATCCATTTTCTTCACTGCTTGTTTTCCAAGCCTGGCTGGCACCTCATACAAACTGACTACTGTCATTAACTTTTACACTTTGTGCAGCCGTGTGATCATCTTCAACTGAACACTATTACTATTCCATTGTGAAACTCAATGTGCAATCTAATGCAACCCCTGCTGAGGCCTTTGAAAATACTGCTGCCTCCTGAACATTTGGGTCAACCTTTGGAAAATCTGAATGCATCTAATTTGAACTATGAATCTTCATCCAACATTTGAAGAAACCCTGGATTTATCCCTGGAACAGTTCGTAGTTTATGCCTTGTGGACATTGACATTTTGTGTTCTGTTCAACTTACCAACCGAAAAATGCCATCCTTCAAGGTGGTATATTCTGCAGATGTGGAACATTGTGTGGTGACAAACTATACATTCTTCTGATATGGACTAAAAGTTATGCAAAGTGAACATTTCTAACTTCTGTTTTTATTCCCTAAACAGGTAATAGGTTATACGTAATCACACCTGTTCCGTCCCGAACCAGATATCATTAAGTCTAGTCCTAACTATCTTGATGCTCTATCTCGATTTTTTACTTATTTTAATATCCATACAGGCAACTTAAGTTTGTCTCTTCAGTTTCTTCTCAATAGAACAGATACACTTGATACATATCAGTATTTTACTGATTGTTTTGATATTGAAAACTCCATTGTGAAGTTTTATTCCAAATGTTTATAGTAATAAAAGGTTTACTAACATTTTCCCTTATAATCACATTTTGTTGTTTATGGAAATGTGATACACCACCGTGACCAGTTAATATTCCTCTATCAGGCTCGTGCCTTGGGCCTGTAGATGAATGGTACCTAACCTCCATCTTTTTGTCATGTTGCCACTTTTGCAATTAAGGCAACAAAGAGGGGATTGTTATGCTTGGGTTATGCCCCTTATTATCCCACATACACCTCACATACACCTCACACTGTATTCCTGGTGTATTGTACTGTGATACTGCTATTTTGCACTTTATGGTCATTCTCTGGTATGGCTAGGCCATTAGTGTGACATTCTAGGTAAAAAGAAATCTTTAATCAAACTACCGTTCATAAGTATGCCTTTGTAGTACTCATCCTAGAGGTTGATTATTGGATAGTAAGAAGATAATACTCTTTTCTGTTTTTCAGATATTTAATGTTGCATCTTATACACCAGCTCAGGGTCTCATGTGTGACATGTCCAATGCTGCTCTGCAAAGGCTTTTAGAATTTGTTGTTCACAGATTCAACATTGTTCACTCTAAGAGTGACACCTAGCATATGATGTGCCTGTATGTCATTAAACACTTATCATTTCCTGTTTTTTTGTGTTTTTGCCATCTGTCTGGCCACCATTTGTATTGCCTTTTAGCCATCTAATGTTTGTGTCACATCTTATGGCAATAAAATAAAACAATAAAAACTGCTCTGTTTGTTGACTAGTCTGTTGCACTTTTTTTTTAGCACAATGGTTTTTCAAAAGCTTGTTCAATGCCATCAATTTTTAAAAAAATGTTGAACACGTGTCACTACAAAAGTCCCGCAGGTCACATGGGCGCTCATAATAACCCAAGTGATATTTTATAATAAAAGTGTGTCCAGACCAAGCAAAACATATTTTTTTAAAGGAACAATACTTTCTGATTGTAAAAGAATCTGACTCTGATGAAAGTAGGGTGAACAGTGGGTTGCCACAGAGTCCAGTTATGGGGCCAGTCCAGTTCAATGTCTTCATAAGTGACATTGAGGCTGGAGGGGAAGATGCACCTCTTTGCAGATGATACTAAGACTTGCAACATGGTGGACACTCCTGTAGGGGTTGAAAAAATGCAGGTGGACCTGCCAGTTGGGATGGAAGACACAGAGAATATTGTAGAAGAGAGGCCAGTGGACAGGAGATAGCAGATGCTAAGAGGTAGAGAAACTAGTGGTGTAGAACTTCCAGTAACTTGACTGGACCAGGCATTCCAAGAGCTTAGCAAGGTTTTGTTAAGGTACATCCCCCTTCTCATCTTTTGTGAACACTGAAGAAGTATTCATTCAGTATACCTGCTTTTTCTGTATCACCCTCTGCCCATCCCTCCCCTTTATTAAGCCTCACTATTCCTTCCTTGGTCTTTTTTCACTCCTTTGTGTACCTATAAGAGGTTTTATCCACCTTCTTAACTGACAGTAAGATCTCTTCCACCTCTCTCTATCAGTTTAGAGGTTGCTGGATCAGGGATAACAGGGGCTGTGGGGTCTAAACCATCAAGGCTAATGCCTTTGGAGTGCTTAAGGGGTGGTGAGAGTCTACAAAGTATCACATGTGGACACAGGTGTGAAGGAGACAGGGCTGGAGTGAAGGAATGTAGTTTCCATGGAGCTGGAGGAGGGTGAGAGGAATCTGAGAGGGTAGAGAAGTATTGAGTTGCAGGAGGTGGAGAAAGCATCGTATTCATTGGCCACAGAGGTGATCAGACAGGGAGGTGTAACCAACATTGAGAATGGGGATGGGGTCTGGGCTGGTGGGTAGGAGAGGGTGTGAACCACCTCTCAAAACTTAGAAGGGTGGTTCATATTAGACTGGAAGGTGTGAGAAAAATATGTGGCTTTGGCTTGCCTGACTGCCTTAGTGCAGAAACAAAAAAGTGGGACATGGCCAGTGGTATGATCGGGTGACTAAGGATGGATATCACTAGCAGAAGGAGGGAGGTACCAATACAGCTGTATGTCACCAGTGACACCACACCTGTAGTACTGTGTTTAGGTAATAGCAAAGTTCTAGCAGCTAGCTATGCATACTGTGCAGACTGGGTGGGCATGGTGGTCCCTTTGTGTTGACACATTCTATGTTTCCAGAGACCACATCGGCAGAATGGTCCATTGGAGGCCATCAAAATCATGCAAAGTCTGCATCAAAAGCCCTATGATGACAGACTGAAGTAACACAGCATGTACAGCCCAGAGAACAGGAGAGATAGGGGGACAGAAGCATAGACTTTGATGGTAGATAAGGAACACTTGGCCACCTAGTCTGCCCATTTCCCTGTCTATTGGATAGGCTACAGATCCTAGTCAACCAACAGACTAATTCATCCTACCCCCACCAGAATTGCCTTATGTCTATCACATGCATTCTTCAGTCCCTCACTGTTTTTGACCCCACAGCCTCCTCAGGAAGGCTGTTCCATGTGTTCACCACCCTCTCCATGAAAAAATACTTTCTCATGTTGCCCCTGAGCCAACCCTCTCTATCTTTAAATTGTGCCCCCTTGTTCTTGCACATCTCTTTTTCTGAAAGATGCTACTCTCCTGGATGTTGTTCATTTACATGAGGTTCTATCATGCCCCCTCTTTCCTCGAGGATACATGTGAAGCTCCTTTAGTCTCTCTTCATGGCTTCCTTGCACCATTTTAGTTGCCATCCTAAGGACTGCCTTCATCCTGTCTATAACACAAAATATTTCATGGGTATAACATTCAAGAGGGAAGACTTTTTCAGAGACAAAGATGCTCAAGAACATGCTGACATGCTATGAGGATGGAGGTGTTACTGACAACCCAGGTTCACATGTGAGCACATTGAGGGGGATGCCTGGCTGTGGACACTGCTCTCCTTTTTTGGGGGATGCCACTTGATGCTTGATCAACCCATAGCAAAGGGAAGAGGTGTTGCAGCTGATGCTGACAGACTTCAGGGAGGTTGACAGAACGACCATGTAGCGTCCTCATGTCCATGCATTCAACACCTCCTGGTAATGGTGACAGAAGTCACCAAGTCAGAGAGGAAATCTACCTCCCCCCTGCTTGCAGAGGCACTACACCAGTGGATTTCTACATGGCAGCATTTTAGGAATAGCATGGGGGCTCCCCGATGACACTGCCATGGGGGCCAGTCACTAAGTCATGGAGGAAATCTACCTTCCCCCAGCTTGCAGGGGCACTACACCAGTGGATCTCTACATGGCAGTATCTGAGGAATAGCATGGGGGCTCCCCAATGACACTGCCCTGGGGGCCAGTCCAGGGTGCACTCCACTGAATGCAGCAGGTAGCTCCCTGGAGATGTAGTTTAGTGGCAGGAACAGTAGATCAATCAAGGTGCCATGCATAAAAAAGGTTATGGGACTCATGGATGCAAGTCATTACACCCAAGGTAATGATTGTGGTATGGCAAGGGACAGGGAAAGTGGAAACAGGCTATGTAGTGTTACAGTAGGTGGTGGAAACTTGGCAGAGTAGGTTAGCAAAGTGGTTCTTACCTGGCATAAAATATGTTTTGAGGGGAATTTCCTTGACATTGGTGATCCTGTCTTTGTAAGATATTTGGTGTTTTGAACTGGACCACATTTAAAAAAACTGCACTGTGACCAAAACTAATAGTTTACTGCATTTCTTGCCATCATCCACATATGGCACTTAACTCCTTAAAGTCTGGAGACTAGTTGTACATCAATAATGAGGTGATAAAGACTCACATTGAGTCCATTCTGTGATCCCTAACCCTGCTGCTAGGTTCAAGGTTTTAAAGAGCTGTTAATCACATCTGAGTATCTAGAACAATGGCAGACATTGAGAGAAATGATCATGCTAAATTATGCCAGAGAATACCAGCACTGATTATTGAACTCCTTTTCAGCACTGATCTCCCCCACATAAAGGATGGTGCATTTGTGGAGCAGATTGCAATCAAAGGTACTGGCAGTCAAAACCAGTGGTGGGGTTCACAAATGTCTGGTACAGGCACAGTGGTATATTATGGTTAAGGAAGGGCAGGCATAGAAGACATGGTGCCACAGAAAAAAATTGCACAACTCCCATCAGCTGCAGGGTTGGAGGGGGTCAACTATGAAACCTGATTGAGGGTCCCACATGGAAAATAAATTTGGGAGTGCACAGGTTACACCTAAACTACAAATGGTATACAGTAACGCTGTGAAGCATCTTACAGCTACTTGCAGATGCCAAAATACATGTTCTTAAGAGAAGATGATTGTAAAGATCCTTGTAGTTCAGGAGGTGGAGAAACAAAATTAAAGGAGGCCCACATTTGTGTTATCCAGTCATTGTATGGTTGTCTCTGTGGGAAAGAACAACAACAACACATCATCTGCCACAAATACAAAGTACACCACCTTGCATCCCCATTTCCAAAATAAAATAGGCATAACAGACATACAAAATTGCCAGCAAGTAGTAAGCATCATGGTCTATCTGATCTGCTTAAGTGTGTAGCACTTAAGACTATTAGACTGCAGCTTCCCCCGCTTGCACACCACACCCCAATCTCCTCACCTCATGTCCTTCACACCCACACTTGGTTTAACCCATTTTGCCCTTTTATCCATGTGCACCTGTCCCACCACTTCTTGAAGCCACCACTTGTCTGCAGTGGTACCACCTCATACATCAGCGCTTCTACCCTGTAACAACTTTCTCAGTGAAATAGTGGCTCCTCATTTCCCTCCTGAATGTGCCTCCCTCCAATTTCAGACTGTGTCTCTATCACCTTTTAATGAGAAAATTATCTAGGTGTTTACTCTGTTCGTGCCCTTCAGGTACTTGAAGGTCTCAATCATATCTTCTCTCTCTCCCTTGTATGGTCCAGGGAATACATTTGAGCTGATTTACTCCGCATTAGGTTTATCTGCCAACAAAAATATTTGTCTGCACAATAATTCTACACTAGGGGACAGGGGAATTGTTTAACCAGCACAGTCACACTAAGCCAAAGTTTGATTTCAGGTGCGACCTGGGAGCATAAGGAAGTTAAGTGACTTGCTCAGGGTCATACAGTATGCAAGTAGGGGCTGTGGGATTCAAACCCAGGTCTGCAGGTTTGTAGCTAAGAGCCTTAAACCACTGTGCTGTACTGCCTGTAGTTTTAAGATTGTAAAGGGACAGAGATAAGAATATATTTGCTGTATTGGTTCCTATGTTACCAATGTTTAAATTGTAAATGCAATTGTCTTTTTTTTTTTTTGTTAAATTGTAGCTTCTACTTTGGACTAACACCCTCCCATATCCCTATCTTAATATGGTTAACATTTAATTCCCTTGCATGTCACCTTGAATATTTTAAACATAGTGTATACTTCTTTATTTGTTGTCATAGCATGTAATATCACAAACAAAAATGCTCTTCTCTAATAAGAAATGCAGGGGAAAGAAATTATTAGACTCATCTGTGTTCATGCACAATGCTTTCAAAATGATTGCTTGCATCACTATTACATTTATCCACTTTTTCCATTATTTTGCATCTTAATATGTGACATAATAGCAAATGATATTCAGCTAAAGTCCCCCAATCGAACGATTGAGTAATACCTCAATGAATGTAATAACATAATTTAAAAAGGCAATAAATATTCCTAATAGCATGTAGGTAGTCATCAATTGCAAATACTGTATGTGGTAAAACTTATAAATATTAACTTCATACTGAACTGCAACGAGTCATGTGCACGTTTTGTTAGGACATGCTGTTTAAGAATGCAAAGGCAGTCCACAAAAATGAGTGCTAATACTGAGGTGCACATCTGATGTCACAAAAAAGCAAGACAGACCACATCGACTGTTGCAACCTACCACAGCCTCTATGAATTATTTTATTTTATTTTACCTGTTTTTCCTTACAAGTAATACCCACTGTTAGCAGTTGCTGGCTCGTATGGGATATGTGACAGTAATGACTCAGGTCCAGTATTGATTTGCTAACATGCAGTATATAAAAAATGAGCAGCCCTACTCCAAAAAGAGAAAAAAATAAATACTTCACTAATTCAGCAAACATGCGTGGTTGGTCAGTGCAAACTTTATATTAACAGCACTTTGAGTCTCATTGAAAACATTTGTGCTGCATTTTGTCACTGTAGTCACTTGGACCGTGTTGTTTCTGCAGTCCACCAGAAACCTTAGAGAGCCAAAAATGATTGCAGGCTGAACAGGCATCAGAAACAGGGCAAGTCATAGTGCAGTGCTCTGCATACCCATTAAATGGATCAAAACCATTTGGGACATTTTTTTATTCATTATGGATAGATTTATTTGTTACTACTTGAAACTGAATGTTATGATACAGCAGTCCACGATGCAAAGCAAACTCTCGGTACTACTTACAGGAACTAGTCTGTAAAAATGCCCCATGGTTGAAAATTAATTGTGTGAAATTTATTTTATTGTTATTCAATAACACTATTTGATTATGTCACCTTTATGGAAAGAACGGGGTTCTGTTTTAGGAATTTTACTAAGCTCACCTGTTACTGTAGGACTGCATGGCTTAGCGTGTGAAAGCAGTCCACTATAATGCACACCCAAATTACTGCTTGATCACTGTTATAGGCAGATGTCACACACATTCTATCTAAGTAATATATTTCATTTTTCATAGTGTTATATATTGCACGAGTTCAAGCAGTCATATATGTAAATATTTGTCCAAAAAAAAACCCCAATTCTGAACGTTTGAAAATGGGTTGTCCCTTCTGATGCAGTAACATGCAAATCAGTACCTGCACTATACTAAACACAAACTATATTTTTCACAAAACAAGTCCAATAGCTCGATTGCTTATTCTTTGTCCAGTGCACAGTACCAAGAATAAAATAGCATTTACCAATGCTCACTTTTGCATTTCTCTTAGCACACTCAAATGTGATATGGGACCACATGGCTTGCACTGTTAAATGTGGTCCACAGAAACGAGCAACCAAACATAGAACTTTCAATGTTGCCAAAATTATTTCATAAAAAAAACAAAAACAAATGTCGAAATCCAAGCTGTTAAATGGTTAAGGGAACCATACTTGTGCTTTGGCAACTTTCTTTGAAAGTCTGGGAGCAAGGCATACAGCACAGATGTTTGCATGGGACAGCGTGGCACAGAACAAAGAGAGATAGTCAAAAAAACGTGCACTTGGGCTGAAAGGTGAAAGGAAAAGTTCCAATATTCCTTGCCACATGAGCATCTTTCAAAACAGCAGCACAAAGGGATTTTAGGAATTGAATCAAAATCTATTGAATGAAAACATGCACTACACTTGATAAAAGTTGCTTTGAGCATGCCGCTTGCTGGGACACCCTTGTACCAGACCGTGCGGTCTGAGATAATCTGCATTGGGAAAGGTAAGCAGTAGACACTGGCTCACAAAATCAGGATAGCAATTTGGGTAAAAAATAAAAATAATGATTATCAGTAGGTATGGGCTAAGTAGTTATGAGTAAACAAATGAGGCAAACTGGCTCGCTCATCACTGAGAACCAAGTGTGTGACGAGTGGGGCAGAACAAAGAAAAAACAGAAATCATTTTAGTAGAGTCAAAAATCATTTTGCAAAACAGAAATGGCCACAGCAAATATTAGTTAACATTTATTAAATGATTTTCAGAGGCTAGCCATTTACAAGGGTGACCACAGTACATACCGAGCGTTGTTAATGGAGTATTCATTGAAGCCGTCTCTGTCACCTCCGAGGTCGCCATTTCCAGGTACGTAGTTCAACTACCAAACTTTACAAGTGCAAGAAAAAGGTTTTGATTGCAACACAGGTCCATTTCGTTAGACAACCTTAAATGCTGGGCAATGACAATGCAGTTTTTAAGCAGGGACTGGATTTTAAACATTTTTTTTAAATTTTAAACTGGGTTCAGCTAGGCTTGTCTCGCATGTTTGTCTTTGCTCTGCTGATGGACATCTCTGGTTGGGTGATCTTCTCACAAAAACAGATCATCCCACCAGTGATAAAATGTATAGCTTTCACCTTGTCATCACCAATACTATATTTGCATGTGATGATGATGATTTTCCAGAGTTTTGGGAAGGGGCCCAAATGGGGCAGATGAACGAAGGTTGTTTTTGGACTTAACTTAAAGTGGGAATGATAGAAACATGATTTCTGAACAAAAAAATAAAAATAAAAAAAAATTACCAGAGACTTTCCCACCTTTGACTACAATTTAAAGAAAAAAATGGAAAGGAAAAACAGTAATCAGGGTCTTCACAGACTAATCAGTCACTTTTTATTGCAGGTTACACTGTGGACAGAGCCTGTAACTTGCGATATACAGTTTTTCAATTTAATATTAAAGTAATACAACATACACTGAATTGTTGGAAATCAATCTTTATTTATTCTTTGAGATGTTATCTTTTGAGCAGATGTGTTGGGGCAAATGTATAAGTAAACAGTGTAGGCGTAAATCAACAAGCAAAAAGGATATGTGTGGATGTCAAACTTAAGCACAAAGGAATGACAGCTGGTTTTAAGAGTTTGTTATTGATAAAACAGCAAATATAACTTACAATTATTTCAAACTGTGCACACTATGTAATCAGATGGAAATAAGGCTTTTGATAATGTAAAATCAAAACTTTAATGTTATTTCTCTAAAATAGAGATTTGGGAACAGTGGGACACTGCATGGCTTAAGCTTACTAGAGAATAGATATGAGTGCTAGGAATGTGTTTGCTGCTAAGATATGCTAATATTGTCATGCATGATTTATTATACTTCACCATAATACATTTATCTTGATTATGTTTGTCTTTTACATATATTCCATACTGTATATAATCTATCTAATCACTGATAAGGTGACTCAGAGGGATCATCAGTTATTATTGTATACTTATGTTCTCATATAATTATATGTAATGTGTTTTACACTCAGATATGCCATGTAATAGGCCTGTCAGCAGTTCTCTTTGTCTAAGCAAGCTGACAGAGAGAGATAGCTTTTGTTATGTCTCTATGTTTTATATTGTACGTAAGTAAGAAATGTGCATGTAGTTTGAACTGTCAGCATTTCTTTTGTCTAAGCTATAATGCTAATGGAAGCATATTTTGTCTCATATGATACTCATTAATAATTCTGTCTCCTAAGTCATTCTCCAATGGAGAATGACTTAGGACCAATACATATTGTTTTTCATAACTGTAATTATGTTGTAATCTCTGTTGCTATGCTGTTATCTGTAGTATTTAGCTGTCTGCAACCCATTGTAGCGCTCTCGAGACACTACTGTAACTTCTCTAGAAGGGCAGAGAGCTGGGTCATGGGGAGAGATAGAACAAGATCTTAGAGAACCTAAGATCTACAATTCTGGAGATTATGTACATTCTTCAGGAGTGGTGAGAAAAACATCTCCCTTGTGATTTTCTTTGTCACATGCTTGGCGTAAGTAGCATAATAAACTTTATTAGTACTCCTTGCTTGTTTATGAATGTTTCTTAGCAGACTCTGAGACACAAGAATCTGTATTATTATTATTTTTATTGTTTACCCTACACACAAAGAGTGTTTAGACAACAGTGGGTTGTGCTACTTGATGACTGGGAATGGGTGGGGGGAGGTGCTGGTTGGTTGGTGGTATTGTGGGATGGGGAGAATACTACACTACTAGGGATTTGGGATTGGAGTAATTTTATTGTTGTCTAAGATGGAATTAATCTTATTTTTGTACAGTTTGTTTGGGGGGGCACTAGACTACCAGGGCTGTTGTGTGCCATATATGCTGTGGGTGATTTGATGCTTGGGCCATGGGTGGTGGGTGGTCATGCTGTTGTATGGGGCTTTCTGCCTAGTGCTGTTGCAGGAGTGAGGGGTATGGGTATTCCTGTGGGGCTCCACTGGAGAGTGCTGGGCATGGTGGGGGTGGGTCACAGTGCACATTCCACTGTGCAGCTGATGGTTCAACAGGACCTCCGGGGGGGGCATCTGTAAGTTAAAGCAGCTGAATAATGACATAGCTTATGTTGCTGTGTCTCCTCTGTGGGTTCTTGTTGAATGCCAATGTTGGCACTTTGTGGGTGACCTTGTGGGATGGGGTGTGACTGCTGCTGCAAACTATCTAGTGCCATGTCATAGGGGATTTATGTGGTGTTGTTGCTGTTTGGTGAATGTGGCTTGTGGTATGTTGAGGACCACCATCTTGAATCGTGCCTGTTTCAATTGATGGTGTAAGTTGCTAGATTCAGCATTCTACATGGCGCATGTGCAGTTATGCCAGGCGTATCTCTTTGAGAATCAGCCCTTATGTGCAGTCAATAAATAGTCCCACCCTGAATGTGGGTGAGTGCTACTCAGCTATCATTGTTGCTAGAATATTTTAGAATTGACTGAAGCATCGGGTGCTTGGTTTGAAGGAGATGTCATTTTTTCATGTGGGGAGAGATGTTTCCCTGTGACACTTATGTTCAATTTCAACTGCTTAAGAAAAAGATACATAACAGGGTGGGTTGCCTTACACTCATAGATCTCCACTGTACCTCTTACTCACCGAGTGATGTTGACATTCACATCAAAAGAAATCTTCTCTGGGTCACAGCTCTGTTGGTCTGTTTCAGTCTCAGGTGTGTAGACAGATGCATAGCTGCCGGTAATTTCTTCTTGGTTGTCTGTGATGCTGTGCTGTAGATATGTGTATACAGCCAGAGAGGGATATTATGTAGTTGTTTAGGGAGTTTTAAAGATTGCCTCCATACACCTATTGACTGTTTTAGTGCTGTACATGCTGGATAGCAAAATAATGGTCCGTGTTGACTCTTGTCATCATAACTTAGCCTATGACTGAGTTATATGCTTCCAGTTAGTTGGTTATTGTGAATGGAACACATTAGCTGACAATACATGATGTCATTCTGGTACAAAACTTATGTTGCATTTGTTCGATCTTGGATAGGTCACACTGGATTTGTTGTTCATTGCAATTGGGTCAGGTATTCAGGGTTTCTTAGGATGGGGAGGTTGCAATGTGTGAGCTGACATGCAGCCTAGTCTGGTGAGCTGTGGGTGCATGTCGCAACCACAAGTGCATGCCCAGACATTGTCAGATATTGCCAGAGATTTCACAGAAATTCTAAAGGGTTTGTGTATGCTGGTTGTACTGTAGAAATGGAGGAAGTATTAGATCTATCTGCAAATATCTGCAGAATTTTTGGAAATAGGTGGCAATGTCTGTGGTGGGACTCTATGTAGAGTCTGTTAGACAGATTTGAAGAACCTGCATGAGAATATGCAGATTGCAAGGTACAGTCATTGTGAGATGAGCACAATATGTGGGCCACATGGCAAGGCATACTGTGATATGTCTTCCCATGTAGGTATAGAGCCAGAAAGAGAATAGGTGTCCTTTTTGTGAAAATTTGCAATGACTGGATCAACAGGTGTGGTCACAGAGTCATGAGTAGAGATGGCACATTGCTGATTGATGCTGGGAGTACACTGTGATATTCAAAATTTCTCCTCATTATCTGTGAGGTGGTAAGTGGCATTGAACAAGTTACTTGACAAGAATTTATACTATTGTAACTCTGCACACATGTGAGGTCTGTCCGATGAGACAGTTAGTTAGGCATCTGTGACACCTCCCCCCTCTACCCCTTCCCCCTCCTCTGACCATTTCTAGGAGGTGGTGTTGCCACTGTTATACTTAGTCTGCATAGTCAATGCCACGCAGTCACAGTGCAATAGAAAACATAGTGATAAATAGTAGAAGCCCATAACAGTAACTGCTTGGAAATAAAAGTCAGGAGGCATAGAATTAGGTTAACAATTACTTTATTGTTTAAGTATCTATATATATATATATATATATATATATATATATATATATATATATGTATATATATATATATATATATAGTCGTCAATTGTTTGGTTGCTCTTGGGATGGGCAAAAAAACAGTTTGTTGGTTATATCCGTTATTGCTTCTTAGGATGTATTTTGTTTACTGCCATTTGCCTCATTTGATATGCAGTGTTTCCTTTCTAAACATATTTGTCGTACATTCATTATATTAAGAAATAAAAATGTAACATATTTAAAAAGTGGTTTGTATGGGTTTCATACTACAGAATATTTTGTTAACAGATGTTATTTTTTCAACAGTTACTCTTGAGTTTTATTTGCTAAGTGTCTGTTAACAGTAGTTCATTATTAGTTGCAGTTACCACTAACATTTTAAAAAAATGGATAGTAACTAAATATTTTTTAGCAGTGGGTTTGAACTTTGAAGTGGTGATTTCAGGCAACTGTCTATAATATAAATTTTAGTGACTGACCTATCTTTAATGGTACTCAACTTTTGAGTACATGTTTACATGATAAAATAAGGAATGTAATGTTTTGTTATGGTAACATAATTACATTTTCTGCAGTATCACTACATGTGTAGATTTATCTAGTGGTGTAGTTGGTGGAGTTAGTTTAGATCTGAGGAAATACGTTTAGTTACAAATCAACAATTACATTATGAAGATTGATTTTTTCTGTTCTTGTATTTTGTTTCAGTTAAATATGTAGCATTTTTTCATTTCTGATAACAGTACGATTGCAGCAAGTTAGTGATATGTTGATATTTGTAGACGGTACTTATATTAAATTAGTAGTTATTTATTGTAAGTTAGCTGTTACTATGTTGTGTAGTTAAAAAAATGAAACCTTCAGATAGATCTGTTAAATTTATTATTTATTTCATGGTGTGGTGAGGCTACTCAAGTTAATATCATTGGTAAAGCTGTTAATTGTTGAGTTATTAGAAGTATTATTTATTTGTAGAACTGGAAAAAAAATCCTCATCCAACCTCCAAAAATATGGATGATCCTGTTACAGCAAGAGCACACCAATTGTTTGCATTGTGTGCCTGAAGTATACAATCATTGTTAGTATTTTTTGACCAGTAATGATTTGAATACATCTGCACAGATATATATATAGAGATAAATAATACAGTGGGAATAGACCGAATAACCACATGTATAAATCTCTGTTATCAGGCATTAGTTATAACAATAGCAGCACTTAACGTAATGTAATACCATTAAATGCAGAAAATAGTTTGTTTGGAACAATAGTTAATGAAAGAAAGTTGTTGTGTACAGTTTTCTTACAACAAAGATGCACATTTCTAAGTCTAGTGAACTTATGTACATTCATTTTCATATGCAGCATTATATACATATGGACAAGACTGAGTCGCATTTATTTTGAATAGTTTGTCATGTCCGGTTTTGTTAGTCATAGGCCAGTGGTACACAGTATAGAACAGATAATCAATGAGCTCATATTATTTAGATATTCTATTATCTTTAAGCAAACATATGCATGTGAGTGTAACATTTGTTATATACATGTTATTTGTAGCTCAGCATTATATATATACATATGTACAAGTCTGAGTCGAATGTTTGTGTGATGGTTTGTTGTATTCAGTGTTCAGAGTGCACCAAAGTGATAGAAAATTCTAGCACATTGTTTCAGCTATTTCAGCATACTAGTAGAGATTACACCATGGCATAAGTGGTTGTACTCTCAATGTGGGTGTGATTGCTACATTTGCCAAGACATAACTTACTAACCGATGTTTAGTAATATCCAGAACCCTCGAGTTTGCTTGGATTTGGCGGAAGTCAATTTAGTAAGCATCATAGTAATGGTCAACAATGTACAGAACAACAGGCAAAGGGGTCAGAACTTTACCTGGTGTGTGCTGTTGAAACAAGTAGGATTCTCAACACAATATGTTGATAACGGTTGCTGCAACTTTGAAAGTGTTCCAATAGTTAAATTAATTTGTCATTGCCATGTAAGATAGTACTGTGACAGAAGTCAGTACACAGTAATATGTGCTGAGATATGCAAAGTTAAGTAAGGCATCTGCAAACAGATGTCACTAACTGACTGGCTACTGATTGCTATTCAATACCCTCAAGTCTACTTGAATAGTAATAATGCAGTTTTTTTTCATTAGTACACCTAAGTTGCTAATGCTGAATATCACAATACAATGTTTGTGATATTGGATTGTGATTTATAATGAAAACAGTCTTGTTTTGCATCCAGTTCATGAGGGTAGCAGTGTGACACAGAGCGATTTGTGTACCACAGTAGCTACATTGCTGTATTGTTGTGTTGTTTTTCTACAATGGTAGAAAAATCTGCTAAGTTAACATTTGGCTGCAGTAATTGTGTACAAGATGTAGGACACACTGATTAGTGTGGGTGGCATCACACACTAGTAGTGTTTGATAAAGGCTGTAACCGTAATATATATGTAGATTGTTGGTTGAGAAATTCTATTTGCATGGAATATAAAGATGCAATGTTATTTTTTGCTCAGACAGTGGTCTACTGATATGCTGTGATTAGTTTGTATCACTCTTCCATATGTTGTGCAGCATTGGTGCAGCAGAGTATTAAGACATATGCATCCTTGAGATTTCTTGGGAGTCTTTCCCTTAGGGTGCATAGTGTGTCATTGTACTCCACCCATCCCTTTCTGAATCTTTGCCAAGTGACACAGTGTCCAAAGTGAATGGATAGGCTGTGATGGAAGATAATTGCATGTGTGTCAAATTGAGTGCCTGAGAACATAATTCTTCCAGCAATGAAGTGTGAAATTGACGTTGTGACTTTCATGCCTTGAGAGTTAAAGTGCTGCAGTACTATTATAATATATGAGCTTGAATATGTAACTCTCAGACAGCATACACAAGACCGACCAAATCTTTGCCAGAGCCAACCAGTTTCTGCATTAGCAAATAATTTGTGAAATTTCACAGTTCTCTGTTCAGGGACATAGACAGAGAGCCACAGCATATCCTGAGTTGTTTGTGATTCTTTGTTTCCACATGATAAACATGTGTACTTGGACACATAGTCAACTTTGAAGTGTTGACATAGATCTATGCCATCATCTGCTAAACTGTTTATTATTCCCATCATGAACTCTGTGAAATCTTGTTGTGCATTGTTAGCAAACATAGATTGTCCTGCATATTGACCAAGAGTTAGTCATAGAGGAGTCAAGCTTTGTAAACTGGGGAACTCATCTTGAGTACCTCTTATGACTCTCTTTAATGCCTCTGACAGAGGTGCTGATGGGCTAGAGTTTAACACACTGGCAAACTCAGGGATGTGGAGGAGAGCTTGCATAGTTGCGTTTGCATAGCAGTTGACTCCTGTGCTGTTGTCAAATGTTGGGAGTGTGTTGACTCCAATACATTTTTTCGCAGGCAGGAATGTGAGTAGTTTCTTAAGAGAGTGCTTTTTCGTGGAGTACTCAGGTGATGAGTGTGGAGTTTTAGTAAGCTGTCTTTTCAGTTTGTATCCTTCATCAATTGTAATTGCTGTGACCGGTGCATATTTGGGAACTGGTAGTAAAGGAGCATTTGGTTGGTACAATGTACGCAATCTGTTGTACTCAACTATACATTTTGTGGCAGCGCGTATTTTGCTTTGTGCTAGATTGACAATGTGTACTCCAGACAATTGTCTTACGCGAGACAAGGCAACATAAGACATGCCATCCTTGAATATACCACTGCCTATATCTACAATGTCACTATCAAGGCTGAGGCCTTGTGACTTGTGTATGGACACTGCATAAGCAGCACACAATGGAAATTGTTTCCTTGTCACATATATGTCTTTCACAAGTTCAAACTTGACTGTTACTCTGTCTATTGGGTGAGGTATTGAACAGTTGTCAAACTTTACAACTATGAACTCCACAGCTGTACCCTGTACATTGTGCAGGAATTCTTGGATGTATCCCATGACGCGATTTACAAGACCCGATCTACATCAATGTTTCTGCGGAGCATGATACGTGCGTTTCTACACAGTGGTAGCACAGCTTCCAGACCAGCTGTTCGTGACACATCATTCCTGATCTCTTTCAGATGATCAGCCATTTTTGATGCCATTGTTTGTGACAGAGTAATGCCATCTATGGTATCTATGCATGGTAGAGTAACAAAAGGCTGCTGTTCTCTCTTCATCATGATGTCATTGAACTCTGCACACTGCTTAAGCCTTGGGAATAGACATACAACATGTACGCCACCTTTCTGAACATGTGCAAAGATATCAAAAGCATCCTGAATAGGAGCATTATTTCTTGTGATCATGCGCTGTCTTAGCATTTCAATGTGGATGGGTGTGAGTGCACCAATACGTGCCTCGTCAAGTAATGCTTTGTGAGACATGTCACCTTGTTGTCTCATGTTCTGAGAGAGTTCAACATATGAGAAGAATTCCCACAGATTGACTCCACCAATGCATCCAATTGTTTTCTTTGCTTCTTCGATGGATAGACTACAGAAAACATGCTTGCCATTTACAGGGGCCAGCTGAAGGAGATCTCCAAGAACAAGAATGTTATTTCCACCAAATGGCACGTTATCTTTGGTTCCTAGTATCTCCTGTAGACGTAGGTGGATGAACGTGAGGAGAACATTTGAGACCATGCTGATCTCATCAATTATGAGCAAATGCATTTTGTCAAACATTGATCTCAGTTCATTGGCAACATCATATGACAATTTTCTATAATCACTACTCTTTCCATGCTCAACTGGCAACATGAATAACCTAAGAAGTGTGATGCCACCAATGTTATAAGCTGCCAAACCTGTAGGAGCCACAACAATAACAGATGTTGGTGCATTGGTAAGGTTGCACACTCCTTTGCTTATGGCTTCGATCAAGAAACTTTTACCAGTCCCAGCAGCTCCACTTACAAACATCCTGATTGGTGTTTGTTCTTTGCAAATACACTGCTTTTTCTTGTGCTTGATTGCATGCTTAACAGCATGCATTACAGAGTGATACATGACTGTTTGGTGTGAGTTCAACTTGTTGACAATGTTGGTGACTGACTCTGACAAGTACATGCTTTGTTGCATTGTGCCCTCTACCTCTGACATTAGCACAGCTGGGACATTAGCAGGAAGAGGAGCACCAAGAGTTCCTTCTCCTTCCACATCGACCATCTCCTTTGATGTTACAGGTGTGTCATCATCTAGGACTTTTTTTGTGTTCTCTAGCTGTTTTTTTTCCATTTCAAGTCTCTCAATGTATCTCTCAGAGACATGACTCTGGAAGGTATGATATGTTTCTATGAACTCTTGTTCATACGTATTGGACAATCCTTTTAATTCAGCTTCTGCTCTCCAAGGATTGAACAGAAACAGTAGAACAAAGTAATAATGTTCTTTACTTTCTTTTGTGTTCAAGGTGAGTTTGCAGTGGTCAATTAGCCATGGTTTATGTTTCTTTACAAGTGAGCCATCAAAGCCAGTGACTTTATATATTCCTTTTTCTGGGTCAGAAGGAACACCCCACTTGTAGTCATACCATTGAGCAACTTCAAAGAGACACAGATCATTCATAGCACTGTGCCACTGTGGATAGCAGTTACCAATTAAGTTGCTCTTAAGAATACTTGTGGATGTTGGTCTTGTAGCAGCCAACTCCTAAATCTCTTCATGGCTCTTAAGAATATGGCGCCTGTTCTGCTTGTGATTTACATTTAAGAAATGAATGGAGTCTGATTTACCACATAGACATACACCTGTCAGCCGGTCACTTGCTTCATAGGTTCCGCATTCATGGTGTGACAGAGTCTTAAGCCCTAGTGACCAAAGTCTGGAAGACAGTGACCTATCACAGTTTGACAGCTCCTCCCACATTTCTTGCAGGTTAGTTTGCTCATGCTTAGTAATGTATGATGTTACATACCTTAAAAGAGCCATTGAGTTGTCTGCAACAAACTGGACATCAATGTTTGCTTGCCACATCAACGGAAGAGAAGGACTATAGTCATTGATATGGACTTCTGATTCTGTGCGAGGTAGTTCATAGACTCGCTTTGTTGACTTTGCTTTCAAGTGGTGTTGCATGGCTGAGAACACATCATTCAGTGAAGCAGCTAGGCAAGCTGGTCTTGGGTAGCCAAAATGGCAGAGAGTATACCACTGACCTTTGTTCTTAACTTTCCTATGACAGTATTTGCCACAGAGTTGTTGTTGAAATTTCTGGACCAGTTCCCAAAGTGTTGCGCTATCATACTTGTCTAGTATCTGACATGTGACATACTTCAAGATGAAGCTTAGAATGTCAGATGTTTCACTGTCTCTGATTCGTGGGGCATCTTTAATCCACAGCAACATATGTATGTGTGGGGCTCCACGGGCTTGGTACTCAACCCTCCAGAAGTAGTGTTAAACAATACCGAGGGGAGGATTTGCCTTAGACAGTATGAATTTCAAAAGACTCTGGAACTGGTGGTGGAAGTAACATGAAATGGTTACTGGATCAAGTGAGCAGAGTTCATTGAGAGTCATTGTTTGGATGTTCTCAACATCAGAGTTTGCCCATCTGAGTATATCTAGCAGATCATCCTAATAATATTCTGCGCAACTCAGTGTCACAAACCATGTTGCTGGTCCAAACTCTTTCAGCATGCACATTACCTCAGAGTGATGTCTGTACCAATATTCTTTGGTACCATGCATGCTAGACAAAATAGAAGAAAGACTGACTTGCAGTGTTTCATCTTTGGTCTGCAACTTGTGTAGCAACTGTGCAGCTGTCATATTATTGAATTCTGTTCCAAGTCTCAATGTGTGAGCAATACTAGCAGATAGGACACTGAGTTCACTTTCCCAAAGAAGGCAGAACAGGTATGCAATGTTTCTTCGAAACTTGCCATCCTTATGTAGTACTCGTGAGGTCCTATACTCAGCTCCTGGTACTAAAAGTTCTCATTTGTCTAATCGACCACCTGAACCAAGCGGGAACAGATCAGGGAAACAACGAGCTTTTAGAGTGGCCTCCCATATACTAACAGGATTGCCCTCCACTTGTTTCATTTGATATAAATCTATGTTATCCATTACTGGGTCTTTGCCATTTAATGGGTGTATGGTAAATTGCTCATACACATTTTGTACAGTTGCCATGTCAACCTTCTCAAGTATTGCCCTGTCAGAGTTGTCTGTGGCAATATCTGATGAGAGACCACTAAATGCATCAATGTCAATGTCAGCATAGAAAGAATTGTGCTCTTTTAGATATCTCAAAGCATTCTTCACATTGTCTACATTGACAATGTCCTGCCATATTGTTTTGGCCTTTGTTGGCACACCATTTACCTAGATGACTACACTATTGTCCTGAGAAATAGTGTTGACATTTTCTTGCAAAGGCAAAGGCAGGTAGACAACAGAGCCTTTGAGAGAGCGTACAAGTTCTTTGTTTGGTAGGTCTCATGTCCTTGTATTCAGCCTGATGATCATTTGAAATAGCTTCATGGTCTGAATGAGAATCCTTTCAAACAAGTTCAACACTGTTATCTCATTAGGTGTTGGTTCTACTTCCATTTTATTGAGCACTGAAGGAGGAGGTAAACTATCATTCTTGATTTTTTTATGACAGTAGGAACAGAGTAACACAGTTGTGACTTCTTCAAAGTGAGACTTTAATAGGAGGTATGCATGGAGACGTCCCCACATTACATTCCAACATGGAATGTTTTGCAGGTCTACTCTGACACATAAGTACTTGTAGAACAATCGTTCACATGACACACAGATTGTATCAAATTTCTCTGTTTGCTTAATTCAAATTTAGCAAACTCATGACCAAAATGTCGTAGGAGGTGGTCTTCTTTAACTAGAGATGCCTGAAGAGTACTTGCTTCTTCATGCACAGTAGCAGTAGACCTCAATCTATGGGTTCTTTGCAACTCTTTAATTAACTCAGTAAGTTTTTCAACATCTCCATCATCGAGCAATGCTTGGAATTGCATGTAGTCTTGAATGACAGATCTGACACGATACAACCTTTGCACAAATTTGCGAATGCCAGAGTTATGCACTGCTAGCATATGAAAGTGATGAAATGTGCTGTTGCAGTTCATGGTCTCTAAGCGTGTGAGGGAGTGACCCATCAGGCCTTTGTGAGGCCAGATCTCACACTTGTCAATGGTATGAAGGAGTGTGTGTCTTTCAGATCTCTTTGTGGTTAGAATTGTTGAGAGAAAACTTTTTATAGATATAATAGATTCCTCTCTAATGTTACATGTGCTGTTACATGCCCATTTTTTTGCTGATGACTTTGGATCACTTTCAACCTCTTCAACTACATTGTCATTGTTCGGATGGGCGGTTTCATGGGATAGAGGTAAGACATTCTGCAGTTTCCATGCTCACCTACTGTTAAACTAATGCTTCTACTGTGTGCATGGTATGTCTCTTACCAGAAGAATGCTTCTGAGTACTCTGAATGAAATCAGTCTCCTTGAAACACAAGAGAGATATTTTCTCTGCTTAAGTGTTCAAATGATAAAATACTGTTTCTCATCTCCTCAGTCTTTGTACTCAATTTATCGATGGCTGACATCATTTCACTCCACAGTTGGGAACGTATTGCTAGTGCCACAGTGACAAATCATCTTGCTCTTAAGTGGAGTTTCATCAATGAGATCTTAGAACATAGTCTGTTATCTTTGTGTCTCACTATTTTGGAGATCACACATTCAATCCTAGCTCTGTGGACTAGTTTTTTGGAAAACGTAACCTTACTGTGTTAAGCATTAGCAGAGGTACTACGCCTAGCAGTCTTTTTATGTCTCACATGTCTACGCTTTGGTGATGACAGTGCTGGACATTGTGATTGTAATGTTTCTCTAGGAAGGCTACTTGTAGTAGTTTTCTTAGAGGAGGGGTTTCTGTTTCTTTAGTTGTGTATGATTAACTCTGTGCGTGATGTGGAGAGAAGAGAGTTTTTTATGCTTCTGTTTAGAAGCTTTACCTTTTGTTGTTGCATGGCATGACAATGAACAAGCAGTACAGCTAGCACTTTCTCTATGTGCTCTGGTTTTACAGCAGATGGCCATGATGAAATAGGTGAAGTATTTCTTCAATATCTTCATCATTGTAGTCCCCTCAGAAAAGTGAAAGTATATATATTTAGTAGTAAGCAATGCTAGCCATATGGCAGTAAATCAGAAATTCTCACGATCGAAGATTTCGTATATAAATCAGAAATTGTGTGTACGAAATATAATTCGTAGTATTGTGCTAAGAAAACATCTGCTATGATTAGCATTACTTTGTTATGAATTATTTAACTATTGTGTGCCTTGTATGGTGTACTGAATATTGCAACCACTTCTCACGTGGGCAAAAGTTGATAAAGAAGAATATGTTTGGCATGTTTATTGGTTCATGTGTTTGGGTAGTGGTAAGTGTTAATTTGTAAAGTTGTAAAATATTACTTGTGGCATTGTTACATGCATTTATGCTGACATATAATAATGAACTGAATAGCAAGTGTTGTGTTGATGGATTGCTGCAATCATACTATTATGGGTCTGGCTGAATGTGGTGATGATGTCAATAATCTTGTTGTGTTGAAAGAATATTACTTTTTTGATAGTTGGGATGAAATTATTACATGTGTCTGATGATGATTGGGTGTTATACTGAATGAATGGAAAGTTGTATAAGTTAAAATTCAAAAATATTTATTTTTTGTCACGATCAAAGAATTTGTCAACTCACAAATGATCCTCGTGGTCAAAGAAGGTCGCGATCAAAGAATTTGCGGTCTTGCGAACAAAGAACCTGTAAACCATGTGCTATTAGTATAGAAGCTTGTTTACATTGCTTTTATTACATGGAGAACTTCTGAACTGTCAATAGACATATGTGCACATTGTGTGGTGACATACTATCTTAATAGTTGAGTTTTTAGAACGTCTAGTGTTTTTTTGCTGAAATCATGTGCTTTTCATTGCGACCTAAGAATTTGTCAAGTCATGGTTCAAGTTCACAATCAAACTGAGTGGTTATCAAAGATTTTGCACGCTTGCAGTCAAAGATCATAAAAAACACTGGAATAATGCAAAAATGTTTTAAAAACCAAAAAGACAAGTATTTTTCTTACTTATGGGTAATTTAAATGCTAGGAGGGTTTCTATACTGTATTGCTTTTGAAAATATTGGGTTTGTACTGTCAGAAACATTTAATGTCAAAGTCTCACGTTATTCTCGCGATCAATGATTTTGTATGCTCGCGGTTGATCCTCGTGGTCAAATCAAGTAGCAGTTCAAGATTTTGCATGCTCGCGGTCAAAGATTGTAAGAATGCTGTAATTATGTGAAAATGTATGAGAAACAAATAAAAACACTATTCCTTTTACTTATGGGTTATAAAAATGCTAGGAGGGTTTTTCTTGCTGTACTGCTTTTTAAAATATTGGGTTTACACTGTCAGAAATGGCTCATGTCAAAGTCTCGCATTAGTCTCGCAATCAAAGATTTCATATGCTCGCAGTCAATCCTCGTGGTCAAACCAAGTCGCAGTTTAAGAATTTGCACGTTCGCAGTCAAAGATAGTAGAAAATGTGGAAATTATTTGCAAATGTCTTGAAATGATATTAAAACAGTATTCTTGTTTATTAGTTAGCATAATGCTATTAGGGTGTGTCCTGTTGAAAAGTTAGGAAAGTATTGCTTTTTCACTGTGAGAGAATGTTAATGCCAAAATCTCATGTTAGTCTCGCGATCAAAGATTTTACAAGCTCGCGATCGATCCTGGCGATCAATGCGAGTCGCGGTCAAGGAAATTGCACGTTCGTGGTCAAAGAAATGGCTAAGTTAGTCATGTGAGTTTCCTGAACCAATAGAATTAAAGAATAACACTCTGGGGGCCAATTTAGATCGAGTGATCGAGCAGGCAATAGGGCAGAATAACAAAGTAAGTACTTGACCAAAATATGATAGAACTTGGGGGGAAGTAATCTTTTAAGTTTTAGAAAGTTATTTAATAGTGTATTGGCAACTTAGGAAGTACTGTATGTATTTTTTTACCACTGATATTGGCTGGAACTGTTTACTTTAGTTTGATTATTGATGCAGTTTACAGCAACTGTAATATTCTGATAGCATCATGGCCTGGGAAACTGTTAAACAGTTTAGCTGTAGATTTAAGTGTTTATACATCTGTATCACCAATGAATTGGTTTTGGTAAAGTCATGGGAATAGATTTTTCAGAGTGTGATTTGCACAAGTGAAAAAAAAAGAATTAGCATTTATTGAAAAGCTGTATAATGTTTTATACATTTTGCAATTTAGTGAGTCAAACTGTTGTGATTGTTTTCTTAAACTAACTTATTGTCCTTGGGATCTTTCTTGTGGCTGAAAATAGTTTTAATCATTTAGTGTTTGATAGGGTATTTTTTGTATCTCAGACTGGCTGATCTGTACAAGTTGACAGTTAGTGTGCTAAGGAGATTTAGTGTTACTCAGTGCTACTTTGATTTGTGACAATTGCTGGCTGATCTAATAACACTGGCACTTTCTGGCTACATATGTGTGTGTTTCAACAGTTGTGGAATCCTGACTTGAAATGATATTGTGTTACCTAGCTTAACCAGGCACTGCTTTTGCATTTGTTATATAGAGAGACAAATAAATATATTTAACTTAACTAATTAAGTCACAGTACTTCTCACTGGAAATAGTTTTTCATTAAATTAAACTGTGGTTGTGAGACCTGTGCAATCTAATTAGTATAGCACTATTGGTTACTGTTGTTCATTATCTCTGTCAAGTACTAAGAAATGGTTCCACTCACCACTCAAGCAGCTGGCTGAGTGAGAGAGGGAATTTAGCTTGACAGACCATTATGGCTAGTAACTTAGACCAATCAAAATGTGTGTTGTTGGCAAGCTATGAGGTGTGCCAATCAGATTGCAGTATTCTCCCCAAAACAAAAAAAATGTTTAATAAACATCATGCCAATAGAAAGACAGCTTATATGCATAGCTAGGACTCTCAGACTGAATTAGCCAATATGTGAACAGGTTATTGTTTGTGATTGTTTTGTCTGCATTTATCTGGATGATGCAGTAGAATAGTAGTCATTGTGGTGGTCCACTTCTTAGTACTTGGTAGTCAGACAGACACAGTTGTGATATTTCTACATCTGAGTTATTAAGATTTGTTACTCAGCATGGCAGGAAAAATCTACAGTTACTGTATGGATAGTAGGATCAAGTTTGGTGAGAAGAGCAGCAGTGTTCAGTAGATATGATCATTTTGGGAATGATTTACACCTACCTGGATGCTCTGTCTCTTGGTTTGGGAAGGGTGGCATGAGGTGGGAGCAGCTCATGCCTACCATGTGCCATTTATTGGAGACACACCCAGAACCAGACATACTCCTTATCCATCTTGGAGGCAATGATTTAGGTAACAAAAGGGCTATTGATTTAATAGAGGCTGCACAGTCTGACTTGCAGCATCTTATCAGTATGTTACCATCGTGTAAAATTCTGTATTCAGATATTACACAACGCATGGTCTGGAAGGGTGAGGATTACTGTCCTGCACTTGAAAGATCATGCAGTAAGGTTAACATACAAATATCTGGATTCCTATGTGCTATGGGAATGCACACTATTCGTCATCCACAAATTACCTATGGCAAGTATTGGCTATATTTAAAAGATGGTGTGCATCTCTCTAACTCTGGCAATGGCATTTTTGTTGGGGACCTTCGACATGGTATCCTTACAGTTCTGTAATTGTGTGCCTGTAGGATGGTGCCTCTCAAGTACATCACATTTACACTGTGAAAAAAATGGCTCTTTTTAGAGCCACCACAAAATGGTCAAAAAATAGAACTGTTCACATCTTGTGTATTGCTGTCTGTATGTTGGGTTGTGAGTGTCTGGCAAGCACAGATTCTGTGCTTTTAACAGTAAAGAAGTGTGATGGTGCTTATTGGTAGATGAGTAGAATGTATATTATTGCTTGATATTGTATGTGTTGTTTTTAGGTGGGTTGTATGGTATTTTGGTTGTCTCTCTTTGTGGCAAAGGCTACGTGTTTCTCATTCTTTGTTGATATGTAGGGTATGTGTTTTGTTACTGTTAAATTCCCTAGCTTTTTTTTATTATTAATAGTTGAGTATGGGTTGTTATGGGGGGGGATGCACTATACAAGTATGGCTGAAAAATGTGTCATATGTTTCTGAAGATGAAGTGGCAAGCAAAGGATGGTTTTGTGATATGAGGAGACTTATGCTGTTGATGTAGTGTGTTATGTGTTGCTAGGCTATATTGATTACTGATCTCAGTCATACTGTTTCTGTGTGTGAAACGTTTGTGTTGTTTAAAAGTTTTAACAACATTTTTTATGTTATTCTTTACACAGTTAGATAACTGTGAGTCTGTTTTGTTCTTTCAACAGTCTACTGTCCAGTAAGTATTGTGCTTTTTGTTTTATGTCGTTCTTGAATTCGATGTATTTTGTTAGACATCATTGTGACTGGTGATTCGGGGGGGGGGATCTGCTAACAGGATAAATAGAAGTAAACTGAGAAACAAGTGGAGGTATTACTTATTTTACACGCAAGTGATAAAAAGAAATAATATGGAGAGTTAGTAACATATGTATTTTCAATACATATCATGCACTAATCATTATGAACGCTTCAGTATGCTATGCAGCATGATCACTTGGTGGCATTCCACGGCTGCATCCCATGGTGTTGTAAAATGTTGTTAATCTTATTGAATATTAAGTATTAGCTTGTGCCAGGACATCAGTTATGTGAGGAACAGATGGAACACTCCTCAGTGTGTCTCAGTGCTGTGCAGCTGTTTTATATGACCTATCAGACTATGATGTCTATATACTAATAATACATCTTACTTTTCAAACTGATAGTGCAGCAGTTATGGATATTTCATGACCATGCTGTTTTGGTAATCTGATGGAGGTAGTACATGCATGTGTTTTAATAACAGAGTTATTGTTAGCTCAGAGTTTACAAGTTACCAGACATGTTTGATTGTGAGTGGCAAGCAACACAAACAGTAGTAAGGTAGAACAGTATCAATGAAATATCTAGTAGTTTTTTATGCTATCTCTTTTTTTTTCTTGTTTCAGATTACAATCATGACAAAGTCGTGGAGTGACGCAGAGGTGCTGGCCCTGGATCAGGCTGTGAGGGAGCATGCCAATGCTACCATTGTCATGCGTACGACTAACCTGAGCCTGACCCATACATGGGGCAAGGTAGGTGTTTGGTTACAATGAGTCTTCACATTTTTCAACTGAGCTACACATGTGATAGATGACAACGGTAGGGTCAGTTGCATTTCTTGTAAATTTGTTGGATGTTCCTGGGACAGTGTGGTATCAACAGCTTGATCATTGTGCTGTATGTACTGTGAATAACATATAGATTTTCTTGCTGGTACAGTGGGGTTTGTATGAAGACTGCTTGTGGACATTGTGAAAGGACAGTTATAAAATGGGCAAAGGATTTCAAGCAATCTGATTGGTTGTTAGACGTGCATTATATGTGTCTAATGCACAGCTAAAACTGGAACCCCCATTTAGAATATACAAGCCCATTTTATAAGAGCAATAAGACACTCCGGGGATGTGCATTAACAGTTCTAATGCATGGCTAGGGGACTGGACGCACTCGGCCTGTGGCCTCGTGCCTCACTACATCCCCCTAGCTGTGCATTACAACTGTCTAATACACACCCTATCATGTCTTATTGCTTACATGTAGGCATCCCAGCAGTGCTCTCCTATCTAAACAGGTACTGAGACCTGTGTGTATGCTGCCAGATAGTTGTATTGGGCAGGATGTCACAACATACAGAAGTGTTCACTAGGATCCTGAACAACACGACATACTACGTGTCTGTGTGTTTAGTTGCAGACCATGTCAGCTTGGTTATTAACATATTGGTGGATATAATACTACAGATATTTCTATGCATTTACTGTGATGTTTACCAATGCGTTCCACAGTATAGTGTGCATGCATATTGATGTATGCTGTTAGCAATTGGTGTTCAGCTTTACTGTGCTCTAGCAGTCAGTGGGTGGGTGGATAGATGACTTGTGGGTGGGGATGTGGCACATGTTGGTGAGTGGGTAACATTGTGGTGGTGTGAGTAGGTGGCCAGGTGGGGAGGGGGATACTGCTTAAGCACTACATTCTTTTTTTCAGGATCTGTGCGGTTAGGATTGGGAGTACACTGTCTGCCCTGCTAGGAATACTGCATTTGTAATACATGTGGTTAGAGTGGTGCCAGTCTTTCTAGATAGGTCAAGAAACATGACAACCTATCATTTTCAGTGTTACATAAAACATTCACTATGTTTTTTTTTTTTTATGTCTTTTCTCAGGTTAGTCGTGCCTTGAGGAGGCAGGAGATCAGAAAATCTCCTGACACGTGTCATAGGAAGTGGAAAATCACCCGCCAGACATTTTTTAAATCTATGTCTGCGGCAGATGATATGCGAAGGAGTGTCTGGGAGTGGTACGACATAGCCCATGCTATGTGGGAGGATGCAGGAAAACCAGAGTTTTGGAGATCGCCATCACACATGTGAGTATATATTTAAAACTGTTGCGATGCAAATATTTAGTTTGTGACTGAGAGGATTGCTTGTTTTCCATATTTCAAATGAGGTATTAGCATTTGTTACTAAACTGTTAGTAATGTGTACTATTATACCTGTGTGACTATTGATATATCAGTATAGATATGTAAGAATGACAGGTTAGCAATTGTTAATTGAGAAGTGTGTTTGTAGTGACATGGATTTTTTTTCCACGAAAAAAGAGTCGAGATGACATGAATTCTTTGAAAGTAGTCAGTGATACTTCTGTGGTGTTATTCTAGTGCAGGTAATATTCAGAATATGAGATGTTCTGATATTTAAGTGTTACAAATGATAATTTTTAAACATAGGCAGGTGAAATCTGTGGACAGGGTACTGATCATAACAAAAGAGTGGGATATTGCGTGACCAATAGTATGTGTTTTGTACAGTGTTCATTATTACATTGCTAGCTGATGGTGTTGTTAGTGAATTTTCTTTTTTTTGTATGTTTACTCAGCTAGACCAACTGTGGAACCTGCATCCTTCCATGCTGTGCAGCTGCAACCACTCCCGGAAGATGCAGCTCGAGGGGCTCCAGTCGAGCAGCTACTTGTGCTCGACTCTGCTGGTGAGTTATTATAATGTACTGCTATCTGTATTATCATTTTAATAGGTAGTATGGCTGTCATAGGGTATGAGAATGGTTACTGTACATCTGTGGTCATATAAATTCTTCTTGTATCTAGTTTGTATAATGTTAGAGGATGTGCACACCTATTTGAGGCATCTGATTGGCTGAAACACTTCTGTAGCTGGGCATCTATCAGACAATAGACACGGAGCTGTGTCTGTGTGTGCGTGTGTACAGTGACACTAAATAGTGCATAGTTTTTAAAGCATATTCTGATGGTGACTGATGAAGTGTTTAATCACAAAAGATATTTATCACGTTTTTTGAAGTAACAATTTTGTGTAACAGTTATTTATCTTCAAAGTGAGATATTTTCAAGCACAATAATATCATCCAGGGTCGGTGGCATGGGTAATGGAGGGCCATCCAGGGGTTATAAAGACACATGCCTGTGGCGTCAGGTCTCATCACACCCCTGGGTGGTGCAGTATTGTGCAATAGCACTTACAATGCAGGGTATGATTGCTTGCTTATTAGTTATATAGTTGTTATGTTTTAAACAGGTAGTCAGGATAAATTGTTCACTGTATTATGCATCCAACATATACTTAATCAGGAAGTGGTATAAGAAGAAACATTTATGTATGTGTTTAGTATCATTATGAGTATTCATGTGTAAAGGTGTTTTATCAGTGAGAGACTATAACAGTTTGTGAATACGAAACAAGATGATTGCACATAGATGTAAATTATTCAATTTAATATTCTAATTAGTAAATCAGATGTGTGTTCTGTGATTTACTGAAACTGTACATAGTATGACACATGAAAATTGAGGAGTTTGAACAACTGGTTATGGTGATATGCATATTTACATATACATATACAGATGCTGATGTTGAGACATGAATGATTTATTTTGTTTAACTATGTTTTTCAGAGGATGAACCATCTGCAGAAGGTGCTGCTGGAGGGGAAGACTCCACAGAGCAGCTAGAAATTGTTGAGATCAAACCCTCTGTGGAGGAGATGGCACAATCTCCAGCAGCAGGTCATCCATCATCACCTGCAGGTCTAGGTGGGCCTCCATCTGAGGAATGTGAGCACTTCTTATATAGTTTGTGCTTTTATTATTAAAGATTAGTATGAGGTGTAGACAATATTGATATTTTCAGACATAGTACCACTGCAGTTAGTTTACAGTCCCAGTTCAAAATGTTGAACCTTGACACAGTGACTGGGTGTGAGCATGCTTATCTATTGCAATGTAGCTAGTCATGGTTGATTGTCTAGTTGCCTTTTCAGCGTATCCCCAGAAGAGTTGTTACTCACGACTGGTTCTGCTTTAACTTGTTATTTATGAGTTTGCTGTTTGACTACAGACATCTTTTCTCTGAGAGCAGTAGTCACAACTGTGTGTATCCTTTGTTCTACTGCATTTTTATTTTGCGTTACAGGTTTATAATACTGTGGTAAGAAACAATCTTGGGTCTGATTCTTCAGTTTCACATCAGAGCATGGACTTATGAAAGACTTAGATAGCAGTATTACATGAGAGAATCGCATATAGTGGGAGTGTGCAGTGCTTTATCAGCATGTCTAATTTTATCAGTAATGGTAATTTTTTTTATCTACTGTGTATATGGAGAGGCCTTATTAAAATTAATAGGTAGGTTGTATATGTATAGTTTTTAAATGTTTTCTTAGATGGAGGATCTACGTGTCATTGTCAGTGTTTTCTAATAAAATATTCAACAACGGATAGAGAATATGCCACAGTTGTACATCGTCTTAATTGAGTGCCTAATGGTGAACTGTGTGGGTTTTATAAATGCCATATGTGTTTGTATGTCTGTCTATTCAAGAAGTTCAATAGATAGACAATGGGGTATGGGTAAGGATGGAGAGACAGACAGTAGTAAATGCTTTTTCCTCTTTAGTGGTGTTTACTTTACTGTATATGTTCAATGTTTGGATCTTTAATATGTAGTTAGGTTGTGAAACACTGTCAGACACTGATTAATGTGATTATTTAGTGTTGGGTACATACATCTTAAGGATTTATAAAAGATGACACAGTACTACAGTGATGGTTATTATCAAAGTGGTATGTGTTAGCGTTTGAGATATTGAGTGGGAATGTTTCAGTTGCACCATAGTATCACTGACTTACATTGAAATGCTGTAGTCACAGATCAGATGGTTATATAGTGTGATACAGTAGTATTCACTCCTTGAGGAGACAATATATCTGCACATGTAATGGGGGGGGGGTTGCTGTTTTTCTTACTGGTTAAATTTAAAACACTGCATGTGCTTGAACTAGTTTCCAACTGCTGTTACATGAATTTATATAAAAGCTGTTTACTGTTGGGTGTTATTGTATGTCTCATAGTGACAGTAGTTCCACTGTGCACATGTCATTCAACATGATAGTACTGTGCTCTGCAGTGTTGCAACTGCAACAATGTAGATGTGATAATTTTTCTTAATGCTAGACATGTTATACATACTTGATATATGTTGATTTATACACTGCTTTAAGGGATACTGAGAATAAACAACTATTGTTGGGTTGAGATAATGTGAACAAGATAGAATATGTGTAGTATTATTCTATATATTTCATGCTGAGGCCATATGTGTACATAAGAAACAGTGATAACTCTTATCTTGAGTCAACTCATTTTTTTTTGTAAGTGCAATACATTGCACCATTTTGTTTACCCTCCTCTGAACAGGTTGCACTCTGTGTATGTGTTTGCGGAGATCGGGTCTGTGTGATTGGTTGTATTTCCTTGTACTGCCCCCATAGTTGTGTGTTGTGTGTGTGTGTGTGTGTCTGTGTGTGTGTGTGTGTATGTTTCTGCTTGTGTGTGTGTGCCAGGGGGAATGCGGGTTTGGGGGGTTGAGTCGTGTTGGTGGGGAGCTGGAGTTAGGGTTGAAAACCCTAATGATGAATTTCTCACTTTTTTGCTGCAAAGAACCTAACTCTTGCATTAACACAGTTTTGCAATATATATATATATATATATATATATATATATATATACACATACATATATATATATATATATATATATATATATATATATATATATATATATAGATAGATTTAGATATATATTATAATAGCGTGGTAGCTCCACTATAGTTAAGGGTTGAGGAAGCAGTTTAATGTTAAACCCCAAATTTTGCACTTTAATGACTTTGCAACCATTCAATAGATTTGCACAAAATTTCTCTGCAGGGCAGATCTCTTGATGTGCCATATTTTGTTTGCATCAGATGTGTGGATTTTGCACAGTACATAGTGAAACAAGTGTAAATGTTGCTTTTTTCACCCATTTTTGCTGCTTTTTCCTCAACATGCTGTGGCCACACCATATGGAATTTTGGTCTGAAATTTTCAGAGTAGAAAGAATTTCCCCAGAGAACACACCAGCATTGGTTTGGTGCCATCCATGAGAACAGTGAAGGGCCAAGATTGTTATGTATAAGAAGGCCCAAAATTGTGGAACTCATTGCCAGGCCACTTGAGGCCATGTATTAATAAAACACCATGGAATGCATTAAGATCTTGGCTTGAAAATGCTGCACTTTCTCCAAAAAGTTGTTGTATTTGAGTGATATGTATTTATTGCATAATTGTTATTCTGTTTTTGTATGAATTTATTTATATGTATGTTATAGTACTTTTTAGTATGGAATTTGAAACTTTTGTACAATGGGACCCCATTGTAAATTAGTTTTGGCTAAACTGGGTTATCCTGTTTCTGGTATCAGAAATAAAACTTTTACTACTACAGTAATCTGTTCCAAAAGTTATTTAATTGTCAAAGTTTGGGTTCTGAGCATGCTCAGTTCAGTCTTTTGGATAGCACAGCTTTGAACAAGGATGTGGGCTCATGAACAGGGATTTTGACAGCTCACAAACAGGGATTCATTAAATCCTTGTTTGTATGAAAAAAAATCTATGTTCGCAAGCCACCATCTTGTTTTCAATTCTTTAAAAAAAAAAATGTGACTTACCGCACAGATGTCTTTTGTGGAGATTGAAGTATGAGTTTTGTTCAGGGTGATGCCCTCTACAAACCCATGACTTTGGTTCTATTTAGTTTAGTCAAAAAATGTCAGGTTTTAATTATAAAATCCCTGTTCATGATTTGCTTCCGATCCTTGTTCATGAGGTGTCAAAATCCCTGTTCATGAGCTAATCCCTTTTCATGAGCTGTCAAAATCCTTATTCCTATGGGGATGACCCGAGGGCCCTATCTCAAGAACAGGGATTGGCTCACAAACAGGGATTTTGACACTTTACGAACAGGGATGCGGGTCATGAACAGGGATTTTGACAGCTCATGAACAGGGATTCTAAAAAGGAATCCCTGTTCATGAGCTGTCAGAATCATCATTTGTGAGCTGTCAAAACCCTTATTTGTGAGAAATCTTTGTTCATGAACTGTCAAAATCCCTGCTCATGAGGGGATGACCAGATAGCCCTAAAAATTCCAGTTCGTGAGCTGTCAAAATCCTTGCTCATGAAGTGTCAAAATCCCTGTTTGTGAGCCAATCCCTGTTTGTGAAACATAGAAACGTAGAAGTTGATGGCAGATAAGGACCACAAGGCCCATCCAGTCTGCCCATTTCTTTTTCTACCTTATACATGTGCCATCGGCCTTTGCTCTGTCAATGGCCTATCTATTCATACTCATCTGTATTGCTCCCTTATGCCTATCTCATGCTTGTTTGAAGCCCTGCACTGTATTCATATCCACCACTTCCTGAAGTAGGCCATTCCATGCATCCACCACTCTTTCTGTGAAAAGTAACTTCCTCACATTATCCCTTAATCGGCCTCACTCTAATCTCATGCTGTGTCCTCTTGTCCTGCTATTTTTCTTATATTGAAACATGTTAGACTCTTTCACCTTGTTAATACCCTTATGGTGTTTGAATGTTTCAATCATATCACCTCTCTCCCTCCTTTGCTCTAGGTTACACATATTGCGCTCCTTTACTCTGTCCTGGTTTGTATCCTGATGCAGTCCCTGCACCATTTTGGTTGCCCTTTTCTGGACTGCCTCAATTTGGTTAATATCCTTGTGAAGGTGTGGCCTCCAGTACTGCATGCAGCACTCCAGATGGGCCTAACCAGTGTCTTGTAAAGAGGGATTATTACCTCCCTCTTCTGACTTGTGCTACCCCTACAAACTGTTTTTTTTTTGCAGAGAAGTGGCAAAAAAACAGCAAGCTTTAAAAGTTCCTGTTTGTGAGCTGCCAAAATCCTTGTTCATGAGGGGATGACCAGATGGCTTTACTTCGTGAACAGGGATTGGCTCATGAACAAGGATTTTGACACCTCATGAACAGGGATTTGGCTCATGAACAAGGATTTTGTCATCTCACGAACAGGAATTTTTAAAAGTTGATTTTTTTCCCGCTTCTTTGCAAAGAAACGGTTAGGTCATTTGGCTTAAAATTTGCAGGGTAGAAAGGGGGGGTCCCAGAGATGTGACTTATGCTGGTTTGGTGTACAAATTTGCATCACTTACATTGTTATGACATTCCGAAGTCGCGAAATTTCCTATAGGATAACATTGTGGCGAACGTGGTGCCTTTCGGTACCTATATCTCAAAAACAGTTCGAGATACAGATTTCTCACTAAGAACGGCTGTACTAAACACACGTGCAGGTTTCCAGTCCATCATTACAACTGCAGTGGAATGTTTTCCAAAGTCGCTATGGTTACTGAGATATTGCACCATTTGCAGCACAATGCTTTCTTGGAATGCATCTAGGACTGTGCTGCATCTCTACAATTATAGGTAGGTGGGAGAGCAGGCCTGGGAGAGACCTGCACTCCCACATATGGATACCATTATGCAGTAATCAGACTGCTGATCCATCCATTATGCAATACTGGGAGTGCAGAGCCCTTGGGAGATGACAATTCATTACAATGTCTGTGCACTTATGGATAGATGGGCCCTGCACTCCCAAAATCTGATAGGGCCCTGCACTCCCAAAACCATATAAGAGTAAGATTACACTTCAAATCAAATCAAATCAGTTTTATTTATAAAAGGCGGCGCCTGTACAATAAAATGCATAAAATAAAATAAATTATTATAAAACCAGCATATAATTTCCACAAAAGACAATATAACAGCAGCATAATAAATAAAATAACCCCATCAATCAGCAAAAGCCAGGTTAAATAAATACATTTTTAAAGCAGTTTTAAAACTCTGGACGGTTAGGCAATCTCATACCCAATGAGGTAGAGAGTTCCACAGGTACAGAGCAACAAAGCTAAATGCCCTTGCTCTCGATGTCTGCAAATGTACCCTGGGAACCTCTAGCAGTCCCTCATTGGTGGATCACAGAGGATGGAGGGAACAGTAGGGACAAAGAAGATCTTTCAGGTAACTCAGTCCCTGGTCATGTAGGGCCATATAGGTTAACAAAGCAACCTTAAAGGTGATCTGCCACCGTATCGGCAGCCAGTGCAGACCGCAAAGCACAGGTGTTATATGACTGGCTCTTGAAACACCAGTCAACAACCTGGCTGCCATGTTCTACACCAGCTGCAAGTGGCAGATATCAACCCCCAATAGCCCTAGGTAAAGGGCATTGCAGTAGTCAAGGCAGGAGGTAACAAAGGCACGAACCAATGTTGGAAGATCATCAGGAGGAACCAGATGTTTCACCCAGGTGATATTTCTCAGATGGTAAAGAAGTTTTAACAACTGCTGACACTTGTGATTTTAAGGTCAGACAGTCATCAAATATAACACCCAGGTTCCACACCCAGTCTGAGGTAGCTAACTGGACGCCTCCAAGCCACAAACCCGAAGGAGAACCTGCCAACATACCCACCTCACGACGACCCGGGTTCACGACCAACACCTCAGTTTTTTCAGGGTTCAACCTTAGCCAGTTCACATTCATCCAGACCTGAATTTCAGTTAGACAGCTGTTGAGCACTGAGACAGCATCATCTTGTTCAGGGACAAAAGACATGTATAGATGAGTATCATCTGCATAGCAGTGAAAACTCAAGCCATACCATCTAATAATTGTGCTGAATGGCAGCATATACACTGCAAACAACATGGGTGCTAGAATGGATCCCTGAGGAACCCCACAGGGCAGGGAGAATGGAGCTGAGGTACAAACCCCAGATGCCACTCTCTGAGTCCTGCCCATGAGGTAAGATCAAAACCATCTGAGGACAGTCCCCGAAAGTCCACAGATAAGCTGCAGGTGATCCAACAGCACACCATGATCCACAGTATCAAATGCTGCAGAGAGATCAAGAAGGACCAAGATGGAACTAGTCTTTCAATCTCTTGCTATCAGGAGGTCATTTAGTACCTGAACAAGAGCTGTTTCAGTACTATGTCTCTTCCTGAAGAGTCCTGGAGAGAATCATATATATTGTGGCTGGTCAAATGGTCCTCCAGCTGTAAAGCTCCACCTTCTCAATAACATTATGCAAAAAGGGAAGGTTAGAGACTGGCCCGTAGTTTGTAGGACAGTCGGGATCCAAGGAGGGCTTCTTAAGAAGAGGCCAAACCACGGCCTCCTTAAGGGAAGCTGGAAAAATTCCCCTCTCCAAGGGTAACCAGACTATCTTGGCAAGGACCAGGCCAATGACCTCAATGCAGCCAACAAGCAAGCGCGTGAGGCCCGGATCCAAACTACAGTTGGTAGGTCATAAAGACTGGATAACCATCACAATATCACTGATTGTAGGCTGGCCAAAGTTGCACCACTCAAACCGGGAGTCCGACATCTCCTGTCGACCACTGCTACTCCATAAAGAAAGGGTCAGGCGGATGTCAGACCTGATCATGGCAACCTTATCCACGAAGAAACGAGCAATCTCCTCACACTGCTCTTGTGAAAAAGCATTTCTGGGCTGAAGACAGAGTGGATTGCAGTCTGTCCATAGTCTGAAAAAGCTGAGCTGGTCAATCCCACGTGGCAACAATCTCCGTGGACAGGAATTCTGCCTTCTTATGGGAGATTGTTGATTGATAGACCAAATAATGGTCCATCAAACTAAGCATGTCACCCACCAGGCCAGACCTCCACCATCGCCTTTCTAACCTTCGTCCAACTCTCCTCAACTTCCTCAAGTCCTCATCAAACCATGGAGGCCTAGGGCGAAGGGAGAGTGGATGAACTTGAACAGGAGCAATGGAATCCAGGGCCTCTGTCACTGCCTTATTATAAGCGAGTACAAGATCCCCTTGATCCATGCATTCCCTCAGCATGCCCGATAGGTCCAGCACTGCCATCAGGCCATCTGGTGAAACACCCCTCAAAGTGCGGTACTGGACCATCTCCATAGGGGCAGACCTCTTGGGGGGGCCTCAAAACTGAAGCTGATGGTATGATGGTCAGACCACCCAACCGGTTCCACCACCAGATCAGATATCTCCATCCCCAGGAGAAACACCAAGTCCAATGAATGACAACCAATGTGGGTTAAGGAGGAAACAACCTGTGTGAGGCCCAGTGAACTCATTAGCTGGAGGAAGTCTTGTCCAAACTGTGAGAGTTCATTGTTGACCCAAACACTGAAATCCCCAAGGATTAGCCATCTATGGGGTCCCAATGTTAGGTCGCGATGAAGTCCGCCACTTCCCACAGGAAAACATTCCCGTCTCCTGGTGGACAGTAGACGATAAGAATCCTGCACCCCACACCCTCACCCACGATACATTCAAAAGAGTTGGTGGCTCCCACTGGAATTTCCCTCAGGTTCAGTTCTGATTTAAAACAAAGGGCCACACCCCCGCCCCTACGATCAATCTTCAGGCGGTGTATCACCGAGTACCCGGGTAGAACCGCTGAAGCCAAAACAGGGCCAGCATTTCCCTCCAACCAGGTCTCGATGATGCAAACCAGGTCAGTTGAATTAACAAGATCCCCAATTATGGCGGTCTTGTTCTTAATCGACCTGGCATTGCATAACACCGCCCGAGTTCGATGAGCAGCCGGGGAAGACCAAGTTTCCTTATTGCAGAACCCTTGGGTATGGAAACAAGACAGGGAAGTCCCCTCTCCTGGACCCATTTCACCCCAGGGCATCTCCTTGTTCCCACAATCCCAATCTGCCCACTCATCTCTATTCCCCCAACAGGCCAAGTCCCCGCCCTAACCCTCATTTCTATTCCCAGTCCCCTACACCATCTATACACCTCTAGGGATAAAGGGGGGCAACAAAAAGGGTGGAGATCCCTCAGCCTGGAGGGTGAATAATGCCTAACTATCGACCCTGGCCAACACATTTTCTAAAACAAATAACCCAAACCAAATAATATATAGCCATTCAAAACAACACAATCTAACAAATACAACCCCCAACCCCAAAATTAAAACAAACTAACTAAAACAGGGCACAAAGGCTTAAAAGCAGCAGCAAAATAATCCCAAACCAGCAATTTATCTCTATCTAGGGAGCTCCCACCTCCCTAGAAGATAACACAATTAGATTTCCCAAACAAAACCTCTCACGTTTGTCAGGGTAAAATCATTAAGTGAAATGAGACTTTGACACTCTCACTATCAAAGTCTAAACTTTTAGGCTCTCTCACTGCCCATAATCACAAAGATACTCTGGCCAAAACAATAGAAAATGGGGAAAAAGTCAAACCAGGCTGTAGTCCGATCATCCAGTTCAAATCCAATCCAATCCAGTTCAATCCGATTTAGCTCCCAGGGTCTCCAGAATGATTTGAACAAGGAACCTTCAAAATGTCCCAAACCAGGCTTACAGTATTCCACAACAGTCCTCCTCCTCCTCCCTTCCCCAATCACCAGCACTCCGCACCTCAACACACCTTAGACACAGCCCACCAGCTGAATCCTTGGAGAGCTTAGGGATAACAAATTTTAGGGCCAACCTTCAGGCAGCACCCTACTTACTCAAAATGTAAGGAAATTCATCGCAAAAAACTTTGTTAATGCATCAGTTAGGGCTGAAGCAACAAAAGTAGGAAAATGAGGCATTAAGGTTGACACCCTAACACTCCCCACCCTCCACAGACCAACAGGTGATGGGGTGTGCCTTGGGGTCATCAGGCCTCTCACCACATTCTCCTATACTGTACCATGTCAGCTTTCTTACACATGAAATGGGCTGAGAGTTAGGGCTGACAACTGTAAGGCATACCCTGTCACAGGTTGGTCTGTGGAGAGTGGGGGTGGGGTGGTAGGGTGGGGGGAGTTATGGTGTCAACCTTAATGGCTAATTTCCCTGCTTTTGTCACTTCAACCCTAACTGATGCATTAATGAAGTTTTTTGCAATGAATATATATTATACTGGTGCGGTACCGCCAGTATATATGGGTTGAGTGTAAACTTCTATTTTAATCCCAAATTTGTGAACCTTAATAAGTTTAGAACCGTTTAACAGATTTGCATGAAAGTGAGCACGCATAATCTATAGGGGTAGGTCTGTTTATGTGTCAAAGGTCATGTGAATCTGTTTTGTGGTTCTTGAGATACAGAGCATCGCAAAATCCTAAATTTACATGTTTTGGGGTGTTTCTTTTTCCACCTGTATCTCAGAAACTGCTTTATGTTTTGGTCTGAAATTATCAGGGTAGGAAGCCTTTGGGTCACAGATGTGCCTTTTGAAGGTGTGGTGAAAAAATATTAATCTGTTCAAAAGTTATTACATTTTTATATTTCTAATTATTTCTTATGGGAAAATTAATGTCAGGCACAAAATCTTTTTTTTTTTCCCTGAATGCCATTATTTTTTGCACATTTTTCCACACCACCTATTGTTCATGTAAATAACCCTGCATTCTTTCTATGAGAACAACAGGATTTTTTTGACTTGTGCAACCGCAGCTTGGGCTCATGCTGCTGGCTGCACAGTCATCTGTGATCCCCTGTTTCCCTGGTGTCTAGTGGCACCCCCCAGTATCCTTTCATTAATTTATGTTATCTGACACTAAGATGCTCACTCCCAGTGTCAGATGTACCCTCACTAGAGTCTTGCATCCCTCTACCCAGCAGCGTGGGATACTGGTGAGCTCACTCCCAGTTTCCTGAGTCATGTGTGCCTCCCCGAGCAGTATGGGACACTGGAGAGCCCACTCCCAGTGTTCTGATGCATGTATGATCCCCCTTAGCACTGTGGGACACTGGGGAGCCCACTCCCAGTGTCCCAAAATCAACTAAAAAGAAGAAAATGGTTCTTCATTGTGGGACACTGGGGAGCCCACTTGCAGTGTGCTGAGTCCTGTCTGCCCCCCACAGTGTGGGACACTGGGAAGCCCACTCCCAGTGTCCAAATGCATGTATGACCCCCTCCCCTTAGCACTGTGGGACACTGGGGAGCCCACTTCCAGTGTCTTCCTAACTAGTAATTTTAGCTAAAAAGAAGAAAATGTTCCTTTGTCGTGGGACACTTGGGATCCCACTCCCAGTGTCACCTTACATGTATGCCCCCCAGTAGTGTGGGACACTAGGGAGCCCACCCCCAGTGTCCCCAAATATTCCCAATTGTAAGATCTGTAAAATAGAAAATGGTCCCCCATTGTTTTTTTAATCTGTAAAAAAGAAAACAGTCCCTTGTCATCTTTCCTGACCCCCTCCCCATCCCAACCTTCCCACTGAGCACCCACCACCCCACACCCCTCCCTTGCCCTGTACTTAACAACGGAGGTCAGCGACTGTCATCCTCTGCAGACCAGGACACGTCTGCACTCTTCAAAGCCGAACTACGATCTGAGGAATCAAAGTAAGTGCCGTATAATGGTGTTTTGAACTTATGTTACAATCTCAGCCATTTTTAGGAATTTTTATACCAAATTTTCAACATTGGGTTTTTGGGAGCCCACCTCATGAACACTATCTCTGTTGTTTCATTAATCAGACACATAAGGTGATTTCACAGTCCCTGCATGGATCACCTTACAGGACTGATTAATTAAATGTCAGTGTTAGTGTTCATGAGGTGGGGACCCAAAAAGCCCATGTTGAAAATTTGATGCAAAAATACCCAAAAACACCCAAGTTCCACACAGTCGATGAAATTTTCCTATGCACCCTCATAACTTCGGCAACTATTAATATTTTCACTCCAAATTTTCAACATTGCCATTTTTTCATATTACCTCATGAACAGTACAGGTACCATTTCTCACATTCTGCCTGAAATGTGTTTTTGCACCTGTGGAGTAGAATGGCACAGTTGGTGTGCAAAATCACCTTTTGGGACGGATTAACAAAATGACAGTGCCAGAGTTCATTAGGTGAGGTCCCAAAAAGGTCATGTTGAAACTTTGATGAAAAAAAATCCTAGAAATGGCTGAGTTATGAGCGTTTGTTGAGATTGTTCTGCACACGTGTATAACTTTGGTAATTTTAATATTTTCACTCCAAATTTTCAACATAGCCATTTTTTATACCACCTGATGAATAATACAGCTATCATTTTTCACATCCTTCCTGAAACATGTTTTTGCACCAGTTGTGCAGAATGGCATTTTGCTAAGGATTTCAAAATGTTTATCTATGTGCTTTATGAGGTGGAGTCATAAGAACACTATTTTCAAAATTTGGAGTCAAAATATGAAAAAATGCCAAACTTATGACCATTCACTGTAATTTTGTGACACCCACTCATACGTTTGGAAATTTTATATATTTGACCCCAGATTTTTAACATAGCCTTTTTATTACCCAACCTTATGTATGTCACAACTTCCTTTTTTCAAATCCTGTCCAATGTGTGTTTTTGCACCTGTGGTTTGGAATGTCATTGCACTTGTACAGAATTATGGTATGGCAAGGATTTTAAACTTTTGTATTCTGGGTACATGTGCCAGGTCAATGTGCAAAAAGCTTTGTTAATGCATCAGTTAGGGTTGTCATTACAGTGACGAAAGTTTGGAAATTTGATGTTAGGTTTACCAACCATACCCCCCACTGCCACTCTCCACACACCAACAGGTGTCAGGGTGTGCTTTGGGGTTGTTGGTCTAACTCTCACCCCATTCCATTTGTAAGGAAGCTGAGTGGAACAGTATAGGAGAATGGGGTGAGAGTTAGGCCCGACTACCCAGAACGATGAGGCAGAAATATGGTTTTGCATACAATGATAACAGTTGCAGGAAAAATCACAAAGGTCAATAGTACAATGTAAGTAGTACAATTGTCACAAAGTCAGGCAAAATAGGATAGCTTAGCAGCAAATGTAAGATACATGTTGTACAAGTTAAAGCCAACACTAAATAGAGGCAGAAGTATGGTTTGGCATACATTGTTAACAGTTGCAGGAAGAATCACAAATGTCAGTAGTACAATGCACATAGTACAATCATTACAAAGTGGGTAAAGGCAATTGCAAACAGGGAAATTCACTGGGTTCCCAGTAAGATTTGGAGAAGCATACAGCAAGAAAGAAAGAAAACAAACTAGGTGGGGCAAATGAGGTAGAATAAGAGAGTATATTGGCTAGAGGGGTGGAGTGAATGGGGAAGAGTTAATAGGCTGGAAGGAAGGAATCATAAGGAGCAGGTAGTTGAAAGACAGGTTATTTAGGGGGGATTAAAGCATTTACATTGTGCACCAATGGTGAGAAGAGAACAATGTTTCTTTTTAGCTAGGGCATGAGTGAGTGAGAGTCTCAGTTCAAGGGGAAGTGCATTCCAATATTTTTGGATAGTATGAGAAAAAGCACAGGCACCCTTGGTGGTTTTACACCTTACTATGTGAAGCAATGCATGGTCAACTGACCTGAGGTCATAGGAGGATGACAGGGGGATTAGCAAGGAGGCAAGTGAAACAGAGGTATTAGATCTTATAATGCTGTCTGCGATGGAGCCAAGAGTAAGATTCCTGTAGACAGAAGGGGAGAGCCACTTTAGATTGGAATGGAGTTTACAGTGGTGTTTGAGCTGAGGGGATGCAAAGGCATAGCGACAGATATTATTATAAGTAATATTCCACTTATGAAGAGAAGCCTTAGATGCATTAACATAGGTAACTGCACCATAGGTGAGAGATGGGAGTAAGATGCCTCTGGCAATTGCCAGCCTTGTACAGGGTATCAGAGTGTAACTACTGTTATATGCCACTCCAGTTTTGGAGTTAACAGATTTACATGTGGCTAGACCAAAGCCCAGGAATCCATCTAGTAGAACTCCTAGATATTTAAAGGAACTTACTGTCTTCAGCAAGGAGCCGACAAGGCATGAGATTTTGAGAAGGGTATGATTGGCTTTACATTTAACTGCAGAGTCAAATAACATTGCTTTCATTTTACCCACATTAAGGACAAGCTTCTGTCTGAGGAGCCAGGACTGGATATTATGCAAGGATGCTGAGAGATTAAGGTTGATCTCAGATACATCTTTCGAGATAGAAAACAAAACCAGATCATCCTCACAGAGGAGGGATGAAAAGAAAGGAGTGTCATGTGCAATCTGGTTCATGAAAATAGAGAAGAGTAGGGGACCTAGGACTGAGCTCTGAGGGACACCTATGTTGATGTAGGTTTGATCAGATAGGGTGGAGTTAAATTTTACAGCTTGGGTTCTGTTCGATAAGTAATTTTTGAACCAGCCCACAACTTGCAGAGAGAAGCCCAGTGACAGAAGACTGGCAAGAAGAAGAGGGTGATCCACAAGATCAAACGCTTTAGTAAGATTAATAAAACCAGAACCTGTCAGAAGACCAGAATCCATGGCACAGATTGTGTCATTCGTGAACTTCAGTAAGGCAGTGACAGTGCTATGCCCATTACAGAATCTGTGTTGATCATGCAAGAAAAGACCATACTTAGTGAGATAATCAGTAGTTTGTGAGGTGACCAGTTTTTGGAGGATTTTACTCAGGACTGAGAAGATAGCTATGGGCTTATAGTTGGAAATGTCTTTTGTACCGCCCTTTTTGAATACTGGAATAATTCTGGTGATTTTCCAAAAGTCAGGGACTTGGCTGTGGCAGAGGGACAAAGTAAATATTCTAGCGAAGATCGAGGTAGTAAGGGGGACAGCACATATATACACACACACACACACACACACACACACACACACACACACACACAAGGTGCTGGAATGGCAGGGCTATTATGACCACGGCCTTACCACTTTCATCAGTGGCAGGGCCTGCCCCATCAGTTTTTGAAGCCATGTTAGTTTATAGTATTACTCTGTAGGATTGTGCCTTTAAAAGACATCATGTGCAGTAAACAGTGTTACATACTAATCACTCCCTTTGTTGCTTGTGGAGTGCCAGCAGAATTTTGGAATATGAAAGCCTGAGTAATGTTGGAGTGGGTGGGCTGGTGTCATATCCTGCTGAGTTAAAGTACAGTGGTCAAACTTTAACAACGAAAATGAAGGACCAGACCTTCTGGGGAGCATCAAGGAACTAGGCACCGGGAGATTCTGTCAGTTGTTGGTGGTGCAGGTGTTACTCCACATATTACAGATTTGATTGAGAAAAAACAAGGGTGTAAGTGAATCCACTCAACCAGGAAGGGGGTATTTACCCCTTACATCCTTGGCCCTACTACTTTTCAGACATTTACACCATTTATGATATGTACACTGATGGCACAGCCCTTTATGCCTTCAGATCTTCCATCCCCTAGTTGGAACAGCCCCTATAACATGACTTTAATAATGTTCAGTGTTGGTTCTACACCAACCAGCTGTTGTTGAATGTCAAAAAAACTTTCCCCATGCAGTTTGGTTCATACCATCAGCTTAGTAGACTTGGTCAACCCCTGTCTTCTCTACTCTTGGTGGGATTTCCCTTGAGTAAATCCCTGCATCAAGTACCTCAGAGTGTGTCTTGACAGGCATCTCAACTTTTCATTCTACACTGATGCCATCGTCAAGAAATTATGCCCCAAACTAGGTGCCCTTTAAAGGAACAAATGCTGCCTTCTACTCCCATTTCAGTGTGAGATTGTTCTTAAAATGATTCTGCCACTATTTGTGCAGATGTGGTCTATGGTGACACCTCCACATCCACCCTACCCAAACCACAGTGGATCCTGTCTTTCACTCTGTCAATTTGCTTCTGGCTCTTCCCTTCTTACTCACTACTGTTCCTACATCAGCTCTTCATCCTTCCTTCACTGTCTTCCTGGTGTCTATCACACTGCTCCTTTCTTCTCTCTAAATATTGGTTTGTATCCCTTCCCTCCCATCTGTCTGACCTTCTTGCCCACCCTCTGCTCCCTCTTCTTACTCCATCTGTTCTTCTGACACTGTTTCTTTAATGTCCCTTGTTGCTCTACCTCAACTGTTCATCCTGCTTTCTCAGTATGGCCACCATCTGGAACGCTCTCCCTTACACTTGTTCCCTCTTTCCTTGCCCTTTAAAAGCAGCTGACATCTTCAGGACAACTTTAACAAAACATATTTAGATACAGTTCAGCTTGTATGTCATGTTAGTTCTGTATTCCTCCTCCACATTATCTACAACTGAGGTCATTTACATTAAAACAAAATATTTGTTCCTGAAGAGTTCAGCTATTCTTGTTGCTTTCACCCTACCTGAGGTAATAATGCACTGCTTTTGACATCACAGTTACTCTCATGTAAACAGACTGTGATGTCACAACAGAGGATTATGATTTGAAGTAAGGAGTAAGCAATAGAGGCAGATGAGCTGCAAGGGAACTCTAAAGGATTATAATCATGTATTCTTGCAAATTTACTCAGTAATAAATAATTGGGAAGAGAAATATATAGAATATATATGGAATGCAAGCTGTACTGTATATAATTATGTTTTTTGAAGTGTTCTTTGAGGCATCAGTAGCTCCTTGAGCCACTGCTGAGATCCCTTTTCTCATATGCATGCTTCTGCCCTCTCCCCTTGGACACCTATTCCAGCCTCTCCTCCACTTTCCTTACCTCCAATGCTTCTCCAAGATTTCTTGGTGCATTTTTTAAGTTTCACATTTACTGCACTCACCTATTTTGGATTTTGCTTTATTTTTTTCTTCTCACTGTTTTGAAGGGTCAGATGTTATTGTCATTTATTGTGCTGTTTGGATTTTTGTCATACTGCTATCAGTAGTAAACTTTGGTTATTACTTTTGACTGACTGTGGTATCATTTTGCTCCCATGTCAACTACTGTATTATTGTTCTCTCCTGTTCTCCTTCCCCCAGGGTCACACCGGAAAATGAGTCTCGGCTCAGTGCACCTTTCCCACTCATCAATTTTAAAATAAATAAAATTAACAAATTGTGCTATGATAAGTGCTCCAACCAGTGACAGAATTGGTTGTAGTCAATCAGTTGCAGCTTATGTTAACACCACTGCCGTGCAAGGGCTGCTATATGGATGAAAACAGAGTAGCTCCTCAATGTGCTAAATCGTCTTTGAAACAGCAGCAGCTCATGTAAGTAGTGGGGTCACTTCAGAAGCTCAAGCAACTGACTGAATGCAATCAAATATACTGTATCATTGGTTGAAGCACATACAGTGCCGTCCACCAGGATCAAGCACTGTGTGTGGCACTTCACAGTTTATTGTGTGACAAACTGGATTGATTACAGTTGGATTACATTGAGTTCCTGCAGTATGCTGAAAGATATCACAGCAAAAACTAAGAACAGTGCTTATTCTTGGTGGCCAGCATTGTGTGTTGGCAAAATATGGGCCTGGATATTCAAACTGCGCTCAAAACTGGCGCAACAGCAGGAGCAAGCACAAACCAGTTGCGCAAATGCGCAACAGGTGCGATATTCAAACATGGAGCAGAGCACATTGCGCAAGCAACCAACGTCTGAATATCACACATACTGCGCCATCGCGCAACCAGGAAGGAGAAGCTGAGCCAAAATGTTGCGCTATGGCGCAACCAGGGAAGCTCAGCTGAGCAGTCCAGAGCTGCCATAGCGCAAGCACAGCCCCCCCAGGGCAATGGAACTGCACATCCAGGGAGGCAGGCTGGGGCCCACCGCCAGCCATGCCACACATGGGCACAAGAACACACTGCAGAACCCACACCACACCGGCACACCCCAAGCACAGCAGCACTGGGGGTGGGATGGATTATCCACGTGCCCATGGGGACAAGCCAGCAAAGCATAGCAGAGCCCTGACACCCCAGCACAACCACTGGCAGGCGGAGAGGGCCACACACAGGGGGTTGACAACCACAGTGCACATCAGCCCCCCATATGCACAGCACACCCTGCACTGTGACCCCAAGACACCACCCATGTGCAGTGCCTGGCACTGCAGGAAACCATGCAGTCCCCCCAGTACTCATCAGCCCCATGCAACACAGAAGCCTACAAGCCAGACACACCCTGTGCCCCAGCACTGGGTGGCAGCAGATGGCAAGACCAACCGAAAGTCACTGCCATGCTGGAGATACCTCCCCATGCACACACACACACACATACCCAGGACCATACCAGCCCAGATGGCATGTACACACCTGCAACTGAGCACCCATAGCCAGCTGCAAATCAGAGACCGACACAGTATTCATATATCAAAATAGAAATGTATATTAAACATATTTCAACAAGAACAATAAAAACTATTTACAAGGGGGGGACGGGTACAAGGAAGGGGTGTTCAAGAGGGAGGGATTAAAAACTTGGAGAGGGAAGGCAGGGTGGTAGGGATGGGAGAAGTGGGAAGGGTAATGTGGGCTATGGCCCAGCCGGCTCCTGGTCCTCCCCCTGCTGGTGCCCCATTCCATCCCGGCCCTGATGGCGTCCATGCCTCCAGATGGCTTGCAGGATCCTGTGGTTTGCAATGCTGACCTCTGTGAGGCGATGGACATCCTGTTGCATCCTCCGTAGAACCTCGAGGCCTAGGAAAATGGGAACACAGTCAATGGCTGTGACTGACCACAACCCTGAACACCACCCAACCTGCAAGCCATATAGCCCAATGTCCCGCACCTGTGATGGCATGCACCCACCCACAGTGAACATGCACATGGCCATCACAAACAGGCGGCACCAGCTATGCGCACCACCGCCCACACACACTGCCCACATCAATCACAGTACAAACTAGGCTGGCAAGTGATGTGGCAACGTGGTGCGATGCCAATTACACAGCTATGTGCCCAGTGCATGCCTGGACCACCAGTGACGCATACACAGACGTGCTGTGATACTGCACTGTGATGCATGTCACCTGTGTCGTGCCTACATACATGGATACATAGACAGTGTCGGTAGATAAGGGCCTATGGGCCACCCAGTCTGGCCATTTGACCTTGTAAGTTCACTCTGTTGTCCTATAAGTCTGTTGCACCTTACCCCTGACCTCCAGAATTCCTGTATGGCTATCCCATGCATTCTTAAATCCCGTGACCAAGTCAGCCCCCACCACTTCCTCTGGCAGGGTGTTCCACTTGTCCACCACCCGTTCTGTGAAGAAATTCTTTCTCATGTTTCCTCTGAATCGTCCCCCCTCCAACTTCATCCCATGCCCTCTAGTCCTGGAACATCTTTCACGCTTAAAAATAGTGTTTTCCTGCACTCTGTTCCCCCTCTAAGATACTTGCATGTCCCATCATCCCCCTCCCTCCCTCCTCCAGGGAGTACATGTTTAGTTCCTTCACCCCTGTCTTCATAGGACTTGTGATGCAATCCATGCACCATCCATGTTGCCCTCCTCTGAACCCTCTCTACCCAGTCCATGTCCATACGTAGGTATGGTCTCCAGAACTGTACACTGTACTCCAGTGTGGGGCCTCACTAGTGTCTTGTATAGTGGAATTATGACCTCCCCTTTGGTTGTGTTGTGCATGGCTGGTGGTCTTGCCCCCCCCAGCATGCAATAGCATCCATGAAGTAATGATACTCACACTCCTCCAGCAGCTGGGTCTGCCGCTGCTGCTGATGCTGCTGCTGCTGCTGTGGTTGGGGCACAACACCCCCTGGCACCGGGGCCCTGGCATGGCCCACCTCACCCTCGCCCGGCGTCCTCAAATTCTGGCCTGTGGGAGACATATGTTGAGACAAACATCAGTGTGACTCAAAAGCAGAGTGCCCCCTGCCCCAGTGAGAGTGCCTGCCCACACAGCCATAACCATCCATCGCACAGCTGCACAACTGGACACAGCCAACCGTGTCCGAGCCGGCACCTATGCACAGCCACCCAAGCACACACACACCCCTACAGAGAATATAGGTGAATAGATGGTACACTCACCTGGCCTAGGCACCATGCCCTGCCTGGCATGTGAACGCAGCTGCGTCAAGAGTTCCGGCTCCCTCCAGCGGAGGTCACTGTACCAGTGCCGGCACTGCTCAGCAGACCGCCCCGCCAGTGACCTCCACCAGGTCAGTGGCCACTTGCTGCCACATGTGGGTCCTAGGCATGGTGAGGGGCCTCACCATACAGTGCCTCACAGTGGGCTCCACCAGGGCCACCAGGTTGGCCACTCAAGCTGGCTCCAGGACACCACCCTCCTCCTAGCCATGGCACCAACTTTACAGCAGGCAATATGGCGCCCTGCTGCACCGTGACCCCACGTGGAGTTGTTGCGCAATAGACCACCACAGGCTCCAATCGCGCTGTTCGAACAGTGCTGTCACTTTACATGGTGCTGTCACCAGACAGCGCAATAGGGACTTACACATGGCATGCGAACAGCACCAGAGGGCAGAGGGCCGAGGGCATACACAAGGTCACGGCAATGACGCAAGGCTACGCACAGCACCATCGGATGTATAGGCATCCTGCGCAACTGCCAAGCTGAGCACCAGTGCCACAGTGGACTATCGCGCAGTAGTGCCACAGCGCCATATAGTGCCCAGTGCTGTAGCGCCACTGGCACAATGATGGCCATGGCCTGAATCGCCTATCGCGCTCAGCAGGTCTGCAGCACGATAGACGCATGCATAAGCTGTCTGGGCATGCGCAATGCAGTGTAGCACGCAGCCACAAACCTGCGCCATTGGCTCCAGCGGACCTTCCGAGAGTGCAAAGCGCAAATATGCGATATTCAGCCGACATATGCAAATCATTCGATCAGCTATTCAAAGGCGTGAGTCGCGATTAGCATGTCATTAAAGTTGCGCCACACCTCATTTGCATGTGTTGCGCTATAAAAATGTGACAGTGGGTTGTGCCAGCCAGATTTGGTTACTGCAGGTGAGAGGTGAGTTACATGCTGTGTGATGCTCAGGACAATGGTCATGGGCAGGGGTGCCGGAGGATGATAAAGGCTGAGGGGGCTGAGCATGAAAAGGGCACTTAGAAAGGGTCAAAGGGCACCCTTTCTATCAGTATCTGCCATGCGGAGAGGAAACGGGGGCGGCAGCTATGCTCATGGGGAAATGCTGTCGACTGCACAGTGACAGGTGTCCACTTCCACCCATACAGATCACCATGACTGACCAGAGCCAAGCTGAGGGTGTGGACGGCGGGCATAGGAGGAGGCCGAACTTCACCGCGGCAGAGACGGAGGCCCTCCTCCAGGCCTACCTGGAGGATGAGCCACTATTGAGTGGACGGAGGGGCACCCCTCAGGAACGTGCAGCTGCATGGGAGGGGGTAGCTCGGGCCGTCAACCTGCACGGAAGCCACCAGCGCTCCGTGCAGGAATGCAGGAAGAAGATGGGGACTGACCGCAGGAGGCTGAAGGAGAAGGTGGCACGTGCTGGCACTGGCGGGGGCCCACCAGTGATGTTGCAGCTGACCCTACAGAGGAGACACTGGTCACGGCCATGCAGCCGAGTGCCGTTGCGGGCATACCAGGCGGAGGATTCCAGACAGGTGGAAGCCCATCACTGCACGGTATGACATGGTGGTGTTGTTGGGGGGGGCTGTTGTTCACATGCACTCACATGTACTCTCTTTCTGTTACAGATCCTGTTTGTCTGCAGGAGACAGTGGTGGTGTTGGGTCCAGACAGTGAGGTAGACCTGCTGGATGTGGAGGAGGGACCATCCACCTCCGCCACCAGCCTGCAGGCACTGCAGCAGCATGCAGGCTGGGCCAACAACTCCGGTGTCAGTGATACGGGTGCAGGGGGTGCACAGCCTGTGTCACAGCAGTCTGGCATGCAGGTATGCCAGCATGCTGTGCCTATGGCAGTGGCACGCACCTGCACCATTGATGATAGCAGGCCTGCAATGGGCAGTGATAGGTGTGTGTCCCATGACGGACACATGGCAGGCCAGCACATGCCCCTGGGCCTTCCTGGTTCACACCTGTGTACCAGCATGCTGGCACAGTCCCAGGCTGTGCCTGTCAGCACCGGTGGGGCAGCACACCCTTTCTACAGGGTAATACTTAATTACAGTCATTTCCATGCAGCTTCTATCCTTTATATTCTCCCCCTCTTTTCCACCCTTTTAGCCACCCTCTAGGCATTAACCATGGTTACAACCTAGGGGTATTAATGCTTTTGAAATAAGAGATACCAATCCTGATGCAATCACAGTCATCGATCAGCTAAACCGGCATTAAAATATATCTACCCCCTTTCAATATATTCTATCTGTAGGAGCTGGTCTATAGTTCGGATTCCTTCCTTCTTTTCCAAATGGTTAAAGAAAGGAAACCATCTGGAATTAAATTTGTCTGCCACCAATCTTAACAATGCCATGATGGCCTCCATCTGATCAATATTTCTGTACCAATTATCAATGGAAGGGGGAGACACTTTCAGCCAATTTTGGGTCAATGCCTTAAGTGCTGCTGCAATGAGAATATAAAAGAGACATTTTCCTGATGAGGTTGTAATTTCATCAGGTGGAAGTCCTAGGACCAAGTTCAGAAACTGTGGTTGGTTAGAAAGTAGCATAATCTCCATAATACAATTTGACACCTCTCTCCAAAACCGCTCAACCCTGGGGCAACTCCAAAAAATATGGTAATATGTATCCATTTGTCCACATCCTCTCCAGCATTTGGCAGAGATTAGGGGGGAATAATGGTGTGTTACCTCTAGGGTAATAAAAAATCTGGTGTTAATTTTCCATCGGAATTCTCTCCACACTGGTGAATTGATAGTCTTATGGACACCTTCCCAAATATTCTGCCATAGCCTGTATGGAATATGAAAGTTTGTCTCACTTTCCCATTTTTGTTCCACTTTTTGTCTGGCTAGTGTCCCCCCTATCTTCTATTAGGACCTTATATATTTCTGATATATATGCTTTGGTATCTCCTATCTTACCTCTGAGATACGTTCATTGTACCAGGGTTGAGGGTCCCTGCAATAATTCTACAAGGCCTATGATGGTAGTTATGTAATGAACACACTGATAGTATTTGAATAAGTCATTTTGAGTTAGGTTAAATTCCGTTTGCATTTGTTGGAAGGATTTAACCTGATCTTTTACCAAGAGTTGGTGTGGGTATATAAGTCCTGATACTGCCCACCTAAAGAGAGAGAGTTATCTTGTCTCCAGATGGGCAAACCAGGTAAGTCTGATAAAGGAAGGTAGTTCCATACGGGGCATATTATTTCCCATTCCTGTCTTGCGTCCAACCATTTTGACAGAGTATGTCTGGTAAAGCTATTAGTTAGGTGCTTCAGATCTTTAGGTTGGATTAGCCAGGGCAGAATATGTAGTGGGCCCCAGTCTCTGGCTGTTCGATTTCTAGCTACCCATGTGCCTTCCCTATCTTTAACATTTTGATAACTGGCACTATTTGTGCTGCTAGGTAATATTTTGGGAAATTAGGCAGCCCCATTCCCCCCTTGGCTTTTTCTTCTGTTAGAATTTCCCACCAGATTCTTGGACGCTTGCCCACCAAATGAAGTTCTCCAATCTTTTTTTAAATCTTTCCAATCTTTTTTTGGTATCGGGATGGGGAGATTGGTATAAAGAAAAAGAAATCTTGGAAGGATATTGATTTTAATTGTTTCAATTCTATTTGAAAGCGTAAGAGGGAGGATACTTCATCTATTCAAGTCATTCCGTATCTGTTGGTTTAAGGTTTCATAATTAAATTTATATAGGAGGGTTAATTCTCTGGGGATCTGAATTCCAAGATATCTTAATTTGCTCTGGACCCATTTAAAGGGGATTTTATTTCTAAGTTCGAAATTTGGTTCCTTTCCTAGTACCAGCACCTCTGATTTAGAGGAGTTAACTTTAAAACTTGAGATATCTCCAAATTTAGAGAGAAGTGCTGCTAAATGTTTGTAACCAACCCCTGGGTTACCTAAATAAATCAATGTGTCATCCATGTAGAGGGATATTTTGTGGGGCGAGCTATGGATTTCAATGCCTTCTATACCCTCATGTTGCCTGATGGCTTGTGCTAGGGGCTCCATACTGATTGCAAAAAGGAGTGGGGATAGGGGGCATCCCTGCCTCATACCCCTCTCAATCTTAAAAGCAGAAGAAATAGTTCCATTCACTCTAAGTCTGGCTTGAGGGTTCTGATAACACAATTTGATCCATCCCAGAAAGTTGCCCCCAAACCCCATCTTTTCTAGAACCATAAAAAGATAGGTCCAATTTAGCCTATCAAAGGCCTTTTCTGCATCTAGGAAAATTGCTAGAGCTAGATTTGGCTTGTGTCTCTTGTGTTGCAAAATGTTTAAGAGTCATCTGATGTTATCACTCATATGTCTATGAGGGATAAAACCTGTTTGGTTCAGATGGATTAGTAGTTCTATGTATTTTTGAAGTCGGAATGATAACATTTTTGTAAATATTTTTTGATCTTGGTTAAGGAGGGCTATAGGTCTGAATGATTCACATTTGGATCAATCTTTGCCAGGCTTAGGAATTGTTGTTATAATGGACTGAGACCAACTTCCTGGGACTCCATCTGCTTCAATACACTGATTAAATACTTCTGTGAGTAGGGGGGCTAAAGAAGTAGACAGCTTTTTATATATTTCACTGCTAAACCCATCAGGTCCTGGTGTTTTTCCTATTGGCAAGTTGTTTATAACTTCTATAGTTTCTTTAATTGTGATGGGTTGGTTTAATTCTTCATTTATTACTTTTGATAATTTAGGTAAATTAAGAGAATCCAAAAAAGTTTGAGTCTTTATTTTTACATTCTCCTCTTCTTTATCTTTTCCATATAAGGTCTGGTAGTATGTTCGAAATTGCTGTACTATATCTTCTGGGGTAGTCCATTTCTTCCCTTTCGGGCCTGGTTCTTGTATATAGGGCACATGCCTATCTGCTTGGGCTTTTCTCAAACAGATTGCTAACAATCTAGATGCTCTCCCCCCCACCTCTTGGTATTTTTGGTTGGTGAATCGGAGCAGGCTTTCAGCTTTTTTATTTTCCATATCTTGTAGGGTTCTTTTAGGTTTGTCTAATTGTTTTAAGGTCTGTTTATCCCATGGGTTAGCTTTATGGTTTTTTTTCCATATCTGTTAATTCAATCAAAGTTCTATTATGTGTTGACTGAGCTAGTTTTTTTTTTGTGCTGCTGCATAACTGATTATTTCTCCTCAAGGACTGCTTTTAAAGTGTCCCATTTGAGTAATGGGGAGTGCTCTGTGGCTTGGTGAATTAGGGTGAAGTCTTCTATTTTCTGTTTCAGTTTGGAGATAAAACCTGTATTGTTTAAAAGTGAGACATTTAGTCTCCACAGAGACTGTTTATTTTGAGCTGACAGAGCCAACTGTACTGAGACCAGTGAATGGTCTGACAATGTGATGTTGTGAATACAGGACTCCTTAATTAAATGAAGGGTGGTCACATATGTATAGAATAAGTCTATACGTGAATAGGATTGCTGCACAAAGGAATAGAACGTGAAGTCTCTATCTGTGGGGTGCTGAGCACGCCATATATCTACAAGGCCTAATTCAGCCATCCAAGCCACAGGGGATTTGGAGAATGTCTTATTTGTGGAGGTAACACCAGAAGAACGGTCTCGCTGTGGATGTGGGACTGTGTTAAAGTCACCTCCAAGGAGTAATATGCCCTTGGGAAGATCAGCTACTTTTTTAAAAATTATTTCAAAAAAAACCTTCCTGTCCAGAATTTGGAGTGTAGATATTGACCAAGTGCAATGCTTGCCCTCGAACATTTACTGAAACCCTCACATATCTGCCCTGTAAGCCTGAGTCTGTGGATTCAATGGAAAGATTTAATCCCCTGCGTATCAAAACTGCTACTCCAGCTTTTTTAGATTTGGGGTGGGAAGCTGCTACCACATGCTCTACCCAGGCCCTGCATAGTTTCAGATGTTCATCTAATGACAAATGTGTCTCTTGGATCAGGGCTATGTCTATCCCCAGTTCTTTGATTTTTTGCAGCAGCTTTGTGCGTTTTATTGGGGAGTTTATCCCTTTAACATTGTATGAGCAAACTTTTAGGTCAATCATACTTAAGGTCTCTAGGTATTATACATTTTATGTAAACAGTCAGTATCCCCAAAATAAGAACCTCCCATTTCTTCCCTTCCAATCCTTGCCATGTACCCCTAATTAATAATATAGGTCTATCAATCATTAATTGTACCCATGTTTTATTAACTTTAACAACATTCGAAAGCTTCTTTCTTGCAACTATTTCCCTTAACGTTGGGCAGTCTCCTTTCTCAAATTAACTGCGTATAACTTTTTTCTTTTGACTTACAACACGAACAGTTTTGTTCTAAACCACTTAATGTAGTTGGAAAAAACAATAATAGTCAGGATGTATCTCCTAAAAAAACACTGCGTGGAGGTCTTTTGAACTTGAACAAGCCCTACAACATGGCCAACTGATGACATGAAAAAAACCCAAAAAAACGGCCCTTTGTGTGATCTTTTGTTACTTCCTAGGTGCAGTGCCAGGCTTCTCCACAAGGGGAAGCCTGTTTTCACTTGTAATAGTGCATGATGTTTTCTATGCACCATTGATCTCTAAATTAAGAGATCGAGAGCAACCTCGATTGCTGCTCCAGAAGAATCGTCATGGAGGTTGGGGAAACCAGTAACATTCCCTCCCAGGTCTTATCCCTCCCCAGCATTAATAATAACATAATGAGGTCCTTTCTCCATTTCTTTAACTTTAACATAGCTCGTTTATCTTGTCTGATTCTAGTATTCCCTTAGACCACTATCAAGACTTTGTCGGTGTTTTCTCTCCTCTCAGTCCCTCCCTTTCTTATTCCATGTTTCCAATCACTTAATTTCCAAGCCCCTCTTCCCAATCTCCAAAAAGTCCCGGACTCCTACTTAACGAGAGGGAAGTCACTCAGAAAAGAATTCCCCCTGAAGCAAGTTTCTTATACATCCCATCCCACATGTCCCCCCACCCAGTCCGTTTATCAATCTGAGATTCAGCCTTGACAGTCATGTGCCCCAATAAACTAGTCTATTATATGAGTGAGTTTTTGCTTTAACATTTGTTGCTTTTTTTAATTTTATCCCTGATTATGTTAATTAGCCCTTGAACTCATAGCATACTCTCCTCTCCTTGTTTTCTCCAACCAGTCATCTGATCTTCTGCAGTCAACCTCTCATGTCTGACCCGATAAGTTCATCTCAGGGGTTTGACCAGTAGTTGCACATTTTGAAAGCTTCATGGCATCCTTTAGCAGGCTTTGAGGAAGGGATCTGTGGAGTGGGTGCTTCAGCCCTCTAGTAACTGGCTACCAAACATTTTCAATAAACTTTGCTCCAGAATTTCCACTCCAAGGTCAGGTATGGTTATTCCCCATTCTTTCGGGGCCGCTTCCAGTAGGGTGTTAAAGATCTTTGGGCCCACTTCTAGATGCAGCCGAAGGTGGGAAGGATACAAAATCTGGGCTTTGATATTCTTTTTTTCCTTTATTTCTTTAGGATTCATGCAGACTCTCGTGCACTCTGCCTGTTGTGTGGGTGAAAAGTCCTGCTCAAAAAAGATAAGTGAGCCTTGGTACCTTAAGTCCCGTAGCCTCCAAGCCTCTTTTAAGATCCACTCTTTACTTTGAAATAAGGCCATCCATATTACCCATGATCGGGGCTTAGCTGAGGGGTTGGCGGGTTTCGGGCCCAATGACCTGTGGGCTCTGTCGATGGTGAGGTCTAAGTCATCAGGAATGGCAAGCACAGACCGTAAGAGCTGCTGAATGAAATCAATGGGTGTGGGAAACCCCTCTTCGGCTCCATCTGGAATGCCATGTATTTGGAAATTATTTCTCCAAGATCTGTTCTCGATATCTTCTAAACGATAGTGCACTTCTCAATCTCTTTGCAATAGATATATTAGGATTCTACTTTCTCTATCTTGTGTTTCTGTGATCTCAGACAGTCTGCTTGAGTGATCCTCTACTTTGGCATCTAGATTTCTGACATCCTGTCTTAAGTCTGCAAGTGAGGACTCAATTTTTTGAGCAGATGACAAAATTTTTTGTAATGTTCATTCTGCTTTTCTCAGTAGGCACAGATCCTCTTCATCGGGGTCCAAAGATGTCTCTGAGAATGCTCTCTCTCTATGCGAAAGGCCTGTGAAGGCCTCAATCTCCTCATTGAGAGTAAGTTGCTTCATTTTCACTTGTGCAGCATTGTTTTTTGAAGTTTTCGGGTGATTACCCTTAGCCGCCATCTCCACTCACTTCAGGGTTTTAAAATCTGCTTAAATTCATAGGTTTAATGGAAGGATTCAGTTAGATTCTTTGGGCGGACATAGGAGCTCAGGTATTTAGCATCCCATCTACTCCGTGACATCACCAGAAGTACGAGTTTTAGTATTTTTTATGCTTGTTTCCATTTTCTGGGAACCAAGACAATTTTTATTGCAAAGGTTGTATCTTAGAACCTTTCTCAGGCGATAATATATTTGTGGCTCTTGAATGAGGAACCAAACCACATTTTTAAAAAAAGAGCCTTTTTTTACTATTAGTTGGGCTTGCTGTCAAATAATTTTTCTTTAATTGGTAACCAGAAATGTTTTTCTTAGGTATCCAGTGTTTTCCATGACTGACAGACCTAAAAAGAAAACAGGACCTACAGGCTTTAAAAATTGCACTACTTATTTTCAGCTCCTGCTACGAGCTCTGTTTAATGTGCCTGGGTCTAGACTATGATTTTTTTAAATTATGATCTCTATAAAAAGTTTGCCCTAAGACACACAAAACTGTATGACTTCTCAGTCTAATTCTGCATCACCAAAAGGCTCAGGCCCAGTCCCTCTGAGTAAGCAGCAATCCATGTCAAATGGTACAAAAAGGACATATAAAGCTGCTAAACATGGTACAGAAATCAGGTTGTCTGAAAGGAGAAACCCTGAATACAGCAAAAAATAACAGAACCTTTGAGTAGGCAGAGGAAACAGTGCCGGCTAAGAAAAAAACAAAAAGAAAAATATGTCTCTATCCCTTGTCCTGAAACAGAAAAGGAGCTGGCAGTGAACTCAAATGAAATGCACTCAAAAGAGGACATGACAAAGACATGGCAATTCTTCCAGGCTTCCCAAGCTATGGGGAATCTATTTAATATGCCTTTCACACTCCCCAGGCTCTGGTTCCATTCCCAATACCTGTGGATGAGATTAAAATGTATTATGAAGAGGAGGAAAGAGAACTAATGGAACCAGATGGGTCTCTCGAGCAAGAATTTGGCCTTCAGAAGACTATACATCTCATTACTCCTTTATAAGCCAGATGGTAAACACCCTCAACATTTCCTCCAATAAAATGGAGTAAGATGAAGAGGAAGTGGAATTCATAGACATGATGGAACTAGCCCCAACAAGGAGGTTGCTTCTTCCCATTCACAAAGTCCTCAAAAAAACACTAGCAAAATCATGGCAGCACCCATTGAGAAAAATAGCAGGTGGACAGAGATGGGCAGAGCACCTGTACTCCCATCCTGATCATGAGGGGGTGGTCCAGCCTGCAGCTTGTGACAAGGTCAAAGTGCTCCTATCCTCCCAGCCCCCTGAGAAAGATTCCAGGAAACTGGACAGTATGGCCAAAAGAGTGTCTACATCAGCTTCTATGCTCCTCAGGCAGGCAGCTTATCTAGCATACACAGCTCAGTACCAGAAAGAGTTCTGGAACTCCATACTGGCACTGAGGGAACAAGTGTGTGGTGATCTTGCACAGGATTCAAAAACAGTAATATATGGGATTGCGTTGGTTTAGAATTAAAGGTGCAGTGTAGAGAAATCCTAGAGGTCACGATCTTTAGCTAAATGAGGAAAATTACAGGACAGGCCAAAGAGGAACATGATTGAATAAAAGGGTGGTCTCAATTCATAATGGTCTACCACAAGGTGTAGTACATAGTACAAGCATGGATAATTATCTAATTATTAAGTGGATAACAGGATAAATGGCAAGCCATAATGGCTACTGCTTATTGACTCATATTATTCCTATAAATCTTATGAAAAGATATGGCTGATACAGCTAGATCAGCAATGGATGCTGCTAAGTATCATTTCCACATGGCAGTGGATATTAATTACACTGATTCTAGAGTCCTGGCACATGCAGTGCCCTTGAGGCTCAACAACAAACCTCTCCCAGGACACACAAAAGAAAGTTATGAATTTCCCATTTGAGGGAAGCTCCCTATTTGGTGACAAAACAGGCTTACATGAAAAAATGTGGATGAATGCAAAACCACCTACAAGGGTAATACTGAAAAAGAAAAGGCTTCTACTTCCCACTGGCCTTATGGAAGGGTAGGTAGGGGTAGGGTTTACCACCAACCTTGTATTCCCTATGATTACCCACCCAATAGAGATTACTATAGAGGTACGGGCAGAAGGGGCACCAGGCATGCAGCTGCAACTCTAGCCCCTAAACACCAGCAAAAACCAAAACCCTGACAACTCTACCCAGGATACCCATCTATTGCCAATAGGAGAAAAGTTGACCCACTACTCCCAGGAATATTCCAAAATCATCACAGACAAGTAGATCCTGGAAGTAGTGGGCCAGGTTTTGTCCTTGTAGTTCAGAAAATTCCCAAACTGGAGAACCCAAAAGGTTTTCAGCCTCTCACCCCAACAGAAACAATTCTGTTCAAGCTGAAAGTAAAGAAATTACTACAAGCAAAAGCAGTGGGGAAGGTACTTGCCACTCAATAGGACAAGGATCTTTACTCCAGATATTTCCTGACCCACAAGAAAAATGGCGAGTGGTGACCGATTTTAGACCTCAGATACCTGAACAAACAAAAAAAGAGAAATTCAAAATGGTAGCACTGGGCTCAGTGATATCATCATGACAGGTCAAGTCAGTCAAATCTTGTAAGGGAGTTTCTACAGTTACTAGGACACATGATCTTGTCCACTGCAGTGATACCAGGGGCCAGGTTTCAAATGGTGAACATTCATTTTCAGCTAAGCAATTACTGGTGTCAGAGGTGGGATCCCCGGCCCTGCCCAAACTAGTGCCTGTCACAGGAACTTATTAACTGTTGGATTGCTCTTTCTTGCAACACCTAGACTGCTCTGCCTGTAGGGTTGCTTCAATGTATTTTATAGGCTGTATCATGTTCTCCCTAATGACACTGCAATTCACCTCAGCCTATCTCCCCATATCTGTTGTTTTCATAGGATCACAGTCTAATCTCCATCTGGATGACTATAACTTTTCAAACCAAATAGCCACTAAACAGTTATGCCTCTGCTTTTGGTGTCTGAAATATATATCTGTGCCATTTACTAGCCACCTGGTTAAGTGTTACCTTTGCCACCCAAAAACCCATATGAGAAAAACTGTACTGCCATGCCCTTTCTGGCTGCCCTTCCTGCTTATTGTCCTTGCTGGTGATATTGAGCCTAACCCTGGGCCAACCACCCCTCAGTTTATTGGCTCACCTACCTGGATCTCTATCAAAGGCCTTAAACTAGCTCATTTAAATTTCCATAGTCTTCTGTCTAACCATGCAGACCTTATTGCCTGGTTTACTCATTGCAATCTCAACATTATGGGCATTACAGAAACCTGGCTTAAACCCTCAATTCCTGACTCTGCATGTACCCTTCATGGTTACAGCCTTGTCAGGCTTGATCATGCTGGCCAAAAGCATGGTGGGGGTCTGTTAATATACTATAAAAATCATCAAACATATCCCTCGTACTCCACATGTATCCGCCCTTCCAAGTCTGAAAGTTCCTCCATGCAGTAATCCTTCTGGGTAGTACTAAAAAGATTCACTTAGCCTGGGTCTACAACCCTCCAAAAGGATGTGTACAAGGGTTGACAGCATTAGTCATAAGTGAGCTCAAATGAATTATTGCTCTTTGGGGATTTTAATCTAAACTGGACTGGGAGTAATGTCAAACAATATGAACCTTTGCTGGCTGGTTTTGGCCTTAATCAGCTTATAAGTGAACCCACTAGGCTGTCTGTATCAGGGGGAAAAAATCCCTCATTGATTTGGTCTTGACCAACAGGTCTGATAGGATCATTGAATTGGGGACCCTCCCTGACTTGATTTCTGACCATACCCCTACATATTGTATCTGGCATGTCTCTTCCTTTTAAAATACCCCATAAGGGCATCCATGTGAGAGACTTTTCCAACTTTAATCTAGAATCCTTTCAAAGAGACCTTGCAGTTATAAACTGGTCCCCTGTACTGTCTGTTGCAGATGCTTCTGTTGCCCTAAATAACTTCCTTAACATCTTATCTTCCCTACAAGATAAACATGCCCCACTTATAATAAAGTCTGACCAGAGCTGATAGGGCTTCAGCCGAGGAAATTGGGGTAAAAATATTGAAAATAACCAAAGTTACTACCCTGAATTTGCAAGCTGTAATGTAAGCTCATAAATTAGTTTTTTTTTTGTAATATATTTTACACCAAATTTTTCACATAGTCTTGTTCTAACCCTGCCTCACGAAGAAGGGCAGAGAGAATTTTCATCTCCTGGCCTAAAGGTGATGTCACACAGGGACTGCAAAAGTACCTTTTGGGATGCAAAAACATATTTTTGGCAGGGGTTGAAAAATGACAACTGTCACATTCACGGGGTGCTGTAACGAAATGGCTAAGTTTAAAATTTGGGGTCAAAATATTGAATATTACCAAACTTACAAGCCTGCGTTTGCAAAATTCAACACAACCTTGTGAGTTTTTAAAAAAAAAAAGTATTTTTACACCAAACTTTACCAACACAAAGTAGCTACTCAATCACTTCTACTGTGCCATGCAAAAAAAAAAAACAATGAGAAGAAAACACATGGCACCAGATTTCAGCGTTTACACCAAACTTTCCACATAGTCTTCTTATGACCCTACCTCATGAACAAGGGCAGAGAAAATTTTCAACTCCTGTCTGAAAGGTGATTTTGTACGTGGACTGCAAAATAACCTTTCAGGATGTAAAAAAACAATTTTGGACAGGATTTGAAAAATGACAGCTGCCACATTCATGAAGTGCTGTAAAGATATGGCTATGTTGTGAATTTGGGGTAAAAATATAAAAGATTACTAAAGTTATGAGTCTGCATTTGCAAACTCAATAGAGTCTCATAACCTTGTTGTTTGTTAGTATATTTATACCAAATTTTCAACATAGCCTGCTTATGATCCCACCTCATGCTCATGGGCAGAGAACATGTTTAACTCCTGCCTGAAAGGTGATTTAGTGCAAGGACCGTGAAATCATCTTTTAGGACAGATCTGCCTAATGTCAGTGCAATTGTTTATGGGGCCGGGTCCAAAAAAGGCATGTTGAAAATGTGGGCCAAAAATATACAAAAATGGCCAAGTTATGCCACTGAGTTCAAAACACCATTGAAATAGATTGAACTGCACATCTGTTTCTTCAGTTCACGGTCTGGCTTTGAAGAAGGTGAGGACGTGTCTGTGGTCCACAGAGATTTAAGGTGTTAGACGCCCAATGGGTAAGTGAGGGCTGGAGGGCAGGGTGGTGGGTGCTGATTGGGAGGGTTGAGTGGGGGAAATGGTAACAGCTCAAAAGGCATTGATGGACGTTATTCTTTTAACAGGGTAAAGAAAAAAAAACAGAACCGAAGAATCACCATTGCGACACTGGGGGATTGGGCACCCCAAGTGTCACTGTTACGTTTCTTGGGATGGTAGGTGTGCTGAGAGGGAGGAGCTGGGTGGGGGAGGATAAAATATACTGAGCTGTTAACCCTCAGAAAGTTAGCACTGTGATCATCAAAAATACAGACTTTACTTTCGTCACATTATACGAAACTACGAACTACACTGAAACTGATGTAGTAAGTGTAAGTAAAAAATGTTTTAACCTGACATTTTAGTGCAGGTTCATCCATAGCCATTTTGCAGAGTTAAGAAACTGACAAACTTCCATGTTCAGTTTTTTCAAAGGAGCATTCTGGTTCACCCCTTTTTTTATCTTTCTCGTAATAGCCACATTTAATTTTTCCTCAACGACTGGAGCAATATACGGAACTTTTAACCCTCGGAATGTTAGCTCTGTGATCCTCATTAATATAAACTTTACTTTAGCCAAGTTATAGGAAACCATAAACTACACTGAAACTGATGTAGTAAGTGTAAGTAAAAACTTTTAACCTGGTCTTTTAGTGCAGGTTCATCCGTAGCCATTTTGTGGAGTTAAAAAACGAACAAACTGCCATGTGCAGTCTTTTCAAAGGAGCTTTCTGAGTCTCTTTTTTTTATCTTTCTCTTTAGAGCTGCATTTCATTGTTCCTCAAGGATTGGGGTGATATTTGCAGACTTTACAGTTATACAAAGATGGAGTAGGTTTTCATAACATTACCGACTACATTGAGCTTTAACTCCCAACAAATAATCGTGCATGTGCGGTAGTGGAATTTTGTTTTAAAAAAAAGCAAACAAAAAAAAGAGAGGATTGCTGATCAGAACACTGGGGACTGGACACCCCAGTGTCACTTTATTTTTTGGGGTGGGTGGGTGCTGAGAGGGAGGTCGGGTGGGGAAAAACAAGACAGTGGTGACTGCTGACTGAAAAGGAGTGCTGTTCAACTGATAATGGACAGTGTGGAGTGCTTCACAGTTGTGGAAGCAACTCTGATGGAACTCTACACTGTTATTTGATTGGAAAAGTCTCCATTTTTGATAGCAAGAGGTCTGCAGGGCTCCGGCCACTGCAGCCCTAAAAAGGAGAGTAAGTGGTACTGTTACAAAGTGACTGCATGGTGACCTGTTGTCGCTTATGAAGTCTAGGGATAAATGCTGGGTGAGGTATAAGGCCACTAAAGACCTGTCTGAGTACTGTGAATATAGATTTCTCAGAAATGCCTGTAAAATAAGCCATACATCCGCCAAGAGTTAATTCAGTAAATCTGCTCTGCTGTCCTCTGCTAGGGGTCCTAGAAGTTTCTGTCATAATATTAAAAATATAGTTAGTGGTGAAACTAAGTGTTATGCTGTTGACATGCTTGTTGGAGATATAAACTATAATAATGCACATACAATTGCTAATGCTTTCAATGCCCAGTTTTATGACCTGTTGGCTTTCACCTCTGTATTTACAGACCCTAATGTACAGGATCCATCTTATAGCTCTCCACCTGCCTCTGCATCTCACCCATCTGTTTACCTCAAAACTGTGTCACTAAGTGAGACTCATAGACTTCTGGCCAGCCTTTCCCTGTTTACTAGTGCTGGCCATGACAACATGGAGCCTAAGCATATCCATCTGGGTACTCCCTTTTTTGCCCTGCCTATCATCTATATCTTTAACGCATCCCTTATCACTGGAGCCATTCCTGATCTGTGGAAGGTTGCCAGGGTCATACCAGTGTTTAAACAAGGTGATCAGAGAAACCTTGAAAATTAACAACCCATAGCTATTCTATCTGCTATTACAAATTATTAGAGAGTCGTGTTCCAGCTGACGGATTACATTAAGAGGTATGAACTATTATCCCTAGCACAGCATAGCTTCTGTAAAGGTTATAGTACCTCCACTGCCCTTGCCAAGGTCACATTAGAGATCATAGTTGCCACAGACCATAGCAAGTTGACTGGGACAATCTTTGTAGAACTCTCAAAGGCTTTTGATTTGGTGGACCATACACTCCTATGGTCCAAGCTTCACTCTTTTGGCTTGTCAGTCCCTACTCTAGCCTGGTCCACAACCTACTTTCAGGGAAGGCAGCAGCTTGTTAAGTTTAACAGAGTGTTCTCTGAGTTCACCCTGGTCAAAACTGGGATCCCACAGGGGTCTATTTTGGGGCCCATTTTATTCTCAATATTTGTTAATGACCTACCTCAGGTGCCAGGCCCTAGTAGTGCCACCCTGTATGATGATGATCTGGTGATTCTAATTAACTTGCAGGACATCAGAGTCATTAACCCAAACCTAAAGACTGACTTTTGTGACATACAATCCTGGCTCCTATCCAACAAGTTAGTCTTTAGCCTTAAGAAAATGCAAGCTATGCTTTTGGCCCTCCAGCCAAACTCATAAAGAGCCCTGAGCCCCTGATTATCACTAGCACTGATGAGTCCTTTGTGAGGGTCACTGACTCCTTCAAATATTAGGGAGTTTGCCTTGATCATCAGCTAGACTTCCCACTGCATATCTGCAATGTGAGCAAGGCAGCAAACAGCAAGTTGAGCCTGGCCTATATGGCCAAACATGCTCTCACAACAGCTGCGTACCTTGCCATGGCTAAAGGAAAACTCCTCCCCATGCTCAGTTATGGACTTGTAACCTTTACCAGTACTATGAAGTCTACAACAACATATGTTGCTTCACCCTCTCTGCCCCTCGTCTTACTCATTAATGTGACTTATATAATAAACTTAGCTGGCTATCCCTAGGAAATTATCATACTTTTACTAGGCTGTTTCATTGATAAAATAGTCAGAACTGTGACCCCACCAGCCCTGGTGAAACTATTTAAACCTGTCAATCCATCATACCTACTTAGGTCCAGTGACTAGCATTTGTTCCTTGTTCTTAAAACCCATACCTTGATGGGTGACTGTGCCTTTGTTGTCTGTGCTCCCAGGCTATGGAACTCTCTCCCAGCACAGGCTCACTGTACCACTGCTCACCATAGTTTTAGAAGGTCCTTAAATCCAACTCTGCCTGCAATTGTACTTAATTCCTGGTGTCCTCTCATCACAAATTGGTGCACTTTATTGTTTTTCAGTCTGGTCTCTGTCTAGATCTGTGCTTGAGTAAGCTATAACTTAATTTGCATTTTGTTGTTTATCCTTATATTTTTCTTTATTCCTTTATACCTTTATTGTATTTGTTACCTTTCTTATTGTTAAGCCTTCACATTTTGTCTGCTTATTCTGTGTAATCTCCTGGGTCGTACCTTAAAATAGGCATATTTTTGTCTGGTGTGCTTACTTGGTCAACAAAAGCTAAATAAATAAGTGAATTTTAAAGGCTTGCTAAGGTCATTAGAATGGTGGAAGGAAGAGGGCAACCTCAGAAGGGGAATTCCATTCCTCCAGCAATCCCTCACAGACACAATGATTTTTACAACAGATGCCTTCCTCCTATGTTGGGCCACTGTAAGTGGCACTTGGAGCATACAGTAGACTCAATCAACCTCCTGGAGGTCAGGGTGGTGTACCTGGCAATGCAAGCATTTTCCTCCTAGATCCAGAGTCAGTCTGCTCAAATGTGGACAGACAACACCACAACAATCTATTACATTAGCAACAGGGAGGAACAAGATCTTCAAAGCTATGCACAGAAGCCATAAAGATCTGGAACTTATCCTGGTATCTGGAAGTAGAGCTATCTGCAGTACACCTGCCAGGGAAAGACAATGTACTGGCAGATTCCCTAAGTAGAATCAGCCAGGGAAGCCACAAGTGGAGCCTAAACCAACAGGTGCTGGCACAAGTATTCAGACATTGGGGTACACCAGAAATGGATTTGTTTGCTTCCTGGAAGAACAACCAACTCCCTCTTTTTGTTGAAGACCCCTCCCCAGTGGTGGGTTCAGTCTCAGAGGATGCACTAGTCCTGGAGACTGGTCAGGGAAATTTCTATATGCCTTCCATCCATTCCCACTCTTATTGAGAGTGCTTATAAAGCTGAGAAGGGAATCAGCAACAATGATTCTCACAGCACCAGACTGGGCAAGGAAGACATGCTACTCCATGCTTCTGACCTTCTCCAACAAGCCTCCTATCAATCTGCCTCTGAGATGCAATCTACTTACACTGTTTCTGGGCAGGATAACATTATCAGACCTGATAACACTATATATCAGAACATGGTTCTTGAAGAGTTAGAGTTCTCAGGGCTAAAGCTTTCATATGAGGTAATGAACGTAATGAAAGTTTCCAGAAAATATGCAACAAGGAAAACTTATGCTTCAGAATGGAAAGGTTTTCCTTCTGGTGTGCTCCTCGACAGATTAACCTCATTCAGCAGGTCTGTCTAAGGTCCTGGTCTACCTATTCCATCTCCAGTCACTAGGCCTGATGTCTTCAACTCTGAAGGTGAATTTAGCAGTGATGTCAGTTTACATGTCAGCTGACAAAGACAGATAATTTGCCTCACAACTCATTTTCAAAAGGTTTTCAAAGGCATTAATCACATGTACCCTCCAGTGGGTGATTCTGTCCCACCCTAGGACTTAGTACAAAACTGTATATACCACCCTAGGACTTGAATGTAAGTATTGCCTAGTTGATGGAGGCTCCTGTTGAGCCTATTGCAACTGCTACACTAAAGTATGTTACCTGGTAAACATTTTATTTCTAGTGGCAATGGCATTTGCTAGAAGGGTGAGTAAGCTATAAGCCCTTTGTACAGTTCCAGTCTACATAATTTTCCATAGGGGCAAGGTAGCCATGATGACAACAGGGGAAATTTCTCCCCAAAGTAGTAACTGAATTCCACCTATATCAGTCAACTGCCATTCTTAGAGAAAAAAATGCAGCTCATGGAGCAAAAGCTCCACTGCCTTGATGTCAAGGGGACCCTGAGTTACCATCAGGGCCACAAAAAGGATGTCAGGTCCACTTGCACTCAACTATTTGTCACTCATGGTGAATCAGGAAAAGGAAAACCAGCATCCAGGGTAACTATTTTGCATTAGATAGTCTCCTGCATATCATTCTGTTATGACAAAACTGGTATATTGCCATCCAGAGGCCTCAGGGCACACTCTACAAGAGATAACTCTGCCATGTTGGCAGCATCAAGGGGTAACCCCTTGCAAGAAATTTTTAAAGCTTCTACCTGGAAAACAGTAGACACTTTCACAAAACACTACTGTCAGGCCATACAGTCCAAAAGATATGTCAGCTTTGGCACTGCTATCTTGCAGAACCTTTAGATAAATAGGTTCCACACCCAGCCTCCCAAGATAGTGCTGTGGAGTTTGCAGTTGTTAAACATAAGTGAGGGATACCTGGGATTAGAAGAAAAAATTATTCACTGTAGTAATGCTTTTTCCAAGAGATCCATTTTTCATAGGGTTTAACAATCCCTATCCCTGCCTCTCCTTCCAGAATCTGGTAAAAGGTTAAGACAAGAATCAATTCTTTTTCTACATGCTTGAAAAGCATTACTTGTTACAATGCCTTTACAAATTTTGCTCAGTGGTCTGAATTTATTTCTTTTTTCAAACTAGATATGTTTTCTCTGTCTTGTTTTAAAACGTTTTGTGAAACCTTTTTTAAAATATTTTTGGGTAGCCAATTACCTAGTTTTAGTGGGCATAGCTCACCCTTGTTCTATAAATAAATATGACATTGGGAAGCAGAAGTGAGTGTGACCACACAGCAGGATTAGAATTTCATACTAAAGTTCCATCATTAGCATGAATTTCCAAATCTCTAGGGCTGATCATTCCAAGGAAATGATTACAGTTGCTAAACATACTGAGAAACCCCTTGGAAGAAACAGCATTACTATGATGAGTAATTTTTTCTTATGCCCCTTCCATACTCTAGTACAGTCCTCCTTCAGGAAACCACATGGAGCTGGTCCCCATCACCCCTGAACACAACAACCACCCCATCTAGCCATAGCTCCATCTTCCAGGTGGGGAGGAGGAGGGAAAGGCAACACCAGAGTATTTTGTTGCATCAAGCAACATGGCAGGAGTCAGTGTGGAGTCCAGATATGCTAAGGACAGTCATCTGCTACTGCTAGGGTCATTTTTCTTTCATTTTCTGAGTCCCATCTGTGCACAAGAGGTTCAAATGCAGGGGCAAGCATAGCAGTTTACCTGTCACAAGCTTGGTAAATGTCATTTCTCCCACATCCATCTACTGTGCTACCACCGGTGGTCATCCAGGTGGAAGCACTGCAGTGAAGACAGTGACATGCTTGATCCACCTCCTCCTTCTCTTAGCTGTCCCCATGACAGCCCTGGCTTGTTCCTGAACCCCACTCACCAGTGTTGTGAGTGGTAGCTTGCTGCTGTACAGGTGGACAGACCCCAATTTCAGAATTTATATGGGACTGTATAAACAATGCTTCTTTGAGTATTTACTATTCTTGAAAACAATGAAATGCACATTCACAAGTGCATGGCACGGAAACAAACTGGTCACTATTTAGCAAAGCAGTTGCATTAGTGCAGATTTACTGAAGCAACAAAAACCCAGTAAAAACTCATAAAAACTCATTAAAAATGTATCCGGTTGAGGCTGCCATTTTTATGGTCTTTCACCATGTAATCACGTTCACATTCCTCTGTCAGCATAGTGTGGCCAAGATGTGTTTGTTATGATAAAGAATATGCTGCCAAAGGTACAGAATGATGAATGTTTTGTTTAAAAAGATGTTATCTGTGGGGTTCAAGGTGAGTTTAGTGTGTTTTCTGTAAAAGAAGCTGCTGAGAGTACAGTGAGGAGAGCAAGCAAGTCTGTGGCTTCAGAAGTGTAGACAAAAGCTTGAGCGAATGTTGCTATAGCAATACTCACTCACTCTTGAGTCTAGTCTTCTGAAGCCACTGACCTGCTCACTCCTTGCTCTGCTTTCAGCAGCTTATTTACAGAAAACTCACTAAACTCACTTTGAACCCCACAGACAACATCTTTTTAAGCAAGACATTCATCATTCTTTATTTTTAAAAGCATATTCTTTAGTGGAACAAACACCGCTGGATCACGTTACTGACAGAGGAATGTGAAAGCCATTGTGATGTGAAAGACTATAAAATTGATAGGATCAACCAGACACATTTTTTAATGAGTTTTTACCTAAAAGAATCATATCAGAATCAAACAGATAATTGTTTGCAGTGTGGGACAGCTACAGTATATAGGTTTACTTTGCTATGGTTGCGGCAGCCTGTGTGTGCCAGGTGTGTGTGTGTGTTGCAGTCTGTGTGTGACAAAAGTGGAGTGACCTTATTACTAATAAGAAGGTTCTGAGGGATAGAAAGTTGTACAGGTGTGCGGTCATAGTGGGAGGTGTGCGGTCATAGCAGGAGGCGTGTAGTCGTTGTGGGAGGCGTGTGGTTATTGTGGGATAATGCATGGTCATGTGATGTGTTTTACTCAATCTGAGAACTCTATTTTCACAGACATTTTCCTGTCCATTTAATAAATACATGTATACCATGAGAGTGCAAATACATTTGGAGGATAAAAGCCGTTATTTTCACTGGAGATGTAGCTATTGTGCACAGTAGCTATGTTATTTGCATAGTAGTCATAATCCATGCTTTCACATGAACTAGCTGCCTGCAAACAGCACATCAAACTGTGGTGCTCTCACCTTAACAATAAAAGTAAGCGACGCAGCTTGTCATCATTAATACAGTAAAAAATAAAGAAAATCTGTAAACAGATAGTCCAGTTATATAATACAGCATGTTTTTTACCTGCAAGAGACACACACAAAAAAAGTAGGAACTCCCATGGTATACATCAATTGTCTAATGAGGTAGCTTCAAATATGCATGTTATCTGGTTTGAAATGATGTTATTGCCACTGTGCACTTGTGGCTGTGCCACTCATGCATGTGAGCAATAACAACAACGTTCCAAACCAGATAACATGCATATTTTGAAGCTACCTCATGAGATAATCCCCTATTTATATAACAGGTGTGAAAATAAATTTGCCTTGATAAACATGTTATTTTTTGCAATATGAGCGAGATAAATGAACTTGGTTACTAAGCATGCTCAGAAATTTATGTCTATCATTGTGGCCACACTGAGCATGCTCAGAAACTTATGTCACTCATTGTGGCCACACTGAGCATGCTCAGAAATTTATGTCACTCATTGTGGCCACACTGAGCATGCTCAGAAATTTATGTCACTCATTGTGGCCACACTGAGCATGCTCAGAAATTTATTCTCGCATGTGAAGATAAATCTCTGAGCATGATTGGTGACCAGTTTCATATATTTTTCACCAGGACACCACTGGAAATGAGTTTTATGGCTCATTAGGCCTTTCCTAGTAAAACTACTTCAATAAAAAAGTAAAATGCGAGATGCTATTTAGTTTTTGATTGAATATACAGTAGTCTAAGCAGTTTACGTTGCTTTTTTTCTTCTGTAGTCTTTTACCATTTCAATCACAAAACCACCTAAAAACCTGATGTATAAATCAAATATGACATGGGCTGGCTTAAGATATCATTTTTATCTTCAGTTGAGGGCACTGTTCTATTGCTATCTCACTCATGGCTTCACAACTCATTAGACATCAGCAGATCAATCCCCTCTTCTGAAGATAAAAATGATATCTTAAGTCAGCCCGTGTCATATCTGCTGTTTAGCACCGTTTAACTGTAAGTACTGCCACTTCTCTATGTTATGATAATGGTCCCTTGACTGGTCTCACTTTGGTAGTCTAGCTCTGGCTATTTTACAATTCCTCAACCAGTGTAACTCTTAGATACACCCTATCTGGGTGCACCAGTTTTTTTGCACTATATGCTTATTCTATCCTTACACTAAGCCATTTACAGCTTATTGTAATTGGGCTCTGATAGTCCTAACCCTTTTTTGTTTTCATTGTGTAACCCCTAGGTGGTGCTATTCCTAAGGTTACTACCTCTGCCTGTATGTCTGAGCACAGGTTAAGGGCCAGGATTCAGTATTAAGGTGCCTCCACCCAGAGTAAGGGTACTGGGGTTTCTGCCTATCCTGCTATAGCCCTCTGGGAAGCTATAACCACCCATCAACCATCCTAGTGGCTTAGAACCTTTAACAGCAGTAGTTAACACACAGTCAGTAAGTAACAGTAATAATATACACACACCCCTCACACTTACCACCAGGGTTGGACCTTCAGCAGTTTCCCTGGAGACCCCCTATAAAATAAGATTAGCAAGACAACTGCACACTTTCAACACTGTAACTCTACTAATAATATGCAAAGTAGCCAGGATAAAAGTGAAAGAGACAATCAGGTTTATTTAGGGGTCGTGAACAAGGAAGGGGAGTGTATTTAGGCAAATGGTTTGTACTCTGAATTAAATCAGAGTTTTGCATACACTTCTCGGTCCCAAAATACAGCACTGAGCACCCAGGATGAAAACTGGCTAGCCAGAGGTGGCCGGCATTGCAGCTAATGTTGGAGCCCTTGATGGAAAGAAAGGCAGTTAGCATGCACAACAACAAGGTGATTATTTGTAATCTGAGCTGGTGGCTCAGTCTTTTGAAAACCCAGAAAGTTAGAGAAATCAGATGGTACCACAGATGATTAAAATACCCATTCCAGGGAGCTACCCTGAGTGTACTCATGCTACCAGATTTCTGCAGGATGGTAGGCAATCTGGAGACCTTGTGGTGTTCATCAATCAGCATGGGGAAGCAGGGCTAATACAATGCACCTCCTCTTCATTACCTTTCCCTTCATGTAGCCGCAACATGTGAGTTGTTGTTGCACTTGGGTTGGATCCCCAATCCAGTCTCTCACTGAAACAGTCTCTGATGCAGGGCAATTGGTCTGGGCCAGATTAGAGGAGGCCCAGGCAGGATGAGCAAATTGGCACAGTTCATTTGTTTCATGCTTGTGAAGCCTCCAGCAGGCATAACAAAGCGGGCTGTGAACATGTAGGTCTCGACCCACAGGAAACATTGAGCACATTTAACTTAAACAGCATCAACCTTTTACAGTTTGGGTTCAGTCCAGTTGTGATTGCAGTAGATTTACTGAGCAAACCTCCCGATCCAAAACTCGTCTCACACACTAGCTGGGCTGATCGCTTCACAGGAGCAGTTCTTTGGTCCTAAGGGCAAGAGGTGCTTTCAGACACTTCACTACTTGCTGCTGCAGTTCCAAACTTAAATCAGATGATTCCAACTTCTCTACCAGGCAGTCCAATGCAGAAGAAACATGGCAGTGAGGCAAGTTAGGGCTTTCCTAACGATTCCGCTATGCTCCTTTCAGGGAGCAGCTGCTCGAAACCTCGAGCTGTTCACACTTCAGGCTCCAACTCTAACTGATCCACTGTTTCATGCAGCACTAGGGATTTCCCTTGTAATCCAGGATTCAGGTTGGTTGGGGGAGCTGTCAGTCACAGTTAGTGCTCCCACTCCAGGTCAGTTTTGGTGCCAACCTAAAAACTACAGTTTTTCTTTCCACAACACACTTGGGCCAAGATCCATTTTAGGTTCCCTGGGTTCTATTGGTCCAATTACTGGAAGTCCTGGACTTAACATGGTGGCCAACATCCAGAGAGATAAACTGCTAAGAAAGCAGGTTAAACAAACTTCACTACTTCAAATATGTAAGCAGTAAATAAGTACAGTTTCCACACAGGCTCCCTCTGCACTAGTATCGACTGCAGAGCGAAGCAAAACAGATCGGTGTCTCTCTAGTCGAAAGCCCTAAATCGTTTGGACCCAGCTCAGATTACTCACTATGCACATACTAGCTAAGCTCTCAAAGGGACAGGCGTGGAGGCTCAGCATGGCACTCACATGTACTGTAAATGAACAGGATCAAACAAAGAGAGGACATCAGCCTGGCAGTGGGAATTGAAGGAGCCCAGGAAGACATTAAGGTAAACCCCAAATTTGTGTGTACGTGTGTGTGGGGGTTACAGTTGACTTAACTCATGCAAAGTAATTTAATTCTCTCTGGTTTTAAAATTATCTCTGTGTGACTCATAGATACACCCTATCTGGGTACAGCGGTTATTGCAAGCTCAGTTTTTTTTTTCTGAACGGTGCTGTTTTCAACTAATTACACTGGGTTCTGATTGATAGTGCTTGCTGTTTTGCTAGTTTATGTTGATTTATTCCATACAGAATCACTTAGATCCCAGGTTTCCACTTTTCCATACATTCCTACCTCATTGTTCCGTTCACTCCCACAGTTACTATCTAGGTCTGTTACTGTGTTTTTCAAGCTTAACCAGCCTGTACACAGTTTTTCATTGCTGTGCTCTTGTTTTGCTGCTGTATAGTACACACCACTATCTCACCACCATGTTCCTTGCCTTCCTCTGACTTCCCTAGTTCCCCCTCATGCTCCCTTTTCCTCTCCTCCCTCACCCCAACTACCCTCCCTCCCCTTCACAAGTTCCACTCTCTCTCTGCCCCTCTGCCCTTCTCCCCTCGCCCTCCCATAACACGGAGTTTCTACAACATGCCCTCCTGTCCTCTCAACATTTCCCCTCCCCCTGCTCTCCTCCTCATTCCAAGAGCAGTTAGTCTTACTCAGTCAGTCTCCTCATTCTTCTGCTCCTTCTCCTGTCAGACAATGTGGAGTCCAACCCAGGCCCCTCCCCCTCCTCCATTCTGCCTCTGCTACTGCCATAGGTCTTAGCATTTTTCATCTCAATGCTTGAAGCCTCTTCCCTAAGCTAGACTTTCTGTCTGTGCTCAACAACACTTTTTAGACATCGTCTGTGTCTCTGAATCCTGGCTCTCTTCCAGGACTCTGGACTCTAGCCTAACCCTTCCAGACTTCCATATCTTCAGGTAGGACAGGGGAAAGTATGGTGGAGATGTCACCACCTATGTTCACCAGGGCCGCTCCTGCACCCTGGACATCAGGGAGGCTGTACCCTCCTCCCACTAATTTCTTCTTGTAAACCTCTCATTCTCTTCATCTGTTCCCATCTTCAGTGGTGTTTTCTATGCCTCACCCAAGATCTCAACAGTCTCTCTGATTGACTCTCCAACATCACCTCACATTCTTCCACTGGTGAACTCATTCTCCTTGGGGACTTCAACATAAATTGTCTCTCCCCTTCCTCCACATCAATCATGCAGAGGATCAAGTGGCTAAATCTATACCAGATTACCTCTGAACCCACACTGTTCAATTTCTGTTCCCCCAACCACATCCGGATGGACTAGGTTATCTCCTCCCACCAACACTGCATTGTTGCAGCAGGTATGCTTCTGGATTCTTCAAGAGATCACTGTATGACTTTCTACATCAGGAAAATCTGGTGTCCCCCCTCAGTCCCAAAATATATCTGGTCCAGATGACTCTGGTCATTGAATATCAATACTCTCCTGAGCAATCTCTCTGCAACAAATTAGTCAGTCATCCCATTGCCTCCCAACATTGATGTAGCCCTCTCCCTTTTTCACTCCAAGTTCTCATCAGTCTTGGACTTGCACACCCCCTCAGGAAATCCATAGTCAAATCTTGCCATCTCCCCCAGATCTCCTCCAAATCAACAATCAGTGCAAGTCCCATGATCTCGCCTGGGCCCTCTATAAATTATCCCACTCCCTACCCAACCTCCTCCACTATAGGGCCCTGAGAAACAGTTGCACTAAGACTGTCTGGGCTGCAAAATTACATTATTTCACAGCCAGCCTCCAGAACAACCTGAACTCCCCAGCTAAATTTTGAAAGGTAGTCCACTCCTTTTTTGACTCCCCTTCCCACCAAGTCTGCACCCCCGTCCTCATGGTTAATGGTTCAACCATATCTGACCATTCCTCTGTTGCTACTAACTTCAATGAGTTCTTCGCTACTTGTGCCATCTCTTCTCCCCCCCGGCTCCATTCTTCTCCTACCCTCCTGCTCCCCCTTCCTCTCCCCTCCACTCAACCCTGAGTTTTCATTCCCCACATTGCTGCTCAATAAACCTTACTTGCCCTTTCCTCCCTCAACCTGTTAGGGTCCAGCCCTAATGGGCTAGATCCTAAACTCCATCACCTTTCAGCTCCTGCCATTGCATCTCCACTTACTCACCTGCTTAATCTTTCATTCTCCCTCTGCTCCATTCCTCATTCCTGGAAGATTGCCAAAATTCTTCCACTTCACAATCAGAGGTGACCCCTCCTTCACTGGAAACTACTGTCCTCTCTCCCTCCTCCCATTCTTTGCTATGCTGCAAGAGAAGCTAGTCCACTCTTGTCTTTTAGATTATCTCATCTTCCATGTTCTTCTCCCCCTTCCAGACTAGCTTCCAGAAGCAGAACTTCACAGTCTCCTCTCTGCTGCATGTCACTGATGCATCTTCTCTGGGATGGATCAGACACACATCACTGCTGCTGTTTTTATTCATCTGGCCAAAGTCTTCAATGTAGTGTCCCACCCAAGCTTTCCTGGACAAGCTGAGTTCTGCTGGCCTGTCAGCGCCCGTTGTTGACTGTTTCCTTTCCTATCTAATGGGATGTCAACAGTCAGTGCAGGTTGGAGGCATCCCATCACCACCCCCTTCCATTCAGGCTAGGGTCCCACAGGACTCTATCCTGGGTCCCATCCTTTTCTCCATGTTCCTGAATGACCTCCCGTCTGCCTATGCCAACTCTCATATTCACATGTATGCAGATGACACAATCATCTTCAGCTCTGGTCCCTCTATCGCAGTTGTGGAAGACTGCTCCAGCAGGATTTCCACAATGACCTGTGCTAGTTCCACTCCAATCATCTCTGGGTCAACACATAACAAAAAAAAAACTGTGTCTGTAACAGGGAGGAGAGGAGGCACTGTGGGTCACCTTGCAGACAGGAAATGGCATCACAATCCTCATGGGTATTGTTTACAGACCCCTGTCTCAGGGGAAGGAAAGGGACAAGGAAACGATAGAAGGCACCCTTAGAATGGCAGAAAAAGGGGAGATATTACTGATGGAGGACCCGAATATGCCAGGTGTTAACTAGAGCACATTTGCTGCAGCCACATCCAGGGGCAGAATCCTTCTCAATGCCCTACAGGGTGCATGTCTCAGACAGCTAGTGTTTGAACCCACTCAGGAGGGAGCAATCTTAGAGCTGGTACTCTCAAATGGGGATGAAGTGAGGATCTCAGATTTAGAAGTGGGTAGCCATCTGGGAACAAGCGACCACCAAACAGTGTGGTTCACAATAAACACAGCCATAGAGTCAAGCCATACAAAAGTGAGAGTACTGGACTTTAGGAGGGATGACTTTGGCAAAATGGGAGTGTGCATAAGGAATGCACTAGCAAATGAGCAGGAAGGAGGGGTGGATGAACAATGGAGAAAACATCAGAACTGCCATCACAGAAGCAACAAATGTTTGTGTGAAACAAATAAAACAAAAGAAAAGAAAAGAAAAAACACTATGGTTCTCAAAAGAGGTGGAGGGGAAGGTTATGGAGAAGAATATAGCATCCAGGAAGTATAAGGAATCACAGAAGGAGCAGGACAGAAAATGGTATCAGTTAAAGCAGAAGGAAGCATGGAAGGCAGTCAGAATAGCAAAGGCCCAAACAGAGGAAAAGATAGGCAACTCAGTTAAGAAGGGGGATAAAACCTTTTATAGGTACATTAGGGAGCAAAAAAAGACCAAGGGAGGGATAGTGAGGCTTAATAAAGGGGAGGGGAGGTGGGCAGAGGATAACAGTGAAAAGGCAGAGATCCTGAATGAATACGTTTGCTCAGTATTCGCAAAGAAGAGGCGGAGAGGTACCTAAACCAAACAATAGAAGCTCTGGATAGTGGGGCTGATACCAGTCCATTAACAGAAGAAAGGGTCCTGAAAGAACTCCTAAAACTCGAGGTGGACAAAGCAATGGGGTCTGATGGGATTCACCCCATAATTCTAAAAGAACTAAGGGGAGAACTAGTGACACCACTGACTACCCTTTTTAACAAATCATGGGATCATGGTGTGGTACCTGAGGACTGTAGGAAGGCGGATGTTATTCCTCTCCACAAAAGCGGGAGCAAGGCAGAGGCAGAAAACTACAAACCTGTTAGTTTAACCTCAGTGGTAGGGAAAATTATGGAATCACTTCTGAAAGAAAGAATTGTTGAGTAACCCCCACCCCCCCGGAACATTTCAATTTTTTTCCCAGTTCCATTAACTGTTGTAACTGTCCCTTTAAATGTCTGACCTGTCCTCAGGCTATAGTAAGAAGTGCCCACTAATGATTCTCTCTCTCTCTCCCCTCCCGACGTGCGAACCCCTCCCTACCCCACTCAGTCCTTCTCTAGTTTGACCCACCCCCATTCCCGATGATCTACAGCCAGTCAAGGTTCCAGCAGCTCGGTATCAAATCTCTCACCGTGCCCCCCCATTGGCCAATCAGTTGTGATGCTTAGGAAGTGACGTCTGCATCTACTTGCATAAGTGTCCACCTCGGCCTGTGTATTTTTCACTGTGGCAAAGATTTTACCATGGATTTGAAGATGGAGCAATAAAGGATGGAGTCACAGCATGGAGGTCAATGACTCAAAATAAGACGGCGAACAAGATGAGGATCAATCACATTACAGACTTTTTTTACCCAGCCTGGTAAGTTTCCTGCTTGTCCGGTCTCCGGATAATTGCTCATTTGTCTGAGTCCACAGGGCTGGTACTATGACTTGTAGTGACCTCTGCGTTGGTTGTGGGTGGAGAGGTGGGGGAGAATGAGCTAATGAACAAAACTTTAAATTACCAGTGTCTTTATTGTCTTTGGCTCACTGGCTAAATATTTGTTTCAGGGCAGCCTCATACCAATGTCTCTTAATGTCTTTGGCTCACTGGCTAAACGTTTCAGGGCTCATGATCTCCCAGGCTTAATATTTAGTTTTTTTGAATGTCTAGTCTCCTCACAGAATAAGCAGCCACTCTGCTATCATTGGTTGAGGCGGAGAGAATGACCAAGTGTTGCTCTATTCATCAGAAGTTTGTTTCACAACCAACTGAGTGTTAGTAAAGCTTTAAAACTGGAGATGGTTTTAATGTCTCTGAGCTCATTGGCTCAAACATTTGTATCTCCAGCCTGGCTTGTCTAGCGGTGGCTCACTTCTCAGCAGCTAGGGATTGGGGGTCTGGACAAAATTAAAATGGAGTGTATATTAAGACTGCTAAAACTGCCTGGCAAGCTGAGAGGAGGACAACTTGAATTAGTGAAGTTCCCTCATGGTGGAGACGGATGGTGGTGGGAGAACAAGTGCTGAGTTACTGCCTGCATTGAAAAAAGTTGAGCACATAAATGTCTCAGACCAAACGTTTGCTTTTTTATGGCTTGTTCAGTTCATCAGGGGCTCACTTTCAGCTGCTGGGGGTAGGGTCTGGACGAGTGGGGAAAAAGGGGAAATTGACAATGATTTTAAAGAGCTGTGGCTGACCACCAAACCTTTGATTTTTATGGCTTGTTCAGTTCATCAGGGGCTCACTTTCAGCTGCGAGGGGTGGGGATCTGGATGAGAAAAAAACCCAGGTGTTTTATTGCAATGATTTAAAGTGCTAGTCTGGCTGACCAATTCCATTTGATTTTATGTCTTGTTTAATTCATCAAAGGCGCACTTTCAGCTGCTGGGGGTGGGGATCTGGACGAGTGGAAAAAAGTAATTGTAGTGGTTTAAAGTGCTATGGCTGACCAAACCTTTGATTTTTATGGCTTGTTCAATTCATGAGGTGGGGGGGACTTGCCTTCAGCTGCTAGGGATGGGGGTCTGGATGATTGAAAGAAAAACAGGGGTATGCCATTGTAAGGTACACTACCTAATGGACTTCCTTTGACTTAAAGTCCCCAACCAACGTGTAGGTAATTACTGAGGAGCTAACAAATGAGTCGTACATCTCCCAAACATCAAACAAACATGCCATATGGGGTGCACTGAATTTTCTGTTTTTACTTATGTATGCCATAAGCAGTAGCACCTCTAAATAAAAAGTCATTTAAAGTTTGTGAATGAGCAAGGGTGAGAAGCTAATTTTGTGTGTGTCTGATGTTTTGGAGATGTATGGCTCTCTCATTAGTTAACTCCTCACTAGTTCCCTACCCATTGATTGGGGACTGCACTTTAGAGGAAGCCAGTCTAGATAGTGCACTTTATACAAAGGAAGCCAATGCAGGCAGCTGCATTTTGCAATAGAGACCCCACGGATAGGTGGTCTACCTTGGTGTTTACTAGCTGTGCAGCTTCACAGTAGGGCCCTGAGGTGAATACCAAAGGATTCCCACTCTTTTTGGAGATAAAATAAATAAGTGGTCAATTCACACAGAAACAAATCTTATATTTGCAAAGTTTGGTATGGGGGTGAGTGTTCACTGAATTTTCTTTTTTTTTCCTACAAATTGTCTGCTTTGTAAAACCTCAATATATTTATTGATAGACATTTGTATATGTATTTGTTAGTTTATATTTGCAGCCAAAGTGTGCTGCATTAAAGCTGTAATAAAAATGAAACAACATGTGTTTTCTGTTCAAATTCTCAGTTTGCTAGGCACTTCAGTAAGGACACCCCCAGTCTGCTTTTGCGAAATCACACTAATTGTGATTTATTGGACTCAGTCTTCAAAAATCAAGGTGTTTATTTTTTTTCCTGGTTGGACGTCCCCACTCCTACAGCCACCTAACTCCATGAATTCTCTAACTCACTGCAAGGTTCTCCACAATTTCCCTACATGTTGGGGCCAGCAGGGAAGCTCCTTCCAATTGGGACACAGTCTATCATGGTAGTATAAAGGAATCTTGGGGCCTGTGCATACTGGTGCCATCATCCTGACAACAGCAGTGGTTTTCCTTTTGATAATGCCCTTTAATTTTCATGCCTCCCATGTTCCCTGCTGCAGTGCCTATTGGCTTACATCCAAGTAGCCACCCCCACCCCATGAGGGTGCAAGGTTTCTTGCCCTTTGCAGGTCACCATAGTTTATTTTATTTTATTTATTTATTTATTTATTTTATTTTAGCTTTTGTTAACTGGGTGAGTGTGCTAGCCATAGAAATGACTATTTTCAGACATGACCCAGGAGTACACAAGCACAGACAGTATAAAGTAAATAGTTGGGTGTGGCTTTTGGCAGTGACAGCATGGTACAGTTAAAACGGAAATGCAATGGCAATGACAGAACAGTCTTGATTATAATAGTAGGATACAGCTTTCAGTAACATAGAAACAACTAGTGGAAATAAGGCAGACAAAACCATAATTCCCTGTCTGACAAAAATGGTAGTACAGGCCTAGGGTAAGTGCCATAGGTATATCAAACAACTATAAAGCATTACAGCAAGCTTACAAAAATAGCTAAAATACAATTTACAAGAGCCAAAAGAGTGGCTACTGAAAGTAGGAGCAGGAAAAATTACAGGGGGAAGAGGTAAGGGGGGAGAAAATGCTGGTAGCAGAGGAGTTAGGGAGGATTAAAGCAAGTGCAAGGGGCAGGTTTACATAGGTGAGACTGATAAGATTTCTTAAAACAGGAAAGGCTAGGTGCAGTCTGGACAGCTAGGGGAAGAGAGTTCCAAAGTTTGGGCACAGCACAGAGGAAGGCACAGGTACCCTTGACAGTTTTGCATCTCAGCAATTGAAGTAAGGATTGGTCAGTCGAATGAAGGCCGTAAGAGGAGGTCAAAGGAAGCAGGAGGGAGGCAAGAGATACTGGGACATTGGTTCTAATAATGTTATCCACCAGCGTGCCATTGTACAGCAGTCAATGGTTTGAGGGGGAAGACCAGTTAAGGTCAGCGTATAGCTGACATCTATGTTTGCGTCACAGAGGTGCTGAGGTATAGCGATAGATGGAGTTATACATTGTGTTCCATCTTTGTAGGGATGCATTCAAGGCATTAATATAAGTTGCAGCTCCTTAAGTTAGAGAGGGAAGTAAAATACCTCTAGTAATAGCCAGTCTGGCAGGAGGCATCAGGATATGAGTAGTCTTATAAGTAAGCCCGATTTGGGGATTTACAGTCTTACATGTAGACAAGATATGCTGGTCAAAGTCAAGGGACTCATCGAGCAGGACTCCAAGGTATTTGAAGGAACTTACCATCTTAAGTAGAGAACCATCAAGGCATGAGACATTGAGTTGACTTTGAGACAACCTGAGTTTGGCCCCAGTGCCGAAGACCATGGCCTGGGTTTTTCCCACATTAAGCAGGAGTTTGTGACTGGATAGCCAAGTCTGAACATCATGGAAGGCAGCTGAAAGGTTACGATTTATCTCTGGGATGCTCTTTGAGCTATAGTACAGAACAAGGTTGTCTACATAAAGGAGAGATGAGTAGAGAGGGGTCTCCTGAGTAATGTGGTTGATAAAGGTAGAGAGAAGAAGGGGGCCCAGGATGGAGCCCTAGGGAATGTCAATATTAATGGGCTCTGGATTGGAAATGGCCAAATTGAATTTTTTGGCTTGCAATCTGTTTGTAAGGTAGCTATTAAACCAGGCCACAGAATGTGATGAAACGCCCACAGATGAGAGATTTGAGAGTAGCAGAGAGTGATCAACCACAGCGAAGGCTCTCACGAGGTCTGTGAATACAGCTCCTGTTAAAAGACCAGTGTTCATAGCACAAAGGACATTGTTAGTGAGCTTGAGCAGGGCAGTGGTGGTACTGTGCCCTTTGCTGAAGCTGTGCTGATTGGGTGAGAGCAGTTTAAATTGGGATAGATATGCAGTAGTTTGGGATGCTACAAGTTTTTCTAGGATTTTCCCTAGGATGGAGAGTATCGAAATGGGTCGATAGTTAGAGATGTCTTTCTTGTCCCCTTTCTTGAAATTAGGCATTACTTTGGCAATTTTCCATATTTTAGGGACATGACCTTGACAGAGAGACAGGGTATAGACAGGGGGAGGCAATAAATGGGGCTGCTAGTTTTACAAGCTTGGGCTCGATGCCATCTGAGCCAACACTAGTGTTGTTGGAGATTGTATTGAGTAGCTTTAGGACAGCAGCTTTGGTGATGGCTTTAAAATAGAAAGGAGGGTGATTTGCCAGCATGTGGCTAGAGTTGGACTGTGTAGAGGTGAAAGCAGAGGTATAGCTAGATAGGTCTTTGAAGCGGTTGTTAAAAAAGCTGGAAACAGTTGTCAGGTCTTTGCAATGTATGTCATTCAGGGCCATATCATTGGCAGGGTTGGATTTTTGGGTACCTAAGAAGGTTTTGACATGCGACCAGAACTTCCTTGGGTCTCCTGCAGGGTCCAATAGGAGTTCTTTACAGTAGTTACTCTTTGCTAGCCTGATCTGCCTCTTTCAGGAGTTCCTCTGTGCTCTTTAGTTGTTAAAGTCATCTGGGAGACCAGATCTTTTATAGTGCCTCCAGCTTTTGTCCCTAGCCCTGAGTAGGGTGAGAAAATCCTTGTGGAGCCATTTTGTTTGTTTACCATGGACACATCTAGTGATAAGAGGGGCATGTTTGTCCTGAAGAGCTCTGAACTTGGTAATAAAGTAATAAAGTGCCATCTGTGTGTCTCTAGTTGAGTAAAGAGAGGACCGTTAAAGGGAGGAGACCTCAAGTAGGAACTTTGCTTGGTCTAGCCAAGCGAAGTTTCTAAATGTGACATATTTGGGTGGAGGGAAAGGGATGATCAAGGTACTCCATGCACAGAAGATGAGGGAGTGATCACTTATGGCATCCGTTAAGATGCCTGCAGCCCTGATTCTGTCAGTGTGATTGGTCAGGATCCAGTCAATCAGGGTGTCAGAATTTGAGGTAGATGAGGTTCTAGTGGGGCAATGTATTATTTGATGCAGGTCATAACCTTGCACTAGGGACAGGAGAGTGTTATGCCCATTGCCAATCCAGTTTATATTCAGGTCACCCAGTATTAGCACTTCATTGTGACCGATAGCGGGGGAGACCTTAGTAAGCAGTTCTTCAAGGCCAGGGATTCTGCTTTTTTGGGTGGTTGTAGATACAGACAATGTGAAGTTTTTTAGTACCCAGGAGGAGGGTAGTGTGCAGGGATTCACAAGAGGAGAGGGCTAGGGTAGAAGTGATGGAAAGATCAAGGTGAGATTTTTAGTAGATAGCTAGCCCCACCCCTCCTAGGGGGCTCTCTGTAACATCTAATGAGGTTATAGTTGGGTAGGAAGCATGAGGAGTCCGGGACTGATGGTTTGAGCCATGTTTCAGATAGGCATAGAACATCCAGGTGATAAAGAGTTACCCAGGCCTCCAGCTCAGAAAAATTACAGAGCAGGCTTCTGATGTTGGCTTGTGCTATGCTATATGTAGCCCCTTAGTAGTAGCCCATGTTTGGTCAGTGTGAGCGTGTAGTGCTGTAGGACCTGGGTTTAGTTCAACATCACCCACAATGATGAGGGAAATTAGTAGTAGGTACCAGAGTTTTCTGTGTGCAATGGTGGGGGGTAAAGGGATTTGGAAGTGACAAGCACCTTTATAGTGCTTAACCCTAGATAATAATACATTTTGGAAGTATGAGTGGCATGAGATCAAGGTGCTTAGGTGGTGTGCAGAGCAGGTTTGAAAAGGTGAAATCAGTTTAGGTAAGCTGCGTTGATATAGATACAGGTGAAGAGAATATTACAGAGAGCCAGGCTAACAGAGTAATGCCACACCAAGGAATATTAGGATCAGCATAGTATGGGACATAGTTGAGAAAAGCTAATGCTAGTCCAGTGGACATGAGTAGCAGCAGCTGAAACTTAGTGGATAGAGGGTGTGCTGTAGCTAGAATTTGATAATAGAGGGATACACTAGCTGTATCAGGTAAATGAAGGAGGAGGAGACAAAAGAAAAAGGAAAGAACAGAAGTGGGAGTAGCAGGGAGGCGGCGCCCCTAGTGATCAGTTATTATAAGGAGCAGATGGCAGTGGTGGAATATAGTGACTTCTCGACTGAGTTTAGGACATGCTACCATGGCATTGCTTCTTGAGCCCTGGAAGTTCCAATACTACTGTAGCAACCCAGGTCAGCTTACAAAACTCAGTCACCTGCATGGTACTACAATGTGCTGCTAGTGAGCCATAGAACCATATGTTAAGCTGTTTGGTGAGTACCTCACTCATTGATTTGCTTCAAAGTACAATTTCAAAGGGGCCCATATTTGTATATACTAGAAGACCATTTTGCAGCTAGCCTGCCAGTGCACCAGTTGGATTTTGCTTGTGAAGCTGACGAGCTGTGTTCTGATGTGAGCCTACGGAGTCAGAGGGCTGGCCTGGGGGGGGATCTAGCATCTGATGGACTGCTCTCCTCCACTGAGGGAGAGTGGGGTAACACTCAGCATATGACCGACCCCTGGTGGAGGTCGGGAGATGTCACAGCCAATGCTTGCAGGATACTGAGAGGTGTGCCAGGCATGGGCACTTGTGCCCTTATGTCACTGCATGCCGCACTTCCCAACAATAATGGGGAAAACAACTCCAGCCAAGGCCAGAGGCCAGTCATTGACACATCATAATTTTAGAGCAGGGGAGGGTGGAGAAGAGTTCAGATATGAGTTATTTTGCTTCAAAAAAAGCCTGATAATGCACCACAGTGCTTCTATAACCCCAGGGCTTCTAGAGGCCTGGCAGCCCCCAGACCCCCAGCTTTTTTTTAAAAGGAAAAGAATACAATAAAATAACACCCCTTGTAAAAAGTCTAGTGAGGGCCTAGCAGCACCCAGACCTCTATTATCTAGTTGTCTGCAGGGTGAATACATATGTCTATTGTGTATATAGATATATATATATCACTCATACTACAATGTTCACATTTTGCTAACCTCACGTACCGAATACAAGTATGTATTCACCCTTCAATCAGACACTTTACAATTTTAGAACAAGGGGTGGAGGAGAGCTAAGATACGAGTTATTTAGCTCCAAAATAAGCCAGAAAATGCACCACAGAACATCTAGAAACCCTGGGCTTCTGGGGGCCACCCCCCAGCTTTTAGAAAAAGTCACAGACTACAAAAAAAAGAACCCCCCTTGTAAAAATCCTGGGAATGGGCCTGCAGACACACCACAAGTGAGTTATGAAAGTCCTGCCCCCACACAAGTGGTGATAAACCTGTATATTTTGAGTCTGTATAAAAAATGTAAGTCCCCGGTGCCCTTTTGCCATGCGCTGTGGTGTACATCAATGAAAATGATTTTCACTGATGTACATTCACCGTAATGGCGATCACTTTTGTGCGATCGCCATTATCACATAGAACCTCCTTAGTCTCTACCAAAAAGGAAACAGCTACAAATGATTTCCCCATCTGCAGGGAACACAAGTTAAAGCTGGTATAATATATACCATTTCCCCCCATAGGCCTTGCTCTCCCTTTTGTTACTCCTATATGGAGACATTGAGTTAAACCCTGGGCCCATTCCTACTAACTGCAAAACCTGCTCTCCATCAGATGTATGCTGGAACAAAGCTAGGGTGGAAAACTAGCTCACGTGAATATTAGTAGTCTCAGGCCCAAGATCCAAGAGTTGGAAGGCTGAATTGACCAGAACACTCCCAATGTGTTCACCATCTCTGAGACCTGGCTTAAACCCCACATTCTACCCCATGAGATAGCATTACCAGGTTACTCTACATTTAGGCAGGACAGTATCCCCCAAAAAGGTGGAGGTATCCTCCTCTATGTCAAGTCCTCTCTCCATGCCACAATGGTAACTGTCCCTGACCTAGCAAATTCTAGTAGTGAGGTTCTAATAAACTATTTCTCAGGGTCACCAAATCCCTACACATATGCTGTGTTTATAACCCCCCATGGGTGGCCACCTCTGCACTTGCCTCCCTCACGAGATCGCTATCAGAGCTGTTCCTAGGAGAAGTAATACTTCTTGGTGACTTCAGTATCACCTGGGTCACCGAATCAAGACATGGGCCAAAGGATGTCCTTCTGGAGGCCCAGCTTACCCAAGTCATCACTGAATAATATGCCTTAGCAACAACCACATCTTACTTGACTGGGTTGTTTTTCTAAGCCCAATCACATCAAAGTAACCAGTGTATTTGCTGACTCCCTGATCATTCTCCTACTTTCTGTGTGTGGAATAATATATGTCCCAGACTCCCACCCAGGGTCTTCTTGACCTGGGACTACTGGAAATTTAATATAAGTTCCTTTCTGTCCACCCCATCTGGCTTCAATTGGGCCACATTTAAAGCCCTTCCAGATGTGAACTCAGCCCTGCATTTCTTTGCTAGTGATTTCATTTCTGCATCATAAAAACATAGAAACACAGAAGTTGACAGCAGATAAGGACCACAAGGCTCATCCAGTCTGCCCATTTTTTCTACCTTATGACTGTGCCATAGGCCTTTACTCTGTTGATGGCCTATCTATCCATACTCATCTGTATTGCTCCTTTATGCCTATCCCATGCCTGTTTGAAGTCCTGCACTATATTCATATCCACCACTTTCTGACATAGGCCATTCCATGCGTCCACCGCCCTTTCTATGAAAAAGAACTTCCTCACATTCCCCCTTAATCGGCCTCTTCCTCAATATAGCGCAGTGGTTTAAGGCTCTGAGCTGCAAATCTGGAGACCTAGATTTGAATCCCACAGTCCCCACTTGCATATACTGTGTGACTCTGAGTAAGTCACTTAACTTCCCTGCACTCCCAGGTCGCACCTGTAAACAAGCTTTCAGCTTAGTGTGTCTCTCCTAGTTAAACAATTGGAAAAAAGAAATAAATCTCATGCTGTGTCCTCTTGTCCTGCTATTTTTCTTATACTGAAACATGTTAGACTCTTTCACCTTGTTAATGCCCTTAAGATGTTTGACTGTTTCGATCATATCACCTCTCTCCCTCTTTTGCTCTAGGGTATACATATTGAGCTCCGTTAATCTGTCCTCATATGTTTTCTGATGTAGTCTCTGCACAATTTTGGTTGCTCTTCTCTGGACTGCCTCCATTTTATTAATGTCCTTGTGCAGGCGTGGTCTCCAGTGCTGCACACAGTACTCCAGATGGGGCCTAACCAGTGTCTTGTAAAGAGGGATTATTACCTCCCTCCTACAACTTGTGTTACACCTACTAATATACCCCAACATCCCTGTAGTCTTACCTACTGCTTTAGTGGCCTGCTTAGATGATGTCAGGTCATCTGTGATGATGATGCCCGAGTCTCTTTCTTCCCTTGTGATTGCCAGCAACTCCGCTCCTGACCTGTAAGTAGCTTCTGGGTTTCTTTTCCCTATGTGCATGATCTTGTACTTCTTTGCGTTAAACCCCAGTTGCCACTTTTCCGACCATTTTGCCTGTTTTTCCAGATCTCTTCTCATTCTGCCCACCCCATCTGGATCATCTACTCTGTTGTAGATCTTGGTGTCATCTGCAAACAGGCAAACCCTACCCTCCAGTTCATCTGTAATATCACTGATGAAGACATTGAAGACGACTGGCCCCAGGACTGATCCTTGAGGTACCCCACTTGTGACTTGCATCTCTTCTGACTGTATACCATTTACCACCACTCGCTGTTTTCTGCCCGCCAACCAATTTGCCACCCAGTTGACCAAACACAGATCCAACCTGAGCCTACCTAGTTTATTACTCAATCGTCTATGTGGAACATTATTGAAAGCTTTGCTGAAGTCAAGGTAGGTGACATCAGCTGCACCCCCTTGATCCACCACTCTGGTTACCCAGTCAAAGAAATTTATGAGATTAGTTTGACAGGACCTTCCTGTTGTAAACCCATGTCGTCTTGGATCCCGTGCTCCTATGGATTCCAGCTGTTACACTATCCTTTCTTAAGGAGTGTCTCCATAATCTTGCCCCCTACTGAGGTAGGACTGACTGGTCTGTAGTTCCCTTCCTCCTCCCTGCTGCCACTCTTATGGAATGGGATCACATGAGCCCTTCTCCAGTCTTCTGGGACCTCTCCTGTGCTCAGAGACTCACTAAACAGTTCTGATAACGGCTCTGCTAGTTCCACCCTTTGCTTCTTTACTACCCTGGGATGTATGCCATCAGGTCCTATTGCCTTGTCCATTCTTAGCTTAGCGACCTCTTGTAGGACCCTTTCTTTTGTGAAGGGACTTGCGCACACCTCCATCCCTCCCCCCTGTGTCCATGATGCTGAGCTGTGGGCCCTGCCCTACCTTCTCCTCAGTAAATACTGAGTAGAAGTATCTATTTAGGATAGATGCTTTTTCTTGGTCCTCCTCCACAAACTCCTCCTTATCCCCTTTGATCTTAGCAATACCCCCTCTGGACTTTCTCCTTTCACTAATGTATCTATAGAAAGTCTTATCCCTTTCTTTCACTGTTCGTGCTAATGTTTTCTCAGTTTGGGCCTTTGTCTGCCTCACTGCCTCCTCTGCTTCCCTTAGGAAAGTTTAGTATGCCTCCCTATCTTTGTCCCACTGTGTTCCCTTATATTTCCTGTAGGCCAACCTTTTGGCTCTAATCTTTTCTGCTACTGTTTTTGAGAACCAAAGTGGTTTCCTCCTTCTTTTGCTCTTGCTTTTTTCCCTAACACAATGGGATGTTGCTTCAAGTATTGCATCCTTAATACTTGCCCACTTTGCCTGTACCCTCTCACCTGCATTTCTTCTTGCCTGGGTTAGCTCAACTCTGTTGGCCATCAGTGCCCATACCCCTCTTAAGCATATGCAAGTTAAAGGACAACATTCAAATTGGCTTGACCACACCCTCAAGAAGTCCATGAAGATGAGGGACAAGGCTTGGGGGACTTATAAAAACTCTTGCCTTGCATCTGACTGGCACACCTACAGGTCCCTCAGAAATGCATGTAAAAATGATTTGAAAACTGCTAAAAAGCACCTTCATAACCTGAAGGCAAAAAACCTGTCTAATCCTAAAATGTTTGAGTCACAAATTAATGCCCTTCTCAAAGGTCATTACACCTCTGCTGATTGTGATATTGTAGCTGACAGTAATATATACCAAGACCCAATGGTGACAGCTAACACCTTCATAACTTTTTTACTGACCTCAACAGATTTAGACTCCCTTCTCCCCATCAAACTACTCCACTCCACTTCCCCGCCCAGTCAGTAGATGAGGGTTGGTTCCCTAAATTCCACTTCCGCATTGTTACAAAAAAAGAAGTACTAACCCTTCTTAGGCTGCTCAGGGATGAATGCTCTGCTGGATCGGATAAACTCGAGCCAAAACTCCTTACATTTCCTGAAAATGGTCCCCAGAATCAGTGCACTTACCTGATTACCGAAGGATAAATAAATAAGTTAGCTGCTCCTGCCATTGTCTCCCCTGTCATAATGCTGCTTAATAAGTCACTAATTGAAGGGACAGTCTCTGAAAATTTGAAAGTGGCCCTAGTACACAAGCCCAATATCTTTGCTCTGTTCCCTGTCCAAAATCCTAGAAAGGTTTATCTACAATCAGTCACAAGACTACCTAGAGCAGCAACATCTGCTCATTGACATGCAGCATGGCTTTAGGAAAAATAATGGGTCTAACACAGCATTAGTTAGGCTGTCATCAGACATACTAGGAGCCATGAACAGATGTAGTTTACATTGCTGCTCCCAAAACTTCCCTAGCCAGGCTGTACTTCCTCTTCCACTCTTTCTGCTGCTACACCTTTGACTATCCTCCTCATACCCACCACTGTGTTCTCTACCAGTCTTTCTCCCTCCTTCTCTTGAAAACAGGTGCCACTCCCACTGCACCAACTTCATAGTTGAGGAGAGTGGGATGAAGGCTTGAAAGATGTTGGCAGAAGTCGGGCCTAGAGTGTGATAGGCTTAGCTTGATGGACCATTATCGGGTCTATTAATCAGCAATTACCAGTAAGAAGGTAGAATTCCTTTCCAGGGAAATTGCTGCTGCACAAAATCGACCAGCCCAGCTCTTCCAGACTGTGGACAAATTGTGAAATCCAATCTGTCTTCAGCCCGGAAGTGTTTTTTCACAGGAATGGGGTGAGGAGTTTGCTCGATTCTTCGCAGATAAGGTTGCCACAATCAGGTCCGAACTCCTTCTAACTCTCTCAGGTAGGAGTTGTGGTGGTCAGCAGGAGATGCCGGACACCCAGTTTGTGTGGTTTGACTTCGACCTGCCCACAATCAATGACATTGTGATGTTGTCCAGTTGCTGCGACCGACAAACTGCAGTTTGGACCCGGGGCCCCACACACCTTTTAGTAGGATGTGTGGATAAAATTGGTCCAGTCCTTGCCAAGATAGTCTGGTTGTCTTTGGAGAGGGAGATCTTTCCTGATCCTCTGAAGGAAGCCGTGGTTCGGTCCCTTCTTAAGAAGCCTTCCATTAGGAGTTAGACTGTCTGGCTAACTACAGGCGTGTCTCTAACCTACCCTTTGTGGGTAAGGTTATTGAGAAGGTGGTTGCATCACAGCTGGGTGATTATTTGACCAGCCACAATGTCTATGATTCTCTCCAGTTCAGATTTAGGAAGAGACATAGTACCAAGATGGCCCTTGTCTGGGTACTAAATGACTTCCTAATAGCGAGAGATCAAAGGACCCATTCCATCTTGGTCCTTCTAGATCTCTCTACGGCATTTGATACCATGGACCATGGAGTGTTGTTGGAGTACCTGCAGTTTATCTGTGGACTGCTTGGTTCAGTCCTCAGTTGGTTTTGATCTTTCCTCGAGGGTAGGACTCAGAGGGTGGTGTCTTGGATTTTTTCCTCGGCACCACTCCCTCTATCCTGTGGGGTGCCGCAGGGCTCCATCTTGGCACCCATGTTGTTTGCGGTGTATATGCTGACATTGGGAGTGATTTATTAGGTGGTACAACTTGAGTTTTCACTGCTATGCAGATGATACTCAGCTGTACATGTCCTTTGTGCCTGGCCAGGGTGATGCTGTCTCAAGCTTTAACAACTGTCTCACCAAGATCCAGCATTGGATGAGTGTGAGTTGGTCACTGTTAAACCCTGAAAAAACTGAGGTGTTGGTTGTGGACCCAGGTTGTCAAGAGGAGAGTTTGCTGACAGGATCACCTTCGGGGTCTTTGACTTCGGGGTGCCCAGTTAGCCATCTCAGACCGGGTGCGGAACCTGGGCGTTGTACTTGATGACTGCCTGTCCCTTAAATCACAGGTATCGGCTGTTGTCAAAATCTCTTTTTACCACCTGAGGAATATTACCTAGGTGAAGCACCTGGTTCCTTCTGATTACCTTTCAATTTTGGTCCATGCCTTCATTACCTTCCCCTTGACTACCGCAACACCCTTTATCTAGGGTTACCCCGGGGTTGATATCTGCCACTTGCAGCTAGTGCAGAATGCAGTGGCCAGGCTTCTGACTGGTACTTCTAGGGCCAGTCATATAATGCCTGTCCTCTGTGGACCGCTATGGCTGCCAGTACAGTGGCAGATCACCTTCAAGGTCGGTTTGCTGACCTATAAGGCCCTACATGACCAGGGACCTAGTTACCTGCAAGATCTTCTTCACCCCTACTGTTCCCCCCAACCTCTCCAATCCACTGATGAGGGATTGCTAGAGATTCCCAGGGTCTATTTGAAGACATCAGGGGCCAGGTTATTTCATTTCATGGCCCTGACCCTGTGGAATTCTCTACCTCATCAGGTGCAAGATTGCCCGACCATCCAAAGTTTTAAAGCAACCTTGAAAACTTATTTATTTAGCCTAGCTTACCCTGTTTTTTAATGATGTTATGTTGATTGGTTTTATCATATTGTCTTACTTTTATGTGCTTTTAATTATTTATTGTGCAAGTGCCTTGGTTTTGGAAAGGCACTTTTTACAAATAAAGCATGATTTGATTTGATATCAAAATTCTGGTTTGGCTCTCTCCCTTCCTATCTCTCCTCCTCTCTATCACCCCACACTCTTCACTCCCTCCGGAGCTACAACTCTCATACCATAGCTGTCCCCTCTTACGTCATCCATTATGGCCAGGTTGCATTCTCTTATCATCTTCCTGAACTCTGGAATTCCCTTCCCCTTCTGTCCACCATGCCAGCTCCCCCTCTGTGCTCTCCTCCAGCTTACACAACTTCTTCTCCTCTACATGTAGCTGCTTTTAACTTCCTCCCAACATTCTCTTCTCCTCCCACCCCCGTGTTTGCTCCCCTCATCCTACCTTTCCCTCTCTCTCTCTCTCTCTCTCTCTCTCTCTCTCCACATTTGCAACTCTCGGTCCCAGACTGAGGCTTCACTTACCTCTGTCTGACCCCTTCTATCCCTCCCTGTCCCCTTCCTGTTCACTTAGTGATCACTACCGTAAGCGCATCCTGGGTTCACCTGCTTGTTTACCGAGCTCACCTCTCTCCCAAACCCCTGCACTACTCTCTATCTTGTCAGTCCCCTCAAACTGCACTTTCATCATGCAAATATAAATATTTCTCTTTAGTCTGTTGTGGACTGCATTGTAAAACTACTGTAACAGATGTGGTCACTCCATTACAGTCAAACCACCAAAATAATATGTAAAATAGAGGATTTACCTGCCGCAGGAGTGCTAGGGTAGGAGTCTGAAGGGGTGACACCAGTGTACCTGTAAACTAAAGATAGAAAAGGGGTCACAAAGGATCTGCAGCTCTTAGGGGGTCCAGATGGTGGAAGGAACAGGATAGAAGTAAAAGTATACTTATCTGATGAAGGAAGGAGCCCTCATCCAGTCAGACCTGATAACATAAAAGAAAAAATAGGTTAGCGAAAGAGAAACATTTTGAAAAAAGGCATAAGTAGAGTAAAAGAAGTGTGGTTGGGAAAGGGGGGCTTAGCAAAACCCCTTTTCACCTAGTGGTGGCCAAGTGGCCAGTATTTTGCTCAGTAGCCAGGTGGGCTAGTGAAGACAAGTGGGGAGATTGTTGCCCTTGTGTTAAATAAGAGTGCCATTTGTGGTTGTGGGCCTTGAAAATGCCCTGGGAAGGGGGTACACTATGTTAAAAATAGCCCTGGTAGTCTAGTGGGCTACCACTCAGGTGCAGGATGCCAGTGTTTATTTTAAAATAAATTTTAAATCCTTCCTGGGGCCTAATGGGGGCTTCCCTGAGCCCTTTTACAGTGTGTGCGCTGATTTCTGGAAGCAGCAGCAGGAGGAGCAAGTGAGGCAGCCATGCAGCTGAAAGGCATTGTGCCGTTAGCGCTTCTATGCTATACAGAGAGAGAGTGCCTGTGGGTGCTCTAAACTCCCAGCCCACACAGAGCTTAGGATGTGGCCTACTCTGCATGGTGGGAGACAGAGGAACTAGTGAAGCCAGTGGGAGGCGGAGGAGGCAGTGAAAGTGCCTCCTTCCCACCTTCTCATATCTCCACTCCCGCGGCAGTTTTTTTTTTAAGTTATGCCCTATATGGCTCAAGAAGAGCAACTGGGAGAAAAGAGCAGCAAGGGGCCTGCCTTTAAGTGCAGCCACTCCCGCAGGGTAAGTGAGAATCAGGACGGGGGGGTTCTGGAGAGTGCGAGAGAGTGGCAGAAGCCCCTAGAAGTAAAGCTGCACCGTGGCGAATTGTGAAGCTTGGGGGGGGGACTAGAGAGAAACAGAGAGAAGGAGCAGAAGGCAGCAGCAAGAGCGGTGGGTGCCACAAATGGAAAGCCGTACAGTGGCTTAAGTGAATGACCAAGGGGCCAATGTTTAAAATATAAAATAAAGCCTGCAGGGCACAAGCAAAGGATGGAAGTGCTCCCCGAGGGGGAGAAAATAAATAAAGAGGTGCACCTTGGCTGTGTGGAAGCCCCAAGGGCTGAACTATAAACTGGGGGAGGGAACAGAGAGAGAGAGAGAGAGAGAAAGTGTATTTGGGCTAAAAGAGCCCACAAAGAGCAGCAGCAGCAACTGCAAAGCCCAGAGGGGCTAAACATTAAATAAATAATATATTTAAATAATAAAGTGGCTACCTGGGATAATGTAGGGAAACTCCAGGCAGGCCATGATGTTGTTTCTGAGCATGCTGGCTGGTGTGGATGTCATTAGGATGTCCTGATGTCAGCCTAAGGAGGCAGTATCATCCAGATGGTGAAAATAAAGTGAAGGGGTGGCTAGCTTCAACAGCTCCCAACGGGAAAACCATTAATTAAATTGAAAAAGTGTGGGGTGGGGTATTTAAAGAATTGTCAGCCCTATCTACCCACACCATAGTTTACCTATGTTACCTCAGGAAGGTGATAAATGAGGGCTGCAAAAGGGGTCAAAACAGCAATTGTGAGGAGCAGCTCAAGACATTCCCACCTCAAGAGGAGCTTGCACTCTCTTCTGATTGGCTGCCAGAGGCCTTGGCAGCTAAAAGCTCCAATCAGGTGCCGAGTAGGGGGGGCTAAAGGTCTGAGAAGTAGCTTGAAGGTTCTTTCTGTCCTCATGAAGCTGACAGGAGTGCTGTGGGAGGGCTCTGCCACAGGCAACTCCTACTTGAAGAAAGAAGAAAAAAGTAGAAAAAGTTTAAAGTGACAGGATAGTCAGATATGGGGCTATCACTGTCAAGGCAGAAAAAAGTATTTAGACCAGGAAAAGTTAGTCAGATTAATTGATTTACAGAGCTGTTGGACCTTGACAGTCCAACCAAATGAGGAATTAGAGAAAGTCCATTTATTTTTTCAGTTAACTACAAAGACACTTCAGAGGGTGTTATTTTATAGTTTAGAGTTGTAGGGAGAGTTCACCTGTCGACAGAGGACCAAAGAAGACCAGAGGTACAGCCGAGTGGAACCAGGACCTGGGATGACCAAAGGTGCAGCTGATTCATCATGGGACTTCAGAAGATGATGCCTCACCAATCCCTGACCAGGGCAGCACATCAAAGAGCGTCATCATCCTTATGGGCATTACCTTTTGGGTTGAGGTATCACAGACTGTGACTGCTAAAAGAGATTGAAATGTTCCAGGACATTTTACTGTTTCTGGGGTTTGGGTTTAAAATGTGTGTTGCAAGCATGTTAGATTTTTTTCCTCAGGGGAAAGAAAAAACTGATACAATTTATGTGCAAATGTCTTGTTACTGCTTATGCTGCACAGCCATTTTTTTCCAGTCACTGATACAGTTACTGTTGAAATAAACAAAGTCTGGTCAGAGCCAAAATGGCAGCATAAAGCCATTCACACCGCTCATGGACAGCATGGAGTTAATGTGGGAAAGTTAGAAACATAGAACATTGATGGCAGATAAGGGCCACTAGCCCCATCTAGTCTTCCCTTTTTCCTATAACAGTGGCTGGTGACACTATTTTGGCATCAGCTAGCCTCTCCTTCACACTTCTAGAGTTGCTTTATGTATACCCAAACATGCTTGAATCCCTCTACTATGCTTGCTCCCACCACCACTTGGGGCAGGCAAGTCCATGCATCCAACACCTTTTCAGTGAAGAAGGACAACTTCCTCATATTTCCCTTATCCTTCCCGCTGCAGTCTCATATTGTGCCCCCTTGTTCTTGTACTCAAAGATGTCACCCACTCGCACTTTATTTATGCCTTCAAGATACTTGAAGATCTCTGGCATATCTCCACTTTGTCTTCGCTCCTCCAGTGAATACATATTGAGGTCCCTCAATCTCTCCTCATATGTCTTGTGGTGCAAGCTCTGTACCATCTTAGTTGCTCATCTCTGAATCACATCCACTCTGTCTACATCTTTATGAAGATGTGGCTCCAGAACTGTACAAGGTATTCCAGATGAGATCTCACCAGCATTCTGTACAGTGGTATCACCACCTCCCTTCTTCTGCTCATGATACCCCTCAGTGCACCCAGCATGCCACTGATTCTCCCTATAGCCTTTGTGCATTGTTTGGCCACTGTTAGGTCATCCAAGTTGATAATCCCTAAGTACCTTTCTTCCATAGTGACTGCTAACAACCCCCCCCCCACAGCTCTCGTTATGCTTTCACCCAGGTGCATGACTTTGCACTTCTTCACATTGAATCTCAGTTGCCACACTTTGGACCATTTTTCCAGCTTTTCTAGGTACCACCTCATTTTCTGCACTCCATCTGGAGTGTCTACACTACTGCAGATCTTGGTGTCATCTGCTAAGAGGTGACCCTTTCCTTCCAGTCCTTCTGCAATGTCACTAATGGAGACATTGAAAAGGACCAGCACCAGGACTGATCACTGTGGTACCCCACTGGTTACCTCCACTTCCTTCCATTGGATATCATTAACCACCACCTTCTGCTTTCGATCCCCCAGCCAGTTCCTAACCCAGTTCTTGCAATGAAGTTCTCCTTGAAGATGAAGCTCATGGCAGAGAAGTGTGCCATGTTCAAGATGTTCACTGGAGTTGGTATATCTGCATTGACTCAAGAGATCCATGGCAATCAGAGTCACGAGGTAGTATAATACACTGTTTTTGAATAACGTTGTTCAACCTGTATTTTGATAGTGTATTGTATTATTTTTTGTTTTTCATTTGTTAACTGGGTTGGTGCAGTGGTCCAAAGACCTTTCTCAGGCATGGTCTGGACCAGAGACATGCTCAATCAATGGTAAAATACAGTGAACAACAGCAGTGAATTATACATAAGCAAGTACAGAATCCAATGCAGTCAGGCAACATAGAAAAGTGGACAAATAATAATAGAAGCACACAGTACAAGATACAACAAACAAGGTCGGCATTATACAAGATATATAAATATATAAATACATAAATACTGGCAAGGTATCAATGTCCTGTAACAATAGGTCATGTTACATGAACATGAAATGAGCAATGTTACAGTTATGTGAAATGTGCACACAGCAGTTCTTTGGCTTTCAGAATGAAAGTGTTGTATGCAGTCTCTAGAGGTTCCATAATGCTGTTTTACCACAGAAGGGTACAATCACATTCCATGACCTCTGAAGTGTGGTACAACAACATTTTGAAAGGGATGGAATTCTATGCAGAGCAATGCTCTACTATACACTGTATGTCAATTCTAGGCAGATAAGGATGTCTTTCCCCACCTAGACAGCCTGTTTCCCCTACCTACTGTAATGCAACAGACCCTACTTATTTGCTGGCTTTATCACCACTTCCACTGCATCAATGTTCCGTTATGCATATCTTAGTCATTCATGACTGCCAGTGTCATTTATGGCCCTGCCATTTCTGCTTTTAGGATGTTCAATGCATTCACAACCCTATTAGAGAAGAAGGACTTTCACACATTTTGCCTAGGTCTGCCCTCCACCAGGTTCACATCATGACCCCTTGTTCTTGGGCACCTTTTAATCTGAATATGCTGCCTACTTGAACATTATTTATACCTGTGAAGTATTTGAAAGTCCCTATTATATCATATCATATCATATCATATCATATATCATATCTCATATCATATCATATCATATCATATTCCTATGTAACCACTCAGTCCCTGGGGTTACTAGAATCCCATCAGTGTCAGTGCTAGGCAGGGAAGGCAGCTGGTGAATAACTAGTTAAATGGGTTTTCATCTACTCCCTCTCTTGTTTACTTAGCTTCAGCTGAGATGAGAGAGATGAGGTCATTTAGAACTCTCAGAGAACCATAAACCACTGCAGTTGGCTGTGAGAGGGGAGTCTTAGAATCTTGGGGTAAGTCTGAGTTGGCAGTAGCAGTAGAGCTGTGAGGAGTGAGGCTGCAGTGGGCTCTGTGAGGAGAGCTAATTTTTTCTCACCCTAGTCCTGAGAGACTCCAGCCTGCCAGAGAGGTAGTGGAAAGTGTTGTCTACAGCAGGATCTTCTGATATTTCCATCACCAGAGAGATGGAAGGAACTGTTGGAAAATGTATCGAAGGGCAATCTGTGAGGAGAGCTAATTCTTTCTCTCCCTAGCCCTGATGGATCTGAGGGGCAATCCTGTCTTTGCTCCGGGACAATTTGAAGCTGCCAGTTCATGTTCTAACTGTGAGTAAATCTGACTTTTGTGCTTCCTGGAGCAAGTACATTGTTCTGTGATGTTTCTCTGACAGAGGGAAAGGTGCACCAGTTTCGGTTCTAAAGGAGATTTTTTTTTCTAAGTTTTAAAGTCGTCTCACAATAGTGGGGTCCTGAGACAGACTGTTCACAATTTGCAGGACTTCAGTTTTGCACTCCCAGAGTAGTGTTCTTTCTTAAATCCTGGACATGAAAGTTAATTCAAAAGATGCGTTTATTGTAAGTTTTGAAGGAAGTTTTAAGGTGTAACTCTGAAAGAATGGCTGGGTATGAATATGGAAGCAAAGGTGGGCAGCCCCCATCTGGAGTGACCAGTTCAGCACTACAGATTCCAAAAGGGTGCCTGGTTATTCAGGACATGGTGGCCAATGCCTGAAGAGAAGGTTTACCCGCTAGTGTGGGTCCTGCTAGTTATGAGCCTCAGTGTGCTCCATTGTGGTCAGTTGCCACGTAAAGAAGTCTAAAATCCTATGACATATGGGAATGTGTGTACTCAGTTGTGGCCAGTGCCGCTAAAAGAAATATGTGCTCATTTGTGTCCAGTTGCCATTGAAGAGAATTCAAAGTTCTATGAAATATGGGATACATAGAGTTTCTGTCAGATACAGTGTTCTGTTGTTTCTGCAAATGCCATGTTCCATAAAATGTAAACCTTTGGGGTCCACACTTGCTTTAGCGTACCATCTTTTGAAATAAAGTCACACTCTAGAACCCCAGCTTGGTTTGGACATTTACCTTTCTTGCTTCCTGTGTGGAATTACTGGGTACCACTCCAGCAGACAAAAGATTAGCTGGCTAGCATAGCCTTAGACAAAAAGTTCTCTCCTCAGGAACTGGAATTTGTAGATACCTTAGGTCACCGACAGATAGTAAAGTTTTAATGCTTTTGTACACCCCCACCCCAGCCTCTACAAGTAATAAGCCTGGTATATGCTAGCAAAGCTAGGGATGGTACCATTTATGAAATTTTTGCTGTGCCCAGTCATGGGTACCCATGGGGGTAGCTAACTGCGTAAAGTGGGGGGGTGGTTACAAAAAATTGGGGCTCATCCGAAGTTGCTTAAATTAGGGGAGTGCCACCAGAAAATGTGGGCTCATTTAATGTTGTTTAATTTGAGAAGAAAACCAGAGATTTTTCTGAGGGTATGGCTATCATCTGTCAGTCTGATAGCATGGTAGCCCAAACAGAAAGGAAGCTTGGAACAGCAGGATTTTTCCCAGAAGTGTGCCAATCTGAATGTGCTGCTTGAGTGCCATCTGGAACAGAAAAGATCAGAGAGCTGCTTGTGTGCACCAACTTGCAAAGGACAGTAAAGCCTGGAAGTGTGTATCCTAGTCTTTGCATCAAAAGCGTTTACCAAACTTTTTGCTTGCAATTTTCAAATGCTAAAAGTAGTGTGGACTTTAGGAAACAGACTGATAAATTTGCCCTGAAAGTTTCATTTGCTTTGTGTACATGTAACCCCTAGATGGCACTATCCCAAGGGCTACTACCCCTGCCTGATTTTCCACTAACAGGTTGAGGGGCCTGGATCCGGTGGCGGGTGCCTCCACCCAGAGGTCAGGGTTTGCAATAGTTAAACTAACTTGGTCACAGCCCTCTGGGACACTGTGACCCCCTTTTCTTCCCACTAGTGGCCCACACAATATATCAGAATTACTATTCAGTATACACTTACCCCCAGGACTGGTTCAGGCAGTGTGACTCCTGGGACTCCTGTAAAATAAGATGATACAGTGCAAAAACCACAGTACAATACTTTAACATAGACAAATACCTCAGGCAGTGTAACTTTGCTGAAACAAACAGATCTGATTTATTTAGGGGGATATAGAAAGGACGGGGAAATCAGGTTAATTAGTTTTATCGCATTAATAATCACAGTACTGTGCACATATTTCAGAATCCCAAATGTCCCTAATGTCACTCTTACTGGCTACCCAGGCAATAAGAGGCTAGCCTATTTGGTGCAGCTGGTTGGGGCCCTGAAGATGGAAAATGCATGCACAATACCCGAATTGTAATCTGGAGCCAGCAGGCTCAGTTTGTGGAGAAAGAAAGGAAAAGTAATCAGATGGAACACTTGCAATTAGATGATGGCAGGGAGCTACCCTGATTTGTACTCACAAATTCAATGCTGAAACTGAATGGAAGGCAGATTGTCCTGGATTGCCAGGCAGAGCAGACCATGAGGACAAGGTCCTTGTGACTGGACCCCAAGGCAGTTCAGAGCAAATGGATGTAGTCTGGATTAAGCTGGGGTTTACTTGCAGCTTCATGCACTCAAGTCACTGTACATGGGATTTGAAATGCGGGTCCCCACTAGTGCTACACACATTTATATGGAAAAAGAAAGTATTATACCAGGCAGGCTGCTTCTCTATCTTGATCGCAATTACTGCACAGTACCCGGGAGAACACACAGCAGATTCAGTTCCTGACAGACCGAGCGCGATTCAACAATTTCTCCAGTCTTCTACAGGGTGAGCCTGGTTTCTACTTTTCAGATCTCCTTGATTCTCTTCACAGGTCAGATTCAGTCCAAACAAGCACTTGCACAAGCTGCAGGCTGAAACTTGGGGCCTTACACGTGTTTTCCGACTAAAACTGCGCACCGAAGGAGAACACAGCGCTCCTTCCCTCTTCACTGCCAGAGCTAAACTCAAGTCCAGCAGACAAAACCAGGCACTTCCTTTGAGTTCCTCCTAGTTCTTGGCTGGATTGGCTGTCACTCACAATAGACTCCCCCTGTTGGTCCAAAAAGGCGCTGAAGTCCAAACTACATTTCCCAGAGTCACTGCCCATACAATCCTCTTGTGGCTGGCTCAGATTACGAGTCCAAATTCTGATTCATCCACAGGCACCATTTTAGAGCTCCCTTAACCCACACTGATTGGTCCAGACCAGCAGTTCAAAACTAGAATGGGGAACTAGGCAAACACAGTTCTGATTGCAAAGAAAAGCAGGTTAGACAAACTATTTTCATTATTACTCTAAATGATTTCTGGCAAACAGGTACATCTTTCAGATAGGTTCCCTTTGCACTCCTAGTGACTGCAAAAACAGAGTGAATTGGCAGCAGCTCGAGTGGGACTCAAGCAGAGAAACACACAGTCCCTCCCATACAAACTAATTATGTCTGCAAGCAGACAGCTCTTAAAGAGACAGTACCAGAGGCTCTAAAAACACTCACAGATAAATGGCTTAAACGCCAAACACCATTCAGACTCGGAGCATTCAAGCAAGCTCCTGGAAGTCTTTTGGGAACCCCCATTTGCAGAGGGGTTACACCCTTTCTGGCCTGGGAAAGCTTGACATCCACGTCAAGCAAGTACCCCCATAAGTTTCAATTGCAACCATATACATTGGCATTATACTCACACATGTAATCACCAGTCAATATATCACTTTGCCAGGAACACATTTCTGAACCGTTGCAGTATGTCACTCTTTACACAGTATTACACACACATTGTACCATAACTCAGGTTATTACCTCTTGTACATGAAACCTGAAGAGAGGGGGCCCTTCCCTATCAGTTACCTTGGGGCTGGACGGGGCAAGGGCACCATACCTAGAGGGAAACACAAGCAACTTGGAGTTAGCACTGATACTCAGTTTGGGCAATGAGCTCAGGGACACATACACTCCTTTATGGACAACACTGAGAGGCAAGTCCACAGGCCTCTCAAGGGAATCATAAGTGAGGTGCACCCCAGGCTTTACAGCTCGGCCAGTCTTTCTAGGGGGAACTGTTACAGTCTCTGTACTCAGAGCCTCATTTTCAGCATTGTCCTCACTTGTCAGGGGAGTCTCCATGGGGGTATAGAGGCTAGAACTTGAGGCACTTTCAGCTCCAGGAGTTACAGTCTCTGAGTCCACAACATTTGGCTCACATGGAGAGCTTTTGGATACTGGCAGTGGACCATCAGGGCACTCAAAATACTCTTCTTGTTCTGGTGTATCACCAGTCTGTCCCAGTCCATCATTTTCCTCCCCTGAAAGCTCAAACAGTTCTACCATACACAATGATTCCATTTCATCTGACCTGATGCTTTGCACTTCACTTTCTGGGAGCATTGGCTCCAGGGACAAAGCTGGAGGCTTAGACAGTCCAGAAGGCCCAGCTTCATCTCCAGTATTGACTAGGGAATTGCCCCAAAACAATTGACTCAGTTCGTAAGAAGGGTAGTATTCAAAATCACACTCACTTTCTTCTGATATGGACTGACAGTCATGCTCAACTGGGACTTGTGGAGGGGAACACTTTAACTCTGCTTCTGTAGGTGCAGACTTTCTTGATCTTTTCTTAGCAGCAGCTCTAGTCACTGGTCCAGAGGGGGCATCTTCTGGGGGCTCAGACTCAATCAAGATTCATCCAGTGGGCAGTAAATGATTTCTATGCATTGTTTTTACATCTTTTGAATTATTCTCAAGCCTTACTTTGTACACTGGCAGATCATCTAGTTTGCCACTACAATGTGAGGGAGATGGTGCCATCTGTCAGCAATCTTGTGTTTGCCATGCAGTCCCAGATTTCTTAGCAATACCGATCTCCCTCCTGGAGTTCCTGTGCTTTCACCTTTTTATCATACCTTTCTTTGTTGGCCAGATTTCTTTTGGCAGCCATGGTTTGAGCCAGTTGGTACGCATGAGTTAGCTGGGCCTTTAACTTTTGCACATACTGTAAATAGTTGTCATATTGAACCCCATCAGGAGAGATCCCAAAACACACATCTACTGGCAGTCGAGCTTCTCTTCTGAACATCAGGCGGTAGGGAGAGAACCCAGTGGCATCACTTTTGGTGCAGTTATAAGCATGTACCAGGGTGCTAATTTGTTGGTTCCATCTAGGCTTGTCCTTTGGGTGTAGGGTGCCTAGCATATCTAGCAAAGTGCGGTTGAAATGTTCAGGCTGTGGGTCCCCCTGGGGGTGGTAAGGAGTGGTTCTGAACTGCATTCCCCACAGAGAAAGCATCTCTTGATGAGACGACTCTCAAAGTCTCTCCTTGATCAGAATGGATTCTTTGTGGAGCCCCATAGTGAACAAAAAGTTTTCTACAAGTACTTTGGCCACAGTGGATGCTTTCTGGTCTTTGGTGGGGAAAGCTTGGGCATATCTCGAAAAATGGTCAGTGACCACCAGCACATTACTGATATTTCTTTGATCTGACTCCAAACTCAGAAAATCAATACAGACCAGCTCCATGGGTGCACTGGTGGTGATGTTAACAAGGGGGGCAGCCTCTGGGGCAAAGTTTTCCTCTGTAAGCAATGCCTACAAGTTCGAATGTGTTGCTCCACATCAGCCCCCATCTTAGGCCAATAGAATCTGGATCTCACCAAGTCAAGTGTTCTGTCTATGCCAAGGTGCCCCATGTGGTTGTACAAGGACCTCAGTACTGAGTCTCGAAAGGCAGTGGGCAGCACTAGTTGTTGTTTGTCTACTTGTCCCCCTCTGTCTACTGTTTCTCTGTATAACAGTTTATTGATCAGTTTCAACTTAGGACCTTCTTTGTATAACAATGCAGTTCTCAAATCAGTGGAGCGTAATTTGGACACATTTTTCCTGCATAGAGGGCTTCTAAAGCTGATTTGATCATGGGATCATGGGATTGAGCCCACTGAATACTGTCATTGTCCAGCTGAGGCAGTGCACCAATGTCTATTGCAGAAAAGTGGCAATAAGCAGCAGGTATGCAATTCTCAGAGGGTCCCAAGCAATCCACCATGCAGTTCACTGCATCCGTGGACATTTGTTCCTCCCTGTCAAACTTCTGGCAGAGTGCCCGAATATCAGGTTCTGACAATCTGACCCAATCATTCTGGGGAACAGGCCTCCGGGAGAGAGCATCAGCATCTATGTGGTTCAGGCCTGCTCAGTATTCAACAGCATAGTCGTATGTAGATAATGCAGAAAGCCACCTATGGCCAGTGGAATCCAACTTAGCTGAGGTCTGCACATAGGTCAAAGGATTATTGTCAGTTTTTACTAGTATTTTAGCCCCATACAAGTACTCATGGAATTGGTCAACAATAGCCCACTTCAAAGCTAGGAACTCTAACTTATGTACAGGATAGTTCTTTTCGGATGGGGTCAGGCTTCTACTGGTAAAGGCCACTGGTCTCAGACCATTCTCATGCTCTTGGTACAACACAGCCCCCAACCCTTGCAAGCTAGCATCAGTGTGCAGGACATAAGGTTTTCTTGGATCGGCATAGGCCAGCACTGGAGCGTGGGTAAGTTGATATATGATCTCATTAAAAGCAGTCTCACAATCAGGAGTCCAGTGTGCCCCAAATACTTCACTTGGACGAAAATACACTCTTTCAGTCTCGAGGGAAGCTGACTTTTTATATTTTTTGTGGGTTGGGGGATACCCTTGCGTAAGGTTAAGTAAAGGGCGGATCACTCTTGAATACTCCTTGATGAAATGCCGATAATAACCACAGAATCCCAGGAATCTTTGCAGTTCTTTTAGATTTTTGGGCTGTGGCCAGGTGGTCAAAGCCTCAACTTTACGTTAGGTCTCTATTCCGTTGGTGGATACTATGTGTCCCACATACTTTACTGATGTTTGAAAGAATTGACACTTATCAATGGACAGTTTAAGGCCAAAGTCTTCCAGTCGGTCCAATACCTTAAATAATCGGCTCTCATGTTCCTCCAGTGAGCTGCCAAACACAATAACATCATCTAGGTATACCAGGCACTCTAGTATGTTCATGTCCCCCACTGCACGCTCCATCAATCGTTGAAAAGTGGCTGCAGCGCCTGAAATCCCTTGAGGCATCCTCATGAATTCATAGAAGCCAAGCGGACAGATAAAGGCAGTCTTCTCATGGTCCTCTGGGGCCATCAGGATCTGGCAGTACCCACTGCGAAGATCCAGCACAGAGTACCACTTGCTACCATTCAGGCAGTCCAAAGCATCCTGAATGTGGGGCATTGTGTACTGATCAGGGATAGTCCGCCGGTTTAAGGTGCGATAATCCATGCACATCCTTATTGTCCCATTCTTTTTCCTCACTACCACAATGGGGGAAGCATAGGGGCTTCTGGATTCTTGTATTACACCAGCAGCTAGCATCTCTTGCAGATGCCGTCTCACATCATCTATGTCAGCAGGTGCCAAGCGTCAAGACCTCTCACGAAATGGTCTTTCGTCATGCAGCCGGATATAGTGGTCAGCTCCTTGCACGCATCCTATGTCCCATTCTTTTAAAGAAAACACCTGGTCTCTCTGGGCAAGCTTCTCACTGATCCTCACTTTCCATTCAGCTGGCAACGGGGAGTCACCGAAATCAAACAAGTCAGGCATTATTCTGTCATTCTTCCCCAAACTCTTGCTGCTGGGTAGCACTGCAGTGTCTGCACAATGCGCATTAGCCAGGGTGCAACCTCTATTTATTCGAATCTCTCTGTCAGACACATTATGAACTTGAACCATTACCCTTCTGGCATAAGCATGGGCTCTAGCGGGCAAAATACTAGGCTTGACCAGCAGTCCCTCCAGCAATTTTCCATTGCCTGGTGCATACAACATTAATATTTTATTCTTAACATCCTTTCTGATACGGACCTCTCTCTGTAAGGTACACTGGGCATTTTGCACCAGGATCGGAGACTCAGGATCCTTCTTCCAGACAATTCCAACCGGTTCCTCTGGTTCTACTTTTTCAGCATCTCTCTGTGCCTCATAGGCCTTCTTAATTAAAGCCAGAATTCTTAAAGCTCTACTAGTCCTTGACCCCTGTTTTTCATAACACAACTGTGCCAGCCTTCCAAACATATGAGCATTTGTTCCAATCAACAAAGGGACACCATCATACAGTCCAGTGGGGGGACACACTAAGGCTAGGGTCTCTACTTGTTCGACCACTCCAGCCACGGAGGTGGGGAAAGACAGCCAAATTCGGATATGCCTAGAATAGGGGTAGACCTTCTCACTTAACCCTCATACATGCAGTCCTTCTAATGGTTGTAAGGGTATGTCTGACAAATGCTTCTGATACCAATCCTGGAACATAATTGTCACTTGGGAGCTACTGTCTAATACAGCTCTTGTAGACACTCCATTCACCTTTACAGTGGTCTCCATGGAGGGACCCACTATTCTGGACCAGTCTGAAGAGGCGGTAGCAGGGCCCTGGGCAACTGACCTTGCCACAAAACGGCGTGAGTTAGCATTTTGGGGCCTCTCACTGGATCATTCGTGCACCTCTAACCACTGATTTGTTCCTCAAGCTTTCCTTGTAGCCTATATGCAACTTTGTCAGTGTCATTTGGGACCGGCATTCCCTCTTCATGTGCCCATCTTTCCCACAATTATAGCAAAACATACTTTCTGGAGTTTGAGCTGGCTGAGGCACCACACTGGGAGCCAGGGCGGGGGTACTACTAACTGGAAACCTTGGTGCCATCTCTGTCTGCAGCATGATAAGCATTTGGAGACATCTCGTCAGTTTCTCCACTTCCATGGTCAAGGAATCAAGTTTGGAGCTGTTATCAGCAGAAGATACATGAGTGGGTACCCCCACCCCAATAGCAGATGCAGTCAGATATAGGTCGGGGCCCGTACTTGCAGGCATGGCCTTCATAAAGGGACTGTTTTTGAATTACCGGATCTCTCTCAACAGTTCACCCCATTGTGACATATCTTTTTCCTTCTCAGAGCACTCATTAACTGCCAACCTCTGCCCCTGAACTTCACTTGATGGGTCACCCTCAGTCACTCGGGTCATAGCCGCAGCTATTGGTGCAAGTCCCTCCCGAGGTCGCCTTTTCTCAACTCCTTGAATTTCTCTCATTAGCTCATCATAGGAGTGTGGGGATTCCAGTCGATTTGCCAGGTGTAGCTGAAGCAACAGCAGTTCTGAGAAGGGGGCAGACTTAAGGATCCTGTTCAGCCTGGTTCGGTCCAGTTCAATCGCTGGCAAACTACCCTTTCTGAGGCATTCTTGCAACAATTTTTCCAGCCGAGATACATACACAGACAACAACTCCCCTTGGTACTGCTGTGCATTCCTTACTCTCCACCATAGGTCCTCATCAGAATCTGGGCTCCCATACACATACTCCAAGGCCTCAAGATAGGCCTGTGCAGTCGCTTCAGGGTTACTGGCCTGTTTAGCACAGATGGTAGCCAGGGCTGGCCTCGAGGCTCCTCACCAACCTCTTTCACTTTTCGGCCGGAGTACTGCCATTCTATCACTTGGGGGCAACATAATCTATCCAGGTCTCCCAGTCATCCTCCCCTTGGGGGGTGGGGAGGGTGCCAGAGAAGATCCTCAACCTTTGGTAAGAGTCGTGACTAATGGCAGGTGCAGAAATCAATCAATCAATCAATCAAAATCTTTATTTATTCAGGCGGACATCATTGAGCAAAGCTCATTTACAAGATGGACCTGATAGGTCAAGGAACAAATTGAAGGTACAATAGCAGACATATACAGAACACTTCTATTTAAACAGATACAGTAATATAAACATACATACAAATGGAGGATAAGGGTTGATAAAACTTGACAGGGCAAGGTAGGATACAGTAAAAGTACCATGCAACATAGGGTAACCGGTATTACAGGCTCCAAGGCAAACTAACGCAGACAGACAGATATGATTGATGACTGCTAAAATGATGATAAACAGCTTCTGAAGAAAGACATGGAGGGGCTGGTGGGAGATTTAGATAGAGACTAAGGCTACTAGTAGTAGGAGGTATGGAGGAGTGATTGGGGTAGAAGTAAGTGCCAGGAGTTGATGTTGAGGTCTTGGTTTGCTGGCCAAGGCACCTAGCTTCACCTGAGCTCTTTCCTTCTAAGACTGCTTGAAAGGCAGAGTAGAGAAAATTACCAGAGCAAGGGAGAAGGATTAAGACTTAGTTTGGCTAAGCAGATTTACTGTGTGGTGGTGTTTTTATTTTTTACTCACAGGGATTGCTACTGTTTGTTGCTAACATTTCATTGCTTTTTTTTTTCTCTGATTCAAATTGTTGTTGCTGGTATACCTTCTTCTGCATTATTACAAGGTGTGCCTACAGGTGTGTGCTAAGAGATTACTCCTGTAATCTTCTGATTCAAATTGTCTTTTGCAAGGTATGTCTTCTGTTACTGCTTTATTTTCTCTGGAGCAAAGTGTTTCTTACAGCGTATATCTTCTGAAATTATTACAGGTGGTGCTTTACAGGTTTTACAGTTTTATCTAACATTAGGATAAGCTTTCAGGGTTACTGCATTTGTTGTTGACTGATTGTTTCTGCTCTACCTCCTTGTTCTTTCATCTGTGGTTCTTCTTTTAGGCAGGGAAGGCCCAGCCACCACCCCCATCCCAACCACCCACGCTACACTCCTTTTATAGGGTACCACAGTTGTGACATTTCCTGTGGCAGAGCAGGAAGGGGCGGATCAGTGGAGCCTCCACAAGGTGATCTCATTTACAGGGACTAGTAATTTAACTTGTTATAACAAGTTAAACAAAGCAGAATTAAACCATTACTTGCATTTCTTTTCTTTTTTTTCCTTCTAATTACTATGACTAGGTTACAAACCCAGCAACTTATTTGGAATGGATTTCATTAACTGCAGGTACTGTGGAACAATTTTCAGAAGGACAGTCTTACAGGATTTAGGACACTGTCCTACATGCTGGGCCTTTGGAGATCTTAGGGCTCAGCTCCGGGCAGCATGGGCAGAGATTGCACGCCTCAAATTTCATATTGAAGAGGAAATACATTATAAGAACCACCCGCCATTTCCCCAGCATCCAACAGAAAAACCTCGATCAGAGAGGTAGTTGGTCCAGGAGGTTGGCAGGTGGTTAGGAGGAGCATATCAGGTGCCCATCACTTCTGCTCTCCAACACACATTACTCCAAAACCATATAAACACTATAACAGGTATCTGCCTCTATCTCTGAAATCAAATAAAGAGGCAGAAGACACTGCAGAGCAGGACATCATGCACAGGAGCTAGCACAACAAAACTCACCCAAATCAGGAACCAAAACTAAACAAGTACAAAGGAAACAAAAACTTCGATCATAGGAGACTCCATGATTCGGGGAGTTGATACCCATCTCCAGCCAGGGGTGATGGTCAGATGTCTCCCAGGTACATCAGCATGGAGAGACACTGATTGCATTGCTAAAACTGTTCACAAAGCAGGAGAAAACATTGATGTCCTAGTACACATAGGGACTAATGATCTCGCCAGCGGTCAGTTGTGGAGACCAAGGAACACCTGACTAGGCTGGGTGACAACATCATCTATTTTATCTGGCATCTCCTTCTCTGAGATCCTGCCAGTCTGGGAGAGGGAGCAGATGGACAGAAGGTCAGAGAAGGGAGATAGGGAGCTAAACACGTGGCTCAAGGACTGGTGCCAGGAAAAGGACACAGATTTGTAGGGAACTGGCAACAGTTCTGGGAGCGAAAGTTCTTTAAATTTGATGGACTGCATCTGACTAAAGAGGAGAGTGCATTGGGGCAGAAGTTTGACATCTTTGCAGAATATTTAAACTAGCAAATGGGGAGAGGGGTGCAGCACCCCATACGTCGAATGGGAAGAACACCCTCCCCCTCAGCTAGTGGTCAAACAGGAATTCAGCATGTTTGCCATTCATTTGCATCACCAGGTAAGAAAAAGGTTTGTTTCCCATATACGACGCATCAGGGTAATGCCAAACTTCACCCAACAACTAACACACCAAATCTGGCCAATGGAAATCATGTACATTAAATGCTCACAGCCTGGGAAATAAGATCCCAGACCTGCAGGCAATAATGTCAGAGGCTAAACTGGACATAGTAGCAATTAGTGAGACGTGGTTTACCAGTAACCACACTTGGGAGACTTCAGTACCTGGCTATGTATTGTTCAGAAGAGACCGAGGTGCAAAAAGGGGGGGAGGAGTGGCCCTGTACGTTAATGAAAATATCAAAGCTACAGAAATTCAGAATACACATAAGGAGCCAGAAGAACTGTGGGTCACCCTGGAAACAGGAAATGGGACAGCCATAAGAACTGGGGTTGTCTACAGGCCCCCAGACCAGAGGGAGGACATAGACACATTACTGTTAGAAGATATACAAAACATGACAGCTAAAGGAGGTTCTGATAATGGGAGACTTCAACATGCCAGACAGATTGGTCAATACCAGCAGGAACATCTGCCAGAACTAGACTCATAGTGGATTCCTGCAGGAGGGCCTCAAACAACTGGTACAGCAACCCACAAGAGACAGGGCTTTCTAGATCTAGTACTGACTAACAAAGAAGGGATCCCAGATCTCCAGGTAGAAGGTCACCTGGGGCCAGTGACCATCACATGGTATGGTTCAATTTGGCTACTACATCTAAATCATTCCATTCCAAGGCAAAAATATGGGACTTCAGAGGAGCTGACTTTGATAAGATGGCCAACAGAGTTAAGCTAGCCCCTGCAAAAAGAAACACAGGTGAGGGGTACAGGCAAAGTGGGCAAGCATTAAGAATGCAATACTTGAAGCAACATCCCATTGTGTTAGACAGAAAGGAAGTGCAAAGAAGAAGGAAACCACTTTGGTTCTCAAATACAGTAGCAGAAAGGTCAGAGCCAAAGGCTGGCCTTCAGGAAATATAAGGGAACACAGCGGATGAAGATAGGGAGGCATACCAAACTGCCCTAAGGGAAGCAAGTAAGGCAGTAAGGCAGGCAAAGTCCCAAACTGAGGAAACACTAGCACGAACAGTAAAAGAAGGTGACAAGACTTTCTATAGATACATTAGTGAAAGGAGAAAGTCCAGAGGGGTATTACTAGCTTAATGGAGAAAAGGGAGCATGTGAGGAGGAGGACCCTGTAAAGGCATATATCCTAAATAGATACTTTTGATCAGTATTTACTGAAGAGAAGGTAGGGCAGGGCCCACAGCTCAGCATCATGGACACAGGGGGGAGGAAGGTGAGCACTACTCCCTTCAAAAAAGAAAGGGTCCTACAAGAGCTTTCTAAGCTCAGGGTGGATAAGGCAATGGGACCTGATGGCATACATCCCAGGGTACTTAAGGAGCTAAAGGAGGAACTAGCAGAGCCATTAGCAGAATTGTTTAGTAAGTCTATGAGCACAGAAGAGGTCCCAGAAGACTGGAGAAGGGCTCATGTGATCCCGCTCCACAAGAGTGGTAGCAGGAGGAGGCGGGAACTACAGACTGGTCAGTCTTACCTCAGTAGTGGGCAAGATTATGGAGACACTTAAGGAAAGGATAGTGCAACACCTGGAATCCATAAGGGCACAGGATCCAAGACAGCATGGGTTTACAAAGGAAGGTCCTGTCAAACTAATCTCATAGATTTCTTTGACTGGGTAACCAGAGTGGTGGACCAAGGGGAGCAGTTGATGTCGCCTACCTTGACTTCAGCAAAGCTTTGACACTGTTCCACATAGAAGATTGATAAATAAGCTGGGTAGGCTCGGGTGGGTCAGAAGTTGGTCAACTGGGTGGCAAACTGGTTGACGGGCAGAAAACAGAGAGTGGTGGTAAATGGTATACAGTCAGAAGAGATGCAAGTCATAGTGGGGGTACCTCAGGGATCAGTCCTGAGACAGTCCTCCTCAACATCTTCATTAGTGACCTTGCAGATGGACTAGAGGGTAAGGCTTGTCTGTTTGCAGATGACACCAAGATCTGCAACAGAGTAGATGATCCAGATGGGGTGGGCAGAATGAGAAGAGATCTGGATAAACTAGCAGAATGGTCAGAAGAGTGGCAACTGGGATTTAATGCAAAGAGTGAAAAATCATGACATAGGGAAGAAACCCTGAAGCCACCTATAGGCTGGGAGGAGTTGCTAGCAGTCACAAAGGAAGAAAGAGACTTGGGCATCATCATCACTGATGACCTGAAATCATCCAAGCAGACCTCTAAAGCAGTAGGTAAGGCTAGGGGGTGTTAGGAGTGTATTAGTAGGGGTATCACAAGTCGTAAGAGGGAGGTAATAATCCTCTGTACAAGACACTGGTTAGGCCCCATCTGAGTACTCGTGCAGTATTGGAGGCCACACCTTCACAGGACATTAACCAAATTGAGGCAGTCCAGAGAAGGGCAACCAAAATGGTGCAGGGACTGCATCAGAAGACATATGAGGACAGATTAATGGAGCTCAATATGTATCCCTTGAGCAAAGGAGGGAGAGAGTGATATGATACGAGGCATTCAAATACCTTAAGGGCATAAACAAGGTGAAAGAGTCTAACATGTTTAAATATAAGAAAATAGCAGGACAAGAGGACACAGCATGAGATTAGAGGGAGGCCGATTAAGGGGAATGTGAGGAAATTCTTTTCACAGAAAGGGTGGTGGATGCATGGAATGGCTTACCACAAGAAGTGGTGGCTATGAATACAGTGCAGGGCTTCAAACAGGCATGGGATAGGCATAAGGGAGCAATACAAATGACTATGAATAGATAGGCCACTGACAGAGCAAAGGGCGATAGCACATTTATAAGGTAGAAAAAGAAATGGGCAGACTGGATGGGCCTTGCGGTTCTTATCTGCCGTCAACTTCTATGTTTCTATGTTTCTATGTTTCTAAGGGGTAGCAAAGCTGTAGAAAAAGGTATGATAGGGGGCTGAGATACAAATAAGGGGGCTGTGAGGGAGGGAAAAAACTAGGGAGATGATATATGGAAGAGCTGTCAATAATAATTGCTGGCTGAAAGGGGGGGGGTTATGAATGTGATTGGACTAGGCCTTGTGATAGCAATTGCATTTCTCTGGAAAGAGACTTATGTAGAGCCTTTTAAAGGATGTTAGAGGTATAAAGATGGTCAACTTTAGGGTCTTCTGTAGAGAATTCCATGCCATTGCTAAAGAGTAACTGATTGCAGATCTCTCTTGCCGGGTGCAGGCTTTGGGTAGCTTAACGTGATGAAGTTGTTGCTTCTTAGGGCATATGACCTAGCTGTGGCCAGTGTAAAGCAATCTAAAATATAGGATGGAAGTTTGTTAGACAGAGCTTTGTATATCCATAGTGCAGCATTTCTGTTCCTTCTAAGGTGTAGGGATGTCCAACCAACTGCAGCATAGAGAGAGCAATGATGAGTGTTGAATGGAAGATCTGTGATAAACCTTAGAGCTCTGTGGTGCAAGGTATCCACTTTGCTTAAATAGGAAATAGGACAGTGACCATAAAGGAAATCTGCATAGTCGATAAGTGAAAGAAATGACGCCTGGATTAGTCTCAGCCTCGAGTCTCTGGTTAGAAAATGTTTTAATTTCTGAAGAACAGGCCGAGCCTCTGCGAAGTTTTTTCAGGAGTTCTTCAATATGCTGAGTGTAATCAAATCCAGTTATCAATCCACACCCTAAATATTTGAATTTGTCTCGTGAGTCAAGGCTTTCTCCAAGGATGGTGGATAGTTAGGGAAGATTGTTGATGAGGAGGTGTTAGTATAGTAATTAGTGGAGAAGAACATAGCTTTGTCTTCTCTTGCATTTAAGAGGAGTTTTTTTCAAGTAGTTGGTATTGCAAAAGGGAGAACTCTGATTGTAGTATTTCACAGGCCATTGAAGGTGATGGGTTACTGACATATAAAACAGCGTCATCTGCAAAGAGGTGAACATTGGCTTTGGTGAGATTAGAGTCAATGTTGTTAATGTAAATGGCAAAAAGGATAGGGCCCAGGATAGATCCTTGAGGAACTCCTCTTAGGAGTGGTTTTGATGAGGATAAGTCACCTTCAGCTTTCACCTGCTGCGTTCTATCAACGAGGTAACATCTGAACCACTTAAGAGAGGGTGGGTATAGGCCTATGGAGTGCAGTGAAGAAAGTAGCAGCTCATGATCCACTGTGTCGAAGGCTTTGCTTAGATCAAGGAATACAGCACAGACACTGTTCTTTGTCTAGCTCAGTTTGCCAGTCATTTGTGACTTTGGCCAGTGCAGAGATGAAAGTATGTCTGGTCCTAAACCCAGATTGAGCAGGGTTTAAGAGATTATTAACTTCAAGGTAGTCTCTTAATTGGATGCTTACTAATTTCTCTAGCATCTTGGAAAGCACTGGCAGAATGGATATGGGCCTGTAGTTGTTGAGGTCCATGAGGTCCCCTGATTTTAGGAGGGGAAACACATGTGCTGTTTTCCATAGTGAAGGAATAGAACCAGAGGCTAAAGATAGATTAAAAAGATGCGTTAAGGGAACTGCAAGCACATGAACTGCAATTTTTAGAAAATGGGGGTCAAGAGAGTCTGCACCTGCACTTTTTTTAGTGTTCAATTGCAGCATTAGGTCCTCTACTTGCTTCAGTAAAACTGGTTTGAATGAGAAGGAAGAATCAGCCCTCTGAACCTCAGTAGACTGGGAGTTAAGTTGTACCCGCAGTAGGTTAGCTGAGAGGAGTCAAAAGCAAGCCGCCGTTGTGAAGTGATTATTGAATGCATCCAGTACTTCCTGTTTATCGGAGATAGCAACCTTATTAAGGTGCACTTGAGATGGCAGAGAGGTGCTAGAGTCCTGCCCTAAGATCCCTTGATAGTGCCCCAGAATCTAGCAGGATTGTGGTAAGAGGCATCAAGTTCAGCACATAAAGCAGCCTTAGCATCCCTTACTTTTTGGTGCAGCTATTTCTGGCTTTCCTGAACAGCAACCAATCATTTGGTTCCTTAGTCTTCCTTGCCAGTTTCCATGGCTTATCTCTCTCCAGCAGTGCAGATTTAAGGTCGGCTGAAACCAGATGCAAGATTTGCTTTCGTTCTAACACTAGTGATTGGTGCATGAGTATTGAGGGCACCCATGATTATGCTATTTAACACCTGATGTGCTTTTTTCCACAGAATGCGAAGGTAGAACTCCTGCCAGCAGTAGAGTGGTACAGGTCATGGAGATATCCCTCAATATTAATTTTTTTAGGTCTTCTCAGGTGAATTTTGCTGGTTAGTTGGTTTGCCAAATGATCTTATTCCTACAATAAGACAGTGGTCACTTATGTCACCGAACAGCACTCCAGTGTGAGAGAACAGGTGGGGTTTGTTTACTAGCATGATGTCAAATAGGGTTCTACTACTTCTGTTCTTTAAATTGATTCTTGTTGGTTCATTTATCAGTTGTGTAAGCCCATATATATCGCAAATGATACTAAAGGTGCAGCTGTCTTGGAGAGCCAGAAATAGGAGCCTGCATTGTTTCAGCCACCATTACGGGTACTGGAGCGGGAGAGGGTGTTGGGGGAGGAACACCCCCAGGTGGCAATAATAGTTTTTTCAAGTCTTCCACAGTTTTCCCTTCCCCCAGCAACCATTTAGCAAATTTCCCCTCAAAAGTTTCAGATAGTGGTGGGGGATCATTCCCCCCCCAGGTCTTTACTGTCCTTAGTTATCACTCTCCAGGCAGTGAGGGCTCCCTCTTGGGTAATAGTCTGTGGCACTTTGGAACTATCTATGGGATCCTTAAACTCTACTAGGGCCAGGAAAGTGTGGGTGAACAGATTAGCATGCCGACCCACCACCGCAGGGTTTTGCAAACCTTCCACCTTGGAAAGTACTCCCTGTACAGTGTCCGTATTGATACCTAGGGGGAAGTCCAGGATAAGCATAGCATTTTGGGGGTCGATCTCCTCCCCAGTACACCACTCCACCAGCACTACGGTGCACAGCCACTTCTGTCGGGGTACCCATTTATTTTATTTTTTCTTAACAGTGGTTCATAAATATGGCCACTAAAGGACACACAATCCCAGCGGTGAGCCTCCAAGATGTAACCCCTAGATGGCGCTATCCCAAGGGCTACTACCCTGCCTGATTTTCCACATACAGTTGAGGGCCTGATCCGACGGTGGGTGTCTCCACCAGAGGTCAGGGTTTGCAAAGTTAAACTATCTTGGTCACAGCCCTCTGGGATACTGCAACCCCTCTCTTCCCACTAGTGGCCCACATAATATATCAGAATTACCTTCACAGTATACACTACCCCCAGGACTGGTTTGGGCAGTGTGACTCCTGGGACTCCTGTAAAATAAGATGATACAGTGCAAAAACCACAGTACAATACTTTAACATAGATGAATACCTCAGGCAGTGTAACTTTGCTGAAACAAACAGATCTGATTTATTTAGGGGGATATAACAAGGACGGGGGAAATCAGGTTAATTAATTTGAACGCATTAATAATCACAGTACTGTGCACATATCTCAGAATCCCAAATGTCCCTAATGTCACTCTTACTGGGTACCCAGGCAATAAGAGGCTAGTCTAGTTGGTGCAGCTGGTTGGGGCCCTGAAGATGGAAAATGCATGCACAATACCCGAATTGTAGTCCGGAGCCAGCAGGCTCAGTTAGTGGAGAAAGAAATGAAAAGTAATCAGATGGAACACTTGCAATTAGATGATGGCAGGAGCTACCCTTGATTTGTACTCACAAATTCAATGCTTGAAACTGAATGGAAGGCAGATTGTCCTGGATTGCCAGGTAGGAGCAGACCATGTGACAAGGTCCTTGTGACTGGACCCCAAGGCAGTTCAGAGCAAATGGATGTAGTCTGGATTAAGCTGGGGTTTACTTATGGCTTCATGCACTCAATTCACCTGCATATGGATTTGAAATGCAGTCCCCACTAGCACTACACATTATATGGAAAATGAAAGTATTATACCAGGCAGGCTGCTTCTATCCCGATCGCAATTACTGCACAGTACCGGAGAACACACAGCAGATTCAGTTCCTGACAGACCGAGCGCATTCAACAATTTCTCCAGTCTTCTACAGGGTGAGCCTGGTTTCTACTTTCAGATCTCCTTGATTCTCTCTTCACAGGTCAGATTCAGTCCAAACAAGCACTTGCACAAGCTGCAGACCGAAACTTGGGGCCTTACACGTGTTTTCCAACTAAAACTGCGCACCGAAGGAGCACAGAGCTCCTTCCCTCTTCACTGCCAGAGCTAAACTCAGCTCCAGCAGACAAACCCGGGCACTTCCTTTGAGTTCCTCCCAGTTCTTGGCTGGATTGGCTGTCACTCACAATAGACTCCCCCTGTTGGTCCAAAAAGGCACCGAAGTCCAAACTACATTTCCCAGAGTCACTGCCCATACAATCCTCTTGTGGCTGGCTCAGATTATGAGTCCAAATTCTGATTCATCCACAGGCACCATTTTAGAGCTCCCTTAACCCACACTGATTGGTCCAGTTCAGCAGTTCAAAACTAGAATGGAGAACTAGGCAAACACAGTTCTGATTGCAAAGAAAAGCAGGTTAGACAAACTGTATTTTCATTATTACTCTGAATGATTTCTGGCAAACAGTTACAGTACATCTTTCAGATAGGTTCCCTTTGCACTCCTAGTGACTGCAAAAATGGAATGAATTGGCAGCAGCTCAAGTGGGACTCAAGCAGAGAAACACACAGTCCCCCCCCCATACAAACTAATTGTGATTGGTTGGCATCCATGGCACTCCAGACATTACCTCATGGGTTTCAGCCCACCTGATAGGCTAGTGATGCACTGACCCAGATCAAATTTCCAGCATATCCAGGTCCCAGAAACCCCTGCTCTCCAGTTTGAATCGTGCATCTGAACAAGGCAGTAGCACACCAGGAACCCCTGTCTGCTCCTCAAGGTAGGAACCTATTTAAAAGGAAAAGACTGAGTTTTTTTTGTTTTAGCATATAACATCTAGATACCATATTTCTAGCACCATTTATTGCTTAGGGCAGCTAATTGCCCTTTATTATGCTTTATTATGTTTATTGTATTGTGCCTAGAATGCCCCGCGTGGTGGAGTGCTTAGAATTCTTCCTCTGGCTGGCGTCTCTCCCAGCGTTTGTTTTTTCATGGGAAAGGTCCCCAGCCTGCAGCCAGGACCAGCAGCTGTTGTTTCTCAGCCCCTCGGCCTTCAGGGCATTCGCCTAGGCAGTGAGCTGTTATAGCATAGCCGCCCGTGGCCTTTTTTCCGCGTCTGCGCTCGCTCCCCCCCTTCCATCTTCCCCCTCCCTCCTCTTCCATCCGCCGCCCGATGACGGTCGTCCCTTCACCGGCGCCATTGCGCCGTGTCCTCGTCTCGGCGCCGTTGCGCCGTGGTCCTCCGTGTAAGCGGACGTAGAGTGAGGGGGCAGGAATCCGCTAGGCCTCGCTTGGGGCCTCACCCCTCTCGCACTGGCGCACCCGGCTAGGCTTCTACTAGGTCTTCCGGTGCATCAGCCGGACGTCCGCTTACGCTGCCTCCCTCACTCTTGCGAAGGAGATCCCATCGCTCTCCTCCCTCCACCGGAGCGCTGCTTCTAGGGGTTCCCTCGTACTGCGAGGGAGGTCTCAGCCCTCCTCTCTCTCTCTCTCGCACGACCACCTGGTCACCGCCGCTTCTGCATGCGGGATGGCCAGCGGACGCCCCTCCCACAGCTTGGGAGAAAGAGAGTGGTGAGAGAGAGTCAGAGAGAGCCAAAGCTCCTAGAGCGATGCAGAAGGCCTCAGAGGATCCGGGGAAGAAGGGCCTGATGAGATCAGGCAATGTTTAGGTAGCATAGAGTGCTATGCACCCAGGTTGGTCCTCTCTACCTCCTCAGTGGAGTTTAAAAAAAAAAAAAATAAGAAAAGGGGAGGCAGTACAGCATAGTGGTTTAAGGCTCTGAGCTGCAAACCTGGAGACCTGGGTTTGAATCCCACAGTCCCCACTTGAATATTGTGTTATGCTGAGCAAGTCACTTAACTTTCTCCCAGAGGTTGTATGGCGTTCAAGGGAGAAAGGCTCATGAAAGTAAGTCCTAAGCCTTGCCTCGCCGGAAGGATCAGTTGTGACTACCCTCAATGGATTACTCAGAGGATGGCCTGGTGTAGTAAGGCCTGCATCTTTGACCCGTTTAGAATGAGTAGCAGTCAGAGTATCTTGAACTAGGTACTGCCTAGCCCTCTTTGGGTAATTAGAATATTGTTGTGTTCCTGAGGTTTAGGAGTGAGGCAAGGCCGGAACCTGGCCCCGGGAGAAGCCGACAGAGAAGGATCGGAGCCCTTACTCCCTTCCACGCCAGGGTTCCGTTCCACCACCCAGGTCCCTCACACAGCGACCCCAGCAGGTATTTTCCTTCCTCATATGGTCATCATTCGGTGCCTCAGCCAACTCACATAGCGGGCCCTGGCACCAGACCACCACCCGACATTGCAGGGGTCTCACATAGCACCCCCAACCTCAGGTACACCATCTGCAGCCTCTGTGATGCGGATACCTTATCAAAAAAAAAAAGGAGGGGGTGAAAAGCAGGACAGCCTCCTAAATCTACCTCTCTCTATTCCAGATGGTGAAAGCAAAGAAATGCTCCGCGTGCAGCGCCATCCTCCTCCCCCAAACCCTGGGCCCCCGCTGCATGGCCTGCCTTTTAGATGACGATGACTCATCCTTAGAATGGACACCGCTTCTGGCCCCCAGTAACCCTGGCCCTAGCAACTCTACATGGATGGATCCAGGCTCCCTTCTGATCCAGAATCAACAGGCCGCGGTGGCCATGATGGAAAGCCAGCAGAACTTTATGCTTAAGATCATGGAGAAGCTGGAGTCCCTTACCCAAAGTAGGACAAGACCATCCAACCCCAACCCGTACCGATTCCGGAACAGGGAGAAGGAATCTACTCCATCTTTTTTCTCATGCCCAAAAAGACAGGTGAGCTCAGGCCAATCCTAGACCTGAAGTTCCTAAATCAACACGTAGTCCAACACCGGTTCAAGATGGAGACCATAAGGTCCACTCTTCGTTGTATCCGGGTAGGTGACTTCCTGACGTCTATCGATTTGAAGGACGCCTATCTACACATCCCCATCATCTGGAGGCACAGACAATTCCTCCATTTCCATGTACTGGGCCATCACTTCCAGTACAAGGCGCTTCCCTTTGGACTGTCGTCAGCCCCGAGAGTCTTCACCAAGGTCTCGATAACCCTAGTGGCCAGACTCAGGGAACAGGGACTGGACATCATCCCGTACCTAGATGACTGGCTCATTCATGCCCGATCCGAGGTCCAGGCCCGGACGCACACGGAGATCGCCATCCAGGCACTAACGGACCACGGCTGGGTGGTGAATGTAGAAAAGAGCCATCTCAGCCCCATGCAACAGATCGAACATCTGGGGGCGATCATCAACTCGGCCGAAGGATGGGCAAAGCCGGCCCCAGCGCGAGTCCACAACCTCAAGGAACTAGCACGCAAGATGAAGGCCAGTCCACACTCCACAATGGGAAAGATCGCCAATTGCTCAGCTGTATGGCCTCCTGCATAACCTCGTGCCCCTGGGCCAGGTGCATTGCGCCCACCTCAAAATCACGTCCTATCCAGAGGAGCGGGGCTAGCATGCACCTCCATTGCGTGGTACCTCTACCCCAGGCAGTAAGATCCTCCCTAGCCTGGTGGACACTGGAAAGAAATCTATCCAGGGGAGTTCCCCTCGAACCACCCCGCCCAGTCGCCATAGAGATGGATGCGAGCCTTTCAGGATGGGGAGCCTGCCTGGGAGAGTCAACGGCACAGGGCCGATGGTCACCAGCGGAGGCGAGTCTCTCCATCAACATCCTGGAGATGAGGGCCGTGTTCCATGCACTGAGGGCATTCAGGCACCTGATAACCGGTCGGGTGGTCTTAATCTGTTCCGACAACCGCGTGACGGTAGCCTACATATCGAAACAGGGCGGGACCAGGAGCAGGGCCATGATGAGGGAGACGGTGGTGGTCCTCAACTGGGCACAAACTCACCTCATCCACCTGAGCGCAGTTCACCTCGCAGGGAAACTGAATGTCAGGGCGGACTGGCTCAACAGACAACAAGTGCACCCGTGGGAATGGCGCTTACACCCAGCGCTATTCCAGGAAATCCAGGTGGCATGGGGGCCCATGTCCATGGATCTCATGGCATCTCAGGAGAATGCCCAGGTCAGCAAATACTACTCGCGTTTCAAAGACGGTCTTGCCCAAGGGACGGATGCTCTGTCACAGACCTGGAGGGGGAGGAACGCCTACGTGTTCCCTCCTCTTCCCCTGATTCCCCAGGTCCTGGCCAAGATCCAGGAAACAGGCCTCACAGTCATCCTAGTGGCCCCATACTGGCCACGCAGAGCCTGGTTTGCTGCTGCACGAGAAATGACCGTGGACAACTTCAGGATACCCTACCAGCCAGACATGCTCTCGCAGGGACCAGTGCTGCACCCAGCCCCTCGGACCCTGAAACTCACGGCCTGGCTCCTGAAAGGAGGAGACTGAAAGCAACAGGGTACCACGCATCTGTGATCAGTACCCTACTTCAGTCCAGACGGGCCTCCGCCACGTCTACATACAGAAGGCAATGGGCCACCTTCACGCGGTGGTGTAGAGAATGGGACACAGTACCTGAACAGACCAATCTGGCCAACATCCTACTCTTCCTCCAGCAGGGAGTGGACAAGGGCCTGACACCTTCATCCCTCAGGGTACAGCTTTCGGCCATAGAAGCAGCCATAGGCCTTGTGGAAGGGTACCCCCGGGTGCACACCCGGACTCCATTCGCTTCTTGAGGGCGGTGGAGATCATGCGTCCGAGAACAAGGACGGTGATCGCCTCGTGGGACTCCTGCCATCCTGGATTCCCTCAAGTCGGCTCCTACGAACCCCTCCAAGAGACTGATCTTTTTTGGGCTGGCCTCAAGGCTTGCTTCCTGGTAGCTATCTGCTCGGCCAGGAGGATTGGAGAGCTTGGCGCACTGTCCTGTGCCGAACCCTACACGGTTTTCACACCACTGGGGGTTAGCCTAAGGATGGTCCCGGCTTTTCAACCGAAAGTCCCTACCAACTTTCACAGGGAACAGCCTATTGAGCTACCCACATTCACAGAGGATCCTAAACAGAGTCAAGGCGGGACCTCTCACCACCTTGATGTGGGATCCACCCTCGAGGTATACCTGGCCAGAACACGCCCCATCCACAGGACAGAGAGGCTGTTCATCATTGCTAGGGGCCAGAGGCAGGGGCTCACCACTTCCAAGTCAACCATTGCTGGATGGCTAAGACAGGTAGTCCAGAATGCTTACACAGTCAACCAACTGATCCCACCAGAGGGGAACAGGGCCCATTCCACCAGGGCGATGGCCACCTCCTGGACGGAGAGAGCCAGTGTATCCACGGAAGACATTTGCAGGGTGGCCACTTGGTCCTCCATACACACTTTCACCAGACACTACAGGCTGGAGCAGCTTTGGGCCATTCACCCCTCCTTCGAACTCCAGGTTCTAGCTGAAGCTTCTCACGGTCACCTGTAGCCACTCTTTCCTCCCGAGGATTAACTGCTTCTTATCTACCCATGAGGTCAGCTTGAGTGCTGATGGATGCCAACCAATCACAATGGGTGTTTACTCACCTGGTAAAGGTGATTGTGTTGGTTGGCATCCATGGCACTCCAAGGCCCTCCCTCAGAGCGGCTAGAATGGCCGGCACCGGGAAAGATAGGAAGAAAAGAAAGGGGATACCTAGTATCCAAATTTTATTGGGGGTCAGACAACATACTGATGACATAACAGATGACCTGTCGAACTCCCGGGTTCGAGTTAGATTGTTAAAAGAGGGAAATAAAGTTCGGGCCCCAGGGTCTTCTTTCTGTCACGTCGTGGTCCGATTCCTTTTTTGTATCCTGTTCCCACTTCTGGTATCTATGCTAAACGTTACATTGTATTTCTTGCTGTATCCTAGTTAACCTTATTTTCAGCTATGGAAGATTCGAACTGGAGAGCAGGGGTTTCTGGGACCTGGATATGCTGGAAATTTGATCTGGGTCAGTGCATCACTAGCCTATCAGGTGGGCTGAAACCCATGAGGTAATGTCTGGAGTGCCATGGATGCCAACCAACACAATCACCTTTACCAGGTGAGTAAACACCCATTATGTCTGCAAGCAGACAGCTCTTAAAGAGACAGTACCAGAGGCTCTAAAATACTCACAGATAAATGGCTTAAATGCCAAACACCATTCAGGCTCGGATCATTCAAGCAAGCTCCTGGAAGTCTTTTGGGAACCCCCATTTGCAGGGGGGTTACATACAAATTGGAGGAGTCACTAGAGAAATTGTACAGAAACTGTGGAGAAAATGGTCAAAATGATGCTCCCACCATTGAAATTGCAGCTGAGAAAACAAGTTACACTTTGTAGTTTAAATTTGCTCCTGCATGATGATCACTGTGAAGGAAGTGCGAGCGAAGGGAGAGAAAGGCTCATTTCCATGGCATCCAGTGATTGGTGCGACTGCAGTCAGTCCCGTCCCCGAGCCAGCTTCTGTGTGCTGCCAAGTGTTCAAAGAGGAGAGAGAGAGAGAGAGAGAGAGAGAGTCATTCGAGCTGGTTAGACCAGGATTGACCACCAAGGAGCTTGCAAACATTATAAACTGTGGTAAACAGATTTGTGCTGTGTAAATTCAGGCTCAACCCATTGTCCAACCAACTAGAAAGTGAGCGAGGCATTCATGGATATGATCAGCTGGACTGCCAGCCTGTTTCACCCCAGCAGTCTTCCTCCCATCAGAGGAAGCCAGCTACTGAATTCGGTGAGTAAAATCAGTAAACTGTGCAACAAAACAATGTGTGAATTTTTAAGCCTGCTGAATCTGTGCAAGCAGTGTGATTGTTTTGCAAAGAAGGACTCTGCGTTGTTAGAGCAAGTACATCAAACAAAACTTCTGAGCATAAACTGTGAGCAGTGATAATGGTTTCAGCAACAGTAATGTTTCTAAGCAAAAGGGGACTGCAAGTTGTATAGTGAGAATGCAGCAAACAGGCAATCCCGTGCAACTAAATTCTGTGGGCTTGCAAAATGTATTTGAGCATATGTAAATAGTTATTGAATTGATGCTGATTGCAAAGTTAAGTAAAAACCATATGAATGTGCTGAAAGATACCAGCAGTAGCAACTGGTTGCCATTTTTGTGTACATTCAGTTGCCAGAAAGGGTCAAGAACACAATTTTAGCAAGTGAACAAAGTTTGATGCATGAGAAAAAGTTACTGCCACCATTACATGGTGGGGGTCAGCAATGTAAACACAACAGCAGGGAGCCATTTTGTGAGACAGTAAGAGACTAGTGAGCAATTCAGTAACAACAAATTTGTGTGTGTTTTCTTTCAGACATGGCTTCGGGAACTCCCCACTATCTGGATCATGCCCGAGCTATGATCGCAGAGAAGGTGGCAACATTAAGGGAGATAGAGAGAACTTTCTATGGTGAAGGGTTACCGCCAGATGTAGCAATTAATAACAATCCCGTTAGTCTGTGCATTATGTGCCTAAAAGCTGGAAGGGATGTGTTTCTGATACCCCAATGTTCGGATTGCCTAATGAAGTATGGTATGAGCAGGGATGCAGTGCCAGAGAGGGCATCACAAATTCATTTGGCTCCCATATGGACCCAAGTAGGGGAATCTGCCTGCAGCAGCATGCAGCACCAGGTTGAACCTGTTGGGGGAAGTTCAACAGACTGTGCTACAGAAGTAGAGAGTAAAGGTGATCCACTGCAAGGGCAGGAACAGAGAGAGGTTTCCACACCTGTGTCCCAGATGGACAGTGCAAAGGAAGGATCTGTGGACCAATGGAACCAGGGTCCGAGTTCTAGCCTAGTGGGGGAGGATGAACTTTTGGGAGGTGTGTACCTCCACTGCCAGTGAGGAGTGGAATGTCTCAGGAGGGAGGAAGTTTGCTCACTCCTGGGCTTAGATAATGAGCAAGGAAGAGGAGCATGAAGAAATGTACTTTCATGTTGAGGGCTGCAGTGAGCAGCCTCAAGCTCTTGCTTTGGTGGAGTCAGAAACAATTGAAGAAGACTCCAGTAATCTGCCCACAGAGATGGTAAAGGACAAGTTCTTTCATTCTTTGAGCATGCAACACTGGCTAAACCAGGACTGACCACCCCGGCCATTGGCCTCAAACTCATGAAGAGTAGTAAGAAGGAAAGACTGGTACGTAGAAGGGCTGACATCACTTATGGGAAGTCCTCTCCTACATTTCTTAGTAAAATCTGAGAGGAAATTGAACAGAACAACCAATCCTAGTTGTTGGATGAGGTAAGCAAGAATTTGTACTCTGATGCAGCAGAATATGTAAGGGACAAAGTCATAAGTGACTGACTTAAATTTTGAAGACTGGGCAGGACTCTGATTATGGATACTGTGTGAATCATGGATGGGGCTGATAATGAGACATTCCACAACATCGAATTTGAATGCCCAGATGGGGTCATAGTCCACTCCCCACACCTGAGTGGTACTACCCTTAATGGTACCATTCCCTGTGAATATTTCCAGCATGCATAGAAGGAAGCGAGCAGTGGGAGCCCAGTGTCTATCATCCAGAGGAGCAGTATGCAAGGTGAAAATGCAGCTCCTCTGGTATTCCAGGATTCTTCAGGTGATCCAGATTCATCATCCCAGCAGTTTTCCTGTTCCATTGTCTGGGCATCCAGAGGACATCAATCCAGCAGTTTTCTTGTTCATCACCTGGCCTTCCAGATGACATCATCCTGTCTGTCTTCCTGGTTCATTGCCTGGTTTTTGAGATGACACCAGACCAGCTGATTTCCTGTTCCATCATTTGGTTTCCAGATGACATCAACCCACCCATTTTCTTTTTCATTATTTGTGTTTCAGAGGACATCAACCCAGCGTTACTCAAAGATGTGACCTGGTCTGAAGGGGGAGAGTCCTCAGCATATAAAATCAAGGTGGTCCTTTGTTTTCAGTCTTCAAGGAACTGATAAGATCAAATTTTCTGTTTACTTTACTGACTTTGCACAACACATCCTACATTTGAAGACTGTCTGCAGAATTGTAATGACTTTCATCAAAGAATCTCACCATGGATTGCAGTGCTATACAGACCCTATCCTGTCCAAGGACTGTTCTTCTGCAGGTTTTGACCTAGGAAAGTCTCTTTAATAGGCTATGCCTAGAGCAACAGTACTGGGTCCTTAGTTTTGAAATCATTAGGGTCTTTCAACACTGAATGTGTTGCATAAATGTATTTTTTCAAAATTTTTACTTTTGTACTTTTATAGAAAAATATTTTTGGGGTTCTTTAGTGTTCAGGTGCAGGTTTAGGCACTGTGTGGTATGCAGAATGTGTTTTGTGTTTTTCTTCTCTTGCAGGTGCTCCTAAGGAAGGAAGAAAGGAAGAACAGAAGATAAGAAGAGGATGTTGGAGCTCAGCCGAGTTCCTGTTTTCTTAAAGTTTTTAGGAATGTCTGTGGTTAACAGGGTGTTAATATGTTTTTCTTCACAGATGTGAGATTGTGGGGACATTTTGTGGGAAATGCAATGAAATGTAATGTGCATTTCCTTGTTTTGTTTGCAGGTACCCTGGGAAGTTGGAAGTAGGTTCCCCAGTGAGCAGCCTAGTCAGATAGATTTTCCCTAGAGGGCTATAGTGATGGGCAGATTGGTGGTCCTGATTCATGATAGGGATCATCAATTCTGTCTATTAGGGTATGCTTCAAGCAGTTTTCTTGGAGCCACTGAGTATCCATAGATAGATCAGAGGATAGGGGCTGAAGTTTCATCAGCCAGCCTCTCTTCCTTTAGTGTTGCCTGCCTGTTCCTGGCACATGGTAGGGGAGAACCTGATCACCCCTTCCCATAGGTAACATAGAGCAAAGGATGGCCTAGTGCCAGGTGGAGAAATGACTGCAGACAGTCACTTTCCTAGCCAGAGGTGAGTGTAACTATTCAGTCTCCGGGATTACTAGAATCCCATCAGTGTCAGTACTAGCCAGGGAAGGCAGCTGGTGAATAACTAGTTAAATGGGGTTTCATCTACTTTCTCTCATTTACTTAGCTTCAGCTGAGATGAGAGAGATGAGGTCATTTAGAACTGTCACAGAAGCATAAGCCACTGCAGCTGGCTGTGAGTGGAGAGCTTTAGAATCTTGGGGTCAGTCTGAGTTGGTAGTAGCAGTATAAGTGTGAAGAGTGGGGCTGCAGTGGACTCTGTGAGGAGAGCTTAAGTGGTGGAAACTGTTGCCTACAGCAGGATCTCCTGATATTCCAATCCCCAGGGAGATGGAAGGAACTGTTGGAAGATAGATCTGAGGGCAATCCTCTCTTTGATTTGGGACAATTTGAAACTGCCTGTACATGTTCTAACCATGAGTATATCTGGCTTTTGTGCTTGCTGGTGCAAGTACCTGATTCTGTGGTGTTTCTCTGACAGAGGGAAAGGTGCACCAATTTTGGTTCTAAAGGAAATTTTCTTTTTCATGTTTAAAGTCGTCTGGCAATAGTGGGGTCCAGAGACAGATTGTTCACATTGTGCAGGACTTTAGTTTTACACTCCCAGAGTAGTGTTCTTTCTTAAATGCTGGATGTGAACGTTCATTCAAAAGATGCATTCTAAGTTTCAAATTCTAAGTTTTGAAGGAAGTTTTAAGGATTAACTCTGAAAGAATGGCTGGGTATAAATATTGAAGCAAAAGGTGTCAGCTCCCATCTGAAGTGACCAGTTCAGCACTACAGGTTTTGTAAGGGTGCTTGGTTATTCAAGACATGGTGATTGGGAAAGGAGGGGGAGGGTGGCACTATATGTGAAGGAAGGACTGAAGTGTGTAAGGGAGGAAGGGGAGGAGGGTAGTACGGAGTCACTTTGGATGCAAATCCAGGATTCCAAGAATAGGATTCTTAGAATGGGAGTGGTGTACAGGCCATCATCTCAGACAGAGGAGTTAGGGAACTAGTGGAACAGATCAGGAGGACCTGTGAAAAGAGTAGTGTGGTGATTGTGGGGGACTTCAACATGCTAGGAGTGGACTGGAGCACCCCAACAACCAGGAACAGAAGGGAGCAGGTACTGCTGGATGCCTTCCAGGACAGCTTCCTGTTGCAAATGGTCAGTGAACCAACCAGGTTAGGGAATACCCTTGACCTTGTGCTGGCAAATGGGGACTTTGTGAGAGAACTTATAGTGGAAGAAAACTGTCAGGGAGTGACCACCACTCAGTATGGCTCACATTGGATATGGGCAAGGAAGGAGTGGAATCTGACACAATAGTGCTGGACTTCAGGAGGGCTGACTTTGGGAGGATGGGGGAAGTGGTAAAAGGGTACCTGGCCAGAATTCAATCTAGTATGGACACTAACCAGAGGTGGGAGCTCATGAAGCTGGGGATAGTGGAGGCAACCAAAACCTGCTGCAAAGCCCAGAGCAAGAAGGCTAGGGCTAAGAAACTGATCTGGTTGAGCAAGAAGGTCATGGAAAAGGTAAGGAGGAAAAGAGCTGCCTTTAGGAAGTACAAGAAAACAGGGAGGGGGGGGGAGGACAGGGAGGAGTACTTGACAGAATCAAAGGTGGTGACAAGGGCAGTAAGGGGAGCCAAAGCATTTACGGAACTCAGGCTGGCACAAGGCATTAAGAAGGGGGAGAAGGACTTCTTTAAGTACATGAGGGAGAAAAGGAGCTGTAAGGACCACATAGTAAGGATTAGGAAGGAGGGGGGTTGGGTGGAAGCAGGGTGAGATAAGCCGGAAGCACTAAATGAGTACTTCTGTTCAGTATTTACTAAAGAGAAGAGGGGGGTGACACCCAAGGTGGGAGAAATGGCAGAAGCAGGGTGCGAAGTGGTGAAAAATTGGGAAATTATGGAGAGCAGAGTTCGAGAGGGTTTGAAGGCACTGAGGGTGGACAAGGCACCAGGCCCAGATGGCATCCACCCCAGAGTACTGAAGAGTTGGCAGAGGTCCTTGCGGACCTTTGGCAGACCCATTTAATGCCCTACTACATTCGGTGTGTACCTCTAGACTGGAGGATGGCTCATGTGGTGCCCTTCCACAAGAGTGGCCCCAAGGATGAACCGGGAAACTACAGACCAGTGAGCCTCACATCCATCATGGGTAAGCTAATGGAGACCATCCTGAAGGAGAGGCTGGTGGCCCTCCTAGAGGCCAAAGGACTACAGGACAGCAGACAGCATGGCTTCATACGTGGCAGATACTGCCAAACCAACCTGGTCAAGTTCTATGACTGGGTAACTAGGCAACTGGACAGGGGCCATGCAGTGGATGTCCTGTATCTGGACTTCAGTAAGGCATTCGACTCAGTGCCACATGGAAGGCTGGGAAGGAAGTTAGTAGGCACAGGGGCGGGTGCAAAGCTGGTGAGATGGGTAGGAAACTGGCTGCAGGGAAGGCAACAGTGGTTGGTGGTGGGTGGGGAGCTCTCTCACACCCAAGGGCAGTGACGAGTGGTGTTCCACAGGGCTCAGTTTTGGGACCAGTGTTGTTTGGGATATTCATTGCAGACATATCATGGGACATCAAGAGCAAGATCAGTCTGTTTGCTGATGATACCAAGGTAGGCGCGGTGGTGGATGACCTATGGGGATGGCAGGGGTTGCAGGATGATCTGGCAAAGCTTGAAACCTGGTCAGACACCTGGCAACTGGGCTTTAATGCCAAAAAGTACAAGGTGCTGCATTTTGGGATGAAGAACCCAAGGAGGAGTTACCAGCTAGGGGGAGTGCAGCTAGCCCAGACAGAGGAGGAGAAGGATCTGGGTGTGCTCATTACAGGGTCAATGAACAACTTGGCACATTATAGGAAGGCAGCTGCAAAGGCCAACAAAATGCTGGGTTGTATTGCAAGGGGTATATCCTCGAGGAGGGAGGAGGTGATTCTGCCACTATATAGGTTATTAGTTAGACCACACCTGGAGTACTGCATGCAGTACTGGCGTCCGTATCTGAAGAGGGACATTAAGTTACTGGAGGGGGTGCAGCGCAGAGCGACAAAGATGATCAAGGGGCTGGGGGACTTATCATACGAGAGGAGGTTGAAGGAGTTGAACATGTACTCACTGGAGGAGAGGAGAGACAGGGTGACATGATTGAAACCTTTAAATACATGAAAGGAATAAACAAGACAAGTACAGAGGATGTTCAAAGTAAGGGAGGGGAGGGACACCAGGGTCCATGATATGAGACTGGAGAGAGGAAGGTTCAGGAGGGAGATGAGGAGACACTTTTTTACAGAGAGGGTGGTGGCTGGGTGGAATGCGTTATCTCCTGAAGTGGTATGCAGTAGAACAGTGGACTGCTTCAAACGAGGATGGGACAGGACAAGGGGGAGGGTTAATGAAGGGGAAGGGTGGAAGGGAGGGGCAGCTGCAGAATAAGGGGTGCTAGCTGCACATTCGAGCAGACTTGATAGACCACTAGGCCTTTATCTGCTGGCAAATTTCATATGTTCGTATGTTTATAATGCCTGAAAAGAAAGTTTACCCGCTAATGTGGGTCCTGCTAGTTATGAGCCCCAGTGTGGTTAGTTGCTATGTAAAGAAGTCTAAAATCCTATGACATATGGGAATGTGTGTACTCAGTTGTGGCCAGTGCCACTAGAAGAAATGTTTGCTCAGTTGTGGCCGGTCACCACTGAAGAGAATTCAAAGTTCTATGAAATATGGGATATACAGAGTTTCTATCAGATACAGTGTTCTGTTGTTTCTGCAAATACCTTGTGCCATGATGTGTAAACCTTGGGGGTCCACCCTTGCTTTAGTGTACCATCTTTTGGAATAAAGTCACACTCTAGAGCCCCAACTTGGTTTGGACATTTACCTTTCTTGCTTTCTGTGTGGAATTACTGGGTACCCTTCCAGCAGACAAAAGACTGGATGGCTAGCATAGCCCTGCCAGAGAAAGTGGTGGGGGCTGAAACAATCACGGGATTTAAGAATGCATGGGATAGACATAAAGGAATTCTGGAGGTCAGGGGTAAGGGGCAACAGACTTCTAGGAGAACATAAACTGAACTTACAAGCTCAAATGGGCAGACTGGGTGGGCCATAGGCCCTTATCTGCTGACACTGTCTATGTATCTATGTAATTCTCTGCTGAGGACCTAAGTTTTGTAGATACCATAATAGGTAATTGACAGGTAGTAAAGTTTTAATGCTTTTGTACACTCCACACCCCCTTTATGAACCGTAGAAATAATGAGCCTGGTATATATTCCTAAAGCTATGGATGGTACCATTTATGAAGTGGTTGGTATGCCCAATCAAGAGTACCCAAGGGAGGTAGCTAACTGTGTAAAGTAGCATGGGGGCTTACACCTAGTTACCTCTAGACTGTATATAATGAGATACTTTAGTCTCTGATCATAATTATTTTATACTATGAACTGGATCAAATAAAAAATCGAGGAAGCTGATTGGCTGACAGCTCTTTGAAGCTGTGATGATATCTAGCTACATCATCACGGCTTAAAAAAGCCTCTGGCCACCAGCCTCCTCACTGGCAACAAATTCCTTTCAGTGCAATGTTGCCCAGGTCCCACCACCAGGAACAAATCAGTCCTGCAGACGGCCGCTGTTAAAAGTAATAAATCACACAGCAAATCCTCAGCAAGAACTGCAAACTAAATAAATTACACTGCCCCCCAATTGACCATACACAAAAACAGTCACCCAATATCCACAAACCACTGCCCAACACCACCACACCAAATAAAAGCCACCAACAGCCGCTCACCATATCGAGTATGACGGCCCTACTCACAGCTCTAGCAACTCCTCAAATCAAACATAAAGAAACAACCCCAAACCTCACCACACAATGCCTGCTTTTTTCCCCCACATACTTGTATCACCAAGACAGCAGCTTCACCTTTCAACAACCGTTCTGGGCGACTTACTGTAACAAATTCCTTGTCATTCACATCACTGCTTCATCCTTGCCACACATAAACTTTTCAGAAAAATAAAATAAAACCACACACATCTTCACTGAGACATTGGGACTAAGGTCAAAGGCAAAAACAAGACAGCTCAATTCCTGGTGTTGACTGAGAGACACACAGTGCACCTCCTCCAGGAACTCAACTTACAACAGTGCCACCTGCTGTCTAGAGGTCTTCAGGAACTATTTTATTAAAATGTATTCCTCTAACACCTCAAAGAATGCATTTTCAGATGGATTAAAGTTTGTTTTTAATTTTTTTTTACTGATAAAACTTTTATTCCAGTTCATACTAGCAATAAGTCACTCCAGGGTGTGGTATGTCGTGGGATATCATCACTTCTCGGATGGTTGGATGCACTCGTGCCCAACCACCCGAGGCATGATGATATCCCATGATATACCACACCCTGTTGTGCCTTATTGCTTAATTATACAATGGCAAGAAAGAATCCTGGATTCTGATTGGTCAGTGTGTGCCTGAGACAGTGATGATATTGCAGTATAACATCACTGTCATTGATTAGCATTAGCTTTGCTTGCCATCGTCATAGAGCACCTTTAGCTTTTTTCCTCTTCTCTTTAGAAACTCACTAAAAATCTACTAAAAACATTTTTAATTTTTTTTTTGTATAACATTGAGCCATTGTATAATAGCAATAAGGCACTCCAGGGTGTGTGTTATTGTGTAATAACGTCACTCCTGGGGTGGGTTGAAGCACGAGGTGAACACACCCTGTTGTGCCTTATTGCTTCAATAACTGGCTAGTATTTTTTCTACATAGGCTGACTGAGTTATAAATAGCTATTATAACCCATGGGTTATAATGGTGGGCACTCACTGAGTCACTCAAAAAATAGCCATTCCCAGATTGGCTGGTGTTCTACTACTGGGCAGGGTAAACAGTTTCAGAAATATGGTGGCTCCTTATCCCGCATATCGAGGAGCCACCAGACTGAGAGTCATCATTGGTTTCTCTCTATCAACCAGCTTATCATCTACAAACAATAAAAAATCTATCTGGTTGATCCTGTCAATCGAAACCCACAGCAGACAACTATCACCAGCAGGAACCAAAAATGGCTCAGAGGCCGAAGTGCTTGAAGTAAGACCAGTCGTGACTGTGATCCAAATGTCCAGCTCCGCAAGTCTGCAAGTGAAAAGATAAATGTCGGATTAAATAAAAAAGCTTTACAAAAAAAAAGCGACAAAGACAGAATATGTGTGTGTGTGTGTGTGTGTGTGTGTGTGTGTGTGTGTGTGTGTGTGTGACTGACAAATAAATGAGACACAGCAATACCAAATGCACTTTGGCAAAAAAAGTGCTGATCAGCAATTATATGAAATAAAAGGTGGGGAAGTGTACTACTTGAATGCAATGGTTGTTCTCTGTGTGGGATGCTTTAATAATTCCTTTGGGCTTTGCCTTCAGGGTTTATATAGCATCCCATACCTCGGACAACCATTAAATTCTTGTAACGCACACTTCCCCATCCATTATTCTATATTCTAAAGTCACTGCACCATTTTTTTTAATCATAAAAGATTTTATAATGATTTTTCAACAATGAAACATACATGAAGCAGAGATGACTTTGTATCAAATGCAGTAGGTAACAGTTGTATACCTAACTTTTGCTTTTAGGCAGGGCTACTGGGAAGTTGCAGAATTTTTTAGCAGATTTTGCAGGAAATTTGTGGGACTTTTTTCTCCCAAACTTTGCAGGGATTTTGCGGGACTCTGTATGTATTTTGAGGGGATTTTACGGGTTACTGGGCACACATATACCTTTGTGAGATACAAGTATGGGTTTTCAATTTCAGTTGCTTTGTGATGCATATTAAAGCCAGCCATCAAAAAGGTATACGTTTTTGTAAAAACCAAAGACAACACACAGACACACACAAAAGGTGTAAGTTTTTATTAAAACACACACACACACGACTGATCAAAAAACAAAATACATTATAATAGTAGCATCATTGTCAAATCAGTACCACCACCTCCACCAGTTCTAATAATCCAAACAATAAACATTATTAGTATTCTACAGTAAAAGTGTAGTACCACCACCACCTCCACACCAGATCATCAAGAAAGGATTTTTACATCATAGAATGAGCAGCAACTGTTATCCAACTAAGATCTTTAAAATTTCTTATTATACTTCAACATAAGAAGTAGTCTAGTGTTGTCATCTGTCAAACTTCACCGATTGTCTTTTAAAAGGTCTGGGTACAGTGAAAAAGTCCATTCAACATCTACTGTGCTTACAGAAAGCCAGATATAGCTTTTTGCCACAGCAGCAAGATGTGGAAGTGTATCCCTTTGTACTTCCCACCACTCAGCAATATTAAAACTGTCACTGGGTACTGACTGGGCAAAAGTTCTGTACCCATGCCATTCAAAGTTTGAAACACCAGCCAGAGATGGTAGCTCCTGGGTGTGTTGCTTTTTCTTTGTCCAGTGTTGTCAGCTGCTTTGGATCAAAGATTCGGGCAGCTTTGAACGTGTTGACTGAGGGATGAGATTTTAAAAAGTTGTCCAGTTTCTCACTGCTGTTCAACATAACCTTCTGAAAAAGGTTCACACAGTTTTGATTTTCATATAACTGACAGCGGGACAGCATTTCTACTGTATTTGGTCTGTATTCAGTTTCCCCTGTAGTGGCACAGAAGTCCAAAAACATATGTACATTTTCATTCTTCTAAATAAGGAGTGTCCCTGTAGCTGGCTGCTTGACTGCAATTGTAGAATAAGGTTAACAAGTTCAGAAGACTGTTGCACCACAACAGTGGCTTATGTTACCAGCTCTACCTTTCAATAAGTACTTCAGGTGCTTCAGTGTTGCTGCATCAGATTGTAGTGTTTCAACAAATTCTGTTAACACAAGCAAATTGTCTGCCAAATACTGAACAGCATTAACCCAGTAGCACCACCAAGTTATCACTGCTTATACTGGCATCTTGGGTACAATGCCCTGCTTGGATTCCATAAAGGCAAAGTACTGATGCCTACGCAATGGGCTCTGGCAAAATATTTTTTTAACAAGGGAAGCAGCAGTGTTTAAGTCTTCCAGTATGTCCGCCCAGACCTCCAAGACCAAATTGAGTAGGTTGACAATGCAAGTGACATGCACTGCAATTGGTAGGACACAGGACAGCACAGTTTCAAAAGCCTTGTGCATATAACTTGCACTGTCCGTGACAATGGCAAAGACTTTATTGACGTTCACCCCGTTAGTGTTTAGCACTTTTAATAGAGCTTGGGATACTGTGGTGTTGTTCACATGATGCAAAAACTCCACACCAATTAGGAATGGCTGCTCCCCAACATTAAGCAAAGGTTGGGCCAAAATAGCCAACACACTATGCCCACAGGCATCTGTTGTCTCATCCAGAAAAATGAAGACATCTTGATCCTCCACCACCTCTTTCAGGGATTGTTTGTGATCTGGCCGGAGTTCTTGGAGATACGTGCTCTGAAGCTGTGTTCATCCCAGAAGACTACCACCTTGTTTTGTGTGCTTCTTTAAGAACTCTTGAAAGCCAGAAGCCTTCTCCAGTAGTATGTCTACACGGGTCAAACAGCGGATGAAGTCCAGAACAAATTCCTTCCGTTCAATGGACGATTTTGTTGCTCAACTGAAACAAGAAGTCAGTGACTGCTGTCGTAGAGGTGTGCCTAAAAAAAAAAAAAAACAAGATGCAATATTTTACAGGGAAAAATAAACTGTGCCTGGGGAAAAAAGCAAACAAGATTAAATATTTTACAAGGAAAAACAAACTGTAGGCCAGGCCAGTGGCATGGAGAGCTGAGGAGCTGTGAGCCTTACCTCCTGCCACGCTGGCAATCTGTTTGGGAACAAGATCAGGTCAGCAGGGAGGGAAAGGATTGAGTGTCCAATTGGCTGCTCTCCTCTCCTGAGTGGGGGTGGAAATCTGCTGTCTTGCTCTTAGAGGCCAGGTGGTAGTGTTGAACTCTAGCAGTAAGGAAGGGGGATGCAGGATCAAGGCACAAGTGCACGTGGGAGGGAGGAGATGGGGTTCCACGGTGCCAGAGAGAGAGATGAGATGGACTTGGGAGGCAGGGACAGAGCAGATACCAGTCACCCAAGGGGAAAAACAGACTATGTAAAAAATAAAATAACTGCAAAGTCTGTGAGATTAGTACTTACTTTGCAAGTTTTTCTTTGCAGCTTCTTTTCTTTCTAGATGTTCCTGCAACTTCATGTGCATGTCAACTGTATGCTTCCACACGAAATTGATTGTGTAGGTGCAAGTATGACAAAACAGCAATCCTCCATCCTCATAAAGATCCTCCGGATATAACTTAACCCGATCATTGGCACACACAAGATAAGAGACATGACGGTCCCTGGCCTCTTTGTGAGAAAGACAGAAGTGTATTGGTAGCGGTGTAGACATGGTGTAGTTCAGTGGTGCCGGAAGGTTCTGAAAAGTTGTAGGGCCAATGGGATGTTTGGTCTGGGCCCTGCCCCATCCCCATTGACTCTGCCCACTTCACCCAATTCGCTCTGCCCCATGGTCCCCCCTCCCCATCATCTGCCCCATCCCTGCCAAATTTCATCATCCAGATTTGTCAGTCATACAGAAATAAATGCAGTAATATAAGCATTAAATGCACAGCAGCAAACAAAGCAAAATTAAAATGTATTTATTACCAATTAGGCAGCAATGCAGAAAAGATAAAAACAGATGCAAATGTAAACTCTTTATGGCAGTCACAACTCACAAACAATTGTCTGTCTGCAATAGGCAAAAGAGGGTGGAAGCAGGGGTCAACCTTAACTTTTTTTTTTTTTTTGCAGTAGCCATCAGGACAAGTTGATTCAAGATTGTAGTAGAATATCAAGCTACAGAAATTCAGAATACACATAAGGAGCCAAAAGAACTGTGGGTCACCCTGGAAACAGGAAATGGGACAGCCATACGAACTGGGATTGTCTACAGCCCTCCAGACCAGGGGGAGGACATATACACATTACTCTTAGAAGATATACAAAACATGACTACTAAAGGGGAGGTTCTGATAATGGGAGACTTCAACATGCCAGATACAGATTGGTCAATACCAGCTGGAACATCCACCAGAACTAGACACGTAGTGGATTCCCTGCAAGGGGAGAGCCTCAAACAACTGGTACAACAATGCACAAGAGACAGGACTATCCTGGATCTAGTACTAACTAACAGGGAAAGGATCACAGATCTCCAGGTAGAAGGTCACCTACGTAGGGGCCAGTGACATTCACATGGTATGATTCAATTTGGCCACTAGAACTAAATCATCCCATTCCAAGGCAAAAATGTGGGACTTCAGAGGAGCTGACTTTGATAAAATGGCCAACAGAGTTAAGATAGCCCTGGCAAGAAGAAATATAGGTGAGGGGGTGCAGGCAAATTGGGCAAGCATTAAGGATGCAATATTTGAAGCAACATCGCATTGTGTTCGGGAGAAAAGCAAGAGCAAAAGAAGGAGGAAACCACTTTGGTTCTCAGAAAGAGTAGCAGAAAAGCTCAGAGCCAAAAGGTTGACCTTCAGGAAATATAAGGGAATGCAGCTGGATGAAGATAGGGAGGCATACCAAACTTCCCTAAGGGAAGCAGGGAAGGCAGTAAGGCAGGCAAACTCCCATACTGAGGAAACCCTAGCATGAACTGTTAAAGAAGGGGACAAGACTTTCTATAGATACATTAGTAAAAGGAGAATGTCCAGAGGGGTATTGCTAAGATCAAAGGGGATAAGGGTGAATGTGTGGAGGAGGACCAAGGAAAAGCATCTATCCTAAATAGATACTTCTGCTCAGTATTTACTGAGAAGAAGGTAGGACAGGGCCCACGGCTCAGCACCAGACCAGGGGCAGGAGAATAGGCAACCAGCACCCCTCCCCAACCGCTTCAGTCCCTTTGCAATTTCATAGTCTTTCATTTTTTTTATTTTTTTTATACTTGTAAATCCAAATGAGCAAACTGCCCATTTTCATTGGAGACAAGTTTAAAACTAAAAAAACACACAAAATATTAACAAACAAACATAATACAAACAAAACATTCAATTAATAAATACAATACATAAAAATACATAATGTTTCCAAAGATAGCCACTGTTTTAACTGTGTCTTAAAACCCTGACAGGAGTTATTATTAACAACTTCTGAAGATTTCATGTGAACCTGAAAAGAACTATTCTGAACAATTTCTAACAGAATTCTATTAAAAAACTAGGTGCTCTAAATAATAAGGATCTTTGCCCAAAAGTAGTCTCAAAAAATGGTATTTTAAATTTATAATTGTGCTGGGACCTAGCAAACAACGCATTAACTAATCTAGGAAACATTAAAGAAATAGATTAAGGAAAAAAATTACATTTAAATAAGAAAATGACCATCTTATAAAGTACTCGATTTTCAAAAGATAAGGAAGATGACTGATTGTACAGATCAGAGCAATGGGTTCAAAAGGGTAAATTTAGCCAAAACCTCAGAGCTAAATGGTAAATTACTTTAAGAGGACTCAAAACATTAGTACATGAGGATGTATAAATCAGTATGCCATAATCGAGTATGGAGAACAGACAGCTATGAACTAAGAGTCTTCCACTACCATATAGTAAGCCAACTTCAGGATGTATCCTCATCTAAGATAACAGTCCTGGATAAATCAACTAATGGAGCTGAAGCATACAAACTGAGTCATTGAGGTCGCACCACAGTCAGCGGTCAGCGCCAAGACAACATATTCAAATTCCACAAACATGCAATGCCACATAAACACAAACTGCGACAACCACCACAGCTTTTATAATAAAAAATTCCTCCCCTCCCATCTGTGACTTGGGCTTGGCTCGTACCATGCTCATTCTCCCGACACAGTCGTGATGCCAGCGAAATTGCTTCCTGCTGCCAACAACAGCTCCTATTGGCTACTGTCTCCATCTGTGACTGTGCAGATGCACTCAGCCATCAGACTCTCACAAGTCTAAAGACTAAAAAAAGCAAGTCTGCTTTATTTGCTGTTGGATGGGGTACACACAGCAAGAATTTGCACATGCCACTCCAGTTCAACTCATCATACAAACGGAATAAAAAAAAGGAATTGTAATGGTTTTTAATGGTTAACTTAAAAAAAGAACACTTGTGAAAAAACATTTTACTTGTGATAAAGCCTGCTACAGCCAAGACAGGAGCACAAAAGTTTGCCAAAATACCAACTTAGTGCAAAAACTGTTTTTTATTGTGCAAGCTGAGGAGCACTGATGCACAAAACAACAGACACAGATGCAGCAGCAGCAGCAGCAGGTTGGAGGATGATCTGTCTACCTGAGTTGTATGTCCAGTCTCATAGACTGTCAAGTATTCCTTAATTAAATAAATGAATGTGCAATGCAGCATACTGTAGTGTGCATACACAATGTATGACTATACACTACAGTATGCTGCATTGCATATTAATTTTGTTTTGTAAAGAGTAATATTAATGTTATTTATTGTTATTTTGCCAAGAGGGGACAGGAGGGCAACCAAAATAAGTTAAGAGCAAGCCAGAAGCAGAGAAGCCACTCAAGTGGGTGCCCATGCACTAACCTTGAAATTGTAGATTTGCAGTCAGGCACTTGAACCTCTAAAGGTAGACAGACAGTCCTCCCAAGTTCTGCTTCAAAAGGCCTCTTCTTCTTTCAGTTCTTTGTTGTTCTGTTCCAATCAATTCTGTAATTTATTACCTACACAGATAGAGTCACAGACTAATGAAATGGGTGGGGGGGGGGCTGCCCAGACACCCAGGCAGCAGCACATAACAGGCCAGCTCAGTCAAGACAACTACAAGTGATTGTTCTTTTTTGAAACTGTAGTGAATGAGTGAAGTCTAAGAAAGGAGACAACACACAAGTGTGAAGTGAAAGTGAAATATTCACATAGATTAACTTTTTTTTTTTAGTGGGGGTCAACTCTCTGGACTAGGACTGGACTTCTGTTCTTTCTGTCCTCTCTCATTTAGTCTTTTTCTCTCATCAGATGAGCTTGCAGCATACCTGAATTGATGACTGGCTCGTGGACCACCAGGATCCATTCCGATCATTGTTGTTCTGATGGTCGTCTCCTCTCCATTCTCCTCTCTTCGTCATCTACTCTCAGGCATCACTCACTTCATCCTCCTCCTCTCTCATGGTGCTTGCCTTGTGCATTGCTTTCCCACCCTGGAAATTAATCTCCTCGAGGCAGCCAAGCAGGAATGTCATGTGGTCACATCACCAACACTGAGCGCTCGCACCCACACCGGATGAGGGGGAGGGACTACTATGGTCTACTATCCTATGCATGCAGAGCCCGAACCTGTGACCCAACATGATTGAGGGGGACCAGTTAGCACCACGCTGTGGGGCGTAGGGACAAAAACAAAGCTGGACTGCTCAGCCATGCATCCAGTTGGCCAAGGGAGGTGATGACGTCAGAAGGACAGACGTCGACATCCATGCATACACAGAGTACTAGTGTAAATGTTGTGGATGCTCAGCTACTGTCAGGTCACAGTTGCAGATGGTTTAAAAATAAAGCATTCGGAATGGAGAGAGAGTTTGTGGGGTTTTTTTTGCACTGTTTGGCCATCAGAATGGAAATTGGGTGGTGAGATTTGGGACTGGAAACAAAATCGGGACATAAGAAGATGCAAGTATGTACTTTTTACAATAATTGTTTTACAATAAAAAGTGCCCAGGCCATGCCCTACCTGATTTTAAAGTGGTGGGACCATGGCACAGGTGGCCTCCCTGACTGCAGTGCCACTGGTGCAGTTTAACTAAAGCAAGATTAAATAAAAAACCAAAATAAGACTTGAAAGCACATCAGTGCATAGATGGAGGAGAGCTGTCCTTGGGATGCTTGATCCTCCACTATCACACCACTAGTTTGCATCACACAATGTTCTAAGCTGGGCAGATTGGTTTCAAAACCTCAGTCCTGGAGTTGCCTTGTCGTGGTGCTGAGCTTGCCCATAGATGTACTAGTATCCATGGAACAAAAGACTCCAGAAATTCTATTTTCTTGCTACTTTTAAATTTCTTTTTAATCTGGGCACTATATAGAACACAGGAGCAAGGCATTGTGCCATGTCAGCGCAACTCATTCATCCATTCTCCAACCCACAAGATCGACACATGGATGAACCATAGGAGTGACGCACGGACGAACCACAGGAGCAATGCATGGATGAATCACAGGAGTGACGCATGGATGAACCACAGCAGCGAGTCAAGGACACACCATGGGAGCAAGGGACGGAACCAGGCAACTGCCATACATGATGGAAAAAATTGTCCTGTACCATTCTGGTCACCCACCCCACCCTGTTCCCTCACCAGAGGCCAGAACAATTTTATTTGCCATGTGTGCCAGTCTGCCAGGCCCACCCCTCCACTTCCATCTCCAAGGAACCACAGCAGCGAGTCAAGAACACACCATGTGAGTGAGGGATGGACCCAGGTGACTGCCATATATGATGGAAAAAATTGTTCTGTGCTATTCTGGTCACCTGCCCCACCCTGCTCCCTCAACCAGAGACCATAACAATTTTTTTCGCCATGTTTGCCAATCCTCCAGGCCCACCCCTCCACTCCCATCTCCAAGGAACCACAGCAGTGAGTCAAGGATATACCACGGGAGCAAGGGATGGACCCAGGCGACTGTCATACATGATGGAAAACAATTATTCTGTGCTATTCTGGTCACCTGCCCCGCCCTGCTCCCTCACCAGAGGCCAGAACAATTTTTTTTGCCATGTATGGCAGTCCGCTAGGCCCACCCCTCCACTCCATCTCTGCGAAACCACAGCAATTTGACGTGTACATTTGAAACACTATGCATTTTTTCACCCTTCTTCACCTCATCTGGACCCTTCTAGGCTCCCTCCGAGGGGAACCTCCTGATCTCCCACCCTCCCGCCGAGAGGGACACCATTTTTTAAAGAAATGCCTCCTCCCTGGCTCCCTCCCTCTCTCCCTCCGAGGGGGACACAAAATGATTTAGAGCAGCTGCCCCCTAGCTGGACCCTCCTGGTCACGCACCCTCCCGCCGAGAAAGGCACAATTTTTTTTAAAGGAATACCTCCCCCCAACCAGGGCCCTCCCCTGCTCCATTCCTCCCTCCCTCCGAGGGGGACACACACATTTTTTAGAGAAGCTGCCCCTAGCTAGACCCCTGGTCTCCCACCCTCCCTCCTAGGGGGACACAAGTTTTATGCAGAAAATAAAAAATCATATACATACCTGGTAGTGTAGTTCAGCTCCTAACAGCAACAGCAGCAGTCTCCACAAATGGTCACACAAATAAGGGTTGCTGACAGGCTGGTAGCACAGAAAGCAAATTAGTGGGGGGGGTTGCCCACTACTGGCAGCCAAGGATATAGCTCTTTTATGGAATTTAAAGGCTAGCCAGCAGTCAGCAGTCAGTAGCTCTCCAGAAAAATACTCTATGCTGTGTTCTCTCCCTCTGCTCCACGTCCTCTGCTTCTGCTCCATGTTCTCTCCCTCAGCTAAAGCGCTATCCTGGCTGGCCACTCCTCACGGCTTCCAACTGGTTCTGATGCTGGCCCTCTTGTGTGCTTGCTCGCTTCGTCTGTCCTCTCGCCTCTCTCAGGTAGCTCCCCTCACCTGTCCATGTACTTTTTACATGGTTTGGCGGACCTTGGGGGAGCAAAGTGCACAAAAAGAGCACCAATTTTAAATAAATTTCTGACCGGCATGATTGGCCCCAGCTGGTGTGATGCACTTCCTGATGATGTCACTAAGTGCATCACATGCCAGAAAACCAAGGGGTCTTCTTTGTCCAGGGCAAGGGAGTGTACAGGCTATGGGGGCACATCAGGAGGGATGCTGCAGTGGGTACACTACACACACACACCAGACAGACTTGGGATGCAAGCCTGGAAGCCACAGCAAACTGAAAAGAGGCAAATTCATACAGGTACAGCCTGGCTGGGGACTTTGCTTGGAGTGCAGGTGGGTGGGCATTGTAATTGTGGACTTGCGGATGTGCATGCTTTGTAATTGTGGACTCTGCTGGTCTGAGGGCAAGCTTTTTTTTCACTGGGAAGTGAATTGTGTATTTTTTTGCGGGAAGTGTGATTTTTTGCGGGGGGCCCTGAAAATCACGCTTTCTGCCATATAATCGAGGCCGCGATTTTCCTGTGGTCCTGCTTATAGGATACACTGTTTGCAAATATAGGCATGCACTGAAGTACTTCAACACTAAGTAGAATTCTACATTGGGATGATTAGTCCCTTTCTAAATTACCCATAATAAGTAAGAACATCAACCATTGCATGGTGAACCATACCCTCTAGCCCTGGGTCATTAAATGAGCATGCAGCGTTGGTATACATCAGTCTGGAAGCGGTGTGGGCTCATCTTGTTAAACTTTTACAGAAGAGAGCTGAGCAAAATCCTGAATATTACCAGCCATTGCTGATCTGTCCGGGGGGGTCTGAACCTGTATTAATAAAAGTGACCCCTTTCTGGGACCTTTCTGCCTATAAGTACTAAAGTGAACCTGTTTGAATGGAAGCTTAAAGTGAAGTAAGACTGTTGTCTGGGTCATAAGGGTGGGTTGCCAGGTGGTGGGGTGGTGGTAGAGCATAGGTGTGATCTGTGATAAAGGCGCCGTTTCTTGCTGTAAACCTGTAAATCTGTGTGTGGTTGGTGTTGCTGTATGTCAACTGTTCGAAAAGTGCTAATTAAGCCACAATCGTATGCCATGTAAGAAGAGAAGGAGGTCAATTCTGGCACCACCTCATTAGCATAGCCCTTTTGGCTTTGAGAAGTACAACGAGGAGCCATTTCTTGGATTGGTTGGAACAGTTTGACACGTTCGAGGTATTGCCCAAGAGGCTAAGGGTTGGAGTAGCAGGGACTTGTGTTTGCAGGATCTTCGAGCAGTACTGAATTACTCCTGTCCAGAAGGGTACCAGTATGGGACACTGCCATAGTATGTGCAGCAGATTGGCCTGTGGGGCCTGGAATCTCCACCATGTGGAATGGGAGATTAGTCCCATTTTTGGAGTCTGTCTGGGGTATGGTACCATCTCAGCAGTACTTTAAGGTGTATAAGCTGGCTCCTAGAGTCCCTGTAGACCAGAGAGGCATCTTTGAGGTATTGCCACCTTTGGTGTCTGTTATCTTTATTTGTAGGTCCTGCTCCCATTGCACCTTACACTTAATTGTGGTATTGGGTTGGTAGTCCCTAAGCATACTATACATCTTGCCTGCAGTGCCCTTTACTTTGTCTTGTTCATGCATAGTGGTCATCTATTTCCACTATGACTCTGAGGATCTTGGATGTATCCCAGATCTGGAGAAATCTCCAGAAATCTGTTTTGGGTAGTAGATACTGTGACTGCATTTGCAGAAAGGACATCATGGCTTCAGAGTCTGGTGCATAAACAGCTGCTATCTTACAGATGCCCGTCTGCTGCCAAGAGTGCCAGTTAATGATTCCCCCCCACCACTAGCATATCTGGGTTGCCTCATAAGGGGCTGTGCTCCACAGATGGTGCCCATAAGGGGGCTGGATATTGAGTGAGATGTTTGCACTTGTGCCAGGCTTCTCTTGTCTCATGGCTAACAGGAGGAAGGTGGCCCTTTGCGTGTCTTCCTTTGCTTAGCAGGTTCCCCAGCCATTTGGATTCTGATAGGTCCATTTCCAGACCCACCCATACAGGGCTATTTGGGGTTTTAGGGAGAAACCATCTGATTGCTTGTGCAGCCCTATATGCTAGTAAGCATCCTTGCAGCCAGAGAGACCCATTCCCCCCCAGACCAGTGCACCCACAATCTCGTTTTTCCAAATCTTGGAGCTTTGTCTTCCCAGATGAACCCTGCTATCATCTTGCTGATTTTGAGGAGTTATTTGGTTGTGTAGGGATTGGTAGGTTGCACATGAGGTATGTTATCTTAGGCAGCACAAACATGCTTACTGCATCTACCCTGCCTTTCAGAGATAGGTGTAACTCAGTCCATCTTTGTGTTTCTGCTCTGATGGAGGCAGTGATGGGTGTGTAGTTTGCCTAAACCAAGTTCCTCCATCGTGTGGTGATGTTTATACCCAAGTATGTAAAACCTTTACCACTGACATGCCCTGTAGGCATTCCCTTGTGCAGGGCAAGTTTAGTGGTGACAGCATGGCACTGCACCATTTTAGTTACCCTCCTCTAGACCACCTGCAACCTGTGCATTTTCATTCGGAGATATGGTCTCCAGAACTGGACACAGTACACTTGTTGATGATTCATCAATTACTTAATTTTACAGTGGTGTAAACACCTCATACTTCTTGCTGGTAATACCTATGCATAGCAACATCCCACTGGTGCTCCCATCTGCTTTGTCACACAGCTTGGATTCTTTTAGGTTATCAGAAATTACAGTCCCCAGTTTTCTTTTCTCTTTTGTGCTCACCATTTGCAGTACCCCATTCATATACTCAACCCCTTGGTTTCTATGCACCAAGAACTTGATTTCTCATTTACAGTACAACCTCGATTATCTGAATGCTCCGGGAGACATCAAGTTTATTCAGATAATTGAGAGTTCGGATAATTGGGGGTCCATAACATTAAGTAAATGAGAGTTGGGTGACAATGTCAGAGTTCAGATAATAAGGAGATCTGGATAATCGAGGTACGGATAATTAAGGTTGTACTGTATTCACAATTAATATATGGTGTATTATAAAGTGTTGTTCTGTGTAGAATTGCATACCTTTTAATATGCTGTTGTACCACAGTTCAAAGGTCAAGGAATGTGATTGAACCCTTTTGTGTTACAACATTTTGAAAGCTAGAGACTGCACACATCAATTTTATTCTGAAAGCAACATAACTGCCACATGCACATTTAACTCAGTACTATATACATTAAATGAAATACAGGATGAGCACCTTTATGCACACCTGTGCATTCTGCCAACTCAGGGTTCTGAGTCCCACTGACATCTCAAGCTTCACTTTTGAGGTCAAAGGGAATCAGAAACCATCTATAGTAGAACACACACTGGTTGTACATATTTGCCCATCTAGTGTTCTTTATTTAATGACATACACTGGACCACTCCTCAAACTTAAGTGGTTCTGTCTTCATTGTTCCATTTAGTTTTTCACCCTCTCCTCCCAGTAGTATCTACCCTGTGGCAGATCTTTGTCTCAACCATAAAAAAACATATCTTACCTTCTAACCCCTCTTTATTATCAGCAGTGATGTCACTAAAGAGTACAGGCCAAAGCACTGATCCCTGTGGTGCACCACTGGTCACTCCCCCAACACCAGGTGAACGCTGTTTCCAACTACCCACTGATGCCAACTCCCCAACAAATTCTCTACCCAGTTTAACATTTTAGTACACACTCCTAGGCTGCTCAGCTTCTTCACTATTCTGCTACATGGAAAGGTACTGCAGGCCTTACAGAAATCCAGGTAAGCCACATCCACCACTCCACCCTGATTAATATCCCTCATCACCCCGTCAAAGAAAACTAAAAGATTACTTTGATATCAGTTCCCCCCTTCCACAAGTGAACCCATGCAGCCACAGATACTGTAAGCCACAGAATTCAAAATATTCCACAATCCTTTCCTTCAACAGTGTCTCCATTACTTTCACCTCCACCAAATTCAGGTTGATGGGCCTGTAGTTGCCAGCTTACTGCCTGCTGCCAGCCTCCTCCCTGCTTCCACCTTTGTACAAAAGAGCCAATGGTGAGGGTACAACTCTGCAATGCTGCTAGCTCACTTGTTACCTGATGTTGCAAGTATTATGCAGGGAGGCAGTGGTGCACAGCATTGCAAATGTGATGAAGAATGCCCTTGAACATAGGGTCCCTGACAATGAGCCACTGTTGTCACATCCACTTGGCACAGTAACCTAGAATATAATTCCTGGCTTTGAACATTTAGATCCCATAGATTATTTTATGCTCTAACACAGTACCTCACAGTAATATCTAATTGGTATTCCCATACATACTGATTTCATATAAAACATTTTTTCCTGACATGTTATAGATTGCAATATGATACTGTTAGACCCCCGCAACAAAGTCTGACCAAATGTCCAAGCAGTGTACCACACTTTCAATAAAAAAATACTTTCTATCACCACCAATTAAGTTGCACACTTTTAGCATAATTGTAAGTCCTCTTGCGGTTGTGTGTCTGTCTCACTCCTAACACAATGCATGTACAAAACTAATGTTTAGCCTGGTGTTTCACTTTCCTGCAATGCAGCAAGATTCTGAGGCAGTAAAACAAGCTCATAACTATTTAAGACAATCTCGCTGTATATGTAAATGAGGAACTTTTAATACAACCTTGGATATCATTCAGAAGCTCTGACAGCATAAGGTTTTCAAAGTCCTCTTTGTCTTGTCTATAATATTTTAAGTCCTTCCTATTTGTATTTTATGTTAATTTCAAAGGCTTACAACCATCCTGTCAAACCACTTACACAGTGTATAGAACTTGTAGCCTTTATTTGGGCAAAGTGCATTCTTACATTTCAAATGCTCCTTAAACCACAATTGCTGACTCGAAACACCAAGAGAGGGAATGACTATGACATGGGAGAACTGAAGTAAGCAACTCCCCCTTTCACATTCATTTGTAAATTAACCCTAACCTCTACCTGGGGTGATGGGAAAAAATTTTGGGACAACATAAAGGAGCTCAGTGGCAAATCTCACTCCCCCACCCCCACGCAACTCACTATTAATGGTGAGGTCACTCATGATCATCCCACTATCGCTGAAGCCCTTAACTTGGCCTTCTCTGATCTCTCCCACATCCTCCCTCCTCACTCCCCCCCCAACTCGAGTTCTACCACCCCCTTCCGGCTTTGAGTCATCACCTACCACGAGGCAAAATGCTATATTACCAGGGCTATCTCTAATTCCCACTACAGAAATGACTCCTTGATCTTAAACTCCTGAGGCTCTCCCTTGATGCCACGCCATCAAGACCTCACTAAAATTCTTAACCTCTCGCTCTGCCTTGGCCAGTTCCTCTACCTGGAAGAGAGCCATAATCACTCCCATCCTGAAGGGCGGTGACCCCACTAACACCAGCAACTACAGACCCATCTCTATACCTTCCACCTCTCCCAAAGCCCTAGAAAGAATAGTCTCTGACCAGTTAACCGAATACCTAACTAAGCATATGCTCCTCAGCCAGGAGCAGCATGGTTTCCACTCAGGTCATAGTACCATCACTGCTCTCAGAGCTCACCTCGTTCCCTACCAGAAGCCCTCGACCATAGCTCTCATTGCGGGGGCCATTCACGTGGACCTAACCAAGGCCTTCGACACGGTCAGTCCGCGACTTCTGCTTCAGGTCCTCCCTAAACTAAATGTGGTCCCGAGACACATTGACCTGGTTCAGGATTACCTCTCAGGCCATTCGCAACAAGTCGGGGATATGCTCCACCCTCTCCACCCATTAAAACAGTTTCCTCTGGGGTCCCTCAGGGTCTATCCTTGGCCCACTGCTGTTCACCCTCTTCCTAAACTCCCTCCTTAAGGCCTGCAGCGGTCAGTTGCTCCTCTTGCTGATGATGCGGTTCTGTTCTGGAACACGCCCACCCTACCGCCTCCAGCAGACCCTTCAAAGGCAATTCGGAACTAGAGACCTGGTTCTCTGAACACCGCCTAATTATCAACTATAATAAAACTAAGTCCATGATTTTGCCCACTTCCAAGTCCTTATAGTCAGTCTGCTCTCCTCATCAAGAACGCTAGGTGCCCCTCTGGAACAAGTTTCCAATTTCAAATACCTAGGTGTCACTTTAGACACCTCCTCTCCTACAGAGGCATGCCCAACTTCTCTCCCTCCTCTATCCCAGCTCTGGGTGGGCATCCCTATACCCGGCTCAAGCACTGCTTACCCCCAAGGCTATGCAGCTCACAGTCACCTCCTCCATCCTCTCCCTGGTAGACTACGGGATCACTATATACGGCTCTGCTGAACCCACCTCCTGAATAGGATAAACATTGTCCTGAACAAAGCCTGCCGCCCTAGTCACTGGTTGTGATAGGCTTAACCCACCCTGTGATCTCTATGCATTATCTGGTTGGTTAAACTTCCAACATCGATTACAGTTCCACACCTGCATCTCATAAAAAAAAATACACCACCTAGCCCCGTCGGACTTTTCCCCTTAATCAGATCTGCACCTCACAGATGCAATACAAGACTCTCCATAGCTCCCTTTCCTTGTACCTCAATGTAGAACCTCTCTGAGGGCAAAGATCCTTCGATACCGAGCCCCCTCTGGCTCAACCGTTACCACTCACTTTCACAGACCCACAGCATCTCTCAATTTAAAACAGGCCTCAAAGCTCACCTCCTTGAAAGAGCCATATGTGACTGCGGCTAACTCTGCTCACCCAGATGACTGCCTCCCTCCCTACTCTTGACTCAGGGTCTCACAAGGCCCCACATATCTCACCAAAATCCCCACCTGGGTAACCCAAGATTGCAGCCTAACTTCCTTACCAGTCATTAAGTTTTGCCTGGACTGCTCCTTTGATTTTGTTATGTATATTCTGTCTGTTTCAAGTATGTTCTCTACTGTATCTGTCTACCCTCCACCCTTTGTAACCGACGTGGAGCCTTTGCAAAAGAGTCTGTGACTCAAAGGTTTGTAATTCCAATTGTTTCCAATAAATAAATAAATAAATAAATAACCCATTCACCACTGACTTTAGCATACATTCGAAGGAACTGACAGGCAGCACAGAATTAAGTTGCACACTTTCAGCATAATTGTAAGTCCTCTTGCGGTTGTGTGTCTATACACACACACACACACACACATACACACACACACACACACACACACACACACACACACACAGACTCACTCACACACACACAGAAACCAATTGTAAACAAAGCAGAAAGTGTGTGTGTGTGTTGTGTGTGTGTGTGTGTGTGAGCAGTATGCAGAATGGCAGGTGTACAAAAGTAAAAATAAAGAAGAAACTGGGCTCAAACACTGCACTGCACAACAGAATTTTAAATAGCTATATGCTCAATAGCTCAGAAGTAAGACATCTATGTGGTACTGATTTTTTTTATTGTAGTACTGCTGCTTTAAACAGGAGGCAAAAATCTGTGCCTCGGCACAAGTCAAAACATCAACCATAGGACAAATACGTCACATTCCTGTCATGTGCTACCACAGTCATTTTTCTCTCCTACATCATGGCAATAAGTCAGCATGGCTCCGACCATGCTGCTGTAAAAGTAACCATCATGCTCAGATTGCTAAATAAAATTGGCTCTAATTTGAAAGAGAGTTCTGCCTTTGTGGTAATTTCTATAGCACTGTTATTTATTGTTAGAATTGTATAACCCCAGTTAATATCTGCCAGCCTTGTAACTAACCTTCCTTGCAGCTAGCTGGACTCCATCTCCCAGGCAGGTGAAAGTAGGGTACAGGCAGGTGTTATAATTGATGCTGCAATGTGGGGCAGGCCATTTAAGTGAAAAAAAAAGTTGCATTTTTAAGTAAGGTAAAAAATAAAGGGTGCTAAAAGGAAACGGCAGAAATCTCATTTGTAAAAATACTACAGACATTATGTTCATAACTCAATGGTCCAGGGTTCCTCAGACATGAATGAGCCTAGTAAGGGTTTTAGGCAATTAGAGGGGGAACACCACCGTAGTTCAGTGGCATGGTGTACTGTGGATAAGGTGGGCTTCAATGATTCTTTTGAGCCATGGAGGAACATGTCAGGGCTGAATGCCAGTAAAGGTCCCCAGAAGATGCAGGCTACATCAGCTAGACAAGGCTGATGATGGGCAAAACCCAGTACAACAGAGAGTCAGGAAGAGGATGAAAGAGTCGGAGACAAAATGGATAGATTGGAAAGCATGTTAACCAAGCTTGTCTCCAGTGTGGAACACCTGAATGTGGCAATGGAGAAGAGAGAGAGAGAGGAAGAGAACCACCAATACAGAGGGAGTGAGAACCATATCATGCATCTATTCCAGGAAGATGGAGAGAGGCAGAACAGGAATATGCTGACCCTATAAGGAGTGACTACAGACCTTTGTGAGACAATACAATGCCACCCATTGTCTCTATCTTCATGCCATGGATGGGAAATAATTTACCTATTTTTGCTGGTGACCCAAAGGAAGACCCCAGAGAGTTCTTAAGAGGGTTTGAGCGAGTTCTCAGGCAAGGCAAGTTTTATTTAAAAGACACCCAATCTTGGAGGCTCTGGGTGCCGTACATGAAAATGCACATAAAACAATTTTCAATAAATATACATTATCAGAATCAACAGTAACTAATAAGCAAGATAACTAATAAAATTAATAAAGGAAATCAGAAAAAATAACAATAACAAGCTAATATACCTGAAGCAACCTGGCTACAGCACAGGGAGGGTGTCTTACAACAACAACATGCCAGCAAGTAGTGACAGTATAAGAGCCCTCAGATTTGGAATTGGAGGTAGTGCAGACTGCACTTCTTAAAATATTTAGACAGAATCTATGACATGCAGCATCTCAGAAGGGAGATGGATTGGCTCCAACAGCCAAGAGATAAACTTAATGACTTTGTCCTGGACAAATGGGAAGTGTACTGATGACTGTACCCTGGAACACCAGAAGAGAGAGGAGTGGAGTTCACCTCACGCAGCTTGGAACCTGAACTGTGAAACCATTCTGTGTGTATTAAACCCTGACGATTGAGCAGTTGGTCCAAAAGGCCCAAGAATTGTCAGACAACCTGAAACAGCACTGAAACCTATCCAGGGTTGAGCCTTTTGACAGTCAGGCCCCACCAATGGGACCCCCACACTGGTCACCAGAGGACAGGAGAAGTGATCAGACCGGGCAGCCATGGTCAAAGCAAGGCTGATGAGTGGCACCAGTATGGAGAGAAAAGGTGTTTGAAGTGTGACAGCCCAAATCATCTCAGTTACAACTGTCTTCAGCAAGCCCCAGCAGGAACAGCAGCTAATGTCATAAATGTTACCAGTCCAGTGAAGGGAACCAACTTGGCTACCAATGCAAGTCCACAGGAAATTGTAATAGTCACAGGAGGAGAAGCAGGTCCAATGGAAGAAGGGAAGACACAGCTGTTATATCTCACAGTTACACTGGCAGGGACTCCAGTACAAGGTCTAATTGACAAAGGAGCAGCCTAGTAAGTAAGTAAGTAAAAATGTATTTCTTTCAAGCGCCCTTCCCAAGCTCAGGGCACTTTTACAATAATTCAAACCACTTTAAAACTCACTACACAAACAATAAATACAGCAATCATAAATAACATCCAGTTATTACGTCCCAGCATGTGCTTGGGTAAAAAGGAGTCTTTAGCTGTTTTTTTAAAACTTTCCATGGTCAGGCAATCTCGTATTATCTCAGGTCAAGCAAGGATGAATTACCTGGAGGCATGGTCCTGGTACCAAAAAGGAACAAAGGAACAGAGGTTGAAGCTGGGCTCACTTCAGAGGAGGCCTATCATCCATGAGGACATGGGGAGGTAGAAATTGGAGCAGTCAGAAAGAAATGGCAGGGCCATGCTCTCCTCTTTGATCATTCAGTGGCAGATGTGATACTGGGTGTGGACATTATCAGAGACTTAGAACTAACAATTGATGTCTGCAGCAAGAGTGTGACCTTCCGCAGGGTTCAGCAGCCCTAACTTCAGAAAAACACCCAATTCTTGAGCCATCCTTACTGCATTTGCTGGAAGAAGGAACCACTGAACATATTACCACCATCGTACAGCTAGAACCAGTGCAAATCTTAGGAGATGCAGCTTCACTAATCTGCAGTGCTATCAAGAAGAGAGTAGATGCTGAGACTAAGGCAACGTCTTGATTCCAGGAAGTCTTACAGCAGTTCTCTGAGGTAATGACAGAGCACAGGAGACATACTCAAATGCAGAGCCAACACTACCTGGAACAGTACTATGATCGGAAAAGAAGGAGTGTCAGTTTTGAAGTGGGGGACATGGTGCTCTTGAAATGACACATGCAATCCAGTAAGGAAGATGGCTTCTATACCAAGCTAACTTGAGCATGGGGAGGACCCGATATCATTTCCAAGAAATGTTCAGACATTACATATGAACTTGTGGAACCTGCCACTGGACAGAGCAGGGGGGTGCACTACATCTCAAACATTAGGAAGTTCAAGGATAGGACAGGATACACGTATCCTAACACTGAATTACGGGGAGAGATCAGTTTGTCTCATGCTCCTTTAACTGGCGAGGAGCAGAACCAAAACAGTAAGGACTCAGGGAAGAGAAGGTTTAGACCAAGAATACCAGTGAACTATAGAGCTCCGCACAACTGGGGAATCATAGAAGAGAAGTAGCAGCTCTAACTAGTGTGCTAAAAGCTGTCCTGCCATGTAAACCCGAATATTAGTTTGTAAATAATGAAATGTTAATTGTGCATAGTTATGAGTTGCTACTTAAGTGTTTAAGCCTGCTGGGTGGCAGTCTTGTAAACCTTGTAGATGCTTGGGGGGGAATGTAATGGATGTGACCACTCCGTTACAGTCAACCCAACAAAATAATATGTAAAATAGAGGGACTTACCTGCCGCAGGGGTGCCAGGTAGGAGTCCAAAGGCGTGACACCAATGTACCTGTAAAATAAAGATAGAAAAGGGGTCACAAAGGATCCATAGCTCTTAGGGTGTTCAAAAGGGCAGAAGGGACACGATAGAAATAAAAGTATACTTATCTGATGAGCATAGGAGCCCTCGTCCAGTTAGACCTGTGGAAATAAAAGAGAAAATAAGTTAGTAAAAGAGAAAAACTTTAAAAGAAAGCATAAGTAGAGAAAATGATGTGTGGTTGGGGAAGTGGGGCTCAGCAAAACCCCTTTGCCCTTAGTGGTGGCCGAGTGGCCAGTATTTTGCTCACTAGCCAGATGGGCTAGTGAAGGCTAATGGGGGCTAGGTGCCCTTGTGTTAAATAAGAGTGCCATTTGTGGTCATGGGGCTTGGAAATGCCCTAGGGAGGGAGTTCACTATGTTAAAATCTTGCACCTGATAGTCAAGTGGGCTTCAACTCTGGTGCAGGATGCCAGTGTTTACTTTAAAATAAATTTTTAAACCCTTCCTGGGGTCTAATGGGGGTTTTCCTGAGCCCTTTACACTGTGTGCACTGATTTGTGATGGCAGTAGTAAGAGGAGCAAGTGAGGGCTGCCACGCAGCCGAAAGGTATCCTACTGCTAGTGTTTCTGTGATATAGAGAGAGTGCCTGCAGGTACTCTAAACTCTCAGCCTGCATGGAGCTTAGGCTGCAGCCTACTCAGCATGGGTGGGAGACAGAGGAACTAGTGAAGCCAGTGGGAAGTGGAGGAGAAAGTAGTGAAAGCGCCTCCCTCCCACATTCCCATATCTCCACTCTGGCAGCAGTTTTTATTTTAAGTTATGCCCTGCAGGGCTTAAGAAGGGCAACTGGGAGAAAAGAGCATCAAGGGAGCTGCCTTTAAGTGGAGCCACTCCCACTGCATACGTGAGAGCCAGGCCATGGGGGAGGGGTTCTGGAGAGTGTGAGAGGGAAGCAGGAGTCTCCAGAAAAGCCACATCATAGTGAATTGTGAAGTCTGGGGGGGTTAGAGAGAGAGAGAGAAGGAGCAGGAGACAGCAGCAAGAGAGGTGGGCACCGCAAATGGAAAGCTGCGCCACGGCTTAAGTGAATGGCCATAGGTCCAATGTTTAAAATATAAAATAAAGCCTGCAGGGTGCAGACAAAGGATGGACGTGCTCCCTGAGGGGGAGAAAATAAATAAAGAGCTGCACCATGGCTGTGTGGGAGCCCCGAGAGGCTAAACTGTGAAGTGGGGGGGGGACAAAGAGAAAGAGAGAGAGCACTTTTGGTCTAAAAGAGCCCACAAAGAGCAGCAGCAGCAGCAAAGCCCGGAGGGGCTAAACATTAAATAAATAAATATGTATAATGCAATAATAAAGTGGCTACCTTGGGTAATGCAGGGAAACTCTAGGCAGACCATAATGTTGTTTTGGAGCATGCTGGCTGGTGTGGACATCATTAGGACTTCCTAACATCAGCATAAGGAGGCAGGATCAGCCAGATGGTGAAAATAAAGTGAAGGGGGGCTAGCTTTGGTGGCTCACAATGGGAAAACCATTAATTAAATTGAAGAAGTGTGAGGTGGGGTATTTAGAGAACCGCCACCCTATCTACCCACACCATAGTTTAACTATGTTACCTCAGGAAGGGAGTAAATAAGGGCTGCAAAAGGGGTCAAAATAGCAATTAGGAGGAGCAGCTCGAGACGTTCCCACCTCTAAGGGAGTTCAAGCTCTCTCCTAATTGGCTGCCAGAGGCCTTGGCAGCTAAAAGCTCTAGTCAGATGGCGAGTAGGGGGGCTAAAGGTCTGAGGAGGAGGAGTAGCTCGAGGGTTCTTTCTCTCCTCCTCATGAAGTTGACAGGAGTGCTGTGGGAGGGCTCTGCCACAGGCTACTCCTACTTGAGGAAAGAAGAAGAAAAGTAGAAAAAGTTTAAAGTGACAGGATAGTCAGATATGGGGCTATCACTGCCAAGGTAGAAAAAAGTATTTAGACCAGGAAAGTTTGTCAGATTAATTGATTTACAGAGCTTTTGGACCTTGACAGTCCAACCAAAGGAGGAGTGAGAGAAAGAGCATTTATTTTTTCAGTTAACTGCCAAGACACTTCAGAGGGTTTGTCATTTTATAGTTTAAAGTTGCAGGGAGGGTTCACCTTTTGATGGAGGACTGAAGAGGACCAGAGGTATAGCCAAGTGGAACCAGGACCTGGGAGGACCAAGGGTGTAGCAGATTCATCACCGGACTTCAGAAGACGATGTCTCACCAATCCCTGGCCAGGGCAGCACATCAAAGAGCTTCATCATCCTTATGGACTTCACCTTTTGGGCTAAGGTATCACAAACTGTGACTGCTAAAAGAGACTGAAATGTTCCAGGACATTTTACTGTTTCTGGGGTTTGGGCTTAAAATGTGTGTTGCAACCAAGTTAGATTTTTTTGTCAGGGAAAAGAAAAAACTGATACTGTTTATGTGCAAATGTCATATTACTGTTTAGGCTGCCCAGCCATATTTTTCCAGTCACTGGTAGAGCCATTGCTGAAGTAAAAAAGTAACCGTAATGCTCAGACTGCTAAACAAAACTGGCTTTAATTTGAAAGAGATGTTTTCCTCTGTGGTAATTCCTATAGCACTGTTATTTATTGTTAGACCTTTTTAACCCCAATGAATATCTGCCAGCCTTGTAAATAATCTTCCTTGCAGCTAGCCGGACTCCATCTCCCAGGTAGGTAAAAGCAGGGCAAGTGTTATACTACTACACTATTTTTTCCTCTGTTGCTACTATTGTTCCCACTTGTTTGTCCTATAGTTTGATTGCTAACTATATTTGCTGAACTCTAAGTATTTCTGTAACAATGTTTTTTTTTCTATCCTGTACAACTGCTGTTACTATTGCTGTAGATGTTTTGATTTCCCCCTCCCCCTCTCCCAGGATGCACCTAGAAACAAGAAGCTTACTCAGTGTGCTTTTCCTGGTGAGACTTTTTCAATCAATCAATAAATAAATGGACAAATGGCAATTTACGGGTGCTGTACTTACAGACCTCACCAAGGCCATTCACCTGGTGGATCACAGCTTCCTTACAGTTAAACTGAAATATTCTGGTCTAGACAACCTTTCCTGACAATGGTTCTCAAATTACATGTCCAGGAGATCCCAGCAAGTCAAATGGAAAGGTGTTCAATCTATGCTGAAGCCCTTAACAGACAGTGTCCTACAAGGCTCCATTTTTGGGTCCACTGTTGTTCTCCTTATTTGTTAATGATTTGCCCAAAAATTGTGGTGAAGCTAATATGTTACTGTACATGAAGGATGTTCCACAACAGACTTGTACTCAATGCTAAAAAGACCAAAGCTGTTCTGTTTGGCCCCAAGCACCCGGGCACCTCTAGTCGACACTTGCTACCATCATCACCCTCCACTGGTGTCCCTATTGAGGTGGTAGCCTCAGTGAAAAATCTTGGGGTTTACCTGGCCCAAAATGCCTCTTTTAAACATCAGGCTGACTACATCTCCAAATCTATCCCCAAGAAAATTGGGTTACTGTACCACCTTCATAACCATCGGTCCACTGATTCTCGACTTGGCCGTTGCCATTAGTACACTGCTCCCTGTGTTGCTCTACAGTGCACCAGCCCTACAATCCTTAAAGTGCTCTGAATTAAATAGGCTATATAATGATTCTTTACAACCAAATTGGTCGATTTGCTGCTGGTTTGCCCTCCAGGGTGTACCATTGTGCTGTCTTTCGCTTCTTGAACTGTCCCTCATTTGAAGGGTGATTCACCTTCCCCCTCTATGCCTTGCATTTAAGCTTGTCAAGGTTTCTCCCCCCGACTTCCTTGATATCTTGGCCATCAAAACTCCCAGGAGGGCTGGCCCAGTGGCACTGAGGGCTGAGGCGCTGGACGCCTTACCTTGCACCACGCCGGCGATCCATGTTCGGGAATGAGCACAGGCTGCTGGGGGTTGGCCGGAGAGAAGAAGGATTGAGTGCCCAATTGCTGCTCTCCTTCTCTCGGAGGATTACCTGAATGCTTCTGCCACAATACCACCACCACCTAGGGGAGCCCAGGTGGATGGTGTGGTAGGAGGGAGTAGCAGCATTGGGATAGGGCACACATAGGCAGAGGGGCAGAGTGGGGGCACGTCTCAAGGTGCCTTCATGCCCCTTAGCCCTCATTGCATGCCAACATCAGGGAATGAACAAGTAAAAAAAACCCTTGTCTCTCCTAGGTGATGACTCCTCACTGTGTGTGGGTCCTCAGGCTAGTTGGGCGGACTCCACTGTACCAGTCCACATTGCAGCATGTATGGTTCAGAGGAGGTAAATGCAAGAGAATACCTCCTCACCCTACCCAGGGGTTATCCGGGTACCTAGGTTAGTGAACTGTTTACTCTAGGGGCAGACTCTGACGAGGAGAAGGATCGCACACAGGTTGAGGTAGTCTGAAAGAGTGGAGAGAAGAGGGCAGTTAGGAGAAACATAAATACAATAGTTAAAAAAAAACTCCCAGGAGGACGCTTCGCTCATCCTCCAATACCTTGATTGATATACCAAAGCCTGGAACTTGTGTGGACAGAAGGTCCTTTGCCTTTACAGCCCCCTCCCAGTGGAATGCACTCCTAGAATTTCTCCTTAACTGTTCCGTCCTTGGAAACTTTAGAGAAAGACTTAAGACTTACCTTTTGGAACATTGCCTTTGTACCTGCAATTGTTAAACAGAACCATCTTTGTTTCTGCAGCACTATGTTTTTGATACCCAAAAGTCTATTGTACACTCCTTGTACTTTTTAACTCATGTTACCCTCTGTCTAGTATTGTTTGTAATCTATGCTTATTGTGGTATGCTTTGTTTTTATCATGATGTGCCCATACAGTGTTTAAATTTCTGGAGGTCGATACCCAGCTCCTGACCTGTGAGGCAGCCAAAAGCTGCTGGACAGGCAGCGATTGTCTGGTCTTTTGCACAAACCTGTAATTCATTTATCAGCTAGTACGATTTTACTAGTCCTTTTAAGGGCTGGGCTAAAATTGGTGTTCTCCTGTCTAGACTGTGTTACAAAAGGGTTTAATCCCAGTGCATGCAAAGCCAATTTGTAGCCTAGGATGCCTGGCTGTTGCTAGGAGGCTTCAGGGTCCCGACTACAAAAACGCTCGCGGTGCAAGCAGAGTGAGTAGTGTTTAAATTTCTGGAGGTCGATACCCAGCTCCTGACCTGTGAGGCAGCCAAAAGCTGCAGGACAGGCAACAGTTGTCTGGTTTTTTGCACAAACCTGTAATTCATTTATCAGCTAGTACGATTTTATTAGTCCTTTTAAGGGCTGGGCTAAAATTGGTGTTCTCCTGTCTAGACTGTGTTACAAAAGGGTTTAATCCCAGTGCATGCAAAGCCAATTTGTAGCCTAGGACACCTGGCTGTTGCTAGGAGGCTTCAGGGTCCCGACTACAAAAATGGTCGTGGTAGCGACCGGAGCAAGTGTGCCGCGGACAAGCACGCGTGGAGGCGCGTGTCAAGCGTGTCTAGCAGGGTCTTGCAGGTCTTCAGGTAAAACCAGGTTTTGGTTTCTAAGGTGGTTATCTCTTTGTATACTTTAATATTCTCTTAATTGTTTTGGTTTGAGACTGTATAACATTTGGAGAATGGACACCTGTATTGAAAGTTCTCACGTAAGGTTATATACTCTCAATACTGGAGACATTCTTTATGTCTGTTCAGTTTGTGAGCACGTGTTGTGTAATATGCCTGTTGATAGCAGCTGTGTGACTGGATTTAATTGTTTAAATTGTCAGCTTTTAAAAACTATGAAAAATGATTTAGAAATCATTATTAATGAGTTAAAATCTGTAAAATAAATAAAGGAATTAGAAAACTACATTGACAATATGATCAGAAGTACACCAAGTATTCCATCTATGCTATCACAGAGTTATGACACTATGTATTCCCACGAGAATCCAACTGTAACCATTTGCCTGAACACAAACTTAGGTGTGTCAACTTCACAAACTAATAAAAATTACCCCGAGGACATTGTAATGCCGACTATTAGTTTACAGCAGAATTCTACACAAATGGACATTAATTGCCCTGAGGATATTGTTATACCCACTGTTAGTAAAGAAAATGTCAATTTACATCAAAAATCTCTTAATAAGAGAAGGAGAGATACACAGGATGATCACTGTGAAGATGGGTGGGAAAATGTTTCAAAACGGAAATATAAGAAAGGTAGACGTGCTGAGTTCTCAAAATCTGTTCCAACAAAAGTAAATCTGCAAAAGATTCTTAATAAAGATAATCACCTTTCTAAAAACAGATATTTTTGTCTATCAAACAATCAAATGGAACAGGAAGTTGGTGAAAATTCTTATTCAAACAACCTGCCTCTCATTATCATTGGAGATTCTATAGTGAAATATATTGACTCTTATATGTTGGATTCTGAAAGTAGGATATCAGTTTTTTCTTTTCCTGGAGCTAGAGTTCAGGATATTGCAGACAGAATAGATTCTGTTATTCATTATCCGGCAAATGTTATTTTGCAGTAGGAACGAATGACGTTGGACATACCCATGAAAAGGACATTTGTTTGGAATTAATCCAATTAGGAAATAAAATTAAAGAGAAAAATTGTAATGTGTATATTTCTGGTATATTACCAATACCAAGGGCTAAAATTGAAAAAAAACACACTATCGAAAGGATTAACGTTAGATTAGCGAATTGGTGTTCATTGAATAAACTATCATTTATTGATCACTGGTTAACATTTACATCTAACACTAGCCTCTTTGCAAAAGATGGTTTACATTTAAATAGGTTAGGTGCAAATGAACTGTGTACTATATTTAAGTCTTATTTTTCATTTATGACTTTAAACTGAAGTCCATGGGGAAAACATTAAAACTGATACTGTTTATTTACAAACAACTTTAAATAATGTAAATAATAAAATACATGCTTTAAAATTTATGTTGTTAAATGCACGTAGTTTGATAAACAAAACAAATGAACTACGCTTAAGAGTCAATATTGAAAAACCTGACGTTATCGGAATTACAGAAACATGGTGGACTAATGACCATGTTTGGGAAACTCATATTCCGGGTTATTCACTATATTTTCTTAATAGGCAAAAACGAAGAGGTGGAGGGGTAGCTATCTTTATTATCTCAACATTAGATGCATTTGATGTTTCACATAAAGTTAAAAAAGTTGACTCACAGGTACAGTCTACCTGGTTAAGGATCAAGCATTTAAATTCTGAGTTATTGCTAGGGTTATGCTATAAGCCTCCAGATTCAAAATTAGAGATCATTTCTGATATTATTGAGGAAATGTCTACTGCAGCTGAAATGGGCCCTATTTTGTTCATGGGAGACCTAAATATGAGTGACATAAATTGAATAAACAATTCAGCCAAAACTCAAACATCAAAATTATTTCTAAATTCATGCTTGGAACTTGATTTAGTTCAGTATGTCCATTTTCCAACTCGTGAATCAAATATTTTAGATATAGTATTAGGTAGTGAACCAATTGAAGTTCAGAATTGCCACTCTTTGGCCCCATTAGGTAATAGCGACCATTGCATAATTGTTTTTGAAACTAATTTGTTCCACATGAAAAAAAATAGTAATATTACTAAAATGTTTGCATTTCACAAAACCAATTATAAAGCACTAAATAATTTTTTGGTGGCTGTAGACTGATATGCATTGTTACAAAACAAAAATATTAATGAAATGTGGAATATTTTTTCTAAAACAATTATGAGTGCAGCTGATAAATTTATTCCAAAAGTCTCTAAGGAAAAATTGAATCAACAACCAAAGTGGCTTAATATGAAATTATATAAGCTAATAAAAAGGAAGAATAAAATTTATAAAAAGATCAGAATTAATAATTCTACCAGAAATCAAAATGCCTTTAGAAAAATTTGAAAATTATGTAAAAAAGAAATTAGAAAGTCAAAAATATTAATGGAAACTGCTTTAGCCAAAAAAAAAAGCACAGAAAGGGAATAACAAATTATTATTTAGCTATATTAATTCACTAAAAAAACAAACATGTAGAGTAGGCCCTATTATAACAGGTTCTGAAACTCTTACACTTCCTATTGATATGGCTAATTACCTTAATACTCAGTTTTGTAAGGTTTTTTTTAAAGAATAATGATAGTATTACTATTGAAACAGATGTCCACCCTTCTTATTTAGTTGATATTTCATTACAAATCATTAAGTCTAAATTGGATGAAGTTAAGAGAGAATCTTCAGCTGGCCCAGATAGAATTTCTGGGGATCTAATTCACCTACTGAAAGATCATCTTTGTATCCCATTAAACATTATTTTTGATACTAGTTTAAATACTGGACTTGTTCCAGATGGTTGGAAAATGGCAAATGTGATCCCTTTATTTAAAAAAGGAATAAGAAGTAATCCAGACAATTACCGTCCAATTAGCCTGACATCTGTTTGTTGTAAACTATTGGAATGAATCATTAAGGTGACTTAGCACAAGTAATTTCTAGTTTGGATAAAACCCAGCATGGATTTGTTAAGGGCAGGTCATGTGTAACCAATTTGCTTTGTTTTTATGATAATGTTAGTCAGAATTTGGATAATGGTGTCTCATGTGATGTCATTTTTTTGGATTTTAAAAAAGCTTTCGATTCCGTTCCATATTGGGCCTTGATAAAAAAGCTACAGATGTTTAATATCAATCCTATTTATGTTAGATGGATTTCAAATTGGTTATCAGACAGAAAACAGAGAGTTATGATAGATGGCCATTTTAGTGATTGGTAGGATGTAAAAAGTGGTGTTCCTCAAGGATCTGTTTTGGCCCCTCTAATTTTCCAAGTCTTTATATTGGATTTATCTATTAATATTAATAGTGCCATTATTAAATATGCAGATGAGTGCAAAATCTACAATGTTTGTGAAAATGAAGATGATAGGGCAGTCATTCAGAAGGATTTAAAAACACTTGAAATTTGGTCAAAACAGTGGAACCTTATCTTTAATATATCAAAGTGTAGTGTTTCACACTTTGGTAAAAAAAATCTGAGATATCAGTACCATTTATATGACGAGTTACTAACTAGTAAAGATAGTGAAAGGGGTCTTGGAATAACTATTGATGTCGAACTGAACTTTGATTCTCATATTTCCAACATGATTAAAAAAGCAAATAAGATTTGGTGGGCCATTCGTCATAATATGTTCTTAAAAAATCTAGAGGTACTTTTACCTTTATACCATGCTTATGTCAGACCTCATTTAGATTTTGGCTCCCAGTTGTGGAGTCCATATAAAAAGAAGGATGTAGCCAAACTGGAGAAAGTTCAGAGAAGGATTACTAAACATTTAGTATCATGTAAAACAATTTCATATGAGGATAGATTGACAAAATTTAACTTAATGTCTCTTGAGGAAAGAAGAGTGAGAGGTGACTTACTGCTCGTATGGGATTTACATAAAGATTAATATCTATTCATGCATAGCGGTCTTGATCATAAACAAATCAAGATTGAAACTAGAGGTCATCCGCTTCAATTATCCAGCAATAAATGTCATACTAATAAAAGAGCTAATTTTTTTTCCCAAAGGGTAGTATCATCATGGAATAAACTACCAACTAAAATTGTAATTAGTGATAATAAATTAACCTTCAAAAATAGACTTGATGCTTTGAGAAATGAGAACAAGTTTTCAAAAAGTCAACCGTAGTTGAGAGGCCTATATTGGCAATTTTTGCTTTTGTGCCTCTGACAGTATCTTAGTATGACAGTATCTTAGTACATGTAATTTTTTCATGGCCACCCCTGAAAAAGACACTTTTAGTCTCAACGTTCCCACCTGGTCAACAAAATTCAATAAATAAATAAATAAGTGTTCCCTACCTATTCTGTCTTTATAGACCCAATCTGTCTCTGTCAACCCTATCACCTCTATACCTCCATGTCTAGCCCATGAGTGTTTAAAGTCCCCCACTGTTTTGGGCTTCACCACTTCCACAGACAATCTACTCCAGGCACCAACTATTCTTTTGGTGGAGAAATATTTTCTCACATCACTCTTGAATTTCCCTCCTCTATCTTCAATGCAGGTCCCCTGGTCCTGGTCCTGGTCCTTGTTCTCATCTGAAGGAGACTTCCCACCTGTACCTTATTCATTACTTTGAGGTACTTACAGGTTTCTATCATATCTCTTAATTCATTTCTTCTAGGGTTTACATGTTGAGATTTCACAATGTCTTTTCATAAGGCTTCTCGTGCAAACCATGTACTATTTTAACTGCCCTCCTCTGGATTGCCTCCATACTGTTTATGCCCTTTCTGAGGCGTGGTCTCCAAAACTGTACACAGTACTCTAGGTGTGGTCACACTATGGAGCAATATAATGGCAAAATCACATTCCTCCTGCTGCTGGGGATACCCCTCCCTATGCAACCCAGCATTCCACTAGCTTTTCCCACTGTTCTGTCACACAGCCCCCCCCCGGCACCTTGAGTTCCTCAGATATGATAACCTCCTACATCCCTTTCTTACTTATTGTCTGTTAGTACTCACCCCCATCTTATATTCAGTGACCAGGTTTTTATGTATTATGTGCAGTACCTTGCACTTTTTGGCACTAAACCTCAACTACTATGTTTTTGATCATTCCTTGTGTTTCTCAAGATCCCTGCACATTTTTCCCACCACTTTGAGTGTCCACCCCATTGCAGATTTTGGTATCATCTGCAAAATGGCATACTTTCCCTTCCAACTCATCTTCAATGTCCCCATAAAGATATGTTTTAGTTTAATTCAGTTAATTTTTGTTGACTGGGAAAGGAGGACTAGGCAGCTCTGCCTATTTTCAGCTTCGCCCCATGGGAGGGGTGTACAAATGGAAATTATACAATGGCAAGAAAGAATGCTGGTCTCTGATTGGTCAGTCTGGGACTGGACCCAGGATGTTATCCCAGCACAACATCACAGGTCTAGTCTCAGCACTATGAGTCTCCTGACTGCACTAGATTTGTTGGACCTTTACCATTTGTTCTCATCTTAAGAAACAAAAATATTTTCCACATCAACTAAAACATCTTTAAAATGATTTTTTCTTATTCTGTATAAGGGTGAGCCATTGTATAATAGCAATAATGCCCTCTAGGGTGTGTGTCGTGGTGGGGTAACGTCACGCCTCAGGTATTGGATGCACTCAGCCTGCGGCCTCATGCCCAACCACCTGAAGCGTGATGTTATCCCAGCACGACACACACCCTGTTGGGCATTATTGCTTAATTAACTGACATTGAACCAGATTAAGCTGTTGGTGACATTTTTAGTGAATGGGGGAAATTTGGCTAGGACACCAGGGAACTTTTCCACCTTTTTCAAGAAGTGCCATGGGATCTTTAATACCCACCTGAACAACCACCAGATCAGGCAGACAGGATCTTGGTTTAACATCTCATCTAAAAGACAGCACCTCAGGAATGCAGCATCCCCCTGATGATGCACTACAGTGTCAGTATTGGGAGTTAACTCAAGTTCCTGGTGCGGGGATGGAACCCACAGTGTTCTGATCTTCTGGCCTCTGAGGTGATTGTGCAATCTGCTGAGTCATTGACATTCATATTGAAGAGGACACACATATTGAAGAGGACTAGCCCCTTAATGAGCCTTGTAGTACCCCACTCATCACACCCTCCTCTTTAGAGTGTGTGCCACTTACTACCACCCTCTGCCTCCTATTCTTTACCCTTGGGAAGGCAAAGAAAGGGTAGATATTGCTGATGGGGGACCTGAATATGCCAGATGTTAACTGGAGCACCTTTGCTGCAGCCACATCCAAGAGCAGGGTCATTCTAGGTGCCCTACAGGGGGTATGCCTCAGAGAGCTAGTTTTGGAACCCACTCAGGAGGGAGCAACCTTAGACCTGGTACTCTCAAATGGGGATGGAGGGAGGATCTCCAGTCTTGAAGTAGGTAGCCATCTGGGAACAAGCGACCACCAAACAGTGTGGTTCATGATAAACTTAGCTGTAGAGTCAAGCCATACAAAAATGAAGGTACTTCAGGAGGGCTGATTTTGTCAAAATGGGAGAGAACCTCAGAAAAGCACTAGCAAACAGGTAAGAAGGCGGGGTGGAGCAACAAGGAGAAACATAAAAACCGTCACCACAGAGGCAACAAGCCTTTGTGTAAAGCAAATAAACAAATCAAAATGAAAGAAAAAAACACTATCATAGGAAGATACGAACTCAGGAGGCAAAAAAAACAAAAAAAAACCCACTATGGTTCTCAAAAGAAGTGGCAGGGAAGGTAAGGGAGAAAAAGATAGCATTCAGAAAGTATAAGGAAACACAGAAGGAGCAGGACAGAGAGCTGTACCAGTTAAAGCAGAAGGAAGCAGGGAAGACAGTCAGAATAGCAAAAGCCCACACTGAGGAAACATAGCCAACTCGGTTAAGAAGGGTGATAAAACCTTTTATAGGTACATTAGAGAGCAAAGAAAGACTAAGACAGGGATACTGAGGCTGAATAAAGAGGAAGGTGGTTGGGCAGAGAGTGACAGTGAAAAAGCAGGGATCCTGAATGAATACTTCTGCTCAGTATTCACAGTGGAAAAGCAGGGGAGATACCTAATCCAGTCAATAGAAGCACTCTGGATAGGGGTTGATATTAATCCTTTCACAGAAGAAAGGGTTCTGAAAGAACTCTTAAAACTGAAGGTGGATAAAGCAATGGGGCCTGATGGGAGTCACCCCAGAATTCTAAAAGAACTAAGGGAAGAACTAGTAACACCACTGACTACCCTTTTTAATAAATCATGGGAGGATGGTGTGGTACCTGAGGACTGGAGAAGGGTGGATGTGATCCCCCTTCACAAAAGTGGGACCAGACAGAGGCAGGAAACTACAGACCTGTCAGTTTGACCTCAGTGGTAGGGAAAATGATGGAATCACTTCTGAAGGAAAGAATTGTTGAGTACCTAGAGGCCAATGGAGCACAGGACCCAAGGCAGCATGGATTCACAGCAGGAAGGTCATATCAGACAAATCTAATTGATTTCTTTCACTGGGTGACCAAAGTAATAGACCAGGGAGGGGCTGTGGATATGGCCTACCTAGACTTTAGCAAGGCATTTTACACAGTCCCGCACAAAATATTAATAAACAAATTAGCCAGCCTGGGAGTGGGTTCCAGGGTGGTAACCAGGGTAAAACACTAACTGGACAACAGGACACAGCAGGCAATAGTAAATGGAGTCCACAGTGAAGAAAGGAGGGTTACTAGTGGGGTACTGCAGGGTTCTGTACTGGGGCCGGTCCTTTTTAACGTCTTTATAAGTGACATTGTGGAGGGACTGGAAGGGAAAGTATGTCTCTTTGCAGATGACACTAAGATCTGCAACAGGGTTGATATGCAAGGTGTGGTGGAAAGGATGAAAAGGGACTTGGCAAGGTTGAAGGAATGGTCAAATGTATGGCAGCTTAGATTCAATGCAAAGAAGTGCAAAGTAATGCACCTGGGAAACAAAAACCTAGGGGAAAGAGTACACAATGAGGGGTGAGATACTGACAACAACAAAAATGGAAAGGGTACTAGGGGTAGTCATATCACACAACCTAAAGGTGGGCCAGCAATGTGAGAAGGCAGTAAGGAGGGCTGGGGGGATACTGGGATGCATAGGGAGAGGCATCACCAGTAGAAAACAGGAAGTTGTTGGCCCTCTGTAAAGACAGTTGGTAAGACCACATCTGGAGTACAGTGTACAGTTCTGGAGACCCCATCTCTGCAAAGACATAGACAGGGTGGAGGCTGTCCAGAGGAGGGCAACCAAAATGGTGCAGGGTCTGCACCAGAAGACATATGAAGAATGGCTATAAGAGCTTAAGATGCATAGCCTCGAGGAAAGGAGGGAGAAGGGGGACATGATAGAAACTTTCAAATACCACAAGGTAATCAACAAAGTCCAAGAGGGTAGCATCTTTCAGAAAAAGAGATTTACAAGAACAATTTGAAGATAGAGGGGGGGACAGCTCAGAGGTAATGTGAGGAAGAATTTCTTCACAGAGAGGGTTGTAGATGCATGGAACAGCCTTCCTGAGGAGGTCATAGAGTCAGAAACAGTGGGGGAATTCAAGAATGCATGGGACAGACAAAAGCAATTGTAGTGGGGGTAGGAGAAAGTAAGCTGTTGGTTAACTAGAATCTGCAGCTTATCCGTTAGGTAAGGAAATGGGCAGACTAGGTGGGCCAAGCGGCCCTTATCTACCATCAAATTCTTTGTTTCTATGTTTTTATTTTAGCAGTTCAGAATGCCAGCACCCACCTCACCTCGTGTTCAATAACACTTTGCTGCAGTCTGTAAGTGTAGAAAATAGGAGAGCTTACCTGGGTTCCAAATAAGTGCTTAATTGTATTATTCAAGTCCACAAAGAACATACAAAACTTTGGCAACAGTTAGCTGCTGGCTTGCTCGAATCCTCAATCCCTACCCTTCAAGGTCAGGTGGTCTACATTACCTGACCTGACTTGAATAATAAAATGAAACACTTATTTGGAATCCAGGTATGCTCTCCTCTTTTCTACACTTACAAACTGCAGTAAAGTGTTATTGAACAAGAGGTGAGGTGGGTGTTGGCATTCCGAACTGCTGTACTTACGAACCCTTTTTGCCAGGCACCGCCACCACCCAGGTGCAGCCTACATCTTGCTATTTGGATTTAACCTTTTTATTTTCTAACATAATTTACCACTACGGATCCCACTCCTAGGTTGTTCAACCTCCTAATCAGCCTTCTGTGTTCTATGTGTTAAAGACCTTGCTGAAGTCCAAATAGACGATGTCCACTGCTCCACCCTGAATTGATTTCTCTAGTTGCCCAGTTAAAAAATATCTATTAGATTCATCTGAGATGACCTACCCCTCATGAATCCAAGTTGTCTGTGGTCTTGCAGCTTATTAGGTTCAAGATGTTCTATCATCCTTTCTTTTAGTAGTGTTTCCATCAATTTCTCCACTTCTGAAAGGAGACTGACCAGCCTATAGTTGCCAGCCTCCTCCCTGCTGCCGCTCTTATGTAGAGGGACAGCATCAGCCCTTCTCCAGTCCTCTGGAGTCACTCTTGTTTTCTGTGAGTTGTTGAACAAGGCTGTCAGTGGGGCAGCCAGACTATCCCTAAGTTGTTTTTAGTACCCCTGGGTGACTCCCCTCCAGTCCATACCCTTCTCCACCTTAAGGTTTTTAAGTCCTTTCATCACTCTTTCTTCTGAAATGGACAGGTGTCCACCTTCCTCACCACCTTATTACCATTTCTCCCTGGTGATTCACCCCTCCATTTCAGTGTGGAGGCTGAGCAGAAGTGTCTGTTTAAAATGTTGGCTTTTTCTTGGTGGTCTTCTGCAGTCTTTCCCTTCTACCCTTGTAATTCTTATTATCCCTCCCCTTGTTTTCTTTTTCTCAAGAAAAGTCTTATCCACAGTAGCGACCCACTGGGCAATCCTTTTCTCTGTCTGAACCTCTGAAACCCTCAGCATCTTACCTGCTTCCTTCTATTTTTCTAAGTATACCTCCCTGCCCTCTTCTTTCTCTGTGTTTCCTAATATCTTTTGAACACAACCTTTTTTTTTCTTTGCCATTTCCTTTGAGAAACATAATGGTCTTCTTTTTCTTCTGTTTTTGCTTACTTTCTTCATGCATAGATTGGTTGCTTTAGTTATGTCCTCACTTATTCTTCCCCACTATGCCTGTACCCATGTCTGGCACTCCTCCACCTCTGTTAGGCAGTTTCTGAAGCAGTCACCCATTTCTTTAAAATCTGCCCTCTTAAAGTCCAGTACCCTTATCCTTGTCTGGTTTGCCTGTGCGCTTGTCTTTATGTTGAACAACACTATATTATGATCACTGGTACCAATGGGACTGCCACTGTGACATCTTCAGTCTCCACATATGGCAGATTGAAGTTGTTAGTTTGTAGTACCCTCCACTTGCAGTTTGGATTGTGGCTTCCCCAAGTACCTTATCCCTCTTCTCCCCCTGTGTTGGGGGTCTGTACACTACTCTAGCATGGATAGTGTACCCAGAGATTGTCTTCAGATTGACCAATGGTAATTCCAGACCCTTATTCTCCTCTTTGCACCACTGTACCTCTGTGGCCTTAAACCTCCTTCACAAATAATAAAACTCCTTCTCCTTTCCTCCCCACTTTGGCTCTCCAGAACAGTGTATACTGGTATATTCATTTCCCATTTATGTGCTCAGTACATCACAACTCCGTTATAGCCACTAAATCTTGATTAGCCTCCACCGTAGTGACTTTCAGGTCTGGAATTTTATATTCAAGGCTCCTTGCATTGTGCACATCACAATATCCATATCCTTATTGTTCCCCCCTTGTCTACTACCCTGCCTCCTGCTCTCACTCCTACCTGTTTTGTTTACTGGCTTACCCCCCCCCCCATTCACCCTTTCCTTTATTACTTCTACCATCTTTGGACCCCATTAATCCTATATCATCCCCTACCTGTTTTATATTCCCAATTTCTTCTTTTGTGTTCCTGTCCCTTTCCTTCTGTGCATCTGGTCAAGGGAAATTTTATTCTACTACAGTCTTTCCTTCCTAATTCATCCCTCTGCAACACTTTACCAGCTGGGGAAGACTATCTAGTTTAAGTGGTCATCTATGTAGCATTTAAACCTTCCCTCAAGGAATGCAGATCCCTCTATAGAAAGATACAGGCCACCCCCCCCATACAGGTCTGCCTCTTTCCAGGTTGATCCCTGGTCCCTGATGTATCAAAAATCTTCCTCCATGCACCATGCCTTCAACCATTCATTAAACACCCTGGTGTGGAGTTTCCTTCTCTCTCCCCAGCTGTACACAGATAGCATCTCAGAAAATGCCACTATGCATGCTACTTGCTTGAGACCCCTCCACAGCTTTCTGAAATTGACTTTTACTACTCTTACAGTACTTCCTTTTTTGCTATATCATCCATCCCAATGTGGATAATATTTTTAATATGTTGCTGTTACTGATGTCACTAGCCAAGATACCGCTTTTATCTTATTCCACCCAATACTGGTGTGTGTGTGTGTGTGTGTGTGTGTGTGTGTGTGTGTGTGTGTGTGTACATATATAGTATATGACATGGCCTGAGTGAATATATCATATTTATCTTCATGAAAGGCCAGTGATGTCATGATACCTCAAGAGTTGCAAAGGCACAAGTGAGATATCTTAATATCACTGGCCTCAAGTTAAGAGAACTATGACATATTCAGTCAGGACATATCATCACTGTCAGTGACTCAACAGGTTGCACACTTGCCTCTGAGGCTGGAAGATAGAAAGGTCAGGGGTTCTAGCCCCACACCAGGCACTTGGGGTAAATCCCAATACTGAAACTGTAGTGCATCATGAGGGGGATGCTGCACTCCTGAGGTGCTGTCTTTTGGTTGAGACATTAAAATCAAGGTCCCATCAGACTGTTTTGGTGGTTGTTCAGGTAGATGTTAAAGATCCCATGGCACTTCTCGAATAAAGTAGGGGAATTTTGTAATTATAACTTGAAAAATTAATACAGGCATACATATCAGAGAAAACAAAACAAAACCAGATACAGTATTAGTACATAAAGAGTGTCAACACAAAAGGAAAACCTGAATGGAAACCATCAGGAAAATAAAAAATAAAAAAAAAGAGCATAGGAAAGGAATAAAGATTTCACTTCATCTATATACAATATAACCTGGAAGAAACTAAGGCACTCTAAAGTTGGAAACAAAGAGAAAAAAACATTCCTTTTAAATTAACCACTGTAATGCAGTCCACTGAGCAAAATATGCATCATCCATTAAAAGTCTTTTCTCAGGTCTCCGAATATAAGATAATTCATGCAATATACAGTATAGCGATTCTTCTTGTGTCAAAGTAATTTGTTGCAATACCAGTTTACATCTGGTTTGCCAGATCCAAAATTTAAAACAGGAGAATACCACCCTAAGACTGTTGATGTTATACTGTTACCAAGAAGTTAGAAAAATGTTCAAAACTAAAATTTCAGGGGTAAGTTGTAAAAAAAAGTCTAGAATGCCTCCGTGAATCCAGTAATTCCCAGAATGTAATAATAAAAGGGCAATAAAAAAATAGATGGTCCATAGATTCTACCTCTTGGTTACAACATGGCCTAGAATAATATCATCCTTCCAAGGCCTTGAGATATAAATTTCCCTTTACAGTTAACTTTCCATGGACTCTAAGCCATACTATATCCCACATCTTCTTTGGGATTCTGGGGTCCATTAGCATTTTATTAATGTGGACTTGTTCACGTTCAGTTTTCTGACTAAAATGTGGGTTTGTATAGTAATGATCGCACAAAATGTTTTCATATATCCCCTTCCTGGAAATAGTCCTAAGTTAGATAGTAGAAATTTGCCATTTCTTTATATAATTGAAACAGACAGTAAAATTTGTATTCAGTTTCAAATGTCTTATTTTTATGCACAAAAGTGCTTGCCTGCCATTCTAGGAGAATTTCATCAAGGGAGAAATGCAATCAACTAATCCATAATAAGTTTTTGTTAATTAAGAAGGGAATCAAATTTGTGAAAAAGAAAATTATGTGGGAAAAAAAACACTGGATTTATCATGCCATAGCCTCCCAGGTCTTCTTTTAAATATATAATGCCTCTTTTAAAAAAAAAAAAAAAACTATAAACTCCCATCTCCAGATTTTGTTTTTAGGGGTAAACATAGCTCAAAACCAAAAATACTGGTATCAAATATGTTTTTATCATAAAACTCCTTTTCTTTTTGCTCATCCTCCATTTGTTACAGTTTGCTACCTTTTGTTTCCCTTCTATAATCTTTATATCCCAATTATGGGCCGCCATATCACCATTTCAAAAAAAGAGATCCAACATTTAAACTGGTGCTGTTTCTACTGTACCTCAATATTTGCCACAGTCTATAAATTTTGTGAGGGGGGCCCAATCTGAAAACAACGACACTTAGCCATATTTACTTTTGCCCCTGTAGCTTTGGTGAAACTAAGGATAACATCATTTGCTCTGGAACCTTAAAGAACATCCTGTACCAGTGAGGATAGGTCATCAGTGTAAACGATGGTTTTAGCCATAGTAAAAGTCTGGTATAGAACTTTCTTTATTCAGGGGAAAAGGTTTATAATCCTTATAAGGGGTCAAAGGTGAAAATGTATAACAGAGGGCTTAAAGGGCAACCCTGTCTTAAACCTCTATTTATACAACATTTTTCCCCAAGCCTACCATTTTCACGTGGTTGAACATATGCTTCTTTATAACACAATTGCAACCATCCCATAAAGGTTTGGGGAATTCCATAAGCTTGCAAAACTATCCATAAGCAATTGTGCAAAATTTTGTCAAAGGCCTTGGCCTTATCGTAGTTTACCAAGAACCCTGACACATGATTTGTAGTGCCTTTATCAAAAATGTCCCTTAATAAAATCAATGCATCAGATATTTTCCTGCTTGGGACTGGACAAACCTGGAATTCATGGATAAGCTCCGGTAATAAATTTGTAAGTCAATTTCCTAAAAGTTTAGTTAAGATCTTGAAATCCATGTTCAACAAAGTTATACGGCACCAATTTGATAAATCAACCTTAACCCCTTTTTTTAAAAATAAAGGTGAGAAGGCCTTCATATAAGGATTGGGGAAAGGTCTGTGAAATCAAAAAATCATTATAAACTGCTAACATTTCTTTTGGGCAAAGATACTATAATTCCTTATACAGTTCCCAGGGAGACCATCAGACCCAGGGGCAGTCCCTTCATGAAGATGGCACTCAACCCCTCCATGCCCACCCTTCCTTCTCCTTTTCTGTTGTCTTCCCAGAGGAAACACTAACGGCCCTTCTCTATCTTAATCCTCCTAAAGGCTCATCACCGGATGACCTTGACCCTAAACTCCTCTACCTTTCAACTTCTGCTATAGCCTACCCTCTCTCCTTAATCCTAAATCTCTCCTTCTCATCCTCATCTATCCCTTCATCCTGGAAACATGCAGTGATCCTCCCTCTCCCAAAGGGTGGTTATTCCTCCTCCCCTTCAAATTTTCACCCAATCTCCCTCCTCCTTGCCCTTGCTAAGCTCCAAGAACACCTGTTCCTTTCTCAACTAACCGCCTTCCTTGATGACTCTTCCTTTTTCAACCTGTTCCAATCTGACTTTTGGAAGAACCACTCCACTACCACCTTCCTACTAAGGCTAACTGACTCCATCTTCACTGGGATGGATAACGGCCAAATTACCTCTGCCATCTTTGTCAACCTCTCCAGGGCTTTCGACACAGTCTCTCATGCCCTGCTTCTTGACTCCCTTACAGCTGCTGGGTTGTCTACTTCTGTCCAAAACTGGTTTAGAGCTTACCTCTCAAGCAGAACACAATCAGTGAAAATCCAGGATACAATCTCTTCCCCCTCCCTATTTCCACTGGAGTCCCACAGGGCTCAGTGCTTGGACCCATTCTCTTCTCCATCTTACTAAATGACTTGCCCTTAGTATGTTCCCCCCCTTCTCTATCCATATGCATGCCAACGACACCATCATGTTCTCCTCTGGCAAATGCTCCGCTGATGTAGCAACCACCCTTCAACATGACTTCCAACAGGTTCAGCTATGGTTTGCCTCTCATCAACTATTCCTAAATGCCAAAATGACTGTCTCCATGTCCATTGGCACTAGGCAGAGACTCTCTAGGCTCCACCCTTTGCCTTCTTTCCATACCCTTAATGGGACAATCCTCCCTAACCAGATTGGAAACAATCTTTAACTCCTTCTGTCGTTTTGCCCTTAATGCTCCATCATGCACACATAACTGTGACCTCTACCATGCCCTGTCCCTTCCCCCATTTGCCAACAGGCATCTCACTCATTGTGCCATACTCACTCCTAAATTTTGGTTAGGAGAACTTCCCTCCTACCTCTCATGTTCACTGTCTCCCCCCCCCACACACACACACACTCCCTCAGATCCTCTGACACTCGCACTTTGTTGGTCCCCCGTCAAACCACTCTCATCAGTCAGTCAGGCTTCCCCCATCATTTCCCACAAATCTGGAACTCCCCCAAATACAGCACTCCTCCTACTACTATTCCCTTGCCTCTGTTTTACACAACTTTCTCTCATCTAACTGCTCCTGCTTTAACCCTCCTCAACCGTCTTCCTATACCTCTGCTCCTCTCCATGACTCACATCCCCTATTAAACCTTCCTCCCCCGAGCCTGCTTCTCAGCATGCTCTCCTCTCCCTTCACCACTTACCCCCTCACTCCTACCCCTAACCTTCTTCCATTACCAACTTGCTCCTGCTTAGTTTTGACCTCTGGCAGGGTTCTCAGCATCCTGGAGAGGCCTAACACTGGGCAAGCCTCCTCCCTCCTCCTCCCCCTCCCCTCTCCCTTTCTCTCCTTTCTACCCAACTTATCCTTGCCTAAATCTGCCCTCTGTCAGAATTCTTAGCACCCTGGCAATGTCTACTCTCAGGTAAGCTTCTTCCCTCCCTCCTTTTTTCCCTTTCCTCTTCTATCCCCCCACTTCCCTCTGCTCAACTTGTCATTGCCTAATGCTATCCCCTGGCAGGATTCTCTGCATCCTGGAGGGGCCCAGCACTGGGCAATTACTCTTCCTTCACTCCCCTCCCCCTTTATCCTTTCTACCCAACTAGTCCTAGCCTGATTCTGTGCTCTGGCAGGGTTCTCAGCATCCTGGTGTGGCCTAGTCTTAGGTGAGCTTCTTCTTTCCCTCCTCTTCCTTCCTTTCCCTTTATCCTTTCTTTTATCTCTTCCCAACACGTCTTCACCTAGTTCTGCCCCTTGGCAGGATTCTCAGCATCCTGGAGGGGTCCAGCACAGGAAAATGACTCTTCCTTCCCTCCCCTTTCCCCTCCATCCTTTCTACCTAACTTGTCTTCACCTGACTCTGCTCTCTGGCAGGGTTCTCAGCATCCTGAAGAGGCCCAGTCTTAGGCAAGTTTCTCCCACCCCTCCTCCTCTTTCCCTTTACCATCCCCTCAACTATCTCTACTCAACTTGTCCTTGCCTACTCCTGCCCCTTATTCTAAGTCCTCACGTCATTCTGCCACTGGCAGTAATCTCCACACTCTGAAGGGGCCAGTTCAAGGTATGACTAGTCCTTCCCTACCCTATCCCTTACCCCCACCTCTCTTCTGCCCCCCACCCCCCTGCACTTAAACAAAGGAATTAATAATAATAATAATAAATTTTATTTCTAAAGAGCCTTTCAAATTTTCAAGGCTATGTACAAACATAATAAAACACAGATAAAACTTCAGTCTCATCAATAATACAACACAGTCAATAATCCAAGAAGGCAGACTGATACAAATGAGTTTTTAAACCCCTCTTAAATTCCTCCATGGAGGTGCACTGCTACAACTGACAGGGTAGAGAATTCCAAAGAGTGGGAGCAGCATAGAAAAAAGCTCTGCAACCAGATGAATTTAGGCTCAATCTTGGAATCTCTAGCAACCCCTCGTCGGCCGAGCGGACCGATCGGCCCAGGTAGTAAGGAGCCAGAAGATCTTTCAGATAGGCTGGACCCTGTTTGTGTAGGGCTTTAAAAGAAAGTAGACAGACTTTAAAGGTGATCCGCCACCGAACGGGAAGCCAGTGCAGATCGCGCAGCACCGGGGAGATGTGGCTAGACCTGCTTGTCCCAGTCAAAACCCGGGCTGCCGCATTCTGCACTAGCTGAAGGTGGTGGATTTCAACCCCAGAAAGCCCAAAATACAGGGAGTTGCAGTAGTCCAAATGCGAGGACACGAAGGCATGGACCAACGTTGGTAATGAGTCAGATGGAACAAGATGCTTCACTCTAGCGATATTCCTAAGATGGTAAAAGGAAGTCTTGATGACTGCTGACACCTGTGACTGTAGTGTCAGCCTGTCATCCAAGATAACCCCTAGGTTATGCACCCATTCAGAGGTCAGAAGTGACACACCCCCAAGAAAAATTTCTGAGGGTGCACCAACAGGCGGCCTCTCTATCCGACAACCCGGATCCACTACCAAAACCTCTGTCTTTTCTGAGTTCAACTTCAGCCAACTAGAATCCATCCAATCCTGGATTTCTTTCAGACAGTTGTTAAACACTGAGAGAGCTCCATCCTGGTCAGGAGCAAAAGACAGGTATAGCTTAGTATCATCTGCATAGCAGTGAAACCTCAGCTTATACCGTCTTATAATGTTTCCGAGGGGCAGCATATACACCGCGAATAATATGGGAGATAGCACGGAACCCTGAGGTACCCCACACAACAAAGGAGTTGGGCCAAAGGAAAAAAGCCCCGACACAACTCTTTGTGATCTCCCAGTGAGGAGTGAGGTGAACCATCTAAGGAGGATTCCCGATATTCTGCAGATCTGGCTCAGGCGTGCTAACAACACCACATGATCCACGGTGTCAAAAGCTGACGAGAGATCTAGAAGAACTAGAATAGAACGTCTCTTCTGGTCTCTCGCCCTCAGGAGATCATTAAGCACCCGAACCAGCGCAGTCTCGGTGCTATGTCTTTTATGAAAATCGGATTGGAAGGGTTCGTAGATGTCATGGATGGTTAAATGGTTCTCCAATTGGACCGCCACTACTTTCTCAATCACCTTTCCAATAAAGGGTAGGTTTGAGATGGGTCTGTAGTTTGTGAAACAGTGTGGGTCCAAGGTAGCTTTCTTCAAGAGCGGTGTCACCACTGCCTCTTTCAGGGATCTAGGAAACTCGCCCAACTCCAGGGAGCACCAGACTATTTGCACAAGGATTGGACCGATGATGTCACAACAACCCAATATTAGGGAAGTCAGTCCTGAATCCAAGCTACAGCTCGTAGGGCGCACACCATGGATAATCCTCAAGACATCCACGAAGTCAGGTCTGCTGAAGGAACACCAAAAAAATTGAGGCACTGTGAACTCACGCTGTTCAAAAGCATCCCCCTTAGAAGCCGCCGGACACAGATTCGCCCTGATGTCAGCCACCTTATTAGTGAAGAAACGAGCAAGCTCCTCACACTCTAATTGCAAAAAAGCTCTCCGAACTTGTAGACAAGCTGGGTTGCACAGCCTGTCCACAGTTCGATAAAGCTGAGCCAGTCAATTCCTAGCACCTGCAATCTTCCTGGACAAGAATTATGCCTTCTTATGGGAGATTGCAGATCGATAGACAGAGTAATGGTCTATCAATTTAAGGCAGTCGGCATCAAGGGTGGATCTGCACCAACAGCGTTCTAATCTTTGCCCCCTGTCTCCGCATCTCCCTCAACGTCCCATCAAACCAGGGCACCTTGGGACGAAGGGAGAGGGGGTGTACACGAACAGTAACAATAGTATCCAGAGCCGACATAACAGCCCTATTATAGGCCATCACCAAGGTCTCTGTACTACTGCTCGCCAATGCAGGGGACGAGAGGTCAAGATCCGCCGCAAGGCCTTGGGAAGTAATATCCCGTAAAGAGCGGTATCTCACCATCTCCACAGGGGTAGGCCTTCTTAGGGGGGTGCTAAAATTGAACCTCACGATGTAGTGGTCTGACCACACGACTGGTTCCACCCCCAGATCAGTAATATCAATCCCTAGGAGAAAGAATAAGTCCAAGGAGTGTCCAGATTTATGGGAAGCAGTGGAAACCACCTGTGTAAAGCCCAAAGAAGTCATTAATTGGAGGAAGTGATTACCAAATTGCGAGAGTTCATCGACGACCCAGGCGTTAAAGTCACCCAGAACCATCAATCTGGGCGACTCCAATGACATGTCAATGATGAAGTCTGCCACTTCCTGTAAGAACCGTTTCCCATCTCCTGGTGGACGGTAGATGACTACGATTTGAACGCCAACACCCGCTACCATTGTACACTCAAAGGACTCAGCCTCCCCTACTACCACACTCGTGAGGTCCAATTCTGTCTTAAAACAGACTGCAACCCCCCCACCCCTGTAGAAACATAGAAACATAGACTTTGACGGCAGATAAGGACCACTAGGCCCATCTAGTCTGCCCATTTCCCTACCTACATGATAGGCCGCAGATCCTAGTTAACCATCAGCCTATATCTTCCTGCCCCCCACAAGAATTGCCTTATGTCTGTCCCATGCATTCTTGAATTCTCCCACAGTTTTAGACCCCACAACTTCCTCAGGAAGGCTGTTCCATGCATCCACTACCCTCTCTGTGAAATAATATTTCCTCACATTGCCCCTGAACCACCCTCCTTCTATCTTTAAATTGCGTCCCTTGTTCTTGCAAGTCTTTTTCTGAAAGATGCTACCTCTCTGGACTTTTTTGATTCCTTGAGGTACTTGAAAGTTTCTATCATGTCCCCCCTCTCCCTTCTTTCCTCAAGGGTATACATATTAAGCTCCTTTAGTCTCTCCTCATACGGCTTCTTTTGCAGACCCTGCACCATTTTAGTTGCCCTCCTCTGGACTGCCTCTATCCAGTCTATGTCCTTGCGGAGATGGGGTCTCCAGAACTGGACACAGTATTCCAGATGGGGTCTCACCAACTGTCTGTACAGAGGGATAACAACTTCCTGATTTCTGCTGCTGATGCCTCTCCCTATACATCCCAGTATACCCCTGGCCCTCCCTACTGCCTTCTCACATTGCTTGCTAACCTTAAGGTCATCTGAAATGATTACCCCCAGGTCCCTTTCCTGTTTTGTTGTTGTTACTACCTCCCCACCCATTGTGTATTCTTCCCCTTGGTTCTTGTTTCCCAGGTGCATTATTTTGCACTTTTTTGCATTGAATCCTAGCTGCCATACGTCTGACCATTCCTCCAACCTTGCCAAGTCCCTTTTCATCCTTTCCACGCCTCCTTGTGTATCAACCCTGTTGCAGATCTTTGTGTCATCTGCAAAAGGCATACTTTTCCTTCCAGTCCCTCTGCAATGCCACTGATGAAGACATTAAAAGGACTGGACCCAATACTGAACCCTGCGGTGCCCTCATAGTAACCGCCCTTCTTCAGAGTGGACTCCATTTACAATTACCTTCTGTGTCCTGTTGTCCAGCCAATGTTTTACTCTAGGCTACCACCCTGGGACCCACTCCCAGGCTGGTTAATTTGACTAATAATCTTTGTGTGGGACTGTGTCAAATGCCTTGCTAAAGTCTAGGTAGGCCATGTCCACAGCCCCTCCCTGGTCTACTACTTTGGTCACCCAGTCAAAGAAATCTATTAGATTCATCTGACATGACCTTCCTGCTGTGAACCCATGCTGCCTTGGATCCTGTGCTCCACTGACCTCTAGGTACTGTGGTCCAATCTCGGGCGGTGTATCACCGAGTACCTGTCCGGAGTCATGGCTTTCAACGTGGGGCCTGGATTTTCATCCAGTCATGTCTCAATGATGCAAGCTAAGTCCACCAAACCAACAAGATCAGCAATAATTCTGGTCTTGTTTCTGATGGACCTAGCATTGCATAACACCGCCCGAGTTGAACGAACCTCAGAGGCTATCAAGCCCATCTGCCTACCAAATTCTGTAGTGCCCTTGGGTATGGGTGCCAGACAGGGCAAACCACAGTCTGGGTTCCATTTCACCCCAGGGCACCTTCTAGATCTAACTACCCAGATACGAAGGCCCCCCTCGTCCATCCTCCCTGGTTCACAGCCCCCCACCCTCCTCCCTCTCCTTCAAGCTATTCCCAATGCTCTACAATGCTGGTATGTATCATAATGGGGAGGGGGAGGATAAAAAAGGAGGAGGGCATGAAGAGAGGAGGATGAATAGCGCACCACCATTGGGATTGTAGGCCGACACATGCTGCTAAAGTACAACTAAACCAAAACAGTAATACAAAATATTCAAGTTCACTTGAGCTAATAACTTGCACTTTTTGTTCTGTTTGAGATGCTTCCAGATTGCACTAGCCCTGTGTTAACTTGCCCCTCACAACAGATTGTTTGCTCACTTTGCTCCAGTAATGCTCCCCCCATTGTTATCCTCTGCTTCCCCCAGCTGGTTTATCCTGTCTACCCCCTACCTTACGTGATGTTCCCTCACTGCACCTTATTCATTCAATAATTGCTAAATGATCTGCCTCTTAACTGTGATCCATTCCTGCAAGGAGTTGGTTCCAAGGCTACATTAAATTTCTGTACTGTGTTCCTCAGATATGCCACTTGTAATTAAATTCATATTCCACAGCAATGATATATTTCACTGTATGTTACAAATGCGATCGTGTGATTATTTATGATATTCTGTAACTGTACAGTATGTCTTGTTACAAATGTAATTGAATGTCAGATTTCTCAGATATGTTAGATGGTAAAGTGTATGTCTAATTCTTCATCCAATTATTACCCCCTTCCCCAGTTAGCACCAGGAGATGAGCAACTTGTTGTTCAGAGTGTCTTTCTGATCAAGCATTTCAATAAATAAATAAATACAATTTCTGTAGTAGTTATAGGACTGATTAATTTCTTAGCTAAAAAATCTGGCAATGTGAGGATATTTGCTGCTTGCAAAAACAGCCTCATATCATAATTAGCTAAGAAAGGTCTTTCAAATTGTTTTTGAACATGGAGGTTTATTACTTCTAAAATGTGTTTATGACCGTTGACCTCCAGGCTATCATGCGTTATTAAACTGGACATATGTTTTCTTTTTCCGTATAACGTTTACAGTCCTCAAAAGGGTTTACTTGTATGGATACCCTTTGGTCCCAAATTTCTGTTCAAATTCAAATGATTTGTACCAATTGTATTGAAATGCACACATTTACTATTTTATTTCACTGAGCTGTTCAGGGTAATCAACCTCTGTCATGTTCTGTACAGATAGAAGCTTATAAAACTTCTCTCTATGCTCCTTGTATTTATTATGAGTAGAAGTAGCTTTCTGACTTGCTCTAACATTAAAGAAGTCCTGCATACATCATTTTAAATCTACCCACCATTCTGACAAGGTTTCATATAAACAAATCACAAGACGCCTGTCTTGTAAATTAGTTCTAACTCTGCTAGTATTTTCTCATCCTCCGGCATACTTGTGTTCATGTGCCATAGTCCGGGGCCTACATAATGAGCTGTATTCAGAATACCTGCATTGCTATTAAAGTGATCTGAAGACTCTACAGGAATTACTTGTGGTCTGAATAATGGAGTACCTGAATGAAACAAACAGAAAATCTATTCTTGATGATGAGGAACCTTTGTAAAAGGTATGTGCTGGTTATGGGGTGCTTGCTGCATAGGCATCTACCAGGCTGGCCTATTTCAACATATTTCTAAGAATGGACATATCACAATAGCTTTTATTAGTATGTGCACTACTATCTGATACTGACAATCTAATACTGAAATCCCCACCTAGCACCACTGTTTCTGCAGTAAAAAGGTAGGGCTGCACCTTCTTTAGAAACGCAATTTGGGTGGCTTTTGTCTGAGGCACACATACATTTACAAGGTGATAGGTCTTATTTTGATGCAAAATATCCAAAAGGAAGGCTCACCCTGGGACAATATCTACTGTCTCAGATACTTTTATATTCATATTTTTAAAACAAATACCCAAACCACTACCCCTCTCTTCAGCTAGGAACCAGAAAGATGACCCCCATCTCCAAGTTTCTTTTGCTTTTTGAATCTCCGCAACAGTAGTGAAGTGGGTATCTTGTAAAAAATACACATCGGGCCCGATTCTCAAAAATTCCCTTAGAGCGGCATAAGGTGTGTCAGATACAGCATCGTAAAGCCCCTGGCTCATCATGGCAATGCACCATATTCTGTAAGGATTGCACCATGTGCTAGACGCAGCACACGTGGTGTATGAACACACGGTGCATCAAATAAATAGTGTAGGCAACACGCAAGGTGCAGGCAGTGTCTAAACACAAGGGGCGGAGGAACGGCCAAACCACAGAGGATGCAGCAAGAAGAAAGGGGGCAGCCGACCCCAGGGACATGGAGGAAGAAGACTGGGCACTCCAGGAAAAAGAATTTCACAGACCAGGAGACAGACATCTTCCTGGATGCAACAGAGACCCTGGTAGGTGTGATGTGTGGCAGGAGGACATGAGCTTGTGGAGCAATGGTGCAAGGCCCTGACCAGTGTGTGTCACCCAACAGGTGGACCTGCTACTATCCCAGGGAGGGGACCAAAAGATATGGGCAATGCGGCAGGAGGCATGGGGTGAGGTAGCTAGACTAGTGAATGCAGTGGCACCCAGCAAGTGCAGTGTGAGGGAGCTGCAGAAGTGGCACTGTGATATCAGGTGCCATGCCAAGGAGAAGGCAGCCCACAACAGGTGCTGCACAATGGCAATGGGAGGAGGACCCAGGCAACCACAGCCCCTCAGCAGACATGAGGAACGTGTAGTGGTACACATCAGTACACGCAGCATACAGGGCAATACAGAGCTAGACCTGTATCAGCAACAACATGCACAAGATAAGCACTGGGCATCCATGGGGCGGGTGGCAACACTGTGCAGACAGCCAATGTGGCACCACCAGTGGAGGCTGACACACCACAGGGGCACCAGGGACCCACATTGGACAGGGACCTGAGGGCAGGTGAAGAGGGACACAGTGCAGCCTGGGCCCCCATGCAGACACAGGAGATGCATGGGGTGACCTCTCCACTGGTTTCCACAGGCTGGACATGCATCATGGCACTGGACACATACCAGCATGTAGGCAACCGAGGTAATGCACTGTGCACATCTGTCTATATACCCAGCAGGTGCCAGTACCACAGCAACCAGACAACAGGTTACAGCCAGCCAGGCAACACTACCACAATGCCATGCCGTGACCCACAGTGACAGTGAGGCATCGGAGCACAGCAGACACAGCAGCAGTGAGGAGGAACAGTGGCAGGCAACCACCAGTGACAGCACAGTAAGCCAGGCCCACAGGAGGGTGACAGATAGTGAGTCAGAGGCCCAACAGGGAAGTGACACTGACAGCAATGCCACACTGTCCAGCAGCAGCAGCACTGCTGGGCAGAGCACACCCGCGTCCAGTACATCTGACCAGCGTCAGACCACGGGGACACACAGTGGCAGGGGAACAGAGGGGATGGCCCTGTGGTGGGACAGGAGGGCAAGGCACCCACCACTGTAGGCCGTAGTGGCTAGGTACACCGCAGCACCACACCAGAACATGGAGGTGCAGGTGGGACAGGTGAACATGGTGCAACCCCACTGCCACTGGAGGATGACTTTGGGGAACGCCTGTCACATTACTGCCAGGACGTCCTTCTCACCCAGGAGGCAGCACAGCAGGAGCTGGCAGAGATATGAGACAGCATCCAGGACCACACCACTGTCGCGGGCGCACACATGGGACAGCTGCAGCTGACAGTGGCAGATATCCATGCAGCCATCATACATGGGATCCAGGAAGGGGCATGCCAAACAACACAAACAACACAGCTACTCCAAGATATATGGCTGTGAAGAACAGCAGACCATGCTCATGGAATGCAGCATGGGGCAGCATATCATCCAGACAGAGGCAACAATGGCAATAGCAACTGCACTGCAGGAGATTACAAGATGCATGCAGCAGCAGGTAGCCGGTGTGGCACAGGTCCCACAGGTATGCCTGGACTGCAATGTGTGGTGGCACAACAGAGGGGCAGTAGACAACCACCACAGCATGGGAAACACAGCCAGCAGACAGGATGTGGGACAGGGCCATGAGGGCGCACAGGGCATAGGGCAGCCGGTGATGCCCACGGGACAACAGCCAGACACGGTGCCGACACAGCACGTGTCAAGCACTGCCATGCCCGAGGACAGGGCTGTGGGCAGCATGGCAGGCACACACACAGCCACAGGGGAACAGCATCCAGAAATAGATGGCTCTAACGACAGACACATGGGCCCAACAGACAGCAGGGTTGGGCTGGAGCCACGCAGCGATGCTGGTGTGGAGGTTGGCCATGGTGCGGTGGGGCACACACAGCGGCGGGGGGCCACAACCGCACAGGTCACAGATGTCAACTGTGGTGAAACACCCAGTAACACGGCAGAGGGTGTGCACCCACACACAGGGGTACTGGACCATGACAGACCACAGGGGGATGGACACCCACCCACATGTCAGTGATGTGGAGTGGCCTGGACAGACACAGGATGGTACAGTGAATGCCAACAGCATGGCCATGCCAACACCCAGTGCAGCATGGAGGTGGGACAACACATGCTAGTCCATTCCAGAGGCCAGAAGAGGGCCCACCCCAAGGCAGGTGGCATGTTCTGTGAAGGGTGGATGGCCAGGCAAGGGAGACCAGCAGCAGCACCTGTTGCACCGATGACAGCTGCCGGCAACAGGATCAGAGGTGGGGGAGATGATAGCAGCAGGCTGCCAGGGACCACTGCAGTGCAACAGAGACCCCCGGTGACACAGCGCCGGTCACAGAGGCACAGGGTGAACACAGCGCCACCTGTGGCGGGGGTGCAGCCAGGGTGTGCCACACAGCTAGAAGCTAAACAGAGCTGCAACGCGGTGGTATAGCCACCATGTACTGCACAGTGTGAGCCAACAGACACCGTAGGCCGGAGGTGGAGGCCAGCATACACACACCGGTAGGGTGCTCGCAGCATGCCAGGCATGCGCATCAGAGGGGGGTCTCCCTACGGTACTGCCTACCACAATGCAATGGTCCAATGTGCCCACCCAACCATGGCCAGGTACCACAGCACAACACACACCACACATGGATGTGCAAGCGTCTGAGCCATGCATACCCATGTTGCATGCACCTGTAACCCATGTCCCCTGTACAGTGCCCATGGCCATGACGCTCCCCGCATGGCACTGCAGCATGGGACCCGCACACAAGCCTGCATCCCCTGACAGTGGCACTCACCACCACACACTAGCGAGAAGCACACCGCCACCCCTGCAGGCACATACCGGACACCTGCGTGGACCCCAATGCCAGCCCTGGGACCTGTTGCATGCACCCAGGTGCGTACACCATGGCATGCCACAGACCGCTAACACAGCACTCCCACACCTGTGCACCCCCATCCACCACCAACCAGACATGCCTCCCCAAGTGGTCAGTGTGAGCAGTGTGTGCACACACCATGGTATGGAGCACCAGCGCAGGCGTGGCCCCTAGCATACATGGTGCCATACCTGTCCATGTTGCAAAGCATGCCCCCACACCCAGGTGCATGACCGCTGCAGGACCATCACCACCCCACAACACAGGGGCACCACAGTCCACCCAGCACCAACCCGCACACACAGTACCCACCGTGGGGCATTCCACTATGGCAGCCAATCAGAGCTGTGCACAGCAGTCCACTGGGTGGGCCCTGTGGTATGCCACACCACCCGGCCCCACACTGCTGGTACCGACACAAGCACGACATATGCAGGCCCAAACCGCGGGGTCCCACCTTATCGACTGATGGTTTGGCTTACCCACTGTGTCATGCCACTGTGGAACTAAGAGGACCCCTACACTGGGTGGCACAGGCCCACAAGGGTACAGTGTCCTGACATCATGCCCTGCGTGTGGCGGCAACACACTCTGTGGCATACTGCAGTGCTGTCCACATGTTGCTGGATGGCGGTCCCTGTCACCACTTGGTGCCCTGCAGAGGTCCTGTGGGCTGCTACCCACACAATGGCTGTCCCCGTCCGGTGTACAGCATAGACAGGTGATTGGCATGCACAGTACAGAGAGACACACAGACACAGCTTGCACATTGAACAACATTGTATTGGGGTCACATAAGCAACACAAAACAGCAATGGTCAAGATGAACCAAGCGGTACACAGTGCAATGGGCAGTGCCCCACAATCAGCAATAGGCATACAACAGTGCAGCACTGAACTGCAGTGCATGCACAGATCCATTATCCCTGATGTCCTAGTGTCCTGTGTCCATACAACCCAGTGTGCCCCATCCTGTGTGTGTCCGCTATTGCATGGGTGGGGTCAGGACTTTGATGCACACACATGTCCGCCACTCATTGTCCACCAATATGGTCCAGGTAGTCCAGCAGGTCTTGCACCGCAACTTGTAGGTCAGACAGAAGCCTTGCCTATGTACCTGATGTGCAGGCTGAGTCCCTGGGCAAAGTCATGGAGGTCGTGCAGCTGGGGCTGCATGTCACCTGCACCCCTGGCTTCCCTGTCTGGCAATGTGTCACTCTCACTCCCGGGCTGCCTTGGACCATGGTCAGGGGTTGCATCACCACCACCATGCATGGGGGCATCCTCATCCCCAGTCGGTTTGGCGGCCTCCCGGCCAGCTGTGCCACGGGTGTTCCTGCCTGTCGCCGTGACGGCCATGTCACCTACCACATGCAGTCCCACAGCACTGTCACCTGGCCCTGCACTCCAACGACACCCCTGTCGAGCATCTTGGATATCCTCCTCCACTGAGGCCCTACACGTGCTGATGGCTCGGTTTCATGTGTTCCCCGCTTTCCCCGTGAGTCACATGCTGCATCGCACACGCAACGCAGCTTGCATGAGCACGCAGCATGCAACGCACTGTGCGTTGTGTATGGGATAACTCAGTATGCAAGTAGCGTTGCTGTGGCTGACACACACAGTGTGACTTGCGTTCACCCGGCTGCCGCTGCACAGTGCAACATGCGGAGCTGTGCTTGCCATCCCCCAACCCGTCACCGCACACTGTGCTTCTGCAGGGTGCCTCGGCTATGTGGGGGGACATGCCTCTGGTGGTACTGTGCTAGTCCACATGACATGTCCTATGGTTGTGCCATGACACACCCATGTCCTGCTGCCTGTGGTGCACTGCACCCACCCTTGTGCATCCCCTGCAGCAGTGCTTCATGTTGTGTGCAGCCTCCCACCCACACAGTCCCCTATGTCCCCGTTCTGCCTACCTCTGGTGCTCACTGTGCACTGCCATTACATGTTGGCACCAGCAACAGTGTGCTGTGTACCACTTGTCTGTGGCTCTGGCCCCAGCACATGCAGTCCCTGCTGCCTAGCACCATGGCTGCTGTGCGACTGCCCCACACAGTCCCCCATCCCTACATCACACTACTCATGCACATGTCACCCCTGCTAGCATTGGACACCCGGACGCCCTTGCCGCTGTCCATGTCACTGTGCCCTGCACCATCTGGGGCAACACACAGGCAATGGACACATCTGTGTCACCTGTGCTGTCACTGCCTGTGTGGTGGCCCAGGCAGTGACACCTCCATCTTGCCGCAGCTGTTCCAGTCCACCTGCTGTGTGTGCTGTCCACGGTGGACCCTGGGTTCCTGGCACTGCATTGTTGTTCCCTGCAATGGCATGGCACTGCTGCCCAGTGTGCCTGTTGTGTGTGCCAGTGCTGCATGCATGTGGATTTCCCATGGTCCCGGGGCTGTGGTTCAGGGCCTGCAAGCAGCATGGTGGTGTTGGCGTACCTGTGGCTGTGCACACTGTGCATACTATTGTGTGCTCATCCGAAGTGTGCTGCAATGAGTTGCGTTCACGTTCATTGTCCTACTATTGTGTGTTGTGCCTGGCCTTGTTTTCACCAGTCATGGGCTGGCCCCACAGCCTCCTACTCCTCCTCCTCCTCCTGCCCTGCAGTGTCGCCATCCTTGCTGGGTGCCTCCTTATCCTCTGCCAGTGGTGTGCCATGTTACAGTGCTATGTTGTGCAGCACACAGCATGCTATGAACAGTTTGCATGCCATTACCGGTGTATACTGCAGTGCACCCCCGATCTGTCAAAGCACCGGAACATCATCTTGAGGATGCCAAATGTGCACTCTACCACACTGTGTGTTGCTGTGTGGGTATCACTGTACCGTTGCTCTGCTGCACTCTGTGGATGCCTCACCAGTGTCATCAGCCAGGGCTGTTGTGGGTATGTGCTGTCACGTATTGGGAGGGAGGTGTTGGTTAGTGTTGTGCCCACATTCATCTCATGCCCACCCATTCTGCATGTGTCCATGTGTGCCTTACCAAGCAGCCAGCCATCTGTGAGTGTCCCACTCTGGAAGGCCTCACACACTCCGCAGTTCCTGTAGATGTACACATCATGTGTGGACTCTGGATACTGTGCCACAATGTCGAGGATGCTGCACCTGTTGTCACAGATGACCTGCACGTTCATGGAATGGTAGCCCTTCCGGTTGACATAGGTCTGTGGTTTATCCAGTGGTGCCCTAATGGCAATGTGTGTGCAGTCTTCTGTACCAAGCACATGTGGGAATTCTGCCATACTGTAGAGTCCCTGCTTGATTGCCAGTTGCTCCAGGGCATCTGTGGGTAGGTGAATATATTGGTGTGACCTGTGTATGAGGGCCCTCAGGCATCATGATACGGAGGGCTGTGAGATGCCCACGGTGTCACCACTCAGTGTTTGGAATCTGCCAGTGGCCATTACCCATAGGGCTGCACATACCTTCACCTCTATTGGTATGGCATGGCCTCTCCAAGTCCTGCTTCTGAGGTCAGTGTCAAATTCCTAGCATAGCTCTGCTATGGCTGCCTTGCCAAGTTGATATCATGCGATGCACTGCTCCTCACTCAGGTCCATGTGGGTGGTGCGTGGCTGGTACACATGCCTGACATGTCTCCAGTGTCTGGTTTGCTGCTGTCTGTGCACCTGCTGTGCAGCACCACTACGTTGTGCAGCCTGGAGGGCACATCACCTATGGCATTGCCTGGCCAGCTGTATTCCCAGTAGGGCCTGTGGTGCTAACATCCTCCTGGCAGCCATCTGTCTCTGTCCTGCTGCAGGACTGTGTCTCAGTCCTGTATCACTACCCTGCCTCTTCCCTTCCTTTTTCTAAGTCCCCTTGGATCAGCTCTGTGTGGTGCAGCGAGTGTGTGATATCTGCTGTTAGGTGCTCCTTTGTGAATTGCACTCCTGCGTCCTACATGTCTTGCCCCTGTCACAATGCACCATGCGTCATGGCGCTAGCTGCCTTCTGGCACTGTGCTGGCGCATGGGGTACTTGAAGCAGTGGATCTTTGCCTTCACGCATCGTGCATTTTTGAATCCCTTCTTGCTTGCATCTTGGCACAGCTTGCTGTTTGGTATCCTGTTGCTTACGATGCACCTTGTATCTTGTGCAGCGCTTTGAGAATCGGCTCATCATGTTTGGGAAATTGCTCTAATTTATTTTTATTATTTAGGTTTTGTTGACCAGGTAAGTGCACTAGACAAATTCTGCCTATTTTCAGGTCACGACCTATGGGGAGGGGGGTACAGATGAATGCCAACTGACCTTGAACCAGATTAAGCTGTTGGTGGTATTTTTTAGTGAATGAGGAAATTTGCAGGACCTGAGGAAATTCTTGCTCTTTCGATAAGTGCCATGGGATCTTTAACATCCACCTGAACTACCACCAATCCAGGCAGATGGGACCTCAGTTTAATGTCTCATCCGAAAGACGCCACCTCAGAAGTGCAGCACCCCTCTCATGCTGCACTATAGTGTCAGTACTGGGATATTAACCCATGTGCCAAATGTGGGAACTGAACCCACAGCCCTCTGATCTCCCAGCCTCAGAGGCGAGTGTGCTACCTACTGAGCCACTGACACTGTCACTGAGCCACTGACACTGTCATACAGAAAAGGTAGTAGCCATTTAACCTCTGATTTTAAACTGTTAACATTCAAAGTTGCAAATGCAAGCTGGGATTCATGTATTTATGAAACATAAGAGACAAATTGTTTAACAATGTGTCTAGAGTTCCATTTCTTTTTTGCTGTTGATGCCACCTAGGGGCTGTGTGCCTTTTGCTCCAGGCTTGTGTCCTTTTGAGTTGAGGTTGCAGACGCACCTGACTCATCTCCTCCATCTATAAGGTCCCCCCAGGTTTGGAGGATGTCAAATCTATTTTCTACAGATACTGAGGAAACTATTTTTTGTTTCCTCGATGAACACCCTCATTTGCCTTTCCCTGCAGGTAGAAAGGGATCAGATTAAAGCCTGGGGGGGGGGGGCATATCAATCACAACTGTAGTGACTTCTGATGTAGATTCGGCAGTCAGGGGATCTATAGTATCAGTATTTATCTGTTGGATTTCCATAGGTCCAGCTGGTTCTTGGTCCAAGGTGGTAACAGGCTGATCCATAGTTGGTGACCGTCTTTGGGCTCTGTAAAGTTGTTTTGCTGTGTGGATATAAAAATCTTGTTCCACATAATCTTAGGTGTTATGAGCTGCCCACGGGCAGATCAGTAAGCATGTTTTGTAGAGTCACATAAACTGCATTTCTGGGGGCTAGTACAAAAGGGACTTGTGTGGTCTAAAGCCCCACAATGTAGACATTTTCTTTTATCACAGGCATGATTGAGATGATTTGAAGAGCCACATCTGCAGCACAATTTCGGTTGGCCTGGATAAAATAGGACGTCTCTATCTTGGCCCCCAAAACAGCAGTTGGGCAAATGTTCAATTCCAAGGTCATTCTCTCTGAGCTGTACATGAAATTTCCACCCCCACAGTCCAGAAGCCCTCATCATCCTTGTCTGGTTCTGAGTTCCCTTGAACTGTACACCTTTGATTTAACCAGTACTGTATATCTGTAACATTTACTCCCTCATTACAGAAAAGAACTGTAATTGTTTTATGTATGGGCTTTGTAAGGGGACTTGCAAAGAAGAATAAAAACATAGACTTTGATGGCAGATAAGGACTGCTTGGCCCACCGAGTCTGCCCATTTCCCTACCTATTGAATAAGCTGCAGATCCTAGTTAACCAACAGCCTACTTCCTCCCCCCCCCCCACTATAATTGCCTTATGTCTGTCCCATGCATTCTTGAATTCCCCCACTGTTTTTGACCCCACGACCTCCTCAGGGAGGCTGTTCTGTGCATCCACCACCCTCTCTGTGAAAAAATGCTTCCTCACATTGCCCCTGAGCCATCCCCCCCATCTTCAAATTGTGCGCCCTTATTCTTGCACATCTCTTTTTCTGAAAGATACTACCCTCTTGGACTTTGTATTCCCTTGAGATACTTGAAAGTTTCTATCACATCCCCACTCTACCTCCTTTCCTCGAGGGTATACATATTAAGCTCCTTTAGTCTCTCTTCATATGGCTTCTGGTGCACACCCTGCACAATTTTAGTTGCCCTCCTCTGGACTGCCTCCATCCTGCTTATGTCCTTGTGGAGATGTAGTCTCCAGAACAGCACGCAGTACTCCAGATGGGGTCTCACAGAGGGATGACAACTTCCTGTTTTCTACTGGTGATGCCTCTCCCTATGCATCCCAGTATCCCCCCAACCCTCCTTACTGCCATCTCACATTGCCTGCCTACCTTTAGGTCTTCTGATATGACTACCCCCAAGTCCCTTTCCCTTTTTGTTGTTGTTAGTACCCCCCCCCCACATTGTGTACTCTTCCCCAGGTTTTTTGGTTCCCAGGTACAGCACTTGCATAGAATCCTAAGCTGCCATACCTTTGACCATCCCTCCAACCTTAGCAGAGTCCCTTCTCATCCTTTTCCACCCCCTTGTGTATCAACCCTGTTGCAGATCTTCATGTCATCTGCAGAGAGGCATACTTTTTCCTTCCAGTCCCTCTGCAATGTCATTTATAAAGACATTAAAAAGGACCAGCCCCAGTACAGAACCCTGCAGTACCCCACTAGTAACCCCCCTTTCTTTGGAGTGGACTCCACTTACTATTACTCTCTGCATCCTGTTATCCAGCCAATGTTTTACCCAGATTACCACCCTGGGATCCACTCCCAGGCTGGCTAACTTGTTTATTAATCTTTTCTGTGGAACTGTGTCAAATGCCTTGCTAAAGTCCACAGCCCACAGTCCCTTTCTGGTCTACTACTTTGGTCACCCAGTCAAATAAATCTATTAGATTTGTCTGACATGACCTTCCTGCTGTGACTCCATGCTGCCATGGGTCCTCTGCCCCACTGGCCTCTAGGTACTCATCAGTTCTTCCCTTCAGAAGTGATTCCATCATTTTCACTGCCGCTGAGGTCAAACTAACAGGTCTGTAGTTTCCTACCTCTGCCTTGCTCCCACTTTTGTGAAGGAGAATCACATCTGCCCTCCTTCAGTCCTTGGGTACCATGCCCTCCTCCCATGATTTGTTAAAAAGGGTAGTTAGTGGTGTCACTTGTTCTCCCCTTAGTTCTTTTAGAATTCTGGGGTGAATCCTGTCAGGCCCCATTGCCTTGTCCAACTTGAGTTTTAGGAGTCCTTTTAGGACCCTTTCCTCTGTGAATGGACTGGTATCGAGTCCCCTATCCGGAGTGCTTATATTGTTTGACTTAGATATGTCCCCCTCCTCTTCTTTTGTGAATACTGAACAAAGATATTCATTCAGTACCTCCGCCTTTTCACTGTCACCCTCCGCCCACAACCTCCCCTTTATGAAGCCTCAATATCCCTCCCTTGGTCTTTTTTCACTCACTAATGGACCAATTAAAGGTTTTATCCTCTTCTTACCTGAGTTGGCTATATTTTCCTCGGTTTGGGCCTTTGCTATTCTGATTGTCTTCTCCACTTCCTTCTGCTTTAACTGGTACAGTTCTCTGTCCAGCTCCTTCTGTGATTCCTTATACTTTCTGAATGCTATCTTCCTCTCCTTAGCCTTCCCCATCACCTCTTTTGAGAAACATAGAGTTTTTTCCTTCATTTTGTTTTGTTTATTTGCTTCACACAAAGGCTTGTTGCCTCTGTGATGGCAGTTTTGATTTTTCCCCGTTGTTCCTCCACCCCTCCTTCCTGCCCTTTTATTTATTTATTTAGCTTTGCTAGTGCATTCCTTAGGCACACTCCCATTCTGCCAAAGTCAGCCCTCTGAAAGTGCATTACCCTTGCTTTTGTATGGCTTGACTCTATGGCTGTGTTTATTGTGAACCACACTGTTTGGTGGTCACTTGTTCCCAGATGGCTACCCACTTCTAAATCCGAGATCCTTTCACCATCCTTGTTTGAGAGTTCCAGGTCTAAGACTGCTCCCTCCTGAGTGGGTTCCAACACTAGCTGTCTGAGGCATGCCCCCTGTAGGGCATCAAGAATGACTCTGCTCTTGGATGTGGCTGAAGCAAATGTGCTCCAGTTAACATCTGGCATATTCAGGTCCCCCATCAACAATATCTCCCCTTTTTCTGCCATTCAAAGTATGCCTCCTATCATTTCCTTGTCCATTTCCTTGTGGTCTGTATACAACCCCTGTGCAGACTGTGGTGCCATTTCCTGTCTCCAAGGTGACCCACAGTGCCTCCTCTCCTCCCTGTTTACCCTTTAGTTCCATTGCATTGATCCCTTCTCTTATGTAGAGAGCTACTACTCCTCCTCTTTTATCCTCCCTGTCCCTCTTGTAGACTGTGTACCTCAGAATGTTGACATCCCAGTCATGGTTCTCTGTGAACCAGGTTTCTATGACTGCCATGATATCCAGGCACCCCTCTTCCATTAAAGAGCAATTCCTCACTTTAGCATGTGCTTTCATAAATAAGAGGTTTCAGTTGTTATAGTATACTACAGAATACATTTTTTTCCTTTCCATTTTATCTTTCCAAGCTCTGAAGCACATCTAGGTAGCCCATCTAAAAAGTCTGTATAGAAAACATTTGAAAACAGCTGCCTCTACCCTATCTACCTCACAGTGCCTTTGTTTATGACATCACAGTGCTCACCATGACACCAGACTGTGATGTCACAAATAGCAATTGTGTGGTTGGAAGGGGAGAGTCAGATATATTTTGATAGACTGAAATAATTGCTGCAATATCTACAATATTTAGACCAACAGCAGGGGAAAGTTTAAAAAAAGATAACAAATAACTAGAAAACAATAAAGTGAAACCATAATTGGTGTAAATCTGTTGTTTTTATGCTTTTCATTATAATAAATAGTCTCTCTTTAAGGCCACTAGTTCAGGAAGCTTTTTACCCAGACAATGCACATTGGTACTCATCGCCCTCCATTTTTTGATGGCCTTACCCCTTTTAGCCCTATCCCTGTACTTACTGCCTTTGTCTTTTTCTACATTTACCCCTGCCCTTCCCATATTGACTTCTTTACCTTGGTGTTAACCTTGCTAACTACCCTGTTTTGTGGGGGGAGGCTGGGAATTCCCTGCTCCTTTTCAGTGCCTTCCCCCTTGGCTAGTTTAAAAGCTTGCCAATGAAGCTTTTAAACCTATCACCTAGGATCCTGGCTCCCCTCCCAGACAGATGCAGACCATCATGCCTGTAGAGGCCTGTATCCCTCCAGGTGGACCCCCAGTCCCCAATGAAGTCAAAACCCTGTGCTCCACACCATTTTTTTCAACCATTCATTGAGTCCCATGGTGTGGAGTACCTTAGCCTCACCCATGCCATAGACAGGTAGCACCTCTGAGAAGGTTACCATGCACGATACTTGTCTAAGGCCCGCTCCAACTTCACAAACTCCTTCTGCACTGCTCTGATCCCATTCCCAGCTAGGTCATTTATCCCTAGGTGGACAATGACATCCAGCACCCTCTCCCATGCTGCTGCTCCCACGATCCTGAGGATTCATTTCCTGTCCCTCCATGTCATGGTACCAAGCAGACATCTTACCTCCCTCCCTCCCTCCCCCAGTTCTACCCCTAACAATTGAGTCCCCACCAGGAATTGTTTCCTTCTCCTATGGGATCCTAGGCCACACTCCTGTGAGTCTCCTTTGTGGAGATTCCCAGCATCCTCCTTGGTCTCCACTGCAGGTGCCTCCATAGAGGAACAGTGCTCTTCCAGAAAGGCATATGAATTGAGGAGAGGCACAACTGGAGGAATGTGCCTCTGTTCCACCACCTTCACCCTCCCTGAGTCCACTGTAGTCTAACCACTCCTTATTCTTGGCAACCTCTGGGGAGGAGATTTCCCAATCCCCTGCCTGGTCCTGGGTAGGGGAAGTTTCCCTAGTACTTGCCAGGATGGCCTGGAGATGTGCAACCTCCTCCCTCAGAACATAGAGGTGTCTGCAAATAGGGCAGCATCGCAGCCTCCAGAATGTCTCCTGGAAGACTGCCACCCCACATCCAGTGCATTGCATCACTCCCTACATGTCTCTCTCCCTCCCTGTTGAAATTGTGTTTTCTTGGGTGGGGGGGTTGCTATTAGGGAACCTCACTTCCCTTTAGTAGTGTAACCATTTTCCTAGGGACTATGTACTAGGAACCACTATTTGTTTTGTCTTTTTTTTACAATAGCAATCACAAGAAGATATCCTCACAGCTTATACAACACTGCCTGGTTGCCTTGTGTGGCACACCCCACCCTGTTTTGTGTCTGAGCAGGAAGTTGTCACATCTTCCTGCCTAACCCCATAAAGCTAGGTTGGCTGGGGGTGGGTGGGAATGGGAGGAGGGTTTGGGCAGTCACCTGTTCTGTGCTGTGATGACAATTAGAGCAATCAGTTTGAACCTTCTGAGGCTTTGTCTGGCTCTACTACACAACTTGACTGACTTCAGGAATAAAAGAACACACCAGCAAAAACTTAAATGTTTGTTGCAAAAGATCACCAAGATACTATCAAGCTACAAATAAGGCACCAGATTCACAGAAAAAGAAAAGAATCAGCAGTATTTTAATCCTAAAGTTGAACTAGCATAATATACTATGGTGATTTGCATATCTAGCCCATGGTGCTTTGCATTTTGGGGGTATGTGTGATTTTGTATTTCTTTAAAACTTGGCTTCCCAGCCAGTGCCCTTTGGGGTAACCATTGCTTCAGTGCTTGCGCACTGTGGTTCTTTGTATTTAATCCCTCTGTATGTGAAGTAGCAATCTACAAAAAGATCAGCAGTATTGCAAACCCCTTCTTGATCCAAACAAGCAAAAACCAGTGAAAAATTAAAAGTAAGGCCCACTTCCCTCAGAATTTGAGCAAGATTGTGCCTTAATCCTCATCCTCCAGTTTCCTAGTTCCTAGTTCAAGACTGTGCATCCTTCCCAGCTCCAAGTTCAGTTTCGCAAAAGTGAAATGGAGACAACGGGGGGAGGTGGTCCCTTACTTTGAGATGCAGGACCAAAAATCTGTCCAGTAATGGTTTGGAGAGAAAATAAATATCAAAGTTAGTGTCTCCAGGTGCGTGTATAAAAGCATATACATCAGCCTGACTAAATCTGAGGGAGTTTTTAATCAGCTCTTTTCCCACATGTAATCTATGTAGTCCTCCTTTATAGCAAAGATGAACAGCATTTTGCCTTTTTGCTGACTCTGCAGGTTGTTTAAAGAGGCTTGCATACCTTACAGTTCTGGTAGATCTGGGCTCTTGCTCCATCATTTTTGTAATGATACAGCTCAATGGTTAGTTAAGTAGATTATTCCTCTCTGAGGAGGAAATCAAAAGTGTTCCCATGATTCCAGTTGCTGCTTCAGTTTGAGCTGTTTCCAAGCCAGCTGTAGTGATCAGCAGTTCCTTTGGAGTAGATTGAGTATATCCAGGATGTTGAGCAGCTGCAGCAGGTGCTGCAGCCATCTGTGCTTTTGGTGTCTGCAGCCCTTCCATTGTAGCGTCTGGTATAGGATCTGTACCAGATACTGCTTGAAGGGAACCCAGTTTGGGTATACTTTCATCAGGGACCCATGAACCTTCAGATGTCTGTTGCTACCCTGCTCCCATGAGGGCTTTCTCAGGATACCACAAACTTTCATCTAAGTTATCAGGTACTGTACTTGATGTTGAAGCCAATGTGCTGGATTTTTCTTCCATATGTGTCTTTCTTTGTTGGTTCTGGTCCCGTTCTGGTTCGTAAGGCAAGACACCCTGAAACTTTTTTCCCATTGTAATCCCTGAGCTGATGGACAGCGTTTTCTCTTTTTATCGTCCTTAATCGATTTTTGTTTCTAGTTCAAACTGCGTTTCGGCTTCTGACCACGTACCAAGAAGCTGCTTCTTTTTAGCCTCCAGCTCTCGGTGTAAGCATTGCTCTTCTTCTCCCATATCACTTAAGACCATGTTCTCCATTGTATTTTTTCCAAGGTTTTCACTCACATTCTCCATTACTGATGTAGTTCCTTCCCCTTAAATGATCTCCATCTGACTGGGGTCCTCCATCTTGCATGCAAGATGGACAGTGTCCCCTGCAGCAAAAGTAGGGGTAGTTTCCCCGGTGTCCTGGCACAAATTCCCCCTTTCACTAAAAATACCATCAACAGCTTAATCTGGTTCAGTTTCAGTTGATTACCATCTGTATCCTCCCCCTCCCGGGGTTGCCTCTGAAAAAGGGACTTCTAGTCTCAGTGAGCCTACCCAGTCAACAAAATTCAATAAATATGTTTTGTTTTACACACATATGTTTTGGGGAAACTATGATTGGGAATGTGGAAAAGTGATTGTAGCTTTGCAATGTGTGGCTAACTTTTGACTTCTTTTACAGTTTCTGCAGGGCATGGAACTGAGAAGAATTCTGAAGCTAGCTAGTTACAGTGTTCTAGTTGTGCTTGTTTGGGATTTACTAGTTCTGATAGCTACTACTACTACTTCTATCTGAGAATGTGCTATGACATAGTGCAACAAGGAAAGATATCAGGATGACATAATGAATCATGAAAGGATAACATCTTGTTATGATGCCTGAGAAACAAATCGTGTGCATGTGTGTGTGTGTGTGTGTGTGTGTGTGTGTGTGTACATTATAGTGGCATGGTAGCACAACTATAGTTAGGGTTGCACAGGGGTTTCTATGTAAAACCTCAAACTTTACACTTTAATATCTCTTCAAGCATTCAACAGATTTGCATGAACTTTTGCACATGCGGTCCCAGGGGGTAGATCTCTTGACATCAAACAGAATACTCAGGTGCCACCCACATCCAGATAAACAGTGCTGAAACCAATTCACATAAAGCAATAGCTTATTTTATTCAAAAGTTCTGCAATAGCTTCTTACTATACTGATTCAGTAAGAGTAATTAATTGTATTTGGAGAGGTGAAAACTGTTTAATCTAAATATCGCTGTGTTCTTGAATTATGTCACTGATGTATGGGGCATGAACTTTTACAGTCCCTTGCTGTTTTTGTACACAGAAATTTTTTTAGCACTCTTATGATAATAATAACTGTATACACACTTGTGATGTTAAAGTACATGTCACTTTAAATGCAGTGTTTATTATGATGGGGATTTTGTATGACGGGCACTCCCTGATGATGCTGTACATGAAATCTATTGGAGTTTGTGGGGTCCTGCCGGTATCTTGCTGAATCAGTATGGTAAGAGGCTATTGCACACATTTTTAATACAATAAGCTATTGCTTTATGTCAATTGGTTTCAGCACTGTTTATCTGGTGGTGGGTGCTGCTGGAGTACTCTGTTTGATTGCTGCATTTCTCCTTAAACACACCCAGCCGTGGGGTGGTCTTGTTTGTTATTTTGTTTAGATCTCTTGACATGCAGAGTTTTGTTCCAGTTGGATGTGTGCATTCTGAGATTTGGATAGTGAAGAAAGTAAAAAAGGAAATGCATTTTTTTGCTGTTTTTTTGTCATTGCCTAGCCCCCAGATGGTGTGGAATTTTAGTCCAAAATTTTCAGGATAGAAAGGGCTTCACTGGTTTGGTGAAAAAAAAAATATTATTCTATTTCCAAAGTTATTACATTTTGACATTTTGGTTCTGAGCATGCTCAATACAGTCCTTTGGATAGCTGCTTGGAATGAAAACAAGAGTTTGGCCCATATGAAAAAGGAACCTTTTTCATTTCATGAGGGAAAATCTTTTTTCATATGGCCACCGTCTTGTTTCCGTTTAAAAAAAAACACAAAATGACATGCTGCACACACACACCAACACATGTATCTTGCTAATCGTGACTCCTGTTAGCAAGCAAGCAAGAAAGCAATTCTTTATTTCTGGATCGCTATTCTAACAGATCACAGCACTGTACAAATATAAAAACAATTATCAATCAACCCATAACAATAAAACGCATATAAACCAGCAGAACTTTACATATGGGGAAAAGTTGAATCAAATAAATAAGATTTTAGGGCAGCTTTAAAAGCCTCTATGGATGGGCACTCTCTAATCCGATGAAGTAGAGAATTCCACAGGGTCGGAGCCGCAAAAGTGAAAGATCTGGCTCCCGAAGTTGTCAAATGGACCCTGGGAATCTGTAGCAATCCCTTGTTGGTGGAGTGGAGAGGGCAAAGAGGGCCGTAGGGACAAAGGAGATCTTGCAGATACCGCGGTCCCTGTCCATGTAGGGCTTTATAGGTCAGTAACTCGAACTTGAAGGTGATCCTCCACCGCACCGGCAGCCAGTGCAGGCTGCAGAGCACAGGCATGATATGGCAAGATCTCGATAAGCCAGTCAATAGCCTGGCTTCTGCATTCTGCACCAGCTGTAGGTAGCGAAGGTCCACCCCCAGTAGCCCTAGGTATAGGGCATTGCAGTAATCAAGGCACAAGGTCACAAAGGCATGGACCAAAGTTGGAAGATCCTCCAATGGGACCAGATGTTTTTTCTGGGTGATATTCCTTAGATGGTAAAATGAGGTCTTGACAATGGCTCACACCTGAGATTTAAGTGTCAGCTCACTATTAAGCATAATGCCCAGATTCCACACCCAATCAGAGGGCACTAGCTGGTTGCCTCCTAGCCATTGCCTGGACAGCTGCCCAGCCCATGACCTCGATGACCTGGTCCACAACCAATGCCTCAGTCTTATCCAGATTCAGCCTAAGCCAGATGGCACTCATCCAGTCCTGAATCTCAGAAAGCAAGTTGTTAAAGGCTGAAACAGCATCATTATGTTCAGGCACAAAGGACATGTACAGTTGAGTATCATCTGTTTGCAAGACAGTCAGGGTCGAGAGAAGGTTTTTTCAAGAGGGAGTGAACCACCGCCTCCTTCAGGGAGTCCAGAAACACCCCGGTCTCTAACTAACACCTGACTATCTTAGCCAGGACTGGTCCAATTACCTCCACACACCCCACCAGGAGGTGTGTTGGACGAGGGTCTAAACTACAGTAAGTCGGCCACAAGCCCTGGATTATCTTCATGACATTCTTGATCGCCAACTGGCCAAAGTCTGACCAGACAAACTTGGTGCTTGTAATCTCACACCGATCTCTGCTCTGCCCATTTGAGTGGGCTGTGTGGATCTCAGATCTGACGGTGCTAACCTTATCCATGAAAAATTGAGTGAACTCATTATACTTCTTCTTTGTAAAGGCTCCCCAATTCTGGAGACAGGCTGGATTGCACAGCCTATCCACAGTCTGGAAAAGCTGAGCCGGTCAATTTTGTGTAGCTGCAATCTCCCTGGACAGGAATTCTGCCTTTTTATGGGAGGCCACAGATTGATAGTCCTTGTAATGGGACATCAATCTAAGTTTTTCATCACTCAGGCCCGATTTCCACCAGCAACACTCCAACCTTCTTCCCACTCTCCTCAACTCCCTCAAGGTCCCATCAAACCAAGGGTACTGAGGGTAAAGGGTCAAGGGGCGAACCTGGACAGGAGCTAAGGAATCCAAAGCAGCCTCTATTGCCTTATTATAGGCTAGCAAAAGATTCTCTGGATCCATGCTAACATTCAAACTCCCTTATAGATCCAGCACTGCCATAAGACCATCAGGGATCAAACCCCGCAAAAGGCAATATTGGACCATCTCCATAAGGGCAGGTCTATTGGGGGGGCCATAAAACTGAACCCTACAGTGTGGTGATCAGACCACATGATGGGGTCCACCACTACATTGGAGATCTCCATCCCAAGCAGAAACACTAGGTCCAACGAATGACCTTGTATGTGAGTTGCAGAGCTAATCACCTGTATAAAGCCCAACAAAACCATCAGTTGGAGGAAGTCACAGCCAAAAAGTGAGAGTTCGTTGTTGACCCAGGCATTGAAGTCCCCCAGCACCAACCACCTGGGGGACACCAACACCATGTTGATGGTGAAATCCATGACTTCCTGGAGGAAATCCTTCTCACCCCCAGGGTGGACAGTAGACGAGAAGTATCCTACAGCCCACATAGTGTTGGGTAAGTTACATTTTCTATTACTTTCTATTACTTTTGGAAACTTGTTCCAGAAAGGTCTGTGCAGTCACTAGCAAGGATGGAGAAGTACTGGAAAAAGTAATACACATTACAGTTACAATTACTTACGTCTTTTTTATACAAAAGAAATTACATAACTGTAACTGATTACATTTATTTGAAAGTAACTAGTAACTAACCTATTACTTTCAAAAAATGTAATCTGTTATAGTTATTTATTGTTTTTGTATAAAAAGAAATAAGTAACTATAATTGTAAGGTGTATTACTTTTTCTAGTACTTCTCTATCCTTGCTAGTGACTGCATAGAGCTTCCTGGAACAAGTTTATAAACATAATATAAAGTAATAGAAAAAGTAACTTACCCAACACTGAGCCCACACCTGCACCCACAATATAGTCAAAGCATCTAGTGACCCCAACTGACACATCTATAAGGTCCAGTTCCATCCTGAAACAGATGGCCACCCCTCCCTCCCCTATGATCCAGCCTCAGGTGGTGACTCACCAAGTACCCAGCTGGAATGGCTGACTCCAAAAATGGGACCAGCATTCTCATCTAGCCAGGTCTCAGTGATGCATGTCAGGTCGGATGACCAAACAAGATCAGTTATTACTGCCTTCTTGTTTCTAATCGACCTGGCATTGCATAACACCACCCGGGTTGGATGGGCAATTGATGTTAACTGTGCTATCTGCCCACACAAAGTGGAGCCCTTGGGTATGGGCACTAGGCAGGGTGGACCCCTTTCCTGGGTCCATTTCACCCCAAGGCATCTCCTTGATCCCACAACCCCATTTTTCCCACTCTGCTCCACTCCCTCACTGAAACACCCCACCTGACACCCCCTCACTATACCCAGAATGCAGCAATGCCCATAGATCTCCACTGACATTGGGGGACAGTTGAAGTAGTGGAGGGCATGAAGCTCAGTGGGAGAGCAGTACCCACCAGTAGAGGCTCTCTGCCAACACCACTTGCTGTGATCACTAACCAGCAGCTATAATTTAAAATCATACACTCACTCAGTCAATTGATCAACCACACACTCTCTCTCTCACTCTTCCACACTCCCCAAAACAACAATTAAACCCCCACAATATCAATTAAACCACTCAAACAGCAGCAGCACCATCTTTAAACCTAGTATGAAATGCAAACAAAATGTAACAGTTCATTACTATCCTGTATGATTGCACTGTCCAATACCTTCACAGTGTCCAGTTTTCCTGGCTAATTCAAAAACAAAAGCTCACCACAGCTTCTCAATAATTCGGAGCTGAAAGGAGGAGCTCTCACCACCTCCTTCACCAAGAATAGACAACCAAACAATGTAGCACTCTCCGTGCTACAATTTTCAGAAACTACAGTGCCCAGTAAAACCAAATGGATGCCCTCTCACTGCCTCTTTTAATGATCAGATGATATAATTGCAAGACCAGCTTAGTTCTCAAAATACTTGCAGCGCATAAGGTCCTGTGTTCCGTGTCCATTTCGCTACCATGAAAGTCCAGGAATCTTCACTAGTAAATGTTCTTATTCCCAATCATTTGAGGCCATGACCAAACCCCAAGAAAATCAGACCCAAGCAGATGAGAATGCCTCTTAATGGAGTGTCAACTCCAGGAATGACCTGACCAGAGAGCAGGTACCCTGAAACCCAGTCAAAACCCCCACTTAGGCCTCAGTGGATTCTGCACTTAGTTTCTGGAAAAATGACCCAGAAATGCATTTTTTAACCTTTAAAAATCCTTTTTCATGAACCAATTTTCTTTTTTCATTTAGGCATATGAAAAAAGACTTGGTCCATATGAAAAAGGATGACTTCATATGAAAAAAGAATTTGAACTTCATTTTTTTCCCATTTATTTTTTGTATGAATGAAAAAGCATATGAAAAATTATGCCTTCATATGAAAAAGAATAAAAAAAAATCCAAATTCTTTTTCATATGAAGTAATCCTTTTTCATATGTTTTTTTTTTATTCATGAAAAAAGAATGCCTCTTATGAAAAAAGATTGTGGATTTAGTTTTTTTTCTACATTTGAACTTCAACAGCCCATCACTCCCTCAATATTTGGAATTAAGGGGAAATCTATACAGCATAACAAAGGTCTTAATGGGTACTATAAAAATAACACATAATGCACCTAAAACAATTTAGGGCACACATAAAAAATGATAATTAAAACATGGCAATTCTCAGAGGATAACATTGGAACTTTAACAAGGTATAACACCCTCAATATTTAGCTTAAGGGACAATCTATATATCAAAACAAAGGTCTTAATAAGGACTGTAAGAATAATACATATTCCCCCCATTACTATTTAGGGGAAATATAAAAAAAAATCAAAAATATATAAAATGTAAATTTCCATAGGATATCATTGGAACTTGAACAAGCCATACAACAAAGGTAAGAAATTGCTGTTTTGGCAGAAATGATAGTGCAAGGTGCAGAGGACTCTATGCTTCCACAACAACATAAATGTATGCATCTATGAAGGGATGAAGTGCAAGGTTCCTACAGGCAAATGAAGATGCGAATATACTGTCTCAAAAGGTAAGGGAATTCACTGCAAAAAAATGCTGTTAATTCACTAGTTAGCATGAAACTGGCAACAGTAGGGAAATGTTGTGTTAGGGTTCCCAACACTAACTCCCCACCCCACCCTGCAGGCAGCAACAGGAAAAACATTACAATTTGACCTTTCCCATATCTTCACAAATCAGGCATGGCATGTGCCTTGGGGTTGTCAACCCTAACTCTTACCCCATTCTTATATTGCATGCACTGTAACTTATTTACTAATGAAAAGGGGTGAGAGTTAGGGTTGACAACTAATTACTAGATGCCTGATTTAAGACAAGAGAGAGTCAAATAATGATTTTGCCTGTTGCTCCTGCAGGGTGTGGGTGGGCTTTAGGATTGGGAACCCTAATGCTCATAGTTCTCTACCTTTGTTGGTTTAACCCTAACTAGGCATCAACAAAGTTTTTGTAATGAATATATATATATATATATATATATATATATATATATATATATATATATATATTATATATACTATATATATATATATATATATATATATATAAAAACTCCATTAGTACATCACTTGGGTTGATGTCACAGCGAAAAAAGTTTGGAACTTTGATGTTAGGGTTACTACCCCTACCACCCCACCCCCATCCCACCACCCTACAGGCAGCAACAGGCATTGGGGCATGCCATGGGGTCATCAGGCCCAATTCACACCCCATTCCATGTGTAAACAAGCTGACACACTACAGTACAGGAGAATGGGTTGAGAGGTAGGTCTGAAGACCCCACTGTGCACCCTAATGCCTGTTGGTGCCTGTAGGGTGGGGTGGTGAGGAGTGGGGTGGTAACCCTAACATCGAATTTCCAAACTTTTTTTGCTGTGACATCAACCCTAACTGATGCATTAATGGAGTTTTTTTTGCAATGAATTTCCCTTCTTTCTGAGAAAGTGTAATGTAAGTGGTTAGTGGTATGTGTTTGTGGGAGTGTGGGCCCTCCGAGCCCTGAGCTCCCTTCATGTTGCCCATTTTTAGTGTAATGGTATGTGTGTGAGTGGTAGTGTGGGCCCTCCAAGCCCTACACTCCCACTTACACATAAATACGAAGCCATACAGCAGCCCCATAGTACTGAAAAGGAACCCTTGTAACACTTATTTGGCAATATCTCAGTAACCGTAGCAGGTATGGAAAAAATTCCACTGCAGTTATAATCATGACTTCAAAACCTGCATGCGTGCTTAGTCTTAAGTTGCAGGTAGCGAAAAATCTGTATTGCGAATCATTTTCAAGATATAGGCTCCGCAATGTAATCCTAGGGGAAATTTCTCAACTTTGGAATGCTGCAACTATAAGTCTGTTGAATGTTTTGGGACCAAACCACCAAAAAGCACATCTGTGGGACCAGGGCTTGCCACCCTGCAAATTTCAGCCCAAAAGCACAATCCACCTTGGCCCAATGAAGTGACAAAGGAAACAATACATGGGAAAATGTTTTTGAGCAGTGTTTTCACAAAAACTTAGTGTTTTCGTGACAACTTTAATGTGTTCACGGCACTCCTATCTCTATAATGGGAATATTTTTGAATGCAACAATATGCTGCTGAGCCACCTTTTTTTGTGTGCGAGGTCATTGCTGCACACACAAAAAATGTTTTCGTGGCAGCAAAATGGCAAGATGATGGAAAAATGTTGGAAAACATATTTCCAGTATACCTGTACAAAAACTGATGCCAGGGGCATGTTCCTCAGGACCCAGTTAGGTAAACACAAGTGTTGGTGTTTAGCAAGAGGCACTATTTTTCGATTTACAATGTTTTTTGTCTCTTGCCAACTGAAAAGAAGATGGCAGCAGCATGAAAACAAAATTCCAGAGCACGACAACAAAAATGTGTGCACTAAAGTTTTCGCAATGCACATATAAATTTTCCCATAGGCTTCTCATACAAGCGTACTATAGAGTGGGGAGGTTTGCCCTTGGGGTCACAGCTTATCACCATCACTACAATGTCCTTTTCTCCCTGGTGTGGTTACCCTATGAATCAAGAATAAGATTCTCCACCCTGTGTTTCATGTTTAAGCAAGTTCATACTTATACTCACCCCTTTCTTAGATATATAATCTGCCACAGAATTGCCTCATGTACACTAAGATCTGCCACACTCCCTCTCCTACAAAGGCCTACTACTTGGCTTGTTCTTGTGTGTAGGTCCTTCCTCTTTGCTGCTGTCACTGACTGGAACTCTCTTCCCCCCTGTCACACTCTCTCTGAGTTCAAGACCCACTTGCTCTCCTTTCTTACTGCCTCTGCTACATGCTCCTGCTATAAAGGGCACCGGTGACTACACTTGTTACACACTTGCTCCCTCTCTTATCTGTTGGCAACTGTATGATTACTCTGCTATATTTGTTGACAATCTTATAATTACTCTGGTTACAAATTGAAATGCTCTGCCACATGTATTTTGTATATACAATTGTGAAAAAATTGTTCTTTGCTTTTCTGGATTTTATGATACAATTTTAGTGTGTTATTAAAGACTACTATTATTTATTGTTTACATCCACTTGTTGAACTGTCTTTACCTGTTGTGCCTATGTGTTTTTATTATGTTCTACTCCCTGGTTGACCCTGAAAAAGGGACTGAAATTGTTTCAGTGGACTTACCCGGTTACCAAAACTCAAATGAATAAAATAAAACCGGACATGAAAAACTTGCATAACTTTTGAATGGATTAAGATTTTTTCACCAGATCTTCAAAAGGCGCTAGTTTATCCCAAGCCAAATATAGGCAAGCAAATTTGAATCCACTCAGAAGCATTCTTCAGTGCACTAAGCCCGACCGAAAAATGCACACAAGTTGACTATCATTCATTCATTTGATGCTCTACAGTTCTGCAATTGTCCATCTGACCAGAACAAAACTTTCCAGATCCAGAGACCTATGGTTGGACACTATGTGTGCCAAATGTCATGCAAATCAGACAAATGGTTGCAAACTTATTGAAGTGCAAACGTTGGAGTTTAACATAGAAGTGGCTGCGCAACCCTAACTATACTTGCACTACCGTGCAGGCATAATATAAATATATATATAGATATATATATATATATATATATCTGTATATATACACACACATAGATATATATATACATATAGATAGATAGATATAGATAATATGTGTGTGTGTATATATATATATATATATATATATATATATCTATAGGATACATGATGGGCATGGTGTGATATGGCAAATATTGTCACTCCTGCAGAGTGAACTCTGGATATCTCATGAGTGCCAAAGGCATGAGTGAGATATCCAAGCTCACGATGCAGGAGTGACAATATTTGCCATAGCACATGATCTGCCCATCATGTATTCTATTTATACAATAGGGCCAAGATTTTTAGAAGTTTTGTTATGCTGTCTTGTGTTCTGTTCCTGTTTATGTGTTTGCTCATTCTGCATGTCAGATTTTCTGATTGGGCTGGCAGTGTTATAAACTCAGAGACACATAAGCGTGTTTTGCAATGCTAAATGAGTTAGTTTTAGATAGGAATGAGAAACATACTTTTGTGAAGCTGTATTGTTTAGCAGTCTGGCTGCAGTGAAGTTAAGAGCATCACAGTAATTGTAATGAGCTGAGAGGCAGAGTGTCAGAACAGCTGATACTGTTTTCAGTGGTAATTAAGTTAGCTGCAGGCAGAGTGTTCTGTGAAATTGTGCTCTTTAGGATTCTGGCTGCAGTGAAGTTGAGATTGTCACAGTAATTGTAATGGGTGAGAATCAGAGTTTGAGGAACAAGTGAGAGTGTGTTTCAGTGGTAGTTGAGTTAGCTGCAGGCAGTAGTTTAAACTGTTCTGTGAAGCTGTGCTGTTTGGAATTCTGGCTGCATCAAGTTGAGAGCATCACAGTAATGAGCTGGAAGGTGGGGGGGATAGGTGTGTTTTGTAATGCTCACTGAGTTAGCTGTAGGCAGCAGTGAGACCTCTCGGGTAGTTCTGCATTTGTGTCTATGGTAACAGCACAGGTGTTTCTTGCATGCTGAGGGGAAAGCTGCCTAGAGTGATGATATCGGTGACCTTTTGTGACCTGTTTGTGTAAATGGCTGATATCATCACAGTAGAGCAGAGGGTAAAAATATCACTTTGCAGTGGATGATACACTGTTTTATCTCACTCATTTACCACTCACCCCTATTGTGTGTGTGTATATATATATATGTATGTATGTATATATATATATATATATATATACACATATATCTACACACATAGCTATATATAATAGTAATACAAAATCACACATACACCCATAATGCAAAGCTTCATGGGATGGATATGCAAATCACCATGACATTTTAGGTTGATTCAGCTTTAAGTAGGAATGCATGGTGCCAAAGGACCTCTCAAACAATGTGTAAGGGGTACAAACAGAAGATACAGACACATGTTTTGTCCAACCCAGGACTCGTCAGTGTACCTCATTTGTATCACACCCCAGGGAAAATGAACCTGTCATAAGGAATAACCTCCATTTCCGCTGGGGTGTGATAGTCTGCAGGTAGCAGTTTGTTGTCATTCCATAAGTACATGGTGTCTAGTGGCTCCCCTACCCTCCAATTGTCCTTCCTGTATTTTTTTAAATATTTATATTTTATATTTTTCCCTGGTGTCTAGTGGCCCCCCCACCATCCCATTGCTGCCCCTGTATTTTTCATTGTTTCCCTGGTGTCTGGATTATATATTCTCTGCAAAACAACTTTGTTAATGAACCATTAGGGTTCCAGAATCTAAAGTTGGGAAATATGGTCTTAGGGTTTCTGACCATAACACCCCACCCCCAGCCTACATGCAGGAATAGCTGTGGGGGGTGTGCCTTGGGGTTGTAAACCCTAACACTCACCCCATTCCATGAGTAAATAAGCTGAGATGGTACAGTACATCTACTTAACCACAGAATGGGGTGATTAGGGTTCACAACCCAAAGGCACCCCCCACACATCTGTTCCTGCATGCAAGGTGGGGGTGGCATGTTAGGGTTGGAAACCGAGGGGGGGTGTTAGGGTTGAAAACCCTAAGACTTTATTTCCCAACTTTTGATGCTGAAACACTAATGGTGCATTAACAAAGTTTTTACTGAGAATTTCCTTACTTTTTGAGAAAGCATAATTGTAGGCTTATTTGCTTGTGAGAGTGCAAGGCCTTCTGGGCCTGCACTCCCAACGATCTACAATTGTTCAGAGATTTTAGTTGTACCCTTATTTCCTTGAGGAAAAGCAGAGCCCTCTGGGCCCTGCTCTCCCATCACTCCCTAATCCTCTGCATATTTGCATGTGGGAGTGCAGGGCCCTCTGGGCCCTAGGACCCTGTACTGCCATGTATGCATAAGGCCTGCATTCCCATCACTCCATAAAGGTATTCATATTTGTGTTTGGGAGTGCACAGTGGCATCCATCCACAGTGTTTGAGATATTAAAATTGTATCCCTATTTTCCTGTAGGAGTGCAGTGCCGTCCAGGCCCTGTGCTCCCATCCATGCATAATCTTTCAGATAGTGTAGTGCTATCTTCTTTGCCTGTGGGAGTGCAGGGCCCTTTTAGCACTGCGCAGCCATCCCGTACTCTCCAGATCAAAATAAACACCTGACACTGCAATGTGATCCAATAGAAAACACAGAAAAATTTGAAGCCTGTATAATTTGCCACCAAATTAATATATTTTCACAAAACCACCAAAAGACACACTGGGTGGGGGTTAGGGAGGCCATTTGTACCCTGAAAATTTCAAAACAAAATTGCTAACCATTTCTTTACAGCAGAGTGACAAAGAAACAACTGTGTACACCTCCCATTGCAATGTTATCCTGTGGGAAACAAAGCAAAATTTAACAATGCAGAACTCCAGAGCAAAGTAATGTATGTTCATCAAACCAGCAAAGGCACATTGTGGATGAAACCCTTTGAACCCTTAAAATTTCAGCCCTAAATTCCAAACCGTTTGTTTACTATGAAGTGACAAAAAACAGCTATATAAAATTGTTTTCGTAAATTCTGAAAAATAATCCTTTTCCATGGTTCCTTTTTCGCAATTTGTGGAAAAAGAAAATCTTTTGATGCAAATTACAAAAAGAGACTCCTATTTTGCAGATCCTTTTTCATAATTTGCGGTTAAAGAAATCCTTTTTCAGAAATTGCAAAAAAGGATCCTGTTTCACAGAATTTCTTTTCCTTCCGCAGTTTGTGCAAAAGGAATTCTGCAAGTAAATAAAAAGGCATTTCTAAGTAAGTAATCAAAAAGTTGACCCTAGAAATTGGATTCTATGGACCCTGATTAGGGTAAACATAACTGTTGGTGTTTACCAAAGCCCTCTAATTTTTTTGCAATTTAATTTTGTTTCCCTCACTAATGGAAACAAGATGGTGGCAGCATGAAAAAAGATTCTGCATTTTCAGCAAAAGATCCCACATATGTGAAAAAGGATTCTGCACTTGCAACAAATAATCATTTTTCGAATGGGACATCTAAGTGGCACCATAGGAAATAATGGAAAATGTTGAAATGTAATAACTTTTGAATGGATTAATATTTTTTCACCAAACCTTCAAAAGGAACATCTGTGACCCAAGGCAACCCTTGTGATAGGAAAGAGAAGATAAGCTGCAGATCAATTAGGATCTAGAGTTTATGCAGTAGGTAGGGAAATGGGCAGACTGGGTAGGCCAAGCAGTCCTTATCTGTCGTCAAATTCTATGTTTCTATGTTTCTAATACCTATATACCCTAAAAGTTTCAGACCAAAATTACAAGACATTTTTGCGCATCAGCGTGACAAAAAATGTGACAAAACTTGGTAATTTTCACATTTTTTGACACTCCGTATCTCCGCACACATGCATCTGATCGGAACGAAACTCACCTTGATGGAGCATGCAAAATTTCATGCAAATCGCTTGAATAATTGTGACATTATTAAATGCAAAATTTGGGGGTTAACATAGAACTGGCCATTGAACCTTAATAGATGGGTGTGACCACACCCCTATAACATATACACGAACATACATATTTATAAAATGGGTAGGAAAAAAATCTGTGAAGATTGTGTTCCCTGTTTGAATAAAACACACCACATAACTGTGCATTAATTGGATAAAATGCACCACATTTATTTTTCTTATTTATTTATTTATTTATTTAGTTGTTGACCGGGTAGGTGCACTGATCCCAGGGACTGTTTTCAGGCATGACCCAGGCCATGAAGATGGCACATATGAATACATACAAATTACAAATGACATGACTTAATAATGGTGCAGCTGTCAATGCATAACTAAAAAATGCATTAAAGATGCTTTGTACACAGGGCATACAGGAATGTACAAAACACATTGGAAATGCAAGATATATAAATGAAGTACAAATACCATACAGTCCAAGGAATGCAGTTACATAAAACAAGTGCAATATTGCACAAGTAAGGAGCAAGTGCAAATTGAATGAAGGTAATGTTAGAACAGTCTATGGTGCACCCTAACAGAGGAAGGGATGAGTAGGACCCAGGAGTAGGGATTGGGACTTGCATCCATAAGTTAGCCCGATAAGCACCAACATTTGGCTTCAAACAGCAGCCAGGCTTTGAGATAAGTTTTAAAATTAAGGTGCAAGTCAAGTGAGTGGTGGGAAGCAGGGAGTTTATTCCAAAGGGTGGGAGCTGCAAGGGACAGGGCTTTGCTTCCTAGAATAGTGGAAATCCTGGGAACTTCCAGCGGTGGGACAGAGGATTCATGGAGGCACCTGGTAGTGACTGTTTGCCAGGGATGAGTAAGGAGACAGTTTGCCACCTCTAATGGTGTGCAGCCGTTGTCTAGAAGCAACACTACAGGAGGTTTAGAGGTGCTCTCTCCTAATCTTAAATGCTACCCTGAAGATTACAGCAGATAATCTAGAAACTGCAGCCTCATACCAAAGATATAACACAGAGTACAATTCCTGCATGTCTGCCGACCAGTGAAGCAGAGAAAAGAAATTCATTTAGGCACCCAGGCAAAAGTTATAAAGTTGTCTATTATGACAGAACTCCTGTTGAGTTCCTAGTTCAGCCTTAAACAGCATTGGTTGAAATGTTATATCATAATGGAATGTTCAAAACTAACAGCATGTTGAAAGTTGATACATGATGTTTACCAAGTTATAAAGAAGACACTGGATGCTTTTGAATACAGAGTCATAATCGTGATCTAACTACATGAATTAAAGTAGCTCTTAAAATGTGTTTTGTATTGACTTGAGAGTTGTAATAGAAATTCTGATGGTCTTTGGGCAGCAGTCTGCAACACAACTCAGCTGGCAAATTTTTTTCTCTCTGTAGGTCTCAAATTTATAATAAAAACAAGGTTTTAAAAGAAATAAAAGAGGGAACATTCTGCAGGGGGAGGGGGGTCTTCGGATGTAAGTACTGTGAGGGAGAAACTTGATTTGATGAACTTTAAAAGGTAAGGTTTGGATCCAAGGAGCATGGCTTTATTTCTTTTCTCATTGACTAGGAGCCTGTTGGACAGAAACCATTTGTTGGCTGCCCTGTAGTTGTTGGTAAGGGTGGTGGATAGATTTGCTAGGGATTTGTCACTGTGGTATAATACAAGATCATCAGTGTATAGTAAGGTCTCACATGAAAGGGTATCAGCAGAAAGGGAATTTATAAAGAGGGAAAACAGCAGAGGGCCCAGGATGGAGCCCCAGGGAACTCTAGTGGAAAATGATATGACCAGGGAGGTGGCTGTACCAATGCTTACAGATTGGGATCTGCCTGAGAGATAGCTCTGGAACCACATTGATGTCTCAGTCGAGCAACCAAGGTGCAGGAGTTTAGCACGGAGAAGGGTGTGACTGACAAGGTCAAAGGCCCTTTGCCAGGTCTATGAATACTGCACCAGTGGCATTCCCCATGTCCATGTTCCTGAGGACATAGTTGGTGAAGTGCTGTGGTGTTTCTGAAACCAGTGTTGTTGTGGGCAAAGCAGGTTGTGTTTTCTTATATGTCCAGAGAGCTGGTGGTGGACAGTTTTTTCCAGGAGTTTGCTCAGGTGGGGGAGGATGGAGAAAGTTCTGTAGTTGTTGGGGGATAAGGTCACCAGCATTAAAGACTGGGACAACCGTGATGTTCTTCCATGAGGTGGGCATGGTTGTTGTGGCCAGTGCTAAGTTAAAGATAAAGGTAAGGGATTTGGAGATGCAAGGGGCAATGAGTTTAAGAAAGGAGGAGTAAAGTACATCACTACTAGGGCTGCCCCCATATGGGAGGCTCATGATAAATTTGAGGGTATCTCTGTTGGAGATGGCTCTGAACTAGAAGGGAGTATGGGAAGTACCATCAGGGGGGGAGTGCTTGGACTGGTCACCTGGGCTGAGTGGGTGAGGGGTAGGTAGTTTATTTAGATGGATAGAGAGATCAGCAAATTTTGTGTTGAAGGTGTGGGCAACATCAGGGGGATCAGTTAAGAGGCCTGAGGGGGAGCTAAGGTGTATGACAGGGCTGTCAGTCCATGGGTTTAACATGGAAGCAATGGTGGACCAACCGCCTCTCACTCTGCAGGTAGTAAGTGGGAAGCACTGGTGTTGGATCTAAAAGAGGGCATCAGTGAAGAAGCCAACTGCTGAGGGCACATCCATGAGGGAGTGGTGAATATGTCAGTTCACCACCCTAATGTTCTTGAACTTGCTGGCAGTATCAGTGCAGCTGAAGTTTCTGAGGGACAGATATTTTTTGAGGTATACCATCGTTGCAGTGACACCAGCACACCAAAAACCCCACCGCATCAATATCAGCAGCAACAGGTGTTTCACTTTGATTGCCTGTTCAGCGATGGGGGGTAAATATGTAACTCCACTGTCTGTGGAGTTAGATATCTATAGTGGTGGACTGTGGGGGCACAGCCCCCTGCATGTTGGGGTGTGGGGGGTGCAGCCCCCCTACATTGATTGTCACTGTGTTGACAGTCATTCCAGGGACGTGTCAGAGATGGGGGTGTCGACAGGTTCCCAGCGCGGTCGAGTACGTTGATGCATTTGTTGTCATGCCGGCATCGTACATCCTTTTTTTAAGGGGGCACTTAGGTTTGGTGGTCCAAATTATATATTAGGGGAATGGTCACTAACTGAGTCTGACAAGCTCCCTGCTTGAAGTACCTTATCGTCTCTGTTAGTTGCCACCCAGTCCAGTAATGGGTGGTTTTGCATGCAAGGTGGCATTTAGTGGAGATGGGTGATGGTTTGCACAAGGTTGTACTGCTTTAGTAGGTTAGAGTAATCTGTCTCAAGGTACTTAACCAGCTAAGGTTGAAATCACCGAGTAGGATTGTATCCCTGAGAGAAGAGAGTTGTCCCAGTCCTGACAGGTGGTGCGTTAGACCGGGGATGCTCCCTTTTGGAGGACTGTAGCAGCATCCAATGTAGAGCTTTTTATTTGATCCCAGAGTCATTTCTGCAATGAGCCACTCACAGGGGAATATAGGGTCAGAGCAGAGGACAGTGGCGGCTGAGAGAGGTTCACGGAAGTACAGTGACACACTACCACCACCCTTCTTTTTACCAAGTCTGTCATGGTGCAGTAACCAGGCAGGTGGTATGTGGCATCAGGGATCTGTGGCTTGAGTCAAGTTTCCATTAGACCAAGGACATTTGGCTTGAAGAGGGACACCCAGGCTTCAAAGTTGGAGAATTTGACCAGGAGGCTGCATATATTTAAGGGTGCAACCTTTAACCCGAAGAAGCTTGCCCACGCATGGTTGCATATGGTTAAAGTACCAGAGCTCCCTCCCCCCACCATTTTGCTGCATCAGAGCCTGCAGTTTTGTAAAGGAACTCCAATGTTCTTACTTGTCATACATTTTGGAAGGGTTCTTGGTCTCATTATCCAGCTGAACCACGATTAAGCCTGAACACTTTGGCAAAGTGACCACCTCCATCAGTCAGGTAAAAAGCATCACATTTTAACTTGCCATATCAGAGCTGAGGTCTCTCTGCTTTCTCTATTTTTAATGAAGAGACCACTCTCCTGGCTTCATTCATTACTTATATAGTGTGCTCTGGCCAACGAAAGTCTCACAGGTGTTTAATGGGGGTGCTCAACAATTAGAAGAAGGCCACAAGTCTCCTACATTCGAATCAGTATAAAGGGTTTGGCAAGCTCAACCCCTGCATTTACAATGCAACTTAGTGAAATTAGTGGGGTAGCACCTGGTGTGTGACCAAACAGAAGCACATAGTTAAAGTACCAGAGCTCCCCCCCATTTTACCACATCAAAGCCTGCAATTTTTTAAAGCAACTCCAGTGTCCTTACTTGTCATACATGCATGGTTGGAATGAGCTAGGGGGATATTTGTAGGCCCAGGGTTGCTCTCAGCATCACCTGCCAATCGCAACAGGAAGATGAGAGGACAGTATGTGTGGAGCAGTGGAGAGGACAATAGTGTGTGAGGAAGTATAGAAGAAATCAAAGGAGGCTGCATTCACATTTTGAGAGGAGAGCAAAGAGGATGGGACCCTGGGGAGTTAGTTCCCATCGATCTTCCTCAAAGGGAGATGCAACAGGCCTATGGAGGTGTGTAAAGGAGGACAGGTTCTCTTGATCAGAGGCTAGCAGTGTAGTGCAGAAATCAGTCCCCACCAGCAAGCCTATTAGAAGGGCTGCCAGCAGGGGGAGCAGGACAAGCTTCATTTGTAGGTGATATAACTTTAGTCACTGGTAGCACTTGGCAGTATTGGCCAAGGGGTTAGGGCTAAACTGCAGCACTGAAGGCTGGGGCTAATCAGGTTTGAAACCCACAACCTCACTCAAGAGGCTTCAATTCACTATGAGATGAGGGAGGGAGTACACAGCTGTAGGACAGTGTAAGGGACAAATAACTGGTGGAGGGATAGAAGCAGAGTGGAATGCAGAGACAGGGAGTGTTGGTGTGGGGGGGAAGCCTCTGCAAAAATTTAGAGAGTGATTATTAGTAAAGGAGGGGCTGGAGGTCCTGCTTACTATGTTACTTCAGGGTAGGGGCAGGCGAGTCAAAGTGTGCGGTTGGGATGGGAGGGCAGGAGGGCTGATAGATTCTGGCACTATAAATGAAGACCACCCATGGGTGGAGGGTGGGTACAGTCTGACGGTGCCACACTGTGTCTGATGAAGGAAGGAGCAGAGGATGGATCTTCATTCCTGGGGTGAGCAAGGAAGTCCAGAAGCAGGGAGGGAAGGCAGGGAAAGTTCTGGAGTTCAGCAGCAGCTCTCAAAGACCCATTGGCGGTGCTGGAACCACTCTGTGGAAGCTCAGAGGCTGGGGAGAGACAGATTGAAATGGTTTGTTTCATGTTTTATTGTTCTACATTGGGGTGACAAATAATAGTTATTACAACATTCTTGCAAACAAATATAGAAAATACAGGACAGACATATACACTCAATTAAAAGCAGATGTGACATCATTTTAAAATCAATACAAGCAATATTAATGTTGTATTGATAATTGCAATTACTTCTCACTTTATCCTTACTTTAAAAGCATTAAGAAGGAAAATGTCACCTAAAAATCAAACCAAAATATTACTTATTCATATTTCTTCAGCACTTCTTTTTTATTCTAAGTACTGAGGCTATACATTTTGATATGGTTAGGATATATTAGCATGGAAGAGGTAGTAGGCAAGAGAGGAGAGAGGGTGGGGGAGTAGCAAGGCAGCCTGGCCAGAAATGAACAATGACTCCCCTAGAATAGAGTGAAGGACTAGAACTAAAATTAAGTAAATAAACTGCAGCCTGAAGACCTGAATTAGCCAAGTAAGACTGAATTCAAGACCCGACTGAGACACAGGCTACACTACACAAACTTAAAACAGCAACACTGATGAATGGAATTTATTTGGCAGGCAGGCTAATGATACTACAAACAGCAATACACTGAAATGAGTACTACAACACAGACTATGGTGCAGACTGATAGACATTGGTAAAACGGGGGACTCACAAGACTAGGTACATTTAGGGACTTTGGTAAAATGAGGGAATCACAAGACTAGGTACATACATTAAGGAACTCAGAGAATTCATGTAGCAATAGTAGCAGCAGCACACAAAAATCATTAAAACTATAAAATCATTAAAATGAAACTAGCAGTTCATGTCCGCCGACTCAGAGCTGGTGTCACGTGGACCCCCTTACAGGGGCAAGATTGCGTCCACACTGTTCCCCAGTCTGATGAAGAAAGGAGCAGAGGAGGGATCTTCATACCTGGGGTGAGCAAGGGGGGGAGTCAAGCAGCAGGGAAGGAGGGCAGGGAAAGGCCTGGAGTTCCGCAGCAGCCCTCAAAGACCTATTGGTGGTGCTGGAAGTGCTCTGTTGTAGCTCCGAGGCTGGTGTGAGACTGTGCATTATCCCACAATGACTACACACCTCCCACTATGACCCAACACCTGCAATACTTTCCGTCATTAAGAACCTTCTCACCAGCAGCGACATCACTCCACACCTGGAACTCACAGGCTGACACACTCACACCCACATCCACACCCACCACACCACACAAGCCCCCCCCCCGGCTGGCACAACCATAACAAAGTAAATCTATAGAGCTGTCCCACACTGCAAGCAATCATTTGGTTGACCCTGCCATTTTTACACTGTTAAAGAGATTCACTAAGATTAGTGCTGGCAACTGCATAAATGGTGACTTACTGCCACTGGAGTCTGTGCAGATAAAGATGTCCCCCAAAAATGCAGCCTTTTAAGAGTTATGACCTTTGTAAAATTGTTTAAACCGGGTTCGACAGACTTCCTGTTTTTTGTGTGATGCCAGCTCCGTCCCGTGCTCACTGGCATGATGACGAGATGCCAGTGAGAGCATGGGGGCACACCCCATTATATTCAATGGGGCAGCTTTGAAAATATTTTTATTAGCATATCGGCTTCTAATCGAACGCAAGCAGTGGAACTATCAAGGCCCTTGTAGTTGACCGCTGCCCATGTTTCATTAGCAAGTGGCCATTATGCTAATAAAAGTATTTTCAAAAGCTGCCACCCATCGAATATAATGTGGTGTGCCCCCACTCTCTCACTGGCATCTCATCATCATGCCAGTGAGTGTGGGGATGGAGCTGGCAGCACACAAAAAAACATGAAGTCCGTCGGACCTGGTTTAAACAATTTTATGAAGGTCACAACTTTTAAAAGGCTTCATTTTTGGGAGGCATCTTTACCTGCACAGACTCCGGTGGTGGTAAGTCACCATTTACGCAGTGGCAGGGGCACATCCAGGGAAGGAACAGCAGTGAGTGAAGAGGCGACTGCTATCTTCAGGGAAGGAAAGTAACTGCAACACAAGGTGCTTTCATTTCTACCTGTTTGCATTGGTGTTTGTTCTAGGTTCTGGGGGGCTGTGGGTATAGATGGGGAATTTTGCTTTGGTTGCCTGATTGTTTTTTGTGGGAGCAGAGGGCAGCAACATAACTCCACCCCCACTGAGGAGACAAAGGGATTTTCCCTACTTTAATTAGCCAAAAGGGATTTTCCATACTTTAAAAAAGGCAGAAATGGTTGGGGCTGGCAGAGGTTGTGTGAAGCTGCTTTTGCTGAACAGCTGGGGAAATGATTTTAGTAGCTGGATAAGCTTTAAATTCTTATCAGTCTGTGGACTTTTAAGGCAGGAATGCTGACTTGTGTAATACAGTGTTTGTGTGGGACCTTCCTCCGGAGGAGGTTGCAGTGCTTGGAGGTGCAGTGAGGGGCAGACATGGGGCTGATACACTCTTGTGAGAGTTGGGTGTGGACCCTAATCCCACCCTCACCCACCCCTCCCTCCCCAGAGCACAGCTCATTTATAGGGGAACACATGCCCTGTAATTGGAGGAAAAGGTTTCAGGTACAGCTCATGTAGTTCTAGCCACTGGGGGTTGGGTTTAAAGGCTGGGAGAGAGGAGCTTAGGGAGTTGTAAACTTCCCCTATAAGCCAGCTGTTAAGGCTAATAGTCAGGTGGGGAAAGTTCAACCACCCAAGCGTTGCAAGTTTAAAAGTCTGCATGCTGTATGGGGGGAATTGCCTAGGTATAGGTACTGGTAGCTTGAGAAACTATAGAGCCACTGAGTTGATCATTTGGCCTAGAAAAGACTGCTGTGATGATGGGGAAGGGACCGCATATCACTAGAGCAGGTATCTTTGGGTGGGTGGTTGGGTGCACAGGGTGTGGTGCGGCTATGATACTGGACTGGGTTTGGAAGTTTGGGGGATGCCCTGTGTGCTACCAGCTGGCACAGCTTAAGGAAGAGATAGAAGGGATCCGAAGGCAGCTGGGGGGGGCTGGGGGGAGGATTGGAGAGGTAGGAGGCAAGCGGTCACCTACATGGAAGCACTAGGTGCTGGGGCCTCCCAAGCTGGGGGAGGAGTGAAGAGAGGTGCTCACACTAGGAGAGGAGGGAAGTGGGTACACAGGGGGCTCTAGGGGACCCTGGCAGAGGGGGTCCAAAAGGTGGAAATTTCCACAGCAGTAGGCAGGAGTCTGGGGGTGTCCAAAGGAAACTGAGAGAGGCAGTAGGGAAGGGGGGGCACTGGGAAATGGGCTAAGGCTCCCAAATTGTTTTAGCCCTCTATGCCCATTGGTAGAATAGGGGTGTGTGGGGGAGGAAGAGGAGGAGGAGGAGTATACATAGATACATAGACAGTGTCGGCAGATAAGGGTCTATGGCCCACCCAGTCTGCCCATTTGAGCTTGTAAGTTCAGTTTATGTTTTCCTAGAAGTCTGTTGCCCCTTACCCCTGACCTCCAGAATTCCTTTATGTCTATCCCATGCATTCTTAAATCCTGTGATTGTTTCTAGACCCCACCACTTCCTCTGGCAGGGTGTTCCACTTGTCCACCACCCGTTCTGTGAAGAAATTCTTCCTCACTGCTTCCTCTGAATCGCCCTCCTCCAACTTCATCCCATGCCCTCTAGTCCTGGAACATCTTTTTCACTTACAAATAGTGTATTTCTGCACCCTGTTCCTCCCTGTAAGATACTTGTATGTCTCTATCATAGCCCCTCTCTCCCTCCTCTCCTCCAGGGAGTACATGTTCAGTTCCTTCAACCTGTCTTCATAGGACTTGTGATGCAATCCATGCACCATCTTTGTTGCCCTCCTCTGAACCTTCTCTACCCTGTCTATGTCCTTACGTTGGTATGGTCTCCAGAACTGTACACTGTACTCCAGGTGGGGCCTCACTAGTGTCTTGTATATTGGAATTATGACCTCCTTTTCCTGCTGGTGATGCCCCTGCCTATACATCCCAGCATCCTATTTGCTTTACCTGCTGCCTTGTCACACTGTTTCCCTACCTTGAGGTCATCAGAGATGATAACCCCAAGATCCTGCTCCTGCTTGGTGCATGCTATATCCTCACCCCCAACTGATATATTGTGCCAGGGTTTTGTGCCCCATATGCATTATCTTGCACTTTTGCATTGAATTTCAACTGCCAAACCCTGACCATTCTTCAAGTTTCTGCAGGTCCTTCTCATTCTGTCTACACCTCTGGTGTGTCTACTTGTTACAGAGCTTTGTGTCATCAGCGAACAGTGAAATTCTGCCTCTAGGTCCTGTGCAATGTCACTGAAGAAGATGTTGAATAGGACCGGTCCCAGCACTGATCCCTGTGGTACCCCACTGGTCACTCTTCCCTCTGTGGAGTGACAGCCATTTAACCACCCTCTGTGTCCTGCCACCCAGCCAGTTACCTACCCACCACATTACTGTCCTGCCCACACCCATATTCCCCAGTTTGTGTAATAGTCTTCTATGTGGCACAGTGTCAAAGGCCTTGCTGAAGTCCAGATAGGCCATGTCCACTGCCCTCCTGATCCACCTCCTAGTCACCCAGTCAAAAAATTCAATGAGGTTGGTCTGACATGACTCCCCTGGTGAAACCATGCTGCCTTGGGTCCTGTAGTCCATTGACAACCAGATGTTCCACCAATCTCTCCTTCAGTAGTGCTCCATTATCTTCCCCCACTACCGAGGTGAGGCTTACTGGTCTGTAGTTCCTGCTTCCTCTTTGTTCCCACTTCTGTATAAGGGGACTACATCTGCTGTCCTCCAGTCTTTGGGTACCTCCCCTGTTTCCAGTGATCGGCTAAAAAGGATAGCCAGAGGTTCAGCCACCACCTGTCTTAGTTCTTTAAGGACCCTGGGGTGCATCCCATCTGTCCCCATAGCTTTATTAACTCTTATTACTTCCAGTTCCTTCAGGACCCTTTCTCGTGTAAAGGTGTGTCCATTTCTGCACCATTCTCACCCCTTGTACTCCCTTCAGACCCATTACCCTTCTCTTCCTCAGTAAAGACTGAGCAGAAATACCTGTTTAATATGTCAGCTTTATTGTTGTCATCCTCCACTTGGCCCCATCCTCCCCCTTCAGTCTCACTATCCCTCCCTTTGTCTTTCTTTTTCACTTATGTACCTGTAAAGGTTTTGTCCCCTACCCACTGATTTTGCAATGTGTTCTTCTGTCTGAGCTTTGGCTTCTCTACTGACCTCCCTGCCTCCCTTTGCTTCTCCTGGTACTTCTCCCTATCCCTTCTGCCTGTGTCTTTTGTATTGCCTGAATGCAATCTTTTGGCTTTCACTTTCTTTTGCTACCTCTTTGAAAACTATAATGGTCTCCTCTTCCTTTTCTTCTTGCTAACTTACTTAATGCATAATTCTGTTGTTCTTGTAATCCCCATTTTAAATACTGCCCACTGTTCCTCAACCCTGATTCCTGTCCCATTCCCTTAATGCCTCTTTCAAGTATCTCCTATTTTCCAAAGTATGCCCCCTAAAATCCAGGATACGTGATTTTGTGTGGTTTGGTTCTACTCTTCTGTGATTTCAAACCACAATGACTGGTGGTCACTGTTTCCAGGTGCTCCCCACTGTTACCCCATCACACTGTCCCTGTTTGAGAGCATAAGGTCCAGTATTGCCTTCTGCCAAGTTGGTTCCATGACCAGTTGCTTGAAGAAGGCACCCTGAAGGAAGTCCAGGACAAATCTGCTCCTAGTTGATGCTGCTGCTGGGATGCTCCAGTCCACGTCTGAATATTGAAGTCTCCAACCAGTACTACCTCACCCTTGTCTGCCATCCTTTGGATGGCTAGCATCAGCTCCCTATCTGTTTCTTCCTCCTGGGCTGGTGGTCTATAGACCACACCTGTGCAGATGGCTGTCCCCATTTTCCTTTCCAGCTTAACCCACAGTATCTCTCCCCAATTTTGTTCCTCCTGGATCTCTGTGACCCTTATGTCAGTATGATGCTGCTGCTGGAGTATCTGGGGCAAGGACTGATATAACAGGTGAAGGGGGCAAGTGGCAAGGGCTCAATAGAGAGGGCCCTGGACAGGATGGGGGAAGAGAGGTAAGAGAGGAGAAGAAAAAGGAGGATCGGGGAACAAGGAGGAGGCTGATGGTATGGAACAGGGGAGCACCTCAGGCAGGAAGGCACAGGACGTAAATGGAATGATAGAGAGCAGAAAGCCAAGTAGGCAAACAGATAGGATGGATGGATCAGTAAGGAGTGGGGAAAGAGATACAGAGAAAGATACTCAGGTGGGGGAGGATAAAGGAGGCCAGGACACGGGTACAGGAGGTGACCAGGGACAATAGTGAAAAGGCTACCTTCCACCCAGATTGTGAGAGGTGCGAGGAGCTGGTTGAAGGGAGAATTCAGATGAAGGGATGAGGAGGGGCATGGAAGGAGGGAGAATCTGAGGGGCGAACAGGAAGGCAAGGGGGAAGTTAGAGTACTGCTATTGGGGGACTCCATGATCAAGCATCCAGTGGGAGGGGCAGGAGGAGGGTAAAACCTGTCTGATCAGAACCAAATGCCACCCAGGCATGATGGTGCACAAGGCCAAGCATGAGTTATATTCACTGGCAAGGGAATGTGGGGGGAACCCGGACATTCTAGTGCACTTGGGGACAAATGACATAAATGGTAATAGTGAACTAGAAATTCAGGCAAGGTTCTGAGAGTTGGCCAGGGTATGCCTTTCCATAGGCTGTAAGATCTCCTTTTCAGAAATCCTGCTGGTGCCAAGGGCTAGTGGGGAAAACAAGATGAAGATTAGGGAGATCAATCAGTGGTTTGGGGAGTGGAGTGGGGAATTGGGGTATGGCCTGGTTGGGGGACTGAGGGGAGACCTGGGAGGATAAGGGGCTATACACTAGGGACAGGCTCCACCTTAATTTGGAGTGGAAGGAAATCCTAAAGCTCAAACTAGCTGGGTTCATCAGCTAAAGGTGGGGTTTAAACTTGTGAAGGAGGGGTTCAAAAAAGAGGCAGTGCCAGCAGCCACGATAAATGAGGGACATGGTCTCCACTCCTCTACGGGGCTAGGGAGATATGGAAATGCATCACCAGGTAGGGTGCAGGAGCTGAGAAATGGGAGCTGAAGGGGGAGAAAAGATAGGAGGGAAAAGGGGTGGAGAGTGGTCCTGATAAATGCCAGGACCTTAGGAAATAAAATGCCTGAGCTCCAGGTGATGCTAGTTGAGAGGAAGGTAGATGTGGCAGCAGTCACTGAGACCTGGGCCACTCAAGGGCATGAGTTGGACTTAAATCTCAAGGGATACACTATGTTCAGAAAAGATGGGGGGAGGAAAGGGGTGGTGGTGTAGCACTGTTAGCCAGAAATGGCATGGGTATTGGAGGGGTAGAGGAGGCAGAGGGGAATGTGGAGGCTATATGGGTCACCTTGCTGATGCAGGGGGGTAAGAGAGTAAAGGTCGGAGTGGTATATAGACCAGCAGCACTGGTGGAGGTCCTGCAAGAAAGTTTTGTGGCAAATCTCGAAGGACACTGTAGATTGGGAAAGGGAAGGGTAGTGGTAATAGGGGACCTCAAAATGCCAAGAACAGACTGGAAGGACTATGACGTCACCAATGGCCAGAGAGGAGAGGCTGCTGGATGTCTTCCAGGATGTGTTTCTGACACAACAGGTGGGTGAGCCAACTAGGGAGGCCCGTACACTGGACATGATCCTGGCGGACAGTGATCAGATTAGGGGCCTAGAGGTGAGGGACCTGTTGGCGGGGAGTGATCATGCCACAGTCTGGTTCTTCCTGGACCTGGGAGGGAGGAAAGCTGAACAAGAACAGTAGTAACTGACTTTAGAGGTGCAGACTTCAGGGAGTTGGGAAGGATCCTTAAAGATCATCTGGACAGGATAAGGCTGGATATGGATGCTGACAGCAGGTGGGGGATCATTAGGAGGGGAATACAGGCGGTTACCAGATCCTGTGCAAGGGAAAGGCATAAGTTTGGTAAGGCCAGAAAACCCTGCTGGTGGACCCGGGAGGTACAGCAGGTAGTGAGGGAAAAGAATGCAACCTATGGGCACTTTAAGTGCTCAAGGAGTGAAAGGGATCAGGAGGAATATGAGTTGACAGCCAAGAGAATAACCAGGGTATTGAGAGTAGCTAAGGCAAAAAAGGAGCAGTCCTTGGCCAGTGGGATCCAGAGGTGGGACAAGGGGTTCTTTAGATACATAGGGGAAAAAAGGAAAGTAATGGGGCAGATCAGCAAGACAAGAATAGGGGATGTATGGGCACAGGAGGTGAGGGAACAGGCAAAAGTCCTAAAGGAGTACTTTGCCTCAGTTTTTACCAGGGGGGATGGAGGGGATATGTCTTGTGAGGGAAGTGGGAGCAAACCAGAGCAAGGGGTGGGACCGGTAGAGACCAGGGGCCCTGATGGGTCTGGGGAAAGGGAGTGGCCACCACAGACAGGTGGGCACCCAGCAGTGCAGGGTGAAAAGGGGGAGGACATGGAGGCTGAAATCCCAGTAGACAGAGTAAGGGAAGCCCTCAGGTCCCTTCGGATGGAGAAAGCACCTGGGCCAGATGAGAGACATCCCAAGGTGCAGAGGGAACTGGCAGATGTCCTGGCAGTCCCTCTAGCGGAGCTTTTCAACATCTCTCTGAGGACTGGGTGGGTGCCCCAGGACTGGAGGGTGGTCCATGTCATGCCGATCCACAAGGGGGGATCAAGAGAGGAGGTTGGAAATTATAGGCCCATTAGTCTGACATCGGTGGTCAGCAAGGTGATGGAGGGTATTGTCAAGGAAAGGCTAGGGGAGTTACTGGAGCAAACTGGGTACTTGGATGATAGGCAGCATGGCTTTGTCATGGGAAGATCATGCCAAACAAATCTTGTTGAGTTCTATGATTGGGTGACGAGGTCCCTGGACCAGGGTAGGCCAGTGGACGGCCTCTTTCTGGACTTTAGCAAGGCATTTGATTAGGTATCCCACAGTGGCCTGCTGGCTAAACTGAAGGAAATGGGGTAGGGAGAAAGTTGTTAAGATGGATAGGAAATTGGCTCTCTGAGCGTACTCAGAAGGTGGTGGTTGGAGGGTTAGCCTCATCTCCAAGGTGGGTTACTAGTGGGATTCCCCAGGGGTCAGTGCTGAGGCCACTCCTGTTCAATGCCTATATCTCAGACATCAGAAGGGGGATTAGGAGTGAGATGAGTCTGTTTACAGATGACTCAAAGCTGGGTGCATAGGTGGATGGGGAGGAGGGGAGGGTGCCCTTGCAGGAGGACCTGGAGGCTCTGGAAAGGTGGTCAGGAAAATGGAAACTAAAATTCAATGCGGGGAAGTGCAAGGTTCTGCACCTCGGAGTCAAAAATCCAGGCCAGGGGTATACCCTGGGAGGAGACATGATTCAAGTCACAGAGGGTGAGAGGGACCTGGGGGTGGTGATAGATGTCTAAATGAACAGCTCAGAGACCTGTAGGAGGGCAGCGGCAAAGGCAAACAGGATGCTGGGATGCATCACATGGGGGATTACCTTCAGAAAGGCAGAAGTGATCCTTCCACTGTACAACTGCTTGGTTAGGCCACACCTCAAGTATTTTGTGCAGTTTTGGAGACCACATTTAAAGAGAGACATTACACTCCTAGAGAGGGTCCAAAGGAGGGCAACCAAAATTATCTGTGGCCTGGGGGAGAGGACTTATCAGGAGAGGCTCAAGGAGCTTGACATGTACACCCTGGAGGAGAGGAGGGACAGGGTAGACATGATAGAGGTCTTTAAGTACATGAAAGGGATCAATAAAGGAGGCCCAGTCAGGGTGCTCCAAAGGAAGGATGATGGGGCAACAAGAGGTCATGGGTGTAAGCCGGAAGGGGGCAGGCTCAGAGGAGAGAGGAAACAGAAACATAGAAACATAGACTTTGACGGCAGATAAGGACCGCTAGGCCCATCTAGTCTGCACATTTCCCTACCTACAGGATAGGCCGCAGATCCTAGTTAACCAACAGCCTATATCTTCCTGCCCCCCCCCAAGAATTGCCTTATGTCTGTCCCATGCATTCTTGAATTCTCCCACAGTTTTAGACCCCAACTTTCTCAGGAAGGCTGTTCCATGCATCCACTACCCTCTCTGTGAAATAATACTCTCATTGCTCCTGAACCGCCCTCCTTCTATCTTTAAATTGTGTCCCTTGTTCTTGCAAGTATCTTTTCTGAAAGATGCTACCATCTTGGACTTTGTTGATTCCTTGAGGTACTTGAAAGTTTCTATCATGTCCCCTCCCTTCTTTCCTCAAGGGTATACATATTAAGCTCCTTTAGTCTCTCCTCAGCTTCTCTTGCAGACCCTGCACCATTTTAGTTGTCCTCCTCTGGACTGCCTCTATCCTGTCTATGTCCTTGGAGATGGGGTCTCCAGAACTGGACACAGTATTCCAGATGGGGTCTCACCAACTGTCTGTACAGAGGATAACAACTTCCTGTTTTCGCTGCTGATGCCTCCCTATACATCCCAGTATACCCCGGCCCTCCCTACTGCCTTCTCACATTGCTTGCCTAACCTTAAGGTCATCTGATATGATTACCCCAGGTCCTTTTCCTGTTTTGTTGTTGTTACTACCTCCCACCCATTGTGTATTCTTCCCCTGGGTTCTTGTTTCCCAGGTGCATTATTTTGCACTTTTTGCATTGAATCTAGCTGCCATACTTCTGACCATTCCTCCAACCTTGCCAAGTCCCTTTTCATCCTTTCCAGCCTCCTTGTGTATCAACCCTGTTGCAGATCTTTGTGTCATCTGCAAAAGGCATACTTTTCCTTCCAGTCCCTCTGCAATGTCACTGATGAAGACATTAAAAGGACTGGACCCAATCTGAACCCTCATTTCCCACTAGTAACCGCCCTTTCTTCAGAGTGGACTCCATTTACAATTACCTTCTGTGTCCTGTTGTCCAGCCAATGTTTTACCTAGGCTACCAGCCTGGGACCCACTCCCAGGCTGGTTAATTTGACTAATAATCTTTTGTGTGGGACTGTGTCAAATGCCTTGCTAAAGTCTAGGTAGGCCATGTCCACAGCCCCTCCCTGGTCTACTACTTTGGTCACCCAGTCAAAGAAATCTATTAGATTAGTCTGACAAGACCTTCCCATTGTGAATCCATGCTGCCTTGGGTCCTGTGCCCCACTGACCTCTAGGTACTCAACTATTCTTTCCTTCAGAAGTGACTCCATCACTTTCCCTACTACAGAAGTCAGACTGACAGGTCTGTAGTTTCCTGCCTCTGTCTTGGTCCCACTTTTGTGAAGGGAATCATCCGCCTTCCTCCAGTCCTCGGTACCACACCATCCTCCCATGATTTATTAAAAGAGTAGCCAGTGGTTTCACTAGTTCCTTCCTTAATTCTTTTAGAATTTGGGTGAATTCCATCAGGACCCATTGCTTTGTCCACTTCAGTTTTAGGAGTTCTTGCAGAACCCTTTCTTCTGTGAAAGGACTGGGATCGACCCCCTATCAAGAGTGCTTCTGTTAATTGGATTAGCACTTCCCTCTCTTTATTGTGAATACTGAACAGAAATATTCGTTCAGTATTCTGCTTCACTGTCCCCCTGCCCACCCACTCGCTCATTCTATTCAGCCTCACTATCCCTCCTTTGTCTTTCACGCTCACTGATGTACCTATAAAAGGTTTATCCTTCTTAACTGAGTTGGCTATCTTTTCCTCAGTTTGGGCCTTAGTATTCTGACTTCACTCCTGCTTCTTCTGCCTTAACTGGTACAGCTCTCCTGTCCTGCCCCTTCTGTGTTTCCTTATACTTCCAGAATGCTATCTTTTCTTCCTGACTTTCACAGCCACCTCTCTTGAGAACCATAGTGGCTTTTCTTTCATTTTGATTTGTTTATTTGCTTTCACAAAGGCTTGTTGCCTCTGTGATGGCAGTTTTGATAATTCCCCATTGTTGCTCCACACCTCCTTCTAGCCTGTTTGCTAGTGCTTTTCTGAGGCACTCTCCCATCTTGCCAAAGTCAGCCCTCCTAAAGTCCAGTACCTTCACTTTTGTATGGCTTGACTCTGTAGCTGAGTTTAACGTGAACCACACTGTTTGATGGTCACTTGTCCCCAGATGGCAACCCACTTCTAGATCTGAGATCCTCTCACTGCCCCCGTTTGACAGTATGAGGTCTAAGATTGCTCCCTCACGAGTGGGTATTGAAACTAGCTGTCTAATGCCTGCCACCTGGGGCATCAAGAATGGCCTCGTTTGGATGTGGTTGCAGCAAATGTGCTCCAGTTAACATCAGGCATATTCAGGTCTCCCATCAACAGTATCTCCTTTCTCTGCCATTCTAAGAATGCCTTCCATCATATCCTTGTCCATTCCTTCCCCTGACATGGGGTCTGTACACAACCCTGTGCGGATTGTGGTGCCTTTCCAGTCTCCAAGGTGACCCACATGCCTCCTCTCCTCCTGTTTACTCTTTTGTTCAGTTGCTTTTATCCCTTCCTTTACATAGAGAGCTATCCTCCCTCTCTCCCTGCCTGTCTCTCCTAGGTTATGCACTTGGTATGTTAACATCCCAGTCATGGTTCTCTGTGTACCATGTTTCTGTGACTGCTACGATATCCAGGCATCCTCTTCCATTAAGGCCACCAGCTCAGGAGCTTGTTGCCAAGACTAGTGTATTTGTACTCATTACCCTCCATTTCCTGATGGCCTTCCCTCTTTGCCCCATCCCTGTCCTTCTTGCCTTTTGTCATTTTTTCCATTTACCCTGCCCTTCTCCCTATCGACACTTCCATGTTGGTGTTTGCCACACTTACTACCATGATTGTTTGGGGGCTAGGATTTTCCTGCTCCTTCCAGTGCCTCCCTTGGCTAGTTTAAAAGCTTGCCAATGAAGCATTTAAACCTATCACCTAGGATCCTGGTTCCCTCCCGACAGATGCAGCCCATCATGCCAGTATAGGCTTGCATCACTCCAGGTGGACCCCAGTCCCCAATGAAGCTAATCCTGAGCTCCACACCAGTTTTTCAACCACTGATTGAATCCCATGGTGCGGAACACCTAGCCTCTCCTATGCCATAGATGGGTAGCACCTCCGAGAAGGTTACTGCGTGCTACTTGACTAAGGCCCTCCCCAATTCCACAAACTCTTCCTGCACTTCTCTAATCCCTTTCTTAGCCAGGTCATTTGTCCCTAGGTGGACAATGACATCCAGCTCCCTGCCCTGTGCAGCTGCTCTGGCAATCCTGAGGATTCGCTCCCTGTCCCTCCAAGCCATGGCTCAAGGCAGGCACCTTACCTCCCTCTCACCTTCCTTGCCCAGTTCTACCTTCCTAACAATGGAGTCCCCCACCAGGAGTTGTTTTCCCCAGGGTCCCCTGCCACCTCCTGTGGGTCTCCTTGTGGAGGTTCCCAGCATCCTCCTTGGTCTCCACTGTAGGTGCCCATAGAGGAACCACACTTTGCCAGAATGGCATAGGAATTGTGGAGAGGTACAACTGGAGGATGTGCCTCTGTTCCACCACCCTCACCCTCCCTGAGCCACTGTGGTCCAACCGCTCCTCTTTCTTGGCAACCTCTGAGGCAACGGCAGTGGCACTGGTGGTCCTGGATGGAAGAGAAGGTCCCACAAATCCTGGCCAACTCCAGCCTGAGATGAGCAACCTCCTCCCTCAGCCCAGAGGTGCCTGCAGATGGGACAACACCGCATCCTCCAGAACATCTCCTGAAGACTGCTGCTCCACAGCCACTGCACTGCACCACTCCAATCATGTCTTATTTCTGGCCCCTTAACTGTTTGCAATCCTTACTTTTTGTCCATTTTTTTTCTCTCTCTCCTTACTTTCTGCCTGTGTGCCCTTTTAGCTCCTGATTGTCCTGTTCTGAGACAAGAATATCCTATATTTCTCAGTAGACCACTTACTTGCTCAGAGGCAGACCTCCAGCAGCTAGAGGGGCTGGAGGCTACTCTGCCCTTCTAGGATGGTGGGTCCTTGGTGGTTCTGTGATCACTCACTTCCTGCCCCTAAACAGGAAGTTCCTGTTGTCAGTCAAATCCTGTGCCTATAAAAATAGAACTAGCTTTGGGTGGGGGGGTGGAGGGGAGGTAAGGAGGGCAATATAGTCCCAGTAGAGAAGTTCAGTCACACAGCAGTCCTTTCTCCTTGTGTCTTCTGCCAAGCTATTAGCAGAATCTTTCTAAGGCAGTCTTTAAATGTAGCTTCCTTCTAGCTAAGCCACTCCCCCTACTTACCAGATCTTTCTACAAGTAATTTAAACCTCATAGCAGTTAAGTCCTTTCAGTCACCTGAGATTTACACCTAGATGACTTTTCAGTTACCCATTCAGTTCAGTTAACCCAAACACAAACTTTTTTTTTTTTGCATGTTAGTTTTTTTACCCTAAATTAAAGGTCCAAATACAAAAGTTCTTCTACTTTAGTCCCAGCAGAGAAGTTCAGTCACACAGCAGTCCTTTCTCCTTGTGTCTTCTGCCAAGCTAGGAGGAGTTGTTATTTCACTGAAAGGGTGTTGGAGCTAAGGAATGCACTGCCCAGGGAGCTGGTAGAGGTGGAGACTGTGGACGGGTTTAAGAGGGCATGGGATAGGTACAGGGGGAGGGTTAATCTGACCAGGCCCAATACAGGTGGAACATCTGGAACTGGGGACAGTAGAACCCAAGGGGGAGAGGGGACACCAAAATCAGCCCTCAGTGTGGGTGCTGAAAATTGAGCAGACTCGAGAGACCGTTAGGCCTATTCTGCTGGCATTTTAGTATGTTAGTAAGTTTAGTATGTTAGTAAATGTTGGTGAATCTCTTTAAGTGTAATGACTTTTCACTTTCTTGTTTCAGTGTAGAGTGATCAAGCAGTGTTCATCCTTCTGTACCATATTCATAGGTTTCATAGGTAAGCAGAGCATAGAAAGACCGAAGTCCATAAGCTCGCCATACTCTAAGTATACCCATTTATCAAGTATTTATCTAATTGGGCCTTAAATCCATCCACTGCTTGACTAGCCACAATCTCAGTTGGGAGCCTATTCCAGATTTTTGCTACCCTCACTGTTAACCAGTACTTTCTCCTATTAGTATTATACCTTTCTCCCTTGATTTGTAGGGGATGGGCTCTAGTATCGTTATGTCTTTTCTCTTAGAACTAGATTTAATTGTACACAAAGTGAGGGATCATTCAATGCCCTATATAGCATACCCATGTCCCCTCAAAGTCTTTGAAACTCCAAGGAGTACAAGCCCAGGGACTGCAACCGTTGTTCGTAATCTTGTCTCTGGACCTCTTTGATTTTGCGAGTGGCTCTTTTTTGAACCCTCTCCAAGGATCTAATATCACCTCTACCCTCAGGTGCCCAAAGCTGCACACAGTACTCCATATGTGGGTGCACCAATGAGGTATAAAGTGGCAAAAGAACCTCCTTATTTCTACATTTTATGTGCTTATGAATGCAATATTGTATACTGCTGGCTTTTTTATTATTTGATTGTAATGAGGCCTGAAACTAAGATTGTTGCAGATTTTTATTCCCAGATCTCTTTCTTCTGTAACAGCCTTTAATGGTTTGTTGCCCAGACTATATTGGTGATGCTTGATTTGCTTACCCATATGCATCACAGTACATTTGTCAATGTTAAATATTGACCCTTGTCCCTGAGCCCAGACTTCCAATTCCACAAGGACAGCTTGCAAGGAATCTGCATCCTCTCTATCTTCGACCACATGGCCTATACGGGTATCATGGGCAAATCTGGAGAGCCATATATCTGTGGGAGAGCTCATGTACCCAATGTACAAATTAAAGAGACATGGGCCCAATACTGAGCCATGTGGGACCCCACTAGACACATCTACCCAACTAGAATAAGCTCACTTGATACAGACCTTCTGTTGTCTGCCAGTCAGTCATGACTTAATCCAACGTGTAATAGTCTGATGTATACCTGTCCTACTAAGAGCATTAATCAAGTTATCATATGGGACTTTATCAAAAGCCTTGACGAAGTCCAGAAAGATGACATCCACAGAGCTCCCTTCGTCCAAGGCTTTATTTACTTTCCCATAAAACTCCAGGAGATTTGTCTGACAAGACCTCCCCTTCACAAAGCCATGCTGCGTATTGTCAGTGTTACTCATCGAGGATTGAAACTCAATAATATATTCCTTAATAATACCCTCCAACACTTTCCCTAGGATTGAAATCAAACTAATTGGTCTGTAATTTCCGACTTCCTGCTTGGAACCTTTTTTATGTATGAGAATGACTCCTGCTTGCTTCCATGCCTCTGGCACTTCTCCTTCATCCAGAGATTTCTGAAAAAGACAGGTTACTGGGCCTGCTAGTTGTTCAGCCAATTCTTTGAGCACCCTTGGATGCAGATCATCAGGACCCTGTGCTTTATTTTGGTCTCAAAATTTTTCTTTTTTTCCCAACTTCGGATTTATCTAGAATAATACTAGGTTCATATAATGATAGACTATGCTGTGACAATATTGTAGTAGGACCATGGTTAAACACAGTAGAGAAGTATTTATTGCAATGTTCTGCCATTTCTTGATTATCTGATATTACATTTCCTTCCTGACTCAGTAGGGGACCAATTTTTCTAGATGTACCTTTTTTATTATTGATATAAGAGTAGAAAGATTTATAATAATCTTTGACTTCAGTAGCTAGTTTTAACTCATGCTTACTTTTTGCCTGATCAATGATTTTTTTGGTATTCCTTAAACATTTTTTATAATTAGCCCAACTAGCTTCATCTCCACTCAATTTTGCCATCCTAAATATTCTGTTTTTCTGCTTAATTGCCCTCCTGATTAAAGGAGTCATCCATTGGGGGAGTACTTTTTTTTGCCACATTATAGTTACTTGAGATCAGTACATAAGTCTGAACCAGGCCTTTTATTCTAGTAGTTAATTTATCCCAGACACATGGCAGTGAGGCTTCTTCAAATTCTTCTTCCCATTTCCAATTAGCCAAATCCCTTTTCATAACATCGAAATCTGCTCTATCATACTTATAAACTGATGTTTTACCGGTGTTATCTCCTATTTGTCCCATGTAATTAAATTTAATCATTAAGTGGTCACTAGAACCCAGTGATGACTGAACTGAGCAGTTTTGAATCCTGTCCCCCCAGGTTACTTAAAACCAGGTCCAGAATATGATTACCCCCAGTCTTACTAGTCACAAACTGTTCCAACCCAGCCAAGTTGAACATTTCCAGGTAATACAACTCTGTAGCAGTATTAACTTGCAATATTTCCCAATTAATTCTGGAAGGTTCAGATCTCCTAGGAGTATAACATTTGTTGATGTTACAAGCTGATTAATAAAGTCTACCAATAAGGAATCTTCCAGAGGGGAGATTGAGGGTGGTCTACATACTAAGCCAATATTAATTTGAATGTTATGTGCAGAGAAAATCCCTACCCACAGTACTTCACTATTACCCCATTTGGAAGTATCCATACCTTCCAATATAATATTATCTGCTATGTATAGTGCCGCTCCCCCACCCCTGGACAGTGTCCTGTCCTTCTAGTACAGGGTGTACCCTGAAATATCTCTGTCCCATGTATCTTCTGGTTTCCATCATGTTTCAGTTATGGCACATATATGGATGTTCTGTTTGTATAGGGTGTATTTTAGTTCATCCATTTTATAGGTTGGACTTCTAGCGTTTAATGAAATAAAGTTTATTTTAGGTTGTTTTGGTTCTCTATTTCGTAATTCTCTGGATTTTGTGATACACCCTACCCCCCATTATTTAGTTTAAATGGGAATCTACAGTATTATGCACTTTAATTTAAATGAAAAAATGTGTTTACCCTGTCTATCTAGATGTAATCCATTTTGTGAGAACAAATGGTGTCCCTGAAAGTCCTGCCAGTGGTCTACATATTTATATCCTTCCCTTTGACACCCATTAATCTATAAATTTACCTGGTTAGTGAGGGATTGGCCCTATGTACTGGTAGAATCCCTGATAGAACAAGGTCACACCCCTGAGACTTAAGGGACAGACCCACCTGTTCAAAATCGCTCTGTATGTCTGTAAAATTTCTCTTACCCATGTCATTCATGCCAATGTGTAGAATTGTAACTGGTTTTATGGTATTTTCAGTTAGGCCTGGGAGTAATTTTTTGATATCACCAATTCCTGCTCCTGGTAAGGCACTAACTGTGGTGTGTTCTTTCCTATTTTTACACAGACCATGGTCTGTATACCTTAACATGGAATCACCTATAATTAGTATATCCTGAGAAGCAGCATTATTTGATCCCGCAGTCATGTGTATACTAGTGGAGTTTTGATCAGCTAGAGAGCCATGGCTACCTCCTACATGGTCTGGGCCTACTGGAGTGTCAGGTGCTTCCTCATTGTTGAGGTAATTTTTTGGTGAGAGGACACTAAATCTATTTGGTGTCAGTATATTTTTTGAACCTCCTATATTCCTTCTACCTTTTTAATTAGATGTCCTGAGCACAAGGCACCAATCTTCAGTATTTGCACCCCCCTCCTCTACCTTTAATGCAGGTTTTAAAGGCTTTTGTATCTCTGATTGTGCTATCTCTGAGATACTGTCCGCCATAGTGTCGATAAACTGTTCAAGTGTAGATATGTCAACTTGTACCTGCAACTTTTGCTTCAATTGGGCTATCTCAACCTGCAGGGTTAATATCATAATGCATTTAGTGCATTAAAACCCCATCTGTTCCTCCCCATCAGCATACATATTACACTTTACACACACTTTCATAATGACACAGTACCTTATGCCTCAATTTGACGGAAGTTTCCCAGCCTTCCCAGCTGACACAGCTGACATGCGCTGACGTGTACATCTCTGTGCGTGGTGATGCGCACCCAGCCCATGCTCGCTCTGCTCACAGCAGGGCTGAGTTATAAGGCCACAGTGATCCAGAAGTAGCTGCAGGGGTTACGGGAGCACTTGCAACAAAAGTTGCATTTTTAAAGTTATTTATGCGCTGCACAAGAGCCCCGAGATGATTTACAGCCTCAGATGCCTAGTATGCAGCCCAAAATAGAATAAAAGTGCAAACAGCGCATTGGTAGTTCTATCCAAAACACAAGAGGACTACAACTACCATCTTTCTGTCAGGAAAGCACAGCTCCAAATTAAAACGAACACTTTAGGTATATTTAAAATGTATATCACAGCTCCATTCACACACCCACAGTATTTCAAGTACTGCTGTCACTTATCAGGTTATATGTTTTACACTGCCCGCTCGCAGCAGGGCCGAGTTATAAAGCCACAGTGACCCGGAAGCAGCTGCAGGGGTCACGGGAGCACTCACAACAAAAGTTGCATTTTTAAAGTTATCTATGCACTGCACAAGAGCCCTGAGATGATTTACAGGCTCCAATGCCTAGTATGCAGCCCAAAATAGAATAAAAGCACAAACAGCACGTTGGTGGTTCTATCCAAAACATAGGAGGACCACAATTACCCTCTTCCTGCATCCTGTCAGGAAAGCAGGGCTCCCAATTAAAATGAACACTTTAGGTATATTTAAAATGTATATCACCGCTCCCCTCATACACCCATGGTATTTCAAGTACTGCTATCACTTGTCAGGTTATATGTTTTACACTGCCCGCTCACAGCAGGGCCAAGTTAGAAGGCCACAGTGACCTGGAAGTAGCTGCAGGGGTCACAGGAGCACGCACAACAAAAGTTGCATTTTTAAAGTTATTTATGCACTGCACAAGAGCCCCAAGATGATTTACAGGCTCAGATGCCTAGTATGCAGCCCAAAATAGAATAAAAGTGCAAACAGTGCGTTGGTAGTTCTATCCAAAACACAGGAGGACTACAGCTACCCTCTTCCTGCTTCCTGTCAGGAAAGCAGGGCTCCAAATTAAAATGAACACTTTAGGTATATTTAAAATGTATGTCACAGCTCCCCTCACACACTCACAGTATTTCAAGTACTGCTATCACTTATCAGGTTACATGTTTTATGTTTATGGATTCACAGGGCCCAGAGAACCCTGTGCTTCCACAGTTAGATGGGCTTCTCACTTGGTGCAGAAGTGCAGGGCCTAAAGGGGCCAAAACATTTGCACCCAAATGGACTCCTGACTTGATTCAGGGCCCAGAGGTCTCTTTGTATGTCCATCTGTAGCCACATTGAAGTACAGAGCCCTCTGCAGCTAGATGGACTCCTCACTTGGTGTAGAAGTGCTGGACCCTCCATCCCCAGACAGACTTTGCACTTGACAAAGGACCTGGAGGACCCTATGTGTCAGAATCTATAGCCACATAGAAGTGCAGAGCCCCCAGAGGGCCCTGTCTTTCCACAGTCTGATGAACTCCACATCTGGTGCAGGGCAGCATCTGTAGCTGCACAGAAGTGCATGGCCCAGAAGGTCCTGCACTTCTGCAGCCTGTTGCACTCCTCCTTGCTGTATTTTATCTGCAGCCAGAAGTGGGTGTGTATGTTTTGTTTCCATGTGTACCCAGGGCTGCAAAAACATTGGATCCTTATGATGGATGTCTTTTGTGGCATCTGAAAAAAGTTGTATGCTGTCTGTCTTAACTAATGATGACTGTCTGTGGTGGTTTGTGTGCTCTTGTTCTTTTGCCTCAGGGTGTTAGAGTTGGAAACCCTAACACCAAATTCCCTACTGTTGTTGCTTTAAAGATCATGTTCAAATCTCTTTACCTGAACTGACTCAACTCTGTTCTGTAGTAAAATAAGAATTTTTCGTTGTATGCAATTAACCATTCTTTGTGAGTTGAGATAAAGATTTATTCTCCCAAAGTACACCACCTCTGTGATGGTCTGTTATCCAGTTTTTCATTTTATGTTCTTCTACGCCGAGCTGTCAATGCAAGTAGCATGATTACATCATTTGGTGGTTGAGAAGCCATTCATTTTGACAGAGCATCATTCCCACATCAGCGTTGTTGCAAGTAACACTGTCAGCATGTATTACAGACTCAGCTTAGTGTGGCACTAACAGAGTTTCATGTCTTGTATCTGAAATATTTTTGTAAAATATTCTTGTAAATACATTAATTTTACATCTGCATAGTTCAGTGTATGTCCCTTTCTATAAGCGCTTGAATTGATCTCTGATCATGTCTTTTTGATGCAGCTGTCACTGAAGCCAGTTTTATGTTTATAACTAGTACAATTTCAGTTTCTTGAAAAATGTAACTTTGAAGGATTTTTTTAATATAGTTTCTACAATTCTACACCTAAATAGCTAGGCTGTCTGTCACAGTTGTGTTCTATAAGCAATTTGTAAAGGTAAACAACTGCTGTTGTAGGTAAATAGGAATTGCTGTGTGAAGAAAAAGGACTCAATCGGATCTGATGTTTGGATGTGCGTGAACTCCGGTAGTTGTCCCAGTTTTTTTAGGCTTCTGTGTTTATCTGGGTGAGATAGAATGTAATTAATCTAATAAATTATCCCAAAACAAAAGGTGTTTCACTTATCCATTTTTTTGTTTGTTTACCTCACAACTGAAAACTGACATTATGGTATGTCTCTCTTACCTTTACGCTCGTATTACTGTGAGACCCTTTTTTGCTTTCCTTGACTGACAACAAATATTTCCCTGCATGTGTTCATGTAATGCTTACAGTCCAAATTTGTATATTTATAGCTCAGCTGCAAGGCATAGCCTGTGGAAGGGTGTTCTGTTATGGGGGGCACACAACCAGTCTGTTCTTTAGGAAGGGAGTGTCCAGCTGCATGGTGTTTGCTGTTCTTTGGGAAGGTGTTCCAACTGTGGGGGTATGGCCGGTCCACTGCCCCTGAACCCCCTGACATACCCTTTCTTTACAGTCCACCAAAACTCCTCTGTCATGCTCCATGAACTCCTTTCACTGCCCCCAGCACCCCCCCACACACACACATCCAGAGTCCCTCTCCTGACCAGTGACTACCTTCATCCACAGCAAAACTGATATCCCTCTCCTTCCTTGGTCATTTGACCCCCCAGACCCATTACACAGGCACTCCCTATATGGTCCCCCCATTGACACCACCACCACCCAGATCCATGACACGCCCATCCACCACATACAGCTGGTTCAGAAACTTTCCTTCCTCAGTCCCCTCTCTTCACATCCCAAGAAACAAGACCACTTCCCTTTGTTGCCCTTATGATAGCAAAACCTCCTTCCACTGCCCTAGATACTAGTCCCACTTCATTCCACTGCCACTCAACACTGCCAGCCCTTCCTTCATAGTCCTCTGACAATACCCTCCATGACCCCTGACAGTACCCCCTCCTGCTACAGCCCTACAACAGTACCTCCATCAACATCCTCAAACACTAACCCCCTCACACTACCTCATTCCTCCACACTCTCCTTACTCCACAGTCCCACCCAACACTGTCTCCCTCTACTGTCCCTAAACACCCTGCTTCCCTCCACATTCCACTTCACCACCCTCACTTTCTCCATAGTCCCCCTCCACCTTCACTGTTGCTTACTATATGGCCCCTTACACATTTCCCTCTCTTGACTCTTCCCCTTCCAGACCCACCAGACATCCTTCCCTCACTAGATGCCCCTCTCTCTCTCTCTCTCTCTCTCTGTCCCCTTGGACACCTACCAGACACCTTCTTCCCTTACACCCTCCCTCTGGGTCCCTCACACTTCTCACTCTCTGGTCCCTAGACACCATCTCTCTCTTTGGCCACCCCAACATCCACCTCCTTCTTTCAAACCCTTTTACTGGGCCCCTGGACCTCCACCATACAACACTCTATGCCCACACTCACCGAGCTGCTGCAGATTCACCTCAGGAGTACACAATCCACCAGTGACCTTTAGCTAACAAGCTACCACCTAAAGCCCTGCCCTCAGGCTCCAAAGGGCTACACACCCTTGGCAGCACACTGCAGCCCCCCATACCCACCCTGGGGGTAGGCTCCATAGCATCCTTTTCCCCCAGCACTTGCAGCTGTATACTGATCCTCTGCATCCTTGGTTGTTAGAACCTGATTTCTACCCACCAAGTCATGATATCTCACCTTCCCACCCCACAGGCCCCCAGATCCAACCCTCAGCCCATAGCTCATACAGGGACTCAATGCATTCACTGCTGCATGTGGATATTCAATGTGGTTGCTTCTGACTCCTACAGTTACAAGAGGTGGGCTGAATGTTCTTCAAACACAAAAGGAAACCACTGTTGGCCTGCCAGCACAGAGATTGTGCTACTGTCTGTGATGAGTTTAGCAGTAGGTTTGGGAGTCAGAGTGCTGGGAGGGGGAGCAGGATGGAACACCCAAAGGACTAATATCCTCCACTGGGGGTGGAGGCACATGGATCCAGGCATCTACCTGACACCTGGTGGAGACCAGGGGTTGGACATGCCGAGACATTAGGATGCATAACTGTCAGTGCCCATTAAGCAGGAGCATGTGGCATGCATTATGATGGCATTCCATGTCTGCACCTCTCAAAGGTCACAGAACAGTGAAAACACAGAGCTGACCAGAAGAATGAATTTGGTCCCCTGCAGACCCTGCACCTGGCTAACCAGACCCATCCAAGCTAACCAAATCCTGTATCTGGTGGGGTCTGGAGACCCCACAGAGGGGATAAGTCCTAGGGGAACAAGCTGGAGAAAGGTAAGTCCTGGATGTGAAGGTTAGTGGGTGAGACAGATGCACAGACTCTAGTAAAAGATGTAGAATGCATTTTGTGGTATTTATTTTCCAAAATAAAATAATAACCATACAGAAAGGAAACAGGTGACTAGTCCTTCAGTTCTGCAAAAACAGTGCACAGTTCCCTCAGTGCACAACTTCCAGTTTTTGTTCCAGCCAAATAAATTCCTAGCACATGAAAACTTGCATGTACTATGAGAAACAGTGCACAATTCCCTCAGTGCTCAACTGTCAGGCTTCTTTCCAACCAAATAGATTCCTAGTACATGAAAACTTGTATGTACTATGAGATGCTTCCTCCACAACAGTCAGGTCTCTACTGACTGACTCATCTCCATTGCATCTTATGAGGTAGACTTTTATACTTGCCTGCTGATGATGTCAGCGCCATGTGAGCTGTTTGACTTACAATTCTCTAAGTAAACGCAGGCAGGCTGAAATCCTGAATAAACAAATTTCTCTAAGTAAACACATGCCGGCTGACTCATCCTAAATAAACACAGACAGGCTGACTCATCTGACCTTTACACACCTCTGCTTCACCTAGGAAAGAATGTTTTTGGTTTTGACTTCTTTCAAACCCAAAGCAGTTTACACAGAATAAAACACAGAGTGCAAGGTTCTGTGTTTCAATTCTTTTTCATTACTTACATTTCCTCTGTGCCTGCCTGCAGTACAGAGCAGGAGAAGGCAAGCAACTTACTGCCTCTTGTCTTGCTTATAGGTTCCCTATTCAGGACTTGGTGGGGGGGGACTACAAGATTGAAAGTGGCCAGATGTCAGCCTGTAGTAGAACAGTAAACTTACAAGAACAGGACAGTGTAAAAGAAAATGCAGCACAAATTGAGACAGGGGCTCTGGCCCTGTCACACTGGAGGACTCCAGTGTGACAGAGTTGGGGAGACTGGAAGATGGTGGCCGGTTGGTACACAGGGAAAAAAGAAGGTAACCACTGCTGTGTTGCAGGATTGTAACTCAATTTACTGAATCCATGCTGCAACAAGGAAGCAACAATTTCAAAGCAGAAAAGAGGGAAAATTCTGAGGCAAAATCGATGATGCCCCTGAAAATTAGGGACACTTGGGAGGTATGCAAGGAAGGGATTGGAGAGAGACGATCAGGCTGTCAGTGATGTGAATGGGGGAAGGCTAGTTAAGTGATGGCACAAACATGTATTGTGGTGCTCAACCCAACAAGCTGCTCGCCAATGTGTACCAAACTGTCTCTTCTCAAACCAGTAATTATGAAAAAAAAAGATAAGCGATAGACCACTTCACTGTGCCACACAAACTGCTGTCACAGCACTTGCTTCAAGAGGGGCATTAAAATTCAAGTCTTTTGTACTTCTGTGCACCGTCACACAAAAAATAAAAGAAAATACAGCATTGTCAAGCATGATTAGGTTGTGCTGTGTTGGATGTGCACATGGCACTGCAAATAGTTTGTTTTGTTTGTGGCACAGCATAGTGTCTTCATTGCAGGTGGCTTATGGGCTCAAATAAAGTTGAGAGGCCTAGAGCATTAAACTCATGCTGGTGTTCATGAGCAAAGGTCGAGATAAAATTGTGTGGTGTTTCTTACAGGGTATATCTTCTGTGAAATTATTACAGGTGGTGCATACATTTTTTTGACTTTTTATCATTAGGCTAAGCAAAATTACTCTTTGACTCTATTTTATTTTGTTTTTGCTGAACATTTGTTTTGTTTGCCTCAGAGGTGTTGCAATCTCCTTTTCACATTAAAGGAGCCAATTGCTTTCCTCCCACAACTCTTCCAGGGGATTAGGTGTGTATCTGGTGGATGGAGCTGACAAACTGTCAGTAACTTCCAAGAGAGGGAAAGGTTAAAAGGTCAGGTAAATTGATATCTTGGAGGTGGAAGACTAGGTTTGCTGGCCAAGGCACCTAGCTTCACCTGAGCTCTTTTCTTCTAGGTTGCTTGAAAAGACAGAGCAAATAACCTTACAAGAGCAAGGAAAAGGATTAAGGCTTCTTTTGGCTAAGCAGATTTACTGTGTGATGTTATTTTTATTTTGTACTCACAGGGATTGTTACTGTTTGTTGTTAACATTTTATTGTTTTATTTTTCTCTGATTCAAATTGTTGTTGCTGGGTATACCTTCTGCTGCATTATTACAGGGTGTGCCTACAGGTGTGTGCTTACAGATTACTTCTATAATCTTCTGATTTAAATTATCTTTTGTATGTCTTCTGTTACTGCTTTATTTTTCTCTGTAGCAAAGTGTTTCTTACAGAGTATATCTTCTGTGAAATTATTACAGGTGGTGCTTTACAGGTTTTACAGTTTTATCTATCATTAGGATAAGCTTTCAGGGCTATTGCATTTGCTGCTGTCTGATTTTTTTCTGCTCTCACCCCCTTGTTTCTTTCATCCGTGGTTCTTCTTTTTCAGCAGGGGAAGGGCCCAGTCACCCACCCCCATCCCCAACCATTTCATCCAGCATCTCCTTCTCTGAGATCCTGCCAGTCTTGGAGAGGAGGACAGATGGACGGAAGGTCAGAGAAGGGGAGATAGGGGGGAGCTAAACATGTGGCTCAAGGGCTGGTGCCAGGAAAAAGGACACAAATTTGTAGGGAACTGGCAACAGTTTTTGGGAGCGAAAGTTCTTTAAATTTGATGGACTGCATCTGACTAAGAAGGGAGTCAGTGCATTGGGGCAGAAGTTTGACGTCTTTTTCAGAATATTTAAACTAGCAAATGGGGGAGGGATGCAGCACCCCATACGTCAGATGGGAAGAACAACCCTCCCACCTCAGACAGTGGTCAAACAGGAGTTCAGCATGTTTGTAGTTCATTTGCATCACCAGGTAAGGAAAAAGGTCCGGCTTCCCATATGATGCACAGGGGAAATGCCAGACCTAGAAACATAGAAGTTGATGGCAGATAAGGACTGCAAGGCTCATCCAGTCTGTCCATTTCTTTTTTACTGTACCTTTTAAATATGCCATAGTCCTCTGCTGACAGTGGCCTATCTATTCATACTCATCTGTATTGCTCCCTTATGCCTATCCCACAGCTGTTTGAAGCCCTGCACTGTATTCACAGCCACCACTTCCTGAGGTAGGCCGTTCTATGCATTCACCACCCTTTCTGTGAAAAAGAACTTCCTCACATTACCCCTTAATCGGCCTCCTTCTAATCTCATCATGTGTGTCCTTTTGTACTGCTATTTTTCTTATATTGAAACATGTTAGACTCTTTCAACTTGTTAATGCCCTTAAGGTGTTTGAATGTTTCAATCATATCACCTCTCTCCCTCCTTTGCTCTAGGGTATACATATTGAGCTCTGTTAATCTGTTCTCATATGTCTTCTGATGCAGTCCCTGCACAATTTTGGTTGCCCTTCTCTGGACTGCCTCAATTTGGGTAATATCCTTGTGAAGATGTGGCCTCCAGTACTGCATGCAGTACTCCAGATGGGGCCTAACCAGTGTCTTGCAAAGAGGGATTATTACCTCGATCTTTTGACTTGTGATACCCCTACTAATACACCCTATCATCCCTCTAGCCTTACCTACTGCTTTAGAGGTCTGCTTGGATGATTTCAGGTCATCGGTGATGATGACGCCCAAGTCTCTTTCTTCCTTTGTGACTGCCAGCAACTCCCCCCCTAACCCATAGGTGGCTTCAGGGTTTCTCTTCCCTATGTGCATGATCTTGCACTTCATTGCATTAAATCCCAGTTGCCACTCTTCCAACTATTTTGCTAGTTTATCCAGATCTCTTCTCATTCTGCCCATCACATCTGGATCATCTACTCTGTTATAGATCTTGGCGTCATCTGCAAACAGACAAGCCTTACCCTCTAGTCCATCTGCAATGTCACTGATGAAGATATTGAAGAGGACTGGCCCCAGGACTGATCCCTGAGGTACCCCACTTGTGACTTGCATCTCTTCTAACTGCATACCATTTACCACCACTCTCTGTCTTCTGCCTGTCAACCAGTTTGCCACCCAGTTGACCAACTTCTGACCCACCTCAAGCCTACTGAGCTTGTTTATCAAGCTTCAATGTGGAACAGTGTCAAAAGCTTTGCTGAAATCAAGGTAGGTGACATCAACTGCTCCCCCTTGGTCCACCACTCTGGTTACCCAGTCAAAGAAATCCATGAGATTAGTTTGACAGGACCTTCCTTTTGTAAACCCATGCTGTCTTGGATCTTGTGCCCCTATGGATTCCAGGTGTTGCACTATCCTTTTCTTAAGGATTGCCTCCATAATCTTGCCCACTACTGAGGTAAGACTGACTGGTCTGTAGTTCCCTGCCTCCTCCCTGCTACCACTCTTGTGGAGCTGGATCACATGAGCCCTTCTCCAGTCTTCTGGGACCTCTCCCATGTTCAGAGACTCACTAAACAGTTCTGATAATGGCTCTGCTAGTTCCACCCTTAGCTCCTTTAGTACCCTTGGATGTATGCCATCAGGTCCCATTGTCTTGTCCACCCTGACCTTAGCAAGCTCTTGTAGGACCCTTTCTTTTGTGAAGGGGAGTAGTGCTCACCTCCATCCCCACTGTGTCCATGGTGCTGAGCTGTGGGCCTTTCCCTACCTTCTCTTCAGTAAATACTGAGCAAAAGCATCTATTTAGGATAGATACTTTTACAAAGTCCTCCTCCTCACATGCCCCCTTTTCTCCTTTGAGCTTAGCAATACCCCCTCTGGACTTTCTCCTTTCACTAATGTATCTATAGAAAGTCTTGTCACCTTCTTTTAATGTTTGTGCTAGTGTTTCCTCAGTTTGGGACTTTGCCTGCCTTACTGCCTTCCCTGCTTCCCTTAGGGGCAGTTTGGTATGCCTTCCTATCTTCATCCCGCTGTGTTCCCTTATATTTCCTGAAGGCCAGCCTTTTGGCTCTGACCTTTTCTGCTACTGTATTTGAGAACCAAAGTGGTTTCCTTCTTCTTTTTGCACTTCCTTTTCTGTCTAACACAATGGGATGTTGCTTCAAGTACCCCTCTCTCTCCAGATTTACAGCATGTCTTTTGTTCTTGAGCACCCTTCTTCCCTCCTGTGCCTTATCTACTCCCATGAGGTATTTAAAGGTCTCTATCATCATCCCCCACTTCTTCTTTTCTTCCAGGATATACATATTGAGGTTCTTTAGTCTCTTCTTATAGGACTTTTGATGCAGACTCTGCACCATTTTAGTTGCCCTCCTCTCGACTGCCTCTACTCTGTCTATCTCCTTATGGAGATGTGGGACTCCATTTTCATAGCCCCGGACACAGTGCAAGGGGCTTGCACCACAAAGAATGGCACAATTAAGCAAAATGATGCACTAGGAGTGATTCTCAATGGCAGTCTGTGTCAACTGCAGGCTGCCTGCCCCAAACAGGGGTTGCGACACCTGTGCACCCAAAACTGGGCTGCAACATGGCACTAGGGGGCATATGGCTGACACAAGCTGACACATCCCCAAAAATAGGATTCTCAGAACTCTCCCAGAGGGAGAAATTCTAAGTACCCTTAGACCAGCAATTCTCCAATTTTCCTGAACTGTGTGTACAGCCTTGCTTAGCCTGGTGCAAAAAAAGGGGTTGATAGCCCCATACAAAACTAACAGACAGTCCAGTGAACCCTCGACTCATGTTTTGGATTGAAAGTCAGTACTCCATGTCATTCATTCAAAAGTGGTTTATTCCATATACAAACTCATTGGTACAGCTTCCATTGCAGTGTTCAACAGCTCTAACCTCACACTCAGTATGAGAGCGTACACTGTACAGTAGGTGCTCAGTGACAGTTCAGTAGGCGACCAGCCATGGAGGCAAGAGGTAGGCTGTGCCAGTCGCTGGCTGTGTTTCGGTGTGAGGGGAGCAGGGAGGTGGTTACTACCTGCTGGGGAGTTGGAGGTGAGGGTCAACTAGACCACCAAGAAAGGGGTAATTTTAATATTATTATTATTACAGATGACATCAGGGATTGGGGCCACTACACCACCAGAGAAGGGGATATGTTTAATAATATTCATACAGGTGATATTGGGGATATTGGGGATCAGGAAGGGGGGCCACTATACCACCAGTGAAAGGGATTATTGCATTAATAAGACTACGGGTGGACATCAGGGATGGAGGACACTAAACCACCAGGGATTTGGGTTATTGTAATAATAAGACTACAGGCAGACATCAGGGTTTGGGGAGAGAGGGCACTAGACCACCAGGATCTAGAGTGGCGCATGACCACCCTGCACCTTCTGGAAAAACCCTCCAGGTGTATCCTCTGTTTGGTGTATGGCCATGGTTGCTGCAAGCCACAGAACTTTGCTGCTGGGACCCTGCCTGATAGAGAATCTGGTGCAGGGTCCCTGGTGCACTGGGCTTTGACACAAGCTGCCTTTGGTGGCAGCTTGCATCAATCTATGGGCTCATTGAGAATCGAGCCTGTGCTCTTCAGAACTGGACACGGTACTGTCAGTGAGATTTTAATAGTGATCTATACAGAGGAAACACTACCTCCCTCTTTCTGCTGGTGATAGTCCTCCCTATGCACCCCAAAATCCAACTAGCCCTCCTGACTGATCTGTCACACTTCTTCACCACCTTTAGGTCAGCAGATATGATTATCCTGGGTCTCTTTCCTGTTTGGTAGTTGTCAGAACCACTACACCCATTTTGTACCACATCCCTGGGTTTCTGTGCCCCAAGTGCATCATTTTGCACTTTTTCACACTGATACCCAACTTCCATACCCTTGACCACTGCTCATGGTTTCTCAGGTCTCTGTTCATCCTTTCCATCCCCCAACCCCATCCTTGGAGTGTCCAACCTATTGCAGATTTTGGTGTCATCCACAAAGAGGCAGACTTTCCCCTATAGCTCCTCTGCAATGTCACTTATAAAGACATTAAAAAAGGACCAGTCCTAGCACTGATCCCTGAAGCACACCACTGGTCACCCTCCCTTCCTTGGAGTGAACTCTGTTTACCACCACCCTCCATCACCTATCCCCTAACCAATTTCTGATCCATTTTACCACTTCTGGACCCGCTCCAGAGCTACCCAGTTTGCTTACTAGTGTCCTACATGGAATGGTGTTGAAAGCCTTACTGAAGACTAGGTAGGCCATGTCCACCACTCCACTTTGATCTAATTCTTTAGTCACCCAGTCAAAGAAATCAGATTAATTTGACATAACCTCCACCCCCATGAACCCATGCTGCCTCGAGTCTTATAACCCATTGGATTTAAGATATTCCACAATCCTTTCCTTCATAAGTGAGTCCATTAATTTTTCCATCATGGATGTCAGACTGACTGGCCTATAACTGCCAGCTTCCTCCCTACTACCACTTTTGTGATGTGGGACTACATATTTCCTCCTTCAGTCCTCCAGAACAGCTCCTGTATCCATTGAGCTGTTAAACAGAACTGTCAGAGGTGCAGCCAGTATCTCACTGAGCTCCTTCCATACCCCTGGATTCACCCCATCTGGCTCCATTGCTTTGTCCATTTTCAGATTAGTGAGTCCCTTCAGGACTCTCTCTTCCAAAGACAGACTATTTTCCACTTCCCCCTTCAAAGCTCCTGTTACTTTTTTGTGGCCCCTCTCCTTCTCCTTCTTCTGTGAACACTGAACAAAAGTATTTGTTCAGGATGTTTGCCCTTTCCTGGTCCCCCTTTATACAGTCTCCCACCTTCCCTTATTAACCTTACAATCCCACCACTGGTCTTCCTCTTTTCATTTACATACCTAAAAAATGTCTTGTCCCCTTTAATTACCTCCTGTGCTATTCTCTCTTCAGTTTGCACCTTTGCATGCCTTACTGCTTTCCCTGCTTCCCCAATACACATCCCTATCTGCTTCCCTCTGCTTCTCCTTGTACTTTCTGAATGCTACCATTTTAGCCTTTACCTTTTCACCACCTCTTTTGAGAACCACAGTGCTCTCTTTTTATGGCTGCAGTGGGTGGAGCCCTGCAGACATCTTGCTTCAAAAAGGGACTTGGCATTACTTCAAAGTATTCTTTCTCACCAAAGAACATGTCAAACTTGTTGCACAGTCTCCTAAGCAAGATAACTATGCCAAATTAAAAAGTCCCTTCCCAGAAAATAAGAAAGAACTAAGTGTGTTTCCTTTGCAGTTGCAACAACTTGTCTACTTTGACAGAGTCACATATCAGTCATTAGTCCAGAATTCTTTTATATAACATCCCAGTTCTGTCTGTAGGCAGTAAGGGTTAACAGTGCTAAGCTCAATCAATCACTGCCATGTTGTTTCCTCCAAGGTTTTAAATTTCACACACACACACCACTGTGTTTCAGCCTTATTTTGCTACCATGGACTGACATAGTCCAGCATTCCTTTACATTCCAGTTCTGTCCGTCTGTTCTCCTAGTGGTATTATAAAGAAATTAGAGTTTTGTCATGTGATTGATGTACACATTCCAACTTCTTTTCCCCTTTTCTATATGTATTTTTTGCTCTTGCATCATAACCTTAGTATATATATATATACTTATTCAGGGATTGGATTCCACACTCATGTCACTAATCTTATTTCTTTACCGAACTGTAATTTAATTACATCAACCAACAAGAGCACATAAGCAATTGCAATGGATTAGATAAGTTGGGCATTGAATATGATTAATCATGTTTTACTTTTTATTTTTACATGTATCACTCTTCCTGATCTCTACTACTACAGCTTGTAATGCTGTGTGTTAATTTGAGTCACATAATTCACAACGTCACAGTCTCCTCACATTAGGAGGTCATGGAGGGGGACTGATATGCTCATGTGTTTTAGAAAAAAAATCACTTGATAGAATTACCATCCAGTAATTTAAGTAACCACAATTATATTACACAGTTTATATCTGTGCTGATATTAACCACCAAATCAAAAAGGAGTGGGTCCATTGCAAACACAATTAGGGTTGATAAACAATGAATAGGATATGGCAAATGAGTTGAATAAATACTTTATAAGTACATATCAACAGAAAGGGCCACAAGACTCCACTACAGTAATCAACATAAAAAAAAACAGAGAGAAATAAGGTTCACAGAGAAAGAAGTGTTGGACAAAACTGCAAAATTAAAACAATTAGAACAAATCTGCTGGATCAGATGGTATAAATCCTAGATTCCTCTAAGAACTGAATACTAACTTATTGGGACCCATTGCAATGCTGTTTAATGCATCCATAAAAGAAGGTAATAACACTTAATAATAATAATAATAAACTTCATTTATATAGCACTCTTCAATAGTGTATCAGAGTGCTCCACAACAAAGCAACAATTACAGCAATAAAATATTAAAATATAAAAAGTTAGCAAACCACAATGCCATGAGATAGTCACAAAATGGCACCAAATGCCAGCTGAAATAAGTAGGTCTTAAGGGCAGTCTTAAAGCTCTCCACTGTCAGGCACTCTCATACCCAATGAGGCAGAGAGTTCCACAGGGTAGGGGCCACAAATGAAAATTCCCTAGCTCCAGATGTTTTTAGCTGTACCCTGGGAATCTCCAGCAATCCCTCGTTGGTCTAGCAGAGCAACCGAGAGGGCAGTAGGGATGCAGGAGAGCTTGCAGGTAGCTTGGTCCCTGTCTGTATAGGGCTTTGTAGGTCAGCAAGCTGACCTTAATGGTGATCCAACACTGAACTAGCAGCCAGTGCAGTCCACGCAGCACAGGTGTAATATGACTGGATCAAGATGATCCAGACAACAGCCTTTGCCGCCGCATTCTGCACCAGCTGCAGGCAGTGGATATCAACCCCAGGAAGCCCTAGGTAGAGGGAGTTACAGTAGTCAAGGCATGAAGTTACAAAGGTGTGGATCAGAGTAGGCAAGTCACTAGATGGAACCAGGTGCTTAATCTGGGCAATATTCCTCAGATGGAAAAAAAAGGATGTAACGACAGCTGACACCTGAAAGCAAAGTGTCAATCCAACATCAAGAATTACACCCAGATTTTGCACCCAATCAGAGATTGGTAACTGGGATCCTTCAAGCCAAAGTCCAGAGGGACACCTTGTTCCTGACCCCCTCAAACCGGTGACCAGGGTCCACTACCAACACCTCAGTCTTGTCCGAATTAAGTTTCAGCCAGCTACTGTTCATCCAGTCCTGGATTTCTGCCAGGCAGTTATTAAAGAGCGATAGAGCACTATCCTGGTTGGGAGCAAAAGACAGGTACAGCTGTGTATCATCTGCATAACAGTGAAACCTCAGCCCATACTGTCTCACAATGTTTCCTAATGGCAGCATATACACTGCAAACAACATGGGGGATAGCACAGAGCCCTGCAGTACCCCACAAGATAGAGGGAATGCCTCAGAGGAATAAACTCTCAGGACCACCCTCTGAGATCTACCAATGAGGAATGAACAAAACCATCTGAGGACTGTACCAGACAGCCCACAGATGGCATGCAGGTGGTCCAGCAAAACCCCATGGTCCACAGTGTCAAAAGCTGAAGAGAGATCAATAAATACCAAGATGGTGTGAGATCTCTGGTCTCTCGAAAAAAGGAGATCATTCACTTATGGAATGGAGGGAGGCGATAGTCACACATATCCACAAGAAAGGAAATAGAAAGGATGTTGAGAAATATAAGCCAATTAGCCTGACATCAATATTGGGCAAACTACTATAAGGGCTAATACAAGAACACATAGTAGGCCACGTAAGACAAAATGGATACACTGATATTAACCAACACAGATTTAGCCCAGGCCAGTCATGTCTAACAAATCTATTGAATTTCTTTAACCCTGCGAGTGCAACCCTGGATAAGGGTATGCCAGTTGATATTATATTTCTCTATTATGTGAAGGTGTTCGACACTGTTTCACATGAAGTATTAATTGAACAGTTAACAATAATACAGTTACAGCCTAATATAATTCCATGGGTAAAATCATGGTTGATGAACAGACGTCAGAGTGTAGGTATCAGAGGCTTCTACTCAGAATGGGGTAGTGTGACCAGTGAAGTTCCCCAGGGCTCTGTCCTGGGACCAACCCTTTTTAATATAGTAGACTTGACAATGAAATCATCAGAAAGGGCTTGGTTATACAAATATGCTGATGACAGCAAATTAGGGGCAATCAGAAATAACCAGGAAGCAGCAAATATACTTCAAGAGGACTTGCATCAATTGGAACAGTGGGCAAAAAGATACAAACTGAAATGTAATGTAGATAAATGTAAAGTTATGCACCTGGATCACAACAATCTGAAATTCAAGTATAAATTAAACAACACTGAAATACAGGAAACTATAAATGAAAGGGACCTGGGGTCACAATTATTAATCATTTGTCATTTAATACACACATAAGAACTAAGGTAAAACAGGGTAATAGAATATTGGGATGCATTTTCAAAAATATAAAAATCAGCGAAGCATCAGTAATAGTGCCATTGTACACATCACTGGTGAGGCCTCACATGGCGTCAAAGAACCTTAGTGTGCAAGCACTGAGGCAAGGGGCATTAGCTGGGAAGCCAAGTTTCAATAAAATGCAAAATCACACATACCCCCATAATGCAAAGCATCACAAGCTGTACATGCAAATCACCACAAAATATTATGCTGATTCAACTTTAAGCAGAAATGCATGGTGCCGACAGGCCTCTCACACAGTCTGCAAAGGGTACCAACAGAAGACTCAGACACGTGTTTCGTCCTACCAGGACTCATCAGTGTGCCTCATCTGTATAACACCCCAGTGAAATGAACCAAATACCCTAAGTTGGTCTATCTGGGTCATGCTGTGGTGCACACTAAGGTTTTTTGTCTTTTAGCTTGCTTTTTGTTTTTATTGGGCTCACCACAACCCAACCCATATAGACCAATTTAGGGTAGCTGGTTCATTCCACTGGGGTGTGATACAGATGAGGCACATTGATGAGTCCTGGTAGGACGAATGTGTCTCTGTCTTCTACTGGCACTCTTTGCAGACTGTGTGAGAGGCCTTTCAGCACCATGCATTTCTGCTTGAAGTTGAACCAGCATAATATTTTGTGGTGATTTGCATATACAGCCCATGATGCTTTGCATTATGGGGGTATGTGTGATTTTGTATTTTATTGAAACCTCACATGGAGTACTGTTCCCCCTGTTGCACCCCACAAAATAAAGGAGTAGAGATACTTATTGAAAGGGTGCAGAGGAAAGCAACCAAAAGAACTGCTGATGTACAACACATGGATTATGGAGAGAGGTTGAGGAAAATGGGGATGTACTTGATGGAGTATAGAAGGCTTAAAGGAGATCTATGCCTGGTATAAAATGCATCCAAAAATAGATACACATGGGAAACAATCGGATTAACTAGGCAAAGTGTAACTAGATGCACCCACACAAATGGGTTAAAAATAGGGAGAGGAGTAAATAAAACTACAAAAAGAAATATATGGTTCAGTCAGAGAGTGTTGGCTGTCTGGAATGTGTTACCAGAAAGCATAGTTAGGAGTAAAACAATGGATGCATTCAAGAAATCACTGGATCACTACATGGGAAACAAAAAATATGAGTTTCACCACTGAAAAGTGGCAAGTTAACAAAAGGTCATAGGACCTCCTTAACTCATAAAAACCTATGAATCTATGAAAATGAGATATTTACAAAATTAGTACGAGAAACAATGACAGTATATCTCACATTTTCATTCCATGTCATGCGTTTACACTCGCCACATGACAAAATGTTTAGCATTGGCACCCATTACCAAATAAAGAGCACACATGTTTTCCTTCAAGAACTGCACTAACAGGGTCACTGTCCATACTTGTTAGTACCTTCTTTTTTAAACTATTTTTTCAAAACTGAAGTACCCAATATATTAATAATTTGACTGCATGTCCTTGTTGCATTACCTCCTCCCCTTTTTATTGGGTTCTGAAGACCCTGTTAGTGCAGTTCGTAAAAGAGAACGTTTGCACGCCTATTAGTTTACAGTAGCCAGTGCAGTCTCATTGCCCTACAATGAAGTTCACTTGAAATGTATTTAGAAAATATTTTTTGAAGAATTATAGAACATTCTGTCATGGAGTGAGTGTACATGCATGGCACAGAATGGAAATGTGTTATACAGTTGTTTCTTGTGTACTTTGGTAAATATCTCATATGGTGGTTAATATAGGTACAGATATAAAGTGTATAGTGTAACTGGGGTTGTTTAAATTCCAGGATGATAATTCTATCAAGTGAGAAGTTTTTTTCTAAAACACATGAGTATACCAGTCCACCTCTGACCTCTGTGACCTCCCACTGTGAGAAGGCTGTGAGATTATGAATAATACAGCTCAAATTAATATGCAGCCTTACAAACTGTAGTGATAGGGATCAGAGAGAACATGCAAAAAGAAAACTCCTGGTTAAACAATTTGAAAAAAAAAAGTAAAACATGATTAATTATATTCACTGTCCAACCTATCTAGTCCATTGCAATTGCTTACGTGTTCATAATTGTTGATGTAATTAAATTACAGTTCAGCAAAGAAATAACATTAGTAGCTGGCCCAGTGTTGTACAGGGCTGATGCACTGGATGCCTTACCTCTTGTCATGCCAACGTCCCAGGTTCAGGAACAAGGCTGTGGCACTGGGGGTTGGCCAGGGTGGGCAAGGACTGAGTGTCCACTGGACTGCTCTCCTTTCCCCAGAAGAGAGCACTGCTTTTTCCTCCAAATGACTGCCATCAGGTGGAGGTGTGGTGGTAATGCAGGTCTGAGGATGGCAGGGAAAGGACAGACCTGCGGGATGCCACAAGCCTTCGTATGCTTCCATGTATGTACATGTGACATGCATGCCTCAGCACAGGGATGGGGAAAGAAAATGGAAAACTGGCAGTAGAAGCGGATCCCATGATGCTCCTGCCGCACTTCCATCCTGCAGTGTCCCCAGATCCAGAGACTATCTGGTGGGAGGAGGAGGAGGATGACCCTCCCTCTTGTACATTAATGGCTGCAGGGGGTGGGGCCCCGCAGAAGTCTTGCTTCAAAAAGAGACTCCACATTACTTCAAAGCATTCTTTCCCAGTGAAGAACTTGTTGGAGTGGCAGCACAGTCTCCTATGCCAGATAACAAAGTCCCTTTCCAAGAAACAAGAAAAAACAAAATGTGTTTCCTTTGCAGTTGCAACACATCTCCTACTTTGCCACAGACTCACATATCTGTCATTAGTCCAGAATGCCTTTACATAACATTCCAGTTCTGTCTGTAGGCAGTAAGGTTTAACAGTACTGTGCTCAATCAATAACTGCCATGTTGTTTTCTCCAAAGTTTTAAATTACACACACACACACACAGCACTGTGTTTAGCCTTTGGTGTGTCACCATGGACTGACCTAGTCCAGCATTCCTTTACATTCCAATTCTGTTTGCCTGTTCTCTTAGTGGTATTATAAAGAAATTAGATTTTGTCAGGTGATTGATGTACACATTCCAACCTCTTTTTCCCTTTTTCATATGCATTTTTTGCCCTTGCATCATAATCTCAGTCTATATATTTATTCAGGGATTACATTCCCCACTCATGTTACTAATCGTATTTCTTTATCGAAATGTAATTTAATTACATCAACAATCAAGCACACATAAGCAATTACAATAGATTACATAAGTTGGGCAGTGAATACGATTAATCATGTTTTACTTTTGCTATTTACATTTATCACTCTCTCTCTCTCTGATCTCTACCACTACAGCTTGTAGTGCTGTGCATTAATTTGAGTTGCATAATTCACAACCTCACAGTCTCCTAACACTGGGAGATCATGGAGGTCAGAGGGGGGCAGATATGCTCACGTGTTTTAGAAAAAAATTATCTTGATAGAATTAGCATTCTGCAATTTAAGCAACCACAATTATACTATGCAATTTATATCTGTATTGATATTAACTACAAAATGAAATATTTACAAAAGCAGCACAAGGAACAACTACAGTATATCACACATTTCCATTCCGTGCCATGAATTTACACTGGCCCCATGACAAAATGTTCCATAATTGTTTAAAAACTGTTTTTCTACATCCATTTCAGTGAACACTATGGGGCAAGGTGACAGCACTGGCCACCATTAACGAATAATGAGCACAAATGTTTTCCTTCAGGAACTGCACTAACAGGGTCACTGTCCACATTTGTTAGTACCTTCTTTTTAAACTATTATTTACAAAATGCAGTACCTAATATATTAATAATTTGACTCATGTCCCTATTGCATTATCCCCCCCCCCCACACACACACACACACATTTTCTATTGGGTTCTGTGGACTCTGTTAGACCCAGTTCTTAAAGGAGGACTTTGGCACTCTTACTAGTTTACAATAGCCAAGGCAGTCACCTTGCCCCTTAATGAAGTTCACTGAAATGGATTTAGAAAATATTTTTTAAAGAATTATAGAATATTCCATCATGGGCAAGTGTACATGCATGTCACAGAATAGAAATGTGTGATACAGTTGTTTCTTGTGCTACTTCTGCAAATATCTCATTTGGTGGTTAATACTGGTACAGACATAAATTGCACAGTGTAAATGGGGTTGCTTAAATTCCAGGATGATAATTCTATCAAGTGAGAAGGTTTTTTTTCTCAAACCCATGGGCATACCAGCCCCTCTCTGACCTCCATGACCTCCCACTGTGAAGTTATGAAAAATACAGCTTGCATTAACATACAGCCTTACAGACTGTAGTGGCAGGGAACATAGAGAACATGTAAAAAGAAAAAGTAAAACATGATTAAATACTGTATATTCACTGCCCAACCTATCTAGTCCATTGCAATTGCTCATGTGCTCATAATTATTAATGTAATTAAATTACAGTTCTGCAAAGAAATAACATTAGTAGCTGGCCCATTGTTGTACAGGTCTGAGGCACTGGACACCTTACCTCTTATCATGCCAGTGATCCTGGTTCAGGAACGAGCCTGAGGTGCTGGGGTTTGGCCAGGTAGGGAAAGGATGGAACATACTCTGGACTGCTCTCCTTTCCCGGGGGGGGAACTGCCTCTTCCTCTGAATGACTGCCACCAAGTGGAAGTGTGGTGGTAATTCGGGTCTGAGGATGGCAAGAAAAGGAGGGAACTGCAGAATTTTGTGGGCGTACGCACGCACACCTCCACGTACACACATCTGGCTTGCATACCCCAGTGCAGGGATGCAGACAGAAAAAGGAAAACTGGAAGCAGAAGCAGGCTCCATTATGTTTCTACCATGCTTCCATCCTGAGATGCCCTCAATCCCAAGTGAATCTGAATTGTTGCACTGGTGGGGGTGGATGACCCTCCCTCCTGTACATATACAAAAAAGGAAAAAAGAGGCTGGAATGTGCAAATCAATCACATCATGAAACTCTCATCACTTTATAATACCACTAGTTTGTGAAGAGGGGATACAATATGAATGGAGGAACTAAAGTCTCATGGATGTAAGCTTTTGATTAATGTACAAATGCTTGTGCTGCTCAAAAACACACATATAGTATGTGTTTGTTATGATACAGTCTTTCTGCCAGCCCAGCGGAGCAGCAGGAGGGTTTCCACTTGAGATGCCAGCAACCCGGGTTCAGGAACATACCCAGGCCATCGGAGGGCCAGCACGGGGGAGAAGGATTGAGCATCCGACAACTGCTCTCCTTCACCAGTGGGGAGGGGGAGTATAGTGTTCAGTGCAATGGGGACACCTGGTGATGGCTGAGTATACCATGCACGCCGGCACCACACGTAGGATCAGGAGCAGGGCAGACGCTGGCCTTCATTGCACGTCCCCACCCCTGCATAACTGGGGAGAAAATAACTCCACCAGCTGCCCTAAATGAAGCCCGCCCTCAGCTTCAATTAACCTCCAGGATGGCCCCTTCAACCTATCCTGACATTACGGTACCTTTGAGGGAGTGGTGCCACACCCTGCCCTGAGGGGCAAGCCAGGGGGAATCGAAGGGGCACATCCGATGTGGAGGTGGGAGCGAGGGTCCTTGACTGGGCAGAGGTTCTGGGCAGCTGGCAGCAACAAAAAGCATAATAAATAATAATAAAAAAATGATAGTCTTTCTTACACATTTTTCACTACCATCAATAATATTTTGGAGCTATATTGGCTCTGGCTAGAGTTTGTTCCTTTTATATTTGCTCACTTGTTTGACAGAGGTTTTTTCCTTTACTATGGTCCCATTTAGCTTCTCCCACTGTTCCCCCACCCCACCCAGGCCAACTGCTCCTGCCAGGTCATCCCTGAGGCATTTGTCCATCTTTATAAAATCTGCCCTCCTGAAGTCCAAGACCCTCACCCTGGTGTGGTTTGATTCAGCAGTTGTCCTTATATTGAACCACACCATACAGTGATCACTGGTTCCCACGTGGCCTCCCACCTTGACATCAGCAATACTGTCCCTGTTAATGAGTACCAGAACCAGTATTCCACCATCACAAATGGGTTCACTGATTAGTTGCCTGAGGAAAACCCCCTGCAGTGAGTCCTGGATGTCCCTGCTTCTAGCTGAAGCCACTGCTCCAATTTACATCCAGCTGAAGTCCCCCACCATCAGCACCTCCCCCTTTTCTGCCATCTTGCCAATGGCTTCCACTAGTAACTAGTACCTTATCTAATTCCTCCCACTGTGCTGATTCCTCCCCATGTGATTGATGTAGATCACTCTAGAGCAAATAATGGTTCAATTCTCCATCTCCAGGGTGACCCACAATACCTCTTCCTCTGCCTGTGTTCCCTGTATCTCCATCACTTTTATGTTTTCCCTCACATAAAGTACCACACACCATCCTTTCATTCCCACACTGTCTTTCCTGAACAGTGTATAGCTTGGTATGGCCATGTCCCAGTCATGGTTTTCAGTGAACCATGACTTGGTAATGGCCACAATATCAATGCTGGCCTCTGCCATGTTAGCCTCTAGGTCCAGAATCCAATTTCCTAGGCTTCTATCATTCACACACATGGTCTTCCAGATTGTTTCCACTCTGCTTGTTACTCTCCCTCCTTCCCTCCACTCTTTTTAATGCTCCTGTTCCCTTCCCCTTTTGTCTTCGCCACCCTGCTTCCTTTACTAATTTGCACCCTTGGGGATTCCTTGCCCCTTGTATTTTCCCTACTCTCTACTTCAGACTGTGGGGAGGGCAGTTTCTGACTCCCTGATTCATTCTGCCACCCCCCTGGCAAGTTTCAATATTCATTGAAAGAACAGTTAGGTACTTACCGTAATAGTAGATCTTCAAGAGAATCACTTCCATTAAGCCATGCTTTGGGAACAATAGTCACCAGGCACTAGGACCAGATGAAAACTTTTGGCTAGCTGGGGGCCACCCACAACAATGTCATACATAGTGCCTATAGAAACATGGGTGGCCTCATCTCTCCTCAGTTCCCTGCCACAGATTACACTTGGAAGACTTCCAAGCATGGGAAACCAGGAGATCAGACCAGCACCAGGCATACAAGGTCGACTTTCTCCCTTCTGCCTGCATTTTACTACTCCTTGCCCTTCTCTACCCCATCCCTTCTCCCTTACAGGCCAGGCAACCAGAACATGGGCTGGATGTGCACCCAGCCATGTCTGGCCCTTGTGGGGTTTGCATCCCAGGGGGACGAAAGTTTGCCTCTCCCTCTCTACCATTCTTCCCCTCCCCCCTTTCCTATTCCCTTCCACACTGGTGTCTATCCCCACCCCCCATGTCCCCCCTTTCTGCACACTATGCCCTACTGTCCTCACCATTATAATTGTTCTTTTCTCTGTTCCTAAGGGACTTGCCTCCCATCCTAGCCTTGTGTTATTAATATTCATTCTCTATGTGTATGTCTAATACACATACTTTCCTAATGTACAAAGCTTTGCAGTGTTATTTAATCTTTGTATAATGTTTTATTTTGTAGTAAAATCTATGGTAATTATCCCTTTCCCTCTCCCCCAGGAAGCATCTGGAAATTAGCTAATTTAGCTCAGTATGTCCTTCCTGCAAAAACTTTTCAAAATAAATAAATAAAAAAAGGCAAGATATGGTGCTGGGTATCAAAGCTATTGATTAAAATCAGACACAATAATATCTGTTGTAACCCTCACTAAGCAGAAATGGCATGGATGGAGGAACAGCATGGCATAATGGAAAAGAGCATCTCAAAGATCTACTGTTATGGTAAGTATGCTACTGTTCTGTCTTCTTCGAGGTTATCTCTACCATTAGGCCACACCTTTGAAACGAGTCCCCGGCAGTCCCAAAAGCCAGCTGGAGGTTGATACAGTCTGATATATTCAAGATAACAGGCCTTGCAGCACAGCAAGCCCAAATCCAGCACATCTCTAAGTGACTATGTCAAGATTGTAATGCTTAGTGAAGGTGTGGACAGTACCCCATGTGGCTGTAGCACAAATGTCAGCGGCTGAAACAAGAAACAGATGTGGTCATATGCCATGTGGAGTGGCCACGAACCACACCAGCAAGTTCATTACTGTACTTCCTGTAACAAAATGCAACATGATATGCCAGCCATTTGGACAGGCACTGTTTAGACACAGGGGAGAGTCCTCTTTTCCAGGTGCAAGGCAAGGCAAATTTTATTTTTGTGGCACCCAATTCCAGAGGCTCTGGGTGCCGTACGAACACACAACAATTTAGAAAGATATCATTTCACAATATAATAAATAATCACATCAGAATAGGCAATGTCCTGCATGTAAATAGTCACCCTATTTACTTTAAAAAGGGTCTGATAAACGATGTTCTCATCCAGTGTCTGAGAAAGCCTGGCTAAATAGATAACACTTAAGGTGGGCTTTAAATACCTCCACAGAAGGGGCCTACCTCACCAATGGCAGAAGCGAATTCCACAGGACGGGGCCGGTGATACTAAAAGCTCTATCACCGGCAGTTTTCAACCTCATCCTGGGAATCACCAGGAGGCCCCTCGAGGAGGATCGTAGGGAGTGGACCGAGGCAGCGGGTGTAAGAAAGTCCACCAGGTAGCAAGGGCCCAGTCCATGTAGAGCCTTAAAGGTGAGCAAGCCCACCTTTAAAAGCACCCTCCACCGAACCGGCAGCCAGTGCAATTCCCGCAGCACTGGGGTGATGTGACAGTATTTCGACTGTCCGGACAACAGCCTTGCAGCTGCATTCTGCACCAGCTGCAGTCAATGAAGAGCTCCTCCAGAGACCCAGAGGTAGAGCGCATTACAGTAGTCAAGCCTAGATGTTACAAATGCATGCACCAGGGTGGGGAGGTCCAGAGGCAGAATCAGGTGTCTAATCCAAGCAATATTTCTCAGATGAAAAAAACTAACCTTGACAACGGATGACACTTGATGTTCCATTGTCAAACCTCCGTCTAGACCCACGCCAATATTGCGCACCTTAGAGGAGGCCATCAATGGGACAGAGCCTAGCACTAGTCCCGTATCTGCCCCAGAGGCCATTCTATCATGTCTCCTGTTCAACTCCACCACCAGAACCTCCATCTTATTGTGGTTCAGTCACAACCAGCTAGAGGCCATCCAGTCATTGATCTCGGCCAGACAGTTGTTTAATACTTCCACCGCATTAGATGTCCCGGGGCCAAGGATAAGTACAGCTGAGTATCATCGACATAACAATGAAACCCCAAGCTGTACTTCCTAATGATCTCACCCAGGGTAGAATATACATGGCAAACAACATCGGTGACAAGACCGAACCCTGAGGTACCCCACAAGACAGAAGGCTCGGAGAGGAAGAGAAATTCCCCATCACCACCCTTTGCCTTCTGTTTGTCAAAAAAGGAATCAAACCAGCTGATGACAGTGCCAGTAAGTTTACAAAAAGACCCTCAGGCAGTCGAGTAACACGTGATGGTCCACCGTGTCAAAAGGTGAGGAGAGATCGAGTAGAATGAGAATTGTCCCCTCACCTCAATCCCTCGCCCTGAGGAGATCATTATGCACCTGAACTAATGCAGTTTCTGTTGAATGTCCTGCACGAAAACCCGACTGGAGCTGCTCGTAGATATCAAATGCCACAAGGTCTTCTCCAAATGTTCTGCCACAATCTTCTCCACAACCTTTCCCAGAAATGGCAAGTTGGAGACCGGTTGGTAATTCGCCTTGATGTCAGGGTCCAATGATGGCTTCTTCAGAAGGGGTCTCGTCAGCACCTCCTTCAAGGCATCCAGGAAGACCCCCTCCGACAAGGAACACCAGACAATCAAGGCGAACACCGGGCCAACAGTGTTGACACATCCCATTAAGAAACGCGTTGGCACCAGGTCCAGCTCACAATATGTGTGCTTCAGTTTTGAGGCCACCTCAATGACATCCGCCACCTCCACTGGTTTAAACTCCCCCTGCCAGGCGGAGTGCCCTGTCGACAATCCAGGTGACCACTGTCGGCCATAACACAGCTCACTGACGGAATTCCCAGTCTGATGGCGGACACCTTGTCCGAAAAAAATACGAGCAAACTCATTGCACAAACCCTCAGAAACTGCTTTTTTTTGGCTGTAGGCAGGCTGGATGTAATAGCCTGTTCACAGCCTGAAAAAGCATAGCTGGTGGCTCCTCCTTGCAACAATCTCTCTGGACAGGAGCTCTGTCTTCTTATGGTTGATTGCCCCCTGGTACACACTATAGTGTGTACGCAGAGCCAGGTTGCCTGCCTCCAACATGGTCCTCCGCCAGCAGAGCGCCAACTTCCGACCCTTGATCTTCAATGCCTTGAGATCCCCATCAAACCATGGGGACCTCAAGTGAGAAGATCTGGGTCATACACGGACTGGTGCAAGGGAGTCGAGTGCCTCAGTCATCGACCTATTATAGGCGACAACTGATTCACCCACATCTCCGCTGCATGCAACTGTCCACACTAGATAGATCTACTACCGCCAGAAAACCCTCTGGGGTCAAACCCCTCAAAGGGCGGTAGCTTACCATCTCTGCAGGGGAAGGGATCTTGGGGGGCAGCAAATGAAACAAAAAGCTGAGAGGACTTTCTGCAGTCCTTGATGCAATTCACATATTATCCGAGTATTCTATGTACATCTACGTTATGGAGCAGTGCCTCATCCTGATTGGCATGCTTAGGGTATTAAACAGGAATGTGTATCGTGATTCAGAGTAAATTTAGATACCACCTGTGGTAAAAATGTGGTATTTTTGTGCAAAAAAAAACCCTATCTCTGTGGAAAATCAACTGAGGAGGCTCACACATAGGAGCCTGCAGCTCTGAAATCGTTTGAGCAGAAGCGACTGCAACCAAAAGAAAAAAATACTTTCCATAGTAATATTGTTTCTTTCAGAGGACCCCACAGTATGCTTGACTAATGCAGTTATGCCATCTGGGTTCAGCTGCCCCAGAGGTGGAGTTTATGCTAATGATGCCCAAGAATTAGCCTAACAGATTGTAGTTAGAGACTGCTGCCTGTAGGTGCTGCTGTACATCAGTCAGATTCATTTCATAGCCTGAGGGGCAATAGACCTCAAACACTAAATCTATCCTAGTACTATAGGAAAAATTAAAAGAAACAAGGGAAAAAAGAAATCACCTATGGGCGAACTATGTAAACCATGCTTCACTGTGGAAACATTACACATGTTAAAGCTCTACAGTAAGAAATGTGGCCTTGAGCATGGACTGCAGAACTTTTCTCAGCAAGGTTATGTGAAGGAAGGATGGGTGGGAGGTCAAGTATACTGAAGGATCCCCTGGAAGAAACAATATTACTATGGTAAGTAATTGTTTCTTCTCACCCCAGGAATCCCTCATTATTCTTGACTAATGCAGACTACAAAGCAGTGTAGTTGGGAGGAGGGAACATAACCTACTTTGAAAACAGGTTCTGCAGAACTGCAGTGCCAAATTTGGCATCTGATGTGGACTGTACATCCAGGCAGTAGTGCTTTGTGAAGGTGTGTACAGTCTTCCAGGTAGCTGCTTTGTAGATGTCGAGCAAGGGTATGTCCCTTGTTGCTTCCACTGAGGCCATGGTACCCCTAGTGTAGTGGGCCCTGAGGTCTTGAGGTGGCTGTCTGCCAGCCATATTGTAACAGAGCTGGATGCAAGAGGCTATCCAGTGAGAGACAGTCCTCTTAGAGGCTGGCCTACCTTTGCCCACCTCACCATAGGTGAGGAATAGTTGGGTGTGAGAGGATCTGAGTTGCTTGGTGTGCTTCAGGTGTGAAGCCTGCACTCACCAGAAGTGGATCTGTCTGCAAGAAAACGGAGTGTTATAGATTGATTCAGGTGAAATTCAGACACCACCTTGGGAAGAAATTTCCTGTTGGTCCGGAGAACTACTTTATCCCTGTGGGAAGTAATGTAGTTTGGTTCTGTGCATAGAGCTTGAAGTTCTGAACTCTTTCTGGCTGAAGTGATTGTCACTAGGAAAACAGTTTTCCAGGTGACATATTTAAGTCTGCAGTAGCCATGAGCTCAAATAGAGGCTCCATGAGCTTGACTATACACAGGTTCAAGTCCGGGGAGACAGGTTCCCTAAGTGGGCATTGAAGGTGCAGCAGTCCTTTAAAATTTTTTTTGAAAATGGAATGAGAAATTACAGATATCTCCTTACCAGCAGAAATGTAAGCCAAAATGGCTGCCAGGTGGATTTTCATAAATGAGGCCCTGATGCTTTTAAATGTACCAAATAGTGTAGTATGGAAGACAGGCTAGCTTGCAGTGGATTAATCTGCCTATCTTTACACCAGAAAGTAATTATCTTCAAGGCCACTGATTTACGGTGATTAAAACACTGAAATTCCATTTTCAATACTTCAGATTCCGGAATTGCACTGGTGATTGTTATTCTAATTTCCGGATTTTGCCGGGATTCTGCTGTCATTCTTTTAGTGTGTGTATAAATAATCAGAATAAAAGAAGGCTTAATATACAGACCATTAAATAAAGCAAGTTGAAAATAGTTCAGGAAGCAATTATAAGAAAAATACAAGTTTTGTAGAATTACTGATCTAGTGTAAAATGGCAGATTCCATGAAATCTTTGTTTTTACCGGTGTTCAGGCAGCCCTAATTCCAGAATTTTACCAGGTTTTCCGGTTAAAACCGAAAAACAGTGGCCTTGATTATCTTCCATTTGGAAACATAAGTCTTTTTGGTTCTTGGCTAGTCAAATAATTCTCAGGACTTGTTCTGAATACTGAGAGTCTGGGAACTCTAGCTCCTCAAGTACCAAGCTCTGAGGCAAAGAGACTCTATGCTGGGGTATGTTATCCCAGTCTGAGGTAGGGTCAGGAGACTGTGGTTGATGGCAGATGAATGGGCCATATGACTGAGAAGGTGAGGAGCAGGGAGTACCATGGCTGCCTTAACCAGTCTGGAACCACCAAAATCATTGTTGCTGGCTGGCACCTGAGTTTGAGAAGCACATTGAGAATCAGGGGAAACTGAGGGAAGGAATACAGGAACCTCCCTGTCCAATCCAGAGACAGGGCATCCAATGGCACTGAGCCCAGAACTGGAGGCCTGCAGCAGTACAGGGTAATCTGATGACTGAGGTTGGAGGTGAAGCAATCTATCTCTGGAGTGCCCCACCTCCTGAAGACTGTGGCCAACACTTGTTTGTTTAGGGTCCACTCGTGGTGGCCCTGATTGATTTGACCCAGGGAGACTGCCAGCACATTGTCCTTGCCTGGCAGGTGAATGGCAGTGAGCTGCATGTCTAGGGAGAAGGCCAGAGGCCAGATCTTCATGGCCTCTGTGCATAGGTTTGAGGATCTTGTCCCCCGCTTGTTGATGTAGAACACAGCAGTGGTGTTGTCTGTCCTGATTTGAACAGATTTACCCTTTAGCTGGGGAGCGAAGGATTTGATAGCCAGGTATACAGCTCTGAACTCTAGGCGATTATGTGACATCTGGACATTCTGGGAAACCACACCCCGCTTATGGACTGGTCTGCCAGGTGTACACCCCACTCTAGGAGGGAAGCATCTGTAGTGAGCACTCCGAAGAGTTCCTTTTGCTCTAAAGGAATTCCTTCCCAGAGGTTTTCCTTGTCCTTCCACCTCTCCAGGGCTTGTAGAAAGGTCCTTGTGACTGGAATGAGCTTTGACAGAGAGTCTCTTTTCTGAGACCAATGAGCCCTCAGATTGTATTGAATGTCTCTCATCTGAAGCCTGCCACCTGGAACTACAGCTGTAGTAGAGGCCATGTGCCCTAGGAGCCTGAGGAAGTGCCTGGCTGCCCTTGGTTGGCCCAGAACAAATGAGTATGCCAGAGTTTGGAGATTCTGCACTCTGTCTAATGAGAGTAGGGCTTTGTCTTTCCCTTGCTGGGTGTCAAGCTCTGCTCCTATGAGCTCCAGGAGTTGGACTGACTCGAAGTGGGACTTTTCTGTGTTGATCAGGAAGTCCAGGGACTCCAGGGTGTGTTGTGTGAGACTGAGAGAGTCTCTGACCTCTTGGGGAGACTTGTCCACTATTAACCAGTTATTCAGATAGGGGAAGACAGAGACCTCCTGTCTTTGGAGATGACCAAAATCGAAGGTTTAAAAGTTGAGATTAGGGAATTCATGTCCTGTGATACTCCATATGTAGTATATGTACTATGGTGCAATTGTGGACTGGTATATGTAGGTAAAACTGTAAGACCTGTTAAACAGAGGATACGGGAACATGTTCGATCCATTTGCAACAGCAAACAAGACACCTGTAGAGGCACATTTTGCTCAAAAACACAACTCAAATCCTGACAATCTAAGGTTTTGGGGCCTAGAGTGGATTCCTCCCTTAAAAAATGGGTGTGATAGACCCAATTTACTACTGCAGCAGGTAGGATTGGAGATTTTCAGACTTAAGAGTGTAAAACTCTCCGGGCTATATGACAGATGAGACCTTAAACCATTTAAAAAAAAATAAAAATGGAAGAAGATGAATGAATAAATTCTGAAAATTATAACAGAAGAGTTTGGCTATGATCTGATCTATATTTATGTATATATAAAACACTGATGTTATATTTTCTTTTCTCTCTCTGTCTCTTTTTCAGGTCCACATTTTGTGGCCCGAACCTTCTATTTAGAACCCTTATGATCTCATTTATATAGAGGTCCTGGAAGTTGCCATGTGGAAGATACTTATTCTGTTGCCTTGGAAAGAATTAAGAAGGGGGTTGGACCTATATCCCCTTATAATTTCTATAATATTTACCAGATAGATTTTTTTTGAAGCACTAGCACATAATATTGTTTCAAAACATACTATTAAGTTGTTTGTAGTGCTTTAAAGCAGCTCCATCTTGTGCCAAGATAGGAGATAAACCTGAGAATGTATTTTTATTAAAGGTGCACTTTTGTTTAAATGTTTAAAATGTTATCACCATCACCTGAAATGTTGAACAGCACTAGAAAATGGGTGATAATTCATTGTAATCTCCACCCACTGATGAAGAATCAGCAGTAAGTCGAAGCGTGGGGCGAGCGAGTGTGTTTTGTTCTGTGAGCCAAAGTTCCAGTCATCTTGTATTCAGTAATAAATCGTTTACTTCGGACCTTTGGCTGGCCTACATTTTGTCTTAGATGGGCATAGAGTGCACCAGCATAAACCTCTGGCTTTGTCTTCAGAGATGGGCTGCCACCACTGACAGGCACTTTGTGAAAACTCTGGGAGCTGAAGAAAGGAGGAATGGCAGAGCTGCAAACTGGTAATGGCCAGAGGGCAGTGAGAACCGGAGGTACTTTCTGTGAGAGGACCAGATCAGAATGTAAAAATAGGCATCTCTGAGGTCTAGGGAGGCTAGCGAGTCTTCCTGTTGCCAGGAGGAGACCACCACTGACAGGGTTACCATCTTGAATTTGGAATTGAACAGGTGCTTCTTTAGGTACCCGAGATCTAGAAGGGGTCACCAGTCCCAATTTACCATTTCGGTGAGAAAGTACCTGGAGTAGAGGCCTTTTCCCCATTGGGAGAAATGAACTCTTCCCACTACATTTGCTGATAGGAGAGACTTTACCTCTAACTCCAGCAGAATTCTTTCTGTGGGAGTTAGAGACTTTTCAGCTCTTGTGGCCCTGCTGAGTAAGACATTTTTTGAACTGCAGAGTAAGTCCTTGACCCACCACCCACTTGTCTGGGGTGACGCATTGCCATTGATGGAGGTAGTGGGTCAGCCTTCCTTCTACTGGCAGAGGGGAGGCAACCTGGGCCTTCCAGTCAGGGGTTTTAATTAGTCTGAGTTTTTGTTGAAGGGATGGGATCAGCACATTTCTGAGCCCTTTTACCTCTTCCCCTAAAGAATCCTCTCATCTGAGGGTAATCCAAGGGCATGGGCATTAACATAGGGTAGAAGGCCCTAGGATAGTAACCTCTACCTTGGTGCTTGCAGGAAGTGGAGGCTTTCCCCTTTAACTGCATTGCTCTGACAGGTGGTTTTGTATTCCTCCACCTTTTTCATGCGTGCCCCTGTTTTCTTCTGGAAAAGAGAATTGTTCCCACAGGGGAAGTCCGTAGCTTTAGTCTGAGTGTCCTGGGAGAGACTGGTAGTTCTTAACCAGGCAAACCTCCTGAGAGAAATTGCCATAGCCATAGCCCTGGAGGCAGTGCCATTGGCATCTACAGTTATATGAAATTGATATTTTGTGGCTTCCAAGGCAGTTTTAACAGTTTCTGCCAGGTCCTGAGCCACTTCTTCTGGAGCTTTCTGGCTGATAGCCAGGACAGAGTTCCACAGAGCCTTCTGATACTGAGCTGTGTACATCATGTAACTAGAGAGGCAGAGCAGCAGAGAGGCTGTGATGTAAGATTTCTTACCCATAGTATCCGGTTTCCTAGATTTATTTTCTGGAGGCTGGGATGAAAGGGGCACCTTAGCTTTCTCACAGGCTACAGCCTGCACCACTTCTTCATGGTTTGTATGTATGTAAAGGTACTCAGCATTAGATTTTTTTAGCTGGTACTTTTTCTCTATTTTCTTATCCACCACTGGGATGTAAGTGGGATTCTGGAGTAACTTGAAAGTAGCCCTGCTAAGGGATTTATGAATTGTAAGGAGTAGCTTCTTAGGAGGAGTGAGACCCATCATATCCAAAAAGTCTGCCTCCTCATCTTCTTCAGTGTTAGAAATACAGAACATAGAAACATAGAAGTTGACGGCAGATAAGGACCACAAGGCCCATCCAGTCTGCCCATTTCTTTTTCTACCTTATAAATGTGCCATCAGCCTTTGCTCTGTCAATAGCCTATCTAGTCATACTCATCTGTATTGCTCCCTTATGCCTATCCCATGCCTGTTTTAAGCCCTGTACTGTATTCATAGCCACCACTTCCTGAGGTAGGCCATTCCATGCATCAAACACCCTTTCTGTGAAAAAGAACTTCCTCACATTACCTCTTAATCGGCCTCCCTCTTATCTCATGCTATGTCCTCTTGTCCTGCTATTTTTCTTATATTGAAACATGTTAGACTCTTTCATCTTGTTAATGCCCTTAAGGTGTTTGAATGTTTTGATCTTAACTACCTCTCTCCCTCCCTCCATCCTTTGCTGTAGGGTATACATATTGATCTACATTAATCTGTGCTCATGTTTTCTGATGCAGTCCCTGCACCATTTTGGTTGCCCTTCTCTGGACTGCCTTAATTTGGTTAATGTCCTTGTGAAGGTATGGCCTCCAGTACTGCATGCAGTACTCCAGATGGGGCCTAACCAGTGTTTTGTAAAGAAGGATTATTACCTCCCTCTTCTGACTTGTGATACCCCTACTAATACATCCTAACACCCCCCTAGCCTTACCTACTGCTTTAGTGGTCTGCTTGGATGATTTCAGGTCAACATTGATGATGATGCCCAAGTCTCTTTCTTCCCTTGTGACTGCCAGCAACTCCCCTCCCAGCCTATAGGTGGCTTCAGGGTTTCCCTTCCCTATGAGCATGATCTTGCACTTCTTTGCATTAAACCCCAGCTGCCACTCTTCCAACCATTTTGCTAGTTTATCCAGATCTTTTCTCATTCTGTCCATCCCATCTGGATCATCTACTCTGTTGCAGATCTTGGTGTCATCTGCAAACAGACAAACCTTACCTTCTAGTTCATCTGCAATGTCACTGATGAAGATATTGAAAAGGACCGACCCTGGGACTGATCCCTGAGGTACCCCACTTGTGACTTGCAACTCTTCTGACTGTATACCATTTACCACTACTCTCTGTTTTCTGCCCATCAACCAGTTTGCCACCCAGTTGACCAACCTCTGACCCACCCTGAGCCTGCCCAGCTTATTAATCAATCTTCTCTGTGGAACAGTATTGAAAGCTTTGCTGAAATCAAGGTAGGCGACATCAACTGCTCCCTCTTGGTCCACCACTCTGATTACCCAGTCAAAGAAATCTATGAGATTAGTTTGACAGGACCTTCCTTTTGTAAACCCATCCTGTCTTGTATCCTGTGCTCCTATGGATTTCAGGTGTTGCACTATCCTTTTCTTAAGGAGTGCCTCCATAATCTTGCCCACTACTGAGGTAAGACTGACTGGTCTCTAGCTCCCTGCCTCCTCCCTGCTACCACTCTTGCGGAGCAGTATCCCATGAGCCCTTCTCCAGTCTTCTGGGACTTCTCCTGTGCTCAGATACTCACTAAACAGTTCTGATAATGGCTCTGCTAATTCCACCCTTAGCTCCTTTAGTACCATGGGATGTATGCCATCAGGTCCCATTGCCTTGTCCACCCTGAACTTATCCATCGCTTGCAGGACCCTTTCTTTTGTGAAGGGACTAGTGCTCACCTCCTTCCCCCCTGTGTCCATGATGCTGAGCTGTGGGCCCTGCCCTACCTTCTCTTTAGTAAATACTGAGCAGAAGTATCTATTTAGGATAGATGTTTTTACATGGTCCTCCTCCTCACATGCTCCCTTATCTCATTTGATCTTAGCAGTACCCCCTCTGGACTTTCTCCTTTCACTAATGTATCTATAGAAGTCTTGTCACCTTCTTTTACTGTTTGTGCTAGTGTTTCCTCGGTGTGGGTCTTTGCCTGCCTTACTGCCTTCCCTGCTTCCCTTAGGGAAGTTTGGTATGCCTCCCTGTCCTCATCCCACTGCGTTCCCTTATATTTCCTGAAGGCCAGCCTTTTGGGTCTGACCTTTTCTGCTACTGTTTTTGATAACCAAAGTGGTTTCCTTCTTCTTTTGCACTTCCTTTTCTCTCTAACACAATGGGATATTACTTCAAGTATTGCATCCTTAATGCTTGCCCACTTTGTCTGTACACCCTCACCTGTATTTCTTTTTGCAAGGGCTAGATTAACTCTGTTGGCCATCTTATCAAAGTCAGCTCCTCTGAAGTCCCATATTTTTGCCTTGGAATGGGATGATTTAGTTGTAGTGACCAAACTGAACCATACCATGTGATGGTCACTGGCCACCAGGTGACCTTCTACCTGGAGATCTGTGATCCTTTTCCTGTTAGTCAGTACTAGATCTAGGATAGCCCTGTCTCTTGTGGGTTGTTGTACCAGTTGTTTGAGGCCCTCCCCCTGCAGGGAATACACCATGTGTCTAGTTCTGGCAGATGTTCCTGCTGGTATTGACCAATCTGTATCTGGCATGTTGAAGTCTCCCATTGTCCGAACCTCCCCTTTAGTTGTCATGTTTTGTATATCTTCTAACAGTAATGTGTCTATGCCCCCCCCCAGTCTGGGGGCCTGTAGACAACCCCAGTTCTTATGGCTGTCCCACTTCCTGTTTCCAGGGTGACCCACAGTTCTTCTGTTTCCTTATGTGTATTCTGAATTTCTGTAGATTTGATATTTTCATTGACATACAGGGCCACTCCACCCTTCCCCTTTTTGCACCTCGGTTTCTTCTGAACAGTACATAGCCAGGTACTGAAGTCTCCCAAGTGTGGTTACTGGTAAACCACGTCTCGCTAATTGCTACCATGTCCAATTTAGCCTCTGCCATTATTGCCTGCAGGTCTGGTATCTTGTTTCCCAGACTGCGAGCATTTGTGTACATGATTTTTCCATTGGCCAGATTTCAGTGTGTTAGTTGTTGGGTGAGGTCTGGCATTTCCGCTGTGCATAGTATTGGGAGCTGGACCTTTTTCCTTACCTGGTGATGCAAATGAACTGAAAACATGCTGAACTCCTGTTTGACCACTAGCTGAGGGGAGAGGGGTGTTCTTCCCATTTGACGTATGGGGTGCTGCGCCCCTCTCCCCATTTGCTAGTTTAAATATTCTGCAAAGACATCAAACTTCTGCCCCAATGCACTGACTTCCTCCTTAGTCAGATGCAGTCCATCAAATTTAAAGAACTTTCACTCCCAAAACTGTTGCCAGTTCCCTACAAATTTGTGTCCTTTTTCCTGGCACCAGCCCTTGAGCCACATGTTTAGCTACCCTTCTCTGATCTTCTATCCATCTGCCCCCCTCTCCCAGACTGCCAGGATCTCAGAGAAGGAGATGCCAGACAAAATGGATGATAGTTTGTCACCCAGCCTGGTCAGGTGTTCCTTGATCTCCACAACTGACCGGCTGGCGAGATCATTAGTCCCTATGTGTACCAGGACATCAATGTTTTCCCCTGCTTCCTCAACAATTTTAGCAATGTGGTCAGTGTCTCTCCACGCTGATGTACAGTACCTAGGAGACATCTGACCATTACCCCTGGCTGGAGATAGGTGACAACTCCTCGAATCATAGAGTCTCCTATGATCAGAAGTTTTTTGGGTTCCTTTTTGCTTTTTTTGTTTTGGTTCCTGTTTTAGGTGAGTTTTGTTGTGCCTGCTTCTGTGATGCAGTGTCCTCTGCTCCTTTGTTTGATTTCAGAGATAGAGGCAGATACCTGTTTGTAATTTTTATATGGTTTGTGGAGGTAATATGTTGGAGAGCACCGAGTGATGGGGTACCCGATTTGCCCCTCCTAACCCCCTGCCAACCTCCCAGACCAACTACCCTCTGCAGTCGAGGTGCCTATGTTGGATATTGGGGAAATGGCGGGTGGTTCTTATAATATATTTCCTCTTGAATATGAAATTTGAGGAGCGCAATCTCTGCCCATGCTGCCTGGAGCTGAGCCCTAAGATCTCCCATGGCCCAGCATGTAGGACAGTGTCCTAAATCCTGTAAAACTGCCCTTCCAAAAAGTGTTCCGCAGTACCTGCAATTGATGATATCCATTCCAGATAACTTGCTGGGTTTATAACCTGGTCAGAGTAATTAGAAGGAAGAAAATGAAAGCAAAAGTTTGATTTTGTGTTTTGTTTGTTTGTTTTTGTATAACTTATTACATCAAGTTAAATTACTAGTGCCCTTGTAAATGAGGTCACCGTGTGGATACCCCACTGATCCACCCCTTCCTACTTTGCCACAGGAAATATCATGACTGTGCTACCCTATAAAAGGACTGTAGTGTGGGGTGGTTGGGGATGGGGGTGGGTGGCTGGGCCCTTCCCCTGCAGAACAAGAACAACCACGGACGAAAGAAACAAGGAGGTAAGAGCAGAAACAATCAGTCAGCAACAAATGCAGTAACCCTGAAAGCTTATCCTAATGATAGATAAAACTGTAAAAACTGTAAAGCACCACCTGTAGTAATTTCACAGAAGATATACCCTGTATGAAACACATTGCTACAGAGAAAAATAAAGCAGTAACAGAAGATATACCTTGCAAAAGACAATTTGACTCGGAAGATTACAGCAGTAATCTGTTAGCACACACCTGCAGGCACACCTTGTAATAATGCAGCAGAAGGTATACCCAACACCAACAATTTGAATCAGAGAAAAATAAAGCAATAAAATGTTAGCACAAACAGTAACAATCCCTGTGAGCACAAAATAAAAATAACAACACACAGTAAATCTGCCTAGCCAAAAGAAGTCTTAATCCTTTCCCTTGCTCTGGTAAGGTTCTTTGCTCTGTCCTTTCAAGCAGTCTAGAAGGAAATAGCTCAGATGAAGCTAGGTGCCTTGGCCAGCAAACCTAGTCTTCCACTTGTGTTCTCCTGAATAGAGAGATTAAGAGTGTCCACCATGTGTTGGACAAAAGTATAATAAGAGGAAAAATCCTCCTAACCATGGAAAGGAGAGCAAAATTTCTGGTCAGGGGATACATCAGACTCTAAGGGTTCACCATCCTCTTCATCATCACCTCCCTCAAAGAAAATGCCCTGGCCGAGGCCAGGGTCAGGGGGAAAAGGTGTTTGGGGACCAGCTGGGTCACCAAGGAGATTGTTCACAGCCTGAAAAGTTTGATATAGTTGCCTAGCCTTTCCTCAAAAATTGTATTTTTAAGTCAGAATAAAAATGTAGGAAAACCACTAAAGGCAACACAAACTTAAAAGTACTAACTTTAAAAGAAATAATCTTCAAGTGAAGATGGGGAGAGAGGGAAGGGAAGGGAAGAAAAGAGAGAGAGAGAGAGAGCAAGCGAGCGCACGCAAGCTCTGGGGCAGACTTGTCCAGTCAGCAGAGAAATGAATCTGACTGGCTTATAGCAGCACCTACAGGCAGCACTCTCCTACTACAATCTGATAGACTAATTCTTGGGCATCATTAACATAAGCGCCACCTCCGGGGCAGCTGAACCCAGCTGGCATAACTACATTAGTCAAGCATACTTATGGATTCCTGGGGTGAGAAATAACATTTTAAGTGATAGAAAATGTAAGCCACAGCTTGCAGCTGGCTCAGATGGAGCCAAAGTCAGTTTCTCAAGCGCATAATTTGAGTCCCAAGACTGGACTAAATTGTGGATATAGGATTTCATATGTAGAATGCCCCATTAAAAAGTATGTGACACCTCTAACTGTACGCCCATCAATAAAGGCTTGGAAAGCTAACATAGTGGCCAAATGCACCTCTAGTGAGGAACACTGTAGACCAGAGTCGGACAGTGACAGCAAGTATTACAGCACAGGTAAATGATGATTAAAACTTTATTTTTATACAGGTATATTTGATTAGTGCAATAAACACTGTTTACAATCAAGTCCTGTATAGATGGTACATAAATAAACTAAAAATACAAATACAAATATTTCTCAATAAAATAACATATACAACATTATCCATAACATACACACACACATAACTTCTGCAAGTATTCAAATAACTTACTTTTAAAACTGGCAAAGCTAGCTGTGTTCTGCAAATGCTTGGGTAAATTATTCCAAGATAAAGCAAGTCTATTTTGTAACTTCATTTCTCCTACATTACTACAATATTTGAGTAATGGTACCCTATTTTCAGAATTTCTTGTACATAAATTATAACTATCCAGAATCTGCAACTTAATATACTTAAGTAATGGATGATTATTTTTGGCATATATTAACTTATGACAATTTAATAGCCAAGTATACTTCCTCTGTACTTCAGGATGCAACCAATTTAATCTTTCATATCATTTACAATGATGCATTTTATATTCACCCTTAATAATAAATTTACCTAACCTATAAACTGTTTGATCAACTTTTTTTTAACACTTTCTGTGATGCATTCATATATATTGGCAATCCATAATCAAGCACCGGAATTAACATTTGCTTAACAAGTTTTTCCCTGGCAAATTTAGTCAATACATTTGTTAGTCTTCTAAAAACACCCAGTCTTTGATTAACTTTTTTTATCTGCATATCAACATGACTTTCAAATGTCATACCTGAATCTATGTACATACCCAAATACCTATAACCTTTAACTTCCTCAATCAAAGTGCCATTTACCAAATGAATATTTAGATATTTTTGTTTTTTCAGCTTATGCCCCAAACCAAACACCATACACTGGGTTTTCTTTGCATTAATCAAAAGACCAGAATTGTCCATCCAACTTTCCAGCGAAGTTAAATCTCTCTGTAACTGTAATTCAACATTTCTCATATTATCTGCAGAAACCAACAGAACTATATCATCCGCATATAATCTTACTCTCCCATATTTTATTGTTTGCTCTAACTCATTCCATAAATATTAAACAACAATGGGCTATTAGCGATCCCAGAACCTACCATGATTTAGTTCCCCAAGGCTCGAAAAATCACCATTGACAACACACTGTCTACGATTTGCTAAGTAAGATGCTATCCATGTTAATGGTCCTTCCTCTAACCCCACTTTCCAAAGTCTTTCTAACAGTTTTCTATGCTGTACCAAATCAAATGCTTTACTGAGGTCCACGAACACCACCCCAGTTGCCTTTCCTTCATCAAGTGATGTTACCACCAAGTTTTGGAAATCCAGTAGGGTGGTGCCCGTGGACCTCCCTACTCTAAACCCATGTTGATTATCAGATAATATTTCATTCGTTTCCATATAATGACTAAGTTGTAAATGAACACTACGTTCTAATATTTTAGATAATATTGGAAGAATCGTAATTGGTCTGTAAATGGATCCAGATTGCAGGAAGTGGCCCACAAAGTCAACGGCTTCCATTTCAATGGATAAGTGCATCTGGCAGAAGGCTTTCTAGCTGCAATCAGCGCATCAAATACTTTAAGGGATACCCAAAACCATACAATGACTGTGTCTTCAGGAGACATATAGGGACTTCTGGTCTGGATGGAGCAGGGATCCCCTTGACCTGTGACAGCAGACCCAGAGACAGAGGTACAGGTACAGGAGGCTCCACTGCTATTTGTTGCAGGAGTGGAAACCATATCTGACAAGGCCAAAGTGGAGCTATGAGGATGAGAGTGGCACCTTCCATCTGCTCTTTGATTAGCACTCTCTGTACTAGAGGAATTGGTGGAAATGGTTATGTGAATTTTCCCTTCCAAAAGAGGGACAGTGCATCTCACTAGAAAACTCCAGGCCCTGAAACAAATGAGCAAAAATGTGGTAGTTTTGCTTAGTGTGGGGACTCAAAAAAGTGCAACTCTGGATGACCCCATCTTGTGAAGAGGCCATCTACCAGAGCTGGCCTGCTGGGGCAGTGGTAGAGTTATCACTCATGATATTGACTACTTGGCTTCAGGAACGAGCATCAGAGAGCTGGCTGGGGGAGGTTGGATGAGCATCTCAGAGACAGTTTTCCACTTCTTGGAGGGAGGGTCAGTGGTGGCCAATGTTTGCTTGACACTCAATGGAGGCTGGGTGTACATCAAGCCAGGGACCATGTAACAGAGTGGCAGACATCTGCAGAGCATGTGTGGGAGCATGCATGCCCATGCATAGACGTCATTACATGTCTGCACCTTAGAGAGGACCGACACAAGGGAAAATCCCTGTGCAGCAGTGAGAGGACATTAGACCCCACACCGAATGATGCCACAGCCAGTCTCAGGCTGGAGCATGGTTTATCTCAGTCTCTTTCTTGGAGGCCCCACCATAGGGGGTAAACTACAGGCCTCTGTTCCAGGGTGGCTGTTGGGGGAATGCCAATTGTGGGTGCGGTGGACTGAGTCGGGAAACATCCTTGCCTGCAGCACAGTTAAAGAGTTGATAAAAAAAATTCAAAAAGAGGAGATCTACCACAGAGGTAAGCAGTTCCCATTCATGCATCTTGGACTGTGACCTGGCTGACAGTTGTAGGCCATAGAGCTCAGTACCACACTCTCACTGCTTCCCTGTATAGAAAATAGGAATGCGTGCCCCCTTGTTTGTTGATTGAATGAATCACACTGACATTGTCCGTCTGTATTAACAGAAGACCAGGACTCAGATGCTCCTGAAAGACTGGTAGGCTATAAAGGACAGCTGTCATCTCCAGGGCATTTATGTGTACCCTGGAATCCCCTTGGTTATGATCCCTGTGTTTCATAATCAACAAGATGTGCACCCCAGCCAGAACCGGAGGCATCTGTGGTGAGAATCTGTACAACAGCTGGTACAAAGAATGGAATGCCCTTCAATAGATTGTGGTGGCCCATCTACCATATCAATGTTCTGTGCAACAGAGTCACAAAGAGCACCCTTTGGTCCAGCTCATCCATCAGCTGATCCCACTGGACCTCGAGTGTCCACTGTGAGTTCCTCATGTGCAAGTGGGCCACTGGCACTGTAGAAATGGCCACTGATATCAGGCCCATAAGACATAACATTGTCCTTGCTGGGAGATAATGACTGCTATATACCAACCGTGCCTGTGCAATCAGGTTGTGTGCCCTGTGGCAAAAAAGCATATCCCTGTTCTGTATCCAATACTGCCCCTATACACTGCAGTCTCTGGCAAGAAGTCATGACAGGCTTGGGTACATTTACTGTAACCCTTTAAGAGCCCCTGACATTATGAGAAAAACATGAAACAAATGTAAGCCATAGACAATTCAATTGATATTTCACGTATTTTCTATAATTATTTCCATGTTTCTCTTTATTACTGAAGACAGCTGTATGAAAGAGGATTAATGCCCTTAAACTTTGCCTGCTTTTTCTGCTTGCCTACACCTGACAGAATAATCCCCTATTTATGGCATCATAATTATTTCCACAGCGACAAATTGTGATGTCATAAACAGAACTGTGATGTCAGGTGTAGGCAAGCAGCCAAACCAGATAGGGCTGCAATCCTGTTTACATGCAAATGTCCTTAGTAATAAAGCAGTAAGGGCAAGAATTACAGAAAAATAATTAAATTTAAGCTAAATTGTGTCTAAATATTACAAGTTTTGAAAGTTTCCACAAAAGCATCAGGGGCTCTTTAAGTCCATGACAGGGTATGCAGCACAGCCTCTCTGTAACTGGCTTTCACAAGACCCTCATCTAGATAAGGATTATGTACTATCCTTCCCTGCGAAGGGCTGCTGCTACTACAGTCATGCATTTGGTAAAGACCTGAGGTGCAGAACATAAGCCAAAAGGCAATACTCTGAACTGATAATGCTCCCCCTCCAGCATAAAGTAGAAGTGCTGTCTATGAGCCTTTCTGATCTTGCATGAAGGTATGTATCCTTCTTGTCAAGGGAGCAATGCCAGTCCCCTGCTTGCAGCAGGAGAAATCAGAGCTTGCAGGGATACTATGCAAAACTTCTTGCATTCTATGAAGAAGTTGAGGTCCCTTAGATCCAGCACAGGATACAGATCCCCTGCCCACTTTGAGACCAGGAAGTATCTGAAGTAGACCTCTTTGTTCCTCTGGCATGAAGGAACTGATTATATGGCTTGTTTTTGCAGTAATGACTGAACGTCCTCTTTCAGAAGGGACAAATGGCCCAGAGAATAAGTGGAAGGAGATGAAGGACCATCTGAAGGGGTGTCTCTCAGCTCCGGAGCATGCCCACTTGCAGTCTTCTCCAGCATTCAGTCTGTTGTGACCTCCCTCCTTTGTGCTAGATGTAGGGAGAGTCTGCCCTGGACAACCACCGCTGGAGGCAATCAGGATGGTGGGGGTATAATCTGCAATGAGTGATGTGAAACCAGTTGAGCCAGCACCACTGGATCGGATTGCTTTGGATGCTTTTGAGTGGGCACCTGGGGTTAGAACAACTGGCTGTGGACCACTTCCCTTACCCCAGCCTTGCTGACAGTAGGGACGTCCACCTTGCCCCCCCTCCCAGTGTAAGACCCCACTTCAGCTCCCTAAACTCCCCCTACACTATTCCAGCACCATCTCTAGCCAGGTCAGCAATCGCCAGATGGAAAATGACATCCAGCTTTCCCTCCCGTCCTGCTGCCCTAGTGATCCTTAGGATCCACGTCCCATCCCTCTGGGCTGTTGCATCACTCAGGCACCTAACCTCCCTCTGGCCCCCTTTCTGTTCCCAAATCCATCCCCTCACAATTGATTCCCCCACCAGAAGTTGCTTCTTCCTCTTCTGGCCTCCTCTACCACCCTCCATGGGGCCTGCAATACAGAGGGACCTCACATCCACTCTAGCCACTACTGTGGATGTCTCTTCCCAGCAGTCCTGCTCTGCCAGAGCAGTGTAGGAATTGTGTAGTGGTACCAGTTGAGGAATGTGCCTCTGTCCCACCACCACCTTTCAAGAGCCCCACCATAGTCCAGCATATTGTTTTATTCATTATTGAGTAGCACCTAAAATAGACTGATAACCACATTGTCCAGTTGGTATTCAATGACTACCTACTGCAGCAATAAGCTTACAGCCCTGAATAATGAGTTGTTAAGGCTAAGCCATCAATGACTTTTAGTGCTTTGTGGCATGTAGTTGGCACTTTGATAAAAAGCTGCAAAGTTCAGTTGTTATAACTTATGTATCCATAACTCAGCAACAAGCAAGCTGCCAAAAATATTTTGGTCTAGCCTGAGTAGGACAGTATTATTTCTTAAATAAAAACCGAAATGAAGATTTAAGTTGTATCCACAGATGACCATCTTGTTTCCCATGGCCAGAGTAGGCTGATATTGGTTTAAAGTCAGAAAGATGCAATTTTTGGAAGCAGTCTGACCATGAGATATTTTGAGCAATACATATGATAAAGAAGCTCAGATGTGTGCACTATAAAGAGGCAAATGTTAGACAGATGTAGGCAGCAGGAGAGATTTTACATATTTTTATTTTAGATGTTGCAAAACATTGTGTTTTATCAGAACGCAAAGAGGGCTGCTCCATGAACTTGTAATAAGGTGCGTCTGCTTCAGGCTGGCTGGAAGAATTTTTCTGGTGGGTTCATGCCAGAGCATGGGCAGTAGAGACTAATCAGAGAGTCCGGCTTTAACACCTTTCTGTCTGACTTGTACACAGTTTTTGTCTTGTGATGGGTTTGTAGTTGTTTAACCAAGAAAAAGCTGCACTGAACAGTGCTCATTTACAAGGAGGTCCTGGTTCTGACAGGCACATAGTACAGTGAAATCAAAACATAATGAACTATATGGGACAATCAGACTTTTCCAAAACAGAAACCTTTTATCTATATTCACCCTTTTCCGTGCATCCATGCTGGTTCACAGCTGCTTCCTTGTGGAAGGAAGTTGTGCTTCTGGAGACACTCCTGGCAACTTCATTCATGCAACTGACATCATGACATGTAAGCATTATGATGCATTGCTCAGGGCCACTGCCATGCTGTTGGGGAAAATGGTATATGGATCAGGCCTTAGAAACTCCCCAATGGCCAGAAGGGGCCACACATGTCCTAAGTGGCAGGTAAGTTGGTGGCCAATGATGAAAATTATAGAAGTCTGGCCAAGAGGATGATGTCCTGCTCTGCCAGTACTACCAGCTGGATCAATCGGCTACCATTTTGAGTAAGATAACTGTCCTGATTTCAGATCACAGAATAGTGTTCTCTTGGGTCTGCCTTCCAGCAGGTGACACCACTTGTTGGTTAAAGCCATGTGTGTAAAACTGAACGTGCAGGACTAGAGAGAGATAATCACTCCAGGAGATGGACCCCATGGATTCCTAGGAAGGGCAGAGGTATATGGTAATGGAGGCAAGTCCAGGATCACCATTGTAGAAATGTCATGTGAGAAAGAGAAAAACAACCCAAATGAAAACTAAACAAACAACAAAGTGCAGCAAGAAATGTTACACACTCTCAGCAGTTTGCTGTGAAGATTTGTTTTAGTATGCTTTTTATCCCCCTTGTCACTTTCTGGCAGCAGTCCATTCCTAACCCTTCTCTGGCACTTACCTCCAGACCTTCAATGCCACAGCATAGCTACTACTGCTGTGGTGGCTTCTTTCAGGGATTTTATGGCTACTGTTTCTGCTCCTCTAATGTGGGAGGTGAAGCGGCCAGGTGGGAAGGAAGGGCCCAGTAGCGCAGAGGCTCATCCTGCTTCACATTGTGGTTTGTCCTTCAGTTTCTCAACACCACGAGAGTCTTGCAGCAAGGACACTAAATGCATATGCTCACACAGTTGTATGGCTGCTCAGCACCTGCCAGCTTCCTCCCATCCATCCCAGCATCTCCTACTGTGTACTTCTGTCTATGGTCACCCATGGGGCAATAATGCAACAGATCCTGCTGCCCTCCTTCCCCAGAGGAGGAGAGCTTCCTCTGGGATGCTCAACTCTCCTCTTCCCAGCCAGCCCCCTACATCCCAAGCTCATTACTGGAACCAGGTGAACAGCATTGCTATTGGCAACCCTGCTGCTGCACATACAGGTTGGCCAGTCCCTTACAGAACTATAAGTGTGCTGTGTACATGCAGAATGCATGCCTAATTGTGCAATGTTTTCATGCAGTTCGCATACACAAAGTGAACCTACGCAAACCAGGTCTAAAAGGCAAATCAGGTTCACATGCTGCATGCTTGCCATGTGTGCAGCAGCTAAGCTGGTGCAAATCACATCTAAAAAAAAAATGCATCATTTCTATTTCTTATACTACTGCTAGCAATTAGAGTCATTAAAACACATTTTTATTTGAATTCCCATAACAATTAGATAAACTCATTCATTCTGATCCTTTTGCAAGTTGTTTAATAGTTTTTGATTTTTGTAATTAATTTGTAAAGTATTGTTTGCTTACTGCATCACATGCCTAGGATATAGCCAGTCAACATCCTCCAGTCCAGATGTATGAAGAGGGGCCTCTGTGTTGTGAAGCCTATCCTTTTTGTTTTGGACCAGGCAAATCCCTTATGCATATTTAGTGCTATAAATGTGTTTCTCCATAACTGTTTCATCTCCGTTACTTTCCCTCCATCATTCTTTATTGAGCATATACGCTATAGCCATGCTCAGCACTCTTTGTGCTGAGTAGAATCGTGGAAGCATGCACAATACCTCAAATCGTGTCACTGAAATGAGGGACAATGTGGGACACTAACCCACATGGGTGCCATTTAGGTCGGGGGCAGTTGCCCCCCCCCCCCGGTATTTTTGCCTAGGCTATTCTTATGGTGTGGCAATAATGGAATTAAATTTGGATTTAATCTTTTGCATAATATGTACCCACCTGGCCTGTGTGCGCTCCCGCTGCACATACTCTCCAGACTATACTGTGTCCATATTGTGTTGTTCACTCTCTCCACCTATTAGTGGTGGCACAATCACTTGTGATGTGGATGAGTTCCAGCCAAGAAAGAGAGCACAAGTCTTGCAAGTGCGACACTGTCTTTCCCGCAACAAAGTAGACAGACTGCACACTACAGCTTGGAGGAGTTGGTGAGCACTGAACTCTCAATAGCAATGTTGTGGCACCATATTTTTGTTGCTCTACTCTTAGGCAGTCTCCATCTCCCCTGGTGGCTGAAGGAGCAGAAGGTGAGCTAGGAGCTAACCCAAGACTAGGCTACCTACTTACTCTACTATACTCACCTTACAAAAAAAAACAGCACAGGCTCCCACAGCAGCAAACCAGTCTTAGCAGCAGTGGTGACAGTGGTGTGGGTGGCCTTTATAGGTAATGATCAGTGCAGTGCACAGCAGCAACCAAGCAAGAAGCAAGCAACCCTGGTTGTGTGGGTTTGGTTGGTGAGGTGACATGGTCACGGACCACACTGGAACCTGTGATGGTCAGTTCTAGCATTCAGCTTCTGGTGGAAGGAGAGAAGGGGAGCAGACAGAAAACGGGGCCAGGCTGCAGGTTCTGGCCATATGGCTGGGTAAATAAAAGTAAATATTTTTTTTACAGGGGGACTGGGGAAGGAGGAAGGACTGAAATAATGATGTGTTTTTATGTTTCTTCACCTTTGGGCAGCTTCATGACCCATAGGGGATGGATATTGAATGTAATGGAGTCGGGGAGAAAAACTGGGACAATGTTCTTTCGTGGGGGGGGGGGACTTCAGCCAGGAAAAAAATCGGTTAGTAACTGGGTGGGTTTGAGACCAAATCTGATGCACTGCTCAGGGGTATATACAGATGAATCTTACACATTTGAATTTTTCTTGATTTGCATATCACTTTTCAGTCAAAACAAGTAAGTTGTACTTTTAAGAGATGTTACAGACATTCTAGAGCTGTCCCTTGCATTCACAGACAGTTGAGCAGTATGGTGTGCACATTCTATTGGAGCCCCATTATAGTCAAGCTTATATCCCCCGTGATGCTGACCTACACATCCCCACACTCAGGCACATTATGGCAAAGGAGACTGCAGGGGTGTGCTTCACTGAAATGAATGGGGGTATTTTTTTATTACTATTTTATACATTATTGATGCAGAGTTGCAGATTATTGAAGGCCACCACTTGACTAACAAGGGCCTTGTTAGTAGAACAGTGGCCTTCATTATTCTCCAACTCACCATCATAATGTATAAAATAGTATTACAAAATAGGTTCATTAATTTCAAGGGGTATGCCCCAGGACTCTGATCCATGAGTGTCATCTCTTAAAGACTCCTGCCCATGGCTCCCTAATACTCAAATAAGAGACTTTTTACTTACAGTATATCTGTATTTGGTGGGTTATCTGTAGCAGCATGGCCATACCCACTACAGAGAGTACTGGCCATGTGGGTCCAATTATTGCTACTTTTGTGTTTTCCCCTTAAAGTCTGTTTGCATGTAAGCATTCAAAACTATGGAGAGAAAATAGTAGGAGTACAGCCCAGACAGAAGTAATTCAGTGGTTTTGTGGGTAAGTTTGTGTATTGGGGTGGGAAAAAACATGTTTCCATTTGTATGTGTGCTACAGTTCAACTGTGAAACAGATGAGTAAGAGAAGGAAACGTAAAAGTAGAACAGTGGCCACAAACATGCCGCATGCATGAAGATGTAGCCAGATACAGTATGTATTGAAGTACAAGTGAGTTATATGTGTGCAGACAGTATGGCTTAGTGGTTAAAGGCACTGAACTGTAAACCAGGAGAGCTGGAGACATGAAGACCTGGGTTTGAATCTCATCAGCCCCCACTTGTATATGGTGTGATCCTGAGCAATTCACTTAACCTTTTTGTGTGCAGTTATCAGTGACCACTTGCTTTTTGCATCCATGCCACATGCATGCAGTCTTTCCCGATTTAACATAAAAATCATGGTTTCCACACTTGCTTGCTGTACACATGCCATATGCATGTAATCAGTTCCAATTTAACATTTAAATCATACTTGCAGCACGCATATCACTTGGGTAGTTTTATGTGTGCATCATGAAAACATTTCATATAATTATTTCTGTAAGGGTTTTACTGTAAATATTGTATAAACAGTGCTCCTGCATCAGAAAAATTATTAAAAAAAATGTTTCCTGTCTCATAAGTCATGGGTAACGGACACAGTTTGGGTGTCCATGGGATACAATTAAAGTAATCCCCTACACACCCTCCCTCACTTGCCTACCTACCCCAACACCCTGCCTCCTCACTTGCCTCTTCTTTTGTTGCTCTCCCCCACCCTCCCATCTCATATACCCACTTACTCTAACATAAGTCTTCTCCTTCCCCATTACTGCCCATTCCACTACACTAGTACTAGTCTCCCCCCTCTCTACTTATCACCTCCCCATGCACCCTTAATCCTCAACCCACATCCCTCTACTCACTCCCTCCTATAACCCAATAACAGCTGTCTGCTGTATTCCTCACCCTAATTGCCTTGTGTCTTTTGCACTTCAAGTTTATCAAATTCTGTTATTAATCCTCAACTGTACTTTATTGTATTGTATGTACTTATTGCACTTTATCCTTCACTTGTTTTCTATTTTACCCCCAGTATTTACCAATGTATGTAACCAATGTCTGTACTTACCAATGCTTGTACTTCAGTTTCATACTCACTTGTGCCCCTTGTTTGCACCCAACAATGACATGGAATCTTTGTAAATGAGCTTCTAGCTCAAAAGGTGCAACTCCAAGATGATAAATAAGTAAATGTTGAGGTAAAATCTGGACAGTCCTTGGGGCAAGTCTTGCCTAGTAGTTGGGGTGAGTGCCAGAAAGTTTGATAAATAGGGTATGAAAGTGGAAGGTATAGCATAGTCAGACAGTATAGGTTTGAAGCCTCAATGAAGTCATGATGACTACATAGGCAGATTGATGAGCAGTGCCAAAATGGAGATGTAGCAGACAGAAGATCCACAAATCCGGGGGGAGGGGGGGTGCAAAGCACAGCCAATATAGCAGATGGCTGAGGTAACACAGAGGACATCCAAAGCAAGTTCAGAATCCCAGAAATGGTAAAGTAATAATCTTACAGCACCCTGAATATAGGATGATTCCTGAACTTCATGGCATTCATTGAAATTTGTCTTGTCAACATCTCAAAATTTTGGACATATATTAGAAATTCTTATATCAGTTCTCATGACAGGGTAACAATTCAGGTAAGAGAAGAAATTTCAGAACTGTCCCAGGAAATTCTGGACAGGTGGTTGCACTAAAAAAGGATAAAGTATTGACAACCCTAACACTGCGAGAAAATCCCAGAGACAGAGGGCTCCCATACAGAAATCAGTGCAAGATGGGGGAAGCAGAATGAAAGACCAAGTAGGGCAGGAAATGAGAAAAGGAGGTAGCATGAAATAGCCTCTGGAGAGAAACAGCACAGACTGTCAGGACAACCCAGACACATCAAAATGGACTGAGCAGTATAAACAGAAGAGAAGCAAGCAAAGGAGCCACTTTCAAACAACCCTGATGACTGGAACAGTACTAGAACTGAGTTAGGGTATTTATGCCCCCCCCCCGACACTGGCCACATATCCTTTTGATCTATCCTCCCTCATCCAGTAATTTGGATCCTTGGAATCGCCAGGGCAGTGGCAAGGAGGGATCAGCTGGATGTCACTTTCCACATGGGGACAAATGACCTAGCTGGAGAGGTGGTAGACAGGAGCAGTGCAGAGGGACATTAGGGACTTGCGAAGGGGCCTTAAGCAGGTAGTGTGCACTGTAACATTCTCAGAGGTTCCACCTGTCTATGGCAAAGGGGAAGATAGGGACATCCACACAAGGAATTTCAATGAATGGCTGAAAGATTGGTGTGGACAGAAGGGATTCAGCTTCATCGGGGACTGGGACCCCACCTGGGGGGATGAGGGGCTGTACAAGCCGGATGGCCTGCATCCATCCATGAGGGGCACCAATATCCTTAGTGAGTAGTTTAAATGTTTCTTCAGAACACATTTAAACTAGCTGTGGGGGGGGGGAGAAGGCAAAAGCAAGCAGGGAATATCTAATTGCCCCCCCCACAGGATGAGACAGGCATAAAAGATAACACTAGGGACAGAAGATCACTTATAAAACATAAATCCTACATGGGAAGCATGGAGGAGAAAACTAATAAGGGGACAAAATGCAAGAAAGGGGAGAAGGTGGGATAAGGGTATACAGAGGGAGGTGATTGAATGTGGAGAGCAATATGTATGGACACCTACAGCCTGGGAAATAAAATCCCAGATCTAGTGGCACTGATGGTGGAGGTGGACCTAGATATAGTGACTGTGACAAAAACATGGTACACAGGGAACCATGAATGGGCTATAGCCATACCAGACTACCAACTTTTCAGGAAAAACAGGGAAGGAAGAAAGGAGAGAGGGTGGCTATATACACAAGGGAGGGAATAAAAGCAACTGAGGTTCAGGGATTGTAGAAGGGAGCGGAGGCACTGTGAGTCACCCTGGAAACAGGAAATGAGACCAACATCCGCATGGGGTGATCTACATACCTCTAGCACAAGATGAGGAGATAGAAGAAATACTAGTGGAAACCATCCACAAAATGGCAGCCAAGGGTGAACTACTGCTGCTAAGAGACTTCAGTCTACCAGATGTAGATTGGAGCACACAGACTGCAAGTACAACCAGAAGCAGGAACATCTTGATTGCCCTGCAGGGGGCAGACCAAAGACAGCTTGTGGCTGAACCCACCCACAATGGAGCTATATTATACCTGGTGCTCACCAATGGGGACATGGTCAAGGATGTTATAGTAGGCAGCCACACAGGATCCAGTGATCACAGGACAGTTTGGTTCTATGTGACCATAGCTGAAGAGGCAAACCACACAAAGATAAAGGTCCTGGATTTCAGATGGGCCAACTTTGTCAAAATGGCAGAATGCCTCAGGGAAGCCTTGGTGAAAGAGGACAAAGGGGGGGGCATAAAGAAGCAGTGGTCTAGTCTCAAAGGGGCCATAACAGAGGCAACAAGCCCCTGTGTTAAACTGCAACGCAAATGCAAGAGAAAACAAAATGACCACTATGGTTCTCAAAGGAAGTGGCTAGAAAAGTAAGAAAAAAAGATGGGCTTTCAGGAGATACAAGGAAACACAAAGGAAGGAGGACAGGGAGCAGTATCTAGAGAGGTAAAGGGAAGCAGGGAGGGCAGTCAGGTGTGCAAAGGCACAAACCAAGGAAAATATCACCCAGGCCATGAAGAAAGGCAACAAGACCTTCTGATACATTAGCGAGAGAAGAAACAGCAGGAGTAGGATTGTCAGGATAAAGGAGGGGGACGGTGTGCAGAGGACATAGAAAATGCAGCAATACTGAACAAATATTTTTGTTAAGTTTTCACCGAAGAAGGGGAAAGCGAAGGTCCACAACTCAGCAATAAAAGTAGCCATGGAATGGAGGTGGACACCAGTCCATTCATGGTGGAGAGTGTCCTGCAGAAATTGGGAAACTAAAAATAGATAAGGCAATGGGCAGGATGGGATTCATCCCAGAATATTAAAAGAGCTCAGAGAGGAGCTGATGGCCCCACTGACCTCCCATTCAACAGATCATTAGAAGGTAGTGAGGTCCCAGAAGACTGAAAAAGAACAAATGTGGTCCCTCTCCACAAAAGTGGAACCCAAGAGGAGCAGGCAACTATAGACCAGTCAGCCTAACCTCGGTAGTGGGGAAACTAATGGAGTCACTGCTAAAGGAGAGGATTGTGTTATTCCTTGAATCTAGTAAAGCACAGGATCCAAGGCAGCATGGATTCATAGATACATAGACAGTGTCGGCAGATAAGGGCCTATGGCCCACCCAGTCTGCCCATTTGAGCTTGTAAGTTCAGCTTATGTTTTCCTAGAAGTCTGTTGTCCCTTACCCCTGACCTCCAGAATTCCTTTATGTCTATCCCATGCATTCTTAAATCCTGTGATTGTTTCTTCCCCCACCACTTCCTCTGGCAGGGTGTTCCACTTGTCCACCACCCGTTCTGTGTAGAAATTCTTTCTCATGTTTCCTCTGAATCATCCTCCCTCCAACTTCATCCCATGCCCTCTAGTCCTGGAACATCTTTTTCACTTAAAAACAGTGTATTCCTGCACCCTGTTCCTCCCTGTAAGATACTTGTATGTCTCTATCATATCCCCTCTCTCCCTCCTCTCCTCCAAGGAGTACATATTCAGTTCCTTCAACCTGTCCTCATAGGACTTGTGATGCAATCTATGTACCATCTTTGTTGCTCTCCTCTGAACCTTCTCTACCCTGTCTATCTCCTTATGTAGGTAAGGTCTCCAGAACTGTACACTGTACTCCAGGTGGGGCCTCACTAGTGCCTTGTATAGTGGAATTATGACCTCCCTTTTCCTGCTGGTGATGCCCCCGCCTATTCATCCCAGCATCCTATTTGCTTTACCTGCTGCCTTGTCACACTGCTTCCCCTACCTTGAGGTCATCAGAGATGATAACCCCAAGATCCCTTTCCTGCTTGGTGCATGCTATATCCTCACCCCCCAACTGATATATTGTGCCAGGGTTTTTGTGCCCCATATGCATTATCTTGCACTTCTTTGCATTGAATTTCAACTGCCAAACCCCTGACCATTCTTCAAGTTTCTGTAGGTCCCTTTTCATTCTGTCTACACCCTCTGGTGTGTCTACTCTGTTACAGAGCTTTGTGTCATCAGCGAACAGTGAAATTCTGCCTTCTAGGTCCTGCGCAATGTCACTGATGAAGATGTTGAATAGGACTGGTCCTAGCACTGATCCCTGTGGTACCCCACTGGTCACTCTTCCCTCTGTGGAGTGACAGACATTTACCACCACCCTCTGTGTCCTGCCTCCCAGCCAGTTACCTACCCACCACACTACTGTCCTGCCCACACCCATATTCCCCAGTTTGTGTAATAGTCTTCTATGTGGTACAGTGTCAAAGACCTTGCTGAAGTCCAGATAGGCCATGTCCACTGCCCTCTCCTGATCTACCTCCCTAGTCACCCAGTCAAAAAATTCAACGAGGTTGGTCCGACATGACCCCCCCATGGTGAAACTATGCTGCCTTGGGTCCTGTAGTCCATCGACAACCAGATGTTCCACTAATCTCTCCTTCAGTAGTGCTTCCATGATCTTCCCCACTACCGAGGTGAGGCTGACTGGTTTGTAGTTCCACGCTTCCTCTTTGTTCCCACTTTTGTATAAGGGGACTACATCTGCTGTCCTCCAGCCTTTGGGTACCTCCCCCTGTTTCCAGTGATTGGCTAAACAGGATAGCCAGAGGTTCAGCCACCACCTCTGTTAGTTCTTTAAGGACTCTGGGGTGCACCTCATCTGTCCCCATTGCTTTATTAACTCTTATTACTTCCAGTTCCTTCAGGACCCTTTCTCGTGTAAAGGGACTTGTGTCCATTTCTGCACCATTCTCACCCCTTGTACTCCCTTCAGACCTATTACCCTCCTCTTCATCAGTAAAGACTGAGCAGAAATACCTGTTCAATATGTCAACTTTACTGTTGTCATCCTCCACACGGCCCCCATCCTCCCCCTTCAGTCTCACTATCCCTCCCTTTGCCTTTCTTTTTTCACTTATGTACCTGTAAAAGGTTTTGTCCCCCTCTACCCACTGATTTTGCAATGTGTTCTTCTGTCTGAGCTTTGGCTTCCCTTACTGACCTCCCTGCCTCCTTTTGCTTCTCCTGGTACTTCTCCCCATCTCCTTCTGCCTGTGTCTTTTGGTATTGCCTGAATGCAATCTTTTTGGCTTTCACTTTCTTTGCTACCTCTTTGGAAAACCATAATGGTCTCCTCTTCCTTTTCCTCGTGCTAACCTGCTTAATGCATAATTCTGTTGCTCTTGTAATCCCCATTTTAAATACTGCCCACTGTTCCTCAACCCCTGATTCCTGCCCCGTTCCCCTTAATGCCTCTTTCAAGTATATCCCTATTTTCCCAAAGTCTGCCCCCCTAAAATCCAGGATACGTGTTTTTGTGTGGTTTGGTTCTGCTCTTTTTGTGATTTCAAACCACAGTGACTGGTGGTCACTGTTCCCCAGGTGCTCCACCACTGCTACCCCATCACACTGTCCCTGTTTGTGAGCACAAGGTCAAACAAATCTAATAGATTTCTTTGACTGGTTGACCAGGGAGATAGATCAAGGAAGGGCGGTGGATGTGGCCTACCTAGATTTCAGCAAAGCCTTCAACACTATCCCACATAGACAATTGGCAAATCAGTTAGACAACCTGGGGGTAGGCCCCAAGATGGTAAATAGGGTCAAGAATTGGCTGAGTGCCAAGACACAGAAGGTGCTGGTAAATGGCGCTTTATTTGAGGAGGGGGAGATGACCAGCAGGGTGCCATAGGAATCAGTCCTGGGGCCAGTCCTATTCAAATGTCTACGTAAGAGACATTGTTGAGGGGCTGGGAGGAAGGTATGTTTGTTTGCAGATGACACAAAGCTCTGCAACAAGGTTGGCATGCCAGAGGGGGTAGAAAAAATTAGAAAAGACCTAAGAGTGTTGGAAGAGTGGTCAAAAATATGGCAGCTAGGATTCAATGCAAAAAAAAAAGCAAAATCATGCACTTAGGGAGCAGAAAACTAGGGGAGGAGTATAAAATGGTGGGGAGGTACTGGCAGCAACACAGCAAGAACAAGACCTAGGTGTACTCATATCTGATGACCAAAAGGTAACCAAACAATACAAGAAGACTGTGGGCAAAGCCAGTAGGATGCTGGGGTGTACAGGGAGAGGTATCACCAGCAGAAAAAAGGAGATGGTCATGCCACTATACATATCACTGGTGAGATCACAGCTGGAGTACTCTGTCCAGTTTTGGAGACCACATCCCTGGAAAGACAGACAAAATGGAGGCAGTCCAGAGGAGGGCTATAAAAATGGTACAGGTTACGCAGTAAAAGTTCTACAAGAAGAGGCCAGGGGGACTCAACATATATTCCCTGGATGAGAGGAGGGAGAGGGGGATATGATAGAAACATTCAAGTACATGAAAGGGATAAACAAGGTACAAGAGGGTAGCATCTTTAAAAAAAAAAAAGATGTACAAAAACAGGGCACAAAATGAGGCTGGAGTGAGGTGCAGTAACTTGCAGTAATGACATGTCACAAAATCCTACATGACAAAAGAGCTTAATTGCCATTGTCTTACAATGGTCCCTGCAGTAACTGCAACATTCTGTGATATTCTGCAGCATTTCTGCATTGCATCCTGGCTGTCACATCTGTAGGCTCAGGGGCAATGTGAGAAAATACTTTTCCACCGAAAGAGTGGCGGATGCTTAGAACAGCCTCCCTACAGAGGTGGTGGGGACAAAACAGAGAATTCAAGAATGCATATGACAAACATAAGGGTACCCTGGGGATAGGGCAAAAGGGGTGCGCTGCAGATCAAGTAGGATATGTGGTCTTTACAAGAGGTAGGCAAAAATAGGCAGACTGGATGGGACACACAGTCCTTATCTACCATCAACTTCTATGTTTCTATGTTCTTGTGGTCTTACCTCAATGTAGACTCCCAAGGTTTTATGCCAGTGGTGAGGCAGCATGGCTCCCTGAACCCTGCTGCATATCCAGGATCCAGTTCAGAGAGAGGTCACGTCATTGACATGGGGCATGTGGGATGCTGGACCATCATCCTGCAGCCTGCTGGGAATTTGCCAATTTTCTCTAATTCCCTTGGGATGCAGGGGTACTAGAGTGCACACGCTCACATGTGCCAGAGTGCACAGTGGATCATGAGCAAATGTCCCACCCCCACCTTGTAAGTTGCTCTGAATGCACTGCCACCTGGGGTCACCCAGTATTCCATTGGAGCCAGCTGCACTCCCTCCAACAGCATCCTATGGGACACTCAAGCCCCCCCCCCAGGCTGGCCTACAGAAAACCTCAGTGTACATAATATAGAGAACAAAGTAGGCAACCATACATACGAAGGCTGTTTTTCCATTGAGGTGTTGAGATGACAGCATATGAAGCTCGAGACCGAAGCTAGAGAGGTCCATGCTGTCATCTCAACCCTGAGATGGAAACATGCCGAGTTGTGTGTGGTTGACCATATTTTATTTTTGATACTATACATTTTTTTTTTTTTTTTACACTAGAGTGACAGACCCCCACTGAAGTGAAAACAAAATATCCTGCCATTTCTTTGTTCTACTCACATATCAAAATCAAATTTCCAGACTTTTGAAAGGTAAAATGTATGACTTTGGGCACAGGGTAATTAGTAAGTAGCTAGGTGTAGAATAAATAAGAAATTTAAAATTGTATGACCTTTGAACTGTGCATAACAACTGTTCAGAATGCGCATAACAACACCTTAGAATGTGCGGAATGGTTTAGAATGTGCTTAACAAGGATTTTGAGCAGGCTGATTTTTGTACATAAAAGGTAACCATATACTATAAGGCTGTAATGGTATGGAGGCAGAAGTGATGAGAGAACTCTCTGCTTATGGCTTTATAATGAGCAACTTCCTATGGTAGAACTATCCAAAAACAAGAAATGATGTAGGAACTCAACAATTATAAGTCTGCAAACATCTGTAGAGTATAAGGAGGTTAACATACAGTGTTGGCATAGAACGTGACACACAGTGGATTTGGCATTTCACATGGTACAGAGCAATGTCAGCATCAAAGATGGCACAGTGCATGACACTTTGCATGTGGAACAGCATGTTGGCATTGGACATGACACAGGACTGTCAGCATCACACATGGTACAGTGTGGTGCAGGCACTGCATGTGGCACAGTGCAGTGTTGGCATTGTGATGGGCACCACATGGTGTTGGTGCCTCACAAGGTATTGAGACACCAGTGTACATGGCACCATATGCTGGGGTGCATAGAGGGGATATTACCAGCAGGAAGAGGGATGTGGTGCTGCCCCTATATAGATCACTGGTAAGACCTCACATGGAGTACCGTGTCCAGTTCTGGAGACCACATCTCAAGAAGGAAATAGAGTGGAGGCAATGAAGAGAATGGCTATCAAAATGGTGCAGGGTCTGCATCAAAAACCCTATGAGGAGAGGTTAAAGGAGCTAAATATGTACACCCTGGAGCAGAGGAGGGGGAGGGGAATATGATAGAGACCTATAAATACCTAACAGGGGTTAATAAGGTATAAGAGGGGAGTATTTTTCAGAGAAAAGGGTGCTTTAGAACAGGGGGAAATGCTATGAAGCTGGAAGGGGGTAAATTCAGGAGAAATGTGAGGAAGTACTTCTTCACAGAAAGGATGTTGGATGCCTGGAGCAGCCTTCCAGAAGAAGTAGTGGGGGGGGTTCAAAAATGCCTGGGACAGGTACAGGGGAATTGTAGGGGTAAGGAAGGGAGAGAAAGAGATGGTGTCGTAAATAAAGTGAGGTCCACAGCAAAAAAGAAGAAAAAATAATAATGTGGGCAGACTAGATGGGCCAAGCAGCCCTAATCACTGTCGCATTCTGTTTTTCTATGTTCTACAGTTGGTGCCACCACAACACAATGCCATGTGTACCGCCACCATTGTACAGTACCACATGTACTGCTGACACTACAGTGTGTCATGTGCAATGCAGACACCAAAAGTGTACCATGTGGCCTGCCATCACTGTGCTGTGCCACATGCTTTGCTGTACTGTGGTGTACCTTTTGCACTGTGGGAATTGCAATGCACCATGTGCTGTGCCATCGCTGCGCTGTGCCATGTGCACTACCATCATTGTACTGTGCCACATGTATGACCATCACTAAAGTGTCTCACGTGTATTGCTGTCACTTCCCTGTGCCACTGTACTTCCATCACTGGGATGCCCCACATGCACTCCTGTAATTGCACTGTGCTATGTGCACTGTCATAACTGATGTCAAGTGACATCCTCCGTTCCCCATCCTGTGGTGCATGATCCCTGGTGTCCCTGGCATATGTGTACCTCACACCGTGCCAATGTGATCCATGGTGTGCAGTGGCACCCACCACCCAACACTTGGACCAGCTCCAGCCTTCTCTGTGCTCCTTGTTCTGCCACTGTCTGAATTTATGGTTGCAATGAAAAAGGAGTGGGGCTGTCCTGGATGTCATCTTTTGGGATTGGTACCACTAGGCAACAAGCATATTCACGTGGAATGACGTGAGGGATGCAGATGCCACTGGACATTGGAGATCATGTTGGTATGGGTGCCTCTTGACTCAAGTGATAATGCTGGCATGGGCTAAAATCTGAACCCATGTCTGGGAGGCTTGGGAATGTGCAGACAGACTGTCGGGTGGGACAGGGAGCACGCTGCTGTGTGCGAGTGGAATGCTCAAGAAGCTGATGTGTGAGGGAACCAGAGATCAATGACTGATGTTGGGCTCAACTACACCTACCCAAACTTGTATCCACCCCAGACAACGAAGCTTCCATCATCTGCCCAACCACCCTTCCTGCCCACTGAAAAGATGGCAGCCACCTACTGCTGAACACACTCCCTGCAGTTGGAATTCCCCTTGCCAGTCAAGCACCCACACACTGCAGCTGCACAGAAATCCATAGAACTAGCCCACTGAACTCTGTCACCTTTAATGACCCCCTTCAGCACCACTCACATCAATGGTTTCTCCCCCTGAACAGTGACACTCCTCATCCACAATAACCTTAGCATCCCCCCCTCTCTTCCTTCCTTGGTCATTTGCACTCCTCTCCAGACCCTTTACACACACCCTACCTTGGAGTTGTCACATCTGATGATATCAAGGTGGTGAGACAGTGTGGCAAGGCAGTAGACAATACCAGCTGGATACTAGGGTGCACAGGGAGGGATGCATCACCAATAGAAGGAGAGAGGTGGTGCTACCACTGTATCGATCATTGGCAAGATCACACAAAGTACGAAGTCCAGTTCTGGAGATTGTATCTCAGGAACAACAGACTGGATAGAGGCTTTCATAGAAACATAGAAGTTGATGGCAGATAAGGACCGCAAGGCCATCCAGTCTGCCCATCACTTTTTCTACCTTATAAATGTGCCATCGGCGTTTGCTCTGTCAATGGCCTATCTAGTCATACTCCTCTGTATTGCTCCCTTATGCCTATCCCATGCCTGTTTGAAGCCCTGCACTGTATTCATATCCACCACTTCCTGAGGTAGGCCATTCCATGCATCCACCACCCTTTCTGTGAAAAAGAACTTCCTCACATTACCCCTTAATCGGCCTCCCTCTAATCGCATGCTGTGTCCTCTTGTCCTGCTATTTTTCTTATACTGAAACATGTTAGACACTTTCACCATGTTAATGCCCTTAAGGTGTTTGAATGTTTCGATCATATCACCTCTCACCTCCTTTGCTCTAGGGTATACATATTGAGTTCTGTTAATCTGTCCTCATGTGTTTTTTGATGCAGTCCCTGCACCATTTTGGTTGCCCTTCTCTGGACTGCCTCAATTTGGTTAATGTCCTTGTGAAGATGTGGCCTCCAGTACTGCACACAGTATGCCAGATGGAGCCTAACCAGTGTCTTGTAAAGAGGGATTATTACCTCCCTCTTCTGACTTGTGATACCTCTACTAATACACTCTAATATCGCCCTAGCCTTACCTACTGCTTTAGTGGTCTGCTTGGATGATTTCAGGTCATCGGTGATGAAGATGCCCAAGTCTCTTTCTTCCCTTGTGACTGCCAGCAAATCCCCTCCCAGCCTATAGGTGGCTTCAGGTTCCTCTTCTCTATGTGCGTGATCTTACACTTCTTTGCATTAAGCCCCAGTTGCCACTCTTCCGACCATTTTGCTAGTTTATCCAGATCTCTTCTTATTCTGCCCACCCCATCTGGATCATCTACTATGTTGCAGACAAACAAACCTTACCCTCCAGTCCATCTGCAATGTCACTGATGAAGATATTGAAGAGGACTGGCCCCAGGACTGATCCCTGAGGTACCAAACTTGTGACTTGCATCTCTTCTGACTGTATACTGTTTACCACCACCCTCTGTTTTCTGCCCGTCAACCAGTTTGCCACCCAGTTGACCAACTTCTGACCCACCTTGAGCCTACCCAGTTTATTTATCAATCTTCTGTGTGGAACAGTATCAAAAGTTTTGCTAAAGTCAAGGTAGGCGACATCAACTGCTCCCCTTTGGTCCACCACTCTGGTTACCCAGTCAAAGAAATCTATGAGATTAGTTTGACAGAACCTTCCTTTTGTAAACCCATGCCATCTTGGATCCTGTGCTCCTATTGATTATAGGTGTTGCACTATCCTTTCCTTAAGGAGTGCCTCCATAATCTTGCCCACTACTGAGGTAAGACTGACTGGTCTCTAGCTCCCTGCCTCCTCCCTGCTACCACTCTTGTGGAGCGGAATCACATGAGCCCTTCTCCAGTCTTCTGGGACTTCTTCTGTGCTCAGAGACTCACTAAACAGTTCTGATAATGGCTCTGCTAGTTCCACCCTTAGCTCCTTTAGTACCCTGGGATGTATGCCATCAGGTCCCATTGCCTTGTCCACTCTGAGCTTATCGAGCTCTTGTAGGACCCTTTCTTTTGTGAAGGGACTAGTGCTCACCTCCCTCCCCCCTGTGTCCATGGTGCTGAGCTGTGGGCCCTGACCTACTTTCTCTTCAGTAAATACAGAGCAGAAGTATCTATTTAGGATAGATGCTTTTACATGGTCCTCCTCCTCACATGCCCCCTTATCTCTTTTGAGCTTAGCAATACCCTCTCTGGACTTTCTCTTTCCTAATGTATCTATAGAAAGTCTTGTCACCTTCTTTTTCTGTCTGTGCTAGTGTTTCCTCAGTTTGGGCCTTTGTCTGCCTTACTGCCTTCCCTGCTTCCCTTAGTGAAGTTTGGTATGCCTCCCTATCGTCATCCCGCTGTGTTCCCTTATATTTCTTGAAGGCCAGCCTTTTGGCTCTGACCTTTTCTGCTACTGTCTTTGAGAACCAAAGTGGTTTTCTTCTTCATTTGCACTTCCTTTTCTCTCTAACACAATGGGATGTTGCTTCAAGTATTGCATCCTTAATGCTAGCCCACTTTGCCTGTACCCCTTCACCTGTATTTCTTTTTGCCAGGGCTAGCTTAATTCTGCTGGCCATCTTATCAAAGTCAGCTCCTCTGGAGTCCCATATTTTTGCCTTGGAATGGGATGATTTAGTTGTAGTGACCAAATTGAACCATACTATGTGATGGTCACTGGCCCCCAGGTGACCTTCTACCTGGAGATTCGTGATCATTTCCCTGTTAGTCAGTACTAGATCTAGGATAGCCCTGTCTCTTGTGGGTTGTTGTACCAGTTGTTTGAGGCCTTTCCCTTGCAGGGACTCCATCATGTGTCTAGTTCTGGCAGATGTTCCTGCTGGTATTGACCAATCTGTATCTGGCATGTTGAAGTCTCCCATTATCAGAACCTCCCCTTTAGCTGTTATGTTTTGTATGTCTTTTAACAGTAATGTGTCTATGTCCTCCCCCTGGTCTGGGGGCCTTTAGACAACCCCATTTCTTATGGCTGTCCCACTTCCTGTTTTCATTGTGACCCACAGTTGTTCTGGCTCCTTATGTGTATTCTGAATTTCTGTAGCTTTGATATTTTCATTGACATACAGGGCCAATCCTCCCCCCTTTTTGCACCTCAGTCTCTTCTGAACAGTACATAAGCAGGTACTGAAGTCTCCCAAGTGTGGTTACTGGTAAACCATGTCTCACTACTTGTTACTATGTCCAGTTTAGCCTCTGTCATTATTGCCTGCAGGTCTGGGATCTTGTTTCTTAGACTGCGAGCATTTGTGTACATGACTTTCCATTGGCCAGATTTTGGTGTGTTTGTTGGGTGAGGTCTGGCATTTCCCCTGTGCATCATATGGGGAGCTGGACCTTTCTCCTTACCTGGTGATGCAAATGAACTGCAAAAATGCTGAACTACTGTTTGACTACTAGCTGAGGGGGGAGGGGTGTTCTTCCCATTCGACGTATGGGGTGCTGCACACTTGCTAGTTTAAATATTCTGCAAAGATGTCAAACTTCTGCCCCACTGCACTGACTTCCTCCTTAGTCAGATGCTGAGAAGGCAACAAAAATGGCCCAGGGATTGCATCATAAGCCCTATGAGGACAGACTGAAAGATTTCAATATGTACACCCTGGAAGTTTGGAGGTGGGGGGGAAGAGACATACTAGAGAGCTGTAAATAACTCACATAGAATTTGACAGTGGAGTGACTATAGGGGCAACCTATGAATGCATGGTACATCTAGCAGACCTGGGTTTGATTCCCCACAACCTCCACTTGCATGCTGTGGACTTCTCAATAGGCATTAAATGTTTAGCTATACAAGAACCCTATGATTTATTTATTCTCCTGTGAGGGAGTCTGCAGTCCCTTTGCCTCTGCTGGACCATATTCTGGCATCCTTTTCATGCAGCCAGACATCATCCTATAGCAGGACCTCCATGTCTTGCAGGCCTTTTGGGGGGGGGGTGTGCTCATAAATCCAATTCCTACACTGCCAATGATCTTCGCGCACCTGTGCCATACTGGGGATGTCTTCCCCTGTTACAATCACCTCCTACACAGCCTGAAATGCTGGAGTTCTGGGCTCCTTGTGAACACTCAAGATCTTGCACCCTCCATGTTGGAAATGGCTGGCTACTGTGAGAAGAGTGCTCGGTCCTTCCTGACCCTCAGAGTGCCATGTGTGGGAGTCCAGTATTCACTTTCCTATCTGCACATCAGCAGCACGCATCACTGGTCCCAATGGCAACCCGTTTTTTTCTGCTCTCACTGCAGTTTAGGGGGATGAACAGCACTAGCAGCCAGGGTATTCTCACAAGATGCCAAGTCTCACAAGATAGTGGCCACCTTGCTCCATGGTGTTCCCATGGCAGTCTCGTGGGAATGGTAGCCATCTTGGTACAGTTCCAGAATGGCAGCCATCTTGTGCAGGTAAAACCCACTCGAGCCAATCTCACAAGAGCCAGGAATTCCCAAAGACAGCTGGATAGAGCAAAATGACTGCCATATGGAGTAGATCTTCAGGACCTTATTAGCACACCCACTCTCATAACCAGGCAGTTTGCCCCTCAGTATTTTTCTCATCTATTGCTGACTCACTTTCACATTCATCGTGGCAGAGGATAGTTCATGTTTTTTCCTTCTAAGCCACGTTTTAAGATATACATAATGTGCCGGGGGAGGGGGTGGTAGCATATCTCCAGAAGATGTAAGCATCAGAGCATGCAAATATTGTGTCTGAACCCTGATCTGAAACAGGTCACACTGGCAGTAAGGGCTCCCCATACCAATCCACTTCAGTTATCTCCCAGGCATTCAGAGGCTCAGAAGACATGCAAGGAATGTCTGTGAGTGTGCATAGTGCTGCACATTAAGTTACTACATTACTTCAGTCATGGTAATTTGCAAACTGCAAACTACTTGGGCTGTTGCAATGCACACCATGTCAATTAATGCCTCTAATATAGAAAGCCTCAAAAGAAGTCCACACTTCTGGCACAAACTTCAGCTTTGCACAACACCAAAGCTTTGGCTACTGGGCACTAAACTGGTACTCTTCCCCACCTGTTCTGGACTTCCCAGACAGAAAACATGTTTTTTTTTTTTTTGGGGGGGGGGGAACAACAGCATTACTTTGTAGAAGCCAAAAAATCTTTACCAACTAAGGCTTTGGCTTCTAGGTTGGACAAGGCTCTCCATTATTTATCCACACATGTAGGCAGTTTAAAGATGGGGAGGTCAAGCTCAGACCTGAAGATGCCTTGGAATATAACCCCCCCCCCATGCGATGTCTAGAATCACAGAATAATCAAATATGTGGGCAAAGAGGACTGGCAGGCCCAGCTAGTCTACCCTACCTTTCTTGCATTACTCTACACCGTGGACTCAATTCAGCACAGGTGCCTTTTCTCAGTCCTTAACACTGTGCCCTGTTCCAATGCATATTCCACACACTGTTGCAGCACCCCAGGACTTTGCCCCTACCACCTCTTCTGGAAGGCTGCCCCATGAGCATACCACCTTTTTTGTGAAGGGATAACATCTCTCGTTAACCTATTCCCCTTCAAGCTTATAGCATGCCCCACTGTTCTGATGCTCTCCCACATGTGAAAGAATTGCACCTCCTGTACCTGGTTCACCCCTGTGAGGTACAGATAGATCAGAGTCATGGCCCAGCTAACACTCCACTCCTCCAAAGAACCCATGTTGAGTTCCAGCAGCCTCTACTTATATGGATACTCATGCAATCCCCATACCATGGCACCAGTGCAGCATCACGAGTGGGACACAGGAGGGGGACTTTGTTAATAATGGTCCCCAACAGAAACAGGAGAACTCCACCTGGCACAGCCTACAAGTATGTTCTTTACAAAAATTTCAAGTCCGAGACTGTCTCAGGCATTTCTTGATGGCCCATCAACCAGGTGATTTCCTCACCTCCATTGCCCTAAAGAATGCCTACCACCACACCCTGCCTCATAGTGCTACCCACAACCCTTCACAAGACAGGGTTGCAAGTCATTACATACCTGGGTGATTGGTTTAGATGGTCAAGGTCCCCAACTCAGGCACAGAGAACACAGACACGGTATTTCACCACCTACAACAACATGGCTGGAGGACACAATATAATGTAGTGGCTAAGGCCTTGGACTTGGAGGGACAGGAAACAAATCCTCAGGATCGTGGGAGCAGCTGCACAGGGGAGGGAGCTGGATGACATTGTCCACCTAGAGACAAATGACCTGGTTGGAAATGGGATCAGAGCAGTGCAGCAAGAGTTTGTGGAGTTGGGGAGGGCCTTAGACACGTAGCACACGCAGTAACTTTCTTAGAAGTGCTACCTGTCTATGGCATGGGTGAGGCTATGGTACTCTGCAGCATGGGATTCAATGACTGGTTGAAGAACTGGTGCGGAGCTCAGGTGTTTGGCTTCACTGGGGACTGGGGAGTTTACCTGGAGGGAAACAGGCCTATACTGGTGTGATGGTCTGCATCTGTCTGGGAGGGGAACCAGCATCCTAGGTGATTTGTTTAAATGCTTGCCAATGAAGCAGTTAAACCTGCCGGGGGGGGGAGGCACTGAAGGGAAGCAGGGAAATCCCAGCCCCCACCAACAAAACTGGGTAGTTAGCAAAGTAGACACAAAGGTAGAGAAGTTGATGGGGAGCAGGACAGGGGTAAATCCAGAAAAAGGCAGTAAGGACAGGGATAGGCCTAAAAGGGATAAGGCCATCAACTAATGGAGGGCAATGAGTACCAATGCCCGTAGTCTGAGTAACAAGCTCCATGAACTAGTGGCCTTGATGGAAGAGGGATGCCTGGATATTGTGACAGTCACAGAAATATGGTACACAGAGAACCATGACTGGGATGTCAACATACCAGGGTACACAATCTACAGGAGGGACAGGGAGGGTAAAAGAGGAGGAGGAGCTCTCTACATAAGGGAAGGAATCAAAGCAACAGAACTGAAAGGTAAACAGGAAAGGGAGGGGAGGAGGCACTGTGGCTCACTCTGGAGATAGGAAATGGCACCACAATCCACACAGGTGTTGTTTACAGACCCCTGGGTAGCCATCTGGGAACAAGCAACTACCAGTGTAGTTCACAATAAACACAGCTGTAGAGTCAAGCCACACAAAAGCAAGGGTGTTGGACTTTAGGAGGGCCGACTTTGGCAAAATGGGAGTGCACCTCAGAAAAGCACTAGCAAACAGGCAAGAAGGAGGGGTAGAAGAACAATGGAGAAAAATCAAAATTGAGGCAGCAAGCCTTTGTGTGAAGTAAAGCAAATCAACAAAACAAAATGAAGGAAAAAGCCACTATGGTTTTCAAAAGAGGTGGCAGGGATGGTTAAGGAGAAAAGGATAGCATTCAGGAAATTTAAGGAAACACAGGAGGAGCAGGACAGAGAACTATATTAGTTAAAGCAGAAGAAAGCAGGGAAGGCAGTCAGAATAGCAAAGGCCCAAACTGAGGAAAAGAGCCAACTCAGTTATGAAGGGGGATAAAACCTTTTATACGTACATTAGGGAGTGAAGAAAGACCAAGGGAAGGGTACTGAGGCTAAATAAAGAGGAGGGAATGTGGGCAGAGGGTGACAGTGAACAAACAGGGATACTGATTGAATACTTCTGCTCAGTATTCAGAAAAGAAGAGGGGGGGTAGGTACCTAAACCAAACAAGAGAAACACACTGGATGGGGCATCAATACCATTCCATTCACAGAAGAAAGCATTCTAAAAGAACTGAAGGTGGACAAAGCAATGGAGCCGGACAGGATTCACCCCACAATTCTAAAAGAGCTAAAAGTAGAAACTAGTGACACCACTAACTACCCTTTTTAACAAATCATGGGAGGATGGGGTGGTACCCGAGGACTGGAGGAGGGTGGCTGTGATTCCATTTCACAAAAGTGGGAGCAGGACTGAGGCAGGAAACTACAGACCTGTTAGTTTGACCTCAGTGGTAGGGAAAATGATGGAATCACTTCTGAAGCAAGGAACTGTTGAGTACCTAGAGGCCAGTGGGGCACAGGACCCAAGGCAGCATGGATTCACAGCGAGAAGATCATCTCAGTTGAATCTAATAGATTTCTTTGACTAAGTAACTAAAGTAGTAGACCAGGGAGGGGCTTTGGACATGGCCTACCTAGACTTTAGCAAGGCATTTGACACAGTCCTACACAACAGATTAATACACAAGTTAGCTAGCCTTGGAGTGGGTCCCAAAGTGGTAACCTGGGTAAAAAATTGGCTGGACAACAGGACACAGAGGGTAATAGTAAACAGAGTCCACTCTGAAAAAAGAGAGGTTACTAGCAGGGTACCGCAGGGTTCAGGAGTGGGACCGGTCCTCTTTAATGCCTTTATAAGTGACATTGCAAAGGGATTGGAAGGGAAAGTATATCTCTTTGCAGATGACACAAAGATCTGCAACAGGGTTGCTACACAAGGTGGGGTGGAATGGAAGAGAAGGGATTTGGCAAGGCTGGAGGAATGGTCAAATGTATGGCAGCTTAGATTCAATGCAAAGAAGTGCAAAGTAATGCATCTGGGAAACAAAAACCCAGGGGAAGAGTACACAAGGAGGGGTGAGATACTAACAGCAACACAAATGGAAAGGGATCTGGGGGTAGTCCAATCAGACAACCTAAAGGTGGGAAAGCAATGTGAGAAGGCAGTAGGGAGGGCTGGGGGATATTGGGATGGATAGGGAGAGGGATCACCAATAGAAAACAGGAAGTTGTTATCTCTCTGTACAGACAGCTGGCGAGACCCCATCTGGAGTACTGCATGCAGTTCTGGAGACCCCATCTCCACAAGGACATAGACAGGATGGAGGCTGCCCAGAGGAGGGCAACTAAAATGGTGCAGGATCTGCACCAGAAGATATACGAAGACAAACTAAAGGAACTTAATATGTATACCCAAGTAATGGAGGGGGGGGGGGGAGACATGATAGAAACTTTCAAGTACCTCAAGGGAATGAACAAAGTCCAAGAGGGCAGCATCTTTCAGAAAAACAGATTTGCAAGAACAAGGGGGCACAGTTTGAAGATAGAGGGGGGGATGGCTAAGAGGTAAAGTGAGGAAGTATTTTTTCTTGGAGAGGGTATTGGATGCATAGAACAGCCTTCCTGAGGAGGTCGTGGAGTCAAAAACAGTTGGGGGAATTCAAGAATGCATGGGACAGACATAAGTCAATTTTAGTAGCGGGTAGGAGGAAGTAAGCTGTTGATTAACTAGGATCTGCAGCTTATCCATTAGGTAGGGAAATGGGCAGAACAGGTGGGCCAAGCAGTCCTTATCTGCTGTCAAATTCTACGTTTCTATGAACCTGGAGACCTGGGGTTGGATCCCCACAGCACTCCTGAGTATGGTCAAATGTTTTCATAAACCAGTCCAAAAGCCAGCTAGTCCTCATACAAGGCATCCTGCACTTCGCTGCACAGGTAATCATGTACCCAGAGCCTAATGACCACAAGAGAAGAGAAAGTCCATAGCCTGACCCAGTTCATTGGGTCATTATGGATGCACCCCCACAGGCCATTGCATGCATACCTGCTGCTGCTCAGGCTTGGAGAATCGATGTTGCCATGGGCTTGGCTACTCTCACACCCACTCCCGGGATCTGTTTGAGACGCATTAGACCAGTCAACCCAGAACTGCAAATACTGGCTCACACAATCTTGCTCAAGGCATGCCATTGGCAAGGATGTATTTGGTATAGATTGCAACAGATGCAATCCTCCTAGTCAGGGAGCCATGCTGGGTCCCAAGTCATTCAAGGCAGGTGGTTTTGCCCAGAATCTCATCCACCCATCGACATGCAGGGGATGACATCAGTGCAACATGCTTGCTTATTCTTCATTATACAGGTCATTGATCAGGCAATTCTGGTAAGGAAGAACCCCAAGTTACCATGGCGTACATGAACAAACAAAAGGGAACTCCGAACAGGTCAATGCTCAGAGAGGTGCTAAAATGGGCAGAACACAACTTATTGGTGATCTTGGTTACTTGCTTGGCCAGCAAGCTGAACTCTTAAGCCAACTGGCTTAGCCGAAGGCCAACCACAGTCAGGATTGTGAGAGTGATTCTCAGGATCAGGTCCACAAAAGTCACAGGGCAGATATTGTCTCCAGACTGGTCAAGCAGTTCATGGTATTCTCTGCTCAGAGTAGTCATACTCAACGCCCATTTGGCATCTTCTTTACCACCTGGATCCCCTCAGCCAAAGGTCACAGTTTCACCACAATGCTCAGCCAGACTGTATGGATACTGAAAGGTACAGACTGTTGAACATGGGGTGTCTAACCAGTGGGTTAACTGGTTTTCACACTTCAGAACGCAACTGACAATAAGACTTATCATAGGCATTGGCAGATCTTTTGCAAGTGGTGTACCACAATAGACCTTCGGTGGCGGGCCTTCACCAAATTCTAGACTTTCTCAGTGAAAGAGCAGACAAAGGTCTCACAACCTCCTCTTTGAAGCTAGAGGTTTTTGCTATTTTTACAATGTGGGGCTCAGTTCACACCCAGGTGTAGTCCAGCTGCTGCGGGAGGTACAGTTTACATCTTCCCACACTGGCCCACCTGTCCTCCATGGCAACATGATCTGGGCTTGGATGGCTTCTATAAGTCTCCTTTTCCATACCTGGTTCTCTATGCTAGACACTCTGCAGCAGTCTTGCTGACAGCTATGTGCTCAGACGAGATGGGTAAGCGAGTTGCAGGGCACTATCATGCTGAGCACCACCTTGCCTTTCATAATGACAGATGACTCAGAACAATTCTGTCCTTCTCTCCTAAGGTGGTTTCCCATTCCACATGGGTCAGGAAATTCCCTACCCACCATGCCCATGAACAGAGGTAGCAATGATATGGCTTCTCATCTGCTCAAAATGGTATCCATCATGAAGGCTCATCTGACCATGTTCAAAAGTTTCCATCAGTTGGATATGCTGTTCATTTTCTTTAAGGAAAGAAATCAGGTCAGGCTGTCTTCTAAAGAAGCAATAGCTAGGGGGATACAGGTAGCAATAGTGGCCACCTACCAAGGGGTGGGCCTGGAACCCTGGCGGGCATTAGGGTGCATTCCACCAGGGCAATGGCAGCGTCATGGGCAGGCGGGGCACCTCAGTACAGGATGTCTGTGCTGTGGCTACCTGATCCTTTGTACACAGTTCTACCTACTATTACAACTTTGACATAGCATCAGCAGGCAGAGCTACATTGGGAAGGGCGGTGCTTCAGGCTTCTTCGGGTTCAGGGTAACATAATGTTAGTCTTCTCACCTGAGATTTTTCCTGGTATTGCTACCAAAGTCTCACTTGAAAGGAATGTCTCAGCACTAAAAAGGTTGCAGGGAATAATGGCATTTACTCACCTGGTAAAGATGATTATACCTGCAACCTTTCTAGTGCTCAGAGTCCCTCCCTATTGTGGATGAACAGTGAGCCTGTGCAGCCAGAACCATGTAGGGATACTCACTAGTTTATTTGGGTAGAGTTATAGCATGGAATTGCAGTATGCTATCTACTACTTATAGTATGGAACGTTTTGATAGATTTTATATATAAATAAATCAACTATATATATTATTCTTGATGGAAGATTTTAGTATGGCTCATACCCATTGTACCACAAGGTTTTTCCTGCTATCTGCCAGTAAATGACCTGACCATGTAATTGATGTTTCTTGCTGATCATTTGTTTGTATTCATTTTAATTTTCTTTTTTTGTGTGTTTTATCATTTTCTGTGTTAGAGAAGTTTCTAACTGGACAATGTTATCATGGCTGGGGGCTTGGCTTCTTGCAGTCCAAAATGTAGGATTGTGCATCAGTCAATAGGATGGATGGAGGATTACCCACTTGTAAGGAATGTCGGAGTACTAGAAAAGTTGCAGGGATAATCACCTTTACCAGGTGAACAAACACCATTATGTATGACTATGTTGTGTTTGGAGCATCACCTGCTACTCCCTACAATGTTGCATCTATTGTATAGAGTAAAGGTTAGAAAAGGATGGGACAGAGCACTTTGAAACTTACAATACAACTTTTGATCTTATGCACAGAAGACCTCATTAATTTGCAGCAGATACAGGATGGTTGCTGCTGACCAAAGAAAATTATTCTGTGTTCCATTCATAATTCAGTGAATTAGCAATAAACATGCAACTTGCTGTGTGTGCTGAGTTGCATTATTCTCGAAGTAGCACAGCTTGAGAAAAGATAACCAGTGTGGCATTAGGGGTTTTTTTTAATCATATTTCTCTGCATTTTGCATAGTGTCCATGTAGCTTATGTCTAATTTTAATCAATCATCTGGATCAGAGCAGTGACATTTCTCAGTAATCAGACATATCAAGAATACAAGGCTAATAAAATATTCCCATTAGTAGAGAAATAGTCAATTTATAGGCATCAGATATATTACTGTGGATGTGGGGTAGGGGCAGATATTTAAGAAAACAAAATGAAATGCACATGAATAAAATAAGAATGTGTGTTTCAGATTATGACTAGAGTGACTCAGTATTTTTATAACTACTGTGTATTTTTACCACTTTTCATTTATGGGCTCTGTATTACTCCCTTCATATTTCGCTGCTTCCAGGGTCTGAACAAGTAAAAGCACAAGACCAACTGTATGTGAATCATTTGTCAAAGATTCAAAAGAATAAGAAAATTTGAGAGACAACTGTCTGTCATTGATGTCTTCATCACAGGGCAACTTGCTTTGAGCAATAAATACACATTCAGACAGAAAGCACAGACTGTAAATGCAGCACTTGTCACATTCCGACAGTGCTTTTTGACTGTGAATGCCACCATATGATGTTATCACATATTACGGTCACTAAACCATACCATGGCAGAGCCAGACAAATGATGAGCATCACCAGAGACCGTTAAAAACATCAAGGCGGTAAACATTTGGCTGTCAATTAAAAAAAATAAATAATCATATGGCTGCAATACGTTGAATAGCACTGTTTAGATTACAAAAAATAATAATAAGCACATAATCTTTAAGTTGAACCCCTGCTGGTGCAGTAACAGTTTTTTTTTTTGCAATGAATACCCACCCCCACTGATTGCACATGCACATTATATTATACATACACACACACACACACACACACACACACACACACACACACACACAGCTATAGATAACTGGCCAGATAAAATGGGTTTTATATGAGATATACACACACACACACACACACACACACACACACACACACACATTTTATATATATGCCATAATGAGGGGAGTGAGGAGGCAGGAGGAACAGCGGCGTGGCTGACACAGGTGGTATCGTGCCAGGATCATGTATGAGAACTTTAGTGACACAGAGATTGTGGGCTGGTACCGCCTGAACAGGGCTGTTCTGAGGCAGCTCTGTGAGCTGTGCAGTGACGAGATGTGGGCACCCATCAGACGTAGTCATGCCATGTCAGTGGAGACTAAGATGACAGCAATAATTTGCCTGCTTGCCACAGGCACCTTCCAAAGACCAATGGGTGATACCATGGGCATCACCCAGTCGGCCACATCCTGCCTCCTCACCCAGTTCCTTAATGCTCTGCTGCCACATGCTTCTGAGTACATCCAGTTCCCCAGCACAAAGGCGGAGCATACAGCAAGGATGCAGGAGTTCCACCGGGTGGCAAGCATGCCAGGCATGATTGGGGCACTAGACTGCACCCAAGTCAGCATCTGCACACCACCTAGCCCAGAGGGCATGGTGTACAACCACTGAAAGGGATACCCATCCATCAACTGCCAGGTCGTGTGTGAGGCTATGGGGTGCATAATCAATGTCTGTGCCACACACCCCAGGAGTGCACACGATGCCTTCATATGGCACAGTTCTGCACTTTGCCATAGGTTTGAGTGGGGAGATCACCACAGGCCACCTAGTAGGCGAGTAGGATGTGTGCCAGGGTGGCAGACAGATGCAGCCCCAGGGGCGGGCGAGGGAGGATGGGGCAGTGGGTGATGTGCATGTGGTGGCTGGGAGGGAGGGAGCGGGTGGCAGCACAGCACAAGGATAACCATGTTGTTACCCACACAGGTGACAGTGACTACCCACTGAGACCATGGCTGCTCACCCCCCTACTGGCTACCATTGTCCTCCACAGAGGACCAATACAACGAGGCACATGCCAGTATGCACAATATCAGAGCATGTCTGGCATATTAAAGATGCAATTCTTTTGCCTAGACAGATCAGGCAATACCTTACAATACAGCCCATCAAAAGTCTGTGGCATATTCCTGGCCTGCTGCATCCTACACAACTTGGCCATTGATTGTGGAATAGTAGTTAAGGCAGATGAGGGTGACAGCAGTGGGGACGATGGTGGAGGAGCTCTGGAGGGTGGTGGATAGGCGCCACTTGGCAGGAGGGACCCAAACTGGTGCAAGAGGCATGTCAGCACTGGGACATGATCACAAGGGAGCATTATGGACAACAAAGGTGAGTACACAGACAGCTAGTCAGGAACATACCAGGCTCCTGAGGCAAATCCTTGTGGTTGTACAGAGGGTGCTGGTGGCTGTGGTCTCCCTACAGTGGATGTTGGCAGCAGACAGGAGGAGGTGGACAGGTAGCGTAGCGGTGAGGCATGGTGTCTGTCTGTTTGGGGGGGCAGTGCTCCTGTGGTTCACGGCTGTGTGCAGTGGTGTACCATGTTGTGGTGGGGGCCATCTCCCGGTTTGGTGGGTGTGCTCTGTGCCTGCAGGATCGCTGTGGGGGTGTGGTCAGGGTGGGCAGCGGATGTGTGCGGAGGGTAGCACACAGTTGGGATCCTCCTGCTGATCTGGTCTGCATGCTGGGGTGGGATGTCTCCATCCCGTTGGGCGACCAGTCCTGTGGGGTCTGGCCCTCTGCCGGGGCCCTGGCCCTGGTCCTGCCCAGTGTGTGGGCTGCCTGTGTGCGTGTGGGGCATGGGTGTTTGTGGCACTGGGGACATGAGGGTGGATACCCATTGCAGTGTGGCAGTGGCCACAGCTGGCTGGCTGGGGGGCACCATTGGTAGGCCTGCATTGCCAGTGTCAACTCCAGTCCCCAGCTGGCCTTGCCGCCATTGTCGTCTGGGGTATGGTTCCGGGGCGTGCACTTGTCCACCACTGGTGGCCTGGCTCTGGTTGCTTTGGTACACCGGGCCCCTGTTAGTGACTGTGCCCCATTGTGTGTTGGGCACTCATCCCTCCTGCCCTGTGCTTGTGTGTGCGGTGTGCCCTGCTGGTAGGGTCCTGTGTCCATTGTCACTGGGCTTCCCCGGCCTTGTCCCTGTATGTCTTATCTGTGCTCTGCACTTCCCTGGTTATGCTAGCAAATCACTGGTTGCACCCTGGCTCATCTCTGGTTGCGCCATGGTGCAACTGTGCCATATTCAGCCATCTTGCGCTGGCGCACTCCAGCATCACGCCAATCTCTCTGAATATGGCACTTTCATCATGGCTATTGGACTGTGCTGCCGGACTTGTGCCTTCATTTGATGCATTTCTAAATATCTGGGCCTTCATATATAGGCATAAATATACAGAAAGATATATAAAAACAAAACTGTGATGAACAAGGAAATATACCACTGTGGAAAAATCATGAAGTAATTAGCCATGAGCCCTTCTATGGGGAAGAAGTCCAATTCATGATTATCTATCTCATCTCTCTCTCTACATTCTATCTATCTCTACATCTATCCAACAGGAGTGGGGGTAAGAGAGATTCATGACATCAGCAACAGCCATATATCAAAAAATATAGTTGTTACTGTTGTCACAATGGATATTTTTAATGTTACTTTCATCACAGCGGAACAGTGAACCAATCTGAGGGCAGCTTTCACAATGCTGATGACATCACAGCGTCTGGTGGAGAACTGAAGCCAGCTGTTTAAAACAAAGAAAAACAGAAAAATCTTCAAACTGTAGATTTAAAAGCTATAACTTGCAAAGTACTATTGTATATATTGAACATACAATAGCCTGACTCAAAGCAGTCAATTTATTATCACTTATGAGTGAGTAGAACTTTTGTAACTCATACACGGCTTTGCCATTTGTTTGTTATGGTCCTGCCCCCTCACATGCAAAGATAAATAGCACTTTTTTTAGTCAGCCCACTGCATATCCCATATCTACATGTATCTATACAGAGATAGACAGATAGTAACTCTCTCTATATTTATTATATATAATTAATATCTATCAGTTTCCATGAAAGGGATTGCATCTCACATATCATAGGTTCAAACACAGCCAGTTTCTGAAGTATTAAATACAAGTCACAAGGAAGGAATACCTATGGAATCTGGAAACTCAATATACCAAGCCCCACAAGACAGAGTTTGGGATACTAAATTTCAAAATCCTGACAGGAACTTAATGTAATGTGGGGGGCTTCAACCCTGCACCCCCCATAACCTAAATAACCAGCTCTGATGGGGAACAGACCTCGGAGTTATAAAACAGAAAAAAAGTTACAGGGGTGAAATCATGTTTCAGCAAAATGGTAAATGGGAACAGAACCCTAGGTCTACCAGACCATGCTGGCCGAACTGCTAGTAGCTTTGCCCTCCATACCACAGAAGCAGCTCAGCTGGCTTCTGCATCCTCCAGTGTGTTGTGGTGCCCGACAAGGGGTAGAATAGTGGTTCGTCACATCTGCTACCATACTCCTGTCGGCATCACCTTCCTCCTTGTCGGGCTTGTAGATAACAGGATACTGAACTCAGTCCCCTGAGTTTTGGGATTCTGAGTTCCAGGCACGTAAATGTATACCCCAAGGAAGAACCAGTTTATGAATCTGGGAGCAAGGGTGCAGAATACCCTTCAAAACCCAGTGCGCAGTGCAATACAAAGAGAGTGATAATATATTCTTACATACTCATGATCCCAGGTTAGAGTCCTGGTCCTCGGATAGGTTCCAAACAACAAAAATATTTTGGATCAGCTGCCGGAGATCCTGTGGATGTATTGCAAAGTTTTGACCACATGAAACACAGCACACGTTATTATTTCATTGTGGCCGTAATTTAATTCTGGTGCTTCCTGGTTGCTAAGAGTAGAAGCTGCTTGCTCTTCCTCACATCTGAACAGAAAATAAAAGGGGTAGAGAAGCACTTTATGTAACAGATGACAGACTGGTGTACAGTTAAGCATACAAAAAGTAACAGGAAGGGCTGGAGGGTGGAGTTTGGCAGTAATGTCATTCTGCACGATCAAACAGATATGAGGTCATTAGTGAAGAGAATACACAGCACAGAAGAAAGTACTAACAAAAACAAACGGAGAGATTATAGTTCTCTGGGACTCAATAAAAATGCACTGTGACACAATAATATGTAGACCAGACAAGCAAAATAGAATGTAATGTTTTCCTGGGGCAAAAATCCAGGATATAAGAAAAATGCTCTCAAGCATCCTAAAGAAAAGCAGAAGGTACTACTGAAGCGTTACAGGTGGGGACAAACAGCATAGAAGTGGACCACAAAAATGGCATCTGTCAAATTGTGGACATGGAGAGAGAAGTCAAAAAGAAGGGAGGGACAGTACTTATTTCAAGAATTTAACTAATACTTTGCACATCATTAGAAAAAAATTGCAAGAGTCAATGCTACATTTAATAACTGATGCCTAAAGAAGGTTTAATTTTTGTTGACTCATGGAACCAATTTTATAATAAAATGGATGCTTTTAGCAGTGATGGACTACATCTCAACAAGGCAGGTGCACAAATACTAGGAGATATACTAAAGACATGTCAAAAGGGGTCACTTAAACTGATAAAAGATGGGGGATGGGGTGAAACCACAACTACTACGGAGGAAAGAAACGCTACAGTGCTTAAAAATCATATCATATTAAGCGTCAAGATTATAATGATGTTCTCAAATGCCTCTTATCTAAACACAAGAAGTTTAAATACATTGGGTGAATTACACACACTGCTAAGTACGGGGACCAAAACTGACATCACCTTTATAATTGAAACACGATGGGCTGGAATGGGTGAGTGGGGAAAAAACATTCCAGGTTACTACCTGATTAGGCAAGATAGGAAGGGAAAGAAAGAAGGTGCCATAGCCACACACTTACTAAACAAGGTCACTGCAACAACTATCTCAGATAAAATAAAGGACTTCAAATCAGACACAGAGAGTATATGGTTGAAAGTCGAAAATGGAAAAGAACAATCGTAGGGATGTGTTACAGACAGACCTCGGAGCGCTCAGATTGCGCCTGGCCTTGCCAGTCTTTGTCCAAACTAGGCGCCTTTTCTGCCTTTACGCAAACACCTCGACAGTGTTCTCTGCTCAGAACCTAGCTGCAGATTTTATTTAAGTTAAACTAGCAGCTTTATTCACTGAATTGTTTGTCCTGCGTGGTCCCACTGGCACTGTGTGCCGACTCCCCACCTGCCTGCCCTATCTGGTGAATTACAATTGTAGCTATGGAGGACCGTCCGCCCCATCTGGTGAATTATATTTATAGCAACGGCTGATCACATGACAGCCAGTAGCTGATTGGCCTAAAAACAGTGTCCTTTTTGCCATTAGCTCATTATATTAATTGTCCACTAGAGGGACTACAACACATTCTTACAATTCTGCTGACCTGCTGCTCTTACTTCTCTCGTTTTCTTTTCTAGAAACTTTTCCCTCACAAATTCTTCCACTAATCCTAGCACTGCTACTGTTTTTTTTTTTTTGTGCGACTTACCTTGCACTGGAAAACAAGAAATATGATAAATCGTATAGCTAAACACACCATATTAAGTTTACTTCTGTTTGCTACCCTCTATATTAATAGTGATGCTCACATTGCCAGGGACCCCCTTGCTTCTACTTAGAGTATACTATACTTTGTATATCTGCATTGTCCTTCTGGTACTGACCCCCTGGGTTGTACTGCATCCCCATAGCATCCTATGCCAGCCCCCTATTTTCATGCACCAATAAACATTCCTGCCCGAATGGCAATCCATGCGTTATCAATCTTTACTCACTATTCCACCCCTTATCCAGCAACACCTAGCCCAGCGCTCCCTAAATGACAACTATCACTCCTCAAGGCAATAATTATTGGGCTCAAGAAATATTCTTTTACTGTCGCTCTGCTCTGGAAACGTAGAATTAAACCCTGGTTCCCATTCACACATTAAGGCTCCTTCTGACCTAGCTCAGCTAAAAGGCCTCCACTTTCTACATATCAACGCCTGCAGTCTACTCAAAAATCAAGATATGATCCAGGCCTGGATCTACCTCACCAAGCCTGATGTGCTGGTGATATCAGAAACATGGCTAAGGGGCTCCACCCCCAATCATGACACTCACATTCCCTCATACGGTGTATTCAGGGCTGACAGGACATCTGGGGAGGAGGAGGAGGCTCAGGATATTACCCCACCTTCACAAGCGATTGGAAGCTACTAATTCAGAATGTATTGTAGGTGACTTTAACCTTGACTTGAATTCCCCATTCCAAACAAAAGATTTTTGTGACAACCATGGCCTCTTCGAGCTAACTACTGATGTTACTCACCCTAATACCAAAAGCCCTACACATAGCACCCTTCTTGACCTAATCCTTGTCAATAGACTTCATAATTTTTCACACTCCGGGATATTCCACAATGACATTAGTGACCACAGGGCTATTGCATGCATAAGGCTTATACCTAAACTTAATTCCACCTCCCATTTTGGAATAAAAAGAAACCGCAAAAAATTCAGTTGTTGAGATTTTCTAGCAGATTTAAGCAAGATTAGATGGCAAAACTTATCTGGCACCCTCAGTCACAGATGCCTACATCATCTTTCAGAATCTTGTCCTGAGGGTGGTTGATAAACATGCTCTTCTTGTAAAAAGTAAGACTAAAAAAAAGTCCTGCCCTTGGTTTATGCCTGCACTTAAAGCAGCCTTAGAAGACAGACAGGCTATGGAAAAGGGCGTGTAAAACAAAATTAAATTCAGACTGGGTGGCCTTCAGAACTTCCAGAAATCTTTGCACCCAAATCATAGGAGCTGAAAAAGCTAAACACTTCTAAACCTCGCTCGAAACATCCCAAAACAATACCCCCAAGTGCTGGCACATTTTTAAGGAACTAGAAGGCCATATGCCATCTTCACTGTTGCCTTCTAAGATGATCTCTGGAAACAATACCTACACAGACATGGTCAGCATCATGGACCAACTCAACAACCACTTTGCCACAGCATGCTTAGCTTTTGATTTCTCCCCAGCAAGTAAGCTCCTCATCCAGTCCTGTAAAAAAGGATCCTTCCTGCCATGACCCCATAAATATCCACCACCCTCCCATAATCTGCTTCAGTCCCATATCCTTTAAAACAGGTAGAGGACCTTCTAGCTCCCTAGACACCAAGGAAAGTGCCAGCACCAACTTCCTAGAACCCCTTTTCCTGCAAGTGGGATACCACCATCTGACTGCTTTCATCACTCATCTTTTCAACCTATCATTATCCCTAAGTGACCTTCCAACCATCTGGAAAATAGCACATATCATTCCTCTTTTTAAATCTGGTGACACTTGTAACCTTAACAATTACCAGCCCATTTCCCTGCTACCTAGCCTGTCAAAATTACTGGAAAAATTGGTTAACCACCACCTGAGAGAGCATTTGGAGTCCAAAAACTTGTTAAACCCTATCCAGTCTGGCTTTAGACCTAAATATATTAAGATCTCTGCCCTCACCAAGGTGACCTATAATTGGCAGAATGCTCTTCATTCAAAGAAGCACATCTGTGGCCTCTTCCTAGACCCAGGTAAGGCAGATCAACGCAGTCAACCATGGCCTGCTCCTGTCCATGCTGTGCAGTCTCGGCCTAGATGACATCGCTATGAAGTGGTTCAGCTGCTATGTTATTGACAGAAAACAGCAAGCCAAAGCACAAGGAGATCTTTCCCAACTTAAAATTCTCCTGAGAGGGGTGCCACAATGGTCAATACTGGGACCTCTCCTCTTTGCAATCTACATAAATAACAGACTCCCAACCTTAGTACGGCAAACGTGCATCTATTTGCAGAGGACACAGTACTCTATACCACCAGGCCTACTCCTGAGCTTGCTTGCACAGAACTGCAGCAAGAATTTGGTGATCTGCAACACAATCTCATACAGCTAAAGCTACTGCTTAACGCTATAAAAAACTATATTCATCTCCTCTTCCATACAATCCACAAACTCCAGCTTACGGAAATCTAATTTACAGAGCCTTACTTGGGGAGCCATTGGAAATCATAGATAAGTTTAAATACCTGGCTTTTGGCTCAATATAAGCGCTCCTTCTTAACACACATAGATAAGCTAGCCAAAAAGTTACAATAGAAAATACCCAATCTTTGACATATCAGACATCTCCTCAATTACAAGGCTAAAATAAAATTGGGGCAATCAACCATTCTCCCACTGATTGTAGAGAATGTCAGCATGGTCAGACACTGTCAAAAAAACATTGCCCTAACCAAACTTGACACACTGTCTCACCATGCACAGAGGTTTCCTACCAATGCCCCTTCTAACACAAACCATTGCACACTGTATGCAATGTTAGGTTGGCCCTCACTCAGTGGCAGAAGGTTGAGGAATGCTTCACTCTGGATCAATGGAGCCATCACAAATAAACTCACCAGATATATATATCTGAGCTCTTCACACGTACAAAGGGGTCCTACTGCCTGAGGAGTTACTCTTTTGTCATGTTCGATGTCCCTCAAGTAAGAACACATTTTGGTGCCACATCTGTAAGTTTCGCCCTCCCCTATCTTTGGAATGCCCTTCAGAACTCAGTAAGACTTATTCAAATACCTGGGATCTCCTTCTTTAAATCCATGCAAACTCACTCTCTGAATAAAACATGCACCGGTCACCCCCTAGCCATATCGACAGAATTGCTACAGTAATCACATGTATTCTGCCATTATAACCCAGCATTTAGCACTCTCTTCCTCCCCCTTGTCCATTACCTTTTAATACCTCCGATTATAGCTCACCTACTTTCCCATCCTCCATCCTCCCTTCTCCCTCCCGTCATCTACCCTATCTTATTGCTCCCCCTTCTTTTCTTCATTCCCCCTCACCCACACCATTATCCTGTTCCCCCCGGCCCATCTCTTAATTGTCATCCCTTCCTTATACTTTCCCCAACATCACTACCCCACCATACTGCCTACACTCACTTGCTTCCCTGTATACTCCATCTCAAGCACTTAAGTACACTCATCTTACCTACCTTGTCTCTCTTCTATTGTATCTTGTGAAAGAATGTGATGTTGCTATGATATTAGGCACACCTAGGCATTATGTCCACTTCTTGTAGTCAAGTATTTGAACCACTATGTAATCCACTGTAAAACCTGTTGTTCTCATGCACCTTTTCTTACATGTATTCATATGTGCCACTACATATGTGTATTGTCATGTACTATATATGTGCTTCCCAATATATGTTCACTTGAAGATTTCTGATCTATGAATTTTTTTATTGTCTTCCCAGGACCACCCTGTAAATGAGTTTGTACAACTACTGTATGTTCTGCCTGGTTACATAAAAATGTAATTGAAACACAAATTTAAAAAAAAAAAAATGAATTCACAATTAAAGAGCTAGAAAAGGCCTTTCATATAAGAGAAGTGCTACCAGTAGACGATTTAAACTATAGTGACAGATTGGACAAGCAAAACAACATCTGGACAAAGCAGTTAATCTTCACAGCCTGTAGTGGGTGGAAATCTAACAAGTTCTGCAACCAATGCGGGGGCAAAACACTTTATATCTTGTTCTCAGTACTGAGAATAATCGACATAACAGACAGTAAAGTCACAACAGTCCTTAGGAAATCGTGATCACGCTTGTGTGTGGTATTTGAAATGCAAATGAAACAGAACAGAGTGAAGGGATGTCATGAAATATTTCTTTACAAAATAGCAAACTCTGAAGCCATTAATAAAGTCATAAAAGACATCAACTGAGAAAATACTATTAGGAACAAAACAACCAAAGTTGGGAATTTATTAAACAGACAATAATGGTCAGCAGTAAATACGTGCAGCATTTTAAGAAATACAATAGTGGAATAAAACCAAAATGGTTGAATAAGAAAACAATAAAACTTATTAGAAAGAAAAACAAAATTTACTCTTATCACAAATGGACAAACACTGCTGAATTTTTGGAACAAAATAAAAAAGCACTGAGAATTTGTAAAAATGCTATAAATCAAGGAAAAAAAAAATACTGGCCAAAATGGCTAACAAACAAAACAAAAACATGTTTTATAGTTATATTAAAGTTTTAAAAAATGACACAAATTTAAGGACAATAATTGAAGATAATACCATCTCAGAGCCATATACTATTACTAATAAATACATTTAACAAATACTTTTATTCAGTGTTCTCAAGCAGTAAAGACAGAAAATATGAAGAAAGGTGTCAAAATACTGAAATGGACATAACTAGTAACAGTCTTAAAAAACACAGTGCACCAGAACCTGACTGATGGTATACCCCCCAAATGCTTAAGATTATGAAAAACAGTATATCAATTCCTTTAAAGATATTCTTCAAGAAATCTCTCAATGAAGGATATGTAGGAAAAAAACTGGAGGACAGCAAAGGTCACCCAAATACAGAAAAAAAAGGGACAAACATAAGAGTTCCAATTACAGCCCAATAAGTCCAACTTCAATCCTGCATAAATGCCTTGAGGCAATGATCAAAAATACCGAACTGATGGGCCCGGATATTCAAAGGGGTTGCACCAGCACAACCCCGCATTGTGCCCCATCGGGATATTGGAAAGGCTACCCGGTGCAGCGCAAATCCCGATGCACCGGGGCACAATGTAATTGTATGCAGTGCAGATGCAGGGGGCATGCCCATGCATATGCTGCACATCCCGATATTCAGTCCGGGTTGTGCGGCGTATATGCTGGCACACCCCAGCACTGCATGCCATAAGGGGGCTCAAAGTTGAGCCCATGCAGAGTAGGAACAAATCCCAGCCACCCGCAGGTCAGCTGCTATATTGCAGGGTGTAACATAACAGCCCAGCCATGGGTGGCCACCTACCCGCAACACCGTCCGCAAGCACTCACAACCCTGGTGGGCTAAAGGAACCCCCCTGCCCGTAGTCATGATCACACGGTAAATGTATATAGATATATCCCTGGTAGTCTAGTGGCCCTCCCAGTCCCCAATTCCCTGATATATATTATACATGACTAGCCTTGGTGGTCTAGTGGTCCCCCTCCCACCCGAATCACTGATATATGCCAATATGACCATTCCTGGTGGTCTAGTGGAATCCCCCCCACTGCTGTGATTGCAGTACAGCTCAGTAAGTACATGCCCTGTGGTCCAATGGCACCTCCAACCTCTCCCACCCCCACAGAACCCCTTGCCCACCCCGCTTCCCCCCCATCATCGGTGGGTGGCTACAACCCAACCGCATACCACCCAGCCACCCGATGAATGACAGGTACAGTATGGGCTGTAAGCCCATTGGTCTCAGTGTGGATCAATGGGCTTGCAGGGCATACTGTACTAGACAGTCCCACATATGTGAATGAAAGTCACATATGTGGGACTGTCTAGTACAGTATGCCCTGCATGCCCATTGGTCCACACTGGGGACTAATAGGTTTACAGCCCATACTGTACCTGTCATTTGGCAGGCAGTGAGGCAGTATGGGGGTGGGTTGCAGCTGAGCATTGATGACGGGGGGGCACGGGGTTCTGTGTGGGTGGTAGGGGTGGAGGTGCCACTGGATTGCCTGGGCATGCACTTACAGAGCTTTACCACGATTGTGGCAATGGGTGGGGGAGGTTCCAGACAGGGATAGTCATATTGGCATATATCGGGGAATTTGGGACTCAGGTGGGACGGGGGAACACTAGACCACCAGGGATGGTCATGTGTAATATTTATCGTGGGATCAGGGTCTTGGGAAGGGGGGCACACTAGACTATCAGGGATGTATCTATAAACATATACCACGCAATCATGGCTACGGGATGGGGGATGCTCTGGGATCCCCACTGCACACATCATGCTGTACAGAGCACCAGGCACAAGTCGCCGGGCTCCCCTGTGCAAGGCATACAAATGGGGCCATAATGGCATACAATGACCCTATTTGCACCTTGCATATATTATGGCCTCACTTGCATGCCACCTGCTGAATATTGCGGGTGATGTGCCTAGCGCAACTGCACTTGAGCTGGTGCATCCCAGTGTTCCCTATCTGCGACTTGTGCTAGTGCAGTGCCACTGCGCCATGTGCAGTATGTGTGCTGTCCATGCCATATTCAATGGTGCCGCACCATGGTGCATCCCTGTTGAATATCACCTGGACCTGGCACCGGTGCATCACAGTTGCACTGTGCCCAGTCTGAATATCCGGACCCTAGAAGACAGTGGAATACAAGACATGAGACAACACAGTTTATCAAGGGGTGAAAACGTATGACATATCTCACTTGTTTCTATAGGGAAATAAGTGAATTACTGAACAAATTATTCTGTAGATGTCCTACCACTTGATTTCAGTAAGGTATTTGACACAGTACCTCAGGGGGCCATAGTCAGAAAACTGTACATTCACAATGTTAAAAAAAAATCTTTAGATCAGAAACTGTTGATGGACTGTACACAGAAGGTGGCTATCAATGGTTTCTTATCAGATGAGATGGGGTGGGAGTGATGAGTGTTGTGCCACAGGGATCAGTACTAGGACTCATGATATTTTACATTTTCATAACTGATCCAAATGAAGATATATCAAACTGGACCTAAAAACATATGCAGATGATTCAAAACTAGAGGAACCAAGTGACACAACAGAACAAAAACAATGTACAATTGAATCTGGATATCACCACAAAATGTGCCTTAAATTGGGGTATATGTTTTAACTTGGATAAATGCTGTGTCCTACATTTTGGCAAGAACCCTATACGAGATCAATACACATTATGCAATTAAGTCTAAGCATAAAAGAAAAAGATCTTGGGATCATCATAAACAATAAACTGGAACCAACAGACCACTGTACTAATGCGATAGCTAGAGTTAATAGCGTACTCGGTGTAATAAAAAGAAACATCAAAAGTCTGAAGTCCAAAGATGATTATGCCCCTATGCAAATCATATATTAGACAACTGTTAGAATATGGCAGACAAGAATGGTGGCCATATAGGAAGAAAGTTCTAAATAGGATAAAGTGCAACAAAAGACTACAAAAAATTATAAGAGAAATTAAAAACTTACCGTATAATGATAAGATTTACAAAAAAGTTAGCATTATACTCAGAGCTGAGAAGAAAGCATAGGGCCATTCTACTTTTTCCTAACATAATACACACTCGATATGTGCTAAATGAGTTAAATATTGAAAGACTATGGGCCTGATTCCAAGATGCATGGCACAACTTGCTGGCAGATGCGAGTTGCGACATACGCCACTATGCTGGGCACCCTGCACCAGATTCCAGAATAGATAGGGTCCCCATCACCTATGCCCTGAAACTTGCTGCAGCTCCAGGGTACACCACAGAAAGGGCACAGCTGACCCGAGTGCTGCAAGCCGCAGTGCCCACCCACAGGGCAAAAGCCATGCATGGCACAGCCCCCCCAAAGCCCTGCACCAGGACACCATGACAATGTCCCACAGGGCTGGGGTGGGGGTGCCACTGGACAACACTGGGGTGCATGGCAGGTGGGGGATGTGTACTGCCCTGCTGGGCGCTGCTTGAGGAAGGGAGCAAGGAGGTGCCAGCTGCCCATAGAGGACAGCCCTGCCAATGGGGGTGGGGTGGGGTGGGGACCTATGTGGGACCACAGGGAGTCAGCTGTAGGGGCGCCAGGCACAGAAGTGCAACCCCATTGGGCGTAGTGTACGGTTAGACCAGCTAATAGCTGGTCTAACTGTACTTGCACCATTGTCTGCCGGGGTTCCTCTTGGAATCACAAATTGCCTTCCATCAGCAGCACACTTGGAATACAGCTGTAACTGATGACAGAAACCCCCTTGCTCCATGTCGCAGGCCACCTTTTAGAATAGCAGGTGGCGCAACACATGTTCCAAGGTGCAACTTGCACCATTGGGTTTGGCGCAAGTGACCTTGATCCATGCATAACCAGTTTTAGAATTGGGCCCTCTGGCTCCAGACAGAAGCCATCCCCTCCAAGTTAGTATCAGGAAACTTCTAACTGAAAAGTGTAGATTTTACTACATAGAAAGGACCACAATAACTTTCCAATGGAGACTGTTATTGTTGAAAAACAGTTGAAGGAAGACCAAGACTTGTATATACTGTAGCAAATGGGGATGATTTAAGATAGCTATAAAAACAGGAGCTATAAATGGGCTACATGCCTCCCTCACTTAACACATTAGTGACAGAGGACAAGCAGGAGGCAATATAGTGCAGTGATTTAAGGCTCTGAGCTGCAAACCTGGAGACCTGGGTTTGAATCCCACAGCCCTCCTTGCATACTGTGTGACCCTGAGCAAGTCACTTAACTTCCTTGTGCTCCCAGGTTGCAAGTGTAAACAAGCTTTCAGCTTAGTGTGTCTCTCCTGGTAAAACAAAGGTTATTAAAAAAAAAAAAAAATTGCAAACAGGTCCACTGAACTGGAAGCACCAGATATGGAGAAGCACTTCCATTACAAAGAATAGGTGCATCTTGTAAAAGGTTTTCCAGCTGCAAGTAAGACATCAGCCACCAGGGAGAAACTCCAAAATGGGCAATGGCCATGTCTTCAGGAGCCAGATGCAGGGACTGCAGGTACGGATGGACCAGAGCCCCCTGAAACTACGACAAAGGAGGGCTGAATAGGAGGCTACACTGCCGTATGCTGTAGAATTAGAAGCCAAATCTGGCGAGGCCAGAAGGAAGCCACCAGTATTAGGGTGGCATGTTCTGCCCTCAGTTTGAGCAGAACCCTCTGAAGGAGAGATCAGAGGAAATACATAAAGGGACTGCCTTTCCAGGAGAGGGACAATATGTCTCACCAAAAAAAAAAAAACCTCCAAACACTGGAGTGAACAAGCAGAAATGTAGCAGTTTGCATTGTGTGGGGAATGCATAAAGGTCCAACACTGGATGACCCAATTTTCTGAAGTGGCCATTTACCGAGGAGGTCAGTAGCTCTCTCTCATGTACCAGAGATTGAGACCTGGTTAGTCTATCAAGACATTTTGGTCATCTTGAAGAAAAATGGCTGAGAGAAAAGGGGGAGGATGTGAAAAGGACCATTTGTTTCAGCACATCCGTCAGCTGATACCATTGTGCCCGAGGCGTCCAATGCAGTATGTGCAGATGGAGACAGGCAATGGGAACCCTAATGATGGCAGTAACCATCAGCCCCAGGAAATGCAATTTCATCTGAGCCGACATGTAAGGAATCCTGTGTCTCAGCTGGGAATGGGCAACAATAGCTTGTACCCTGTCTGCAGGCAGGAAAGCACTGTACTTAGCCATGTCCAAGACTGCATGACGCCCAGTTCCTTAAAACAATTGTCTCACTCTGGACAATATGTAAAGAATCACTTCCCTGGACAGGGTCTTCAGGAGTCAGTCATCTAGTCAAGGGAAATCACAAAGCTCTTCCTTCCAGAAGGTAGTTGCCAGAACTGCTAATCATTTGGCAAATACCCGTGGTACTGAGGATTAGGGCAAGTCTCGGAACTGATAATGGCTACCCTCCAGCACAAAGAGGAGGTACAGATTGTGGCATTTATGATATCCTGGGCAGAGAGCCAATCACTCTTTTGCAGCAGAGGGATGACACCTTGAAGAGACCTTTTGAAACTTTTTGTATTCAATGACAGGTTTAGGTCTTTCAGGTCCATTGCAGGGCATGCATCTATTGTTCACTTGGGAAACAAAGGATCTATTTGTTTCCTTCTTGGGGAAGAACGGGTCTCATGGACTGCTTGTGTCTAAGCTACTAAACTTCCTTTAACAGATGGGACAAGTGGCCCAGATCATAATGATAGGGAGGTGGAGAGGCAGACAACTCCAGAGCATGCCACTTTTCCACAGAACCCATCCATCTGTTGCAATCAGCCTCTACTTTGGAAAGGATGGGAGATTCATCCCCCTTACCTGCACCCTCTGAAGTAACAATGGAGGTGGAGGAAGTGGGGAGTCAAGAAGGTATCAAAGGCAGCAGAGGCACTGCCTTGACTGATACCTTTGTGTGCTTTTGCATGGGCATCAAGAGGGAGGAAACCCAGAAGGAGACCACCATCATGGTTTTGTGCATGGGGCTGCTGAAAGGAGGCTTGGCCACCACAGGCAACAGGCCCGTGAAATGAGCCCCAACCATGCCCCCAATGGGTCAGAGATTTGAGTGACTATAAAGACATTCTGAAGGATTGAAGCTCATGTACAGCATTTACAACAGCACACCCAAACAGACCAGAGCCTCTAAAAGGGACACTCAGCACAGCCAGTTCTACACCAGTGGCAAATCCAGCCACCCTAAGCCAGGAATATCTCCTAAGGCATATACCTCAGGCAGCAGTCCTGACAGAAGCATCATAAGCAGAGTGTAACAGATGCCTCCAAGTACCCACACCAGCTGAGGTGGCTACAAGAATGTCAGTTTTGGCAGGACCATTAGGCAAAGCCTGAATGGTAAAAACATAGCAGATATCCACAGGCTATTCTTATATTTAATTATGTATGCCTGGTAGTTAGAAATTCTTAGGCATAGGGATGCTGAGGCACGAGTTCTTTTGCCAATAACATTCAGCTGCCAAGATTCCTTGTCAAAAGGCAAAGTGTTCATGTGTCTAGGGGCCCTGGGAAGGGAAACCATGGTAACCACAGAATCAGTATCAGGCTAGGAAGAATAATAAGGCTTATGAGACTGAGCAGGGTACTATATCAGCCTTTCTAGACAGTGCAGGCAAGGTATTAGGCATATGCCAAGCAGCAAAAATAGCATACCATAAGTCAGGATATATAGGAGGAACTGCAATGGAAACTGCCAAAACACCATTAATTTATTTCTTACTGGAGTCCTCCTCAGCCTCAAAGCACATGACATTTTGGATTTGTCTGAGTAAAACTGAAAAGTGGAATCTTCAGGAGGAGACCTGGGGGTATACACCATAGAGCTGGAATCATTATCCTTTTCTACCTCCAAATCCTCCTCTATCTCAAGGAGACCAGGATTGTATTCTTCATCTTCATCTTGAATGATGATGGCAGCAGTTGATGGAGCCAGAAACAGAGATGGAGACTGTGACAGAGGCGTGAAAGGTGTTCTTCTGGATCCCACTGATGATGATGGTGTCAATGGGACAGCAGTTATCACCAGCAGGCATCTAAATAGTTCAGAGAATACCAGCACAACTTGGGAGTTGGTGGCACCTTGTAAAGGGCCTGGGACAACCAATATTGATGGGTTAGAACCCAGTGACAATGCTGCATGCTGCCCTATAGTAGGTACAGCAGCTCCAGAGCCAGACCCCAACCTTGGTGTCTTGATGGTTGGAGGGCTATAGTCAGTCAATGCCACCACAGCAGACACTGTCATGGACTTACTTTATAGCAACAGAGACCTCAAACTCACTGGTGAAACAGGAGCGTTATGCCCGTGGTGATGGTCAGAAGTGGAGGACTTCAACACAGACTTCTGCTTGTCTTTGTCCTTAGTCCTCAATGAGTGCAGTGGTGACAACATCACTGAATGCTGGGAAGTTTCCTTCCTGGAGGCAGTCAGGGAGAGATAGAGACAGATAGAGAGAGAGAAGATGGCTTGTAGGCAGCCAGATGCCTTGGCTTGAGCTTCCATAGTGCCTTTTTTTGACATTTCCATGTGATCTGGTTGAATCCCAGGCAGATCATGCAGACCTTGATATAGTGGGATAATCTCAAACAGCAAACAAAAACCGTGTGAGTGCCATCTTTGTAGATCTTGTAATCATGGGTAAAAAAACTAAAAAAAAAAAATGTTCTTTTGATGGTGGCATAGAAAGTCAAAGTTGATAAGTTACAGTGTGAAAAATAATAACGCTGAAAAAATGACAGTGTTGTTTCTCTGCAGGTCTGCAAGTGGTTGACAGGAGAAAGAACTGAGGAGCAATGGAACCATTCACTATTATATAGGCAATGATGCTGCATGCCATCATGAATGGCCCTAGTTAGTAAAGGTTAGAGTGGTCCTGATGCCAAAGTCTTATAGTTCCAAAGGTGTAGCCCAATAGAGGAAGTATTCTTGCTGAAGATCTTTATGCAGCACCCATAACATTCTATGAGAAGGTGATCATTATTTTCTTCTTGCAGGTTTTACACAAAGAGGAGATAATTCATAATGCTCTTTGTGCAGGGCATGGATATCAAAGTCATTTATAATTTAAATGCTTGTCCTTGGGTTGTGGGACTAGGGACTGGGGAAGGTGGTGGACATTACTGTTAAAAACTCCATGGAATACAACACCACTGATTTGCCAAGATAATTGATACTTTGACCCCTATTTTTTTTAATTTCATTACTTTGCCCGCTTTGAGATTTTACAGTCCTAATGTAGCCATTACCATAGTTGTTATCAATTAATTTCCTTACGTTTTGAGAAAGTAAATCCTTACTTGCTGTACAAAGGGTTGTTTAGGCCTGGAGAAATCTTGAATCAAGTCCTAACTTTCCAAGTTTTAAAATTACAAGACTGTTTGAAATACTGAAAGTTGATTGTGCATACAGAATTTTTAAGTGAGGGCAATCTGCTATTGAAACTTGTTTGTTCAACAGTTTAGTTTATGAGGGTGATTTTTTCGTGTTTTTATATTTTAAAAGGCCAAATACCAGACAAAATATAATAGTTTTGCAAGTTGTAAGTGACAAAACCATATTTTTGTTGGGGGTTTGTGATCTAGGTTCATTGAATTGTGGTCATGTGAGTGTAGAAAAATTCCTCTAATGAAACCTAAAATATCTTGCAAACTAGTTTTGAATGACAAAACTGCATAAAAACTTTTGTGAAAGTTTGCTTTTCTATAGAACGTTCAAGAAGAGAGAAAACGTTTGTCAACTGAAAACAAACAAACTCTGAAGGGAGGGAAAATATTAGCTATGAATCACCTTAGGACTAAACTATCGAACCTGACAGTTGCACATTTCAAATTCTAATCTTTTTGGTGCTGCTGATCAAAAAACGTCTTCACTTGGCAGGGGTTCTATGCATTTTCACCCTGCTAGAACTTTGCAACAATGAAAATGAGCATTTCAGTTTTACATAATCCAGAGACCATAGTGGTACCAATTCAGCACGTGCAAAATTTCGGGTGAACCAAACAGCAGCAGATACACCAATGTGTGCAAATCAGGATTTATACAGCACCTTTCATGATGGTCCAAAAAGTTACATCTTGTAGTCATTATATGCAGTATTAAACCTGAATGGGTGCGTGCATTTGTTATTTTTGACCAGGGCTTACTCTGCCTTCCATAATTTGGATTTGTTTTTGAGCCCTGCTTTAGCGCTGCTGCACTCGCCTTTGCTGTTCAGCTGCTGGCTTCCGATGACATCTCTGTAGGACAGAGGAGTGACTCACACTGTGCAGTACAGTGCTGTCAAAGCAGTTTTGCAAGAGAAAACTACCAGTACTCAATGGTACATACTGTGTTCCCCCTTCCCCAAGACACCCCATTAGCAATGCAGTATATCAAAATCCAAATGCCTTGTCAGTATATTTATTGTAAAGATGACATTTCTGCCTCTGTAAAAAGGCATGGGGAGTGAAAGAAGATAGAGGTGCTGTCAGTATCTATCCCAGTCCTTTTGACTTTCATGCATAAATTATCCCATTTTGTAAAAGACAGGACATGAAACTTACAAGAACAGGAGGCAGAGTTTCGACTACCAGGGAAAGACATCTCATAAAAGATAGCAATATTTTGTTGAGATATAAGAGATTGAGATTTAAAGAGCACCTTTTCCAATCCCTTTGACTTTCATGCATAAATTACCCCTTCTTGCATTGATTCTTGAATTGCATTCCATTACTGTCCTCTGCAGTTAGTTTTTGCATTGTGAGCTGCTAAAAACTGCAGGGTGTACCAGAGCTTCTGTAGTAAGCCTGGTGTTTTTGTGGACACAGGGCTGTACTGCTCACATTACTGTATGGCAGAGGAGTGACTCGCACACAAGTCAATTTTACAAAAAACATACAGACAAGGCATTTAGATGTTGGCAGAATGCATTGCTAACAGGGTGTCTTGGGAAGGGGAATTTGGTATGTACATTGAGTACTGGAGTTTTTTCCTTGAAAAATTGCTGTGACTGTACTCTACTGCACAGTGTGAGTCACTCCTCTGCCCCATAGTGATGACAACAGTACAGCCCTGGGTCCACAGCAACACCAGGCTTGCTATAAAAGCTTTGGTACACCCTGCATTTTTTTGCAGCTCAGAATGCAAAAACTAACTGCAGAGGACAGTAATGAAATATAATTCCAGAATCAATGCAAGAAGGGTAAATGTATGCATAAAAGTCAAAAGGACCGGGAAATGTGCTCTTTAACAGACTACCTATTCAACCCGTAAGGTGTTACCATGTCTGTATTATATACTGTAACCTATATATTTATACAATTATATACAGTATCTATCTAGCAAGAGGGGGAGAGATTTGTGCACAGTACAAATATTAATACAACTTGAATAGCCAATAATACATTTATACTACCTTATTCTTTGTATGTAGACATAGCAATATGATTGAAACTTATGAAAAACAATGTTCCATGTAATTATTGTTTATTTGAAGAAAATCCTTATATTTACAGGTCAAACAGCAAAACAAATACATTTTTGCAATGATTGTTTTCTTGTCATTCATGCGTAAATAATTTTATCACCAACTATAAAGCTGTAAGATATATACAAACTCTTCCTTGCAAACTTTCTCAGTAAATATGTATACAAAAGCCAACCTAGTAATATTTACATACAGTAGTAATCATGATCTAGTTTATTATAATTTAAAAAGGCACTTTTATACTGCAAGTCTTTCTGAACCATTTTAACAGGACACTGAGATCTTGAATAGTAAACTTAGTGATGCATTTGATCAAATGAAAAAGGAGCTCCATCCTACATAAAATATACCTGGAGTGCCAGAAACAAAAAAGTATGAAAACTGCAAGGTAAACTGCCTTCACCCAAAAGTTAAGAAGCTGGGGATGGCACCTCTAAAAAAAATCTACAGTACTTTAACAGGAAGTTGAAGCAAACTTTTTTTCCATTTCCATTTTCTAAATGCTTCAATGAAGCTACATTTTTCTTCAATGTAATGGACTTTGAGCCCTCCTGAACATATCCCAGATGGTGTGCTGCTACATTTTCATGGCACAGCTTGCTTCAACGTCACACTGACATTTTCTTGACCATGGAACAGATCAAAAGTTTACTTAAACTACCTACAGTAGCAACCAACAATACATAGCAGTATTTTGTAATACAGTGTGATATTTTGTGATGTTTCTCAACATATCACTGATATCATTCACTTGATTAGATAGCAAGTGATACCAAATTATAAAACATTACAACATGCCAAAAATATACTAATTACTGTTGTCTGCTTCTGTAGTGGTGCGAGTACTGCTGCTACTTTTTGAAGGGGACAGCAAGTTCTTCACTTCATAGGAAGTCCATTTGCATTTGCACATATTACCCTCTAGAACCTGTCCAGTTTCTCTTTCCAGTCTACATTACATTTTTTATGAGGTAGCCGATGCATACCACATACAAAAACTAAATATTTATTGAAAACTGAAAGTGCCCCAAAACTACTGATATTATTAAGATCACATGTTACACTACCACAGGCCCAAGAAAGGCCTGAAATGTGATAAAGTCACTTAAACATATGAAATAAAACACTTAAAAAGCTTGATAATAAAGTTATACAATACTACTTAACTTTCACAGAAAAAAGCATGCAATAGTAATGTTTTTAGCATAAGAACATGATGTCATTCACTTTGGTACATTCATGACATTAAGTGCAATGCTTCCTATCCATGTTTTTGTCTTTCTACAAACCTAAAAAGCAATTACTAAAATGAAATCATTATGCTTCTCACAGTCATGGAAATCGCAGCTCCCAAAATAAACCAAATGTCCAAGCAAAGCTTCTTCAAACTGAAAAAGAAGTATTGTTGTACAAACTCAACAGACACAACATATATTTGACAAAGCCTCGAAGGAGGTGAAACTTCAGTTTGTTTTTCTTGCACATACATGTGGCGTCTGTAGAGTTTGCACAACAATAAACCTTTTCCAGTTGGAAGAAGTTTGCTTGGACATTTGGTGCACCTTTTGGGGCTGTGCATTCCATGACTGTGAGTAAGCCCAGTGTCTGCCTTGTCACTGGGAACCAGTTCTCTAGTGGGCGGCTCTGTACCAGGAAGTACTAAAAATAATATGCACACTGCCTTATGCTTACACAATCAATTTACAATGCAGAGTCATTCATCCCAAGGTTTCTATAATATTATTACACTGTTGAAGTTGTCAAATATTAGGGCCCAGTTTGATAAGCAAAGATTGCACAACATGCATCTCTAAAACCCAATGCAGTGATAAGACATTGTACACAATAAAAAAGCTGCAGTCTTCAACTGTCTTGACTGCCTCAGTAATTTAATTGTGGAAACATGAAAATCACATGGATATGTGGCTTACCTAATTTAGGAGTGTTGTGACTATAAAGAGGAATATCATAAACATACAGCAGGAGAATCTTTGACAGCCTAAAGTCAAAAGATGGTTCCTTTTAAGAACCATAAATAAGCTACTTTGGTAAAAGTAGCCAGTTCTGTTTTTCGGAAGATAAAAGGCATGGTCAAGGCCTCTTCACAAAAACAATCTCAAAAAAGGTCCACCATCTTTTCTCTAAAAATACATTATTCACAGCAAGCAGCAGGAGATGTGCCCCCTGTAACTTCTGACATCTGATAGGTACAGTAGTTAAGGATTGCATCAGCCAATTGCTAGGCATAGATGTTATACTTGTTTTTAATATTAGAAAGTAAAATGGTGACTCTTGTTTTAAAAGTCCTATCAACTGAGATGTAATTAAAATCACAAGTCATAGTTAGACATGCCTTCAGAAAATGTTATTTACCCGTTTTAATCACTTGCACATTTTTCTATTAATTTATACTGTATTAATGATGATAAAATATATTATAATTAGTGCTTCAATGAACAGTTCACAAGAGGAACAGAATTCCACAGTAATGTAATAATATGAAACAGAGTCAAACTAGTTCAGAGGACAAAGGAACACAGTCTAAAGTGCAGACATAGGAACACAGTCTAAAGTTCAGACAAGCCAATCAGTCAAACAGAGAAAAGATTCAAAACAAGTGTTGTAACTATAGCATGTCAACTGGACTTAAAGTGATAAATGATTTTACATAGGGCATATTTGATTTTAAACTCTGGCAAACAGTGTCATTCAAATCCTTTTCTTTTCCTTTAAAAATATGGTTCTGCCACTAGCTAAAAAATAATACCAGTCTGGCATCTGCAGAACTCATTTCTGCTATACCTCAAAAAAAGTGAACTTCAAGTGTTTCTGTTCATTATTAAAGGGCCTTTACATAACAAAAGCAAAAAAAAAAAAGGGCATTTGCCACTTTCAGTTCATCTACAACTGCATATTTTGGAGCAGTCAACTTCACAATGATCCGCTTGTGACATTACAGTTTGATCCACAGCAACAGACTGATGTCACTAGAATGCGAATATGTCACCTGCTGAATAAGCCATGGCAGTAAGGGAACTGGTAAGGAAAAAAGTTATATTTTTCATGCATCACTCCTCCATTATAATGAAAGAAACAGTTGTTAAAATTCAGTTTGGGGGAAAATATGGCATAACTGATTGGTTGATGCCAATGTTGATGTTTTGCTTTCAGTAACAGAAAACAAATGGCAGTTAAATATGTACGTAAAAGAATATGTCAAGGCCACAGGTTGTTTTTTTTTTGGGGGCTTTGGTATTCATTTAGAACAAATATAAATGCTTTTGTGATAAATAATGATGGCAACTTAGATCAGAATAAATTAACTGTATGAAATTAATAGAATTTAAAGATAATCTATGCAGAGTGGATATACAGCAGTCTTAATGTTAATCCCATTTCATTGGTTTTCAAAAATATTTTATTTTACTAACTGTATAATCTGGAAACATTTTTACAATCTATACAACTGTTTTGCAAGTATGAAGCTAAATTTCTAGCTATGTAAATGTTGCATTACCAGCAATTCATTATGAGACAGTGTGTATACATCCTTTAATCCCAAGAGACCTGACTGGCCAATCTTCTTAATTTCTTTTCTTTCCAGTAAATTCTGATTTATCTTTTACTTCCAAAATGTGACCAAGTAAATCATTCATATTTATTTATCTTGATGTTTGTGTTTTTAGTTGATCATGATATAATCATATTAAGTAGGAAAAAAGCTTAAACCCTACTTCATTGACAACTCAAGTGTTGGTAGTTGAAATTTTGTAGAGCTAGATTTTGAATTGCCATCAGCATTAATGCCTGTGTTTATATCTGCTGATCCCTTTTTGCTGCTCAATGTGGGGAATTTGGGGAACTTAAACCAGGATTTCTTATCTCCATCATCACCAAGAACATCAATGCTACTGCTGCGTTTTGGGGGTACATGAGATTCTATTTCAGGTAAATTATCAAGGTCAGATACAGAGGCAGACTTTGCCACTTTAAACGTACCCTTGCTGCTACCAATTTTTGTGTTTCCTTCCAATGCAGGATTGCCACCAACACTGATATTTGGGCCACTACCTGCAACCTCACCTTTTGGCATATTAACATCTAAACCAAAGCCTGGGAGTTCACCTTTTATGTTTGGTCCAGTAGCTCCAATGCCACCCTTCATCTTCGTTTTTTCGAGACCAAAATCACTAGTAGACACGGTCATGTTAGGCCCAGACATGTTAACTGAAGGCATTTTAAAATTCAATCCCTTGACTTTTACTCCCGAACTCTGAAACTGTGCATCTGGCATATCCATATTTGGCGATTTTAGATTACCCTTTACTTTTGAGCTAGGGACATCAACACCAACTTCAGGTCCTGTTAGTGTAGGACCAGACATTTCATAGGATGGTCTTGTAACTTTTGGTCCTGATAATTGAACATCACCTGCAATTTGGGGAGCATTGATATTTATGTCACTTTTAAGTTTTGGCATTTTAACATCAAGATCCATATTTGATGATGTTATATTAGGCCCAAACATGTTCAGAGAAGGCATATTTAAGTTAGGACCTTTGAGATTTACATCAGGTACATCAACATCTACACCTGCTTTAGGCATTCTAATTCCAGTGTCTGGTGTCTTAAGGTTTCCTTTGAAGTTAGGAAGTGAAACATCTGGCATGTGCAGGCCTGCATCTACTTGTGGTATTTTTCCTTTTGGGCCTGTGATTCCAATGGATGGCATCTTCAGATCTGGAAACTTTGCACTTCCATCTGGACCTTCTATATCTACATTTGGTGTACTGATACCAAAATTAGGACTTTTAATATCAATGTTTGGGCCCTTAATATCACCTCCAATTTGAGGAGTAGAGAAATCCAGATTGCCTTTCATGTCTGGAGACTTCACATTAATATCTGGTTTTGATGGCTTGGAACCAGAAAAGTTAAAAGTAGGCATTTTAACCTTTGGTCCTTTAACATCTGCATCTGGTAATTTAACATTAACATCTGGAGTATTCATGCTGCCTTCTATTTTTGGTCCAGACATATTAATATTGGGGGCTTTTATGTTAGCATCTACATCCATATTTGGTACATTAAGCTCAGGCTTACCAAATGATGGCCCCTTAAATGTTGGTGCCTTTAGCTGTCCATCTGGGCCCTTAATGTCTACTTCAGGAGCACCAACATCAAGATTTGGACCTTTAATATCAATATTGGGGCCTTTAATTCCCCCCTTCATTTCAGGGGCAGACAAATTGACATCACTTTTTATTTTGGGAGTTTTCACATTTAGGTCAACATTAGGAGCAGACAGTTTAGGTGCAGAAAATGTTGGAAGCTTAAACTTAGAAGACTTCAGGTTTGCATCTGGAACTTCTAGATCTAGATCTGGTGTGTGGAAGTCTGTATTTACTCCAGGTGTTTTGATTTCTCCCTTAACATTTGGAGTTGAAACATCAACATGAGGTGCTTTGATATTTGCATTAAAATTTACATCAGGTCCTTTATCCTTTGGACTGGATATTCCCCATGATGGAAATTTGAGTTTTGGAAACTTAAACATTCCCTCTGAACTCCCCATCTTCGCATCTGGTGCACTGATATTAACATCTGGACCAGTAGCATCAACCTTTGGTCCTTTCACTTCAGGTGCAGACAATTTTACATCACCTTTAAGATTTGGGGTTTTCATGTTGAGGTCTGCTCCTGGATTGCCAAAGTTTGGTCCAGATAGATTTAAGTGTGGGCCTTTGATGCCTGCCTTAGGCAAATTAATATCAACATCTGGACCTTTAAGATCACCTTTTATCTTTGGCATGGACACATCTACACCAGGTTTATTCATGTGGGTATCAAAATCAACATTTGGTCCTTTTCCCTTTGGCCCAGTAATTTCTAAATTAGGCATCTTTGGCACTGAGAATTTTCCTCCAGGACCTCCAACATTAATATCAGGCATGTCAATTTTAGGAGCAGATAGATCTATGCCACCTTGGACATTTGGGGTCTTCAGATTCAGGTCTGCATTGGGAGTTGATAAATTAGGTCCAGATAGATCAAAAGAAGGCATTTTAACCTTGGGCCCTCTCATGTCTGTATCTGGCAAATGTATATCTACATCTGGAGTCTTTAAGTTATCATCTATCTTTGGAGCAGAAACATTTAGATCCCCATGCCCTTTAAAGTTTGGTGAAAATTTTCCAAATGAAGGCATATTAAAGTTTGGAAACTTTCCAGTTCCCTTGGGACCTTTTAACTCAATATCTGGAGCATTAACATCCATGCTAGGACCTTTTATATCACCCTGAAGTCTAGGTGCTGATATGTCCATATCTCCCTTTAATGTTGGTGTTTTTAAATTAAAATCAACACCACTGGGGCTTGAAAAATCAGGTTCAGATAGGTCAACTGAAGGCATTTTCAGCTGTGCATCTTTGATATTAGCAGCAGGTAAATCAATAGTAGGACCCTTTATTTTACCTTCTGGTGCTTTCACATTGGCATCTATTGCAGTGGGTCCAATAGAAGGCATCTTAAATGTTGGTAGTTTAGGTTTTCCTTCTGGACCATTAATGTCTACATTCGGAGCTTTGACATCTAATTTAGGACCTCTGACATCCAGGCCAGGCCCTTTAACATCAACCTGTGGGACGGACAGATCTACATCACCTTTAAGTTTTTGAGATTTTAGATTGAGGTCAAGATTAGGGTTTGGCAAGTCAGAACCAGATACATGTACAGATGGCATTTTAACCTTTGGGCCCTTGTTTGTGTTCGGTACATCAACATCTACATTTGGCATCTTTATATTAGCATCTGCATTTATATCTGGTCCTTTTGCGTTGGCATCTAAAGTTCCAAAAGATGGCAGTTTAAATCTCCCAGTCTTTGCTTTTCCATCCATGCCGTGCACATCTATATGTGGTGCATTCACATCAACACCTGGACCTTTGATGTCAATATTGGGATTTTTGAGGTCACCTTTAATTTTAGGAGCAGATAAATCAACATCACCCTTGATATTTGGTGTTTTTAGACTAACATCTGGAGTGGATATTTTACTAGAACCAGAAAAAAAGGAAGGCATTTTGAATTTTGAGGGTTTAGGTTTTGCTTCAGGAACTTCAAGGTCTAGGTTTGGTGCATTTAAATCAACTTTAGCCTTTGGCATCTTCATATCTACATTTGGTGCTTTTATATCTCCTTTGACTTTTGGGGCTGCCACATCAACATTCCCATCAACATGTACACTAGGACCTTTTACTTTGGATCCAAAGGTTGGCATCTTGAACCATGGTGCCTTTACCTTACCCTCTGGTCCATCAAGTTTAACATCAGGCGCATTCACATCAAGATGTGGTCCTTTAATTTTTGGTCCTTTAATATCTCCTTGCAGCTTTGGTCCAGAAAGATCAACATCACCCTTGAGGTTTGGGGTTTTGAGATTCAGATCAACATCAGGAGAAGAAACATTATGTCCTCCTGAGAAACCAAATGATGGCATTTTGATGTTAGGTCCTTTAATGTCTGCATGAGGCAATTTGGCATTTATGTCTGGACCTTTAATGCCTCCATCTATCTTCGGTGCTGAAACATCCATGTCTGGAGTTTTTACTTTTGCATTCAAATCTACATCAGGTCCTTTGATTTTAGGTTCTGAACCTTTAAAGGTTGGTAGCTTAAACTCTGGCATATGGAAGGTTCCCTTGGGGCTCTTAACATTAACATCAGGTGCATTCATATCAATATGTGGTCCTTTAATATCTCCTTGCAGCTTTGGTCCAGAAAGATCAACATCACCCTTGAGATTTGGGGTTTTGAGATTTAGATCAACATCAGGAGAAGAAACATTATGTCCTCCTGAGAAACCAAATGATGGCATTTTGATGTTAGGTCCTTTAATGTCTGCATGAGGTAATTTGGCATTTATGTCTGGACCTTTAATGCCTCCATCTATCTTTGGTACAGAAACATCCACGTCTGGAGTTTTTACTTTAGTATTCAAATCTACATCAGGTCCTTTGATTTTAGGTTCTGAACCTTTAAAGGTTGGTAGCTTAAACTTTGGCATCTTAAAGGTTCCCTCTGGTTTCTCAAGTTTAACATCAGGTGCATTCACATCAAGATGTGGTCCTTTAATATTTGGTCCTTTAATATCTCCTTGCAGTTTTGGTCCAGAAAGATCAACATCACCCTTGAGATTTGGGGTTTTGAGATTTAGATCAACATCAGGAGAAGAAGCATTATGTCCTCCTGAGAAACCAAATGATGGCATTTTGATGTTAGGTCCTTTAATGTCTGCATGAGGTAATTTGGCATTTATGTCTGGACCTTTAATGCCTCCATCTATCTTTGGTACAGAAACATCCACATCTGGAGTTTTTACTTTTGCATTCAAATCTACATCGGGTCCTTTGATTTTAGGTTCTGAACCTTTAAAGGTTGGTAGCTTAAACTCTGGCATCTGGAAGGTTCCCTTGGGGCTCTTAACATTAACATCAGGTGCATTCACATCAATATGTGGTCCTTTAATATCTCCTTGCAGCTTTGGTCCAGAAAGATCAACATCACCCTTGAGATTTGGGGTTTTGAGATTTAGATCAACATCAGGAGAAGAAACATTATGTCCTCCTGAGAAACCAAATGATGGCATTTTGATGTTAGGTCCTTTAATGTCTGCATGAGGCAATTTGGCATTTATGTCTGGACCTTTAATGCCTCCATCTATCTTCGGTGCTGAAACATCCACGTCTGGAGTTTTTACTTTTGCATTCAAATCTACATCAGGTCCTTTGATTTTAGGTTCTGAACCTTTAAGGTTGGTAGCTAAACTCTGGCATATGGAAGGTTCCTTGGGGCTCTTAACATTAACATCAGGTGCATTCATATCAATATGTGGTCCTTTAATATCTCCTTGCAGCTTTGGTCCAGAAAGATCAACGTCACCCTTGAGATTTGGGGTTTTGAGATTTAGATCAACATCAGGAGAAGAAACATTATGTCCTCCTGAGAAACCAAATGATGCATTTTGATGTTAGGTCCTTTAATGTCTGCATGAGGGTAATTTGGCATTTATGTCTGGACCTTAATGCCTCCATCTATCTTTGGTACAGAAACATCCACGTCTGGAGTTTTTACTTTAGTATTCAAATCTACATCAGGTCCTTTGATTTTAGGTTCTGAACCTTTAAAGGTTGGTAGCTTAAACTTTGGCATCTTAAAGGTTCCCTCTGGTTTCTCAAGTTTAACATCAGGTGCATTCACATCAAGATGTGGTCCTTTAATATTTGGTCCTTTAATATCTCCTTGCAGTTTTGGTCCAGAAAGATCAACATCACCCTTGAGATTTGGGGTTTTGAGATTTAGATCAACATCAGGAGAAGAAGCATTATGTCCTCCTGAGAAACCAAATGATGGCATTTTGATGTTAGGTCCTTTAATGTCTGCATGAGGTAATTTGGCATTTATGTCTGGACCTTTAATGCCTCCATCTATCTTTGGTACAGAAACATCCACATCTGGAGTTTTTACTTTTGCATTCAAATCTACATCGGGTCCTTTGATTTTAGGTTCTGAACCTTTAAAGGTTGGTAGCTTAAACTCTGGCATCTGGAAGGTTCCCTTGGGGCTCTTAACATTAACATCAGGTGCATTCACATCAATATGTGGTCCTTTAATATCTCCTTGCAGCTTTGGTCCAGAAAGATCAACATCACCCTTGAGATTTGGGGTTTTGAGATTTAGATCAACATCAGGAGAAGAAACATTATGTCCTCCTGAGAAACCAAATGATGGCATTTTGATGTTAGGTCCTTTAATGTCTGCATGAGGCAATTTGGCATTTATGTCTGGACCTTTAATGCCTCCATCTATCTTCGGTGCTGAAACATCCACGTCTGGAGTTTTTACTTTTGCATTCAAATCTACATCAGGTCCTTTGATTTTAGGTTCTGAACCTTTAAAGGTTGGTAGCTTAAACTCTGGCATATGGAAGGTTCCCTTGGGGCTCTTAACATTAACATCAGGTGCATTCATATCAATATGTGGTCCTTTAATATCTCCTTGCAGCTTTGGTCCAGAAAGATCAACGTCACCCTTGAGATTTGGGGTTTTGAGATTTAGATCAACATCAGGAGAAGAAACATTATGTCCTCCTGAGAAACCAAATGATGGCATTTTGATGTTAGGTCCTTTAATGTCTGCATGAGGTAATTTGGCATTTATGTCTGGACCTTTAATGCCTCCATCTATCTTCGGTACAGAAACATCCACGTCTGGAGTTTTAACTTTTGCATTCAAATCTACATCAGGTCCTTTGATTTTAGGTTCTGAACCTTTAAAGGTTGGTAGCTTAAACTTTGGCATCTTAAAGGTTCCCTCTGGTTTCTCAAGTTTAACATCAGGTGCATTCACATCAAGATGTGGTCCTTTAATATTTGGTCCTTTAATATCTCCTTGCAGTTTTGGTCCAGAAAGATCAACATCACCCTTGAGATTTGGGGTTTTGAGATTTAGATCAACATCAGGAGAAGAAGCATTATGTCCTCCTGAGAAACCAAATGATGGCATTTTGATGTTAGGTCCTTTAATGTCTGCATGAGGTAATTTGGCATTTATGTCTGGACCTTTAATGCCTCCATCTATCTTTGGTACAGAAACATCCACATCTGGAGTTTTTACTTTTGCATTCAAATCTACATCGGGTCCTTTGATTTTAGGTTCTGAACCTTTAAAGGTTGGTAGCTTAAACTCTGGCATATGGAAGGTTCCCTTGGGGCTCTTAACATTAACATCAGGTGCATTCACATCAATATGTGGTCCTTTAATTTCTCCTTGCAGCTTTGGTCTGGAAAGATCAACATCACCCTTGAGATTTGGGGTTTTGAGATTTAGATCAACATCAGGAGAAGAAACATTATGTCCTCCTGAGAAACCAAATGATGGCATTTTGATGTTAGGTCCTTTAATGTCTGCATGAGGTAATTTGGCATTTATGTCTGGACCTTTAATGCCTCCATCTAACTTTGGTACAGAAATATCCACATCTGGAGGTTTTACTTTTGCATTCAAATCTACATCGGGTCCTTTGATTTTAGGTTCTGAACCTTTAAAGGTTGGCAGCTTAAACTCTGGCATCTGGAAGGTTCCTTGGGCTCTTAACATTAACATCAGGTGCATTCATATCAATATGTGGTCCTTTAATATCTCCTTGCAGCTTTGGTCCGGAAAGGTCAACATCACCCTTGAGGTTTGGGGTTTTGAGATTCAGATCAACATCAGGAGAAGAAACATTATGTCCTCCTGAGAACCCAAATGATGGCATTTTGATGTTAGGTCCTTTAATGTCTGCATGAGGCAATTTGGCATTTATGTCTGGACCTTTAATGTCTCCATCTATCTTCGGTGCTGAAACATCCACATCTGGAGTTTTTACTTTTGCATTCAAATCTACATCAGGTCCTTTGATTTTAGGTTCTGAACCTTTAAAGGTTGGCAGCTTGAACTTTGGCATCTTAAAGGTTCCCTCTGGTTTCTCAAGGTTAACATCAGGTGCATTCACATCAAGCTGTGGTCCTTTAATGTTTGGTCCTTTAATATCTCCTTGCAGCTTTGGTCCAGAAAGGTCAACATCACCCTTGAGGTTTGGGGTTTTGAGATTTAGATCAACATCAGGAGAAGAAACATTATGTCCTCCTGAGAAACCAAATGATGGCATTTTGATGTTAGGTCCTTTAATGTCTGCATGAGGCAATTTGGCATTTATGTCTGGACCTTTAATGTCTCCATCTATCTTCGGTGCTGAAACATCCACATCTGGAGTTTTTACTTTTGCATTCAAATCTACATCAGGTCCTTTGATTTTAGGTTCTGAACCTTTAAAGGTTGGCAGCTTGAACTTTGGCATCTTAAAGGTTCCCTCTGGTTTCTCAAGGTTAACATCAGGTGCATTCACATCAAGCTGTGGTCCTTTAATGTTTGGTCCTTTAATATCTCCTTGCAGCTTTGGTCCAGAAAGGTCAACATCACCCTTGAGGTTTGGGGTTTTGAGATTTAGATCAACATCAGGAGAAGAAACATTATGTCCTCCTGAGAAACCAAATGATGGCATTTTGATGTTAGGTCCTTTAATGTCTGCATGAGGCAATTTGGCATTTATGTCTGGACCTTTAATGTCATGTTCTACTATTGCCCCTGACCAATCAGGTGTCTCTAGTTTTCCTCCCATACTGATGTCAGGGCCTTTTATGTTTTTTTCAGATAAACCAAATGAATGTGCATTAACCTTTGGCATCTTCCCACTTCTTCCAGGGCCATCAAAACCAATATCTGGAGTACTAACATCAATGTTTGGTCCCTTCAGGTCAAGATGTGGACCTTTGAAATCAGCAGCTGAGATATCTACTCCACCTTTAAGGGTGGGAGACTTTAAATTGAGATCACCGCTTGGAGCAGGCATATTTGGTCCAGACATTTTAAATGAAGATACATCCAAGTTTCCATTAGCACCAGGCAGTTTGATATTTATCTGCGGGTTTAATGAATTTGGGGATGAAAGATCTTCAATTGATTTTGCTGATCTGAGACGTGGAAGAATCTTGCTGTTAAATATTTTTTCATATGCTGCAGATCCCGAACCCTTGAAAATAATTTAATAACTGTTAAAATAAAGTCCATCTATATTTTTTTATAAGCAACTTTTAAGTTGCATATTTGAAATTATTACTAAACACATATACTTACAGAATCTGGAGTTTTAGGGTTGAAATCAGGCCAGGCTACCTTGAAATCAGGAGATCTGAGCTCATTCTTTGAGTGAAGTTTTAGTCCTGCTTTATAGGACTCAGTCAATTTTATTATATTCAAAACTTCATCTTTGTTCAAATTATCAAAGTAGATTGTTGCTCCAGCAAGTTTATCACCTATAAAACAATGCATATATTTAATACATAGTTTTATTGTGTACAGTCTTAGTTGCCATCCATTAATATTAACTGTATTTACATAACATTCCTCCTGTCCTTCTGAATAAGGTAAGGGGAGATCTATCCAATGTGGTGATTAGTTGGCTCCACTCCTTTCTGACTGATATCACTTTGTACTGTACTGGTTTGAGAACCCCCCCAGCCACTGAAAACAGGTTCCCTAGAGCTCTGTTCTTTCCATCTTTCAAAATCACATTCTCAGTCCGTGTTACCTTGTGTATTTAGATGTACAATCACAGATACCACTGTACTATGTACCTCCCAGTTCCTTGGTCTCCGAGTTAGAACTGTACTGAAGTTGTCATTTGAGAAGGTCTAATGCTGTTCTACTGAAACAAACTCTTACTGCTAAAATGATAGTCCCCATGACTTTTGGCATTACATGGAGACTAGTGAGGCAGCAATTTACCTTAGTTTTCAGGACTCTATTAGCAACCCCTAGAAATTGTTGCTTCTGCCTCTCTGTGTGGAGCTGGTCAGATTCCTTGATTTTCCTCCAACATCAATGCCAAACACAAAAAATTCTACCCTAAGCTGAACGCACTACTGCAGCAAATCCAGACTCCCACTTCCAGTCCACCACAAGTCCATTGTCAAAATGAACACGTGTTCAACAATGTTGAGGTGGTTTACATCAGGTTGGATCCTCTTTTCCACTCCTTCTGCCACTTTGCCTTCAACACACCTACACTTACCCATCGCTGCTCCCTCCATTCTGATCTCTCTCTTCTCCTGCCCTCAAGAGCCTCTCTATTTCTCAATGGTCCTCAGCTAAATTCTGACGGGTGTTCTTTCTTCCCTTCTGTTGCTTCCACCTTTCTCCAATCTCTTCAGATGTCTTCACCCCTCCATACACTCACTCTTTATACTTCACTCGCTGCACAATCTCTGCTAGAAAGCCAGACTTTTCTGTCTGTTTTTGAACCCTCAGGAATACACTCTCCCCACCAGACTCTCAAATTCCCTCTACTCTCTCAAACTACCCCAGCTTGTCATTATTCTCAACCCTGCTCTGTGACCAGACGCCCTTCTTGGATTCCTTTTCTTGAATGTTTTGCTGTGTACTTTTTCCACCTCTGGATCACACTTTGTATTTTATGTTGTGTTTTTAGAAAGGAGTTATTTTGGTGTGCTGGTTTACTTCCTTTGTCACTTTTGTTTACATAAGTTTCTGATTGACATTCAGCATTGATTCTTGTGCAGTATAATAGTTATACTATTGACACTTTGTATCCATCTTTGCTATGGGACTTCCACCATGTAAAACCTCTCAGAGTCACACTTGGAAATGCATCTTTCCCAGTCAACAAAACTTGATCATTCAAATCAAAAATAAATAAAATACTGACAGTAACTGCTGAAGTATCTCAAGGACCCTGGTTTTCCATTTTTCATGGTAAAACCAGTAAAAATCATGGAATCCTGCTGCATTTGTGGATTCTGAATTTTTCCACCAATGCCTTACGGACATGTCAAGGCAAGGCAAATTATTTATACGGCACCCAATCCCAGAGGCTCTGGGCGCCTTACAGAGAAATACAATAAAATAGGCAATAAAATTATTAAATTAAGATTACATTATTAAGATTATAAATAAATAAAATATAAATTAAATTAAAAAAGCTTTCAGGATGCCATAATCAGGGACTGAACAAAAACATGATGTAATTCAGTGCCATTAAAAGCCAGGCTAAAGAGCTGGACCTTCAGCCTCTGCTTAAACACCTCTACCGAGGGGGCCTCCTGGACTGCAGATGGAAGAGACTTCCACAGATCAGCCCAGAAATGCTGAAAGCATAATCTCCAGAGGTCCTGAGCCAAACCCTGGGAACGTCCAGGAGACCCCTTGAAGAGGAGGAGGAGGAGGAGGAGGAGCAGAGGGAGACAGCAGAGGTCACCAGTGTCAGGAGCTCTGACAGATAGCCAGGGCCCAGTCCATATGGGCCTTAAAGGTGAGAAGATCCACCTTGAAAAGGACCCTCCACCTGACCAGCAACCAGTGCAGGGCATGCAGAACTGGGGTTACTTGACTGGACCTTGAAAGACCCATCAGCAACTGGGCTGCTGCATTCTGCACCAGCTGTAGTTGGTGGAGGGTCCCTCCAATGACCCTGAAGTACAGAGCATTACAGTAGTCAAGCCTGGTGGAAACGAAGGTGTGTACTAGTGTCAGCAGCATACCTCTCAACTGTCCCTGATTTTGCCTCAGAATTTTACTCTGTCCCTCCTAAAAATTGTGTTTCTCTGACCAAACTATGGTGGGTTGTTAGGACAAAATAATGTCAAACGTTAAAGTTACAGACTTGTTCTTCCTTAGAAAATACATTTTATACTAAGCCCCTTATTATGCCAGCTTCCTGAGTGGCTATCACCACTTTTGAAGATGTGTCCCTGATTTTGGTCCTTTGTCCCTGATTTTTTAAGCCTTGTCCTCGATTTATGAGGCAGGAGGTAGAGAGGTATGGTCAGCAGGTCCTCGGGGGAAGGGGAACGAGGGGCTTAATCCGGGCAATGTTCTGCAGATGATAGAAACCGCTGCTGACTAGAGACTTAAAATGGATGCTGCTCTGCTGTGCATTATTTCCATTTTGCTGCTTATAGAAACAGTAAGGAAACCACCCATGCTTCAGTTTAACCACCCATGCACCCCTCCAACTTGTTCATCAGCTGAGGACTGCTCTCCATCCTGAGAGCACAGTTTTCATTTAGTATGTGCCTAAATTTCTTTATTACATTGGATGATATGTAAAAGACTATTAGCACACCTGGGGAATCTGACTAGGTAGTGAGAGTGGGGGTGAGTTTAACTGCTCCTGCATCCAACCCTTCATTCAAGTCAGCTGATGTGACTGCTCACCAACCTGAAAGTAAAATTTTTGTGTAGAAAAAGTATAACACTAAACTGTTCACACTAGATTATATAAAACAAAAAAAAGCTAAATCTCAGCACACTGAGAATCTGGCTGGACAGCATGGATGGAGGTGTCAGGTTTAAAGTTTAACTGCTCTGCATCTAACCTCTGATCAGCTGTTGCAACTGCTCTCCATCCGGACAGTAAAGCTTTTGTATAGAAAAAAAAGTATGTGCCTAAGCTATTTTTATACTGCATGATTAAAACCTCCATAAAGCTTAATATCAGCACGCTTGGAGAATCAGGCGGGGGGTGTTCATTTGGGTGTCCTTAATTGTGTGTCTCTAGGAAGCTGAATTGTTAGCACTGCTGAGCTAGGAGGCTAAAGGGATGCTTGTTGATCTGGGTGTGTCTGTGTGGGATCAATCAACCTGGAGGGGCTTACAACACTGTGTGGTCACCCACATCATCAAGGCAGCCCCCACTACCCTCTGAGGTATGCCCCCCCAAGGTCAGCATTCAGTTGCTCTGCATAATGCTGTAAACCCCACCAGCCCAGGGCAGTGGAATCCGGAGCAGCTCAGCTCAGAAACCCAGATCCCCCACTTGCCAGTGTTGTGCACCACCAGCCCATGTCAGTATTTGGTTTTTAATTTGGGTTTTTTTTTTTTTTTTAAGCTGGGTGAACTGGGCTGCTGATGGTGTCAGCACTGGCAGTTCTCCATAGAGCCATTGTTAGTTGTGTGCCCCTGAACTGGAGGGGGGCTTAGCTTCTGTGTGCTCCTGAATCTGTTGTATGACCAGAGTGCTGTTACCCTACCTACCACTGCATGATACCAGCATAGGTGGGTGGGGTGCTGCAACATTACTCAAGTGAGACTGCATTCTTAAAGGCACACAGCAGGTAAGGAGCCAGATACTGTATGATGCCAATGGGAAAAGTGGGGCTGCTGCTGTTGCTTGTTGTGTTCCTTTAAGTGAGTCAGGGAACCACAGAATCTGTGTACCCTTGCATTTGCTATACAGAACAACTGTTGTCACTAACTGCCACTGTTTAATGCTGTAAGGGCTGAGGGGGTGCTGCAACTGCACCCAAGCTAGACAGCACCGCCAGGGACACAGAAGGTAGGGCCCCAGGTGCTGTACGATGCCAATGGGCAAACTGGTACTCGATTCACATTTGATCTCAGATATGAAAACTTTTCATGGAGGCCAGGTTAAAAAAAAAAGAATCTACATGTTTGCGATATGCATGATTTTCCATTAGAAGGTCCACCACTAATCACTTGAGAATTTTTTTGGTGAAGGCACTCAATTTCAAAGAAACCAATTCAGGCAGTTTAATGTTAGACAGGACCAAACAGGCTGTCTTGGTGGTCTGGCTGAATTCACATCCAAGTTTGGACAAGCCCAGAGTGATGGAAGCTATTGAGCTGCTCCTGCTACAGTTGCTGCCACTCCTCAGGGATAGGGGCCATAGTGTTGCTGCCATCACCATTGAGGGATAGGGGCCATAGTGCTACTGCCGTCACCCCGGAGGGATAGGGGCCATAGTGCTGCTGCCATCACCCTGGAGGGATGGGGCCATAATGTTACTGCCATCACCCCGGAGGGATGGGGCCATAGTGCTGCTGCCATCACCCTGGAGGGATAAGGGCCATAGTGCTGCTGCTGTCACTCCAGAGGGATAGGGGCCATAGTGCTGCTGCCGTCACTCTGGAGGGATAGGGGCCATAGTGCTGCTGCCATCACCCCGGAGGGATAGGAGCCATAGTGCTGCTGCCATCACTCCAGAGGGATAAGGGCCATAACGCTGCTGCCATCACCCCAGAGGGATAGGGGCCATAGTGCTGCTGCCATCACCCCAGAGGGATAGGGGCCATAGTGCTGCTGCCATCACCCCAGAGGGATAGGGGCCATAGTGCTGCTGCCATCACCCCAGAGGGATAGGGGCCATAGTGCTGCTGCCATCACCCCGGAGGGATAAGGGCCATAGTGCTGCTGCCATCACCCCTGAGGGGTGAAGACTATAATGCTGCTGCCATCACCCCTGAAGGATGGTAACCATAGTGATTCTTCTGCTGCTGCCACGATCACCCCTCAGGGATAGGGGCCATAGGGCTGCTGCTGCCATCACCCCCCGAGAGATAGGGACCATAGTGCTGCTGCTGCTGCCACAATTGAGGGCTGGCTGACTTGAAATATTGTACATGACAGCCACACACACACACACATACTCTCACTCATCAATTAGGCAAAAGTACAGTTACGTAAGAACTTACCGTAACAGTAGATCTTCTAGAGGAGCTCTTGCAGCAGGCTATTACAATAAGGACTATGCCGCAGGCACTAGGACCCTCTGGTGAAACTTCTGCCAGCAATACACAGCAGGGACTGCCCCCGATGCTGGCCCCGCCCCGACGTCGGTCAGGGTACAAGAGGGGGTGGACCCAGCTCCACCTCAGTTCTCCCACCAAAACCCAGAAGAAGGCCTGACAAGAGAAGGAGATGAAGCCCACTATGAAAGAGAATTGGAGTAGAAAACGAAAATGGATAATGCACACCTCGAGGGGGAAGGTGGGTGGGAAGCAGCGCCTGCTGCAAGAGTTCCTCTCGAAGATCTACTGTTACAGCAAGTTCTTACGTAACTGTACTATCTGACTTCGAGTGGGAGCTCTTGCAGCAGGCTATTACAATAAGGACTGAGTCCCAAGCAGTCCCACAACAAAGAGGTAGGTGACCCCGGGAGGTGGAATATGCTGACTCCGGAGGCCTCAGGACAAAAGCCCTTGTAATACCGCTAGGCCGAAGCCAGCTCGGTGTCTGGAGACAATATCCAAGCTGTAATGCTTAACGAAAGTATGCACCGAGTTCCAGGTTGCGGCTGCACAAATGTCCTTTATGGCGACATTTCGCAGGGTGGCGAAAGAAGCTGACACTCCTCTGGTGGAGTGACCCCTAACTGGGCCTAGTAGGGGTTTATTGTGTTTCTCATAACAAAACGAGATGCAATGAACTATCCATTTAGAGATAGTTTGCTTGGACACCGGTCGACCCAAGCAATGTGGTGCAAATGCCACAAAGAGTTGCTCCGATTGATGGTGCTGAGCCGTCCTTTTGAGGTAGTACCTCAAAGTCCTGTGGACATCCAATGTGTGGAGGAGAGCCTCCCCTCTATTGGAAGGGGAAAGAAAATAAACAGGAAGGTCAACCGACTGGTTGAGGGTCAACTCTGAGACCACTTTCGGAAGAAACTTAGGATTCGTTCTGAGGAAAACCCTTTCCCTGTGGAAAACTAAATAGGTTCTTTACACATCAGAGCCTGAAGCTCGGAAACCCTTCGAGCTGAGGTAACAGCAACCAAAAAACAAATCTTCCAAGAAAGGTAATGCAGCTCACAATCTGCTGCTGGTTCAAAAGGAGGGAGGCTGAGTTTCTCCAACACAAAAAGGAGGTCCCAGGGTGGGATGGGGTCCCGAATGCGAGGTCTCATATGCAGAATTCCCCTAAGAAAGGTGCGGGCTACATCCAATTGTGCCAATGCTCTGTCTCCTACGAGAGTATGATAGGCAGAAACTGCCCACATGTGCACCTTGATAGAGGAGTAACTCAGACCCTTTTCATACAAGGAGAGGAGGTACTGCAAAGCTGAGTTCACAGGGCAGGTGATGGGATTCAAACGCTGCGGCGATGCCCAAAGACAAAAGCGCTTCCACTTCATAGCATAGGCGGGGCGAGTAGAGGGCTTTCTTGCCGAAACTAGGACCACCGCCACTTCCAGAGAAACCCTGTATCTATGTTGAGCTACATCTGAAGGAGCCAAGCATGTAGATGTAAGGACCGAAGATCTGGATGGACCAGTGACCCTTGTTCCTGGGACAGCAACTGCGAGCATATGGGCAATGGAATCGGAGGTTCCGTTGATAACCACTGCAGTAGTGGGAACCAAATCTGCCGAGGCCATTTGGGGGCCACTAGGATCGTTAGGGCCCCTTCTGCCTGTAAATTGAGCAGCACTCTCTGAATGACAGGGAAGGGAGGAAAGACAGAGAAAACTCCTTGCCCAGCAAAGGGATAACGTGTCTGGCCAGAAAACTCCAGGCGCATGTTCTCGCGAGCAGAATGTGGGCAGTTTGGCGTTGCGTGGTGATGCAAAGAGGTCCAGCTCTGGAAGACCCCACCTGTTGAAGAGCTGGTCTGCCATGGACTGTAGCAGCTCCCACTCATGCACTCTGGAACGCGACCTGCTGAGGCTGTCAGCCAGATCGTTGAGGACGCCTGGAATGTGCACTGCGGGCAGCAGAAGGCCCCGTTCCAACACTCAGTACCAGACTCTCATTGCCTCCCTGCAAAGGGGATACAAATGAGTGCCCCCTTGCTTGTTGATGTAGAAGATGACCGCCATGTTGTCTGTCTGAATTAGAAGAGAGCCTGGCACCAGGTCCTCCTGAAAAGCCTGTAAGGCATAGAGGACCGCTCGCATTTCCAGCACATTGATGTGAAGGGATTGCTCCTTGGGAGACCATACCCCTTGTGTTTGATAAGCACCCAGGTGCACCCCCCACCCCAGGTCAGAGGCATCTGTTATCAGAGTTTGACCTGGTGGCTCCAGACGAAAGCTGACCCCTTTCTCTAGATTGCTGGGGTCCATCCACCAAAGCAGAGTTCTCCTGACTGGCTCTGAAATCTTGATCAGGGAGTCTAGATCATCGTGGCTCTGGTCCCACTGCACCCTGAGCATCCATTGTGGGACCCTCATATGGAGGTGGGCCAAGGGAGTGACAGGAATGGCCGCCACCATGTGCCCCAGTAAACTGAGGAAGTTCCGAGCTGGAACTCGAGGAGATATGGAGATCCATTCTGCCATCTCTCACAGGTGAACTCCCCTGTCCTGGGGAAGGAAGGCCATGCCCTAGATGGAATCTAGGATCGCTCCTATGAAGGCGAGCTTTTGGCTGGGCTCCGGGGATAATTTTTGTAAGTTCAGGGTGATCCCCAGCTCTCGCAACAGAGTATAAGTGTCTCTGAGGGCTCGTAGAAGGCTTACTCTTGACGGGGCCATAAGCAGCCAGTAGTCAAAGTAGAGGAACACGTAGTGCCCCATACGCCTGAGAGCCGCAGCCACCACAGCTAGGCACTTGGTGAAGACTCGTAGAGTGGAAGAGAGGCTGAACGGAAGCACTCGAAACTGATAGTGCTCCCCTTGGAAGTGGAACCTCAGAAACTTCCTGTGGGGAGGATAGACCCCGATATGCATATATGCATCTTGCATGTCAAGAGAGCAGAGCCAGTCCCCTTGGTGCAGCAAGGGAAGGAGTCCTTGAAGAGTCACCATCCTGAACCTTTTGTACTCGATGAAGAGGTTGAGAGGACTGAGGTCCAGAATGGGACGAAGGTCCTAAATCTTTTTTGGGACCAGAAAGAAATGGGAATAGAACCCCTGCCCTTGCTGATGCAAGGGGACCCTCTCTATTGCCTTTTTTTGCAAGAGGGTCTGGATCTCTCCTTCTATGAGTGGGATGTGAGAAGGAGGATAATGGGAGAGCTTTGATGGAGTGTGCGGTGGAAACTCTGAACTCCAGCGTGTGTCCCCTCCTGATGATGTCCAAGATCCATTGATCTGCAGTGATTGACTTCCACCCTTCGAAATGAAGGGAGAAGCGGCCCCCAACCTGCTCCCCTGGATCTTCCTGTGGAAGAGGGGGGTGGAAGGGAATCATTGGGTAGAGCCGGGAGTGGGGAGAGAGGCCTGGGAGGACTTGCGCCCACGGGCGGGAGGTCCACCAGATTGCTGGTTGCCAGATCTCCTGCGAAAGCCTCCTCTCTGCCCCTGTTGGTTGCCATGGGCTTGATTTTGACTGCCTGAGGGCTTACAAAAAGGCCGTCTATGGTGTTGCCGTCGCTGGTCGCCACGGTACATCTGGCGGACTGACCGGATCGAACTGTCTGACTCCTGGAGGTGGGAGATCAAGGCCTCCATCTCCTGCCCGAACAGCACGGTACCCTAGAAGGGCAGATTCTTGATACCAGCCTGCAGATCCTGGTGAAAGCCCGAGACTCTCAACCAGGCATGGCGCCGGAGGCATACCCCGGAAGCGGCTGCCCTGGCTGCCGTATCTGCAGTCTCATACGAGGCTCTCAGGACATGGGAGCCTACGTCTGAGCCTGATTGGAGGAGGGCCAGGATCTCTGCCTTCTGGTCACAGTCCGGCATGGTCTTCATCAGATCTAGTTCCCTCTCCCAAAGCGCATTCTGGTACTGCACCATATGCGTCAGAAAGTTGAGGGAACGGATGGAATAGGTGGAAGCAGCATATACCTTTTTGCCCACCTGGTCCAAGTAGCGAGACTCCGGGTCGGGAGGCTTGGAGCGGGGTGCTTCAGCTGCCTGGACTTGTCATGGGCAGCCATGATCACCGATGAATCGGCCTGAGGGTGTTCCGCTAGAAAGGGTTCTGCCCTCGGGGCCTTATACAGCCTGTCCGACTTTTTTGGAACTGCCGGTACTGAGGCCGGATGCATCCAGGTGGTTCTGGTAAGGTCCTGGAATGTAGCCACCAAAGGAGGGATCACCAGAGGCTTTGGCTCCTTTTGCCTCAGGTACTTGGCCAGTCTCCAGCATTCTGGATCCAGGTCCTCCGTATCCCACTCATTGGAGGCCTGGATGTGCCTCATGATGTCCATAAAGGTAGGATCATCCAGAGGCGAGTGAGGCTGGTCCTTCTCTCCCGGGGAGCGCTTCAAACTGAGAGAGAAAGATGCGGTAGATGATGGTGAGGAGGATCGATTATCTGACTTGGAATAGTCGGACCCTTCCCTATGACCATGCCTTTTCTATTGTCGGTAACTAGGGGACCAACGTCGGTCCAAAGACTGACTCCGGTCCCTGGACCGGCAACAGAGCAGAGACTGACGTCGGTCAGAGGACCGATGTCGGAAGCGTTCTCGTCTCGAGTGAGAAGGGCTCCTGGAGCGTGACCTAGACCGACGTCACTCACCAGAGTCCTTGGAGCGATGTCGGTGGTCCTCAGACCCCGTGCGGGAACGAGCCCTGGAGGGAGGTGTAGGCTGGCGCTCTGGCAACTTCCTCAGGGAAGACACCTCCTGGCTGTGGTTTTTCCACTGGGTCCGGTACTGGTGTCTGGGCCAGCGATGGTGAGGACTGCTTATGGACCTGCCCCCACCAAAAGTTAAAAAGATCCTTGAGCTCATCCTTCATGAATATCTCAGCCACTTGTCTCGGGAAGGAAGTCTCAGGGATGTCGGGGTATGAAGGAGAGCCCTCCTGAGGGCCCGGGGGGGGGGATGAGGACTTGGGCGACGGGGAAGTCGGCTCTTCCGCGGCTGCTCCCATGTCCTTCGCCCGGCGTCGGTGCTGGTACCGATGGAGGGTGCCACCAGCGAGGCGCCAGAGCCTCCTTGGGTTCCGGAGGCCGCCTTTAGCAGGCGGCGTTGGTGCTTGTTGGTAATATGAGGCACCTCTAAGGGCTTAGTGATGACCCTTAGCGGGATCATCTTTGGCTTGGCCGGCTTCTCCCCCGAAGGGCCGGCCTTAGCCTGAGTAGACTTCAGGTGCTCTCCAGATCCCGAGGGACGGGCCTTTTTCAGAGAGGGCCGCGAGCACAACCGCGACTGGGACCGACTACAGTCTTTGCTATGGCGCTTCTTCTCTTTTCGCTTCCCCTCCGAGGAGTGCAGATCCATCTTCTGCTCCAACAAGTAGGCTTTTAGGGCCTTGAGGTGGCAGATGCGGGTCCTGCTGGTAAAGGCCTGGCAATCCGAGCAGTTGGCGGTGTCGTGGTCCGGGCCTAGACAAAAAACGCACCACCGGTGGCCGTCCTTCGCTGGGATCTACCTCCCACACTCACACTTATTTAAGTGCTTAGGAGATACAGACGCCCGAGAAGACATCCATCGAACTCGGCCAAGCAACGGCTGACGTCGGTCTAGGTAAAAGAGGAAAAGAACTAGAAATTATGCTCAAAAGGCGGAAAAATAACCAACTGGCAGCGGACTGATGTCAGTGTACCTTTAGGTGAGAAAAAACATCGATAAAACGACTCAGAAATCTTGATTGGAGAGAGAAATCCACAAGTTTTAGCTGCAACTACAAGCAGAAGCTATTCCTCCTTCTTCACGTGCAGGACGAGAGAAAGAACTGAGATGGAGCTGGGTCCACCCCCTCTTGTACCCTGACCGAAGTTGGGGCGGGGCCGGCATCGGGGGCCGTCCCTGCTGTGTATTGCTGGCAGAAGTTTCATCGGATGGTCCTAGTGCCTGTGGTGTAGTCCTTATTGTAATAGCCTGCTGCAAGAGCTCCCACTCGAAGTAAGATCAAGCATTGATAATAGTGGGAGGCTATGTATAGATATAAGACACAAAACCAAAGTAAGGTACAATATGATAAGCTCAAAAAGTTTATTATTTTTTAAAAACTACAAGTAATGATGCACAATACTACACAACAAAACTGCGAAAATACATGCTAGCTGAGAAAAAAAAATAGTTAAAGCAAACAAAAACAAACCACGGTAAAAAGTAGTTAAAGCTTTCAACTGTAGTGGATCGAATGTTGATCCCTTCTAAGGCCTTTTCCTTTGGCTAGAACAGTTAGCCTGCCTCCCCCATAGTAAACTGCATACAGTACTGTGACCTGCAGTGCTCTGCATTTTCCTTTGCCACATGAAATAGTCCATGTTACAGTATATTTGGCTCTACCACTGTATATGACTAACAAAATAGGGAGTAATATGTCCTGAGCTGGAAGGAAAGGGAACATAGAAACAGACTGATGGAAGATAAGGACCTCTTGGCCCACCCAGTTTGCCCATTTTCCTACCTACTGGATAAACTGCAGATCCTAGTTTTACCAACAGCCCACTTCTTCCTACCTCCCACCAGAATTGCCTTATGCCTGTCCCATGCATTCTTAAATTCCCCCACTGTTTTTGACCCTACAACCGTCTCAAGAAGGCCATTCCATGCGTCCACCACCCTTTTCATGAAAAAAATTCTCCCTCACGACAAAGCCCATCATATAAACAAGCGATTGTAAAACACTCCAAATGTATATGTGCACAAGCATGTTGTAATTCTGTTCAGACAGTTTTGTAGGATGTGGGAGGTTTAGAATCACTGAGCAGGAAAGGGACATTGGGGTTATGGTATCTGATAACCTCAAAGTGGCAGGGCAATGTGACAAAGCAGTGGGTAGGGTCAGTGGGATGCATAGGAAGAGGCATCACCCGCAGGAGAAGGGAGGAAGTGTTACCACTGTATTGTTCGCTGGCGAGACCCTGCCTGGAGTACTGTGTCCAGTTGTGGAGGCTGTTCCTCAGATAGGACATAGACCAGGTGGAGGCAGTCCAGAGGATGGCAACTAAAATGGTACAGGCTGCATCAAAATTCCTACGAGGAGAGACTAAGGGATCTCAACATGTACGCCCTAGAAGACAGTAAAATGAGAGGAGGCATGATGGAGACTTACACGTACCTCACAAGGGTTAACAAGGTACAGGAGGGGGAGTCACTTTCAGACAAAGAGCAACAGGACCAGGCGGCATGTGATGAAGCTTGAAGGAGGAAATTTAAGAGGGATTTGAGGAAGTACTACTTAACTGAAAGAGTGGTGGATACCTGGAACAGACTGCCAGTGTAAGAGATGGAGGCAAAAACAATAAAGGCCATCAAGCATGAATGGAAAAAAACATATCTGGTTAGACTGGGTGGGCCAGCGGCCCTTTTCTTCTGACAATTTCTATGCTTCTATGTTTTCTGAAACTTCTTGAAAACTTTTCCTTTATGAGCAAATGACTAAGTATTCTGATTGGCTGTTGCAAAGAATTTTTATTTTTTATATCTTCCAAATATCAGGCAAACTCAGTGATACCATATAGGACCCATAAAAGTAGGATTAGGAGTTGGTGGAAGGGGGTAACAACACGTTAAAAACTGGACAGTAGGTATATGATAAAAGGTGTGTGTGGATGAAAGTGCGCTAGATAGTTGTTAAACCATCTGAAACGGAAAAAAGATTAAAAAATGTATTTTGTTCAGACCATTTTGGTAAAGTATTTTCAGCAGAAACTACCTGCTGAAATGCTTAAAAATCAAATTGTGATACCTGCACACTCCACACTGCACATAGAATCATTGACGCACAGAAATTTGGTGGCTGAAAAGGACCACTCTGGCCCATCTAGTCTGCCCCTTATCTCCCCTCTACTTGTTCATCTTTGTCAGGTGATAGCCCGTCTGCCCACTGCTCAATCCTTTATTGTCTGTCCCATTCCCTCTTGCATCCTTCCACCATTTCAGCCTCCACCGCCTCTTCAGGTAGTTTGTTCCAGGGATCCACAGCCCTCTCTGTGAAGTAACGCCCCTAACACTGCCCTTGCATCTTCCTCCTTCCAATCTTACATTATGACCTCTTGTTTTGGCCCCACACCCTCCTCTTACATAAGTTCCCTTCCTTCACCTTATTAATCCCCTTCATGTATTTTAAAGTTTCTATCATGTCCCCCCCCACCTTCCTTCTAGTCTCCAGTGGGTACAGATCCAGTTCTCTCCACCTAGTCTCACAGGGTTTCCTTTACATGCCCTGCACCATCTTTGTTGCACTCAATTGAACCCTTTCTATGTCATCTATGTCCTTGCACAGATGAGGCCTCCAGAAGTATACCCCATACTCCAGGCAAGTTCTAACCATGGTTTCATACAAAGGCATCAGCATTTCCCTCCTTCTGCTCATTATGCCCCTACCTTTGCACATCAGCATTCTATTTTCTTTGCCCACCGCTTTGCTGCATTGGTCACCCACCTTCAGGTTGTCAGAAATTATTATCCCCAGACCACGCTCCTGCTTAGATTGCTCTATTATCTCCCCCCCTGTGTATTCAACTTGCGAGTTTTTATGCCCCATGTGCATTACTGTACAATTTTTGGCATTGAATTTCAGCTGCCATGCATCCGACCACCCTTCCAGAGTCTGCAGGTCCCTCCTCATGACCTCTACCCCCCCTCGGGTGTCCACCCTGTTGCAGAGCTTCATATCATCCACAGATAGGCCCACCTTCCCCTCAGGTCCCTCTGCTAGATCGCTGATCTATATGTTAAATAAGATCGGTCCTAGAACTGACCCCTGAGGCATCCCGCTCATCATCCTCTTTTCCATGAAGTGCACCCTATCTACTACCACCCTCTGGTTTCTATCCTTTAACCAGTTTTCCATCCATCTAGTTATCTTCTGATCTACCCCTAAGCTCTCCAACTTATTTACTAGCATGCGGTGAGGGACAGAGTTGAAGGCCTTCCTGAAGTCCAGAAAGACCACATCCACTGCCCCCCCTTCCCGATTGATCACCTCCATTACCCAATCGAAAACAATTGATCAGGTTTGTCTGGTACGATCTCCCACTCATGAAGCCATGCTGCCCGTCATCTAGTATCCTGCTGTCCATCAGGTAGTCTACCACTCTTTCCTTTATTAGCACCTCCATCACCTTCCCCACCACTGAGGTGAGGCTGACAGAGTGATAATTCCCTGTCTCCTCTCTGCTGCCCCCCCCCAATGCAGTGGCACCATGTCCAGCATCCTCCAGTCAATTGGCACCCATCCAGTATACAGGGACAAGTTAAACAGCTTCATCAGTGGTGCTGCCAGCTCTTCTTTTAGTTCCCAGAGTACCCTAGGATGCAAGCCGTCCAGACCCATTGCTTTGTCTAACTTCAACCTTCCTAGTTCCTCTTTTATCCTGTCCTTTCTGAATGGGCTAGGATCCACTCTTATGTCAATCCCTCCCCTTCTCCAACTCAGGTCCCTTCCCCTCCCTTTCAACTGTAGAGACCAAGCAAAAGTAGCTATTTAGCACCTTTGCTTTCCCAAAGTCTCCTTCCACCAGTACTCCCCCCTCACCCTCACTATCCCCTGCCTTGCCTTCCTCTTTTCCTCCCCACATACCTGAAAAAGGTTCTCTCTCTCTCTCCTTTAGGCCTGCTTAGCAATTCTATCTTCTGTATCTGCTTTTGGCTTCCTAATATTTTGCTCTTCTTTCCTCAGCTTCACTCTATGAATCTCCCAATCCTCTCTGTCCTCTGGGTCCTTTTGTATGTTCTGAATGCCATCTTTCTTTCCCCAATTGCCCCCACCACCTCCCTGGTAAACCAGAGTGGTCTCCTTTTTCTGTTTTTTCCCCCAACACTCTTGATACAGAGCTCTGTGGCATTCAGTAACCCCCGCCCCCCATGTATTTCCATAATTTCTCTGTCCCCCATTTGCTCCTTACCCTCCATTTCCTCCATGAAAATCCCCCTCATTCTTGCGAAGTCCACCCGCCTGAAGTCCAGAACACATTATTGCGAGTTTCAACACACATTTAATATATCACCTAAACTGCTAGAGAGTACCTTCCATGGGTGGTTCTCATGACCCCAAAATATGCAAACTAGGCATTTTGTGAGATCATGATATTGACAGAAAAATAATTATGTAGTGAGTGAGGACAAATTTAAGAACACCAGTTCAAGCCCTCCTAGTCCATAGGCGCTTCCCTGCTTGTTTCAAAAGTGACTTCCACTGGAAGTTGAATTAGTACACATCTTTTCAGACATGAATCACGTTGATGGAGTTGATGTTATGTTTAGAACCACAACAGCCCTGTAGGATAGCACTGGATTCAATACATTTTCATTCCAGGCCCTTCCTAGTCCCATTTGAGAGCTCTTATCTCCCATACCCTTAATGATGGACCCCATAACCCTTGTATTTTTAAAGCTATTTAACTACTCTTTCCAGGAATGCAATAGGTTTTGTGACAATATACTGTATTATCTGGTAAGTAAAGTACCAAAAGGTATCAAAAGCCACTAAAGTGAATGCTAAAATTGTTCTACTGTATTTTATTTTTGGATTTTGGAGCCCCTAGATAATTTCCACTTAAGTTCATGGGGAGTAGCCATATTACATAGAATCACAGAATCACAGAAATCTGACGGCAAAAAAGGACCCCATGGCCCATCGAGTCTGCCTCTTCCCAATCCTACTCATCTCCTTTTACATAGGCCCTCCCCTCCTTCCACTTACCAATCCCATGCCTGTCCCATGCCCTCTTGAATCCCTCCACCATTTCAGCCCCCACCACCTCCACCTAGTAGTTGGTTCCAGGCCTCCACCACCCTCTCCATGAATAACTGCCCCCTTACATTACCTCTATATCTTCCACTCTCCAATCTTAGGCTATGCCCTCTAGATTTAGACCCCTCCTTCCTTTTAAATAAGCTGCACTCCTTCACCTTATTGATCCCCTTCACTTACTTAAAAGTTTGTCATGTCCCACCCTCTCCCTTCTGGTCTCCAATGGGTACAGATCCAATTCCCTATACCTCTGTTCATATGGCTTCCCCTACATACCATGCACCATCTTGGCAGCCCTTCTCTGAACCCTCTCTATCCCATATCCTTGCGTAGGTGTGGTCTCTAGAACTGGACCCCATACTCCAGGTGCGGCCTCAGCATGGCTTTGTAAAGAGGCATCAGTACCTCCCTCCTTCTGCTAGTTATGCCTCTCCCAATGCATGCCAACATTCCATTTGCCTTCCCCACAGTTTTGCTGCATTGGCTACCTACCTTAAGGTTGCTTGATATAATCCCCAGATCCCTCTCCTGCTCAATTTTTTTTTTTTTTTTTTATTTCCTCCCCCTAGAGTGTAAGCTGCTTACAGGTTTTTACACCACAAGTGCATCATAGCATGCTTTTTGGCACTGCATTTCAGTTGCCAAGTTTTCAATCAGCCCTCCAGAATCTTCAGGTCCTGACTCATGGCCTCCCCACCCCCGGGGGGGTCTACCCTATTGCAGATTTTGATATCATCTGCAAATAGGCACACCCTTCCCTCCAGCCCATCCGCTATATCACTGATGTAGATATTAAAAAGAAGGAGTCCCAGCACTGACCCCTGGGGCACCCCACTCATCACCCCCTCATCCTGGAGTGCACCCCATTTACCACCACTCTGGCTTCTGCCCGCCAACCAGTTTTCCACTCACCTAGTTATTTTCCATCCTACCCCTAAGCTTTCCAGCTTATTTACTAGCCTTCTATGAGGGATGGTGTTGAAGGCCTTACTGAAATCCAGATAGGCTACTTCCACCGCCCCACCCTGGTCAATCACTTGCATCACCCAACTGAAGAACTCTATCAGGTTCATCTGGCATGACCTCCCATTCGTAAAGCCATGCTGCCCATTATCCTGCAGGCCACTATCCATCAGGTAGTCTACCACCCTTTCCTTTATTAGTGCCTCCCTCACCTTACCCACCACCGAGGTAAGGCTGACCAGGCAATAATTTTCCACCACCTCCTGCAGTGGCACCACATCTATCCTCCTCCAGTCCCTTGGTACTCACCCTTTCTCCAGCGACAAATTAAACAGTCTCATCAGTGGGGCAGCCAGCTCTTCCCTGGGTTCCCGGAATACCCTTGGGTGCAAACCATACAGCCCCATTGCTTTGTCCACTTTTAACCTGCCAAGTTCCTCCCTAACCCGATCTATGTTGACAGGCTAGGATCCACCTTTTTGTCTTCTCCACCCCTCCCCCTCAGCTCGGGTCCTCTACACACCTTCTCCTCTGTGAAAACAGAGCAGAAATAGCTATTCAGCACCTCTGTTTTCTCAAAGTCCCTTCCAGTTGTATTCCTCCCTTCCCCCCAACCGTACTATCCGCTGCCTTGCCTTTCTTTGTTTCTCCCACATACCTAAAAAAAAAAGTTTTAATCACCCCTTTTGGCCTGCCTAGCTATTTTCTCCTCAGTGTCAGCTTTATCGTCTGCCCTGCTATTCTCCGCTTCTCCCTATAAGCCTCCTTGTCCTCCTTCTTATGTCATCTTATATTTTAAAAATGCTTTCTTTCTTTCCTCGACTGCCCCGCCACCTCCTTTGTAAACCAGAGTAGTCTCCTCCTTTTTTTGTTCTTCCTCACCTTAATGCAAATTTCAGTGGCTTTCAGTATCCCCCTTTGACAGTTTCCCATAACTCCTCCACATTCCCTATATTCAAGGCCACTGATTTACGGTGATTAAAACAATGAAATTCCGTTTTCAAGACTTAAGATTCCGGAATTTCACTGGTGATTGTTAACTCTAATTTCCGGATTTTACCGGGATTCTGTTATCATTCTTTTAGTATGTACATAAATAATCAGAATTAAAGAAGGCTTAATATACAGAGCATTAAATAAAGCAAACTGAAAACAGTACAGGAAGGAATTAAGAGAAAAACAGACTTTTTTGTAGATTTACTGATCTGATAGAAAATGCCAGATTCCATGAAATCTTCATTTTTACCGGTTTTCAGGCAGCCCTAATTCCGGAATTTTACCGGATTTTCCAGTAAAAAACGAAAAACAGTGGCCTTGCCTATATTCCCCTTTCCTGCCATTTCTTCCCTAAAGATTTTCAGCCATGTATCATTGTTGTGATGAAGTGTAGGTCTGTCACACTCCGTACCCCCATAAACCCTATCACAACCCTGCAAGACAGGCAAAAATAGTTATGTACTTACCATAAGTGGATCTTCAAGAGAATCTCTTCCATCAAGCCACACCTTTGGAACTATACCCATATCAGTGCTAGGACCACATGGAAACTTTTACTATCTGGGGTTGCCCACAATGTCCTCATGAGTCTGCATCTACATAAATGTGGGTGGTCCCATCTCCTCAGTTCCCTGTCAGAGACTAGACTTGGAGGACTTCCATTTCTGGGGAACCAGGAGATCGAACCCACTCCAAGCATATTAGGCAAGAAATGGTGCTGGACATAACAGCCATGAATTGGAATAAGACAAAAATATGTGATGCCACCCTGGGGAGTGGAGGGAGGGACAACATGATCTAATGGAAGAGATTCCAAAAATATGTGATACCAACTGTATGGGGATGGACTAAAGAAATAGATTAGTTGCTATACTGTTCCTTGTAAAAACAACAGATCCAGAAGCAAATGGTTGGATACCTTTTATTCAAGGCCCCGTGTTTTCTGTGATTCCACGGCTGCAGTTTTCTGTGGAATTTAATGTAAACTGTGGAATTCACCACCGTGCATTATGCATCACTGCATGGTAGCGGTATACCTTGCGCAATGCTTGGTATATCGCACAACTAGTAAATGTTTGCGTGATTACCACTAATAATTCCGCACTTTACATTGAAAAATAGTTTTTCACAGTTTACACTAAGAGGAATACTGTTCCGCAGCTTACCTAAACTGAGGAATACTGTTGCACAGCTTACCTAAACTGAAGAATTTTGTTCCGCAGTTTACATAAATTTGGGGTTTGCACGAGATGAGAATATGAAGGGGAATATAGCAGTTCTGGGTGAAGACAAGAATGGTGCCACAAACTCAAGCAATATGGGGGTCCCAGGGTTCCTACCAGGCAGACTACTATCAGCACAGTTATGCTGTTTTAGGTCAGCATCCATACCTGTCTGTTGCTACTCCACTGTCTCCCTGTCCTGCTTGTGGTGTGATGTCCCACTGCCACAGAATGGCCACAGAATCAACAGTTCTGCCGCAGAAAATAGGGCGTCCTGCTGCAGAATGCAGGTCCACTTGCCACTTGGTTATCATGGGGCCTGCTTTATTGGATTAACATAGATGTTGCAGAAGAAAACCATGTCTAAGCTTTAGATTTGTCTGTTCTTCTCAGAGACTCTGTCATTGGTAAGTCCTGAGGAAGGACTTGGTTGGTCCGGAAGCTTTAGACATGTTTTCTTTCTGTAACATCTATGTTGGTCCAATAAAAGGTATCAAACCATTTGCTTCTAGATCTGTTCTACGGGGTTGGATTGAGAGACAACATGACCTGATGAAAGAGATTCTCTCACAGATCTGTCAAGATAAGTACATAACTGTTCTATCTTCTTCATGGATCTCTCTTCCATTAGGCCACACTTCTGAAACACGTCCCAAAGACTAACTGGGAGGTTGGTACAGTCTGATTCAAGACAGCAAGCCCTGTACTACAGCCAGGCCAAAACCTTCTTGTCTACAAGATATAACATCCGGACTGCAATGTTTATTGAAGTTGTGGACAGTGCTCCATGTGGCAGCAGCACAAATGTCAGCAGCAGAAACATTTCTGAAACAAGCAACAGAAGTAGCCATACCTCTTGTGGAGTGACCACGAACCACACCAGGAAATTCCTTACTATACATCCTATAAACAGAACATAATATAATGTGCCAGCCATTTTGGCAGACACTGTTCAGACACAGGACCATGCTCTTTCCCATGTGCAAACGAAATACAAAGCTAAGAGGACTCTTTGTAATCCTTGGTGGAATCCACATATTACCTCAGTATCCTATGAAAATCCAAAGTAGGCAGCAGTGCCACACCCTAATTGGCATACTCAGGGTAATAAACAGGAAGGTGCATCATTTGATTCAATGTAAACTCAGATACCACCTTCAGTAAAAAAGTTAGGGCTGGTACACAACGAAACTGTCTGAGAAAATCAAATAAGGAGGCTGACAGACACACATAAGCCTGCAGCTCTAAAATCCTTCTAGCAGATGTTATTGCAACCAAAAATAACGCTTTCCACAACAGGAAGCATAAGCAACAACCTGCAGCTGGCTCAAAAGGAGCCAATGTCAGTTTCTCCAGGACATAATTCAGGTCCCGTGGGGGGACTGGGGTACAAATAAGAGCTTTTATATGAAAAATACCTCTCAACAAAGTATGGGAAACCTCCAACTGGTCAACAGTATGCCAGTCAATAAGGGCATGGAAAGCAGATATAGTGGCCAAATGCACCTTTAGTAAGGAATACTGTAAACTACAGATCTTCTGTCCATTTGGGAGCCAGGAAGCATATGAAATACAGCCCTTTGTTCTTCTGGTAAGAAGAAACAGATTCTATAGCATGTTTGTCTATCAATGCCTGCACTTCTTTTAGAAGGGACACATGTCCCAGAGGATAACTGAACAGAGGCAGAGGATACTCTTGAGGAGACCAACAACTCCAGGGCATGTCCCAGTGCAATCATCTCCAAGACCCATTCATCTGTTGTGACCTCCCTCCATTGTCAAGATGGAGGGAGAGTCTGCCCCCTACAACCACCCCTGGAGGCAACAGGGGTGAAGGGGTACTTGGAATAAAGTAAGGCTGAACCAGTGGGTTCAGCTCCACCAGCTCCAATGGACTTGGGTGGTATGGAATGGGCACCTGGGGTGAGGGGCTGACAAGGGCCCAATACCTTTACCTTGGCTTTGCTGATAATAAGCTTGGCAAAAGGATCCCTTCCATGACCCCTACCAGGTGTGGGATAAAGGGGATTGACAGACCTTAGCATCATTTTAGATGTTTGAAGGCCTCTCAGCACCTCTTTAGCATCATAGCCAAACAGTCTGCTCTCTCTAAAAGGGGCATTTAAAACTGCTTGCTGTACATTTGCAAATCCAGCTGCCTTAGCCAAGAATAATGAATGCCTCATACAAATGTCAGAGGCAGCCACCCCGGAAGAAGCATCAGACACATCCTATGCTGAGCGGAGCAAGTGTTTGCCAAGCTCAGCACCAGAAGTCAAAATTTTAATCAGTTCATTCTTGGCACAGCTGTCTGGCAGAGCCTGAGCTGAAGCTTTAGTAGCCTTCTACAGGCCATTCTGATATTTGATCATATGGACGTGGTAATTTGTAATTGTAAGGCCTAGAGAGGCAGAGGCATATGTTCACTTGCCCATCAGATCCAGTCACCTGGATACTTGGTCAGGAGATAGAGTACTCATGTTTAGGTGCCCTTGATCCATCATGGGCAGCCATGATTATTACAGAGTCCGTTTCTGGTTGATTGGTACAATAAGGCTTGGCAGAAGAAGCAGGATATAGATTGTCAGCCTTTCTAGGTATAGCTGGCAATGAGTTAAGCCTGTATCATGCAACAAATGTAATATCCTCAAACATAGGATAAATAGGAAGAATAATAATGGATGGAGTACAGGGTACCTCCAAAAATTCTACATTTTTATTTGTGGAGTCCTCCTCCGTAAATCCCATGGCATTTTGCACTTGCGGCAGCACAGGCTGAAATGTAGAATCCTCTAGAGAAAATCTGGGTATAGATACCACAAAACCTTAACCACAAGAGAAGAGTAGTCCTCCTCCTCCGAGTGCTCATAGAAACATAGAAGCTGATGGCAGATAAGGACCGCAAGGCCCATCCAGTCTGCCCATTTCTTTTTCTACCTTATAAATGTGCCATTGGCTTTTGCTCTGTCAATGGCCTATCTATTCATACTCATCTGTATTGCTCCTGTATGCCTATCCCATGCCTGTTTGAAGCCCCGCACTGTATTCATATCCATCACTTCCTGAGGTAGGCGTTCCATGCATCCACCACCCTTTCTGTGAAAAGAACTTCCTCATTACCCCTTAATTTGCCTCCTCTAATCTCATGCTGTGTCCTCTTGTCCTGGTATTTTCTTATATTGAAACATGTTAGACTGTTCACCTTGTTAATGCCCTTAAGGTGTTTGAATGTTTCAAGCATATCACCTCTCTCCCTCTTTGCTCTAGGGTATACATATTGAGCTCTGTTAATCTGTCCTCATGTTTTCTGATGCAGTCCCTGCACCATTTTGGTTGCCCTTTTCTGGACTGCCTCAATTTGGTTAATGTCCTTGTGAAGGTGTGGCCTCCAGTACTGCACGCAGTACTCCAGATAGGGCCTAACCAGTGTCTTGTAAAGAGGGATTATTACCTTCCTCTTCTGACTTGTGATACCTCTACTAATACACCCAAACACCCCCTAGCCTTACCTACTGCTTTAGTGGTCTGCTTGGATGATTTCAGGTCATCGGTGATGATGATGCCAAAGTCTCTTTCTTCCCTTATGACTGCCAGCAACTCCCCTCCCAGTCTATAGGTGGCTTCAGGGTTTCTCTTCCCTAAGTGTATGATCTTGCACTTCTTTGCATTAAACCCAGTTGCCACTCTTCCAAACATTTTGCTAGTTTATCCAGATCTCTTCTCATTCTGCCCACCCCATCTGGATCATCTACTCTGTTGCAGATCTTGGTGTCATCTGCAAACAGACAAACCTTACCCTCCAGTCCATCTGCAATGTCACTGATGAAGATATTGAAAAGGACTGGCCCCAGGACTGATCTCTGAGGTAGCCCAATTGCAACTTGCATCTCTTCTGACTGTATACCATTTACCACCACTCTGTTTTCTGCCCATCAACCAGTTTACCACCCAGTTGACCAACTTCTGACCCACCCCGAGCCTACCCAGCTTACTAATCAATCTTCCGTGTGGAACAGTATCAAAAGCTTTGCTGAAGTCAAGGTAGACGACATCAACTGCTCCCTCTTGGTCAACCACTCTGGTTACCCAGTCAAAGAAATCTATGAGATTAGTTTGACAGGACCTTCCTTTTGTAAACCCATGCTGTCTTGGATCCTGTGTTCCTATGGATTCCAGGTATTGCACGATCCTTTCCTTAAGGAGTGCCTCCATAATCTTGCCCACTACTGAGATAAGACTGACTGGTCTGCAGTCCCCTGCCTCCTCCCTGCTACCACTCTTGTGGAGCGGGATCACATGAGCCCTTCTCCAGTCTTCTGGAACCTCTCCTGTGCTCAGAGACTCACTAATCAGTTCTGATAATGGCTCTGCTAATTCCACCCTTAGCTCCTTTAGTACCCTTGGATGTATGCCATCAGGTCCCATTGCCTTGTCCACCCTGAGCTTATCGAGCTCTTGTCCTCCTCCTCCTCCTCCTCCTCCATCTGCATCTCATCCTTCTCCTCTTTCTCCTTCATTATCCTCCTCCATAATGAGGTCTGAAATATATTCCACCTTGTTGACCTCTTTGTCAATGATGGAAACTGAGGACTGCACTGGCAACACTGGTGATGGTGAAGAAGGAGGTATTTGCAGTGTAACAGAAAGTGGCATTCATGAGGGCTGTAACACCCACTAACAACACAGGCTACACCGGTAAGCCTGGTAAAATACATTGTATTATCTCTTAAGGCTATACCAGTACCACTTGAGTGTTAATGTCCTGATCAGATGCAGTGACCACTAAAGTTGACAATGGGATGGGACCCATCGACGATGGTGAGATTCCATCCATAGTAGGTATGGCAGTGCCTGAACCAAGCACTGACCTTGGTGTCTCATTGGTGGTCATGGGGGCTGGTGTCGGCTGGTGTCACCACCACTAAAGCAGTCAATGACACAGTTTATTTAGTGCCTGAAGGCCACAGCAGCAACTGGGACCTCACCAGGGAAGAAGAGCTCTCTTTATCCCTGTGCTTGTGCTTATGGCCAGGCAACAAAGGGAGACTGAATGACAACCAATCCCACTGCTGGTCCTTAGGCTTGATGGACGGCAATTCATTCGTCGGGGTAGGCAACTGATTTCAGGCTTTGTGCTTCCTTCATGTCATGGTAGCCAAAGTTCTCTAGGGGAAACTTTTCCAGCACTTTCCATCGGCATCGTCTAGTAGCTTGGTTATGCTCTGGCAGATCTCACAGGTTCAGGTGTTATGACAGAGGCCTGGGCAGTAGACACACGCTTAGTCTGTGTTGTCTTTAAAAAATATTTTCTCTGCACTCACAGTACTGCAATATCATAGATTTTGATGGCATGCTGAGACAACATAATCTGTGAAAGATAAAAGAAAATTAAGAACATAGCAACAGCTAATTGGTAGATATTTCTGCCAAGGATGATCAACGGTGGGAAAGTGCTGAGGAGAGATGGGGCCACCCACATTTATATAGTCACTGATGCATGATGTCATTGTGGTTAGCCCCTGGCTAGCAAAAGTTTCTGTGTGGTCCTCAGTACTCACATGGGTATATTTCCAAAGGTGTGGCCTAATGGAAGAGATATCCCCGAAGAAGATCACAAGTTTTGGCAGGGGCAGAGAGGAACGTAAACCAATCACCTCTTGCTTTAGAGTTAGCCTTTATTGATTATTTAGTTATTTATTTGAAAACTGGTAACCAGGAAAAGCACACTGAGCCAAGATTCATTTCCAGGTGCAACCCAGGGTAAGGATTACAGGGAAAACAGTGAAACATAACACAGTATGTTTCATGGTACAGACAAAAAGTGCAAACAGTACAGTAAATAATACTTCTCTGCTTCAAACATGGAACAGATTAAAGTGCAAGTTTTTATACAGTATGATGTATAATACAAGTGCAAGAGAAAAAACTGAATTAAGTCATCAAATCAAAACAAAGGCAAGCAGTGCAGTGCACCAAGGACTGTACTACAGACACAGCTTGTTGGCTGCGTTACAGTGTTAGGGGGAGCATTAATGACAAGATACAGAGGAGGGTGTGGGTGCCTGGTATACTCAAAGGCTGAGCTGCAAAAACTGGATGTAAAGCTGAATGCAAGCCTATTGTTTGTTTTATTATAGTTATTATTCTTTGGTAACCAGGAATGGCCTACTAGGCCCAAAGCCTGTTTTGAGGGATGATTCTGCTACACTGGGAAGATTAAGTGACTTGCTCAGAGTCACACAGTATGCAAGTGGAAGTTGTGGGGATCAAATACAGGCCTGCCGAATGTACCAAGATCATTCACAGCTTGTTATTCTAACCCCAAGGCTATACTGCCAGACACTTTTATAAAGTAAAACTGAATTTTCATTTAATCTGAATGGGTGTCCCAAGTATTCCATCACTGAGTCTTCCCAGAGAAGCCATACAATTCGCTATGCTGTCACACATGGTTGATTTAGCAGCGGGATGAACCTTTCCTTGTCCAGAGATGGACTCTGACAAAATATTAAATTCTCTGGCAGAGCAGCAAGCACAATAGTCCCAGATTTGAAGAGACTGGATGGCCCAGAAAGCATGGTTGTTGGCCCAGGTAGAAATCAACAACTGATACAACAGGCCTAAATACTAAGGAAGTGGGTGATCCAGCTAGCACAACTGCAGACCCAGATAGACCAGCAACAGCAGAAGTTTATAAATCATGTGCTTCAAGTACAGAAATAAATTGGACCCCAGCTCCAGGTCCCAGGGAATCCAGCCATTATAGGACCTCACACCATACTAACAAAACTGGGTTCTGAGGGCAACCCCGAGGTCCACCTTTCAACTTTGAAGGGAGTTGCAGTACCACTGTCTGGCCACAAGAAAGTTGGGGAACTCACACTGCAGAATACCTGACTGGAGATGCTCAAGTTGCAAACAGGTGCCTAGATGACACCACTAGAGACTACAACTAGGTAAAAGCAGGAATAACATAAGAGTGTTTACTGACAGAACTTTCACACCTTGGGTATCATGGTTGGAACATGGCTTAGATTGTTGGCACACAGATTACAAGTCTTGACTACTCAGTGGTTAAAGCCAGAGGCACACACTAAAGAAGAGATTATTGATTTAATTGTACTAGAGCAATACCAGAACATTTTGCCAGATCAAGACCATGACTGCATAAACTGACACAGACTACTGTGGCTGCAGCTGTGAAAATGTTATTTATCAGTTCTTGGATTACAGTACCTTTGAGCTAAAATCTCATTTACATAGGTTCCACATCAATTAGACAATACAGTATAGATGTATGCAATACTACAGTGCAAAAAATGCACCTGGGAAACAAAAACCTAGGGGAAGATTATACAATTGGGGGGGAGTAACAAAAAAAATGGAAAGGGGCCTGGGGTTAATTATATCAGATTACCTTAAGGTCAGCAAGCAATGTGAGAAGGCAGTAGGGAGGGCTGGGGGTATACTGGGGTGTAAAGGGAGAGGCATCACCAGCAGAAAACAGGAAGTTGTTATCCCTCTGTACAGATAGTTGGTGAGACCCCATCTGGAGTACTGCATCCAGTTCTGGAGACCCCATCTCCGCAAGGACATAGACAGGATAGAGGCAGTCCAGAGGAGGGCAACTAAAATGGTGCAGGATCTGCAAGAGAAGCCATACGAGGAGAGACTAAAGGAGCTTAATATGTATACCCTTGAGGAAAGGAGGGAGAGGGGGGACATGATAGAAACTTTTAAGTACCTCAGTGGAATCAACAAAGCTCAAGAGGGTAGCATCTTTCTGAAAAAGAGATGTGCAAGAACAAGGGGACACAATTTAAAGATAGAGCGGGGGGCGGTTCAGGGGCAATGTGAGGAAGTACTTTTTCACAGAGAAGGTGGTGGACGCATGGAACAGTCTTCCTGAGAAGGTTGTGGGGTCTAAAACTGTGGGAGAATTCAAGAATACATGGGACAGACATAAGGCTATTCTTGGGGGGGGAAGAAGAAATAGGCTGTTGGTTAACTAGGATCTGTAGCTCATCCTGTAGGTAGGGAAATGGGCAGACTAGGTGGGCCACGCAGTCCTTATCTGCTATCAAAGTCTATGTTTCTATGTTACAGATATATATATATATGAAACACAATTATAAAGAACATAGTAAAGAAATTCATTAAACTGTCCTTGTCTAAGTGCACGTAATGTGGTTCAATTGCATTTCTGGCAAATTCCTGAGGGTGAAGAAAAATAAAGTTAATGAAGGGTGGAAAGATGTGTTACAGGTGGAGAACAAGTAGGAGCTTAAAGATTAGACAGAGAAACATCTGAGAGTATATAGAGAGTATATAGAGGGGAGACAGGTTTAAGCCATGAATTGGCCTTAGTATGGAATTACTAGAGGAGGTGGGTCCTTGTGCTATAGGGTAAACTGAAAGGTGAGGTGAAGGGAGGAGATGGCAGGTGATTGGGTAAAATAGGCAAGAGCTAAGGCTGAGCAATTATTTCAAGGACAGGTTGGTTTAGGTTAGATGTTACAGTCACAGCTACTGTGCGATACTAGGTTGGCATGAAACTTCAATTTAAATTAGCCTATTTTTTTTTTTTTTTTTTTTTTTTAGAGCCAGCATGTCCTCCGAGAGTGTATTTAGCCAGTAGGGCACAAGGTACTCGTAAGACTATTGACCTTAAGTTGTTTGACAGAATGGGGCTGGCTATTTGATCCCCTGATATGCCTGGTTTTGTTGGACATGCAGAGGAAATTCCACACCCCTGGGGGTGTTAAACTTAGGGTGGATTTCTTTGCGAGTAGGAATAAATGGTACTGTATTCGACAGTCCAAGTTTAGCCAACCGGATTGTGCATAGAGCTGGCAAATGTGAGTAAGACGATAAGAGGAGGGTCCGGAGGAGGGCACCCAGGATGATACGGGGTCTGGGGGAAAAGTCTTATGGGGAAAGACTTGAGGAGCTCAACCTGTACTCCCTGGAGGAGAGGAGGGACAGAAGTGACATAATTGTGGTCTTCAAATATCTGAAGGGGCTCAATAGGGTAGCCAGGATAGGGTGTTCCAGCTGAAAGAGAGGGGTCCACCGGGGGCACTCTATGAAGGGTAAGTGGGAGACTCAGAGGGGAGATGAGGAGGTGCTACTTCACAGAAATGGTGGTGGAGCCCTGGAATGCACTACCGGCAGAACTGGTGGCTGTGGATACTGTGGAGGGGTTCAAGAGAGGCTGGGACAGGTATAGGGGGAGGGTGCATCTTAACAGGGTTATCATCGGGGGGGGGGCAGCCCAGTCAGGAGAAGGGGGAGGGGGACCTCAAGGAGGAAGGTGGGGCAGAAAATGGTGCCCTAAATGGGCACTGATCCCCGAGCAGACTCGATGGACCGTAGGGCCTACTCTGCTGGTAGTATGCTTAGTATACTGCTTAGTATGTTAGGTCCTAGTACCAGCCTGCAGACTGTGTAGAGAGTTATTTTAATCCACTTAAGGGCAGAGTCAGTTGCTGCACTACAGACCACTAGTCCATTATCGATAGCACTGAGCTATTCACTGCCAGTTTTAATGCCTCATCGGTTAGGCACTGTTTGTTCCTGTAAAGCAAGCCTAGTTTAGCGTTTGCTGATTTTGTTACAAAATCTATATGCTGCATATATGAGAGGGGAGCTATCTAGTGTTACACCTAGGTACTTAAAGTTCTGAACCATTTCTAGGGATCTATTTAAAGTTTTGGACTATATCTATATGTTTATTTAGCTTATAAAAGTATTTTTAGATGGTGGGACCTGTGTCTGTTGTGAGTGGAGGCAAATAACATTGTTTTTGTCATTTTATAATTTAGCAGTAGTTTAAATTTTTAGACTTCAATAGCTGTGAAGTTAACCTGCATCTGTTTTTCTAGTTCTCCTGGGTAAGAGTGACTGGAAGTATAGCACTGCATCATCTACATAACACTATCTTGAGAAGCTGATGGGAGTGGATTTAAAAACGGGCTTCTCACAAAAATCACAACACACTGCCTGGAACCTAAAGACCAGAGGACTCTAAGAAAAGTAGAATTCCTGGCCTGGTGGTGCTGAGGGTCGAGGCGCTGGACACCACACCTCACGATATGCCGGTGACCCGGGTTCAGGAGTGGACTCAGGCTGCTGGGGGTCGGTGGAGGAATGGAGGATTGAGCATCGCAATGGATGCTCTCCTCCTCCTGGGGTGGGTTACCTGACACTCCTGGGGCCGGTGGAAACACTGGCCTTTGAGGGCAACTGCAGCTCTTCCAAGTCGGGAGAGGGAAGGACACTGTGGGCCCTGGACGATGGCATGTGTCAGCATGCCAGCTGGACATTTGTCCTTCATGCCAGCATCCTTAGGGACAAGGGAGAAAAAGGGGAAAAATTTAAAAATACCCCAGCCCCCAAGCAAGATGAAGCCGGGGTAGGGGGTTGCCTTGTAGGATGCCCAGGTGGACGAGTAGGAGGGGGTACGAGGCCTTCTTTGAAAGCTGTGGGAGCCGAGCAATTTGAAAAAAAAAAAAAAAGTAGAATTCACGACTAACCAAAGGTGATGACCCCAGGAGAAGATTCTAGTAGATATATGATGAAGGAGCATTGGGTGATGGGAACAAGCATGCAGATATGGCTAAGCAGTCCACTGGTGAAATATTGCTTACCACTCCATGCCAAAAAATGTATTACCCCAGGGCCCGCTGTAAATCTGTAAATCTTCCAGTCCCAAGACTCTGCTCTCTGGTGACCTAAAATGTTGGGAGACAGCACAGGTCATAGATCTGAGTAGTAACACTGTATGTTTCCACTGTGGTAAGTGGAGCACATCAGTAAGTTTTGTGAACACATAGACTGTGACTTCGCGGAATGTGACCCTATAGGCCCCACACAAGCCCCAAGACCAAAACCTACATACATTTCTAGTGAAAGTGGAGAATGTAACAGTTGCAGCTCAGCTGGATTCAGGCTGTGGGCAAAAACAACAAAGACAGTCAGTGGCAGAACTCAACCTACATCGATAGAGAGCTCCCATAAACACCGCCTGCATTCAAGGGGGGTTACCTGCAAATACCCTACTACCCCAGTATGGTTAAAATAGGCAACTGGGCAGGATTAAAAAAGGTGAGAATTTCCAAAACCTCACCTTGGTCAGTAGTCTTGGGCCAAGACTGGAAAGGTTTTCATACACTCCAGCAGAGCAATACTGAATGTACATGCCTAGAAGGCCACACAGGCAGAGGTAGTAGAACACATTCCCTCTTTACTGATTCTGAGTCATTTGACCCAGAAAGGAAGCCTAAGAAATCATGAGGACAGAAACAGAGGGAGAAAAATGCAAGGACCTCTCTGAGACTGTATTAGTTAGGGACTGCAAGGATCCAGGTTCAAGGTAGGACAGATGTGACTCACACAAGGAAATGGCATTCACATCTACAGTAGGTCACAAAACCTTTCCAGAGGTCAGGCCATACATTTTTCAAAACATCACTGCTAAAGAAAGAATGGATGAGGTTCTCAGGAAGGCCTACCAGAAATGAGTTGTGGAAAATTGTAAAGTGGTAGATGAATGAAAAGCATAAGGTTTTCCAAGGTTTAAACTGAAAGATGATACAGTACAGCCTTTATTATCTGAATGCTCTGGGAGACATTAGATTTGTTCATATAATCGAGGGTCCATAGCATAAGACAAATGAGAATTGGGGGGGGGGCAGTGTCAGAGTTCAGATAATAGGGAGAGGTGGATAACTGGGGTTTAGATAATGGAGGTCGTACTGTATTTTGAACTGGTAGAACCCAAGAAATGAACTGGGACTTTATGTTACCAGTTATTGGTTTCCAGGTCTGCAGGAAGGCAGATACAGAGGCTGGCCCATACTGTTCCTGTTGCAGGTCATTTGGGAAGGGAGAAAACCAAGGCGTGCATGCTTGCCAGGTTTATGGGCGGAACTAGCAGACTGCCTGCCTGCCTCGAGTGTCAGTTAATGGCCCACTGAAGTACAGGGAAGCCCCTTTGATGCCTATGCCCATACACACCATTTAAAAAGAAATGGGGTTCATATTGTGAGGCCTTTGACAAAAAAAAAAAAAAAAAAAGTATAACTAGGAGTCAGTATATACTGGATTACACAACCAATTACCCTGATGCTATTCCCCTTCAGTCCACTACAGCCTGGTCAGTGGCCAAAGAATCAACAGAAGTGTTTTCTTGAGTCTGGCTACCAAAGAAGACTCTAGCTGATCAAAGCACAAACTGATCATAAAAACCTATGAGGAAGGTCTGTGCTTTTCTGAAGGTTATGTCCATCTAGACATTGGTGCATCATCCTCAGACCAACTGCCTTGTCAAACACTTAAAAAACAATTGTTAAAGGATAGGCTGTGTAAATCTGTGTCAACTGAGGTGGGGAAAAAAAGTGAGAAACTGCTACGCTATTTAACATTTGCAGTTCAGGAGGTTATGATGAAACACGGAAACCGTTTCCCATGTTTCGTAATCCTGACGCCAGGTGCCCAAAACACGGGTGCCCGACATCATGATTTTCCCCACGGCAAACATTTCTTTTATGTTTTGGGGGGCTTCACCCTCCGTACTTAATAGAACCAACTCCGCAACAAGTAAAATCCAGACATTGGGCAACCATGTTTCGGACATCCGGCGTCCGGATTTTAATACATGGGAAACAGAGTTTCTGTATTTTAAATGGATTCTGCCACACTTATCCACTGGGTTTTCACCCTATGAACTGCTGTATGAAAGACAGCCTTCAGGGATGTTGGTTCTCATGTGCGAAGAAAAGGCACAGTCTTAGGGGTTGGTGATGTGGCTGAAATTCACTTCATGAAGTGTGAATTCACCAAATTTGCAAAGTTTTACCTGGTGAGGTTGCCTTTTTTCCATTGTATTGACCAAAATTCACTCATGAAGTGGCCATTGCTCCAAACCAATGGCCATTTCACAGTAGGAGTTTTGCACTTTCAGTGAAGTTGAAGTTTCTAAGGTCTGTGGAAACTATGCAAAGCTTTGCAAAAGGTGAATTTTGGCCAATTTGCAGCCACTTAGCCAGCAAAATTTTAATTCACAGCACCTCTACATAGTCCACCAAACATGCTCCAGTATGTGCAAATGAGAGAAGTGTTGGACATGGCTGACAGATTTGCCAGAGAATTTAATAACAGCAAAAGCAATCCTAGGCAGTGCACTATACGCAAGGGGCCAGGCTTCAGGAGTTCAAGCCTGGCAACAGAATACTCATGTTGTTGCCTAGTCTAGTCTACCAGTAAACTCATGTCAAAATGGCAGGGACTATGACGTGCTTAGAAAAGTAGCAACACTTGATTATGAGTGTTATAACCAGACAGGAAAAAAGGAAAACAAATTTGCCATGCTAATTTGTTTAAATCCAGGAAAGACAGGCAGCTGCTGCTCATTGACTCAGAAGAGCCTAAAGGGGCCCAAAGGGTGAAAAATGATCCCACTGAGGATGGAACCTGGACTTAGGCCCTCAAATACAAAAGGAAATGAGTCTGACTTTTGCTGTAGTGAATGACTGGCTCAACCAGACCCAAGAGCAAGATGCCCAGAGGCTAGAAGAAAACTAAGGTTATGTATTCTCCTGAAGCCAGGATGAACTCATGTGATCCAGCACCACACAGACAGACACAGGTGTCCACATCCACCCACTGATCGGTTTCACAGACAGCGCCTTTTATCTCTTGGTGTTATATAAAGACCCCAGGTTTTTTATACTATTACTCTGTTTATGCTGTAGCTGCAAGTGGTCAAGTGACTCACAGACCACTTCTACCTCAGCAGCATAAAAGGGATGCCCTTTAGCGAGCGGGGTGCGCTCAAGCGGGCAAGTGCACACGGAGACATGTGTTGAGACAAGCATACGTCTGCTGTATCTGCCAGGACAGACTGTACTAAGGGCCAAAATACTAAACAAATAAGGTCAGTGAACGTTATTATCCAGAACTGGTTATATACTTTTTGAATAACTCAAAACTAACCTGATATAAATTAGGCAGAACTGTATAAAAAGGAACAAATGGACCTGAACGTTGTAACTTTTACAACAGGGGAGCCAGGGATTCAATACTTCTTATGCAACATGTTTAGCACAAAGTCAGGTTCCCCATGTTTGAAATCTTTATATGTAAAAGCTGCATGGATCTGGCAGAGTTGAACTTTAAGTTAATTTCTATAGAGGAGAAAATTAAAGAACTTTAAAAACAGCTGGAGAAGCACTAAATAGACATTATTAAAACTGTAAATAATGAGTGGTTGAGTGCAAAAAACGACAAAGGGCACATGAGGAGGAGGAGGACCTGGAGGATTGGAGCACCATGGGTAAAAAGAAAAATAAATGTGGGTATGAACATAGAGGATGAAAATCATTATACCCCTTTACTAAATATAATAGAAAATATAGAAAATCAATGTAGGAAATACTAGAGACAGCTAGTACAAAAGACATAAGCTACAATACAAGCATGACAATTGAAGAGGAGTTACCTAACCATACTGAGGTGCATGTCAAGTCGGACATAATCGAAACTGAAACATTAGCAGAACAGATCTGCTGTATATAATAGAAAACTCCATGACAAAGTACATGAATAGGTACACCACCTGGGGAAATAAAGAAAACACTACCAGCTACAGTTACAGCAGGGCAAAGTTTAATGAGATTGCAGGAATGTTACCAAACACATTAAAAGGTACAAAAAAATCCAATGACTGTTAGTGTATGCAGGCACAAACAACCTGGGGAGACAGAGTGTGGAAGACGCAACAAAAGAGCTGGAGAACATACATAAAACATATTGTAACATGACAAAAAAAAGAACGGTGAAATAATGGAATGTGATTGGGCAGAATGCATCACCTGATCAAAGTTGGAGTGGGGATTAATCACTGGTAATGCCCACTCCAACACGGCATTAATTTTAGAGATGTGCAGTACCCCACACAACCAGCAGAAACGTATGAGTGAGCACGGATGTATGGAAGGCAAGTGCCCGCCTGCCTGACTTACAGTTCCTAATAATAATAAACAGCCGTGATACCATTAGTACAGTGGCGTCTATAGTCATAGTTAAATAAATATTCCCAACAGCTGATCATGATGGAAGTTCAACTTGGCATAATTCCCACAATGCAACTGCCGACATCCAAATGCAGGATTGCGGAAATAACATGGTCTCCAGAGCGAGTGAAAATGTTCCATTTCTACCAGACTGAATGGCATGCAAGCCATGCTGAGAGCAGTAATGTATTCCAATCTGCAAAAGCACTGCATAAAATATTTTGAATCTATATTATGCACAGGTTTGTTATTAAGTATATTGTTCACCGCCACAATATCATTTAGTGCATCTGTAACAGATGTTTTTCATGAAGTAAACGGAGTTGTGCTAAACTGTTGGAATTTGTCATCTGTGCTATATTTCACAACACAGCACCACTAAATCTGTCATGTTATAAGCACATTAATCCCCTCTGAAGGAGGCTTCTACTGTGGAATTAATGCATGGTTGGGTGGTTGTAGGCACTTTGCCTCCGGCCTCATGCCACCCCCCCCAAAAAAAAACATGCATTAATTGCCTCCTTCATCAGGGATTAATGCTTACTTAAAGGAGAAGGCAGCTATATTCTCAGAGGTACTCCCAGTACCAAGAGCAAGGTGGGAAAGGATAAAAAGAACTAAGGCATTCAATAACTGGTTAAGAAGATGGTGTTTGAGTAAGGGGATCAAATGTATTAGAACATGGGAGCACTTCAAGGGTTAAAAAGATCTGTACTGCGTGGATGGGTTACATTTGAGTAGAAACTGTACTAAACTATTGGGAACCATGTTCTACCAAGCCATTAATAATAAAATGGATACTCCAGAAAACTAAAAAAAAAGGGGGTGTAGGGTGCACAAGAAGATTAAAATAACCAACAAACAGATACCAGGGATGATAAAAATAGACATGATATAACAGTTTGACTAATAAATGCAAGAAGTCTTAACATGGTTAAAAAAAAAAAGAACAAAAAAAAAAAGCAGAACTCTAATTACTAATGAAGGAAAAACAGATTGATCTGGCAGCAGTAAGAGAAACATGGTGAACTGAAACTCGGGATGGAGCAAGACATCTTGGGATACAAGGTGTTCCATAGGGACAGAGGGGAAAGAAGATGGGGCAGAATGGTGCCTTAAAGAAGACATAATGCAGACAACTGGTTACAGACTGTCAAACAATCTTGTATGTAAGTAATAATACCAGACAGGGTGGGCATTATTGGGATATAACGGACCGCCCAGGGGCTAATGAGGCCCAACGCCACAGGCAGAGGGCTTTATAGCCCCTGGAAGGTCCGTTATATCCCATAACGCCCACCCTGGAGGGTATTATTACACTTTGAAAATGGGTTATAGGTGTAATTATTTGAAAAAAAAATATTTAAAATATTTATGTATAACAAAATAAAAAAGGTACACTTTATAATAAAATAATCCCTGCGTTGCTGGAATCACCACAGGAGGGTGCTGCCCTGTTTGTGTGTGGCATGTGTTTGTGCACTTGGTTTGTTTCTTCACATACTGCCTCACAGACACAAAAGTTGCTGTTTGAGGTTGTTGTTTCACTTTGTCTGTCATTTGTTGCTCAGTAAAAAACTGAGGGAGACCAAGAAGAGAGCCATTTGAGGCCATTGGATCGTTTATTAGAATGGGCAATGTTGGATGTTTATATTTGAAGAGGGGTACATTTTTTGGGGCTCTGAAATGTGGCATAGTGCGAGTCTGCAGGTTACTGTGATACCTGATTGTGTGTAAGACGAGCGCAGTTGCGCTCAGAAAGGAAAGTTAAAATAGTAAAAAATGACTGTTGTAGTTTTTTTTTTTTTTTTTTTTTTTAACTCTCCCGTGTCACTGTTGAAAAAAGTCAGTCTCGTTAAGCAAGCGGGGTGAAAATGGCAGCTGTCTGATTTCGAAATTCAGGGAGCCCAAGGATAGCTGTGGTAATAGGGCACCCTGAATTGGCACTTATTTTGACGCAGACCGTTGTTAAGAAATAACGGCCTGGGTGGCAGGCTGTTTCAGTCAATCAGGATGCCACTTTCAGTTTACCCATTATCTAAAACAAATTAATCTAGATAGAAATGAGCAGAGCTAATAAAAAAAAAAAAAACTACTGTGGAGCTGTGTTATAGGCCAGCTAATGTGGAAATGAGTGCCCATGTCAACCTACTCAACAGTAAAAGGGAGAGGATCGATGATGGAGAAGTATTAATCCTGAGTGACTTTACTATAGACTGGAACATTGGCAGGGCATCTAACAAACAAGTACAACTTCTACTTGATCCATGTATTGAAAATGGACTGTACCAGATGGTGGACAAACCAAGGAGCAGAAACATTCTAGACCTAGTGTTTACAGATAGAATGGATGGATTAAGGACCTAGAGATCTATCAGCCACCTGTGAACAGTGACCACAATATTGTATAGTTTAATATTAACATGAAACCTAAAACAAATCACTGGCACGACGTTAATAAAGAACTACCACAGGGCAAATTTTGAAGAAATAACGAAATTACAAAAGTGGAACAGAGAGGCTTGTGTTCAGAACACTGAACAGCTATGGTCCAGTATTAAAACTAAAATAATTAGAGCTGGAGGGCAGGTACTGTATGTACCTAGCAGACCACTGTACAACAAAAGGGGAACGGTACCCATACAGTTTACTTATGGAGTTAAAAAAACAACTCGGCAGAAAAAGACAAGCATACAGGGCCATGAAGAAGGATGGTAGCCACTGCAATGTTAGCAAGTATAGGCAGCAACTGAAGAAAATCAAACAAATATGATCAGCAAAGAGCAAACTGGAATTCAGGTTGGCACACTCAAAAGACTATGGTAAATATTTTTTTGCTTATATAAATAATAAAAGCAGTGGACAGGACTGTAGGTCCCATTAAGGTTGGTACTGCAGGAATCTTGGAACTGGCCTGTCAGGCCAAAATATTTAATGAGTATTTTTGTTCGGTTTATGAAAGAGAACAGGATAAGGGAACTGACAGAGGGCATAGAAGCAAAACAACACAAGAAGGTAACAACGCAACTTTCTTAAAGATCTCTGGATCTGAAATAATCAAAAAACCTAAGGGTATCAATTCAGCTAAATCCGTAGGACCAGACAACTCACATCCCAGATTATTAAATGAATTAAACCCCTGCCTGGATGAACCACTGATAAAACTTTACAATATGTCTATAGAGACAGGGGAAGTTCCCACAGACTGGAGGACAGCGACAGAGGTCCCTATTTTAAAGAAGGGGGATAAAGGAGAAGTGGGGAATTAGAGACCCATAAGCTTGACCTTGGTACTGGGAAAAGTACTAGAATAACTTGTAAAACATAGGCTACAGGATGAAATCAACCACAAAACAATGAATGATGAAACAACATGGGTTTAAAAAGCACAGATCCTGTTTAACACGTTGGTGCTTTATGAAAGCGATAGCAAGGCACTGGACAACAACAACCAACCAGTAGATGTGGAGTATTTAGATTTCAAAAAAGCTTTTGAAAAGGTCCCTCATGTTACACTGATACAAAAACTAGTAGATATGGGTATTAACAAAAATGTGACCAGATGGGTCAGCAAGGGGCTGACAGGAAGGACACAAAGGGTTTGGATCAGAGGGAATGTACCAGAGACTGGACCAGTGACTAGCGGAGTGCCACAGGGGTCTGTGCTCAGGCCAGTACTGTTTTATACTATTTATTATGGATATGAATGCAGGGATTAAAAACTGGATCATTAAATTTGCAGACAATTCGTAACAAGGAACTGAGGTGAGGAATAACATGCAAGTGGATACACTAAGACAAGAACTACAATTACTGGAGGATTGGGCAACAAGGAATGGCATGATATTCAACACAGACAAATGTGTAATGATGCACCTCGGACCCAAAAATAATAAAACAAGTACACATTGGCTGTGGAGAATGAAAGGGACTTGGGTATCTTGTTAAACAATGACCTAGACTTCGGTCCACATTGTAACGAGGTAATCAAGAAAATTAACAGGATTATGGGATGTATAAAGAAGCCATTTATAACAAATAGTAGATAATGCATATTCCCCCTCTACAGAGCCTTTGTTAGACCCCAGGTGGACTGTTGTGCCTCATTGTGGTGCACTCGACCGAGAAGGGACATAAATAACCTAGAGAGAGTGCAGCGAAGATCGACAAAAATTGTCCATAGTCTGGGAAGGGAGCCCTATGAGTCTAGGATGACACAACTGAACTTATAGCCATTTAGAATTAAGGCACATAAGAGGAGAGAAGATGAAGACTATGATAATGAAGAAGATTAAGATGAAGACGAATAAGCATTTATATAGTGCTTTTCATACACAGTGTATCCCAAAGCACTTTACAACCATTGCTAGACCGGTAGTGAAGTGACTGAATGTGTAGTGGTGGCCATATCGTATATCAACACCCACGCACAGCCTGGACAAATGCATGAACCAGTTTTATGGGAAGGGGAATCATGGCCAGAACACTGGGTATGTCCCCTACTCTTTGCGAAGAATGCCTTGGGTTCTTTTACTTCCACCAGGACACCCACCAGGACAGCACCAGGATGGGTAGAAGGGACCTCGGTTTAACATCTCATCTGAAGGACTGCACACCGCAGCAGTACAGTACCCCCCAATACTGCACTCAGGTGCCAGCATGTTTAGGTACAAGTCCAATCCTGGTGTGGGATGAGAAATGTATAAAATTATAAGAGATAGCTGGCTGATGGAAAGCTTGGGTCTACAATTTAGCAATAGAAATACCAATTTGAGAACTCATGCACACCAAATAAAATCTGACATTTCTGAGAAGGAATGCCAGAAGGTGTTTCTACACACAAATGTGGGGGCTGAAACAATCACGGGATTTAAGAATGCATGGAATAGACAAAGGAATTCTGGAGGTCAGGGGTAAGGGGCAACAGAGTTCTAGGAAAACAAACTGAAGTTACAAACTCAAATGAGCAGACTAGGTGGGCCATAGGCCCTTATCTGCTGACACTGTTTATGTATCTATGTACAAAGAGTGATACCACTATGGAATGGTCTGCCTAGGGAGGTAGTGGACACGGACTCATTTGTCATATTTAAAAACAAGTTAGACAAGCATTTGCTAACAAATAATGGTTTATATGGCTCTACTGAGGCGGGAGACAGACAAAATGAGCAATAGCCCTCTGCCTGTCTTAAATGCCAAGTATAGTACTGAGTATAAATGGTACGGGAGAAAATCCAGATTGTTGGAATTGGGAGTCACTGAGGAATCTCAGAGTGAATGGCATAGCTCTACTGTGCTAGTCCCAAAACCAGATGGGTCCACATGGTTTTGTGAAGACAGCTACCTTACCATGGAGTCAAGGCTAGCTATAGTGAACAGTGTCCTGCTCCCTAAACTTTGATATGATGCTCCTGTCATATAGTCACGTAGGAGATCCAAGCTAAATAGGCTTGAGGCAGTATACCACAAAACAGGATGCTTTGCATCAGCGTTTCCCAGGAAACATCATTGTAATGTTCCCACCTCCTTAAACTGGCCCACATTTGACAGTCTGTTCCAGTACCCCCTATTACATATGGTGTTTAAATTAATCTCTGTCCATACCCCACCTTGTCTGGCTGGCCTTCTAGCCCCCCAAACACTCAAGAAGGCTACTCTGCACCTCTAATAGAAAACTACTTAAGGTGCCTAGGATTCGAACATCTATGGGAAGAGGCCCTTCGTCTTCTTGGCTCCTTTTTTCTGGATGCTCTCCTGGAGGTCCTGCAAAACTGTAATACACTCTCTTTCTTCAGAAAGGGGTTAAAGATGTATCTACTCAAAGGCTGCCCATGTTCCTGCTACCACTGATCGCTCCCTACTTAACTGTCCTAGGTATTATTGCACAGGACACTACCTCATTCCCTGGTTCATTATATTTGCAAACCTTATTGTAACCTAGTTGTGGTCTTGTTTAGGAGGCAGTATAGTTCAGTGGTTTAAGGCTCTGAGCTGCAAACCTGGAGACCTAGGTTTGAATCCCACAACCCCCACTTGCATACTCTGTGACCCTGAGCAAGCCATTTAACTTCTTTGTGCTCCCAGGTCACACCTGGAAACAAGCTTTGGCTTAGAGCACCTCTCCTGATTAAACAGTTTTGCTGCCACTCCCCTTATTTATTACCATCTAAATATCCGGAGCTTGGTATGTACTTGTTCAGCTTGTAAATGACATATTGTATTATTGTTCATAACAATCTACCTCAGGCCACAGCTGAGTGGACAAGCCCTCTACTGTAACCTAGCTGCTGTCTTATTTATTACTATCTAAATAACCTGTGTTTGATATGTACTTGCTCACTTTGTTAATGGTGTATCATGTATTTCCCTATGTACTTGTCATTTATATCTGTAATTAATCCCGGGTCACCCCTGAAAAAGGGACCTCTGGTCTCAGTAGGCCTACCCAATTACAAAAATGAAATAAATCAATCTAGAATGTTAATGATGCATCCAAGTTTCAGGCATGCCCCCAAGCCAAAGGCAGACAAACTTTTGAACACACTAGGGAAGGCCCAATACATCAGTATCCTGGACCTGAACAAGGGGTACTGGCAAATCCCATTTACTCCAGAGTCCCATGAGAAAACAGAATTTTCACCCCGTTTGGCTTATATCAATTTACCATGCCTCCCTTCGGACAGAATGGAGCCACAGCCCCATTTCTGATGATGATGATGGACTATACCCTCAGACACCACGGACTGTATGCAGCATCATCCCTGGATGATATTCTTATATTTAGCCCTGGCTAGGACAGCCTCCTGGTGGGTGTGGCCATGATACTGTGATCACTCAGGGAGACAGGACTCATGCAAATGCCACAAAATGTGTCTAAGGTAACAGGAGACATGAACCTCTAGATATGGGAATGGCCACATACGACCCATTAATGACAAAGTAAAGTCCCTAGCTGACTGCACCATTTCAATTACAAAGAAGCAGGTTCTTGGGAGCTGTAGAATTTTATTCCAGAATTATCAGCCCTTGCTGTGCACCGACTTGACCTGACCAAGAAGACCTCCCCAAATAAGCTCCTATGGTATCCAGAGTGTCAGATGGCATTTCAGGCCATCAAAATATGCTGCTTGAGGGGCTAGTGATGTGAAGCCTAGGATTTCAACTGCCCCTTCATTTTGTACACAGTCACCATGAGGTGGGGCTGGAGGCAGTGTTATCACAAAAGTTTGAGGACAGTATTCACCCCATCCTCTATCTCAACTTTTCCCCTGGGAACAGTGCTATGCCATGCTGGAAAGAGAGAGCCTGGTACTAGAGTGGATGGTGGCCACCCTATGCTACTACCTGCTGGGATGGTGGTTCACCCTAGTCAGTAATCATGGCCCCCACAAGTGGCTGCATGCCATGTGAAATATCAATGCCTGTCTCACCAGATGGTATTTGGTGCCAGGTGCTAGCATGGTAATGCTGATTTTCTGTCGAGAGGGTGACTATTGGCTTTTGCCAAGTGTGCCATGGGCATGTCTCTGAGGAGGAGGAGGAGGGTATGTGATAGAGTGTATGCCTGTCATGCTACCTACACCTGTAAACCTGATCACAACCCAGCAGCACAGGTTTTGACATGGGCTGGTAGGTGATTTAGGCCACAGCCACACCCCTCTTGCTTCAGAGTTGGCCCATTAAGACCTCACTGCACTGCCTGCTTAGCATGTTGGCTGTCCCTCATGGGTAGGAGGCAGTGTTAACAAGCAATAACTAGGCCTACCAAAGGGACAGATGCAGAGAAAGGTGTGAGCGCTTGGCAGAGCCAAAGGCTTAACTGCAAGAACTTGGTGTAAAGCTGAATGTAATTTTTTTTTTTTTTTTAATGAAGTAAAGCTGAATATTTATTCAATCTGAACTAGTGTCCAGAATGTTCCAAGAAGTCACCTGGTTTGCTACCATGGCAGTGGTGTATCTGATTTTTGGTATGTTCCAAGATACTAGGTAGCATACCAACAGGAAGTCTGCAAGTGCACAGGAACTGTAAAAGGATGCATGCAGAGAAGACATAGCCACATTATTTGGCACCTGTGCCTCTAAATGAGACATAATAAAGTCTGAAACCCAGTGCAACTATTGATATATCGGACTTGGCATTTAGTGTTGCTAATTCCCCACACTGTACCACTGTAACCAATGGTTTCCATTCCTGGCCCTGTCCAAGTCCCCTTCTGGACCCCTCATCTCCAAATACTAAAAAAGACATACCCCTTGACTTAGTACATGTTTAAAACTCATTCATTCCCATAGAAGCCATATGGCATCAGAACCATCCATTGCTGGAATGGACCCAAAATATCCACAGAGAGAAAGTGAGTTAAAGGATACTTAGTGGTCTTTTTGAACCAAGTATTACATTTTGTGAAAAACATGTTATTTGGTGGGCAAAAGGGGATGCAGGGGAGCCACCGCATGTTGATTTTCTCAACATTAAGTTTAATTTTGGATTCAGGACCACTAGTACTCATGTCATTCCATCCTTGCGACTACCCCTGGAAGTAGATCCATTAGAATGTGGCAGATCAGTGGGTTGGACCGTACATTTGGTGGGCAAAAGGGGCCTTCACTGCCTTATATAGTATATGGTTAGGCCTTATTATATGTAGAAATTGATCAACATTTTTTTTGTTGTAGTACACTTCAAAAGTTGTTGCAGCACACTTCTAGTACAGTTCTAAAAGGTAAAAAATACCATGTGCAGAGAATGGCATCTTTAGTCTTGCCACCTTCTTAATTTGGCCATGAATGTAAAACTGCTTTAGATTAAATGAAAGGCTATCCAAACACCACTTTGGTGTCTGTATGTTCTTGATAGCCTAGAACCATATGAAAAAAGTATTCACTATAGCAATGTTCTTTCTTCCAAGGTGTCCTTTAGCATCAGTAACTATATGCAGATAGCTGGCCAGCTATTGCTGCCCCAGAGGTGTGGCTTATGGAAATGAGCTTGAGTATCAGCCAATCCGAAAACAAGAGGGAGTGTACTGTGGAGTGTCAGCCTGAGAAGGCACCAGAATTTTTCAGAGGCAGATGGGCACATGCCCCAAAAGTGAACCATCAGGATTTAAAAAGAATGAAGTATAAAAACAACAACCAAACTTTGCTATAAACATAAAAGAAAACTCCTATGACAAATTTGGATTAACTGAAACAGAACCCTTCCCCTAAAAGGTGATCAGGCAAGGAAGGTGGGAGCTTACTGATGCTAAAGGTCACCTTGGAAAAAGAACATTACTACAGTGAGTAATTTTTTTCTTCTCACTCCAGGGGTCCTTTATCATCAGTAACTATATGCAGACTTCAAAGCAGTAGAGATGGGAGGTGGGCAGAGAACTTACTTAGGAAAGATGCTCTACAAACTACCCTGCCAAATTTGGCATCAGATCTGGACTGTCCATACAGCCAGTAATGCTTAGTGAATGTGTGTACAGTTTTCCAAACTGCTGCTCTACAAACATCCAGGAGGGGTATGTCTCTTGCAGCTGCCAGAGTCTGCAGTGGCTCAAGCATTGTGAGCCCTGAGGTCTTCAGGAGGCTGTTCTCCAGCCTTGTCATAAGAGAAGCGAATGCAAGACACTATCCAATGAGAGTTCTCCTAGTGGCTGGCTTTCCTCTACCTACCTCTCCATAGGTGAGAAACAGCTGAGTGGAGGACCCTCTGAACTGCTTGGTATGTTCCAGGTAGTGGAACAGGGCCCTCTTAACATCCAGACTATGGAGTTTATGCTCCCCAGGGGTGGAATGTTCAGTGAAGAACACTGGTAGGGTGATGGACTGCTTAATGTGGAACTCTGAGACCTCCTTAGGCAGAAATGTCCTATTCATCCAGAGTTCAGTTTTATCCTTGTGAGGGATAATATAGTTGGGCTCAGTACAGAGGGTCTAGATCTCTGTAATCCTCCTTGCAGAGGTAATGGCCACCAGAAAAACAGTTTTCCAAGTTACATACTTGAGATGAGCCAAAGCCATGGGCTCGAAGGGAGTCTCCATGTGCTGGGCAATGCAAAGGTTCAGGCTCCAAGAGGGAAACAGGTTCCCTAACTGGTGGCTGGAGATGAAGAAGGCCCTTAAAAAAAACTGTTTAAACACTGGATGTGAATAAACAGATCTCCTCTTCCCCACCGAAAGGTAAGCAAAGATTGCAGCCAAGTGCAACTTCAGGGAGGAAAGCCTTAGGCCTGAAAACTGGAGTTGCACTAAGTAATCCAGCCATCCAAAGCTGCCAAGGGATTAGTCCTTTTGCCCTTGCATCAAAGGGAAAATCTTTTCCACTTGGCTGCATAAGTCTTTTTCGTGTTTGGCTTTTTGGACATCCACAGGATTTTAAGAACTTGTTCAGAGTACTCTGTGGCCAGTAACTAACTCCTCAAGAGCCAGGCTTTGAGGTGAAGAGAGTGCAGGTCCGGATGTCTGGGGAAGGGTCAGCAGGGAGTGATTTGGTGGCAGGCGAATGGGCCTGTTGCAGGCCAGAGAAAGCAGGACAGGATACTAGGCTTACCTGGGCCAATCTGGTGCCACTAGAATCATTGATGCAGGGTGTTGCCTTAGCTTCAGCAATACTCTGAATATCAGAGGGATGGGAGGGAATGCATAAAGGAACTTCTCTAACCAGTCTAGAAGTAAGGCATCCACTGGGATGGTTCCTAAGAGTGGAGGCCTGCAACAATAGTGAGGAAGCTGGAAATTGATAGGAGAGGCAACAGATCCATCTTCGGAGTGCCCCACCTCCTGAACACCGTAGCTAGCACCTGCTTGTTCAAAGTCCATTTGCTGTGCCCCTGACTGATGTGACTGAGGGCATCTGATAGGGTGTTGTCCTGGTCTGAGAGGTGAATAGCCAAGAGGCTGACATCCATGGAGTAGGCCAAGGACCAGATTTTCAGAGCTTCCGAACAGAGAATTCCTGATCTGGTGCCACCATGCTTGTTTATGTAAAACATTGCAGTGGTGATGTCTGTCCATATCTGCAAAGTTTGGCCCTTTTTTTGTGAGGAAAAGGCCTCTAGTACCAAGGAAATTGCCCTAAGCTCCAGGAGATTATGTGGGACTGTGACTCCTCTGAAGTCCAAACTCCACGTACTGAGGTACTGTCCAGATGAGCTCCCCATCCTAGTAGGGAGGCATCTGTGGTGATTGCCTTTGTGGGTAGGGAACCTTGGAAAGGAATCTCAACTGACAGATGTGTGGGGTCCTTCCACCATGCCAGAGTCTGAAGAAATGCACTTGTTACTAGCACCAGTTTGGACAGGGCGTTGCTCTTTTGGGACCAGCAGGATCAAAGGTAAAACTGCAGGTCCCTCATCCTGAACCAGACTCCTGGAACCACTGCTGTCATGGATGTCATGTGTCCCAGGACTCTTAGAAAGTTCTGACTGGCCTGGGCTGGCCCACGACAAATGAGTTTGCCACTGATAAGTAGTTCTGGATTCTTTCTGGTGGCAGGAATGCAAAGCCTTTCTGAGTGTCCAGCTGAGCTCCTATGAAAGTGAGGAGCTGGGTGGGTTCCAGATGGGACTTCTTTAGATTTATAAGAAACCCCAGGGACTTCAGAGCCTATTCTGTGAAACCAAGAGCCTCCTTCACCTGCTGAGGAGACTGCCACCACGGGCCAGTCGTCCAAGTATGGGTAGACTGAAACTCCTTGCTTTCTGAGATGTGTTTCAACCACTGCTAGACATTTTGTGAAAACCCTTGGTGCAGAGGTCAGGCCGAAAGGAATGGCAGGAAACTGGTAATGTACTGAAGGAAGTTTGTGTGCGACTTCCTTATGGGTATGTGAAATATGTGTCCTTTAGGTCCAGGAAGCTAGCCAGTGCCCCTGCTGTAAGGATTGTATCATCATTTTCAAAGTGACCATTTTCAGTTTGGGTTTTAACAGATGTTTAAGTATCTGAGGTCTAAAATAGGTCACCATGCCTCATTTTTCTTTTGTGTCAGGAAGTACCTGGAGGAGAGACCCTTACCCTTTTCCTGGGCAGGAACATTCTCGATAGCTTCTGCTGCCAGGAGGTTCTTTAACTCCAACAACAGTCTTTCTGTTGGGGTCAGAGACTTGGTTACCTAGGTACACCTGAGGCCTGGCATCCTTTTGAACTAAAGTGGCAGGCCCTTTTCCACTACCTCCAGGACACATTTGTCTGATGTAATGGGGGTCCAGGATTGGAGGTAGCAGGAGATCCTGCCCTCACAGGTTTGGGGGAGGTGACTTTGGGAATTAGAGTCAGGCTTTAGGCTGTGTAGTGGTTGGCTGAGCAGAGGCAGCCCTTCTCTGGCCCATTCTGCCCCTCGCTCTCTAGTACCCCCTTGACTGAAAGAATCGAATTGAGAGGGGTAGGGAAAATATGGTTTGGGAACATACCTCCTGACTCTAGCTGTGACTTCTGGGAAGTAGAGGCTTTTGGTTTGGATGAGACACTCTGCCAAGTGGTCTTGAACTCATCTACCTTTTTCATATAATCAGCTGTTCTGGAATCAAACAGCAGACTCTGGGCACAAGGAAAATCCATGGCTTTAGACAGAGTATCCTGAGAGAGACAGGTAGTTCTAAGCCAAGCAAAACGCCTGAGGGATATGGCCTGGGTCATGACCCTGGAGGCTGCATCATTGTTGTCATCTGCCATGTGGAACTGGTACTTAGTGGCTTCCAGTGCAGTTTTCGCAGTTTCTATTAGGTCCTGTGCCATGGTATCAGAATCATGCTGAGCAATTGCCAGGACTGAGTTCCAAAGTGCCTTTTGATACTTGGAAGTATAGGCCAGGTATGAAGAGAGGCAAAGAAGTAAAGATGCTGTAGTACAAATCTTTCTGGCAATGAAATAAGTTTTTCTGGAATTGTTGTCAGGAGGCAGAGATGACGGGGGGGGGGGGACTCCAGCTTTTTCACAAGCAGCCTGTTGTACAATACTGTCATGGCCAGGATGCACAGACAGGAACTCAGTGTCATGTTTGGATAACTAATATCTCCTATCAATCCACTTATCAACCACTGCCAGAGATGTTGGGGTTTGAAGCAGCTTCATTGTATTTTTCCTGAAAGCCTTATAAAAAGGGAGGACCAGTTTCTTAGGGGGTGAAAGGCCTTTCATGTCCCTACAGTCCTGATCTTCATCTTCATCCTGGATGATCTCCTGGGTCAGGAGGTCCAGGGCATCCAATAAATGTTGTAAAATGTCAGCACAGAGGTGGTAGCTGCCTGGTCTGTAGGGGATGCCCCAAAGAGAGGGTCAGGGGACACATCTGGTTTGAGATTGCCCTCTGATACACTGTCAGATGCATCATAATATTCCTCCTCTTCCTCCCCTCATAGGCACCTGTCCCAGGTGTTGCTGCAGAGGGGTGCTTACTAGACATAGCAGAAAAAATAGACCCCAAGCCCTGTAGGGTCTGACACACATACCATGCCTTAGCCATTTCCTCCACAGATGGCAACTCCTTACATATGTCAGGGAGGGTCTGTGGTTGTGTATTTTTTTGTTTTACCTTTGTGCTTTTTAGTCTCTGTTGTCTCACCTTTGGCTTGCCTAGGAGGAACAGAGACCCATTTTTCTTTACACTTTTTTTTTTGCAGTCACTTCAGCGACTTGGTCATGCTTCCTTTATGATCCAGGCACTTCATCAGCACCCTTATTATTTTTTGTTTTTGGAGGAACTTCATCAGCCCCTTTGGAAGCTTTAATTGTTGGTACCTCATCAGCACCTGCATTACCTTTTCTCTTTATTATGTACTCCATCAGCTTTCTTTGGCTTTGAACTGTTAGATGCCTCATTAGCACCCTTATTAGAATTTTTTATTTTAGATGGCCCATCATCAGTAGCCTTTGATTTCAGGCCAGCCATTATCTTTTTTTAATCTTTTTGCTCCATTTCTCAAAGTTTTTCTACAAAATTTAGAGCAAAGTGAGCAGTAGTGTTTTGGACCCAGACATCTTAAACACGGGTCATAATTATCAGCTTTAGCTAGGATCCTGTGACACTCAATGCAGTTTTTAAAACCTCTAGGTCCAGTTCTTTTCTTTAGTTTTGGGATCTCTGACATACCAACCTAGAGAGAACTCTGTCATAGATATGTTCTGAAACAGTTTAAGTTCAAAAGTAGTCTGTTCCCTCATGGTAAAAACAGCGTGCTCTGAGGTCAAAGTGAAGAAAAAAAAAAAACTCAAATCACCAGTTTCCACTTGAAAAGGGAACCATTTGAAATACTATAGACATGAGTATAAATGAATGAAAATAAAACAGTTTAAAACACGGTGGGAACTGCGATTTAAGTGAAAAATAGCAGTTCCTGGGAACCGAAGGGAACCACTGTAACCCCACAGAAACACACTCAGCACAGTAAAAAAAAAAGTAATAATCCGAAGAAAAGATTACCACAAAGTAAGAAGAAAGCTTCAAAATGAAGTTTGAGAGAGACACCACAGAGGCAGTGCTGCTCAGACAGCCGGAGAAAAAAAATTCTGGTGCCTTCTCAGGCTGACACTCCACAGCACACTCCTTCCTGTTTTCTGATTGGCTAATGCTCAAGCTCATTTCCATAAGCCACTCCTCCAGGGCAGCAATAGCTGGCTAGCTATCTGCAGCTAGTTACTAGGGTTGCCACCTGTCAGGTTTTTTACCTGGTGATCAGGTTTTCAAGGTCCCTATCAGGTAATCCGGTTTTGTTCTATGCTGGTCAGGTTTTTAAGCCATTTTGAGTGCTCACATACTTTTGAAACAAATTTTGTCATATCACTCATTGTTTCAGCTACATGTCCAGGTTACAAACAAGTTCTGTTGTCAGTGTAGCCTTTTGTTTGTGAATGCAGTCATCCTGGAAGGTGTAAAGTATGGCCATTAACAACATTAGCACGTACTTAACCTAATCTTTCCACTGGATCTTAAAGTGGCATAGCAGCACAGCTGCCCCCACCTTTTGTAACAGTAACAGAGCCAGTTGTCCTACATTTTCATTTGCTGGTAAACATTTTCATCTCTAACAGAATTTAGGCATTTTTAAATTCTTTTTCCCACAAAAAAAAGTATGATCACTTATTTGGCTTTGAAATAGTACTGTGGACAAGAACAGGAAATGGAGGCAGAAAAAGATATTTATTTATTTATTTAGCTTTTGTTTACCGGGTAAGTACACTAGACAAGTAGTATGCCTATTTTCAGGAACGACCCGGGAGAGCACAAAACATACAGTATACATACATGGCAACATTGGAGAAACAGCACGATACAGTAAAAAACAGCTATAACAACGCTTGTATAAGGGCAGAGATACTGCCACACATAGTACAAATTGTTACAGGACATAGATAGACATTAGAATCACTGAATACATATTTCATAGACCATCATGGACTCAGAGTGGACAATAGTGGACTGCAGAGTATTACATTACAGAGACTAGGAGCAGTCACATCTTGTCGTTTGTTTAGGTGGGACCACAGGGAGGGCGAAGGTCCCATGGGAAGGGGCAGAGCGAACAGGGTCCGGAATGGAGTTCAGAGCCTAGGCACAAAGCGGCAAAGTCACGATCCCCCATAAGGGTCCGAGTAGGGGAACTTTAAGCAACTGGCGGTCTGTGACCTGAGCTGGTAAGGGATGGCGTCCAGTTTTGGGAGGAGATCGCCAGTCCCGCGGGATGCCCGTGGCAAGCACTTTCCTGGTGAAGTTTCCTACACCATGGATCAGGAATTCCGGGGGAGCCAGTTGAGTTTGTCATAGAGCTCACATCGGTGGGTGAGTTTGGGAGCAGCAAGTGCAAACCGACAAATATCATTATATGCAGTGTTCCACCGATTAAGGTGGATTTGGGGTGACCTGGCAAATAGGTGGTATCCATAACTAAGGGAGGGGAGAAGCACTCCCCTCGCAAGTGCCAGCCTCGCTCCCGGAGTCAGGTTGCATTTGGCCCTGTAGGCAAGGCCAAGCTTACACCTGGTGGCTCTGCAGATGTTTTGGATATGGATTCCCATGTCAAGTTGTGGGTCAAGGGTGACCCCAAGATATTTAATTGAGCTTGCTGTTGGCAACAGGGGACCTCCATCACAAGCTATTTTGAGCATAGCTGATGGGGCTTTTAACTTGGCCGTGGAACCAAAGAGCATGGCCTGAGTTTTGTTAGGATTCAATACCAGTCTATGGTTGGTAATCCAGGCGAGACTCCGCTGAAGTCTTCAGATAGGCACTGGTTAAGGTCAGCAGCATTACGAGCATGGGCCACTAGCACAAGGTCATCTGCATAAAGCGTGACTTGGCAATGAGAGGTCACCCGTGGAGTTGATTAATAAAAAGAGAGAATAGGAGAGGTCCCAGTACCGATCCCTGGGAACTCCATGGTCACAGCCCTAGGCTCGAGAGGACCTTGTTAAAGCAGGTCGCTGCTTTCTACCTGTTAGGTAGCCCATCATCCAACTCATGGCATGCGGAGAGAACCGAGAGCCCTGAGCTGCTCCCCAGTAGGTCATGGTTGACAAGGTCAAAAGCTTTTGACAAGTCAATAAATATAGCACCTGACAGTTTGCCCTGATCCATGGCGGATCTAATACTAGAGGTTACAGTAATCAGGGCAGTAGTGGTACTATGACCCTTCCGGAAACCATGTTGGGCCCCAGAAAGCAGCTCATGGGTATCCCGTGACTCGAGGTTGCTCCATACAACCTTTTACAGGAATTTACCAAGGGATGGGAGAATAGCAATAGGGCGATAGTTGTCAGGGAGTTTGGGATTTCCCTGCTTCAGAACAGGGACTATCCTTGCCTCCTTCCAGATGTCAGGGATTATCCCCAAGCTAAGGGATAGGTTAAAGATATGCGCAATCAGAGGGTCAATGTAAGCTGCTCCCAGCTTGAGAAGCCTGGGCTCAAGGTTGTCAGGCTCTGCACTGGAGTGCTGGGAGAGGGCAGCCAAGTGGTTCCAAACATAAAGGACAGACACGGCCTTAAGATTACTCTCCGAGGAGGATGTTCACTCTGCATATAAAGTATGTATGCTGTTGTATGCTATTTACAGTATTTCCTTACTCCCACCAGATCATATCTGTATAAATTTATTTTATCTCTGTATGTTTATCTGGTTAACCAATGTCAATAAATAAATACATACATACATAATTAGGAAGAACCTGTGAAAGTAACTTTAACAGGTACAGTACAGTATCTTAACATTTTTATTTCACTGCTGCTTTAAGTGTTGTCTTTTATTGGAGGAACAGTCCGTGATGAGTCTTAAAAGGGGTGGGGCTGGGGGCGGAGCTTAGGATCCGGTTTTTGCCTCATTCAAAGGTGTCAACCCTGCTAGTTACTGATGTGAAGGGACCCTTGGGGTAAGAAACTTTGAAAACTAAAATATGGACAACTACGTTTAACTTGGTATGAGCTTTCATCGCGTGGTTCTGAAGAAATTCTCTCTCAAGGTCTGTAGTTTATTCAGAACCCCTTGCTGGAAAACAGCCTTATGATCAAGGCCACTGTTTTTTGGTTTTTACCGGAAAATCCGGTAAAATTCCGGAATTAGGGCTGCCTGAAAACCGGTTAAAATGAAGATTTCATGGAATCTGGCATTTTCTATCAGATCAGTAAATCTACAAAAAAGTCTGTTTTTCTCTTAATTCCTTCCTGTACTGTTTTCAGTTTGCTTTATTTAATGCTCTGTATATTAAGCCTTCTTTAATTCTGATTATTTATGTACATACTAAAAGAATGACAACAGAATCCCGGTAAAATCCGGAAATTAGAGTAACAATCACCAGTGAAATTCCGGAATCTTAAGTCTTGAAAACGGAATTTCATTGTTTTAATCACCGTAAATCAGTGGCCTTGCTTATGATAGATCCCCATATGTTATTCTAAATATCTGGCCAATGCAACTCATAATTCCCAGTCCAGTCCCTGTCCTAGTTCTCTTTGAAACCCCAGATCTCCAAGACTCTAAAGGTTGGTCCCCTCAACCTCTACATTGAATTAAAATGATCTGCCACCCGTTCTAACAATGTGTGACATTTTTTGGAAAATATGATGGAGGTTAATTGGGGACCCAAAAAGCCACATTTTCTCAACTTGATTTCAATTTTTAGATTTTTAGGCCCCCTTTCCTGCAAAGATTTAAACGTAGATTTGAAGTGACTTCCACTGGAAACAGCCCCATTTGAAGTCACATAATGCATTGATATGCAAGACTTGGCATTCAGCCCTGTTATGGTCCCTATCTTGCAACTCGCAACTCTATTACATTATTTCTTTTCCAAATCCACTTGACCTCCTTATCTACTAGACCCTATATGTATGTAAAATTTTATTTATACAGTGATACAGCAATTAGGGTTTAAAAAAAACTATTTACAAGGCATACCTGTTTATATACAGTACTAATTAATTCTATAATAGCAACATACAAGAGAAACTTCAATCACAAAAGCTACATATTAGAATACACATAACAGAACACACATAAAAAAACACAGACAGTATACTTCTACTTGTATGGAATTCACCTATTACATAGATATCTAAAACTAACTCCTGCTTCACACCTGTTTTATATGCAATGGGAATAATTCTAAGTCACGCAGGAGAGGAGGAAGTCCATTCCAACTTGAAGCAGCCTTATCCTGGAAAGTCATATTACTAAAGCGATTTTTTTATTTTAGGAATCATCGGTTCTCTAGCTCCCAATTTTCTTAGGTTTAATCCATGTTTTGGTTTCTGAAGATTAGCTACTAAATTATGTTGAGATTTACTTTTAAATAATCCATGCAACTGATTTAGCCAGAAGCCCTTGGCCCACTGATTTAGTGGATTCCATCCAAGTTTAGTATACCTTGTACAGTGATGAAGGCTAAAAATCACATTTTAGTATAAATCTTGGTAATCTATCATAATGTACATCCAAGTTCTGTAATTGCTTTTTTGTAGTGTGCCTATAAATATGGCTTCCATAATCTATTACTGGCAATACTAGTTGATTTACTGTACTTAAACGCATTTCTTTTGTTATACAATTTGATATACGTCTCATTGCTCCTATTTTCGCATTTGTTTTCCTTATTAATTCTATTGTATGTTGTTCAAAGGTTAAATGCCGGTCAATATGAATACCTAAATATTTGTATGCCGACGTCTGCTCCCAAATTTTCCCCTCCTGGGTCTTTAGCGTTATTTTTGGGACACTTATTTTTCCGCTCTGGGCCAAAGAACATCATCTGTGTTATTTTTTTTTTTTTTTTTTTTTTTATTATTATTTATCAATAGTCCCGAAGAGGAAAAATATCCCTGCATGACCAAAAAAAAAAAATTAATCACCTTGCAATTTTTGTTCTACTTCTTCCGGATCTTTACCTAAAGCTACCAATACGGTATCATCCGCATAAAGTCTGCTTTGTGTGTGTTTGATATAATTTGGTAAATTGTGCAAATAGACTATAAACAAGATGGGGCCCAATAAAGATCCCTATTTTATATCTCTTGTTAAATAGACTACTTTTGATTGCTGACCATTCACCATAACAAACTGAGATCTGTGTGATAGGCACCTCAACTCCAATTTAAAAGTCAATTGTTTTCCCTTTCTAGCAGTGTATTACATTTGATGAAAATATGTTTTCTGGTAGATTTGGGGGGGGGTTCTGGAAGCCACTGTGGCATATTTTGCCACAATGGCAACTCTGCATATCCATGAGTATATGTGAACTTTATGGCAAATGTTATAAAGTTCACTTTTACTCAGATATACAAATCTCTTTTTCCTATAATGTTTTTGTTCAGTTTCCTGTATTTGTATACAGTAAATTAACTTTTCTTAAAAATGTCTGCTTTCTTAAGTTGGTTTAAAACTTTAAAGGGACACTGCCAGCTTTGTCCCTCCGTTTTTGACCATTTCTGAGCAGTGTTCCTCTAGGCACACACTGAACAACTGTTGTGTAAAATGGTTCTGCATGTGCAAAAAGTAATATTTTTAATCTGCTTTCCACTAGTTTGCTTTATTTTCTGTTGGAGCATTCTGAACACAATTCAGCCAACCACCAGAAGCACATCCATGCCAAGGATGCACGTCTGTAACAGAACGATTCATGGTGTGCAATCTTCAACATGCCCCATGATCAAAGTTGCTTGTGGTACATTCTTCTTAATGACTGTGTTCTTTAAAAAAATAAGCATTACTACAATTAAAAACACACTTGAAAAATGAAGCCTTAAATCCGTGCATGCAATAGCGCATGCTCTTCCATGTGTGCGGGATCTCTGCTCCAAGCTGCTATTGCGCATGCATGGGCTTTTGGCTCCACTTTCAAGTGTGTCTTGTAGTAGTATTAGTGCTCGTTTTTTGTTAAAAGGGGCACAGTTCGTGGTAGGATGTAGAAATACACCACTTAAGCAGCTTTGTTCATGGGGCATGTTAAAAATTGCACATCGTAACTGCACTCTGTTACAGATGTGCGTCCTCGACATGGATATGCTTCCGGTCGTCGGCTGAATTACGTTTGGACTGCTCCAACAGAAAATAAAGCAAAATAGTGGAAAGCAGGTTAAAAAATATTACTTTTTGCACATGCAGAGCCACTTTACACCAACAGTTTCTTTAGTGTATGCCTAGAGGAACACTGCTCAGAAATGGGCAAAAACAGAGGGACAAAACTGACAGTGTCCCTTTAAGATACTGGGCTGATTTTTCAGTTGTTAGGGACTGGCTCAAAAGTGTTTGCGCTGCACTTTGACAACCTCTTACTTATAACCCCAAAGCTATGTAGAAATCTGACAGCAGAAAAGGACCCAAGTGGTCCATCTAGTCTGCCAATTTCCCTCCATTTACCAAACTCCTGTATCACTAGCCCTCCCCTTCCCTCTTTACCAACCCCATGTGTCTGTCCCATGCCCTCTTGAATCCCTTCACCGTTTCCTCCCCCACCACCTCCTCCGGTAGACTGCTCCAGGTTTTCACCACCCTCTCTGAAGAAATGCCCCCCTCACATTACCCTTGTATCTTCCCCCTTCTCGTCTTAGACTATGCCCCTTCTTGTTCTAGCCTCCTCCTTTCTTCTGAATAAGCACCCCTTCACCTTGTTAATCCCTATGACGTACTTAAATGTTTCGATCATGTCTCCAGCAAATATAGATCCAGTTCCCTCCCCCTCTGCTCATAAGACTTCACCCTCATGTCCTGCATCATCTTGGTTGCTCTGTGTTGTACCCTCTCTATCCCATCAATGTCCTTTTGCAGATGTGGTCTCCAGAACTGGACCCCATATTCCAAGTGTGGCTGCACCATGGCCTTATAAAGAGGCATGATAACCTCATTTCTTCTGCTGGTTATGCTCCTCACTATGCATGCCAACATTCCGTTCACCTTCCTCACTGCCTTGCTGCACTGGTTTCCTATCTTCTGGTTGCTTAATATTAATATCCCCAGATCTCTCTCTCCTGCTCTGTTGTCTTCATGTCCTCTCCCCTTGGTGTGCAAGTGGCTTGTGGGTTTTTACATCCCATGTGCATCACCACACACTTTTAGGCATTGAAATGCAGCTTCCATGTGTGAGACCCCCTTTCCAGAGTCTTTGGGTCCTGCTTCATGGCCTCCACCTCCACAGGTATCCACCCTATTGCAGATTTTTCTTATCCGAAAATAGGCACACCCTCTCCGCCAGCCCTTCTGCTATGTCACTAATATACACATTAAAAAGGAGGGGTCCCAGGACCGACACTTGCAGTACCTCCACTCGTCATCTTTCCCACCCCAGAGCATACTCCATTGACAAACACTCTGGCTTCTACCCATCAGTTTTTCCACCCACCTAGTTAATTTCTGTCCCACCCCTAAGCTTTCAAGTTTATTCATCTGCCTTCTATGAGGGATGGGGTCAAAGGCCATTTTGAAGTCCAGATAGGCCCCGTCCACTGCTCCTCCTTGGTTGACTACCTGCATCACCCAATTGAAGAACTCTTATCAGGTTAGTCTGACATGACTTTCCTTTTGTGAAGCCATGTTGTCCATCATCTAGCAAGCCACTGTTTTCCAAGTACTCCACCATCTTTTTATTTATTTTTTTTATTTTTATTAGTACCTCCATCACCTTTCCTACTATTGAGGCGAGGCTGACCGGGCGATAGTTTTCCACCTCTTCCCTGTTACCCCCCCTTGTGCAGGGGCACCACATCCATTCTTTTTCAATCCCCCAGCACACTCCCTGTATCTAGGGATACATTAAATAGCCTCATCAGAGGTGCAGTCAGCTCCTCCCTCAGTTCCCTTGGATGCAAACCATCTGGCCCCATTGCCATGTCCACTTTCAACCTTTCCAGCTCCTCCCTTACCCTGTCCTCGCTGAACTGGATAGGCTCCATCTTTTTGATTTAGCTGCCCCTCCTTTTCAGTACTAGACCTTTCAAGTTCAAGTTTCAAGTTTATTGCAGGAAAGACTCCGCTGAGCAAGCTCATTCACAAGGAGGTCCTGAGGCACATACACATACAGTTCGCAATTACATAGACAGGAGATATAAAATGTAGAACAACAAAGAAAAAAAAAATATAATACAAGAGGTATACACAATAGAAGTCCTTATTCTATATATGCAGTACATTCCAGCTTTAACCTTGCCCTAAATTATGCAACACATTTCAGCTTAATAAGTAGAGGGCCAGTTCATACCTAGGAAGTTGACTTGGCATTGGGGGCCTAGTAGCACCTACATATGTCTTAATTTAGAGATAGCTAGTGTTTTGTAGGAGTCCATTGATATGATGCTGGTTAGCTTCAGCATGGCTTGTAGTTGGTTCTAAATCTTTGGGAGGGTGTATGAGACAGCTCTTTGGCCAGCTGTGGTACGTGTCCTGGGAACATCTAGTAGGATAAGTTCAGATTTCCTTAGGGAGTAGGCGCTATGAGAGATGTTAAATAGACAGGTAGTTTGTGGAGAAGTAATTTGAGGGTCCAAATGCCAGCATGCAGGAGGCATCTGGTGGCAAGAGAGGTCCACCCAACTGCTGCATAAAGATCACAGTGGTGGGTCCTGTACGCAGAGTTAGTAATGAATTGAAGAGCACGGTGATAGAGCACGTCCAGTTTAGATAGGCTCAAGGTTGGGGAGGAGATAGAGATAATGTCTCCGTAGTCAAGCAAGGGAAGGAATGTTGCTTGGACAAGTCTTTCATGGGTCGCGAGAGACAAGAGAATCCTATTTCTAAAGAAGAAACCCAAGCGTGCTTTAAGCCTCTTTGATAGATCCTCGATGTGGTCATTGAAGGAAAGCTTGTTGTCTATCCACATACCTAGATATTTAAATTTAGGTATGACTTCCAAGGTTTCATCGAGGGAGGTAACTATGAAGTTTTTAGGTGGGGTAGGGGCACCAGACAAGGCAAGTCTCAGAAAATCATTGTCTTGGTTTTTGGCATTTAAGAGAAGCTTGGCATTGATAAGGTTGCTTTCTAACTGGATAAAGTCAGCTTGGAGTGCTTCCTGACTTCAGTTAAGGACCAGCCTGATGCGTACAAAACCATATCATCATCCGGTAGAAATGTATGCTAGAGTTCTTATGTGAAGTCAAGGTTGTTGATGTACAGGGAAAAAAGGATTGGTCCTAGGATGGAGCCTTGAGGGACTCCTCTGGCAACTGGACGGGGGCAGATAGTAGGCCATCAGCTTTGACTTTTTGTATCCTTCCTGTGAGATAACTGTTAAACCGCTGTAAGGTAAATGGAGTGGCACCTATGTAGGCAAGACAGGTGATTAGGAGGTGATGGTCTACAGTGTCGAAGGCCTTACTGAGGTCTAGAAAGACTGCACCAGTAACCTTCTTGGTGTCCATACCATGGATCCAGTCATTAGAGACTTTAGCCAAGGCTGAGATGGTACTGTGCTTCGATCTGAAGCCAGATTGGGCCGGGTTTAGGAGCAAGTGCGCTTCAAGGTGATTTTTTAGTTGGTTGTATGTAAAAGTTTTTCCAGTATTTTGGAGAGAACGGGCAAGACAGAGATAGGATGGTAGTTGTTTAAGTCACAAGGATCTCCTGATTTGAAGAGAGGAAGAATATGGGCAGATTTCCAGTAGGATGGAACAGTAACTGTGGTAATAGAGAGGTTGAAGATGTGAAGGATGGGGGCTGTGAGCTGGGCATAGCCTAACCACAAGAAAAATGATTCAAGGCCATTGTCCTCTGCACTTTTCTTGGTGTCAAGGCTAAGAATTATGTCTTCGACTTCTTTGTAGCTAAACAGGCACAACTGGAAGGGATGAGGTAGAGTAGCATGTGTAGTATCTGGGCTAGTGTTGCTATTCACTCGGCTAGCGTATGGGGGAGGAGTCGAATGCCAACCCGGCAGTGGCAAAGTGAAGGTCAAGTTCTTCGAGGATTCGCAGTTTATTTATTTTCAACCATCCCGTCCTTGGCCAGAAACTTGGTGTGAAGGGAGGAAATAGCAGGATGGCCTTCAATGGATCTCAGTGTCTTCCAGATTTTTTGGGAGTTCCCTTTGGCCTGCTCCAGAGTGGAAGGGGATGGAGTACTATTAGAGTGGTGTAGCTGGGATTTAAAGAACTTGGATCTTCATGCCTGATGCTAATGGTACAGTTGTGGAGAGTACGGGAGGCCTGGAGGTGGGCTTGGGTGCCAGTAGTTTTGAAGCAGTGCCAAGCATGGTCACGAGCTCTACATTTGTCCAGGATATTGGAGGTTATCCAGGGATGGTGAGTGTACCTTGCCCTGGCAGTTTCTTAAGGAGGGCATGGGAGTCCCAGATCTTCAGAAAGGTAGAGGTGAAATGAGAGAGGGTGGAGTCTAATGAGAGGGAGGAAAGGACAAGGCTCCAGTTGGCCTGTGCCAAGTCCTGGAGAAGTTTATGTACATCAAAAGATTTTAAGGGGAAGAAGTGGATGTATTTGGGAGGAGAACAGACTTTCCTTATACAATAGGTGGGGCAGTTGTCTCTGAGCACATCAGGTGGGATGTCAATGGAGCAAATGTGGTGGTAGTGAGAAGAAAGCACCATCAAGTAGTGAATGCAACTGAGATCTAGGGTTAGGACACGTAGGCTCTTTAATCATTTGGGAAAGGTTTAGTGCCTCAGTTTGTTGACAAGCATTAAGAGAGGACTGAGAGAGCCAGTCTACATTAAAATCACCCAGTAGAATGAGCTCACTAGTGTTAGTGAGGGCAGAGAAGGCAGAGATGTGGGAGACCAGGGATGAGGGAGGAAGTTTAGGGGAGGCGTACAAGACCCCCACAAAGAGAGAAGAAGAGGAGGGGAGGGTGATGGAGGCAAAGAGAAGTTTGTGAGAGCTGGGAACACCCTCGTGGTGGGAGATGGAGCAATCCGGAGAAGTGATTTGAGTTGGGGGACATGGATTTAGTTCAACATTGGCTCTAAACAAAAACTTGCCAGGATTTCCTTCCTCCCTGCTTTTTTCTCCACAACCAACACTCCTCTTGACAATGTCCAAGCCTATAAATGTCTCAGTGTCTGGCTTGACCCCTCCTTCGATTTTTCCTCCCACTTCAATGTCCTCCACACCAAACTGCGCCCTAAACTCAGGTTACTCTATCACCACAAATCCAATCTCACCCTCCCTGTTAGATGTGACCACCTGGTTAAATGGATCCTTCCTGCCTTTGATTATGCTGACATTGTTTACAGTACTGCCCCTACCACCTCCCTCATGAAAAACTGGATGTGTTTCATGCCTTCAGTAAGTTTGCTTCTAACTCCCCCTCTCAAACTCACTGCTGCGACCTATACTCTTCCATTTCCCTCCCGTCCCTCTCCCAAAGGCACTGCTCTACTTTCATTGTAAATACTGGTCTGGGTCCCTCCCATCCTATCTCGCCTTTCTCCTTACTCCTGCTACTCCCTCCCCCTACAACTCCCACTCTGTTCTAACATTTCCCGCACTTTCTCCCTCTAACATGTCCACACCTCTCTGGGCAAATTCTTCTTTTCCTATAGATTTCCCTCCCTCTGGAACACCCTCCTCTCTCAATTATACTTCTCTCCTTCCTTCCCTTCTCTCAGACACCTACTCAGACCCCCCCATCACCTCCTGCACCTGTTTTTCCACCTAAGCCCTCTCCAGACACATCTGACTGCGCTCCGCTCCTTGACTGTACATTTTCATTACATAGCTATCAAAATATACTTCTGCTTGCATATACTGCCATGCTGTCATTATCTCTTGCTGTGTACATTTCATTGCTACCTGTATTTACTGCCATGCTGTAATTATCTCTTGCTGTTTATATTTCATCACTAAGTACCCTACTTAGCACTCTATATGTTACTTCTCTATCCACTTCTACTCTGCGCCCTTTTCCCCCAGATTGCACCTGGAAATAAGCTTCAGTTAACTTTTAAATAAATAAATAAAATAAATAATTTATGTAGCATTTAACCCCTCGGGTGCGGTTAAACTTCTCATTACACACACCGACCCTTACTTTATTCTACATGTTATAGGTAGGTATGGAAGGTTTTACTGTCTTGGTTCTCTGTCACTGGCAGTGGTTAGATGAGCAGACTGCTCACTGTTGTCCCCTGCTGCAGATCAAATCTAATTAAAGCTTGGTATGGCCCCACAATCCAGAGGATAGAAATCAAGAAAAAGTTTGAAAAAAGTGTTGAGGAGATTGAAGAAATTAGGACAAAGAAGAGTAACTTAACAACCCTGAGTGGTACTTTAAACATATACTTATATTGTGGAACCTGCAGAATAGCACAGAAATTTCATTTATAAAGTGCTTTTTATATACTGTATCCAAAATGATTCACATGTAATTTATTTACACTACATAGCCTAGCCGAGACACCACATCTCATTTCCTGTGGGGTACTGCTTCTTTTTAGGATAGCTTGCTGCCACTTAGTAACTTTGGTGTTTTGATTTTTTTAATGGAAGTATGGAGTCTGTATGATATAGTTATGTTTGGTGTATAAACTTTCAAGGTATTGATAATTATTACAGTAAAAAATAATGTATTGATAAGGTAAATGTACATTTTCAGTACTTTGATGCATTGAAAATGCACAGTAACAGAACTTATCCATACTACCCTGACTCCAAGCTTTCCTTTTAAAAGCAATGATTCAAAAGACCGGCCTTTCTAAACAAAAAACAAACAAAAAAAAGTCCCTCTGAAAAGGTTCAACTTTGGAATCATAAAGGAATTTAACTTCCTTTTTTAAAGTAAAGCATAGAGTCAATCCAACATGATCGTTTTCCCACCAATATAGTTTCCTTGCATTAATACACATTGATACAACGCACATAAACTTTCATTGCAAAGTTAGGTAGTTCAAAATGAGTCTTCACGCTTAAAATGCATAAAAGCATGTGGATTTGCAGACATGGATGTTTACAGATTTGATTTCCATGGATACAGAAAATGCTTGAATAATACTGGCTGCTCCATCTGAAGATACCATTGGTATTCTGTCAAGGAGAACCTTGTCTTTTCTAGTTATTCTTTTCCCCCATGGCCTCCATCCACTCCTCAATCCAGTCCTCTTCACCAGCAAGCTCCTCACAGCAGAGTATACCAACTAGTGTCCCTATGACTTTTCCCCTCAACTGCATGAGGATTTGCAACCCTGCCACAGAGTTCAAGCATGTTTCCTCCGAGATCATCCTAGCAAAGCAGCGTCAAGAGAGATGGACAAGATTAGAACAGACTCTTAGTTTTCTCCAGACTGCACACCAGCAGGGGGACCTTTCTGTGGCCGAACAGATGGGACAGACTAAGCAGGAATTACATAAGCTCTGCCTGCAACACGCTGAGATAGCCCTGGCATTCCTTAGGTAGAGGTAGGGAGAGGTGGGCCCCAGTGCCTCCTGCTTGCTGGCTTTAAGCCTGTGGAAACAAAGGTGTCTCTCCATTATAGCTACCATAAGAGACCCGGTAACAGGAGCAAGCCACTCAAGACTGGGGCAGATTTCAAGGGCTTTTACGGACTATTATTTAAAACTATACACCCCGGACCATAAGAGTGACCAAAGCACTATCGAGGACTTTCTCTCCCCCTTAGATCTTCCCACAATTGACGAGAGTCAGCAGGAAGGCCTTATCTCCCCCATATCCTACACAGAACTTAAATGTCATCTCCAACTTAAAGACAATGAAGGCCCCTGGTCCCAACAGACACGGGACAGAATTTTGCAAATGTATGGAATCAAAGGTAGGCCCCCTTTTGCTTCAAACCTACGATGACCCAACAAAGGGACGTGAACCCCCCCCCCAAGATGGTCATATGCCGCTGTCTCTGTAATCCCTAAACCGGTTAAAGACCCAGAGCTGTGCAGTTCATATCACCCTATTTCAGTGCTAAATGTAGATTATAAAATTCTAATGTCCATTTTGGCTAAACGCCTTGATGCGATTCTCCCAGACTTTATAGCACTGGACCAAATGAGATTTGTCAGTTCTAGGTCAACCACTGATTACACCAGAAGGGCCCTGCATTTGGTACAGGAGTTGCAACTACAAAGGTGCCCCATCAGTCCTTCTCAGCCTTGATGCTGAGAAGGCATTCTACAGGGTCTCATGGCCCTTCCTGTTCGCCACAATGCTCAAGATGGGGATCCCTCTACAGTTTGTACGATTCGGGCTCTGTACTCCTCCCCAAAGGCATGTGTAAAAATTGCAGGTCACCACTCAGAGTACTTCCCATTACACAGGGGCACACATCAAGGTTGCCCTCTGTCCCCCAGATTGTTTGCCATTTTCATTGAACCCCTGGCCCAGGCAATCAGGTGTTCTCCACAGATAGCGGGGTTGCGGATGGAGGGTGAGGAGCACTGAATTGGAAGAGTACAGGGGCTGCTCAGGGTACAAATTAAATACTACTAAAACTGATGCTCTTATGTTTCACTTTGCACCCCCACCCATTTAGATGGGACCTTGAGAGAATAAAGTACCTGGGAATCTACCTTTCCCAGTCTTCCCAGCAGACAATCAGATACAACTATGACCCCTTTTATGCCTGACTGCAGGCAGATCTTAATTAGTGGGCAATACTACTGCTCAACCTAATTCAACGCGTAGAAGTCGTTCGGATGGCAACCCTGCCCCGGGCGTTATAAATCTTTTAAAATATCCCTATACTCATCCCTGTGAAAACACTTAGGTCCTGGAATAAAGCAAGGCTGAAATTTATTTGGGCGGGCAGGCACCCCAGAGTAAGTTTCTCAGTACTCTGCCTCCTCCGGCAGTGAGGCGGACTTGCCCTGCTGAATTTAAAATTATACAACTGGGTCTCCCACCTCTTTTTTCTTGCAGCTCGCTTCACGCGGAGCACCCCTGCTAAATGGAAGAAGGCTTGCTCCCATCTGATGATCTGGTGAGAACAACTCTATATCAGTCATTGCCCCAGCCACCTCAATCAAACCCAGGCCCTTGGAGTGCACATCAGCTCAAAACCTAGAGGGCAATTAGAAGACGACTGGCCCTATCATCCTTCCTAATCTATATGTGCCCGATTGCCCTCCTGGAGAATTTTAAGCCTAACCGGTTCGACCACATATTTAAACAATGGGCCAGGCTTCGCATTTATTCCCTCTCCCAGTTTCTCAAAGGTAATGAGTTTAGGCCCTTCAAGAAGCTGCAATAGTCTCATGGGCTCTGGCAGGTGGATTTTTTTATTTTTTTATTACAGATTTCTACAACTTAGACATTTCTATTACTCCCTAGCTACTGATCGACTGAGTCATGATAATATACCCCCATTAATCTTACTACTTCATGCTACCCTCTCTGCAAGTCTGATCCCACATGACATTTCCTCCTTCTACAGGGTTCTCAAAAACACCACTAACATAAATCTCATCAAAATACAGGATAAATGGCAAAGAGCTAGGTACAGACATTTCTCCACAACAGTGGGACAAAGGCTGGCTTCCTGGGTCGAAGCTCACCTGCTCCCATACATGCAGATTGTTCTCATGGCAATTACTGAACAGATTCTTCCTTACGCCAGCTATAACAGCTCACTTCTCCCCTTCGACCCTTAAGAGTTGCTGGTACCAGTGCGGGATGTCACCTGCACACCATATCCATATCTTCTGGACTTGCCCTGTCCTTCAGCCCTTCTTACTTTCCCTACAAAGGGAATCATCAGTCATACTGAACTCAGCATTCACGTTAACCGCAGAGTGCTTCCTACTTCTTGTCCTCCCCCATGAGTTCAGGAACCCACAAAACAGATACTTGTTGGGTATAGCCCTCATGGTGGCAAAAAAGGCCATAACCAGACTGTGGCCCTCACCGCAACCCCCAACTACTGTAGCATGGAGAGATACAGTGAATCAAATATATAAGGCCAAAAAAATTTCATATCAATTAAATGATCAGGCCAACTTATGTACTTAAAAATTATGACCCGGGACCCTAATTTGGTCCCCTGATTAAATTAAACTGAAATAAGATGAGGGCGGCTGGGGGAGAGGAATGAGGGGAAGAAGGGAAATGGTTGGCAAGGGAGAATGAATAAAGGGGAAAGGAAAGTGTTGTGCTGGTCAAACTGGGACTTATGAATGTTAAAATAATAGTGTATATGTATCCCCACTCGGTGTAAAGCTTGGTAGAAAGTATTTTGTATTGTCATGTCTATAACCCAACGTGTATTCTGCTCTGCACAAGATCAAATGTATGATCTATGGTGAACATCTGACTGCTGTAACCCCCTTTCCCCTGTCGTAAACCTGAAAAATTTTTCGAATAAAAATATTAAAAAAATATTTCCTCCGAGATGTGCCCAAAGCTTTGCTAGCACTGTGATAATGGAATTTTGCTCTGCAAATAAAATCCAGGTTACACACACACACACACACACACACACACACACACACACACCAGTGCAATGCACAAACCTGGACCACCCTCATGGCAATGCAGTGCACAAACCTGTGTCACAGCAATGCACAAACCTGTGCCATGCACATGGCAGTGCAATGCACAAGCCTGTGCCATGCACATGGCAGTGCAATGCACAAACCTGTGCCACCCACATGGCAGTGCAATGCACACACCTGGGCCACCCACATGGCAGTGCAATGCACACACCTGAGCCACCCACATGGCAGTGCAATGCACACACCTGGGCCACCCACACAGCGGTGCCATACACAAACCTGGGCTACCCACATGGTGGTGCAATGCACAAACCTGGGCCACCCACATGGCAGTGCAATGCACAAACCATGCCACTGACATGGTGGTGCAATGTACAAACCAGGGCCATCCACACGGCAGTGCAATGCGCAAGCCTGGGCCACCCACACAGCAGTGCAATGGACAAACCAGGGCCACCCACACAGCTGTGCAAACCACATGACAGTGCAATGCACAAACCAGGGCCATCCACACAGCAGTGCAATGGACAACCTGAGTCACCCACATGGCAGTGCAATGCAAAAAAAAAAAAAACCTGGATCACCCACACAACAGTGCAAACCTGGGCCATCCACACAACAGTGCAATGCACAAATCTGTCACCCACATGGCTGTTTTGTTTGATAGCCAGAGGCCACCTACAATGATGTGCAGTGTCAGCTCATATACAACTCATATACAACAACATGGGCGGCCCCCATCACTCCTCAGTTCTCCACAGATTAGCTACGGTAAGCCTCTAACAAGAAGGAACCAAGAGATTAGACAAATGCAAGGCAAACAAGGAGGTGCATGGGGTTGGAAATAGGATGCATGGAATAAGGTTTTAGGCACAGCATCTGATTTTACCTCAGAAGACCAAAGGGGGGGCCGGTATGACATGGCTTAACGGAGGAGATTCGATTGAAGATCTCCTGTTACAGTAAGTTCTTAAGTGACTGTCCTAGCTTCATCAAGGATATCCCCTCCATTAGGCCACACCTTTGGAACAATTCCCAAGCAATACAAAGCAACTCAGAAGGATGACATAGTTATTAGGACAGAAGGCCTTGTAGCCAGCAAGCCCAAAGCTAGCATGTTTGTGAGATATGATTTCAAGACTGTAATGTTCAGTAAAAATGTGAACAGTGCTCCATCTGGTGGCAGCTCATCTCAGCAGCAGGGATATTTGTGAAAATAATTTTGAAAAGAAAGAAAAAAACCAAAACACAAAAACACAGCAATGGCTATTTTAATGTTTCTTTCAGCTGGTTCAAGAAGGATGACAGACATGGGAGAAAGAGCTGAGGAGCAATGGGGCCACCCACATTATATACACATTGATGCTGCACATCATTGTAGGTAGCCCCAGCTAGCAAAACACATCTGAGTGGTCCTGACATGGACTACTTACAGTTCCAAAGGTGTGGCCTAATGGAGCAGATATCCTAGAGGAAGATAAATAGTTAACTCTCAGCAGGAAGTTAATGAAATACAAAGGGTCCTGTATACGCTTGGAAAACAGCCCAAAAAATGGCTGATGAACTTATTACAGCATCATCCATTTTGTTTTGGGTCTCCCAGACATACTCACCACTGTGACCTGTACAAACTCTCTAAAATGGACCTCCCTTGAGGACAGACTTGACAGCAAAATAGTTACCTTCTTTCATAAACGTTCCCTAGGCCTCTTCCAAGGTCTCTCTCTCTCTCTCTCGTCCCCACTTCTTCTGGTCCACCAGAGGTCCTCCACTCTCTCCTTCTCCATCCCTTTCTGTCACACAACACAAGGCCAAAACATCCTTTCCTACAAGGGTGCTAAACTCTTCAACAGTCCCCCCTCCCCCCCACTGTCATTGAATGCCCCACTACAGCCTCCTTTAAGCATAACCTAAGGTCACACCTGTCTCAGATCACCATCTGTAGGTGCTTCTTCACCTGATGATCCTTTCAGAGTGTTTGCTTCTCCTAACCTGAACCGAATCCTGCCCTTTATTCCAAGGAGGCAGGATCTCCTGGTCTATGAACTGCAAGCACTTTTATATCTCTGCACTTCTTGTTAAGTAAATCGGTGGATTGTCATTACTTTAAGTTGTCTGGTACTTAGTATGCAGTCTCCCCCAATTGTGAACCTTGACTGTTCTGCCTTATGATATGCAACCTCTTGTATTTGTCCGAAACTGGACACTTGTGAAAATGGGCAAATTTTGCTCACATGCCATTCCAGTATAACCAAACAAACAAACTTCAACATTCTGCAAATTGATGCATATAGGTAGGAAGTCCCTTAAATCAAAAATGCTATCTAAGCAACATAGAGATTGGAGAAAGGCCAGCAGGAAAAAGACCAGGGGGCAATAATGAGCAAAAGCTTTAAAGGGAGCAGTGCAGGGCAACAGTTACAGTAGTAAAGTTAAATGAAGTCATGGTGTGCATCTAGAGAAACTTTGTAACTGGATTAAGCAATATCATAATGCCTCTGTACAGATCCCTGATCAGACCACATCTTGAATAAATATATGGTTCTGGTCCGATCTGAGGAATGATAACAAGATTGAGAAAGTACAGACAGGCATGACCAAGGTGGTTGAAGGCTTGGAAAACATGGACAAGGAGAGCAAACTGGGAGGGCTGGGACAGGTCTCCATTGAAAAGAGGTGACTCGGGGGTGGGGAGGTGGAGGACATCATTAAGCAACATCTAAAGATCTGAAAGATACAACACCATTAGGCCAAATGCAGCTCTTCGGGATGAACAAGGATGAGAGGATAAAGGGGCTGTCACAGTCTTTGACTAGAGGAAGATACAAGGGACATGTCAGAAAGAACTACTTCACAGAATGAGTGGTACACACTTGGAACAGACTTTCTAAACAAGGGGTATCTGTCAGTTGACACTTTCTACTCTCAAGATTAAACCAAATAAGTACTTGGGGAAAAAAAAAAAAAGGGGGGGGCGCGTTACAGAGCATTTCCGCTGAGCTGGTGGCAGAAAGAACTCAATGGGCGTGCAGTAGTGCGGTGTGGAATTTTCAAATGGTGACAGAATTGAACTGTAGAATTTCAGAAAATTGTAATTCCACAAAATTCTGTTGGTAGGACAATTACAAAATTTCAAAAGTGGAATGTTTTTCGTGGATTAATAATCTGTGGAAAATTATACATAAAAAAAGGTTACACGTAAGGCATTTGGGCAGTGTTTTGTGTGTGTGTGTGTGTGTGTGTGTGTGTGTGTGTGTGTGTGTGTGTGTATATATAAAGTACAGCATCACACATTAGCGAAAATAAATTTGATCACTGACAAAATATGCAAATTATCAAGAAAGCACTCGGGCTGGCTGGACCACTATAAGGTTATCAACTACCTAACAATCAATCTGTGAAGGCTGGAACAGCAAAGCAAAGCACATCCATTCCCAATATCCCTTACCCAGATGCCAACACTCTCCAAGCTCAGTACACATAGGCTGTGCTGGCCACCAGCATCTCTACATCAATCACATTTTACATCACTAGATGGCACTGTGGAACTGCGAGGTCCTGAAATGAGTCACCAGTTTGTATTTTTTGTCCAGTGAGGGTTATGTAAAGCAAGAGCAAGCAGGATTGCTGCTGGTAATGGAAAAGCCCGAGGCTAGTGGTGTCATCAGGAGTTTTGCCTGCCAACAGAAATGAGTGTTGACGTCCAAAGTAAGCTGCATCAGTGCCACCTGGTGTTTTGGCAGAGGGCAGCAGTGGTATGGACACACAGACCAGATGAACACAGGACAAAACAGTGTGCTTTCTGTGGGTACATTAAAATAGAGTGGCTACCCTGAAACTCAACACAACAAATTAATACTTTATATTGTAGCACTTCTGTGGGCTTTTTTGGACACCTCTCCAGCCTAGAATGTTTGGAATGGCATGCTTAGAGTACCTGTACTGTGAGTCTGTTTATTTGCACCTGGCACAGGTGAAAGCAAACTGTAAAGCTTGTCCGTAGCACTTTCTGACTTCAGCCAGTTTTATTTTAAAATTGCATGGAGCTGCGTAGTCCAGCTGCACAGTATAATAAGCTTTAGAAGTACACTACATTTGTGTGTTGCAGTAATGGTATGGGCCTTATGCACTGGTTAGCAGCAAGCATGCAGGCCCCATGGGAACGCCACAGTCAATGACAGTGCAACCTTTGCGATATGGTGGATGGGTGAAGTTGCCACTGGAGTGGTAAACCGATTTCATGGCAGATCAGATGGAGCTGGTTGCTGCCACACAAGTTCTGTCTTGCAGTCATTCCAACTGTGCTAACACTTACCCATTTAATGCGGATTATTTCATTGTAATTATTTTATACTTGATATCTTGAGCATCACTGCCCATTTTCACAAGTGGCAAGCAAGACATATAACAGACAATCATTCAATACAAAACACACAAGAACTATACAAAGAATAATTACATTATAAAAACATAAACAATAATACTAATTCCTAGAAGTACCGCTGCATCACGAACAAGAGGTGTAGCTTTCCAACCATGCTTTGAGTCTTGTTTTAAAAAATGTTAGGAGAAAGACCATTACGAACAGCTAAAAGTGGCTCTGAATGAGAATGATTTCTGACCAAATTTTTTTTTTTTACCTTAGGAATCATTAACTGAGGTTTACCCTGGGACCTAGTCCCAAAAGAATTAGAGGCTCTAGGGAATAGAGAAAATGAGGTAGCGGGCAGGAGGCCCCTAGAGACCTTAAAAAGCAAAGTGCCAAGTTTCATCTTTATTCTATTTTCTAATGAAGAAAAACTGGTCATTCTTAATAGATCACATCTATGGGTCATACATATATTATTAAATGTAACTGAGTTTTGAAAGCCATTTCTCACTAGTAGATGAATATATGAGGATAGCACAGTCCAATATCCCTAAAAGAAAACCATGTGCGAGTTGTATCCTTGATGATGGAGTCAAAAACAGTTTAATTCTATATGAACCCCCCTAATCTCTGATGAATGGTTTTTATTGTTGTAAGAATAAGAGTTTCAAATGTTAATCATCCAACATGACTCAGAGATATTTAAAATGGTCAACTTTCTCTACCATGTCCCCGTGCAAATCTGCCATCAAAGGTAGAACACTATACTGTTTCTTAGGACCAAAAAAAAAAAAAAGGTCTTTTTTTTTTTTTTTTTTAACATTAAGTATCATTTGTTTAGAAACTAACCAATTATGAAATAGTCATTTAAAACGACATCAACTGCAAATGCTAGATTACTATTAGGATAATAAATAACGGCATCATCAGTGAATAAGATCATTTGAGACTTTCAGCAAATCTGGGGGCAGAATTCATGCAAAGTGAAAATAATTAAGGGACCCAGTATGGAGCCCTGGGGGACTCCACACACCGTTTCTCTAAATTGAGATAGTACCCCATTAATGGCAGTTTTTGGGGCCCTATTGGTGAGATAGTTAAACCAGTCAGAAACCTCGGTTGAAAGATTAACCTCAGAGTGTGTGGAATGTACCAAATCATTACTAACAAGGTTGAAGGTATTGGTGAGGTCCATGAAAACAGCTGCAATGAAGTCCCCTCTACAGTTTATATTTTCATTGTCCTTGCTGGGTGGGAGTTCTGTTGCTATCAGACTTTAAACAGAATGTGTGCGGGATTGGGGGGGGGGTCTGTTGTCACTGCAGCAGCTGTGGAGACGCATTGGAAGATGAGACCTGAAGAGAAGTGACAGCAGTGTGACAGGGCAGCCATGTTTTTAGGTCTCAGGAGCAAGCTGGCTGGAGGTACTCACAGACTGTGACACTATGCGAAGATATCTTCATGGATTGAACTGTGCTCAGGTTACAGCGTTATTACTAACCTAGTTATACAATCTGTTTGAACACAGCAAACCACATAACCTGAGTGGAAACCCTGTGGCTGCTCAGCCCACCTCTAGGGGTAAAATATTGATTTAAAGATCATGTGCAATGGTTTTTACATATTTGTTATAGAAGCTTAAAAAGCTGAAATTCATGTCCTTGTGTCATGATTGGTGTTTCCTGAAAATTTCATGCGGTTTACTTTTGTGGTTTTCTTTAAATCAGCATTTGTTAACTTGCTCTACAGTGGCTGAAAACAGTTATTTCTGTCCTCTCAGTCAAGCTTAGAGTACGATTACATCATTTTGGAGTAGCTTGCTGTTTCAGATTCCCAATCAATCAATCAGAGCAGCACACTGTAGAGTTTATGGTTTGCTGAGCTCTCCAGGTTTCTTACTAACCCAGTCTCTGGTTTGTGTTTAGATTTGCATAAAAAATATAATTCTCTTCCTTCAGAAAGTTGAGCATCTAATTTTCATTGCTAAATTGAAGTAGTAGAAATCTTTTTCTGTGGGAAATTGGCTTCTCTGTATCACAGCTCTTGTTATTTGTAATCAAACCTCAATTATTTTTCTAACTATATAATGCAGGGCTGTTTAATGAATATAAAATAAATCTAAATGTTGTTCATTCACAGAAACAGTTCTTTGATGTAGCCTTCATAAATGCAATCATGTAAGAACATTTTTTTTCATGTCAGATTGACAAACAGGTGCTTGTCACACTCTGCTACAGTATTTCAAGCACATGTACTGTCAGAACTCACAAATGTCACTTCTTTGGTGATTTCTGTGTGAAAATACATCATGTATGTGTATAACCAGAAACACTAGATGGCATCCTGCTGCAACATGTCTCTGCCCCACAGTTGAGGCAGCTACAGACTACCATCACTGGTCCCCTGTCCTACAAGCCCCCTGCCTTCTGCTCCACATTCAAGGTTGCTGCACCCTGCTGCCCACTGTGTTCTCCCATAGTCAGGGATTGTGCACCCTGCTGCCTCCATCCCCTGCCTCAAGAATCAAGACTACTGCACCCTGCCGCTCCCTGCCCAAACAATTGGGGTTGCTGCATCTGCTGCCCTCTCTCCCCCACCCTCACAGTTAGTGATGCTGCACCTGTTGTCCCAGTTCCTGTCTCCACAGTCAGGACTGCTGTGCTGTGCTAAGCCCTAGCGTGCTAGGTTCACTGCCTCACCATGCTGCTCTAGCCACCAGAGGTGGGGTGTTTGCTGCACTGACTACCCACTTCCATTGCACCAAATGGTCAGAACTGCTGCACCACATGTACCCCATTGCACAGTCAGAGCTGATGTACCCTGATGCCCCATGTGTCCTGCTCCACAGTTGAGGCTTTTGCACCATGCTGTCTTCTACCCCTGTCACCACAGACAGGGCTGCTGCACCCTCCTCCTTTCTACATAGTTGGGATTGCTGTGGCCTGCTGTGCCCTAGAGCACCATGCTTCTGCAGTTAGGGTTGCTGCACCATGCTGCCACTGGCCACAAGATTCTAGAGTACAGCAGGCCATAGTAACACCAACTATGTAGAAAGGATGCAGCAGCCTCTCTCTCTCTCTCTCTCTGGTGACAGGGGATAGAGGACATCATGATGCAAAAGTTTTGACTGTGGTTCAGAACACGGCGTAACAGGGTACAGCAGTCCTGACTGTGAGATGGGGCACAGTTGGTGCAACAGCCCTGCCTATTTGGGGCAATGGAAGTGGGTAGCAGGGTGTAGTAAAACCCCACCTCTGGTGGCTAGGGCAACATGATACAACAGCCCCAGCTGTGGAGACAGGGAACCTGGCACTCTAGGACTTAGCACAGCATAGCAGCCCCGTCTGTGGAGACAGGAACAGGGGGCAACAGGTGCAGCTTCCCTACCTGTGAGGGTGATGGGGAGAGGGTAGCAGGGTGCAGCAACCTCAACTGTTTGGGCAGGGGGTGGCAGGGTGCAGCAACCCTGATTCTTTAGGCAGGGGATAGAGGCAGCAGGGTGCACAATCCCCGACTGTGTGGGAGAAGACAGTGGGCAGTAGGGTGCATCAGCCTTGATTGTGGGGCAGGGACAGGTGGCAGTAGACTCCATCTGCCTCAACAGTGGGGCAGAGACACGGTGCATCGGGATGCCACATAGTGTTCCTAGTTATTCACATACATGATGTATTTTCACACAGAAACCACCAAATAACTGAAATTTGTGAGTTCAGACAGGTGCCTGTCACACACTGCTACAGTGTTTCAAGCACATGTACTGTTTGTCAATCACACATGAAAAAAAATGTTCTTACATTAACGTATTTATGAAGGCTGCATCAATGACGAACTGTTTCTGTGAATAAACAAAATTTAGATTTATTTTATAGTCATTTAAGAATCCAGTGTTATATAGTTAGAAAAAACAAATCAGAGTTTTGATTAGAAAGAACAAAGAACTGTGACAGACAAGCCAATTTCTCACAGAGAAATATTTCCGATTCTTCAGTTTAGCATTGAAACTGAAATGATCAGCTTTTTATGAGAAGATAATGATATATTTTGAGCTGATCTATCTAAACACAAATCAGACAGTGGGTTTGTAAGAAATTTGGAGAGCTTATCAAACCATTAACTCTACAAACTACTGCTCTGATTGGGAGTCTGAAACAGCAAGCTACTCCAATCCAAAATGATGTAATCGCACTCTAAGCTTGACTGAGAAGACAGAAATAACTCCACTATTTTCAGCCACTGTAGAGCAAGTTAACGAATGCCGATTAAAAGAAAACTACAAAACCAAACAGCATGAAATTTTCAGGAAACACTAATCATGACACAGGGACTTGGAATTTCAGCTTTTACAAAAAAAATATGTAAAAACCATTGCACGTGATCTTTAAGAAAAGGAAAAAGATTTTGTGTTTATATATAGCGATAAGCCATTTCATCAAACATAGCCTTGCTTGAAAAATATACTAAGGGTAATCAGGAATAGCAAAATATCGAATATGGTCCTTCATGCCTATTCCCGCACTACTCGGTGGATTGATCAGATCCCTTCTTCATATGTTCGTCTAACAGGGTTTTTAAACAAGTTATGTCTTTTTTCGTAACTGTTTTGTGTGGCAGTTCATTTCACCGTTTCACCACTCTCCGAATAAATCATGATCCCCTGGAATTTGTTCTATACTTTCTTCCCTGTAGTTGTAAACTCTGACCCCTGATGTTATCAGTACAAACCTTCTGTACAAGTCCCATTTCAGCACATAGGTGTTTATTCCCCAATTATATAGCAACAGCAGATCCCCTAGTTTTCTCCTCGTTTTGAGACTGTATAACCCTAATGTATGCGGTCTAGTTTTACAGTCTTGCCCTTTGTAAATCTTCTTTGTACTTTTTTCTGTTGATAGTATTTTGCCTTTATGTGATGAGAACCAGAACTGTGAACAACAGACCAGATACAGTCTGGACAGAGATCTATACAGGAGCAGGAGAACATCCTTGTGCCTGCTATTGAAATTTATTTTTATATTACATAATATTTTGTGATACAAAATATATGCGATAGAAAATGACAATACCTTTCTTTATACCCAGCGTTTTAGTATCTGGAAAATCCCCTTGGATGTCCTTAATGATTACACCACCTGCAGCACTGTCTTCAAGGGTGACTGCTTTAGAGATACTTCCTGACACACCAGGGAGAGCAACATTACTATTGCTACCTATTTGGATACTCTGTGATGGAAAAAAATGTTAAAGATAAACTGAACAATAGGAAAATAATTAATTGTTAAATACCAAAGACATTATTAAATATGTGTAGGCTGTAATCAGTCAAGGTATGACATCATAATAAATTGCATGCAGTAATCATAGGTAAGGGCCTTGGTTTTCTGTGGCATTTCAGCAGCATAGTGAGTCACAGGACTTCTAGCCCTCTGTGACATATGGTACTGGTTTCTCTTCTTTCACACAACTGATTTACTTCCATAACAGCTTTGCCCAGCTACCATTTAAGGGGTCATGTGATTACAGTGATTAAAATCAGATGCTGAACACACCAAGACAAAGTGGGGACTATGGAGAGTCAGTAGTTTCTAAAATAACTACAACATGAAACATTTACGAGTTTTGTATTGTCAAGGTATTTTGATACTGCAGATATTTAGTGTAATAATACATGATATTTTTGTTTGCTAAAGTTTACCCTACGGATGGATGGATGGATGGATCAACTGTATTTCCATAACTTGTGTAATTAACTTTCAATAGAATTAAAAAAAAAAAAAAAAAAAAAAGCACCAAACATGCAATTTATACTGCTACATAGAAGTTCTGAGGCAGGATGCAATTTCTGTTGCCACAAAAGTAAAATTCAGAAACCCAGATCATAGGGTTTGATTGCTGATAATGTAGGTTTATCTCTCTGTAATATACTGTTACACTGCATAATATTTTCTATGTATCCATCTGAATTAGCCTAGCAACCATTTTAGCACAGGTGGTGCCATTCATTTAGGCATGACCTATTATCATTATTACACAAGTTAAAAAAAAATACAATGCAAACATCCACAAGGAAAGAAAGGAAAGAAGTTAGCAATAATAGAAACAGTTCTAGTTGTAGCCATGACAATCTGCAACCATATCCAGCCATAGCTTTTACTTTCTGCCACTGAACTGAATGACCCATGTCTAGCCATGCCCTAGCCATAACTGAGGATATTATTACTAAAGGCAGTGGCTGCCACCGTACGATGTTTAAAGCTAAGAATGGTTGGGATAAAATGGGAAAAGTCAGCATATTTCAATGGTGAGGTGGCAATCTACACCAAGCACATGTTACTCAGAAGAGATGTTGTGAAGTTATACTTCTCTGGCAAAGTTCCAGCGATATTGCAAAATTCACCTTTGCAAATTACTTCGCGAAGGTCCCACTTTGCAACTTTGCCTAGAAAGGTGGTGAAGTTAGGCAAAGTTGGGCAAATTTAAATCAATTCTCCTAGGAAAAAGGGCAACTTCACCTGTGAAAAACTTTGCACTTTGTGAATTTTGCCAACTTTGCGAATTAATTCACAGAGCAAATTTTATCCACTTTGTCCAGTCAGTAACCAAATAGAGAGTCAAAATCATTGCATAAGGTACACTGAAAGCTAAACCATTATAATCCTGAAGATATTTTTTTTTTTATTTCAGTGACATTGTTATACATAAAGCATAAAGTCACTGTTACAATTCTCTTATCCTACAGTAGTTCCATATTTTAAAATATATGTACGTACCATTTTCGGCAAATATTTTTCAGCATGTGTTGCAAGACCTTTAGTTTATACCTGCCAAAATAATAAGACAGATTTATTTTGAGAGAAAGAGAGGAAAAACAAATCAGAATTTATTTGATGTCTAAGAAAACTCCACTAGCCATTGCGGTTTCACTTCTATTAACTCCCACGCTAACTGTGTCATCTATACAGTACTTTTCAACATATTCTAGACCAACATTAAAAGTTGTAGAGAAAAATGTTATACTTTTAATTTTTAAAAGGGAATCTTGCTTTCAGAGCAAGAGACACCTGAATAAAAGCTACAGCTTTTCTTAGTACTTATTCTCCCTCCAACCCTAAGCCAGTTCTACTTTTATAGCCACTGGATTTGACTGACAACAGGAATTTCCTGTTTGGCTGTAGGAAGGGAAAGATCATCGAGACACATTAGTTTCATCAACCTTGAAGGAAAAATAATAGCTTTTTCTCCCCACCTAGCTGCTGGATGTCCGAGTCTGAGCAAGGAAGGAGGAGAATACTTAAGAATACAGGAAGTTTCTGTCCCAGAACAGGAAAAGGTAAGAGTTGTAAAGGCACATAGCCAGTAGGAAAGTAGGTGGAAAAGTACATAAAGGGAGGGGAGAGTAAGCATACAAAGCAACAGGAGAGGGGACACAAAATAAGACACGATGAGAGTGGTGTAGTGCAATGGCTGTGGGGCGGCAGTGTTCCAGGAGACATTCTGGAGGCCACGATGCTGCCCTATTTGCAGGCACCTTTCTGGTTTGAGGGAGGAGGTTACCCATCTCCAGGCTGACCTGGCTCGGATTTGTGAAACCTCCTCACTCACCCAGGTACCACCATGGCCACCACTGCTACCTCAGAGGTAGCCAAGAAAGAGGAGCGGTTGGACCAAGGTGGGCTCAGGGAGGGAAAAGGGTGGTGGAACAGAGGTGCATCCCTCCAGCTGTACCTCTCCACAGTTCATATGCTGTTCTGGTGAAGAGTGGTTCCTCTATGGAGGCACCTGCAGTGGAGACCAAGGAGGATGCTGGGAACTGCCACAAACGAGAACCACAGGAGGGTGGCACAAGACCCCACAGGGGAAAGAAACAACTCCTGGTGGGGGGACTTAATCATTAGGGGGTAGAAGTGGAGAAGGAAGAGGAGAGGGAGGTATAGTAGCAGCCACAGACACTGCCAGACATTTCCTGAAATTTCTGTGATATTTCCAGAAATAACTCCTGCTTTCTGCATTTCCACAGTAGAGGCAGTAAAGAGAAAGTCTTCAGAAATTTCAAGAAATATCTGGAAATAGCTGGCAATGTTGCTGGCTACTACTGTAAGGTGCCTACCTGGTGCCATGGCTTGGATGGACAGGAAGTGAATCCTCAGGATTGCGGGAGCAGCTGCACGAGGGAGGAAGCTGGATGTCACTGTCCACCTAGGGACAAGTGACCTGGCTAGGAATGGGATCAGAGCAGTGCAAGAGGAGTTTGTAGAGTTGGGGAGGGGCCCTAGACCAATAGCACATACGGCAACCTCATAGGTGGTGCCTGTCTATGGCAAGGGTGATGCTAAGGTACTCCACACCATGGGATTCAATGAATGGTTGAAAAACTGGTGTGGAGCTCAGGGTTTTGGCTTCACTGGGGACTGGGGAGCCACATGGAGGGATACAGGCCTTGGTCTGCATCTGTCCGAGGGGGAGGGACCAGGATTCTAGGTGATGGGTTTAAGTGCTTAATTGGCAAGCATTTAAACTAGCCAAGGGGGAGGCACTGAAAAGGAGCAGGGTAATACCTTTCTCCCCCTCCCCAAAACACAGTATTTAGTGAGATAAACACCAAGGTAGAGAAGTCATTAGGGAGCAGGACAGGGGTAAATGCAAAAAAAGGTAAAGGCAGTAAGGACAGGGATGAGGATAAAAGAGGCAAGGCCATCAAAAAATGGAGGGTGATGAGTACCAATGCCTGTAGTCTGTGTAACAAGATCTCTGAACTAGTGACCTTGATGGAAGAGGGATGCCTGGATACTGTGGCAGTCACTGAAACATGGTACACAGAGAACCATGACTGGGATGTCAACATACCAGGATAAGCAATCTACAGGAGAGACAGGGAGGGTAAAAGAGGAGGAGGAGGAGGAGGAGTAGCTCTCTATGTAAGGGAAGGGCTTAAAACAACAGATCTAAAGAGTAAACAGAGAGAAGATGAGGCACTATGGGTCACCCTGGAGACAGGAAATGGCACCACAATCCGCATGGGGGTTGTGTACAGACCCCCATCTCAGGGCGAGAGAATGGACAAGGAAATGATAGAAGACATCCTTAGAATGGCAGAAAAAGGGTGATATTGTTGACAGGGGACCTGAATATGCCAGATGCTGACTGGAGCACCTTTGCTACAGGCACATCCAAGAGCAGGGTCATTCTTGATGCCCTACAATGGGCATGCCTCAGACAACTAATGTTGGAACCCACTCGGGAAGGAGCTATCTTAGACCTAGTACTCTCAAACGGGGACAGAGAAAGGATCTCAGATTTAGAAGTGGGTAGTCATCTGGGAACAAGCGACCACCAAACAGTGTGGTTCACGATAAACACAGCCATTGAGTCAAGCCATACAAAAACAAGAGCATTGGACTTTAGGAAGGCTGACTTTGGGAAAATGAGAGAGTGCCTCAGAAAAGCACTAGCAAATGGGCAAGAAGGAAGGGGTTGAGAAACAATGGGGAATAATCAAAACAGCCATCACAGAGGCAACAAGCCTTTGTGTGAAGAGAATCAACAAAACAAAAAAAAAGGAAAAAAAAAAAAAACACTACAGATCTCAAAAGAGGTGGCTGGAAAGGTTAAGGAGAAAAGGATAGCATTCAAGAAATAAGGAAACACAGAGAACTTTATCAGTTAAAACAGAAGGAGGCAAGGAAGACAAAGGCCTAAACCAAGGAAATGATAGCCAACTGTGTTAAGAAGGGGGATAAAACCTTTTATAGGTACATTAGAGAGCAAAGAAAGACCAAGGGATAAATACTGAGGCTTAATAAAGGGGAAGGAATGTGGGCAGAGGGTGACAGTGAAAAAGCAGGGATACTGAATGAATATTTCTGCTCAGTATTCACAACAGATGAGGAGGGGGAGGTACCTAAACCAAACAAGAGAAACACCATGGATAGGGGAGTCAATATCAGTCCATTCACAGAAGAAAGGGTTCTGAAAGAACTCTTGAAACTGAGGGTGGACAAAGCAATGGGGCCTGATGGAATGCACCTGAGAATTCTAAAGGAACTAAGGGTTGAACCACTGACACCACTGACTACTCTCTCTAACAAATCATTGGAGGATGGGGTGGTACCCCAGGACTGGAGGAAGGTGGATGCAATTCCACTTCACAAAAGTGGGAGTAGGGCAGAGGCAGGAAACTACAGACCAGTTAGTTTGACCTCAGTGGTAGGGAAAATGATGGAATCACTTCTGAAGGAAAGAACTGTTGAGCACCTGGAGGCTAGTGGGGCACAGGACCCAAGGCAGCATGGATTTACAGTGGGAAGGTCATGTCAGACAAATCTAAAAGATTTCTTTGACTTTGTGACCAAAGTAGTAGACCAGGGAAGGGCTATGGACATGGCCTACCTAGATTTTAGCAAGGCATCTGACACAGTCCCACACAAAAGATTAATAGACAAGCTAGCCAGCCTTGGAGTGGGTCTCAAGGTGGTAGCCTGGATAAAAAATTGTCTGGACAACAGGACGCAAAGGGTAATAGTAAACAGAGTCCACAGTGAAGAAAGGAGGGTAACTAGTGGGGTACCACAGGGTTCAGTACTGGGGCTAATCCTCTTTAATGTCTTTATAAGTGATATTGCAGAGCACCTGGAAGGAAAAGTATGACTCTTTGAAGATGACACAAAGATCGGCAACAGGGCTGATGCACAGGGAGGGGTGGAAAGGATGAGAAGGGACTTGGCTAGGTTGGAGGTATGGTCAAAGGTATGGCAGCTCAGATTCAATGCAAAGAAGTGCAAGGTAATGCACCTGGGAAACAAAAACCCAGGGGAAAAGTACACAATGGGGGGTGAGATACTAACAATAAAAATGAAAAGGGACCTGGGAGTAATTATATCAGATGACCTAAAGGTGGTCAAGCAGTGTGAGAAGGCAGTAAGGAGGGCTGAGGGGACACTGGGATGCACAGGGAGAGGTATCAACAGTAGAAAACAGGAAGTTGTTGTTATCTCTCTGTACAGACAGTTGGTGAGACCCCCATTTGGAGTACTGCATGCAGTTTTGGAGACCCTATCTCTGCAAAGACAGACAAAGTGGAGGCTGTCCAGAGGTGGGCAACCAAAATGGTGCAGGGTCTGCACCAGAAGACATACAAAGAGAGGCTAAAGGAGCTTAATATGAATACCATCGAGAAAAGGAGAGGGGGGCATGATAGAAACTTTCAAGTACCTCAAGGGAATCAACAAAGTCCAAGAGGGTAGCATCTTTCAGAAAAAGAGACATGCAAGAACAAGGGGGCACAATTTGAAGATGGGGGGGTGGCTCACAGGTAATATTAGGAAGTATTTTTTCACGGAGAGGATTGTGGATGCATGGAACAGCCTTCCTGAGGAGTTCATGGAGTCAAGAACAGTGGGGTAATTCAAGAATGCATGGGACAGACATAAGGCAATTCTAGTGGGTGGTAGGAGGAAGTAGGCTGTTGGTTAACTAGGATCTGCAGCTTATCCATCAAGTAGGAAAATGAGCAGACTAGGTGGGCCAAGCGGTCCTTATCTGCCATCAAATTCTATGTTTCTACGTTTCCTCTGGGAACTTTACCAATTAAACAGTAATCTAATTTGAAACAAGAAAAGTGGTTAAATGGTATGAATACTGAAATAGAGAAGTACAGCAACTAATGAACCCATCAGTTATTTCAAGGTTTGCACTGATCAGAGGAACACACTCATTTAGTCCCATGATATATCCAATATTAATACAAATTTATCACTTTCACATAGTTTATTTCTTAAAATGTTCACATTTTTGCATGTTTTTTTTCCTCAGCTATGAAGCTTTCACCAGCAAAACACAGAATTTACAAGCACAATCAATCCCACAGCTTAATAGCCTTGCAGTTGCTATATGGGTTACATAATGAGCTGTAGAGGAATAACCTTATTTATTCCACATGAAAGTATAAGGACCCTTCACATCCTCAGGGTCAAAATGTAACAATGTAAATGAAGATACACAGCAACATCATAAAGAATCTATGTAAATTTAAAAAAAAAAAAAAAAAGTATACCCCCACAGCAACTTTGTTCAAGAATCACAAACTAAAGGAACTCCATCCAACAGCTTTGACCACACACACACACACACACACACACAAAAGCCCCAAAACCTCAGCACTGCTCACATAATAAAAACTTTTTAAACACATATGAAAAACACAAAATATATTTCAAAACTATACTGTAGAACTGAAAAGTGTCCTGTTTGATAAATATCGCAGTAAGAAACGATCAGGCATGTAGGTGGCATTTAAACTTCACGGTATTAACACTGCATCAATAAACATTCTACACTGTACAGTAAAAGGTAATTTCAATCAGCATATCGTGGTCACCCAACTGCTGCATTTAGTGATTTCCAATGTTAGCTAATCTCCTTCACATCACACCTCACCCCTCTTGGATTGCAGTTAGCACTGTAATTGATTAAATTCACAGACTGGATGGACCCTGCTGCAGTTCAAGCACCTGTAATTATCAGTAGCATTACTCGTGCCATTGCTTATACCTGGCTGCCTAATAACTGCTCCTTCATTTGTGTGTTATTTCTGTGCTGATGCAGTGCCTTGTAAACATGTTTTTAGTCCAGTGGCTTCCAGACATCAGTAGTGATCAGCAGTGAGAACATTACATATTTGCAGAGCAGAAATGATTTGAACTGAATGATGTCAAGGTTATTCTGTCCAAATTGTGCCAGCCACGATAGTGACTAAGTTTTTGAACCAAGTAACAACTACTGTATATTTAGATTATTCTACCTTCTCTGTTCTCTCCTCTGTCTCTGGGAAGTCTTTAAAGTTGCCTGTACTGTTTATTTTTTAATCTGTCCTGTTATCTGGGACACTGTCCATTTCATCCAGAATTCTGAGCCAGTGCCAATTCATTGTGTGCCTGTGCGACTTAAGATAATGTTATTTTTTTACAGTATGTTAAATAAAAGGTTGCCATTCATAAAGTGTGCTGTCAGCTTATTTTAGCGCATCTGTCCAACCAGCGAAGACAGAGGGCAGGATTCACAAAGAAGATGCGCTCGGTGCATCTCGGCTGCCCCGGCACAGGGGAGATGCACTGAGTGCACATTGGGCGATTCACAGAGGAGGCACAGGGAGATGCCCCCAGTGCATCACCTCTGTGAATAGCAGAGGGGCGCCCAGCCCAAGACGACCCGGAGCATCCCAAGCTGCGCCGGGCACATCCCCCATGTCACACTGTGAATCCATTGGGGCAGGGCATCTCAGGATGCCCTGTGCCCAATAATGTGATTCATAGCCAGATGCATGCAAATGAGGTCATTAGGCATGCATGGTGCAATGGGGCCATTAGCATGCCATTATAGCCCCATTTGCATTGCGCCTGCAGGAAAGCCCCAGCAGAATGCGCCAACCCATAGCCACCTCCCCTTCCTGGCCCAACCCCAGCCTGAGACATGTCGCTCCCAGTGACCATAATAGTAGTGAAGCCCCCCTCGAGCCCCATACAATGCCGCTCCCTGTGGCAGTAGAAGTAAAGATGACCCCCCTGAGCCCCTGTATGATGCTGCTCCTAGCGGCCGTAATAGAAATGAAGCCCCCAAGCCCCCAGATGATGCTGCTCCCTGCGACAGAAGAAGTAGAGATGACCCCCGAGCCCCCATATGATACCGCTGCTCGCGACAGTAGAAGTAAAGAGAACCCCCCCGAGCACCCATAATGCTGCTCCCTGCGGCAGTAGATGTAAAGATGACACCGAGCCCCCTGCACGATGCCGCCTCCCTGCAGCAGTAGAAGTAAAGATGACCCCCAAAGCACCTCAGACGATGCTACTCCCCGCGGCAGTAGATGTTAAGATGACCCCCGAGCACCCATACAATGCCACTCCGGTGGCGGGAATTCCAGGCTGAACCCCCAGCCCCAAGCCCTTGGTAATGCCGCCCACAGCAATTGTGCAGACAGCTCTCCAGTACCCCCAACCCACCCCCCACTCCAGCAGGGTCCCACTGTCGGCGGGCAGCTCAACCCAACTGCATACCGCCACGGCTGCCTGCCGACAGAACTGTCTGAGAATGACAGCTATCATACAGCCTGAAGTCCAGCTGAAACTATATGTGAATCTACTACTATTGGATCCAACCGTCAACTATAAAACTGAGACTGACACTTCTTTGCATGAGGCTGTGTGTGAGGGGGGGTGAAAGATCAGGGGGAATATAAATTCTTGTCTGTACCTAGTCCAGTTAAAGCATGTATATATGTCCTCCCAAAGGTACATAAGGACCTTTACAACCCTCCGGGTCGACCAATTGTGGCTGGAATAGGGTCCTTGGTGGAGCCACTCTCCATATATGTAGATTCACATATAGGGAGGTATGTACAAAAATTGCCATCATACATCAGGGACACTACCCAGATCCTACAGATATTGAGAGACATGCAAATAGAAGATGATTGGTTATTGGCATCACTGGACATTGAGTCCTTATATACCAATATTCCACATGATGGGGGTCTGGCAGCATTTGAATACTGATTAGAACATGATCTAACACTGGATGTTGGAAAAAGAAGGTTTCTATTAGAACGTGCTGAACCTGTGTTAACAAAAAATATTTCCTTTTTCAGGATCAGTTCTACTTACAACTGAAGGGCACGGCAATGGGAGCTACATTTGCACCCAATTATGCCAATCTGTACCTGGGATTATGACAGAGAGAGAGAGAAACAGTCTATGATGTCCGGAATAATACATATTATAGTAGGATTGATATCTGGCATCGCTTTATAGATGATTTTTTTATGGTGTGGAGTGGCAGCCGGGAGGAATTGACAGAATTTGTTTACTTCCTGGAAAGCAGTAATTCCAATCTTAGATTTTTGTTACAATGTGATGTAAAACGTGTCTCCTTTTTGGATTTAATTATCCATAAGAATGAAGATGGCACATTGCGTACGGATCTGTTCCGAAAAGAAACAGACAGAAACTCATTACTGCTGGCCACTAGCTGTCATCCACGCCAACTGACTACCAACATCCCTAAGGCCCAAATGTTAAGAGTACGAAGAAATTGCAGTGAGGTGTCTGACTATGTGAAAAATGGCTTGGAGATGTGCGATAGATTTCGAACTAGAGGCTACACCAGAGAAGTAGTAGAGGAAGTTTATGATAAAGTGTTATTACTTGATAGGGATGATTTATTAAAACAAAAAATACCACAGAGAAGTGAACAGAGGATGAATTTTATCACAAAATATTCTAGACATAGTAACAAGATTGGACAAATCATCTATCAGAATTGGCCTATATTGGAGGCAGAATCTCTGTTAAGAGAGACAACTATGAGTAAACCAAGGATGGTTTATACTCTGGGTAGGAATTTAAAAGATAGGCTTGTGTATAGCTACCAGTCAGTACTTCCAAAAAAAAAGACATACAGGAGAGATCACTACCCCCAGGTACTCATATATGTGGTAATTGTAAGTTTTGTACTTCCTTAATTAAATGCAGCACTTTCACCAGCTGCAACAGCAGTAAGAACTTTGAAATACAGGATTTCATCAACTGTATATCTGAATGTGTAATCTATATGGCTACCTGCCAATGTGGGGCCTTTTATGTGGGTAAAACTACAAGGCCCTTAAAGATTCGGGTAGGGGAACATTTAAGGTCCATAGCCCATAATGACACTAGACGTGCCCTGGCTATACATTGTCAGAATAACAGATTAAAAGATGACACCCACACATTCAAATTTTGTGGCCTAGAAAAGGTGAAGCTTGGTCCCAGAAGTGGCAGTTGAAAAACAAACTGTCAGAAAGGGAGACATATTGGATATTTATGTTAGGTGCCCTGCAACCGCCAGGATTAAATGATATGATAGACCTTATGTCTTGCATTAGGAAATAATTTGCACATCCAAGTTAATATGTATCTTGAGATATAGTCTGCCTTATTGATTTTGTTGTCATATCACCAACTGTAAGCCAACATAACCCCAGGAGAGAGTTATGAAGTAGATTTTTCAGCAATAATAGTTGAAGAGATATTTTAAAAGTACTTTAAAAATGTTTTTCTATGTTTCAGGACTGGATGGAATCACTTTGCTGCCACCAGTTACTTCTAAAAGGAAACATTCAATAATAATTATACAATGGCAAGAAAGAATCCGGTCTCTGATTGGTCAGTTTGGGGCTGGACCAGTGGCGTTATCCCAGCATGTTGCCACAGGTCTAGTCTCAGCACTGTGAACCAATATGGATGATGACCAGCACCACCATGATGACTTCTTTTTTTGCATCTTCTTTGAGAAACAAAAATATTTTTCCACACTAACAAAAACATTCTTTAAAATTATTTTTTTATATAACAAGCCATTGTATAATAGGAATAGTGCACTCCAGGGTGTGTGTTGTTTGGGATAATGCCACGCCTGGGTCATTGGACGCACTCTGCCTGCGGCCTCATGCCCAACCCCCCCAGGCGTGGCGTTATCCCAGCACGACACTCACCCTGTCGTGCATTATTCCTTTAGTATTGCCCTTCTTTTGGCATAACTGGAGTGATAATGACTATAATACAATTGATATAAACACTATGCAAATGATAGTTATAACCTCTGCTGTGACATTTTTGCTCTTTTCTTATATTGGTTTTTGTGCTTTTTGGGTGTGTGATGGGCTATCTAATTGTTAAAATAAATTGCTAAAGTATTATGCACATCGTCTTAAATGTAGAGCATTGCTGAAGATAGTAATCAATTTAGTATGTGTTTTAAGTATTAATTATTGTGGGTAACACTGTTACTTTAAGAGAACTTTGCCTATATAACTAGCACTGTGAAAGCTAAGAAGCACCCCCTGAGCATGTATTGATTACGAAACCAGTCGGGGTCTTTTGTGAATGACCTTACATGCTTGTAGCAGTTTGCTGTTTCGGCGATTTTTAGCCTGAATTATTTAACTTAATAAATCTAGTTTTGTTATCTGGAGTTGAGGTGTGCGTTTTTTTGTTTTTTTAAATTTGATATCTATTTCATGCACCCTCTTTACTGTAGTGGAGCTGTTTTAGTTATATAGAATCTGTTCCAGCAGAGGGCTTTGTATAATGCTAATAAAGAATGCATGCAGTATTTGCAACTTAGACATCACTTACAGTACCTTATCTCTCAGGCTGAACTTGCTGTCCTAGACTATAGCAGAGTTATTGGCAACACTAAGAAACAGATGGTTGAGATCAAGTACAACAGAACTAAATCACTGAGTCAGGAACTTTGATTTGGGACTCAGGTGCCCAAAGGTTCATTGGATCCTTACAAAAAGTATAATAAAAGGGTAGAAAATAGGGTTATCTCTGAGTTAACTTCCCCTTCAGGTCAGTTGGTACACTCCCATCAGAAGATTTTAGAAGTGGTTGAGGAGTATCTGGAAGGTTTACTAGGCAACACTTCACAAAACAAGGATCCCCATGAGGTGTTGGCCCCATTAGGACTGCCACAGGTTCTCTCTCTGGATGCAAGAAATTTTAGTAAAGAGGTCTCGGTAGAAGAGGTAGTGACTGCAAATCACTCAGCTTACAGCTCACTCTGCTCCTGGATCCAATGGCCTGGGTCAAGGGTTTATTTAAAAAAAAACCACAACAACAGCAACATTTTGTGAGGATTTAGCTCTGGTTCTTGTACAGTACTTCTTTATAATTATGTATTAAGTTCAGCAACCTATGCTTCATCCATGCAAGAAGCCATTTTGGTTTAATTGTATAAAAAAGGACCTAGGAACATAATTGGTAATTGATGCCCATTTAGCCTTCTTTTCACGGACCTAAAAAGTTAATCGAATAAGATCCTTCAAGCCAGAATAGTGAAAGTAGCTACATATCTCATTAGCCCTCCCCAGACATGTAGTTTACCAGATAGGAAACAGCAAGATAATCTTACAATTTTAAGAGAGTTGTTTCTCAGGGGGGATTCTGACCAGTTTCAAGGTTTTATCATCAGCCTGGACCAAGAAAAAGTGTTTGACATGCTATCACACAACTTTTTGTTTGCTGTTCTGGCCACCTTTTGGGTACCAGACATATATGTATCATGGATTAGGTCTATGTATGAAGACGCCATAATTTCCCCAAATGTGAACGGGTGTTTTGGGAGGAAGATAAAGGTAAAAAGAGGTGTCAGGCAGGGATGCCTACTCAGTCCCTTATAATATATTTTTGGAATAGACATATTGATTAGAATGAAAATGGCAAATCAGGAAGTGGCAGGTATAGAAGTAACTAACAAGTCTTCCCCTATGAAGGTATTAGCATATGAGGATGACATGGTACTAACAGCGGCACCCACTGTGGGTGGGGCGGCACTGGAAAATTTATTCCAGCAGTACTCAGAATTATCACGGTCCACAATGAACATTGAGAAGAGTAAAGGGGTCACTTTGAGATCCACACAGGTACCTGCTCCAACGAAGGTAGCAGGGATTAAGGTAACCAGTAACCCCATCTGTACATTGGGAATAGATTTTGGACCAGGGAATGGCCCCCGATTGAACTGGGAAAAGAACATGAATAAGGCTATAAGACTGATGAATAGCTGGAAAGGCCAACAATTATCCAAAAAAAAAAAAAGAAGAAAAGAAGGGTGATGCTAATCAAGGCGTTACTAGTCCCAGTGTTTCTACACCTCAGTTACATTTTCCCCCCTCCTGGTGGGATTAGAACAAGATTGTATTGCATATTTTTTTTAAAGCATTTTGAAGTTCATACCTGAATCCAGTGAAAAGGAAACACACATATCACCCCATAGACAAAGGGGGTGTAGCCATGATTAACCCGGTGGCCTTTTAGTTTAGTTTCTTTTTATCATATAAGTAAAGCTATGAAACGTGGCACAGTGGTACAGAAGTATTTAGTAGAATCATGGCTGGTGCCATGATTACCAGCATGGGAAAACAAAAAGTTCAGACTGTTGAATCAGCGAATTCCACCACCTCAGTATGGGATAGATGGAGTTAAAATGGCAATTAAGTGGAATATAACTGCTACTCATTTTCTCGAGTTAGACAGGAAGACCATTTATAATGAGATTTTACAATTTGAGTGCAGGTCTGAAATTGTGTTTCCTGATTATCCTGAAGCACATAAGGGTAAAGTTCTGCAGCAATTAGCAGTCCAAGAATCCCCCCTTTGTTTGGGACAGTATCTAGCTATGCAACTTTGGTAGACTAAGTGTCAAAAACAACAATGAGCATAAACAGCTGGCTGAATGGTACTGTCCCACGGTGGCCTGTGGACAAGTTTTAGAAACTCAGTTGCACTGTTTATGGAGTGTAGTTACATAAAATCCTTTTGGCCAGTGTTAGCAAAAGCCTGGAAAGAGCCCCTCCTTTCGACTCTGAGTTATCAGACATTAACGTATGGTCCTGTGGATGGCACATTTGGGAACTATCATGCAGGTACAATATATGTGACCTTCGCTATTATTAGATACTTCATTTGGTAGGCCTGGTATATGTGGGTCTTGCATCATAGAGGATAATGGATGGGCATCAGTTAACAACAACGTTGTAGTCACTTTGAGAGGTTACCATGATAACTTAGTAAACCTCGCGAGCAAAGCTAGAGAGGTTTACAGTTGTCATGGAACCTTGAGAAGTGAATGAAGCGTTGTTGTTTAACTGATGCCCATCCATTGTCTTAAATAGTGTATGGGCATCAGCTTTACTTTTCTTGATCATGGCTGTAATTACCTCACACTGTTAGTGAGCATTGTGCTGTTGCTTATGCCCCCCCCCTCAAAAAAAAGAAGCAGCCCCGCTCGGTCCACGTTTTCCTGCTGTCACAGACTAGCGGTTTTAAATTAAATATGTTGCTAGCCACCTATGCCGAACATCAGGATTTTGTCCTTTCATCAGCGCTGCTGTCGTTTTTCAAAAATATCTAAATAGATCTGTCCTCCTCATGGCTGTTTACACAGAGCGGAGTGTTGCCTAATACACATGTGCAAGGGTGTTCCATGTTGTTGTACCATCGATATGGCATACTCAGGGTGGTACAACAGCAATATTACATCACAACAGTGGTACAACAACACTGAATTCAGTGAGCAACAAAGCTCTCCTACACTATAAAGAAATGTTTCTCATCTGGAACTATTGCAAAATATAAGGCAGGCTGTAGGTAAAACTTTCCAGTTTGATGCGATTCAATTCTCAGAGGAAAAAGCGAAATTTATTTATTTTTTTATTTTCATTTTTACTTGGCAGATCCTTCAGTTAGTCTCCACCCTGGTCACAGCCCCTGGAGCTTCCACCTACCATCCATGGCCAGCATCTCCCAGTTACCCCCAGTTTACTCCCCCAGAGGGCAGGGCCATGGCACTGGTCCCCTATCCAGAGCCATGGGACCAGTATCTAGTCAGGAGAGCTAGGCAATGGTGGCTAATTGAAGCTCCAGAGAGGGCTTCATGGAGATGATCCCCCTGCCTTCCTTTTTCCACCATTTTTCTTGGAGGTGGAGATGTGCAATGACGCCAGCGTCCACCCCACCTCCCATACATGCGAGTGCCGGTGGTTTGAGTGACTCCTGGCCTCCTCCAGGTGTCTACCATGTGCTAGATACTTCCCCCCTCCCCCCCCGGAGAAGAACAGCAGTCTGTAGGATGCTCCATCCTTCTCTCCAGACCGGCCCTCCAGCGACCTGGGCCCATTCTCGAACCCAGGTCACTGGCATCATAAGTGGAAATCCAACCGCTGCGCCAACGGGCCAGTGGGAAAAAAGTGAAATATTTATGGCTTAATTGTGATTTATGGTTTAAGTGAAAATATAGAAATATATGATGTATACATCTAGACTTGAAGGAATGTATAGTTTGTAAATAAGTTTTTTCTTTTTGTAATTATTGTATTTGCTTGTTGATGTTTGTAATAAAATCCAAATTTCAATAAAAAACATTCCCTTACTCTTCTCAAGAAGTGCCATGGGATCTTTAACATAGAAACATAGAAACATAGAAGTTGACGGCAGATAAGGACCGCAAGGCCCATCCAGTCTGCCCATTTCTTTTTCTACCTCATAAATGTGCCATCGGCCTTTGCTCTGTCAGTGACCTATCTATTCATAGTCATTTGTATTGCTCCCTTATGCCTATCCCATGCCTGTTTGAAGCCCTGCACTGTATTCATAGCCACCACTTCTTGTGGTAAGCCATTCCATGCATCCACCACCCTTTCTGTGAAAAAAATTTCCTCATATTCCCCTTAATCGGCCTCCTCTAATCTCATGCTGTGTCCTCTTGTCCTGCTATTTTTCTTATATTTAAACATGTTAGACTCTTTCACCTTGTTTATGCCCTTAAGGTGTTTAAATGTCTCGATCATATCACCTCTCTCCCTCCTTTGCTCAAGGGTATACATATTGAGCTCCGTTAATCTGTCCTCATATGTCTTCTGATGCAGTCCCTGCACCATTTTGGTTGCCCTTCTCTGGACTGCCTCAATTTGATTAATGTCCTTGTGAAGGTGTGGCCTCCAATACTGCACGCAGTACTCCAGATGGGGCCTACAACAATGTCTTGTACAGAGGGATTATTACCTCCCTCTTGACTTGTGATACCCTACACACACCCTAACACCCCTAGCCTTACCTACTGCTTTAGAGGTCTGCTTGGATGATTTTGGTCATCAGTGATGATGATGCCCAAGTCTCTTTCTTCCTTTGTGACTGCTAGCAACTCCTCCCAGCCTATAAGTGGCTTCAGGGTTTCTCTTCCCTATGTGCATGATTTTGCACTTCTTTGCATTAAATCCCAGTTGCCACTCTTCTGACCATTCTGCTAGTTTATCCAGATCTCTTCTCATTCTGCCCACCCCATCTGGATCATCTACTCTGTTGCAGATCTTGGTGTCATCTGCAAACAGACAAGCCTTACCCTCTAGTCCATCTGCAGGGTCACTAATGAAGATGTTGAATAGGACTGGCCCCAGGACTGATCCCTGAGGTACCCCACTTGTGACTTGCATCTCTTCTGACTGTATACCATTTACCACCACTCTCTGTTTTCTGCCAGTCAACCAGTTTGCCACCCAGTTGACCAACTTCTGACCCACCCCGAGCCTACTAGCTTATTTATCAATCTTCTATGTGGAACAGTGTCAAAAGCTTTGCTGAAGTCAAGGTAGGCGACATCAACTGCTCCCCCTTGGTCCACCACTCTGGTTACCCAGTCAAAGAAATCTATGAGATTAGTTTGACAGGACCTTCCTTTGTAAACCCATGCTGTCTTGGATCCTGTGCCCTATGGATTCCAGGTGTTGCACTATCCTTTCCTTAAGGAGTGCCTCCATAATCTTGCCCACTACTGAGGTAAGACTGACCGGTCTGTAGTTCCCCGCTCCTCCTGCTACCACTCTTGTGGAGGGATCCATGAGCCCTTCTCCAGTCTTCTGGGACCTCTCCTGTGCTCAGAGACTCACTAAACAATTCTGCTAATGGCTCTGCTAGTTCCTCCTTTAGCTCCTTAGTACCCTGGGATGTATGCCATCAGGTCCCATTGCCTTATCCACCCTGAGCTTACAAGCTCTTGTAGGACCCTTTCTTTTGTGAAGGGAGTAGTGCTCACCTCCCTCCCTGTGTCCATGATGCTTGAGCTGTGGGCCCTGCCCTACCTTCTCTTCAGTAAATACTGAGCAAAGTATCTATTTAGGATAGATGCCTTTACAGGGTCCTCCTCCTCACATGCTCCCTTTTCTCCATTAAGCTTAGCACACCCTCTGGACTTTCTCCTTTCACTAATGTATCTATAGAAAGTCTTGTCACCTTCTTTACTGTTCGTGCTAGTGTTTCCTCAGTTTGGGACTTTGCCTGCCTTACTGCCTTACCTGCTTCCCTTAGGGCAGTTTGGTATGCCTCCCTATCTTCATCCCGCTGTGTTCCCTTATATTTTCTGAAGGCCAGCCTTTTGGCTCTGACCTTTTCTGCTACTGTATTGAGAACCAAAGTGGTTTCCTTCTTCTTTGCACTTCCTTTTCTGTCTAACACAATGGGATGTTGCTTCAAGTATTGTATCCTTAATGCTTGCCCACTTTGCCTGTACCTCCTCACCTGTGTTTCTTTTGCCAGGGCTAGCTTAACTCTGTTGGCCATCTTATCAAAGTCAGCTCCTCTGAAGTCCCATATTTTTGCTTTGGAATGGGATGATTTAGATGTAGTAGCCAAATTGAACCATACCATGTGATGGTCACTGGCTCCAGGTGACCTTCTACCTGGAGATCTGTGATCCCTTCTTTGTTAGTCAGTACTAGATCTAGGATAGCTCTGTCTCTTGTGGGTTGCTGTACCAGTTGTTTGAGGCCCTCCCGCAGGAATCCACTATGAGTCTAGTTCTGGCAGATGTTCCTGCTGGTATTGACCAATCTGTATCTGGCATGTTGAAGTCTCCCATTATCAGAACCTCCCTTTAGCTGTCATGTTTTGTATATCTTCTAACAGTAATGTGTCTATGTCCTCCCTCTGGTCTGGGGGCCTGTAGACAACCCCAGTTCTTATGGCTGTCCCATTTCCTGTTTCCAGGGTGACCCACAGTTCTTCTGGCTCCTTATGTGTATTCTGAATTTCTGTAGCTTTGATATTTTCATTAACATACAGGGCCACCCCTCCCCCCCTTTTTGCACCTCGGTCTCTTCTGAACAATACATAACATCCACCTGAACTACCATCAGAACAGGCAGATGGGACCTCGGTTTTACGTTTCACCCGCAAGATGGCACTTCAGAAGTGCAGCACCCCCCTCGTGCTGCACTACAGTGTCAGTATTGGGATTTAACCCAAGTGCATGGTGTGTGGATAGAACCCACAGCCTTCTGATCTCCCTGCCTCAGAGGCGAGTGTGCTACCTACTGAGCCACTGACACTTGTTCAAAGTCCACTCACTCGCTTTGGCTCAGACGGATGCTCAGCCGCATCTGCCAGGGTGCTGTGCTTGTCTGGAAGGTGGATAGCTGAAAAGCTGAACCCCAGAGAGCAGGTGAGAGACCAAATCTTTAGAACCTCTGAACAAAGCGTCCCTGATATGGTACCACCCTGCTTGTTTATATAAAACATTGTAGTGGTGTTGTTTGTCCTTATCTGTACAGTCTGCCCTTTTACGACAGGAGCAAAGGCCTTGAGTGCCAGGAAACTGGTTCAGAGCTCCAGAAGGTTTATGTGTAACTGTGTCTCTTGAAAAGTCCAGATACCACTTACTGAGGCACTGTCCAGATGAGCCCCCAAGCCTAGGAGGAAGGCATCTGTGGTAATCACTTTTTTGGGGAAGAGGAGCCTGGAAGGGGATCTCCACTGCCAAATCTGCAGGGTCCTTCCACCAAAGCAGAGGCTGAAGAAAATGTTCTGTTACAGGTATCAGTTTTGATAAGACATTGCTTCTTTGAGACCAGCAAGCTCTGAGACAAAATTGGAGGTCTTACATCCTATATCTGACCCCTGGGACCACTGCACTCACTGATGCCATGTGTCCCAAAAGCCTGAGAAAATGTCTGGCTGGTCTTGGCTGTCTCTGGACGAAAGAATCTGCCACTGACAGTAAACTTTGAATTCCTTCTGGAGGGAGGAAGGCAGATCTTTTCAGGGTGTACGGCTGAGCTCCAGGTGAGAGTTCTATAGATTTACCAAGAAGCCCAGATATTTCAGGAAAAGGGACTGCTTGACCTGATGAGAAGACCTTACCACTACAAGCCAATCATCCAAATAGGGATGGATTGAAACACCCATCTTTCTGAGGTGTGCTGCTACCACTGCTAGGCACTTGGTAAAACTCTTGGAGCAGAGGTCAGGCCAAAGGGCAACACAGCAAACTGATAGTGACCTGAAGGAAGTCTGAGTCGGATTAACTTCCTTAAGGGTATGTGTAAGTAAGCATTCTTTATGTCCAGAGAGGCTAGCCAGTCTCCCCTCTGTAAGGACTGAATAATCAGTGACAGAGTGACCATTTTGAATTTTGGTTTTAGATGTTTGTTCAGATATCAGAGATCCAAAATAGGTCACCACTCCCCAGTTTTCTTTTGCATCAGGAAGTACCTGTAGTAGAGGCCTTTACCTTTTCGCCAGCAGGGACCCTCTGCACTGCTTGTAAAGCTAGAAGTTTTTTTGTTTTTCTTTTTTACTTCTAACTCCAACAGAAGTACCTGTGTTGGGGTTAGTGGCTTTGACACCAGGGTACACCGGAGGTCTAGCATCTTCTTGACTTATAGTGGCAGACCATTTTCCACTATCTTGAGGACCCACTTGTCTGAGGTTATGAGGGACCAGGATTGAGGATAGTGGGAGAGTCTGCCCCCTACTGGCAGAGGGGAGGAGACCTGGACACCCACATCATGGTTTAGGTTGGGAGGCTGCTGGCTGGACAGAGGTGGCTCTTCTTTGGACCCTTATGCCCCTTTCTCTGAAAAATCCTCTGTACTGAGAGTAGTCAGGCTGAGGATGGGGGCATAAGATCTGGGATAACCACCTCTGCCCCCATTTCCCCTAGAGTGGGATTTTTGTAAGGCAGCAGGTTTAGGTTTAGAGGAATGACTTACCCCTTGTACTCAACCTTTTTCATATAGTCTGTTGTTCTGGAATCAAACATGTTTTGATCACAGGAAAATCCATGGCTTTAGACTGGGTGTCTGGAGTAAGACTGGTAGTTCTATGCCAAGCAAAACACCTCAAAGAGATGGCATGGGCCATGGCTCTAGATGCAGCATCATTGCTGTTGTCTGCCATGTGGAATTGGTATTTCATAGCTTCCAGAGCAGTTTTTGCAGTGTCAGTCGGGTCCTGCACCATTGTATCTAACTCATTCTGGGCAATAGCCAGGACAGAATTCCAGAGCGCTTTTTGATACCGGCTGTGAAAGCCGTATAGGAGGATAAGCAGAGAAGCATTAGTGTACATCTTTGCAATAAAATCCATTTTTCTGGAGTCCTTGGCAAGAGGCAAGCAAGACAAGGACTCCAGGTTTCTCACATGCTGCCTGCTGTACAATACTCTCATGGCTGGGGTGTACAGACAGGAACTCTGTCATTTTTAGAAGATTGGTATTTTTTTGTCACAGCTCTGGTCAACCCCTGCCAAGGAAGTGGGGGTTTGAAGCAATTTCATAGTATTTTTTCTGAAAGTATTGTAAATAAGTAAGACCAATCTCTTAGGTGGTGGAAAACCTTTCATCTCCCTATAATCTTGGTCCTTATCATCCTGGCTGGTCTCCTGGGAAGGGAAGGTCCAGGGTGTCCAGCATATTTTGAATATATATAAGCATAGAGGAGGAATCCTCCTGGTCAGCGGGGGAAGCCCCAAAATGAGGGTCAGGGGACATCAGATTCTAGGCCCGATGCATCATAATAACGTTCTTCCTCCTCTACCTCAACCTCAGGGTCTCGTGTGGTGCTAACTATGGAAGAGCATTTACCAAAAGGAGCACCAGAAAGCGAAATACCCCATGCTTTGTAGAGTTTGAAAGACTTGCCATGCTTTTGCCACATCTTTCACAGATGGGAGCTCCTGAGAAAAATCAGGTTGACTGCCAGACTGTGGTTGTGTATGTTTGTTTTTTTTCTTTGTGCTTTTTACTGCCTGTTGTCTCACTATTGGCCTTCCCAGGAGGTACAGGAGCATTTTTGTCTTTGCAAACATTCTTTTTAGCCACCTCATCAGAAGCTTGATCATGCTTCCTTTTTAATCCAGACACTTCATCAATGCCATTAGTACTTTTTGGTTTTCAAGGAACCTCATCAGACCCTTAGGAAGATTTATTTTTAGGCACCTCATCAGTACTTCCTTTTCTTGGCTAGGATTTGGAGGCTTCATCAGCACCCCTGTTTGAATTGTTATTGTTTTTTTCTGATGGCCCCTCATTGGTAGCCTTTGAGTTTTCCTCAGCTATAATTTTTTTTAAGTCTCCTTGCTCTGTTTCTCAAAGTTTTTACAAAATTTGGTGCAGAGAGAGCAAGTATGATCTAGTCCTAAACACTTAAGGCACAGGTTATGAGAATCTGCTATAGCAAAAATTCTGTGACAGCCGACACAATCTTTAAAACCTGTGGGTCCCATTTTCTTTTTTGGTTTTGGGATCTCAGACATGCCAATCCACAGAGAATCCTGAAATATAATGCAGAATTGAAGAAAAGCAGTCTGTTCCCTCGCAGTAAGGAACCATGATTTTGGAGGTAAAAAGTAGTGAAAAACATCCAAAATCATCGGTTTCCACAAGAAAAGGTGAACCGCGATTAACATACAAAAGGAACCATCGAATACACTTAGTCAGGATTAAAATACATGAAAAATAAAGCAGCGGGAACCGCAGAACTGACTGAAAATATTGGTTCCCAGGAACCAAAAGAAACCACTAAAAAGCTAAACAAATAAACTCTGCACGCTATAAAAATAGGTTTCTTAAGAAAACTTTACTAGGAAAAAGCAGAACAAACTCTTAACAAGGAAAGCTGAAAGACACCGCTGGGTCAGTACTGCTCAGTCAGTGGAGAAAAAATTCTGAAGCCCTTCAGGCTGCTCTCCCTCAGCACACTTCCCTTTTCTTTTCTGATTGGCTAATTCCCTAAGCTCATTATCTTAAAGGCATACCTCTGGGGCAGTTGCACCTAGCCAGCTAACTGCTATTGTTACTGATGTTAAAGGACTCCTGGGGTGAGAAGTGAAGGTTTTGTTTTTAAAGCCTTTTGTTACCTCAGACAGCACACAACCATGAGAATAATAAATCACCCATGGTCACCAATGCTATAATTAGAGAAGACTGTAGTTGTTTTCTTACAGATTCGCCCACTCAATTATTCCTCAGGCATTTGACATCTATAAATGTAGCCTTTATTAGAGCTTCCTGGACAAGGAGAAAAAAAAAAAAAAAAACTCTACTACTGAAAACTTGAAATAAAAACAGCTCTCTTGTTGAATCAAGTAGTGGTCCTGGACCTGGACTCATCACTATTACATGAGATGGGAAGCACTGTATGAAAAAGAAGATCCCCCAAAAATGCTGATGTGGAGATCACCAGGGGTAATAAAACCCGCAGGAAATTTAGAAAAAAAATCCTTTCAGCAAAGGGAAGTATATACTAGGAGTACACCTACAAATCAACACACACTGCGCAACATATTTGTTTGTAAATTTTGACTTTAGTTTTCCTTTAAAGCCAAGCCAGTCCAAACTTCTATATGGGGATTTGCATATACAGTAGTGTTCCTAATTCCTTAAAGTGGGATATGGGTAATGTTAAGTTTCTTCAAAGAGAAGAAAATACCATCAATATTTTCATTGATAAATGTTTTTATGAACTTAACTGAATCATTCTTTCACTTGAGAGTGGCAGGTTTCACCAATAATTTGGGGTATATAATTCTCAAGGAGTAAAATAATACACTGAGGTGTCAAGAATTCCTGAAAATACCACCAGCCACGGATATACAATTTTATTTCTGGAAGTCAGCTGTGATATGAAGTATAGCATTACATATCCCTTCTGTGTATATATCAGGATGGCACATTGAACTGGCGCTCATTTCCAGATATGCTCAGAGGGAGGGGAGCAATGGGAGTGTGGTGAATACAATCAATGATACACTTACATCAATGCATTAACAATATAAATATAAATACAATGAAGCATACCAAGCAGGCTGTATTTATATTTATACCATTAACAGTATAAATATAAACATGTATATAACCATCACTTTGAAAACAACTCCTACCTCTGCTTTACTGCCTCTGTTGGTTTCCTTAGATATCAGCTGAAAAGCCTTTCCTCCCCTTGCTCCTGTTTTCCCCATACCCAACTGCTCCCCTTTGCTATTGTCTCCCCCCAGTGTTGATGTCCCTGAAATGCCAGATTTTGGTAACTGATCATTTTGCACTTACGCTGGTTTTAATTTGTGTTCTCTGATTGTACTTTATTGTAAATGTAATCTGTGTCAATGCTAAAATGTTGTACCCCTGTTCCCCTTCCCCAGGTTGCACCTGGAAAGAGCCTCGACTCAGTGTGCCTTCCCCGGTCACCAATTTTCAAACAGATAAGTAAATACAATAAAACATACCAAGCAGATTGAGACATACAAATTAAACTATAGAGCATAAGCTCAGTTTAGGTATGACATGCGGGAGGGTGTAAAGAAAATCCAAAGAAGTGCAATGGAGAATGGTACACATGTCTCTAATGGGTTAAATACAAATATAAACACAGCCCTGTCAGGGGTAGAAGGATCCAGCATTCAATAGGATGTTTCCCTCTCTGGGGAGGGCAGGCAGCATTCTCATCTGCAATATTACTAACTGGGTGACTGCACATGGCCATGAAGATGGAAGGAGCTTGGGTGAGGGTTGACACAGGCAGGTTTTACAGTGCAGCCATGCTGTGTCCTTGAGTCTGGAAGAAACTAAATGAAACACTGGAGCGCAGCAGCATGACACCAGTAAATGTGGGCCCCACCTCTCTGTCTTCTACAAGTTCTGGACTTGAAGGGGCACTTCCACTGTCAAGCCCTCAGATACAATTCACCATGGGGCAGAATGCCCTGTGGACCCCCCTCCGAGGAATGAAAGGGCTAGAGATGGAGCAGGATTGGGGAGGCTAGTTGTTGCTAGGCAGAGGTAGGCAGTACCTGTGACCAGGGATAACAAAACAAAAACAAACACAATACAAATGATACAATAAAGCAGGTGAGAGCACAATCTTCAAAATAACTGGAAGAGATCCCCTGACAAGTGTTATTCATGGAGGACTCCAAAACTACTGTCTATTACCATGCCCCTTCACTAATGCGTTATCTTTGAGAATCATAGAGAAAGATCCCTTCAGTTTCAGTGTTCCCATCTGACAAAGACAACTTTAAGTTCCTTCATATCTGCTGCAATGCCCCAGAGGCAAAAAGTGGTTGCCAAGGAAAAAAAAAGTTTGTTATGAAGTGGAGTCATTCAGGTTGTCAGCCAAACAGTTAACTCCCAGTTTCGATCTACATGTCTCACGAGTTAAAAGCAAGACAGGTCAGTCAATAATGTTCTTTAGAATGCATTGCATTGAAGGAGGAATGGGGTGGAAAGTGAACTGGGTTTCTATTCAGTTTTTTTGTGAACATTTCTGTGGTTATTAGAACAATGTTTACTCAAAGGGCTGCATTCAGTTGCTGTTTCTACTATATGAAAAATCATTATACCAGCAGAATGGCAGTGAGTGATGGTGCCTTGCACTCTAATCTTTAGGTCACATGTTCAACTCCATCCCGAGGGAGAAGTGGCCAAAAGTAATTGCTCTCTGTTGGCTGGACAGTGGTCTGTGTTGAATAAAGCCGAGTGGCATTAGTTCCCTAAGGGTACAGGATCATATCAGAAAGTTCCCTATTAACTGTAACCCTCTAATATGAGAGGCCAAGAAGTAAACTGGCAGTCTGAACTACCCTTTCGTCTACTTAATGTGGTACCTGAGAAGAGGGAGGAGTCATGTTGCCAGCAAGATGAGGGACAGCTTGCCCTGATATCACCCATGCTGCACCTGATATAGGGATAAACCAAGGACTTCAATCAGGGCTATAAACATAAATCCCCAATGTACACAAACACCACTATAAAAGTGGAAACAAAATCAGAGTCATGCTTATTTGGGGCTTCTTATTTGACACGGAGTAAAATGGAGGCTGAAATACCTGGAGTCTTTCATTTTACTGCAGCAGAGATAGCCCCCTGCATTTCCATATTCTCCAACCAGACGTAAGCACACCAGTGGCAGCATTTTGGTCTTCTATGTAATGGCCCTAATATGCATAGCAGTGCATAAAGGGGAACAGTGTCTATACAAGGGCAGAGCTACACCTTGGCTTGTACACACTTCAGTTTACACATTTTAGCACTTGAGACAGCCATTTGACAATGCAATCTCTTTATTCACTTATTTAGATGGCGTCAAGGGTGGAAATGCAGGGGGGGGGTCTGGGGGAAACTTGGTTCCAGAAGCAAAATTAAGAGCCCGACTCAGTTCTTTGGGTAAAATAGAGGACTACTCCTGTGTAACATTTACCCACCAAGAGACTGAACACTGAATGAATAACGTTATAATGCAACATGAGGAAATGTGTCCACAGACCTTTGTCAGGTATGTTTGATCCTACACAAAAGATGGTGCATTCCCAGGGCAAATTTTATTTATTTATTTATTTATGGAATTTTAGTTTGGGTAGGCCCACTGAGACCATGGATTGCTTTTCTGGGGTGACCTGGAATTAGTTACAAGCATTGTTTACAAGCAAGAACAAGAACACAGGACATTGTCACTGTGCAACTATGAGCGAAGGTAAGGAGATTTAAGTACATACAGCAGATTGCACAATAATCTATGAAAGACCATAACTCCTAGGTAGGACCATGTGTGTGAGACACAACAAGCATGGTATACAAGGGAGAAGCAATATTACACCAGCAGGCAGTGAAACACACTGTGGAAAAACTGCAGAGGCAGCCGAGATAGATTAGTCAGAGGTAATGGAGAATCAGCAACAACAGTTGCATCAACAACGCTCTAGAAAGTAGGTTTTTAGAAGCCGCCAAGAGAGGTGAAGTTAAGTAACATATCAGGAAGGGAGTTACAGTAATATGGAGAGTGGTGGTAAATGGCTGTCACTCTGCAGAGGGAAAGAGTAACCAGTGAAGTGCCACAGGGATCAGTGCTGGGTCCGGTCCTCTTCAACACCTTTACCAGTGACATTGTGGATAACATAGAAGGGAGACTTTCCCCATTTGTTGAAGGCACAAAACTTTGTAACAGAGCGGACATGCTGGAGGGAGTGGATAGAATGAGGAGAGAACTGCAGAAGCTTGAGGAATTGTCAAGGGTATGGCAGTTGAGATTTAATGCAAAAAAAGTGTAGAATAATACACGAGGCACAAAAACCCTGAAACATCATATCAGCTGAGAGGAGAGGATACAGTATGCTCCAAGCAGGAGAGGGACCTAGGGGTTATCATCTCTGATGACCTAAAGGTTGGGAGTCAGTGTAACAAGGCAGTCGGTAAAGCAGATAGGATGCTGGGATGCATAGACAGGGGCATCACCAGCAGGAAAAGGGAGGTCATAATGCCACTGTACAAGACATTGGTCAGGCCACACCTGGTGTACAGTGTCCTGTTCTGGAAACCTTACCTACATAAGGATATAGACAGGTTTGAGACAGTTCAGAGGAGGGAAACCAAGATGGTACAGGGTTTGCATCACAGGACAGGATGAAGGAATCAAATATGTACTTCCTGGAGGAGAGGTGGGAGAGAGGAATATGATAGAGACATACAAGTACCTGACAGGGAGAAACAAGGTGCAGAAAAACACTTTTTCAGAGGAAGAGATGTTTCAGGACTAGGGGTCATGAGATGAAACTGGAGGGAAGGAGGGAGGTTCAGAGGTAATGTGAGGAAGTATTTCTTCATGGAAAGGGTGGTGGACAAGTGGAACACCTTGCCAGAGGAGGTGGTGGCTGAAATGATTACAAGATTCAAGAAGGAATGGGATATGCATTGGGGGATCCTAACAGTTGGGGGAAGGGGACAACCCAGTTCAAGAGAAGCTTGAAGAGGGAAAAATAACATGTGCAACTTGGCAGACTAGGTGGGCCAAAGGCCCTTATCTGCCATCAGTATCTGTGTCTCTATGGGGCAGAATGGGTAGAGGACCTTTTGCCCAAGTTGGTCTGCACTTTGAGGATTTCACATAAGTTGCAGTTGGAGGAATGTTCAGGACTGGATGTTGTCTACACTTATTCTGTGCCCCGCCCACAGTATATCTGATCTTCCAGTTAGACTTTGATTCTAATAAAGGACACCCTTTACGATGAGTATGCCGAGCCACTTTATAAATAAAATGTTGAACTAAATACCACAATAATGGCAGAAACTCTCTGGTGACAAATTTTGAGGCCACTGCCCAAAACCTTTGGAATTCTTACAGTTGCAATACAGTAGCAACCAATGGCAGAGCATTTTAAGATCACTCTAAACCCCCACTTGTTTGCTAACACTTTACAAAAATGTGAACATCCGTTTTACTGCCTAGTTGTTACTTTGTCTTTCTGCTTTAAGCATTTATTCTATTGTCCTAATTCAATTCTGTATTTTTGTGAAGCACTCCGAGCCCTGTAGATAATGTGCGTTATTGAATAAAAATTGCCTTGGCACTGAGTTGCAAGGAGGTGCTCCATAGCCTACCATAAAGAGGTGCATCAGAACTACATGGTAGAGTATGACATGGACAAGCAATGCTGAGCAGGTAATGGTGGCCTGTTAAGCATGGGGTATCTGTAGGAAAAGGGATGTGACAAGTTTCCAGTGGAAGTAAAAGTGGAGAAAAAGATTAATCTTATTCATAAACTCTGATGCCGCACTATGAAGCAAAATATCCTTTTTGATCAGAGGGGGAGAAATCTGCTTTACATCTTGAGTTGAATTTTGGGGGCAGTTATGATTTCCCTTGTTATGAGCCTAGGGTTTGAAATAGTTTGCCACCTGAATAATGCAGCCAAGCCATTTTGTTCTTCTGTTAACTACACAGACTGGCTACTTTTCCATGCCCACCATGTTAATGCATCAACAACATCGTCAAACTAGAGAAAAAGCACAGCACTTGGAGCAATATAAAAAAAATAAAAGAAGAATCCAAGGCCTGAGGAATGTAGCATCAATTCCCCAAATTCAAATTTCATTACAGCTACCATCTGTGTGCAGAGATGCAAAAGACGCAGTGAGAGACTGATGCTCCCACAGTGGTCCCAACATTTGGCACCCAGTGACACTTTCTCAAGGGAATTCCTTGAGATACATAGAGAAAGCACTAGAGAGAGTGTTAAATGTTGGTACCATTGTGGGACCACCAGTCCTCCATTGCACATTTTGCACATCTTCATAAAGTTAGTTACTGCAATGAAATTTACATTTTATTTACTTATTTCAAAAGTTTAACCAGGGAAGACAGACTGAGCTGATAACAGTTCATTTCCAGATGTGGCCTGGAGGGAGGGAGGAGGGAAATAGCACAACACATTACAAACTATGACAATACAATAATATGATAACAGAACCACTAAAGAGAATAACTATGTAAAGGCATGTTTCAGTGTTGCAAATATACAATGCAATAAAGTGTAAAAGTAGAACAGTTTGCAATTTGCAACAAGGCAATACTAAATTCAGGATGGGAGGAAGGACTGATATTTGTAGGGTGTTGGGGGGTGCTGCACTGTGTGTGTGTGTGTGTGTGTGTGTGTGTGTGTGTGTGTGTGTGTGTGTGTGTGTCAGAAGGGGAGCAGGTGTTGTAGGATGGTGGAAGACAGCCCAGGGCCTGGTGTCAGAGGCAACTAATGGTGTGGGTAAAGTTGTGGAGGAGAGAGAGTTGAGTGACAAGGAAAGGAGCATAGAGGATGGAGAGATGGAGAGAGAGGGAGACCCACAGGCTGGGGAAGCAGAAGAAGAAGATGGCAGCTTGACCAGCAGAGGATTTCACTGGAAGGGGAGAGACACCGAGAGCCAGAGTTGTAAATGGAGTAGGGAGTAGGAGTAGAAGGGAGGGGGAGAAGTGGAGGGAGGCAAGGTAAGATGGGAGGAGTCAAGCCAGCCTTTGGAAATAAAGGAAGCACAATAAAAAAGGCGCCTGGAATCAAGGGAGGAATATGAGCACCGATGGGTACAAAGGGGGACTTGTCCAGGAAAAAGTAGCAAAATGAATGGAAAAGGGGGGGCCAGTCTGACTAGGGTGGACTTCAAAGCAGTGCTGTAAACGATGTCACAACAGTCGAAGATGGGGAGTATCTTTGTGGACAGGAAGCAGAGACTCCCTTTATTCTTGTAAATGCATACCAAGCTTAGGGTGGAACTTCTGATGGATAGTATCCACATGCACAAAAAACTGAATTAATGGTCTAAGCCAGACCCTGAGGTATTTAAAATGAGACATCCTTAATCCTGCACAACATGGGTTGTAAGCAGAGGAGATGGGAGAACCTAGCAAGACTCTGTCTAGTGCCAAAAGTCAAGAGACTATTTTCCTAGCAAAGAGGGACAGCCAACTGTCCAGGAAGCAGCACTGGATGATGTTAAAGTCATGCTGCAGCCACCCGTGAAATCAGGGGCAGATGGGCCAGATGCAGAGAGTACAATGACATCTACATATATATGTATCAAAGCAGATAAGCACATAGCAGGGAGATCATTCAGGAAACTTGAGAAAAGAATTAGACCAAGGATAGGCCACTGGGGCATGCCTGAGCAAATAGAGAGTGGGAGGGATATGGTTACTCCAACCCCGACAGCTTGAGACCTGCCCTGAAGGTAGGAGCAGAACCACTCAACTGAGGAGGCCGAGAGCGCTGGTGCATTAAGTTTGTCCAAGAGACTGGGGTGTGCAACAGTGCTGAAATTTATGACCAAGTCAACAAAGATGGCAGAGGTAACCAGGCCCCTGATCCATGCCAGACAGGATAGAATCAGTGAGTGAGTCAGAGGAGGGAGATGGAGGTGAAATGCCAGATAGGATGGAGTCAGTGAGTTGGAGGAAGGAGGTGGAGCGTGATTTCATAATGCCAGACTGGAAAGGACTGAAGGAAGGGGGTGAGTTTGAAGACAGCAAGGTGTTCCTGGAGCTTAGCCTAAAGGAAATAATGCTACATCTGTCCGGCATTTGATCCATCTTTTTTCAGCTTTGGTGAGTGCTGTGCCTTGTTTTCTCATTTTGAAAAATTAAGACCTACAAACATGGGAGTTGAATTGAGAATGTTAGGAGGTTACGTGTTACTCTGACCACTTTGCATCCCTGTTGGGAGTCCAAACCCCTTTCCTGACCAGTCATAAATGCAACTGTAAGCATGCAGGAAAGGAGAGGGATTGCCATGCACACAGTCTGCAGAACCGTTCAGAAAAAGGCATGATGGATCTCACAAGCCTTGTCACTGCATCCTGCATGCTGCCACCCCACTCCTATCCTGTCGCACTGTGGCAAAGCAGGTATTTTTGGGGGTCATAGTGTTGCATCCAGTCACCAAAAAACAGAAATGGACCAACTTTGGGGGTTTTCTGTAGACTATCAGGTAATGAGAAAGACTGGGGCAAGGGAAGGGAAGGAACCTACCTTGGGATGGTGAGCAAGTGGTGGGGTACACTGGACTGCCAGGAAATCCGACAACTGGCTATGGAGAACTGGACCATTGACCCACTGGCCATACAGGTATGGGATTTTAAGGAGGGCTGGACTTCCAGGCAGGACACCTATTCATTGCCAGCAGGCAGCATGGCATTTTGCCATGATCCTGGCATAATGCCACGCTAAGACATGCTGTATTCATAGTTGCTTAACAGCGTATTAGCAGAAGCAAACTCTGTTTTCCCCCTCCAACATATGTAACAGTGATTTACACTGTGTCACTATCACAAGAGGGACTCTTCTCAATTTGTGACAAGGAACTAGGTTTGTTTTTAGCACTCTAGTGAGTGGCAGCACAACTGGGTGACTGTTTTTTCTTTTGTTTACCATCACACCACTGACTGAAGGGGGGCATGAGAGTGCCTTCCAAACTAAATGCAAAGCACTATGCTGCAATCAGAGAACCTCAATAAGCATATGCGGGAGATCACGCTAATGGCATGGGTGCTGAATCACTTAACAAACCTAGTTGGTTGGAAGAAAAAAATACTCCCGATTTATGTCCACTAGTGCTTCTTTTGGCTGGCCAGCTGTCTGCATGGGCAACAACATAATGTGCCATTTATATTCAATGATTGCCCCCAAGTTGCACTTTAGCTTCAAAATGTCTTCCTAACTTATTACATTATTCTGAATCACACAGCCCTTGGTAGAGCAATATCTACAGTGCCACCTGCCAGGATGAAGTGATATCACAATTTCTGCCAGTGATGACTTGTAGGATCCTGCAGGTACACAATGTAATCCAATGGCAGTTTCTCCCATGTGCCACAAAGGAAACTGTGTCATCTCCATTACATAGTGCTTAATCCAGGGTGGGGGCACTGTGCTCTTGTAAGAGAGGCATCTGATCTCTGAACCCTGGCTACCAATGTAATCAGCACACTTAGCAGCTGTGCTGTACTTATATTTCCCCTCTCTCTCTCTCCAATCCAATACCGTTCTCTGCCTCTCGTTACAGAAAGCTGCCACCCGTATGAGTCCGTATAAGTGCTTGTAGCAGTTACACCAAGACTTCTCTTGCTCACACGATAATAAAAATTAAATGAATAAATACAGTATCGCAGTGGGTTTGTGAAGCAGGTAGGCAGAGAAGCGGAGAGCATTAGGGTACATCACATTCCTTTCCTGTCAATCACCTGCTCGTAGCAACTAAAAAAAATTTGTAAAAGAATGAGCAGCAACAATGACTACATTCATACAACTGGCTAAAATGTGGGTCTGAATGTTTGCATTGTAAAGTGCACAGAAGCAGGTGTGGAAACAGTTTAGTGGAGCTGGCGGCTGAAGTCTCAGTGGTGAAAAGGGAGCAAGCTCGAGTATCAAAGGGAACATCAGTATATAATTTACTAAACCTCACGATAAACTTACTTGCAGACTTGTAAACATGTTTTAAACCATACGCAGACAGTATCTATGTGCAAGGCGAAGAAGGAACAGAGCTAAAAAAATATATAGGAACATAAGAAAAGCATCGGCAGATGGGGACCGTGCAATCCATCTAGTCTGCCCTAGAAACTACCCCCCTCCCTACGCAGCCTTCATCCTAACTTGTCCTTTATGTCTATCCCATGCGAGTGTGAACTCCCCAATTGTCTTTGATGCTACCACCTCCTGGGGCAGGCTGTTCCGTGGGTCTATTACTCTCTCTGTGAAGAAGTACTTCCTGACGTTGCTTTTAAACCTTCCTCCTACCAGTCTCATATCATGCCTTCTCGTACATGCTGCCATATTCTGTTGAAATAGATTACCTGTCTGAGCTGTGTTAAATCCCCTCACATACTTAAATATTTCAATTATGTGCCCTCTGTTTCTTCTCTGCTCAAAAGAGAATAGGTTCAGCTCCCAGAGTATTGCTTTATATGATCTGTGATGCAGTCCATGCACCATCTTGGTAGCCCTTCTCTGCACTATTTCCAAATGGTCAATGTCCTTCTTGAGGTGAGGTCTCCAGAACAGAATGCAGTACTCCAAGTGTGGCTTCACCAAGGAGCTGTAGAGGGGCATTATAACCTCCCTCTTTCTACTAGAAAGACCTCTACTTATACATCTGAGGATGCCACCCTCTTTCTGTGCTGCTTTCTCACATTGTTTTCCTACCTTTAATTTGTCAGTGATGATTATGCTGTGATCTTGCTCCGTTTGTGTTTCCTCAAGTTGATGTCCTCCCAGTGTGTACTTTTTCCAGGGTTCCTCTTTCCCAAATGCATTATCTTACACTTTTTGGCATTAAATTGTAACTGCCAGTCCCTGGACCAATCCTCTAGCCTTCTAAGGTCAGCTTCCATGTTGTCTGCTCCTTCCCTTATGTCCACTCTGTTGCAAAGTTTTGTATCATCTGCAAACAGGCAAACCTTCCCTGTTAGTCTACTTGCTAGGTCTGCTATAAATATGTTAAACAGAATCGGTCCCTGCAGGATGTCACAAATCACCCTACCCTCCCTTGACAATGATCCATTGACTAGCACTTTCTGGGTCCTATCGTTCAGCCAGTTACTAATCCAGCTGATCATCTTCTGGCCAACTCCCGTATGTTCCAGCTTGTTGATTAGCCTTCTGTGAGGGACGGTGTCAAAGGCCTTGCTGAAATTTGTTTAATTTTCCCCCCCAATTGTTTAAGCAGATGAGACACACTAAGCTGAAAGATTGTTTACAGGTGCAACCTGGGAGCACAGGGAAGTTAAGTGACTTGCTCAAAGTCACACAGCATGCAAGATTGGGCTGTGGGATTCAAACCCAGGTCTCCAGATTTGCAGCTCAGAGCCTTAAACCACTGTGCTATACTGCCTCCCTAAATCTAGGTATACAACATCCATCCACCGCCCTTCCCTGATCCAATGTTTTGGCTACCCAGTCGAAGAAGTTGATCAAGTTAGTTTGACAAGACGTCCTGCTGTGAAGCCATGTTGCTTTGGGTCCAGTTTTCCAGTATCTGTTAGGTACGCCACTATCCTCTTTTAGTAGCGACTCCATCGTTTTCCCCACAACTGAGGTCAAACTGACAGGGCGGTTAATTTCCTGCCTCTTCCTTGTTTCCACTCTTGTGTAAGAGCACAACGGTTGCCCGTTTCCAGTCCCGAAGTACTGAGCATGTGGTATCCCTGTATTTTCAGCGTCCCTCGATAGAACAAACACAGAGCTATAACAAACACACATTATGGCTTCCAATCCATTTGTTATAGCGAGGGAGCATTGTACCATGATTTTCTTCAAAATTTACCGGCAAAAAAGTGCAACTCTTACTAATGCAAAACATGCCACGCTTGGCAGTCTTTGCCTAAACAAGGCTCAAGGCATTTCTGAGGTATACTGTGGAAACAGAGTGGTGAACTTGTGCCCATGTGCCCACCTACCATGTACAGTAAATATCTAGTATTCAAATGAAACATAGAAACTGACAGCAGATAACGACCGCTAGGCCCACCCAGTCTGCCCATATTCTCTGCTTGCTGCAAAAACCACAGACCCCACCTAATCTCCAGCTTTGTTCTCTTCCCTATTGCTAGGGTTCCCCTATGCCTATCCCATTCATTTTTTTAATTCCTCTACCAAATTTGGCCCCACCACCTCTGCTGGGAGACTGTTCAATACATCCACCACCCTTTTCTGTGAAGAAATACTTTCTCACGTTCCCCTCTTAATCTACCCCCTTCCAGCCTCACGTCACGACCCCTTGTTCTAGTACATCTATTTATGATAGATGCTACCCTCCTGTAACTTATTTAAGCCACATTTTCATTCAACCTTTCTTCACCAGTGTAGGTGGCTTGGAGATCCCAAACTAGTGCACATTTATGAGCATAAACTGCATATACCAAACAAATTTGTCTCTTCCGCTCCTCTCCCAAAGTGAGGAACAGAAATTATTGGAGTCTTTTCAGTCAGAATACAATCTCTGCCACATCATGCTTCAATTCTTCTAATAGCTTAAGGCATACCTCCCCCAATGTATTACACTACTAGGGATCTCCCTCATTTTACTCATCAGAACTGTGCAATCTCACCTCTCTCACACAGGTCTTAAAAAAACAGTTTGGTTAAATTGATTCCACAATCGCTAGTTATGGCTCTGGAAAACTGTTACTCTCCATTTTGCTGTTGCTAAACCTGTTCTCTGTGTGACCAGTTACTGTTGCATACTGGGATTGCGTTTTTTCTTGTTTGTATCCTAGAATTCATTAAATGCATCCCAAAAGTTTTGCAGTTGTCCCCTTGTACTGTCACCGTCACTGTGAACTGTGAAGCACAGTGTCTCCACTGCTGATGGTGCTATGATGAGTTTTCATTGTTTGTGTGTCATCATTAAATAATATCTGTCTGGTGCAACTAATTTCAAGTAGTTAATATATTTTGGCAACAGTATTGTCCCTGTGTGATTTATTGCATTACAAATCTTATTGTCTTTTTATTTTTAAGTCCCCCTTCCACCACACATCTCCCAGACACATCCAGCCCCACCCCAGATACATACACACTTACCATGTGGTTCATGAAAGGCGCGTGTGAGAAATAAAATGTATTATTATTATTATTTGCTGCCATGGTGGATTCCATTGGGGCCAGTGGCCATCACCCTGCAGGACCATCAGCTGCAGTAATGAGGCAACCTACTGAAGTAGTGTGGCCCAGGTGTGGCTGTGTCGTCCTACTGCACCCTATGGTTTCTACTTGTGTCACACACACATGATGTTGGCATCAAGGTAACCAAATTGGCATACTCTTACAGCTGCATGGCTGTGCATAGTGCCAGCAGATGTCTGCCCTCCCACTAGCAGCTCCAATTGCACTGCCAACTGTGTTCACCCAGGTGGTGGTAGTTTTGTAGTGGAACATATGTTACTCCCTCCCCGGAGGAGGAAAGCATCTTCTCCTCCTCTCCCCTGCCATGAGTACCAGATATACAGAGATGGTTCTTGAACCTAGGTTGCAGGTATCCTGTGTGGCATTGCTGCACCTGCCACAGCACCAACATGCCAGCTTCTTAAAGTACTTTTTTTTTTTTTTACAGCACTGAATTACTGTACACGTGATGGACCAGAAGAGCATTGCGATTCTGTTCTAGAGTTCAGCCCCTGCAAGCCAAGACAGTCATGGTGTGACCCCCACAACACCAATTACTAGCTTTATGCTGGGGGGGGGGGAGAAAGAGTGTGCCAAGCTGTGAACCTAGAAATACTCAAGTTTGTCTATCACCAGTGCTACTGGTAACTATCAGTGGAGGCGAGGGACACAGCATTCAACTGTTAAACTGGAGATCCATATTTGACTTCCCTGAGCATCCAGTGGCACCCCCATCTCTAACCTTTCCCAGTGTCAAGCACTCACTGATGCCCAGTGGCACTATTTCCTTACATCAGTGCCAGGTTTTGCACTCCTTGTTGTCCAAGGCCACCCTCACCGGTCGTCATGCCAAGCACTCTCAGTGTCCAGTGGAAATGCTTCTTCACTCTTTTCCCATTCCAAGCACTTCTTTGTGTCCATTGACACCCCCATCCCTCACCTAGTTCCAAATTAAGCACTCCCTGGTGTCCACTGCCCCCCACCCTGTCCCCATGTCAAGTACCTCACGTTGTCCAGTGGCATTCTTTCCCCTCCCTCAACCAGTTCAAGATCAAGAACTCCCTGGTGTCCAGTTACACCCCATCCCTGATCCAGTCCCCAAGCCAAGTACTTCCTGGTGTCCAGTGGCACCCCTCCCTTACCCAGTTCCAGTTTAAGCACTCTTAGTTGTCTAGTGGTGACCCGCTTACTAACCCTGTCCCAAGCATATTCTGGTCTCCAGTGGTACCATTCCTTGACAAGAGTCCCTGGTGTTTAGTGCTAACCCCACCACATTACCATTTAAAACCTTCTCCATCCAACCCCCAGATGGTGCCCCCAAAAAAAAAAAAAAAAAAAAAAAACAATCCACTCATCCTTGGCTGGCTGCCATCTAAATAGATCTACAACAGTGATACTGAAATGGGTAAGACACATTTTGTCTATTTCAGTATTGCAGTTATAGTTAATCTTTAAGCAATAGTACACAACAGGTTGTGTGGTATTGGGCTATCCCACTGGCATAATGAAGCCTGATGCCACAGGCAGAGGGGCCTCCAGAAGGGCAATTATTGCCCATACCACCCATGAGCATATTATTGAGCTCAGAAAATGTTTTTTTTTGTTTAGGAGGGGAAAAATGTCAAAAAAGTGTCACAAAATAAAATATCTGAAACATTAAAAATAGTTTTCAAGCAAAATAGTCTTACCTGTACAATGCCAGTAGAGGGTCTATACTGAGTAGAGGGTATTGCTGTCAAGAGTGACTTTTTATACCCCCACTCTGGTCCCATGAGAAAGACCTTTTGTTTTTTTTCTCGTTCTCTAGTGTTACTGTGCTAGCTGGATCAGGAGACTTAGGAGGCATGATAGTTACTCAAACAGGAGACAAAAAAGGCACAATGGGGCAAAAAAACATGATGGTTTGCTGCCAGCAGTGGAGTTTCTTCTGTGTGTGCATGTGATGGCAAACAGTATTTGGGAGTGTCGGATGGCATAAACATGATTAGGAAGCAGCTGGACTAGGTTCCTGCCCTGCCCCCTTCCCCGCAGCACCAGCAGTGAGGCTATTTGTTGTTGGTTCATTTGGTTTTTGATAACCGAGTAAGTGCACTACACAATAAGTGCCTATATTTAGGCACGACCCGGGAAAGTACAAAACATTATAACAAACTTGACATTTTGAACAGAGAAACAACTAAAGAGAACAATGTGAAAGGCCTAGTGACATAATACAAACATAGTCGAATGATGAAATTCAAGTAATAGTAAAACACAGTGTAATGTAATACAAAGTAGTGGGCAAGGTAAATGCAGCTGCATAACGGTATGAACTAGAATACAGTGTAACAGGGAAAAAACAGCAACCCATTGGTGAACAAAGACAGTGTGGCTAAAAGCAGGCAGGAGCCAGTATACATCAGTGCACCGGGTTATAAAAAAATGGAGTCTTGGGGGACATCACTCACTAGCTCGCCTTGTTAGATCACTCACTAAGCGATAAATTATTTATTTATTTATTTATATTTTTTTAAACACACTGACCATTATAAACTTGAGCATTTAATTTGAGCTCACTTTTTTTTAATTGGGGGGTGGTTACAAAGCCAGCAGACATAGGGTCTGGTTATTTACTGGTCTCTGTTGTCTCATACCTGCCTGGGTGAAGGGTGGTGAGAGAATCAGAAAGCTGGGCTTCTCCAACCCATTTTCTAAATTCAGACAGTGGCCAGCCAAGGAGGTGACTGGAAGATTTTTGCCAAGGCACAGTGGGGGTGGGGGGGGGCAGTTTTATTTTCAAAGGGTAGGGAGCATTAATCAGCCTTCCCCTAACCGGCAGAAACCTGGACCACTGATGAGAAATGCAGAAAAATGTTTTTGTTAAACACCTGGCATAAAAGCCTGAATCTCACCTCTCCCCTTGGCAGCAAGAGCTGGGACAGGTAAAGGAAATTCGAGCGGTGGGCAGTTCTTTAAAGGGTGATACCATCAGGAAAATACATTATGCGGTATTGCTGGAATGTTGTTAGGCCCAACAAACTTGTTGCACTGTGAAAGTAGAATGGTTTTACAGCTAACGTTGTTGAGACTAGCTCAGGAGGCAGTCCAAATAATGGTTTTTAAAAACCATTCCACCAGGGCAACAGTGCAGAAAGAAACCTTCGTATGCACTCTCTGGTTTTACTTAGCTAAACTAATGTAAGGAGTACAGTGTGGACACTGCCATAGGAAAAGGTGCTGCCAACAAGAGAAGTTTACTTAAATAGATATGCCACTATGATGCCAATCTAGAAGGAAGTGCTGCACTGATAATTGCAGTAGTTTTCAGTGTTCCAAGCCAAAAACAACGACGACACACCTCATGGTGAATGTAACTACAACTTAAGGCAGTAAGCAAGGCTGGGAGGATACTGGGATGCATAGAGAGAGGCATCAACAGTAGAAAACAGGAAGTTGTTATCCCTCTGTACAGACAGTTGGTGAGACCCCATCTGGAGTACTGTGTGCAGTTCTGGAGACCCCATCTCCACAAAGACAGAGTGGAGGCTGTCCAGAGGAGGGCAACCAAAATGGTGCAGGGTCTGCACCAGAAGACATACGAAGAAAGACTAAAGGAGCTTAATATGTATACCTTTTAGGAAAGAAGGGAAGAGAGGGGACATGATAGAAACTTTCAACTATCTCAAGGGAATCAACAAAGTCCAAGAGGGTAGCATCTTTCAAAAAAAGAGATGTGCAAGAACAAGGGAGCACAATTTGAAGATAGAGGGGGGACGGCTCAGAGGTAATGTGAGGAAGTATTTTTTCACGGAGAGGGTTGTGGATGCATGGAACAGCCTCCCTGAGGAGGTCGTGGAGTCGAGAACAGTGGGGTAATTCAAGAATGCATGGGAACAGACATAAGGCAGTCCTAGTGGGGGGGTAGGAGGAAGTAAGCCGTTGGTTAACTAGGATCTGCAGCTTACAGTATCTGTTAGGTAGGAAAATGGGCAGACTAGGTGGGCCAAGCGGTCCTCATCTGCCATCAAATTCTATGTTTCTATGTTTAAGTTTCCAGTGCCACCTCCCAGTGTCACGTACAAGCATCTGACTCACACGATAAAAAGTATGGCTGATGGGAGAATGCAACATGGAGGACAAATGAGAGTGGCTAACAGTTCAAGGTGGTGTCAAAAGTGATACGTGCATTCCAATTGCCTTTAATTTGCAAATTTGTTCACAATGTTATTTGATTTTGCACTTAAATCTGCTTCTACCCATTTCCTTAGCTGGGTGGGCTGCAGCACTTGGGGCTTAAAATGACCAAGGTCACGCACTGAGTATCTGGCAATAAAGGGATTGAAACCTATGATCTCTGGGCTGCCAAGCTGGCGCTCCAGTCACTGGACCACACTGCCTTTTGTTTGCTCTGTACAAAAGTGGTATAGTACAGAGTAGGACAAACAGGGAGCAAATTTTTTTTTTTTTTTTTTTTAACAGATAGGTGGTGGGGATAATGATTGCCCTATTTTACAATTATTATATTGATATCTTAAGCTAAGAATGTGAAATCCTATATCCAGTGCATAAAACATGTATGGGGGGGTTATAGACACACACTTCTATAACTACAAAACTGTGGAACAGAAGGCAGTTTAAAGGTGGGGACAACATGTAAGCAAAAAGACATGACAAAGCATTGGTTGTATTTGGGTTACCTACCACATGCCCAAGGGTGTAGTTTTGGCAGAATGCCATTTTACCCCAGGATGTGCTGTAAGGCCTAGTATAGCCCATGTCCTAGTGTGTCTTATTTTGCTTATGAAAAGGGTATCATGGAAATGGAAGAATAAACTACTGAAAAAAATTAAAAAATATAGACATTTTTTGGTAAAAGTCCCAGCAAGGAGAATCACTACCAGTGTGCACTAGTGTGTGTTGCGACCACTGTGATGGTACTGTGCATCTTATTTATTTAAGTTGGTTGAGGGGGTAGTGAACTTACAGTCAAACCAAGCAGGATTCAGCAGAAATGCTTTGCAAGGCTGAAAAAGAACTATAACTTTTAGTGGCATGGTCTTCCTGGGTGCCATTTTTGATGTTCGCAAGTACTGCTGTGTGTGTGTGCTCGTGTGTATTTTCGTACTTTAGCAGAGGAAACAGCGGCAGTTTTCAGTTAAAAAAAAAATGCAAAGACTGACACAAGGATTATTGCTGGTTGTGTGTCCTGGTCGGTAAGGACTTAGCCATTGGTTGTAGTTTCCCCAAGACCATGGTTAAAAACTGGACCTGACCAATCAGGATGCAGGACATTCCCTATCATTTTATAATTGATTATTCTAGCCCCTATTGGCACATTCTTGGGGTGGAGTATATAAACCAATGGCAAACTTTCCTTCTAAAGACAATTTAAAAACAAGCATTTGTCAACACTAAATGTTTTGCTTGCAGTGTAATAAGCCTTTAAAGGGAACATAAACGATGTGTAATTTAAATCAACTATTTCTGGTGTTTTCTGGTCATCACCGACATGCTGTTAACATATGTGATGCAACTATATTTACATTCTGCATGCCGAGTGCCCCCCCCCCACACACACACACTTTGCTTTGTACTTCCAAAGAGATGCTCTCCAGACTCCTGTCTGTAACCAGGACAAATCACTAAAAATGGGGGGTTGGGGAGAATACAAAGGGTGAGTCTGAGATGCTTAATGTTCATCTTCAAAGCCTAATGATGATGTCTGTTGGCTGGCTATTGGGCAGAAAACAAGTGTGATTGCTGTGGCTGCATCCTTTATATTACACAAAGTCTGTACCCGTTAGCCAGCCCAACACTGTCACCCTCAGCCATCTCAGCACTGGCTTGTCAGCAGCAAGCCTCCTGCATTTCTACATCCATTGGCATATACAGCACACACTCCTACAACCCCCTACGCTGTCCGAGCATCACCAATATGTTCACTTTGTGCATGCGTCCAAGCAAACAAAAAAAGTCAGGGACTACTTCTTTAGGAGGCAAGATTTTTCATTTTAACAAACTAGTACAAAGCAAAAAAAATTAATGTGTGTAGCTTATTATTGATGACTGCACACTGTTGTATTTTATCACTTACTGTATAAATGTACGAAGAAATAAAAGTACTAAAATAAGTTGGGTATTTTTGTTGATGATCAATCCACACTGAGTATCTCATGATATTCCCCCTGTAGATGCATTGCCATTGGATATCCTCATTGTAGATCTGGCACAATGGAATACTTTTATGGGAGAGCAGCTTGAACAATGGCTGATGACATCACAATGCCCCTGTTCAGCACTCCAACCAACTGTTGAATTACGAACATACAAAATTTGCCAGCAGATAAAGGCCTAGTGGTCTATCAAGTCTGCTCGAATGTGCAGCTAGCACCCCTTATTCTGCAGCTGCCCCTGCCTTCTACCCCTACCCTCCATTGACCCTCAAACAGAATTTACCAAAGAGAGCTCATTTAAAACAAATTAAAAATGTGGGTATTGTGTAAACTGAATACATAAGGAGTTGACAAAGTATGGAAAGCATCACTCATAAGGTGTGGGCCTTCTATAATGCCTTTGTTGCAGCTAGCCCAACCCTGTGGAATTCACTCCCAAGGTCATTGAGGGCGGCCCCCCCCCCCCACGGAAGCCTTTAAGAAGGTTTGAAAACCCATCCTTTTAAGGAAGCTTTTTATTTACTGTAATCCATTGGCTGCGTGTGCGCACACATGTGTGTGTATGTATGTATATTATATATGAATACATTTAGATGGACAGTTATCTTAAGCCCTTTCTCAGTTATTTTAATATAGCAGTAAATTTGTATTTTGATCATACTGCTCATGTCCTGTATGTTTAATTTATGATGTTTTATATTGTACAGCACCCAGAGCCTCTGGGAATGGGTGCTTCATAAAATAAAAGTTTACTTACTTACTAGAACCTCAGTCGTGGCTTTGCCAGATACAAAGGTTATAGTTCCACCTCTCACTCTTGGAAATGAAAGGCCTCTTCAGTGAGATGATTGCATATCTGCTTTAGTGGATTGAGTCTGATACTCTGATGTTGGGGTGCCACCAAATACAGCATAATAAGGAATTGTAACAGTCCCCCCACCTACAACCCCCTTCATTCTTCAAGCAGTCGCTGCCATCTCGTACCCCCATCCACATCCTCCCTTGTTTCAATCCCCCTCCTATCCCTCACTTCACTACAGGCACTACCCCAGTGTCTAGTTGTTTCCCCACTCACCTCTTACCTCAATATTTACACTGCCCAGGAGTCTAGGGGTTCCCCATCCCATCATCTCATCCACAGCACATTTCCCTGGTGTCTAGTAGTCTCCCTCTTGCTCCCAGAACCTCTTGTGTGGATCGTCTCCCCCAATTCACTTGCACACCAGTGACCAACCCATTATGACATGCTATTAGCAAGCAGCAATCTGGGGCACTTGCAGCAGGGTGCAAGTCAATTTGTGAGGGACACTATGCACTGTGAATGGTACAAGGTGCCATTTGAGTACCATCCTCTGCTTATTTCTGGTGTGGACAAGAAAAATGATTGCAAGCCTTGATAAGCCACTCAAAAAGGGTCACAAGGTGTGCAATAGTACACAGCGACTGAGAATGGGGTCCATGAACACTACATAAAGTCCAGAGTTTAACAAAGGACAGGCGTAGTGCTGCACCATTCATAATTAGCAGCATTTGTAGTTTCCCCACACTTCAATAATGTCGATTTAAGATGTATTTGTATGTAGAGAAACAGTTGTGGCAATAAACCTTACAGAGTGTTCAGCTGGGAGTCCCGCATTCGGATTGTTCCACTAGCAGTCCTTATTACACTGGTAATGGACTGCTAATGTAAACAGAGAGAGGGACCTGCTGCATGTATGTAGCACTAAAACTGTTTTTAAATTAAAATAAAGGTTTCCTAGACTTATTTGAATTTAAAAAACACTAAGGTTTATAAGCCCTCTGTATCGGGCATTAGCAGTCAGAAAATGCCCTAGTCTCATAAGAAAATCGTCTACTCGCTCAGTGCATTATACAACTGGAAAGGCCCTCTGTCAGGCTTTATTGCTTAATCACAGCGACTCTTGTATACTTGTATAGTACAGCTGTGTGGAAACTCTACTTCCATAAAGCTCAGTAATATTTCATGGTGAAATATTTCACAAAGAATGCTGCAGAATTTCTCTAATACACTACAGTTTTTCTTTAAGTAGACTGGTGTTTAATGTGAACTGCAGTTTGGTAAATTACAGAAACTTATTCCATGGAGAAACTGTGGAATTTAGCTTTTCTCTGAGAAATTCTGCATTTTTCTTAATTTTTATGTTGCTTGCATGCATGTGCAAGAAACATAGTGCCATCATCCGAGTTTTTGGAGGTGTGTCAGCCCGTCTTCCAATGCAGTCAGTGTTTGCAGGCGCCGCCCCAGTTCCCCAATCACTGCTGCAGCTGTCTATGACAAGCTGAAAATGCAGTGGCATACAGTTGAAAGGGAGAGCTCCGCTTGAGTGAGCAGAGCTCTCCCCCACCTGCAGCGCATCACGCACACTGCGTGCTCATGTGACTTCCCCTCACTGTATGGCCGGGGTGCCTAATCCCCGCCGGCTCCACCCCCCAAAGCATTCAGGTGCCATGCTGGGATCCTCCCCAGCGTGGGTATAATGATGTTATGGCTGGATGGGGTGCCCAATCCCAGTCGGCTCCACTGTCTCCCTCATGCTATCGCCGACGGGTGCTCAATCCCCGCCAGCTCCACTGCCCCCCAGTACAGAGTGCCACGCTGGGAGCTCCCCAGCATGGCAACAGATGCCATGGCTGACAGGGGTGCCCAATCCCCATCGGCTCCATGCCCCCCCAGCCATCCTTTTGTCACGCTGGGAGCCCACCCCAGTGTGGCAAATGTCCCGCTGTTCATTGTAAAAAAAAAAAAACCTGTAAAGAAAACAAATGGTCCCACGCAGTCTCTTGCCCCCAAAACCCGACCCACCCACTGCGCACCTGCCTCTCACACACCCTCCTCACCCCATACCGAGTCTGGTACTTCATCGATCTCGTAGATCAAACACGTTTGCACTCTTCAAAGCCGACCGCGAACTGAGGAAATGCCAGTAAGCTGTATAATGGGATAGATAGGGTTTTTTCAACTTTGTTGCATATCTCAGGCATTTTTTGGAATTTTTGCACCAAATTTTCAACATGGGGTTTTTGGGAACCCTCCTCATGAATTCTTGCACTGTCATGGCGTTACTCGGGCCCGAAGGGTGATTTCACAGCCACTGCAAGAAATCACCTTTCTAGAATGATTAACGAAATGACACTGCCAGTGTTCATAAGGTGGGCTCTCAAAAAGCCCATTTTGAAAATTTGGTGGAAAAATTCCTAAAAATGACTGTTTTACGAGCGTGCATTGCACAGTTCCTACGCACGCTCGTAAGTTCACGAATTTTCAATATTTTCATTCCAGATTTTCAACATTGCCATTTTACCACACCTTCTTATGAGCAGTACAGCTGTCATTTTTCACATCTCACCCAAAATGTGTTTCCGCCCATGTAGTGCACAATGGCGTAGTTGGTGTGTGAAATCAACGTACAGGACACATTAAGAAAATCACAGTGACACTGTTCATGAGCAGAGGTCTTAAAATGGCTATGTTGAAAATTTGGTGAAAAAATTCCTAAAAATGACTTTTACGAGCGTGCGTTGCGCAGTTCCTACGCACACTCGTAAGTTCGCAAATTTTCAATATTTGCACTCCAATGACTTCCAAATTCCTAAACAGCACATAGAAGCAAGCAACATTCGGCATTGACAAATGCTCGTTTTTTTTGCATCGCAGCAGAAATGGCTTATTCTGCCTCAGGCAGAATTCTGGACAAAAGAGAATTCTGCAGTTTTGCACGACACTACTAGACAGACAAAGTACAAGCACATAATGCTGTAACTTTAACTGAGTCAACTCATATGTTGTAACACATGGCTTTCTGGGTGAACACACAGTTAAGGCCTGCGGCAAGTTATTTTCTGCCCCGGGTTCGTTTGGCAGATCGCATCACATGCGATGCAGCAAATGATTAAAAAAAAAAAAAAAAAAAAAAGGTCCGTTTGTTCTTTTAATTGTGCTGCACTATGCCATACTGTGTCATGGTGGCTACATGACAGAAAACAAAATGCCACGGGCCCGAACTGCAGGCCCCCTCGGTCACCTAAAGAAGGTCCTTGTGTAGGCCTGGAACATGGTGTATTGTAAACCTGCCAACAAATCACTTAACATGCTTTGTCTGTGTATATTTGCTAGTTCTGTTGGTACATTTATGTTCCTTGTGTAAGTCTGGAACCTGGTGTATTGTAAACCTGGATGTTACTAAAGTAAATCACTTAACCTCCTCTGTCTATGTATATTTGCTAGTTTTGTTAGTACATTTATGTGTCATTCCAGTTTCCACACCCTTTTAATAAACAAACTGAATGACTAACCAGCAGCTCATGACTTTGTCCTATAAGTAAAGGAATGCTGCCTCAAAATGTGACATTTCAACATTCTTTCCTTCTAGCCACCACCTTGAAAATAAATTCAATCATGCCTTCAACTACACAGAGCACAAAAGCAAACTCTGCACAGCCTTATGATTTGCACAGTGTTGCTGTTCAATGCATCAAAAAGCTTGTTAAGGAGTGGACTCCTAGAACTGGGTCACTGGAGAGGGCTACTCTTGGGAATGTGTTACGTGGCTCTGAAAAAGATGAAAACTAGAATTCTTGCATAAGAAAATTAAAAGGTTACCCCACAATCAAAAGTATGCATTTGTGAATGGGTGTACTCCACTGACTCACTGCTGGGTTGGGTGCTGTAGGCTCAGAATGCAAGACTAAGCCAAACTCTTCTAGCAATAAAAAAGTAAACAAGTTCTGGCCAGAGCAGATAGGGCTGTAGCTGAGGAATCTGAATTAAATTTTTTTTTTTTTTTTTTTTAATATAATCGCACACCAAATTTCCAACATAGCCTTCTTATGACCCCACCTCATGAACAAGGACAGAGAAAATGTTCAACTCCTGGCAAAAAGGTGATTTTGTGCAGGGACCATAAAATTGCCTTTCGGGATTTAAAAAAAAAAAAAAACACATTTTGGCCAGCATTTGAAAAATGACAGCTGTCACATTCATAGAGGTGCTGTAATGATATGGCTATGTTGTAAATATGGGGTAAAAGTACTGAGTTATGAGGCTTCTTTCACAAAAGTCGATGTAGATTTATAACTAATATTTTTACACCAAATTGTCAACATAGCCTTCTTATGACACTACTTCATGAACAAGGGAAGAGAAAATGTTCAACTCCTGCCCTAAAGGTGATTTTGTGCAGGGACTGCACAAATCACCTTTCGGGACAGATTTGCCCAACAACAGTGACATTGTTCATGAGGTGGGGTCCCAAAGAAGGCATGTTGAAAATGTAGGCAGAAAATATGCAAAAATGGCCAAGTTATGCCTCCAAGTTCAAAACCCCATTGAAATATATTGAACAGCAGACCTTTTTTTTTTTTTTCTTTCCTCCCAGCTCACAGTCTGGCTTTGAAGAGTAAAAACATGTCTGTGGTCCAGAGAGGATTATGGCATTGGATCCCCAATGGGTAAGTAAGGGCTTGTGGGTGGTGGGTGCTCAGTGGGAAAGTCAGGTGGGGAGTCTGAAATGGTGCAAGAGACAAATTGATGGACGGTTTTCTTGTTGCAGGTTAAAAAAAAAAAAAAAAAAGCACACAAACACAGGACCAAGATGCCGATCGTTACACTGGGTGATTGGGCACCCCAGTATCACTCATGTTTGGGGGTGGTTGCTGAAAGGGAGAGTTGGGTTGGGGAGAAGTAAAAAAAAAAAAGAAAACAACCATGCATGCATGCATGGTATGGGGAGGGGTTCCCTCCCAAAACTTCCAGGTGCCATGCTGGGAGCCCACTCCAGCATGGCAAAAGTCCCATGTCGTCTATGTAAAATTAAAGAAGTCCTGTAACAAAAGAAAATGGTCCCTCATTAACTCTCTTGCCCCCCCAACCTGCACCCACCCTCTGCGTACCCCACCTCCCCACACACCCTCACCCTATACTTGCCTCTGGAGGCCAGCACGATGATTTTTGGTGGACCGGGAACACGTCTGCACTCTTCAAAGCTGACCACAAGCTGAAGAAATGCTGGTAAGCAGTATAATAGCATAAATATCTCCCCCCCCCCCCCAAGTCATGTGGATATCTCAGCCATTTTTTTTTTTTACTTTTGCCACCAAATTTTCAACATGGGGTTATTGGGACCCTCCCTTGTGAATTCAGTCACTGTCATGGCGTTATTCAATCCCGAAAGGTGATTTCACGGTCACTGCATGGAATCACCTTTTGGGACTGATTAACCAAAACAGTGCCCCTGCAATGAGGAGGGCTCTCAAAAAGCCTATGTTGCAAATTTGGTGAAAAAAAAAAAAACAACCCAAAAATGGCTGTTTTATGAGCATGCATTGCGCAGTTTCCACGCACACTCGTAACTTTGTGAATTTGTAATATTTTCACTCCAGATTTTCAACACTGGCATTTTTTCACACCTCCTTATGAACAGTACAGTTGTCATTTTTCACATCCTGGCTGAAATGTGTTCACACTTCCGGCACAGAATAGCACAGTCGCTGTGGGAAATCAGTGTTTGGGACAGATTAAGAAAATCACAGTGACTCTGTTCATGAACAGAGGTGCTAAAATGCCTAAGTTGAAAATTTTGTGACAAAAGTCCATGAAATGACTGTTACAAGTGTACGTTGTGCAGTTTCCATGCACCCTCATAATTTTGTGCATGTAATATTTTCAACACTGGCATTTTTTTCACACCTCCTTATGAACAGTACAGCTGTCATTTGTCATATCCTGCCTGAACTATGCATTTACACATGTGGCATAGAATAGCACGGTCGCTGTGGGAAATTGGTGTTCGGGGACAGATTAAGATGGCCCCCGATTGCGGCGGCCAAATCGTTTCAAGTTGATGACACTGGTTCTCCAAAAGTGCTATCAGGACAGTGGGCCTGCATTGGTTAAACACTGCCAAGCCCACAAATGCAGTGCCAGCATTGGCTGCCACAGTGCCACACCTCCACAACCTGCTTCTCTCCTAAGCTGCCACATAATATTTCTTGCACAAGCAAATATAAAAATGGCCTGCGAAGGAGCACCTCTCATCTCCACAGGAAGGGCATTCCACAAGATCAGAGCTGCCACCCCAAACACCCTATTGCATGATGACTTCAGACTAGACCTTGATAAAGATAAGAGGTCTGCCTTAAAAATGTTTTTCTTACTTAAAATGACAGGCATTCAGTGGGCCTTGTACATCAGCATTTGGTTAGTTCCATATTGAATCAATTATAGGCAGTCCCCATAAATTGGTATGTGTTTGCACAGCATACTTATTGTACCCCAGCTTACAAAGTGTGGGGGGGGGGCAGACAGGATTGACCTATAAGTCCCTACTGACCTTAAATCACTATGTTACTATATTAGTGATACTTCTTCCCATTATCACTGCTGGATTTCTGTAATAGTTTACTGTAAGTGTAGGTGGCTCAGTAAGTAGTACAACTGCCTCTAGGGCAGGGAGATTACAAGGTTATAAAATTTTAGACCCATACCAGGTACTTGGGGCGATACCCATACCTGACAATGTAGTGCAGTGTAAGCGGGTACTGCAGTATTGAGGTGCTGTCCTTGAGATGCAACATTAAACCTGGGTGCCTTCTGGCCATCACTGGTCACGGTCCAGGTGGAAGTTAAAGACTCCATGGCACTTATCAAAGAGTACGGTAGGGAACTTTCCGCCAGCACCATGCTATCATTCCCCCTGACAAGAAGACAGGCACATGCAGGTAGCATAACCCCCAGAACACACCACAAAACAAGCTATCACAGCATTGTGTGCCTTTCCTGGTAAAAATAAATAAACAAATTGTACAGAACAGTGTGTTCAGTTTGGTTCAACAGACAAACAGGATGAGACCATTGCAGTGATTATTAATCTGTTTTTTCTTGGCAACACTAATCACTCTTATTTCAATATCAGAGTGTAAATACATTTTTTTTTTTTTTTTAAATTGTGCTACTCCCTTTCTGACTAGTTTAGATCACCCAATGTTGTGTGACCTCATTCATCCAGGAGAACTGCATGCCATCAGGCACTCTAAACCATTTAAAAAGAAAGCAGCACAACACAAAAAATCTTCACACAAGTGTTAAAATAATACAGGGTTATTTGATGTTTGCCAAACTAAAAGTGGATTTAGGACCATCTCATGGATAAGCGTATATAGCAAAACACTGAGCTGGTTAATTATTTCAAAAATAGAGAGATTGGTACACAGAGATAGAGTCTCATCCTGTTGGTCTGTTGCAGTAAGGGTGAGAGACTTTAAGTCTCTCACAGGGAAAGCACTTTTGGGTTTCTTTAAGAAATGGGCAACCTGGAGTTGCTGCAGTTGGCACATCCCTGCATGCAGTTACCAGATATACAGCAAGTTATTTGCAAGTAATTCTGAGAACTAAAACTGTCAAGGGAAAGCATGAAATCAGGGGCTCAATTTTCAGAGAGTCCCCAGAGCAACACAAGTTGTATCAAGGGGCAGATTGTGGCAAACCTGGGTGTGCCAGGGACCCTGTGCCATATTTTAGTACAACAGCAGTCCCAGCGCCAAAGTTCCCAGAATTGACACAAGCCGTACCATGTACCACATAAATGGCGCATGGGAGAGGAATGATGGAGGTAGCCATCATCCACTAGTGGGTGAAAAGCTGGCACAATGCAAGTCTGACAAGTGGGAATACTTACAGGACATGCAGAGGAACATGCGTAGTTAAGTGGGACACACGTTACCTGTGCCCAGAGTCTGTGGAGTGAGCAGGGGCTGTCTGTCCACAAAAGGGAATAATAGGATACTGCAAGTTCAGCTCCAATTGTGGCTGCTCTGGGGTGGCTGTATGGACCCGGTTTGTTGCCTACAGTGTGACTGCATTGCCAGTTGCTGAGAGAATGGCACCAGAAGGGGCATGTAGCTAAGTTGGGGACATCACAGTGCAGTATCCACAAGAAGCCAAAGGCTGTACTGAGAAGAAGATGGCCACCAAATAAATCTGCCCCACAATGACTTCCGTATGGAAGGCACGTATGCATGAGGGAAGCAATGTCCCTGTAGGCTGCACTCTTCCTAATGGCTGGGGCACAGTGGGCTGTCTGTAAGGCATATTACAGTTGACCATGCACGCGTACCCAGGCCAGATAACTGCAGCCAACTCAGACTCCTTCACCGTTCTGCAGCCCTTCACTAGGTCTGTGTGCATTGCAGGGGCAAAGATGCATGGTACCATAGTGACAGATTCACAGCCATCATTCTGGCAGGACAGTGGAGGACACCCAGTTCAAATGCATGACACCATCAGCCAGTGTTGTGGCATGGCTGTGACATGACAGTATACCCACCAGCATAAGCCACTGAAGCTGGCACCAATATCATCTGTGCCAGACAATGTGAGTGTGGTGATGCCCCACAGCACAGCTCAGGGTACTGAGTGCCCATGGGGGACAGGCGCGTGTCTCCTGCATCTATGTGTTGTGCAGTCTGTCCCTAGAACCCTTAGCTGTGTTGCTGGAGAACCACTCTCTGTGGATAGCCTAAAAGGGGCTGTAGGCATCTCAATGGCATGGCCAGGTATCCTGTGCAGCAAGCGTTCACCTACTGCTGTGGTCATAGTGGCATCCTTGGCACAATATGGTCTGAACAGGGAGAGTGGAGATGTGCACAGTGAGGCTGCCAGCTACAGTGGCAGTGACTTGCTGACCCTCAGCAATGCTGTTCCAGAGTACAGTCCTGGAGGATGCATCCTCTAGGTGAAGGGTTGGGCTCCATCACTGCTGTGTACCAGTGGTACTGTGTACCACAAGTAGTGTACATGCCAGTGTTTGTGTGGGGGCACTAGCCATGGTACACATCCTGCAGCAGTGCAATGCCACATGTAGGCACTGTTCAGGACAAGTGTGTCATGCAGGTGGTGTTGGCTATAGGTGTGCACCTGGCGATGGTGGCAGTTTCAATCTCATGCAGTCCGTACATGCCACATCACATAGCCAGGGGTTCTGTGGCTTCTGAGGTATTGTACTGTAGAGGGGCACCCATCTTCTGTGCCATGGGAAGCATCCTCACTCAGTCCACCTGCTGGGTGCATTAAAAGTTTGGTGCACATCGCAGGTAGACCAGCTCTGGCTCTGGCTGGTCTAAGCTCTGGCGCCACCTGCAGCATTGTCAGGACTACCAAAATCCCTATGTAGGGGATACTGCAGCAAGCCCCCTTCTGCCACAGCAGACTCCTGTGTCTGGCATAGGGCTGGTGTAGAGCCAGTACAGCATGGGGGGGGGGGGAAGCAGGTTTTGGCACAACCACCATCTGAAAATTGGAAAAGCTGCCCCTTGTGTCAATTTCGGCCCTTTGAAAAATTAAGCCCTAGGTGTTTAATCTTCTCGGGGGTAGCAAACAGGTTGAGACAGTGGTATGTAGGATCCATGAAAGTATGTAAGGAGAGAAACAATTTCTAAATTGCTTGGTTTCAGGTATCTCCCTCCAAACCATACATGTACATGGTAAAGCTTCAAAAACACAGATCAAGCCATGTCAGAGGAGCAGGTTGAAAACATGGAGGAAATGGAGCTTTCCTTTCCTGTGGTCTTTCAGCATCCCTTGATACCTACAAAAAACCTAACATTTATATGTTGGCAGATACAATATGGCAAGCACATTTTGAGAGGCCGTTAATGCCAGTGATTACTACTCCTCAACTCCGAGAAAGGAAATGCATCCTTGTTCCATGCAGTGCCTGTACTGATCCAAAAGCAGGGCTATACCAAGGATTTCAGCACATATTTACCCCAGTTGGTTGTCTTCCCAACATAGGTGTGCACAGTGGCAGCCTGCCTTTTCCAGTTTAGTCTGCCAATCAAGAAATTATACCACCACTCTTGTCTGCTCCATCAAAAAGAAAAAGAATGGGGCCGGTCTGCAGGCGCAGCGGTTGGATTTCCGATTGCGATGCCAACGACAAGGGTTCAGGAATGAGCCCGGGTCACTGGAGGGCCGGCCGGTGGGAGAAGGATTGAGCATCCGAGGGACAGCTCTCCTTCTCCGGGGGGAGGGTAGGGACTGGTCCGGTGTTCGCTGGCTCCCAGCGGAGACTGGGAGTATCCCAGGACGCACGGCCCAATACTAACTGGGGGAGGAGCGGATGTCAGTGTATGCCGTGACATCACTACGCTGCCCCCAAGAGAAAGCCAGGAAACTCACTCACTGGCCCTCCAGATGACGGCTCTGTTCCGAAGGGTCTCCAGCACCTTCCTGGTGCCTCCTGTTCCCCAGCAGCACCCCCGAGCCCTAGAAGGATGTGCTGGGGCAACCCTCCCCCCAGGGCCTTCCCCCTCGGAGAAGAGGGACCTGCCCGGTGAAGGGATACACCGGGATATCCCGTGGGTCGGCTGCGATCTGGGGACTAGAGGAGGGCAGGGCAAGGACAGGAGAGGTCTGGGGGGAACTTGTCAGAGCCTGAAGGAGTGGAGGACCAGCGAGCATGGGGGCAGAAAAATAGATAATACAAAAAAAAAAAGAAAGAAATTACACATGAATTACCCAAGGTGCCAATTAAAGCCCATTTAGTTGTCTGGAGACTGATTAAGGCCCCTTTGTTTATTCAGAGGCTTTCATTTTTTAAACATACTGCACATTAACGGTCTAATTATTCATGAGGTCAAGAGGGCTTGTGATTGGCGTTGTATAAGGCATTCATCTTCTAAAATGTGATGCATCTCACAGCACTGGAGTGTGCATTGTTGAAACTTAAAAAATGATTACTGGTGTAAGCCAGAGTAAGATTTATAATCACACTAACACTCTCACAACTGGGAATTTCCGCATGGATTAATATCTGGTGTGTGGTAGTGGTGTGTGAAATTGGTCACAAATTGATTCATGAATTTGCCACAATTTGTAACATTAATACGCCTTGCACAATGTCAATTCACAGCATATGGGTAACTTTGCAAATTGCAAATCTGATAAGTGGGGCCCACAGGTGAAGTGGCAGTGAAACGAGCTGCATGCCATGCAGAGGCTGTGTTTAGTGCACTGTTCAGAAGAGAGAGTTGGAGAGAAGTCAGTCCCTGCTTGTCTCAGAACAACTACAAAAACAAATACAAAAATCCCTTTAAAATCAATCCAAAATGGAGCATTTTGAAACCAAATTGCTCACAAAAAAACATCTATTAGGGCCTTGTGCAGCTGAATTAGTGCTCGTTTCTGGCATACCTCTCAACTGCTATGAATTTTGCATAGCACTAGGATTTTCACGCTCAAATATACCCTTGCTCCGTATGGGTTTAATGATGTTCCCAATAATGGCAGAGCCATTTCTGAACATTCAAACTATTAAAATATTGAATTAAGTTGATAGAAACATTCCTTATCACTAACTATATGGGGCCCACTATCTGTAGACGTTCTTTAAAAACAAGAAAGTGCTCCACATTCTGGCTATTTGCTATGCTTTTTGAAGGCCGGTGCTATGATTTTTAATACTGAGAGATTTGGTTCCTGGTTTTGCAGAGTTTATTTAGTTTAAAGTAGTGGTTTTGTTTTGTCTAGTGAAGCACTGCTGTGTGGGGGAGGGTTGGGATTTCAACTAGCAAGGCAGCCCAGAAAGACTGCCGAATAATTGTCTTTTTTTTTTTTTTTTTTACTGTGTGCAGCAAGGCAGACCAGAAAGATCACGGAGCATTTTTACGTTTGATGCACTAGTGCACCAAACATTTTGCTACAGTGTAAGGGGATTTCAAAGTTGTCACTGTGAGTCTATTACAGTGCAAAACAATAGTGGCACAGCAGTCTAGACCAATAACCATGCATTTTAACTGTGACACCACTTTTCTTCAACTGCTTGGACTTCAAAAGAATCAAGCCGATGGAATGCTGGAATGGGAGAAGGCTTCAGCCCTTTGATTTGTATGAAGCCACTCAGCAAACAGCTGGTCAACTGTCAACACCAGCAACCTGTATTTAAAATCCTGTAAAATTAAAGGAAAAGCATTTTGAGCAGCAATGACAACCTGAGCAGACTATATGGGAACATTGGGGGATCTACAAAAGGTTTGAACTGTTTTGTGCCAATGCTTTTTATTCTCACTCTGCAGGCAGTTTGAAACTACAGGAATGATGTCTCAAATTACACCCTTTCAGCTTAACTAACAACTCTACAGATTTAACCCTTGCCTACCTCTCTGGTTGCTGGTAGTATTACTGTATCAACTTTTACATACAGGAAAAATAATCATAATATACCTCCATTTCTCTCCACCAGCAAGTATATATTGCAACAATGTTAACCTAGACAGACGCACATATTCATTCTAAACTTTTGTGTCTCTGTATTCATACCTCTCAACCTCTTGCCTCATGAATCAGGGACAAGGCTTAAAAAAAATCAAGGACAAAGACCTCAAATCAGGGACACATCTTAAAAACTGGTACTATTCACTTAGAAAGCTGATAGAATAAAGGGATTTGTGACAAGATGCATTTTCTGAAGAAGAAGAAGTCTGCAACTTTAATGTTTGACATTATTTTGTGCTTTTAATCCCTACTATTCTGTCACAAAAACACAAATTTTATGAGGGACAGAGGAAAATGTTGAGGCCAAATCAGGGACATCCCTGAAAATCAGGGACAGTTGAGAGGTATGTGACTATATTAATGAATCCAATCTGAAAGCTGATCCCACACTTCTAGAACTGTCAGTATATGGATGTCACCAACTTTTGCAATCCTCTCCTGCCGCCTCCCCCTTATTTCCTTTCTTACCACCCCAGCTCTTCCCATAGCACTTGTGTTCCCCTCCTCATGCCCTAGCCCTCCATACCCCTCTCCTACATCCTACCCTTACCCAAGCATATATACCATGACCTGCCACGATCTCAGTGATGCATAAATCTTAACACGGTTAATCCTTGTTTTTATGATGTTACATATGTTGAAATTCAATAAAAAGAGTAATTGACAGATCCCTACATGTATTCGTTTTCTTGTGTTCAACTGTTTTGCCTGCCATCCTTCCCACAGCAATCCTGGTATTTGCCTTCTGTCCATGGTGATCCTCTGCATCAACCTTCACCTAACCTCAAAACAGTTATTATTCTCCTAAATGCCCCATCTATTCAGTACCCTCTATATCTGTCTAGGTGTGAAAAAACAAAATGGATTTTTTCCCCCAGAGTGAATTCCCCACACTCAGTGTTGTCCATAGCATCCTGAAAGAGAGCTCTTGGCCATACCCTGTATTCCTTGCACTCACAGCCCAAGTGCCCATGTAACATCTGAGGATGTATTGGTGCAAAGCATCAAACGTTTGGCATTGACAAGTGCTTGTTATTTACTGTGAACACTAGTCTGTGTGCAGCAGATATCATGTTGGTTTTCCTCAGTATTTCTTAATAATTTGTTGTCTGTGGTGTGTGATTTCTCATTTTATTTCTGTAGTACGATTTAGGGTGGTTAAATGAAGTATTGAGTCAGTCTCTTTCTAGATCAGCTGCAGTTATTTAGTTCTTAGTAACAGTGGAATGTTTGTTTCAAGGGAAGACTCGGGAGGCTTAGTTGTCTATGGTTCCTATAGCTCAGAAAGTTGAGAGCAAGGAACAGTATGCCAAGGTCCTGGATTCGAATCCCAGTAGGAGCACACTTCCTTTCATTTCTGCAATTGGATTTTCTAAATTGCCTGGCAGTGGCTAAACTGCATGGAGTGTGAATAAGAGGAGTGTTATTTATAGTTACTTGTTAATTACCCCATCCTGTGTATCTTGTTCAATAAATTAAAAAAAAAAAAAAACTTACATTTTGATGCTTTTATTGTAGTTACTATTAGCTCAGTATTCAGTTTTCTTCATCTCACACTGCTAAACCCTCAGGGGAGTTGTCTGCTGCTATTTAATTGCGCTGCAGGCTTTCTTTAAAGATCAATGGCAAATGTTTCTACCTTTGGCTAAAGTTACTGGAGCTTCAGTCTTCACTAGTCTTTTTTTTTTTTTCTCTCCATGGAAGGAGTAGTGAATGAATAAAAGAATCCGTTGGTCCAGCCCAGTGGCGCTGAGGTGCTGGCACCTCACCTCACACCACGCCGGTGATCTGGGTTCAGGAACGGACTTGGGTCGCTTGGGGTGGGCAGGGGAAGGAGAGGATTGAGAGTCTGCAGGACTGCTCTCCTCTCCTGGGGTGGATTACAGGGCCACTTCGCTCTGCAGCAGCCCCAGGTGGAGACAAGGAGCACTGCAGAAGCATCGCAAGGTGAGGGTAGTGCCAGAAAAAGGAAAATCGCTCCGGACTGGCCGGATGATGGCATCCAGTTCACGGACACCCTCCATGCTTCCGGTGGGCCAATTCATTTCAGCAGTGCCCCAGAGGTTGCAGGAAAAATATAGTGTGCCGGGTTGCCTCTACCAGTGCCTTCCCCCTCGGAGGAGAGGGACCCACTCGGTGAGAGAGTTAACGCCAAGCTACCTTGGGGGGGAGGGGTCGGCTGCAATATTAGGTGAGGGCTCAGGGGAGTTAATAGAGGAGTGCCGGTGACCTAGGCGGCCTGAAGGAGTGGCGGATCTGGAGCACAGTGGGAGGAAAATCGATAAAAAAAAAAAAAAAAAAAAAAAAAGAATCTGTTTATACCTGTTTTTGTATAGTCATGTTTTGTTTTTATATCATAACTGTTGTGCTGTTTTCTCTGTTGCTGTTTGTGTTTCAGTACTCAGCAAATTACATCATTTGCCGTTTCTGTAGCATGAGTTGCACCTGTCAGCCAATGCTCTCAGCAGGCTTGTGCTACATTACTGATTTCCTAATATTCTGAAAGACAATCAAAAGCAGTGGTTTGTATGGAACAACATTTTAACAAACAAATACAGCTGTTTTCAATATAGCTGTGAAGTACGATTCATTCTATTATGGTTCTGGATTTGTCAAAAGTTCTTTCAGTGCTGCAGAGTTATTTATTACATTCAGTCTTCTCTGCTTTGCCTAGTTTCTCACCGTGCAACTACACCAATCCACATGAGATTGTACTCTGCCCCTATACCATTGAAGAATTCAGGGCACATTTACAAAAAGGGGGTACACTGCACTGTAGGAAGATATTGAAAGATGTCAAAAAATATTCCATAAGTAAACACCACATCTGCCAAATGCTCCCAGAGTTTTTAACTTTCATTATGAGATGGTAACAATTACCACAGGCAGAGCGAAGACTGAACGTAATGACTCAGTGCTGAAAACAAAAAGAACTTTTGACAAACAGAACCATAACAAAATGGAGCATACTTTACAGCTATATTGAAAAAGGCTGTATTTTTTTTTTTTTTTTAACATTGTCGATCATACAATCCACTGCTTCTGACTGTATTCCAATATATCATTAATGTAGTGAGAGCCCGCTGAGAGCACCAGCTGACAGGTGTGGGCTCGTGATACAGAAACAGCAAATTGTCTTTTGCAGACTTCTGAAACACAAACAGCAACTGAGAAAATGGCACAACATCAATGATAAAAATAAAACAGGACAAGATGCAAAAACAGGTATAAATGGATTTTTTTTTATTCTTTCACTACTCCTTCCATGGAAAAGAGACTAGTGAAGACTGATGCTTCCAGTAACTTTAGCCAAAGGTAGAAACATTTGCCATTGATCTTTAAAGTTATTTTTCTTGCAATACTACAAATCCAAATATGTAAAATAACTGTGAAGAGATGTTTGACTGAAAAGAGAGAGGTACTGGGTAGGCAGCAAAAAAGTACACAAGTCCTGTGAGGCACAATGATGCTGCAGCTAAAAAACAAAAAAAAAACCTTCATGCAGAAGCATCATCTATGGGCTCTGGGGCCAGTAGTAGTAGTAGTAAGGGAAATAGTTGGTGGCAGCAGCAATGGCACTAGTGAGGCCAATATTTTCTATACCACATCTGTGGCATTCATTCTGGTAGGGGTTGGGGAGGCAGCAACAAGAGAAGCAGTCCAAGAGGTAGCAAAATGTCTGGCTCAGGTACAGTGGTCAAAGATGAGACTGGTGTCCCCATGACTCCTGGTTATGATGCAGAGTCTGATCTCAATGACAGTTTCCCCATTCCCAAATGAGTGTGTGGAGCTGGATCAAGAGTCAGAGCTTAGGAGGAGATCTGACATTTGCAGAGTCAGAAAAGACAATTGAAAAAATGCATCTCCAATGAATGATGATGATGATGAGAGGGAGAGAAAGCCTGGAGAAAGACAAAGAGAAGATGAGAAGGAAAATAGCTCAAGAGAGGTGGAGGATATCAGCAGTGGTGAGAAGAATTACTTGGAACCCCTATGGGAATCGGGGAAGGAGAGAAAGGGTGATGCAGCTGAACATGTGGGGCTTTGCACACCAGTATGTCACTTAACTACCCAAGCCCCCCCACCAATACTACAATAGTTGTTCCTTTTACCAGTGTTCAGCCCATTACACCACATGATTCACCCCCAGTGCTAAAATGCATAAAATCATCCCAAAGAAACACTCATTTCCACCCTTCCCTGTCCCACTCCCACCACCATGTCAAATCAAGGAGTACAAAATCCCTAATTTGGGATTTTTATATACTGGACCCAGCTGCTTCAAGCATGAGTTAGTCAAAGGGGGGGGGAGCAGCCACCTGGGCACAAAGTCCAGACATCTCTTATGCTGGACCCGGCACCAAAAGGAAACGTGCAGGAGATCCCTCTACCTTATCTGCATTTGCTGAAGCATCCAGAAATGGCAGTGAAATAGTTCCAGTGGGGGGAAGGTTGACTGAGAAGGACTACTAGAGAGATGAGAAGGAGTCTGTGGGACTACCTAGTAGTGGTCATAGCAGCAGTGGTGTGTTGTGTACTAGCACTCAGAGGCACAAAAGCACAGCAGCCCCAGTGCACCCAAAAATCACTGAATCTCCAGGGGTCAAATAGTACCCCCACCAACTGTGTCACCACACCAAGTGCATCTGTTTGGAAGTCCCAACACCCAGGATGGTCCAGCCTACGCTGCATAGCATGTTAGAACATCATGTCAAATACCCACTCACTCATGCTACTGCATGGTAACCGAATGCAGTAACAGCTGAGATGCTGACAATTGAACTATTCTCTCTTGTGGAGAACGTGGGCCTTAGAAGGTTGTTGTGCACGCCGGTCCCAAATGGAAGAGTCCTTGAAGAATTTAATTCTCCACACGTCATTCTTGAACTTTATGGGAGTGTGTCATGCATGGAAATCCATGCCCTGCTGCATACAGCATCCTCATACATACAGGTCAGTATGGATATGTGGACCAGTGACCAAACAGCCAATAGAGTGCCTGTCTGTGCAATACAGCACACTGGACACAGGTACCTGGGATAGTATTTGACTCTGGCTGGGTGAACAAAAATTATACTAAGCCCAACTGCAGTCGGGTATTCACCAGCATGCCATGCTGGCAATAGAGATTGTAAATGGATCACAGACAGGTCAGAAAATGCTAGAATTGCTCCTGATTGAGACTGATGACCAACTGCACCCTTATTCACTAAAAATGAGTTTTATTGCAAGCAATAATGGCTCAAATGTAGTGAAATGCATCAGTGATGAGGGTTTCTCAGGGTGCCACGTCTGGCACACTGTTTTAACTCCATTGTGCAAGTGATATCAAGTGCATGCTGGCTGTGGCCTGTCACATCTGTGCTCACTTTGCCTGTTACAGAAAGGTCAGTGACCATCTCAAGCACCTGCGGATCCAGAACCAACTGTGCTAGCACCCCATGAAGCTGAAAGTCATCACCAGATGGAACCTCACACTGTACACGATCGAGTGCTTGCATGAGCAGTGCAAAGCCATCTCAGAATATCTGCTGCTGTATGCAATCTGTGACAATGCCGGAGTATCCTTGTCTCCGACAACAGACCAGAGGTGACTAATCTATGGCCATATCAGGATTTTCAGGCCATTCAAATATGCAAAACAGGCAGTGAGGGGGACATTGCATGTATCAGTCAGGCTATCCCACTTCTATGGGTGCTGAGGCAGACACTGTTGAATGTACAGCAGATGGTTGTATGAGAAGCTGTGACCTAATGGGACACATGCTCCAGGTCTTCGACTGCAATACCCAGATTTCCAGCATTCTGCAATCTGCAGATATTGGAATTGCAACCATGCTTGGACACACAATATAATCAGGTCCTGTTATAGTACTTGAAGGTGGGCATGACCAGGTCCAAAATTTAACAGATCTTCTAGTAAGAAGGGTACATGGGTCACAGATGTTAAAGTCACAGTTATGTAAGGCACAACATGAAAGTGAACAGAAATCAGGAGTTGCTACCACCTCTAATGGTAAACAGGCTGACAAAATATGCAAGGTAACAAAAATAAATACCCATAAATCCACTTGGGGATGGTTTGTACGAGGCTGGAATTGAAGACATGGAGGAAGAGGTGGCTGAGGAGGCAGCAGGATTGTGGGCAGCGCAGTGTATGTTGGCTGCATATTTGGTGGTCATCAGTCACCTTACCATCCATCACGGAAGAGCCCCTGCAGAACTGGAGTAGAAAGGACACCGAACAGCTAGCACTGACCTCAGCAGCAACCAAAGACCTGAGCTGTCCACCCTCAAGTGTCAGAGTGGAGCAGGTATTCAGTTCAGCAGGCATACAAATCCACCCCCTAGAAACATTAGTATGCTAACATTTTATTCAAATAAATGCAGGGCACATTCCATGCAAACACCATCATGACTGCATTTCTACCTCAAGAAGGTGGCAGTGGTGAAGATTAACCTAAACAGCCAGATGCCATTGGCTTAGGAAATTGTGCTGTTCTCAATTTTCCCTAAAATGCATTATAAGAAATGTGGCGGAGCGGGAATAACTGTGCAGTAACTTGTGGTAGCATGCAGCAGCCGGACATGGTCATTCTGGTAGTTGAGAAAAATTCTGGGAGCCAGCGTAGTGCTTTTCTCACTATTTCCCGTAAAGTGAAAAGGAGGCAGTATAGTGCAGTGGTCTAAGGCTCTGAGCTGCAAATCTGGTGTCATCCAGCAGACCAGACCTGGGTTTGAATCCCACAGCTTCCACTTGCATACTGTGTGACCCTGAGCAAGTCACTTAACCTCCTTATGCTCCCAGATCACTCCTGTAAAAAAGCTTTCAGCTTAGTGTGCTATACCTGGTTAAATAAATAAAAAAGTGTCTTACAGGAAATGTGGCGAAGGGACTGACAGTGCAGCAGCATGGGACAGCTCGATTTATTCTTTCTAGTAGTTGAAATAAAATTCCAGGAGCAGAGAATTTATGTAGGTTGTGCTTTTCTTACAGTTTCCCCGCAGGTGCAGTACAAGAAATGAGATGGGTGGGATTGACACAGTGCCGCACCTTGCAGCAGTAGCACTTTTCCACCATTTAGTAAGTTCGTGTCCACAAGAAAATGTCAAAAAGTGAGAAATGCGTATATTGTGGTTAAGCACTTGTGTCAAACTGCTTTACAAATACTGTCCGAGAGGACGACTTCAACAGTGCAGCAGTAGCTACCACTGTTTAATAATTTCTTGTTCAGGAGAAAATTTGGAGAATGGAGAACAGTGAAAAAATGGCAATGCAGAAGGTAGGAATCAGTCTGACAGGCTGACTGATTTAGCACAGCTTCAACTGTTAGACCGAAAAAAAAAAAAAAGAAATTGTCAGGAACTAGATAATTTTTAATACGGTTCTATTCAAATGCACTATATATGCAAATGGTGCTTAACAACAATAGTAAAGGAGATGAGAAGGACTGGCACATAAACAGTGCCATTAAAGAAAACCAATAGTATTTTTGTTTTGCTAAGAAGGCGAGAAATCACAGAGACAGAAATCAAGATGAGAGAATGGAGTCAAACAGCAAGAGAAAGACAGAAAAAAAGTTTCAGAGTTTTGTTTTTTGTATTTTCAGAACTTTTATAAATTTGTTTTGTAAAAATGAGAGGGGGGGGCACCCATACTGCCACAATGGAGTCCATTCATCTCCTTAAGCAGCACTTGTTTTTTTATTTTTATTTTTTTATTTTAAAGTAGCCTCTTTAGAGTTTCGGAAGAAACTCTGTATGCGAGGTCCTCCATCTGTACTTCCAGTTGGACCAGCTCCCCTGCAGTGGCTGTTGGTGTTGGCAGTGCCAGTGCTGTCCCATATGCCACTGCCCCTCACTACAGCCGCTGTTACTGTACACACTTGACCACTGTCCCCTCAGTGGCTCAGAAGGATCACTGCCACCACTACTACCACATGCCATCTCTAGTTTTCTGGCCTCCCACTGGCTCAGGTGGCAGATTTTCAGGTGGATAAGTCATCCACCAATACCAAGATGCCTACCCTTCTTCCCAAGGCTGACAAGTGTGTTGCACAGACTGCATTTAAAAACACTGTCGTAATTTTGGTCCATGGTGAAAAACTTCCCAAATGAAGGAAGACCTGGGCTGTTTCCTTGCATGGGACACTGAGCAGCCAGAAGATGAATAACTGGGATGTGGCTCCTCAGGGGGAAAATAGACGGTGGGGATGGTACCAGGAGCACACAGAAGGTTCAGGCTGCTGTAGATCTGTGGGAAATGGGAGCTGCTGCTGCACTAGGGGCTGCAGAATCAACTTTCCTCTGCTCCTCTCTCCTGCATCTAGACCTGGCGTTGTTCAGAGCTGGGCTATGGCTCCACCACGAGTCCTACCATGACCCTGCCTAAACACTATCACAAAAACTAAACAGTAAGAGAGGGAGAGAAAAGAAAAGATCAGGTAGAAAGGAAAAAAGGGGAAAATAAAGCTCTATAACTGAAGGTTATAACCAACAAAAAATAATAAAAACTACTTTACTTCTGAGAACACAAAGGATAAAACAATGATGAATGAAAACACGGCGATTACTGTAAATTGTTGAATTATTGTTGATTTATTCAATCAGTTGTTGCCGGGAAAGCTTGTCAGGCACCTATCTCCTCAACTAACACTGCAAAACCAAAAGTGAAGTAGAGTACTGTATAGACATGTGCCATGTGACCCACTGTAGCTCTTCCATGTGACCTTGAGGCACTGTTGTCCAATGTCTACCCTTGGCCTCATTCTGAGAAACTTCACCCACTAAAGGTAAATTTATAGGCAAAGTTGCCAAGCTGAATTTCCTACAAAATGGCAACAGTCTGTGGATTGATCTGCAAAGCTGAAGTTGGTAACTTCGCCTGAAATTCACCTGTGAACTGAAACTTCACAACATCTCTAGTCTGAGGATATTGGCCTTCTTCTTCATCTCAAGCCATCAATACTTCCTAGCCAAGTGATAATCCTCTGGAAATGCCGAACTGTTTTGGTGTTACTGCTCAACTATAAACCAGAGTGAGGGAGAGATCCTAACTCCCAAGTGCAGTCTGCATCCCCCAGTGGTCACATATGGTTAGCATCACATGATCTGTATATGGATAGTGCTGCATGCAGTTCAGTGGTTGTGGTGGGGTAGCAGTTTTTAGAGTAAAAACAAAAAAAAGCTTGGTCTTATTACTTTTCTATTTAAATTAATCAGGCCTTAATCAGTACCTTAGCTAAAGATTGCCTTTTATTTCATTTGGGTGGAGGCTGTAATGGTATGCTTAAAACCATATAAAGCAGCAGGGCTCGACAGAGTGAATACTGTTGCAGGTACAGATAAATTACTTGGTTCTTGTTTCCAGATCTTAGAGTTTGAAAATACTGTTCTACCACTGTGCCAAGGTATATAAACAGCAATAAAAAAAAATCTAGAAATTTAATTGTCAGAGACACCACCTGACCGACCGTGTATTAAATCTCTATAAACACATGATCAGATGCTGAATCTTACTTTCTCCCCCACCAAAAAAAAAAAAAAAACTTTTATAAGTGTGTGCAGCATAGGATTTTGATGCACTTTCCAGTTTGCGTAAAGGCACTCGCCCTTTGGCCTTGTGCCTTACTACACCCCTGGAGCATGCATTAAAAATCCTATAATGCACCCCATGTCATGACTTATTACTTAAAAAGCATGTGTTCCATTCTAATAGACAATTAACCATTTTATTTATTGTATTATTGATGTGAGGAGGCAGTATAGAGCAGTGGTCTAAAACTCTGAGCTGCAAATCTGGTGACATCCAGCAGACCAGACCTGGGTTTGAATCCCACAGCTTCCACCTGCATACTGTGTGACCCTGAGCAAGTCACTTAACCTCCTTGTGCTCCCAGGTCGCTCCTGTAAAAAAGCTTTCAGCTTAGTGTGCTAGAGCTGGTTAAACAAATAAATAAAAAATAAATATCTTAAATGTGTCAGTACTCAATTTTAAGTTTTATAATAAGGTAGATGTTTGTGCAATGCATCTAGTGAGTTTGAACTTTTACTTTTAAACTGCTAGTAAAACTAAAGAATTCAACTGAATTTTGCCATTGTAAGACAATCCCAACTATTCAGGAGCCCAATATATTTCTATGGGAAACTTTAGATTTCTTTCTTTGTTTTTCAAAAGAAACAAGCATTTGTCAATTCCAAATGTTGTCTTGCTGGCATTGGCACTGGTAGTGCAGGAGTTAGAAAGATGCATAATAGGAATGGCAGTGAAGTATTGAACTGTCACCAACCCCACCCCCACCCTACAGAGACTGACAGGCACCGGAGTGTGTCTTTGGGTCGTCGGCCATAACGTTCACACCATTTCACCTCACCCTACCCTGTAGACACTGACAAGTGTTGCGGTGTGCCTTGGGATCTTTGGGCCTTATGCTCACCCCATTCCATAAGGGAATTTGCTGAGATGGATGCAGCATAGGAGAATGGGGTGAACTTTGGGGCCAAAGAGTCCAAGGCACACCTCGATGCCTGTCACTGGTTGCAGGGTGGGAGTGGAATGGCATGAGCATTACAGCTGACAATCCCAAGTCACTCCCCTTACGCCTGTCAGTCTCTACAGGGTGCAGCATTATCATTGGAAACCCTGACACCCCAGGCATTTATTGGTATTTTCACTCCAAAATTTTCAACATGGGCTTTTTGTGATCCCACCTCACGAGCAGTGGCACTATCAAGTTCATTAGCTGAAAGGTGATTTTGCATAGCGACTGAGCCATTTGGTGCCACAGGTGTGAAAACACATTTTGAGCAGGATGTGAAAAATGACAGCTGTACTGTTCATGAGGTGGTGTGAAAAAACAGGAGTGTTAAAAATCTGTAGTGAAAATATAAAAAATTGTCAAAGTTACAAGCGTACATGGAAACTGCACAATGCACACTTGTAAGAGTCATTTTTTGGAATTTTTTTCACCAAATTTGCAACATAGTCTTTTTGGGAGCCCACCTCATGAACAGTGGCACTCTCATTTCATTAATTGGTCCCGAAAGGTGATTCTGCGCAGTGACCATGAAATGACCTTTCAAGACCGAATAATGAGATGACAGTGCATGTGTTCATGAGGAGGGGTCCCAGGAACCTCATGTTGAAACTTTGGGTCCAAAATTCATAAAAATGGCTGAGATATCCCATTAAGTTGACCCCCCCCATTCATGCCATTATACAGCTTACCAGCATTTCTTCATTTTGCAGTTCGACTTTGAAGAGTTCAAATTTGTTTCTGCTCCACTGAAGATTGCAGTGCCAGACCTCCCGAGGCAAGTATGGGGTGAGGGGGAGGTGTGGGGAGGTGGGGTGAGCAGAGGATAGGTGTGGGTTGGAGGGGACACAGCGGACAAGTTGAGGAACAATTGTTTTTTCAGGTACAGAAAAAACAAACAAAAAAAAAAAAACACACAAACATTGCAGGACCATTTTCTTTCTTTACAGGTGAAATAAAACAAATGTTGGGCACCCTGGGGTGGGATCCCAATGTGCTCCATGACCTTTGGGTGGGGAGGGAATGTTGAAGTCAACTTTAGAGTCCTTCCATCAACGGTTAGGATGTCTGGAGGTCTGGATCAGTGCAGTGGAAGACGGGCAGATTCAGGAGGAAAAAATATTCAGGAGCTGCAGAAATGGGTCACCAAGTTTAAAATCAAAGCTGATGATTTAGAGGCGAGAAGATGGTGCAACAATTTAGTAATAGTAGGCATTTCGGAGCTGTCTGAAGGTGCCAACATGCTCTCTTTTGCACAAAGTCTTTTAAAAGAAATTGCCGGTCCCCCAATCATGGGCACGGAATATTACATCGAACGAGTGCATCGTTCTTTACGGTTGCAACCCCCACCTCATGGCAAGCCTAGAGCAATTATTTTGAGGCTTTTGTACTTTCAGGACATGGTACATGTGTTGCAAAAAAAACAAGGCGACTCACCCATTGTCCTGGCAAGGTAAACAATTCTTTATTTTTAGGGACATGACACGGATGGTCAGGGAGCACCAGCTTGCCTATCGCAACACTAAACAGACTTTATACACAGCTGGGTGAAATTCTATTCCTGATATCCAGCTGGACTATTTGAGCTGCTGCCATGTTTATTGAAATGTTTCATCAGTAAAGGCACATACAGGATGCTTATCTTTGCTGCTGCATGATGAGCTTGTCTCCGATTGCAGTGGCACATTTCTTACAAGTTGTGTCCACTTTACATAATTCTTGTGTCAGCGCTAGCATGCTGGCTAATTGGGGAATGAGGGACGCACCTACTAAAGCATGCCCTGTATTCGCCAAACAGTGACACACCTCTGTATTTCTCCTACTACCACAAAATGTTGCTTGTACAAGCGCAAGACAACATAAAAAGTACTGTTAGCAAAATGTGTACCTTTTATATGTTTGTAATACTGTGGTCCATCTGTATGGTTTTACAGTTTTATAAAAAAGGTAAATGGCTTCGGTCACTTCTTTCCAAATAAAATCTGGGTTGGGAGAAACCATCACTTGCTAAATCATATATAAACATTTGTTAATGCAGAGTGTTCACCGCATGCACTGGTGTCATAGGGTGTGTGTTGTGCTGATACCACTATAAGTGACGAAAATTGCTTCAGTGAAGGAATCATGACAAACTTAAATGTACTGATCCAAAATCTAAACAGAAAACAGCCCAGACTTGAGTTAGCGTCCCATTCTGCATACCAATTTTGGTTATGCTGTTATAACTCTAAATGCCCTACAAAGAGTAAATAATGCATTCTAAACTCCCCAAACAGGTTACCACCTACTCCAGACTTGTTTCAACTTCCCATCCTGCTGTCTGATTCCGGATCTTAATGGGACCTAACCTCACTGACAGTCAGAACACAGAGTCAAGGAAAGTAAGTGAAGCAGGGCTGGAGAGCTGCAATGTGGAAAAGAAAACATGCAGGTTAATTCAAATATCAATTGTGCTGTGCCAGATTCCCACCGAACAGCCCAAGTGTGTTTAGGTTTTTTCATCATGCCTGCCAAAGCTGGCTGTACAAGTCCCAGCATCTCCCTGTGGCTGGCTCACAGAGATTCTGTGGGAACAAAAGTGATGTTAACAAAAACAACTATTGAATCCCCCAGTTTTATGTAAAAAAAACTTGCCTCACCATCGGCAGTTTTGTAACACAAGTATATGATCTCCTGTGGCCAGTGCTAGCCAAACTCAGTTGTGTACACATCAAGGACTCGTGTGATTGCTGTCCCCAGAACATTAACCAAAACAAAAATATAAATAAATAAAAAATACCTGGTAGTCTCATGGTCCCTCTCCCTTCCCCGATGTGCAATCGCCGACGCCATAATAGTAAATAAATTAAAAAAGAAATACCCTGGCAGTTTACTGGTCCCGCTCCTCTCCACAATCCCCCTTCCCTCTCCACAGTCCCCCTTCCCTCAAACCTAATTAATTTTCCTGGTGGTCTAGTGGCCCAGCCACCCTGTTTGCATCTTGCTCCCCCCCTACCCACATCGCAATTTGCGCACTCCGACCATCACAGCCCTCCTCATCTCCACGGATTGCCACAGACTGTGCTATGAATGAGATGTGCTGCAGAATATGATTGCATTCTACAGTGCAGCTCAGTCATAGTGCAGTCTGTGACCATCTGTGGAAGTGAGAGGAGGGATGTGATGGTCACAGAGTGCAAATTGGGATGTGAGGATTTATTTTTATACAGGGATCAGACATTGAGGGAGGGTGGAGGGACCGCTAGATGACCAGACTACTGTTTTTTTTTACAAACAGATGGGATCAAGCATTGGGGATAGGGGAGGAACCACTTGACTACCAATTTATTATTTATTTATTAATTATTATGGGGACGGCGATTGCACATCAGGGGAGGGGGCATTGGAAGAGAACTCCAGACTACAGTGATCGCACATGGGAGGGACCACGAGACTGACAGGGCAATCAGACATCAAGGAAAGGACCAGTGCAGTACCAGGGTCTCTTGCTTGTTTGTTTACAGTTCACTGCTCGCACTTCTGCAAGCAAGTGATCGACATCATGCAGTTCGGTGGCCATTCTATTTAGCCTGCACAACTAAGCAGACAGTTTTTACTGTAGCATTTTCTTTTTTCTTCTAAGCAAGCAATAATACCAGACAGGGTGGGTGGTATTGGGCAATTCCGGACTGCCACGGGGTGTAATGAGGCCAGACGTCACAGGTGGAGGGCCTTACAGCCCCTGGATGGTCTGATATTGCCCATACACCCCACCCTGGAGGGTATTATTACGCTTAGAAAATGGGCATTAGAGTATTTTTTTTTTCAGTAGTTAAAAAATAAAGGCAAAATCTTAAAAATACAAAAAAAAAAAAAAAAAATTATGTTAAAATAGTCCCCGTCACAGTTTCCTTCCCTGCCTGCCACTGTTGCCAGTAGAGGGCATACTGTAGGAAACTAATATTGGGAAAGTCGCTCCGCAGAATCGCTCTGATTGCAGTGTTTTTTTTTTTTTGCCCAATGGTGCAACCACTTCTGTTCAAATTTTTTTTCTACTGTAGTACATCCACTTCTGTTGGAAGGTCTGAGCCCCCATTGTGCTCTGTTTTAGTTATGGATGTCAGTGACTCTGTCCTGCTTCATAGTGAATGGCTAGAAACATAGAATTTGATGGCAGATAAGGACTGCTTGGCCCACCCATTTCCCTACCTAATGGATAAGCTGTAGATCCTAGTTAACCAACAGCCTACGTCTTACTACCCCCACCCCCTAGAATTGCCTTACGACTGTCCCATGCATTCTTGAAATCTACCACTGTTTTTGACTCCACAACCTCCTCAGGAAGGCTGTTCCATGCATCCACAACCCTCTCTGTGAAAAAATACTTCCTCACATTACCTTTACAGTTTAGGCCCAACCCCTTCCCACCCTCACCCCACCCACCCTGGAAATAGTTCCTTTATACCTGGGGTTCTGACATCATTTTCAAGAGTGCAAGGTGCATGTCACTGTCATATCATCTCTAGCACACTGCACTGACAATATAAGCATAAACATTGTATAATATAAATATATATTTCTACATTACAAACCAATCACACACAAACAAAATGTGGGAGTAGTGCAATGTAATGGCTGTGGGGCAGTCTTCCAGGAGTCTTTCTGGAGGCTGAGATGCTGCCCTATTTGCAGACAACTGTCTGCCCTGAGGGAGGAAGTTGCCCGTCTTCAGGCCACACTGGACAGTAGTACGGGGACCTTCCCCCAGGCCACTATGGACAGTAGGAAGGGAACCTCCCCCATCCAGGGAGCACCAGAACCACCACCACTACCTCAGAGGTTGCAAAGAAAGCACAGCAGTTGGACCACAGTGGGCTCAGGGAGGATGAGGATGGTGAAACAGAGGCACACCCAGTCAGATGTTACACATCACAATCCATACGCCATTCTGGGGGAGCATAGCTCCCCTATAGATACACCCATAGAGGAGACTAAGGAGGCTGAGGACAACTGTCACAAGGGAGGCCCACAGGAAGGAGGCAGAGGACACCACAAGGAAAGGAAGCAGCTCCTGGTGGGGGACTCAATTATTAGGGGGATAGAACTGGGAGGATCTGGGAAATCTGAAGTGGCAGCCTGCCTGGTGCCATGGCTTGAGGGACAGGAAGCGCATCCTCAGGATCACAACAACAGCTGCAAGGGATTCTGAGCTGGACGTAATTGTCCACCTAGGGACAAATGACTTGGCTCATCATGAGGTTAGAGCAGTGCAGGAGGACATTGCAGAGTTGGGGAGGGGCCTAAGACAAGTAGCAAACACAGTATCCTTCTCAGAGGTGCTGCCTGTCAAAGGCATGGGGGAGGCGAGGGTAATTGGCACCATGCAGTTTAATGAATGGTTGAAAAAATGGTGCGGAGCACAGGGTTTGGCTTCATTGGGGACTGGGGTTCCACCTGGAGGGACACTAGCCTATACTGGCAGGATGGTCTGCATCTGTCCAGGAAGGAACAAGTCTTTGAGCAATCGGTTTAAATGCTTCATTGGCAAGCTTTTAAACTAGTCAATGGGGAGGCACTGACAAGCAGGCAGAAAAATCCCAGCCTCTCCCTACAAAACAGGGTACTAAATGAGAAAAAGACCAAGGTAGAACGGTCAGTGGGGATGCTGCAAAGAAGGTAAGGCCATCAAAAATGGAGAGCAATGAGTACCAATACCATAGTCTAGGTAACAAGCTTCCTGAATTAGTGGCCTTGATGGAGGAGGAACATCTGGATATCGTGGTAGTCACAGAAACATGGTACACACAAACCATGACTGGGAGGTAAACATACCAGGATACACTATCTACAGGAGGGACAGGAGGGTAAAAGAGGGGAGGAGTAGTTCTTACATAAGGAAGGAATAAAAGCAACAGAACAAAAGGGTAAACAGGGAGGAGAAGAAGCACTGTGGGTAAATTTGGAGACAGGCAATGGCACCACAATCCGCACAGGGGTTGTATACAGACCCCCTTCTCAGGGGGAGGAAGTGGACAAGGAAATGATAGAAAGTATACTTAGAATGGCAGAAAAAGGGGAGATATTGCTGATGGGTGATCTGAATATGCCAGATGTTAACTGGAGTGCAGTTGCAGCTGCCACTTCAAAGAGTGCAGTTATTCTAGATGCCCTACAGGGGGCATGCCTTAGACAACTAGTACTGGAGCAATATTAGACTTGATACTCTCAAATGGAGATGGAGAGAGGATCACAGATGTAGAAGTGGGTAGCCATCTGGGAACTAACGACCATCGAACAGTATGGTTCACAATAAACACAGCAATAGAGTCAAGCCATACAAAGACAAAAGTACTGGACTTTAGGAGGGCTGACTTTGCCAAAATGGGTGAGTGCCTAAGGAATGCACTAGCAAATGGGCGGGAAGGAGGGGTGGAAGAACAATGGGGAATAATAAAACTGCCATCACAGAGGTAACGATCCTTGTGTGAAGCAAATAAACAAAACAAGACGATGTAAGAAACCACTATGGTTCTCAAAGCAAGTGGCAGGAAGGTCTCAAGAGGAAAAAGAAAGCATTCAGGAAGTACAAGGAATCGAGCAGGAGCAGGACAGAGAACTGTATCAGTTAAAGCAAAAGGAGGCTGGAAGGCAGTCAGAATAGCAAAGGCCCAAACTGAGGAAAAGATAGCCAACCTCAGTTAAGAAGGGAAAAAACCTTTTATAGGTACATCAGGGAGCAAAGGAAGACCAAGGGAGGGATAGTGAGGCTTAATAAAGGGGAGGGAGGGTGGCAGAGGGAGAATGTGAAAAGGCAGAGATACTAAACAAATATTTTGCTCAGTATTTACAAAGGAAGAGGGGGAGGTACATAAAACAAACAGTAGTAACACTCTGGATACAGAAGTTGATACCAGCCCATTTACAGAAGAAAGGGTTCTGAAAGAACTCTTAAAACTGAAGGTGGACAAAGCAATGGGGCCTGATGGGATTCATCCCAGAATTCTAAAAGAACTAAGGGTAGAACTAGTGACACCACTGACTACCCTCTTTAACAAATCATGGGAGGATGGGGTGTTACCCGAGGACTGGAGGAGGGCAGATGTGATTCCCCTTCACAAAAGTGGGAGCAAGGCAGAAGCAGGAAACTATAGACCTGTTAGTTTAACCTCAGTGATAGGGAAAATGATGGAATCACTTCAAAGGAAAGAATTGTCAGATCTAGAGGCCAGAAGGGCACAGGACCCTAGGCAGCATGGATTCACAGCGGAAGGTCATGCCAGACGAATCTGATAGATTTCTTTGACTGGGTGACCAAAGTAGTAGATCAGGGAGGGGCTGTGGACATGGCCTACCTAGACTTTAGCAAGGCATCTGACACAGTCCCACACAAAAGATTAATATATAAGTTAGCAGCCTGGGAGTGGGTCCCAAGATGACAGCCTGGGTAAAGAATTGGCTGGAGAATAGGACACAGAGAGTAATAGTAAATGGAGTCCACTCAGAAGAAAGGAGGGTTACTAGCGGGCACCGCAGGGTTCAGTATTAGATTAGTCCTCTTCAATGTCTTTATAAGTTTACATTGCAGAAGGACTGAAGGAAAAGTATGTCTCTTTGCAGATGACACTAAGATCTGCAACAGAGTTGATGCACAGGGTGGGGTGGAAAGGATGAGAAGGGACTTGGCAAGGTTAGAGGAATGGTCAAATGTATGGCAGCTTAGATTCAATGCTAAGAAGTGCAAGGTAATGCACCTGGGAAACAAAAACCCAGGGGAAGAGTACACAATGGGGGGGTGAGATACTAACAACAACAAAAATGGAAAGGGACCTGGGGTAGTCATATCAGATGACCTAAAGGTGGGCAAGCAATGTGAGAGGGCAGCAAGGAGGGTTGGGGGATACTGGGATGCATAGGGAGAGGCATCACCAGTAGAAAACAGGAAGTTATTATCTCTCTGTACAGACAGCTGGTGAGACCCCATCTGGAGTACTGTGTGCAGTTCTGGAGACCCAATTCCGCAAAGACATAGACAGGATGGAAGCTGTCCAGAGGAGGGCAACTAAAATGGTGCAGGGTCTGCACCGGAAGACATATGAAGAGAGACTTAAGGAGCTTAATATGTATAGCCTCGAGGAAAGGAGGGAGAGGGGGGACATGATAGAAACTTTCAAGTACCTCAAGGGAATCAACAAAGTCCAAGAGGGTAGCATCTTTCAAAAAAAGAGGTGTGCAAGAACAAGAGGGCACAATTTGAAGATAGAGGGGGCGGCTCAGAGGTAACTTAAGGAAGTATTTTTTCACAGAGAGGGTTGTGGATGCATGGAATGGCCTTCCGGAGGAGGTTGTGGAGTCAAAATCAGTGGTGGAATTCAAGCATGCATGGGATAGTCATAAGGCAATTCTGGGGGTGGGGGTAGGAAGAAGTAGGCTGCTGGTTAACTAGGATCTGCAGCTTATCCAGTAGGTAGGGAAATGGGCAGACTGGGTGGGCCAAGCGGTCCTTATCTGCCGACAAATTCTATGTTTCTATGTTTACCTCTGAGCTGTTCCCCCTCAATCTTCAAAATAGTGCCCCCTTGTTCTTGCACACCTTTTTCTGAAATATGCTACCCTCTTGGACTTTATTGATTACCTTGAGGTACTTGAACGTTTCTATCATGCCTCCCCTCTCCCTCCTTTCCTCGAGGCTATGCATATTAAGCTCCTTAAGTCTCTCTTCATATGTCTTCTGGTGCAGACCCTGCACCATTTTAGTTGCCCTCCTCTGGACTGCCTCCATCCTGTCTATGTCTCTGCGGAGACTGGGTCTCCAGAACTGCATGCAGTACTCCAGATGGGGTCTCACCAGCTGTCTGTACAGAGGGATAACAACTTCACTTTTTCTACTGGTGATGCCTCTCCCTATGCATCCCAGTATCTCCCCAGCCCTCCTTACTGCCTTCTCGCATTGCCTGCCCACATTTAGGCCATCTAATACGACTACCCCCAGGTCCCTTTCCATTTTAGTTGTTAGTATCTCACCCCCCCATTGTGTACTCTTCTCCTGGGTTTTTATTTCCCCAGCTGTATTAATTTGCACTTCTTAGCATTGAATCTAAGCTGCCATACATTTGACCATTTCTCCAGCCTTGCCAAGTCCCTTTTATCCTTTCCACCCCACCTTGTGTATCAACTCTGTTGCAGATCTTTGTGTTGTCTGCAAAGAGACATATGTTTCCTTCCACTCCCTCTTTTAAATTTATTTATTTTTTTTAAAGAATGCAGCTTTTTGTTTTGTTTTCAGCATGCAAAAACAGTCAGGCCGATGAGAGGAACAGCAGCGATTTCCAACTGTCATCTTCTATAGCTCACCTGTGATCCCTGTTATTTTGGTGGGGGGTAGTTCACAGTGTGGAAGAACACAGAGAACCTGAGAGAAAGTCTGCAGTGGGTATGGCGAGTGACAGAGGGATCGCCATTGGAATCAACTTGGTATTGTTCGACATGCCAATGAGGTCAGAGTAGGGACAGTAACGGGACTTTTATCAAATTAGTCCTGGAGTTGGAGTCCCGCTGCTGGCTACCATCACTTGTGAGAGTGGGCAGGCGATAGGAGGATGCGAGTTGTCATAGTGCTGGTGTCGGTGGGAGAGGTTGTAGCGCTGGTTTCAGGTCCAGCTTGGGAAAAGAACAACAAAAAAAGAAAATAGTTTGTGTTGCTTTTTGTAACAGTGCTAAATTAGTTTGTATTATGGAGGTGTAGGGCTGTTCTGAGGACTGACTGGGTGAGGGGTGTTAGACCTACAATAGCTCGCTATTTAAAAAATGGGCAGCTGGGTGAGCAAGAGGCAAAAGGAGCATGCTGTGTAAGTGAACTGGATTGAGGGACAATTCGGGCCACCAGCAAGCGACATCGATGGACTGTTTTCTTTGTTGCAGGCACACATTTCAGGCTGACTATAACAGATCAGCGTGGCTTGCTGGGTGTCGCGGATCAAAGTGACAGCAACTTCTTTTGAAATTGGTGACCATCCCCACCCAGCAAACTGAAACTATGTCATAGTCAGCCTGGGTGCTTATTGGTCTGGCACTGTCGCGCCCCTGCTACACTACTATGCATTGGGTGAACAGTGTCACACCCCTCAAAGGGCACTGTCATATCAATGTGTTAGCTTGCACGCATGGCAAACACAAAAAGCTCCCAAATTATCATAAATCACATAGTTGTATTAAATCTGTAACATTTTATGGGAAGAAAGCTTCATTTTTCTAAAGAAATCTGCAAAGAGATTTGCAGTTTCTTACTGAAATACAATGCCTGCGTTGCCAGAAGCTTTTATGGACTTCATAATATGAGAATTTTGTTCTTTTTACTAGTAATTGGAAAAATTAAAACAAACATAATGAACAGGAGAAGTAAAGAAAAAATGCAAAATGCATAAACTTACTACCAAGGCATCAAAAGACCCCAAACCTTCATTCTGTAAACTATATATCCTTACTAGACATACACACTTTAAAAAGAGATCACAGCTGGTGTACCCCAATACAGAGTGTCACCTTATGTGTGCGTTTTCCCCTCCCTACCGCTGAAGATCTGCTCCAGGCAACCAGTAGGAAAGCCATAATGGTGGATAGAAACTCAGATTATTCACCAGGTTTTCCAAAAACATGGGAATATTGAGTTCTGTACAGGACAGAGGTGCTTCAGATAACTGGAAAATGTGTAACACTTGTTCTTGTGCTTTAATGCCTAGGCTGCCAAAGCATTGCAGCAGCCGTCCCTTTGTCTGGGAGCCCCCCCCTTCCCCTCCTCCATGGGCAGTGACCAGAGTCTGCTAGAGACCAGCCCAGGGGTGTGACTAGCAGCCTCTGGACACAGGCAGCTATAGGGCATCCCTAGCCCCTCTGTGAAGTGGGAGTTCGAGAGGAGGAGACGAATAAAACTGGCAAGCAGGCTGGTTTCCAGCCTTCTTGATCATCCTCCTCTGATCACCCACCCACCCGTCCCCTGGCATTTCAGGAGGCAAGTTGAGAAGAGACTTTTCTCCGTTTTTCCCCAATAGAGTCTCTAAAAGAGTTTTTCGCCTCCCCCAAAAAGGGACATTATAGTATGGAAGTAGAGAAATAAGGGCATCGGTTAACAGTATAACAATATACATGTCAAACAAAGTAGCAGAACTCTTATGGACAGGGTAAAAAGTATTACAGCGTGAAAGGTGCTCAATATGTCGCAGCCGGGTAGTGCGGTATGGGAGGAGTGCACGAGGGACGTAGTGGAAAATCGGGCACAATGCCATTTCTCCTGATGGTGTTGTGGGCCCCCTGGTCAGCATGAGGATGGTGGACCACAAGACCTGTACCTGCATAGGGGGTCTAGGTCCAGCTTCAGCAGCACAGACTGCAAGGTCGGCGACAGATGGGGTGGCCATCAGAATTTTGGCCTTCGACCGGTCTTGCTGCTGCAGAGGTATGTCATCCCGCACCCCAAAGGATCTTCCAAGTTGATGATGGTGCGGGGGTCTGCAGTATGCGCTTCCTCCCTCCAGCGCCCGCTGCTCAGTATCGATTAATACCTTAATCTAAAGTAGAAATGATAAAGTAATTTATGACTTAATAAAGATTAATATCTAGAGTTGTAAATAATAAAACATGGCTGTGGCCATTTCCTCCAAGAACTGTGTTGTGTCTTTCTTGACCATGGTGGGGGGGGGGGCCATGGGGGCCTACCAGACAAATACCCAGTGAATCATTTTCCCCACTCTTGCACTGCCAATATAAAAAACTCGTACTGCGCTTAGGAAACTTTTAAAATTCTAAAGTGTTTAAAGACAAATCTAGTTGCATTTGATATATTTTTCTGTATTTCTCTTTGTTATTTATTCTTAAAGATGAGGTTTCACAACTCACCTATTATCACTATGGGGGGAGATGTACAGCAGTAAAGTTAGACTCAACCATAGGTTTGTGGCAATTCAGTTATTTTTATGTCAGTAGACTGCAATGTCACAAAAAGGGATATGAGGTAACAAATACTGGTTTATGAAGTCAGTATGTGCTTCAGTAGTAGGAGTAGGCATAGATGAAAGCCTTCCTGTAAACATATCTTACTAATTAATTCTCTAGATTGACTTGTATTGCTGCTCTGTGTCACCTTGTTACTCGTCGACTGTATTGACCATCTTCACTGCACACCCCCCACTCCTCAGGATGGATCTGGAAATGAGCTGCTCCCAGCTACACAATTCTTTCCTGTTCAAACTTTAGAAATAAATGCATTAGCCATCATAGGAAGGGAAATGCATCATTAGGAAAAATGGGGGCATGTGTATGCTGGAAACAACAAATAAGGTAAATAAATAAATTATATAGATATATAAATATCTATATCTAAAAACTTGTTTATCGAGGTGCAGATTGAAAGGCTCCATACCATCAGTACCTTTAAAATACAATTTATTTTAAATTCACAACTCAACCTTGTGTTATTTGATTATGAACTAGTTTTTATCCCCCTCCTCCTCCCCCTCCCCCCTCCTCCTCCTCCTGAATTTTTGCTCATAAAATGAAGGATTATTTATAGTATATGGAAGAGGGCTATTGTGTACAGGATTCAATGAATTCCCAGTGTTGGTGTACCCTAGTAGTGACATTAAACTGCTAGTGTACCATCCCGAGTAAGTCACTACTAGGGTGCAATATAGAATGCTCTGGTGCTCAATTTTCCCTGTCAGCAAATACTCATTGCTCATAATCTTTTTTTTTGCCATTTTCCCAAGCCACTCATAAGCACAAAAATGAGCAAATGGCAATGCCTTCTGCAGTCTTATCAAAACTTAATTTTCGGTACCTTTATTGTGATGAACAAAGAGCAACCTCCGCCACCAGAAAATGTACTGTACCATTACCTTTTCAAATTACTGTTCCTGTTCTGTTCTCATTTCTGGTGGTAATTTGAAACCGCCTATCACCTCAATTGACATCTGCCAATTACTGTTCAACTTTGGCCACTCTAATCTTAAAGCTAGTAAGTCAAAATGCCACAGGTAAGTTAACCTTGTAAACTCTCCATTGTTTTTTAGAATAGCTTATGTACTATAACAGACAATGGATGTGGCAACAGTGAACAACAACAACGCTAAGGTTACTTCTCAAATTTATCATGACAGCCTCTAAGTAAAAACAGGATTGTTTTCTGTTGTCATGAGTGTTAAGCCTCAGTGACTGCACTTGCTTCCTGTAGATAAACCTCTTGCACTAATATACCTATAGATCAATTGCTCTTGTAACATTTTTTCATTTATCAGTACAATCCATTGTGCATATCATTGTCATGTTTCTCATATTATGTATCTGTAAACTGTAAAATGTTAACCTGTGCCACTTATTGTATCAGCTCAAACCTTGTACTTTGAATTTTTTGAACACTCATTGTATTTGTAGTGTCCAGGTTATGCCTGAAAAAGGCATCTGGTGCCAGCACACCTGACTGGTTAAAGTATAAATGTAAATAAGCAGCTTTTGCTACACACTACCTGGGAGAACATACAAAGTCAGCTATGTTTCACTGTTATGGAACATCAGAACTGGTTCATTTAGTAGTGCCCAATTACGTTTCAACAGACATAGGGATTATTTTTCCAGTTCAAATTCAAAAACAGGAATAGCTCACACTTAAAGGCAGCAGGCACAGGGTCTGTCTTCAAATTGTTTGCTGAAATAAAAATAATGCGATTTTCTTTTTTAAACTTTCTTTTTATGCTCATGATCTTTAGCCCTCCTGTGTCTCAGGACCTCCAGGCACCTCCCAACCCCCTGCCTCCCCCATCGCAACTGCCTACATCCACAGAGTCTTGGCTTGCCCCCCCCCCGGCTGAGTTGGGGTAATAGAACTGCTCTTAATTAAGCAGTGGCCTTCCTTTGTATAAATGGTGCTTTAGCATATTACAAAAAAAAAAAAAAAATGTTGAAAATGCCCTCCATAGACTACAGCAGGTCACATCCCTGGGCTCCCCCTGGTTAGACATAAAACATCTGAGCATGGGAGCAAGGCCAGTGAAGAGGGAAGTGGAAGGGATCAGGTGGCCATCAGTTCAGTAAGGTTTTACAATCCCTTTCCTCCCAAAATGGACTGAGGCAAAAATTAAAAATTTACTTTAGCCGTCTCGGTGACATGGAGGGTTGAGGCGCTGGATGCCACACCTCACGCCACACTGGCGACCTGGGTTTGGGAATGACCCCAAGTCATAGGGATGCCAGCATGGGGGGGGGAGTGGTGGAGCAGGATCGAGCAGCCTAACAGCAGCTCTCCTCTCCTCTGGTGGTTGTCACCCCCCCCATGTAGTTCCACTGCTACCAGGTGGAGGGCTGGTGGCAGCACAGGCAGGAGGGGGTGGCAAGTCAGGAGGGCACCTTGGAACATGGCACCTGTGCCTCCACATGCATGTGGGCGCACCTGGGGAAGGGGGCGGATGAAAAAAGAAACGGGAAAAAACACACCAGATTAAAACATAATAGCAAAAAAAAAAGTTACTTTAACTGACCACAAAGCAAACACCCCACATTTCATGGGAAGAGGTAGCTTATTCAGGGAGTAGCCCAATGTGATTTTTATTTTCAATTTCTCCTTTTCTTCCCTTTCCTGTGTCTATTACATATTTGTTGCTGCTTTACTGCCTTATTTGAGTGCACAATATGTATAAATGAGCAACTTCTATGCATAGCAGTTTTCTCTAGTGGTAGACACCACATTTTTATTCATTTTAAGTCAGCCCATTACACAATGGTGAGCATACCTAACCTAAACAACAGTGGAAGATGACAAAGAATCTGAGGTGACAGACACTCATGACTGTAGAATTTAAGTCTTAAAACATGTATCTAGACATTACCTCATATCTTATACAACTGACATTTTATCTGCAGTTCCAGGAAATAGGCACTCAGCTCATTTCTACATTTGGTGATTCAAAAAAGGTGTTAATGTAGGAATGTTTTCATAAAGACAGATGGTAGTCTAAATATATAAAATATCAATATACCTGTAAAGCTTGCTTTTTCTAGAAAAAAAAAAAACTTCCAGTCTTCAGCATTAAAGTTCTCTCTCTATTTTCACAATCCTATTCACTTGCCAGACCTGCCATGACGACACTTCTAAGGTCAGTTGGAGTGGTGCACAGATGTTGAGATGTCAGAATAGCACTGCCCAGACTGTAAAAAACATGGGGAGAGCATGGTAATAAAAAGGCAAGGAACAGCCTCACATATTTCTTGCAAAAAATAAATAAATTTTAGAACAGCAAGACAATTCTTAAATGCTGACACAATTAAATGATCTCATAAGTAAATTAAATAGAAGTACAGTGCATTTGATTGCATGATACAATTATTCATCTATATAAAAGTTACCCCTTCCATCCTAGGCCAGTTATGTGGCTAGGGAGCCTTTTGGGAGTCATTTACAGTGCAGAATCTATTCAAAATAATTTTTGGACACTTGACTTGAATTTCTCCAATAAAATGGTTCCAGAAGCACATGGTTTGATACCTTGTATTGGACCAACATAGATGTTACAAAAAGAATAAAGTGCTTTAGCCTTTGGACTAACAAAATCCTTCCTCAAAAGCTTATGACAGTTATTCAGAAATTCACATACTAGTAACAACCAGATCATAGATAAAAACAAAAAAAAAAACCCAGAAAGAATTCACATTGGTTTAAAATACTCATTCAAACCATCACTTAAGTTAGAAACAGTTGAACCAGACCTCACCAGTTTGCTTTTAGCTGCGATGCTTTAAAGGTCAAATGTCATCTCAATAAGTTTTGTTGTCCTCCGTGTCAAGCCTCAGTGGCTTCTATTTCCTGACATGATCCTTAAACTCCCTACAATAATTTATCCTGCTCAATCAGGGTTTTGCAGCAATGCCAATGCCAGACTCTCAATGGAGTCTGTCAAACCCTACACATTATACATGCGGTGGTCCAGACTTCAGCTCATGTGGTGGTGGTGGCCAGAGACAGTCTTTGACTGTGCGTCATGAGGCTTTCTTGGTCGTTCTTTTTCACACGGGGATTCTCTCCATGTTAAATATGTTGGTTGATGATCTAGATCAACAGCCTATAGCTACAGTGTGGGTGAATGGCTCTCTCTCACATAGGTTTGAATTATATAGGGGGACCAGACAGAGCTGCCCCATTTCTCCCCTACTATTTTCCATGTATTTGGAACAGCATGCTCAATATATCAGATGAGGACTGGATATTTCTGGGGTCTTTCTGGTGGATAGAGAGCACCATATCTCTCCTTCTATGCTGCTGATGTGCTCCTTCACATCACAGACCCTCACAATTCATTTCCATTACTTTTAGAGGAGTTGCATCTCTGTGGCATGCTTTCTGTATACATAGTGATGTGCAAATTAAGTTTTGACCTTTAAATCAACATGTCCCACAAGCTTTTCGAATACAATATTTGATAAATTGGGTAAAACTGACCGTAGGTATTTGGGAGTGATAATTTCTACAAACCTCTTTAAGTTACGTACACTGAACTTTATCACCATTAACCACCTAACTGATGCAGTATTTTAAATGCTGGCAACTTCTCCACCTTCATTTGAATACATGAGTGGAATATATCAGGACCTCATTTTCTTTTTATTTTCCAATCTTAACCCATTTGATTAGACTGGATGGACTGGAGAAGATGGGACAGAGCTATTTCCTGTTATCTATTGGGAGGAACCCCCCCCCCCAAAGATTTAAATATCAAATTCTTCAGCTGCATAAATGTAGGGAAGGTTTGGGACTGCCACACCTTGAGAGATATTATACTGCTGTTCAGCTGCAGTCTGTGGCTTACTGGTTATGGCCCCCACCCTGTCCGATTTGGGCAGACTGACTTTTCTCATCTTTCACATGCACCAATTCATAACTGGCCCTTTCTTCCAGACTACAGATCTAAATTATATGTATATGTACTGTATAGGGCAGTAGGGCAGACTGGATGGGCCCAGTGGTCCTTATCTGCTGACAAATTCTATGTTTCTATTACTAAAACTGAATAACCTATTTCTGTTGTCTGTCAGGGGATAGCTGGTGTAATTAACACGGTACACCATTTGAAACCTGCTATGGATATATTGGTTTTGCTTCATTTTCATTCAACATTTCTGCTCTCTAGGCTAGATACAGAATTTTTCACATGGGCTAGAGTAGACTTAACATACCAGCTGTTTTTTTTTCCCCCCTCTCCTATGGGAATCCTTCCTTTTTCCAAAAGGAGAGAAAACTGTCCAGGGGCGTGACACAATTCATTAAGATAATTCCAGGACAGGGTATATCTGACCAAATTGCTGGTCTCTATCTTCATATAACAAGCCCTACACCAAGTACTTCAATACCTAACTGACAATATGTGGGGAGGGAGGCTCACAGGCACATAGAATCCCTGCTGTTTACAGTGAACTCCAGGATTCCCTTGTAAACCTTGGAATGGCTGCACACACCAGCTGGGAGAAGTAGCTGAACATCATTACACCTTATGGAAAAATTCTTGTTTGGCAGCACACCGAGTGACCCTCTCCCAAGACTGGAGGGAATATGCTTGGAAGCAACTTGTCCATCTCTTCCTAGTACCCCTTCAATTCCATAGAGGCACACTGGCCTCTCAGAGTTGTTGGAGGTCTTATGGTGAGTCATGTGCCACTCACACCCATGTATTATGGGCTTACCTTGTACTCCAGCCCTTTCTCTTTGATTACGATAGGCCACTGCAAGAGCTTTTTTTCTTTTCCAGTATCTCTTACTTCTTTATTACTCTTGTTGCAGTTACCGCTGTATAAAAACTACTGCAGCCTTACAATCATTGCTGCCAAAAAAATGCATTACTAGAAAATGGTCCTCTCTCCTTCCCACTACCTTGGAAGACTGGAGAATACAAGCTAATTCAATGTAAAAATTAAAAGAAACTCTCCCATGCTGTATAGAACAGCAAAAGTCAATTTAGAAATAGATGGACAAGATGGATTACCTACACAGTGCAAGATGCTCGATTTTGTCCCATGACTATTTTGTTATGTGGATGGCATAAATCAGGAGACATGAGGACTAGTATTTTATTCAGGATTTACCCTGAAATGTTTTAATAGCGTTTCCCCCCCAAACCCCTGTGAAAATCATGTACGATTATCACAGCCAATTAGTGTAAAGATACTCTTCATCATAACTAGGGATGTAAGTTTGTCATGGATGAGGTTTTAATGACTCATTGTTTGTTCATGAAATCATTAGTAAACAGTAGTAAATGTTGTGGCCTTGTCATCATTGCTACATTCTGATGACATTAGTGAAAGTCATGGAAGTCCTGAATAAAGATCAAACGTCATGGACTCAATGACGTGTATGACTGCCATGAGAAACTTACATCCCTAATCATAAATACTGATTATGGACTCCCCAACCTCTGCTTAGCTTTTCTTGCCCCCGTTGTCCAAGTTTTGAATGTCTGCATTTTTTCATGAATATCAGAATAAGTCTATATGCCAAGGTCAGTCGGTAGTCTTACATTTTGTGGGGACTTGGAGAGGTTTTAGTGGTTTTTATCCAGGACATTCATGTTTGTCTTTTAGGGCCCTTCTGAAATATCCAGTGGAGCCCCACATGTCATTATATATGGAGATGGCAGTATAGCCCAAGAGGTTAGAGGAACAAGGTGTGAATGAGCTTGGTACATCAGCAGACCAGACCCGATCTGATTCTCACAACCTCCACTCGCATACTGTGCGACTGAGCAAGTCATTTAACCTCCCCAGTGCTCCCAGGTCATCCCTGAAAACAGGCACTTGTGCCTACAGGGCCTTAACCAGTTACAAAAAGACTCAAATAAATATCCCTTAGTTACATACACCGATATTAGATACACCCTGCACTAACCTGTACATTAAACTGCTGTGTCAATTTGCTTTCTGTGCTGAACAGGTACACTAAATAAAACAAAAATAGATTCACTGAAAAAAAAAAAAAAAAAAAAACTGTGTTAATGACCATTAGGGGTTCAAAGTGAAAGTTGGGAAATTAGATTTAAGGTGCCCAACCCAACACCCCACCCCCACCCTTGGCTTTCCACCACTGAACCCAATCCCCACCCTGCATGCAGGAACAGGTGTGAGGGTGTGCTTTGGGATTACAAACATTAATGCTCACCCCATTCCAAAAGTAAGTAAGCTAAGATGGGCACTGAATAACAGAATGGAGTGAGCATTAGGGTTTGCAACCCCAAGGCACACCTGTTCCTGAATGCAGGCTGGGGGTGGGGTCCTAGGATTGGAAACCCTAAAATCTAATTTCCCAACTTTTGTCACTCTGAATCCTAATGGTACATTAACACAGTTTTTTGCAATGAATTTCCCTACTTTGAGACTGTATAATCATAAGGAACCCTAATGGTATTAACACAGTTTTTTTTTTTTTTTTTTTTTTTTTTTTTTAATAGAAGTTCCTTACTTTTTGTGAAAGTATCTCCATAGCCGTAGTTGTTCAAGGGAGTGCAGGGCACTCTGGGCTCTGTGCTCCCATCTATCCATAAGTGTGGAGACAGTGTTGTGGGAGCACAGGGCCCTCCAGACCCTGTACTTCCATGCATGCATATATTAACTGTCCCCAATTTTAATGGGCCCTGCGCTCCTATTGATCCATAAGTGTAGAGACATTGCAATTAACAGACATCTCCCAGTGGGAATGCATGGCCTTTTGGGCCCTGCACTCCAATCAGTCCATAATGGTATCCATATGTGGGAGTGCAGGGCCAGAGACACTGCAATTAACCCTTGTGCTGCCAATGGCACAGTATCAGTGTCACCATAGGGACACTGAAAAATTTCTACTGCTGCTGTAATCAAGGCCTACAAACATGCATAACTGCTTAATATACCTTAAGGTGTACTAAGCTGCATTTCATAAATAATTTACATCTCTAAGCATTTGGGATATAGCTTCTGAAAGGTACCCTGACTGCCACAATGTTACCCTATTAGAAAAACTTTGCTATAACAATGGAATCAATGTAAATTTTAATCAGCACATCAGCAAAAGGCACATCTGTGAGGCAAACTCCTTGTCCCCTGCAAATTTCAGCCCCAAAGTCCTAACCATTTCTTTGTAGTGAAGTGACAAAAAAAATGAAATGTTTTGAAAAGTTGCGCCACAAATTGCAGCACTACCCCAGGTGTTTTACAAAACAGTGCCACAATTTGCAGCACTTTCAGAAAAGTAGTGTTGCAAATTTGAGACATCCAAAATGACCTGATAAAAATAAACATATTTCCCGGAATCCTATCAAAAAATCATGTTCCTCGGGCCCTGACTAGGTAAACACAAGCATTGGAGTTTTACCAATGGGCATTATTTTAGCTACATCATTTTTTCCACATCACTAACCAAAAATAAGATGGCAGATTTGTGACACTACTTTCCCATTTGCAAAAGCAAAGTAGTGCCTGCCTTTTCACATGGCACATCTAATTTTTCCCCATAGGAAATAATGTGAAGTTTGAACTTTAAATAACTTTTGAATGGATTAATATTTTTTCACCAAACTTTCAAAAATCACATCTGCGACCTAGACCCCATATACTCCAAGTTTCAGACCAAACTGCCAAGCAGTTTCAGAAAATGGCATGACAAAGAAATTGCCAAAGTGTTACTTTTTTTTTAATTTTTTCTTTAATTCTGTAGCTCAGCATCTGTACATCCAACAGAAACTAAACTTGACAAATTCACACATCTGTGGTGCCCAACATCACATGCGAAATGTCAGGCAACTCGATCAAACAATTGCAAAGTTGTTAAAGGTCAACATTTTGGGTTTAACATAGAAGACTAAACAATATATATGTGACACACACACACACACACACACATTTATAAAATGGGTAAAAGTAGCAAATACAAATCAATTGTTCTGATTGTGTAAAACACATCACATGACCATATATTAGAGTGTGATCGCACACCTGCACTTTTACCCCCCCAAAATAATTTTGACATTTTATAAGATAGATAAACCACTCTGAGGTGTGCGGTCACTCACAGATATATGCACGCCTTGGATGGTTGATGCACACCAAGGCGTGCGTATATCAAAGCATGACTGCACACCTCAGAGTGGTTTATCTAACATATCATTGTAAATTTTGTGTGTGTGTGTGTGTGTGTGTGTGTGTGTGTGTGTGTGTGTGTGTAACTAAAGAAAGTATTATCTTGTTTATAGACAGATTTCTGGAAAATGTCTGGAGAAAAACAATTCTGAAGCATAAAACAATAAAGATAAATTAATGAATGAAAATAGGTTTACAATTACCCTTTGAACCACTAGGTCTTCTTCAGGAATTACTTATTAAAAAAAAAAAAAAATGTAAGTGTAGTCATTGAAGTAGATAGGCAGAAAGCAGGGCATCTTACATACAGTATGATGATTGCTATGAAAAAGTGTGGTATACAAGAAAATTCCAATCAGTGGGTCTGATAATATGTCAAAAACCCCAAAAGTGAGTGAGTGGATTATCGTCTCAGACTCACAAGAAGGGATCAGTTTTAAAGTATTTATATACTAATTTATTTCAATAGCTTTATCAAGAAAGACATACTGAACTGATAACCACTCATTTCCCAGATGTGTCCTGGGGGAAGGGGTATAGAAGATAATATAAAAAGGGGGAAAAAAAATAGTACCTTAACAGATATACATAAAAAATAATGTACAAGTAATATAGTACATCAAAGAGGAGTTTAATCTTAAATAGTGTAAAGCAGTACAACAAGGTGTATGCGGTAGCCAAAACAAACAAAAAAAATTGGATAAGCATAGAAAAACAACCACCAAGCAGTACACTATTGTATAGTTCATTAGATGGTCAAAAACTCAAAAACTAATTTATTTTCTTTTTTTGATAGAGATTAGAAAATGTACAGCAGTTGGGGGGTTAACTTTTTCCATCGATTTGCTTACTTCAAATGACAATCAATTGATGGCATGTATTTCTTTTTTCAGCAAAGACATAAACTAAACATCCATAGTGTGGGTCTGCAGCTTCCGGGGAAATTATGTTTTAGTGATCTGAAATCATTTACTTCTTTGGTAGTGGTCAAAAGATGAGGTCATGCCAGTCTTTGGACATGTCCACACTTGTGTTGTTTTTCAAAATGCTTTTAATAAAACACTTTGATTTCCATGCTTGAGTACTGCTGTCGGAGCATCCACACTGCACTCAAGACACCATGCATGCCCATTCAAATTCTCAGGCACAGAACACTTATGGAGGCTGCCTTAACCCATTTTACAGCACCCACTACTGTTAACATGGTTTAAGGCATCCGTGTTGGTCTGAAAGTGTTAGAAACCATGTCAGAAACCTGCTCTGATCAGGGTTCTAGCACAGTTTTCAAATACTGTTTTTAGCATGGTTTTAACATGCTACAGTGTGGACATTAACTGTGTTTGCTGTTCTTGTAAAGTTACAGACTGCCAGTAACATTACAAGAACACAAGCGTGGATGGGACCTGAGTGAGTTTTAAAATTTTGTTTGGAAATTATGCAGTAGACATACAGTGGGGAAAATTATTGTGAAAATTCCTGGCCATGTAACTTTATTTCATTTTCCTTGTTTGTCGTCACTAATATAAACAATTCTTTAGTATTTCATGTCCTGTTTTAGAATGAAACTGAACATTTAGAGAATGTGTGCAGGCTGCATTTGTTGAGGGAGGGGAGTTACCCTAATAGCAGGGTTAGGTCATCAACTTGGGAACCAGAAGATCACAGGCTCAATTTCCACTAAAACCAAATACTGTGTGAACTTGAACAAGTCATTTAATCTCTCAGTGCTGTAATCCATCCAGCTGCAGTAATGAGCATAAGTAGAGCTCCACTGGAAACAAGATGCTACATCTTAATTAGGCTTTCTTGGGTAAACAAATATCAAATTAAAATGAAATGCTGTGAAAGTAATGTTTTTGAAAGTTCTCACTTTGAGTTCAGCTACGAAAGTTTGTAAAGTTATGACCCCCCCCCATCCCTTTAATTTCTTCTGTTTTTTTTGGTTTTTTTTGTTAAGAATGCTTGCTCAGTGATAGCTTGGCAAGTACATTTTTGGCAATTTACTTTGCCTTTATTAGGTGTTAGTTGCATTAATTGTTGTGAAGCACATTACACTAGTAAAGATTAATAGAGATATATAGTTTAGAGAGATCACAATTCATAAAATTAGTAGTGGTACATGGACTGGTATCTGCACCTGGGGATACATAGTGGGTGTACTGGGATAATCATGTTTATCACCACATGTAAGGATAAGACCCATAACTCATAAGTTTCAAAGCCACAGTGGTGTTTTTTGCCTTACTAGTAGAGATAAATGTGATTATCCCAATGTAGCCCATCATGTACAGTATACAACTGATGATATACTGCCCATGTGAATATTTTTCATTACTCTCCCACATTTTGACGGTCACTGTAGGATCTCTCTCACCCACTTACCTTGCACATTCAACCACATACCTTTGATTCACTTATGGGATGCCATATACTCTTTTGCTGTACCTATCCAAATGATTCCCAGAGTTCTTGGCTATTAAGATGCACAACAATTCACCTCCATTCTGACTCGATTCTGATTTGATTGCACCCATTTTCCCCCATAGCTGTGTCTGCTATTCTCTATGATAAAGTGCTACCACATATTACATAACCTCAATGGTACAGTAATGATTTCAAGTGCTCAGAAACACCTAGTGGTGTGAATGAATGCTTACAGAGTTCCGGTAGATATGGCAGCTATAGTATATCACGTTTATTTATTATGGGCACCTACGGGAAAGGGTTTGGGAAACAAACTTTAGAGACTGGCCATGCTAAAAGTGTACAACATAAGTACTTAAACTGTAGCTCCAAAGTGCCAGCCAAACTCCTTTAATCAATTTAAGCCCTTGAAAACACATCATATGGAGTAGAAATGGGCAACGTTGTTAAAATTCACTCTGCAAATTAATTTGGTGCAAATTCATAACATTTGCAGATCCTGAAGTGTGAAAATTCGACGCAAAGTGCAGAATTTCACCTGCTGACTTCGCAGCAGAATTTTTCACTCCATGGTAAAACCTTAGCATTTTTTGGCAAAGTTGAAGCTTAAAGCCTTACGAAGCTCCAGGAACTGTGAATTTTCACCACTTCACTGGCGAATTTAAACTTTGCTGCATTCTCTAATATGGAGACGCTTCTTTATGCAGTTCCCTTAGATGTAGACCCACCAAATGGCACAAATTAGTAGACAGACTCAGACTCATATGCTCATAAAGACATGGCAGAGTTAATATCCTCAGACCATCTATAGTTTAATATTATATTTTTATTCCTGGTCATATATTTTTATTCATATTCTTATTTTATATTTATTTTTTTCGTTTGATTACCTTAAATAGCTTTGCATTTTTTTTTTCTTTATTTACTGCCAATATGAATAAAAACAATATGATCTTAATGGCTTGATACACCAATATTAAAACTAAACAGTAAGGAGTAATGTAAGGATTTGTAAGAGTAGCTTTCAGAGGTGCATAAGAAAAAATATTTACTATAGTAATATTGTTTCTTCCAGGGGATCCCCTTCAGTATGCTTCACTATTTTTTGTTTTATTTATTTAGTTTTTGTTGACCAGGTAAGTGCACTAGACAAATCTTGCCTAATTTCAAGCATGACCCAGGGGAGAGGGATACAGATGAATGCCAACTGACCTTGAACCAGATTAAGCTGTTGGTTTTTTTTTTTTTTTTTTTTTTTAGTGAATAGTGTAGTCATGCCACCTAGGTTCAGCAGCCCCGGAGGTGGAGTTATGTTAATGATGCCAGGGAATAACAGTGCTGCTTGTAGGTACTGCTGTATTTCCAGTCAAATTCATTCCAAAGCCTGAGGGGTGAAAGGCCCCAAACCCTATACCTACACCAATACTATATGAAAAATGGGAAAAGAAAAATAGAACTCGCCTCCAGGTGAACTATATACATAATGCATCACTGAAGAAACGTTCTGCATCTTATTGCTGCACAGTAAGAAATTTGGCACAAGTCAAGGACTGCAAACTATTCTCAGCCTAGTTATGTGAGAGGAGGCTGGGTGGGAGGTCAAGCATATGGAGGGATCCCCTGAAACAAACATTACTTTGCTAAGTAATTTTTTTCTTCTCACCCCAGGAGTTTTCCCGTATGCTTGACTAGTGCAGACCAGTTGGGAGAAGGGAACAGAACCTACTTCGGAAACAGGTTCTGCAGTACTGCAGTGCAAAGTGTGGCATCTGATCTGGACTATACATCCAAGCAGTGAAGGTGTGTACAGTCTTCCAGGTAGTTTTGTTGCAGATGTTGAGTAGGGGTGTATATCTTTTGCTGTTGCCACAGAGGCTACAGTGCCCTGGTGGAATGGGCCCCAAGGCGACTGTCTGCCATCCTTACTGTAACAGAACTGGATGCAGAAGACTAAGAGGACTAGCTCACATTGGATAAAGGCTAGCTTGCCTTTATCCATCTCAGAAAAAGTTGGGTGTGAGGACCAGAGCTGCTTAGTGTGCTCCAGGTAGTAGATTAGGTGTTCTTTTGACATCCAGGCTGTGTAGCCTGCACTCACCAGGAATGTATTTGTCGGGGGGGGGGATAAAGACAGCGAGCGTCAGACTGATTCAGGTGAAATTCAGACACTACCTTCAGAAGAAATTTCATGTTGGTCCCAAGAACTACTTTATCCCTGTGGGAAACAATGTAGTTTGGTTCAGTACAAACTGCTTGCTGCTCTGAAATCCTTCTGGTTGAAGTGATTGCCACCAGGAAGACAGTTTTCCAGGTGACATATTTTAAGTCTGCAGTAGCCATGGGCTGAAATGGCGACTCCATCAACTTAGCTATATTGAGGTTCAAATCCTGGGGAGTGGGGGTTGGGGGACAGGTTCTCCAAGTGGGGGTTGAAGGTGCAGCAGGTCTTTAAAGAATTCCCCCTCCAATTGTTTAACCAGGAGTGGCACACTAAACTGAAAGCTTGTTTCCAGGTGTGACCTGGGAGCACAGGGAAGTTATGTGACTTGCTCAGGGTCACACAGTATGCAAGTGGGGACTGTGGGATTCAAACCCAGTCTCCAGATTTGCAGCTCAGAGCCTTAAACCACTGTGCTATACTGCTATATTCTTAAAGATGGAATGAGAAATTATAGACTTAACAGATATGTAGGCCAAAATGGCTGCCAAGTGAACCTTCAGAGATAAGGCTCCAACACCTGATGCTTGAAAGTGTACCAAATAGTCTAGTATGGAGGACAGGGTAGCCAGCAGAGGGTCAGTTTGCTTGTCTTTACACCAGAAAGAAAACTTCTTCCACTTGGAAGCATTACTTGTTTTTAGTACTTGATTTCTTGGACAGAAAGATTTCTCTAGGCTTGCTCTGAATATTGACAGTCTGGGAATTCTAGCTCTTCAAGTACCAAGCTTTGAGATGAAGAGACTCTGTGCTAGGGTATGCTATCCCCATCTGAGTGGGAGACAGGCAAATGAGCCATTTGACAAAGGATGAGCCGTTTCAGAGGGTGAGAAGCAAGATGTAAGAAGGCAGCATTGCCCAGTCTGGAGCCACCAGAATCATGGTTGCTGGCTGGCTTCTAAGTTTTAACAGTACCCCGAGAATGAGGGAAAATAGAGGAAAAGCGTACAGGAGCCTTCTTGTCCAATCCAGAGACAAGGCATCCACTGGTAGTGTGCCCAGAGCAGGAGGCCTGCAACAGTACTGGGGAATCTGGTAGCTGGGTTTGGAGGCGACGAGATCCATCTCTGGAGTGCCCCACCTCATGAATCCTGTGGCCAACATCTGTCTGTTTAGGGTCCACTCATGGTGGCCCTGATGGATATGGTTCACTGAGTCTGCCAGCACATTGCTCTTGCCCAGCAGGTGAATGGTTGTGAGCTGCATGTCCAAGGAGTAGTCCAAAGACCATATCTTCATGGCCTCTGTGCAGAACTTTGTGGATCTTGTGCCCCCCTGCTTATTGATGTAGAACATAGCAGTGGTGTTGTCTGTCCTGATTTGGACAGATTGACCTTTGAGCTGGGGAGCAAAGTCTTTGATAGCCAGGTACATGGCTCAGAGGAGATTTATGCAACACCTAGACTCTCTGGGAGACCACACCCTGCTTATGGACTAGTCTACCTGGTGTGCATCCCACCCTAGGAGGGTGGCATCTAGTGAGCACTCTGAAGGGTTCCCTCTGCTGGAAATAACTCCTTCCCTGAGGTTGTCCTTGTCCTTCCACCAGTCTAAGGCTTGTAAGAGTGTCCTTGTGACTGGAACCCATTTTGATAGGAGGTCCCTCTTTTGAGAGCAATGAGCTCGAAGATGGTACCGAATATCCCTCATCTGCAGCCTTGCCCCTGGCACTACAGCTGTAGTAGATGCCATGTGGCCTAGATGTCTGAGGAAGTGCCTGGCTGGTCTTGGTTGGCCCAGCACAAAAATGAGTGTGCCAGGGTCAGAAGGTTTTCCACCCTGCCAGAGGGTGCAGGGCTTTGCCTTGCTGTGTGTCCAGCTCTGTTCCTAAAAAACCCCAGGAGTTGAACTGGCTTGAATTGGGACTTTTCTGTGTTGATCAGGGACTCCAGGGTGTGCTATGTGAGGCTGAAAGAGAGTGTCTGACCTTTTGGGGAGACCAGCCCACTGTCAGCCAATCATCCAGGTAGGAAAAGACAGAGACCTTCTGTCTTCAGAGATAGGCAGCCACCACTGCCAGGCACTTTGTGAAAACACTGGGAGATGAAGAAAGGCCAAAAGCAGAGCTGTAAACTGATAGTGGCTAGAAGGCAGCCTGAATGAGATACATTATATGAGAGGGCTTGATTAGGATGTGAAAGTAGGCATCTAGGGAGGCTAGCCAGTCTCCCGTATGTAAAGAGGGGAATCACTACCGACAGGGTGATCATCCTGAATTTGGATTGAACAAGTACTTATTTACAGTAGGTACCCAAGATCTAGAATGGGTCACCAGTCTCCGTTTTACTTTTGGGTTAGAAAGTATCTGGAAGAGAGGCCTTTTCCCCATTGGGAGTGATGGATTCTTTCCACTGCATTTGCTGCCAGGAGAGACCTCAGACTCTAGCAGAATTTTCTCTGTGGGGTTTAGAGGTTCTCAACTCCTGTGACCCTGTCGAATAAGACATTTTTTGACCTGTATGGTAAGCCCTTGACCCACCACCTCCAGCACCCACTTGTCTATGGTGATGTGGTTCAGTCTTTCTCCTACTGGCAGATGGGAGGTGACCTGGGCCCTCCAGTCAAGTTTTCTTTTGGTTGAAATTTTGTTGAAGGAAAAGAAGCAGTACATTTGTGAGCCCTTCTTCCTCTACCTGTAAAGAATCCTCTCATCTGAGAGTAATCCAAGGGCATTGGCATATGGTAGAAAGCCCTGGGATAGTAACCTCGACCTCTGCCTCTTCATTGCAATCTGTAAGAGGTAAAAGGTTTCTCTTTAGCTGCATTGCTCTGATAGGTGGTTTTGTATTCTCCACCTTTTTCATGCAAGTCTTTGTGTGTGTGTGTGTGTGTGTGTGTGTGTGTGTGTGTGTGTGTGTGTGTGTGTATGTATATACACACACAGTATATATCCAGTTTTCTGGATTTTCTAGAGGTTGGGAAAGGCACCTTTGCTTTATCACAAGCTGCAGCTTGCACTACTCTCATGGTCTCGTTGGATGTACTGTATGTAACTGTACTCAGCATTACTGAAACTGAACTGAAAATAAATCACTTTAAGGGAAGGTTTGAAAAGAGAGCTCTGGGGCAGACCTGTCCAATCAGCGGAGAAGCACCTACAAGCAGCACTCTCTTACTACAAGTTGATTTATCATTAGCACAACTACACCTCTGGAGCAGCTGAACCCAGCTGGCATAAGTGCACTGTCAAGCATACTGATGGATTCCTGGGGTGTGAAAGGCTACGTTTCCCTAATGCAACAGAGACTGTCACAGATGAACATTACCAAGAATAATTAAATTGACTGTTAGTCTACCATGCCTGAAATATGTACATGTAGGTAAAATCTGATGTCTTTACAATGTGTTTTATGGGATGCATTGCTGGAAAAAGAGACAATATGAAAATTCTGATTCCAGTTACAAAAAACTATTTATGTATGTATGTATATCATTGATGGCATACAGGCATAAAACAAGCTATTGCTCATGTGTACATGGGCATCTCTCTCACAGATAACAGGATTTATTTTGCATTAATACACAAGTTAGGATTTGTTATTAAAGGAGATCTACTAGGAAAGGTGCTAGAGCCACTGGTGCATAGATTGTGGCTTGAGCACCCCAATCATCCCCCTCGTCCCAGTATATGGGTAAGCATTAAAATACCTAATCGCACGTAACTTTTTTGTTGACATGGTCCAGGAGTGGAGCCCCCTGGGTGATCGCACTGGCAAAAACCGCAAGAGGATGACATGGTTTTGCCTCTTCCTGTCTATTGCCCCAATGTATGGCAATATTAAAATCTCTATTTTCTATGCCCTGTGCTATTTTTACAAAAGGTGCCTATATATGTGGGTGCCTGCATGGTCTTTCAGGGGGCTCCACTCCATTTCTCAATATGCCGGCTGGACCATGTCAAAACTAGAAAAGTTATGAGAGATCAGGTATTTTAATGTTTATCCATACACTGCGACTCAGGGAAGGGGAGGAGAAATCGGGGTGCTCGAGCCACAATCTATGCACCAGTGGCTCAAGCACCTTTTCCAGTAGATCTCCTTTAAAGCAACAAAAGGAAATGTAATGTTTAAGGCTTTAGGAACCCTTACTCCACTCACTCAATTCACTCCCCCATGATGTTGCAAAGTTCCTCCACCCACATTTTATATAAATAAATGCCAGGGAAATGATGTGTTAGGGGTTTGAAAGGATTACAAGGGACATCACAGGGGTTGTAAAGAAATCATAGGGTCCCCAACCACAACCCCTGGTCACCCTCTAAATGATGCCCCTTATTTCAAATAGGTTATAAACAGGTTTTAACATCATTAAATAAAACAAAACACACACACACACACACACACACACACACGTACATTATGAGGAATACAGTTACACCTCATGACAAACTCTGCACTCATATTGTGAGACAATACTACAGGATACCATGCTGGGTTGGTTGGGGTGTGTGTGTGTGTGTGTGTGTGTGTGTGTGTGTGTGTGTGTGTGCATGCGTGCCAGTCGCAAAGCACCTGTATCATGATATACATTACACCAGACATCCTGCGTGGCTTTGCAGACCACTCATGAATCCACTGCTTAGTCAAACAAGGAGTGTTAGACAGTAACAGACTTTACATGTAACCTTGCAGGCCTCCTAGAAGCAGCTACATACTCAAACTACACCAGACCTGTAGTTAACCTTGGGAGCAACCTTGTCTTTTTTGGACAGCAAGGCCGACATCCTGGTGACTGAAGGGTGGATGTGTGAGAGTGTGCATGTATACGTGCATGTGTGTGTGTGTGTGTGTGTGTGTGTGTGTGTGTGTGTGTGTGTGTGTGTATATGTATGTATGTATGTATATGTTTGTCTCAAGACCCACCAGAGGTGAACTCAGTGTGGCAAATTTTCATAATTTTCTGTTGTGGTCTACTGTATGTGTAGTAACCATGACAATATTTGTCCTATAGATGTTAAAAATGTTTCCATCACAAATACTGCATAATAAAAACAATGGTGATTTCTGTCCTGATTATTGTATGTATGGTAGCTATGACAGACAGACAATAGTTTTTCTGTATTTCTATGATGTGGCAAAAAAAAAAAAAAAAATAGCTAGTAGTAGTTTTTTGTCTTGAAAAGCAGGTTTATCTGCATGTATCCACAATTATAGTTTACAAAATAAAAAAGTAATTCATTTCCAAACCTCCAAAAGGCCCCTCTAATGAACCTGAAAGTTTTATGGTTCAGAACAGAACCATCCTTCTTTTATTCATGAAGAAAGAAAGACTAGTGCCAAACCCCAGTCATTTACTAATAACCCCCTTCTCCCGACACAGGATGCTCAGGCTCAATGATGGAAACAATGTAAAATATGAAATTATTATAATAAAATTGGACGCAACTACTAGGAGCCCACCCCCACAGCATGCTGGTCTCTCTCTCTCCCCTTCCCACACCTGGTGTGACCACAGGAGACCATGTCATGGCATTCTTGTTCCCCAATTATCTGGCAGCAGGAACCCAACCCTGACTTCTCCAAAGACAACCCCCCCCCCGGTGCAGATGGCAGATAGTAAAACACCTCCACGGTGGGTCACTGCCCACCCACAACTGATAAAATACACATGCACACCACACGGAGGGGAAATTGCTGAAGGTTGGAGGATTCCACTAGACGCCAGAGAAACATGGACACTGGACAGGGCAATGGAGGGGTGCCATTAGAGGCTAGGGCTGCCACTGGATACCAGCAATCTCTCTAACTGAGCAGGGTGTGATAAGACAAGAGTCAGTGTGAGTGGTCCCATGCTTTGTGAAGGGGCTAGTCACAAAACAAGCTACAAGACTAAGCCACTATGAGGGGTTCCATGTTTTGTGAAGGTTGTTTACAATGCTCGATATATCTCAGAGACAGGGTAAGCAGTCCTGTGCTTGATAACTGGCTTGTTCACTATGCTGTCAATCCACAGGACCTCCTTTTATTGACATTACCAGTCAAAAGTCCAGAATTTTCAATTCAGGGACCATTTGCAATTTAAAAAACTATTGATAAATCTGTCTCAGGGATGATTTCTCATTGAAGGTATAAAAAAATTCCAATCATGTGTAATGGTTGTATATGTTGGGTGTACTGTATATAGTTCTCTATTTTTCATCATTTATTTGTCCTCTTTTTCACCCACTGACCCCCTTCTGAACTGGACCTCCCATACTTTACTTCTCACCCACCCCTAGCAGCTCCTTCTCCAAAGGGCCATGAAAGAAAAAAGTGCTCCCTTCCATCTGACCACTGAGTCATGACGGAGGGGCAATAGTGTGAGCTTCCTTTGGCTGCTCAGTTGGTCCCCCTTTTCAATCTTACAGCATGCTTACTGTCTCACTATCTAAGCAAACTGTTCTGTTCTCAGCATCCCCCCCCCCCCGGCATGCTAATGCTGCCAAACAGCTTGCTTAAAGTGAGACAGTTTGTACGCTGTGGGGATGAGGGAGGGGGAACAGTGACTGAGCAGCTGAAGAGAAGTTCATACTGTTAACCCTCCACAAAGATAGAGGGCCAGGGGGGCAGTACCTTTATGTCATGGACCTTTGGGGCCAGCTGGCTCAGGATAGGGAAATAGGTGGGGAGTAAAGGGCAGTGTCGGGTAGGAAGAAGGGCTAATGGGATGCTAGTCATGGCCACAGGATTGGGAGGCTCAGCAGATCACCAAGGAAGGTTACACTTGGTTGCAGGACTAGCCCTGGCTTTCTGGAATAAGGGTGAAGACTTTATAAAATCTATTTGTAACCCTTTCTACCTGAAGTACAAAATATTTTGTGGCCTGAAATGTAAGAATGTGTGAGAAAGTATTTGCATAGCCTGAATAAGATTCCAAACTGATAAAAAAAAAAAAAAAAAAAAAAAAAAAAAAAAATCGAATGTATGGGGTGGTTTCATGTCAATCGTTTTCCAGTCAAGATAATGTCAAATTAGTTCACCCCAGCTCACTTGGGGCCTCAGTTTTTAATAGGTATAAACTGGTTAATGTGCTTGCTTTAACTCAACAGGCTTTCAACCCACACCACACTCCTTAGCAATGCTTGGGACTTCATGTTCTGAAATCCTGTTGGGTCTCATGTCACATTATGCAGCCATAACAAGAGAAGGCTCCCTCAGGCGATGGTCTTCAGTTCGAACTGGTTCATGATTGCCATGTTTTATTATTCCACAACATGCCTTTCGAGTGAAACTGACCTACTGTACAAACATAAATCAAGTGCCACCAGGCTACTATAGACCAGGAACTGGTCACAAAACCCAATCAAATAAGGATAAAGGACAGTGCTCCAAAAAGGTGTACATGTCAGATGTATGGTATATGCCTGTCCTCACCTTTGCCTACATTTCAAGTGTTTTTTAGTGGTGGAGTTAGATTTTGAAGCGACGATGTTTGTTAAAAAAATAATGCAGTGAACTACTGTTAGACTAAAATGGGATGGATGCTTAGGTTTCATTCAGCTATTACAGTCCCAAGACAGATTTTTCTTTGTAAAAGCTTCTACAGGTTTACAATTACTGATCGATAAATCCAAACAGGAATAGGTGGTGCTGTGTTGCTGGTTGCTAGCATCACCTTGACATAGTCACATTGTGCAAATATTCTAAAATATGACTGAATAGAAATAATCAAAAATGATTTGGTGATCCCAGCCCACTGACAAATGTTTCTGCATTATAACAGATTTAAAAATACAAAATTCCATTTCTGTACACGCAGAATTCTGTTTCATAGATGTTTACAAGAGTGCTTTTTTTTTTTTTTTTTAATGAAAGTCAGGTGTTTTAGTTAATGACTATTTTCAGAGGTAATGCTCCCATTTGCATGAAATTTAGTGATCATGAAAGAGGGGAAAACATTTACACTTTTTTTTTTTTTTTTTTTTTTAAATAGCTGGGTGTTGAAGTCGGAGACTAGTATGGTTGACAGCAGGGTTTAAGTATATTGCTTCTGATGTCACGGTTTAAAAAGCAAAAAAAAAAAACATGCTGTAGCTTTGAATGAATTCACAGAAGTTAATAAAGTGTTCTTCACAAAAACAGTGGTCCCCTTTATTATGGCTCAAACCCGGTTTTGTGAGAAAACTAAATTTTTTGTGGGACTTCGCGTGTATGTTGTGAGACTGAAGACCACATGATATAGACCTGAAGTACTATGCGATGATACAGCTACTTTTTTCCCCCCCCAATTCAAATTTTATTAAAGTTTCCAATACAGAGAGTGAATCAAAACAGTGTAAAACATAACCTCATACATCGGATACAAGATGCAGGATGATTCGCTCTCCCCCCAACCCAAGCCAGCACCCACCCCGAACAACCCAGCGCCTCTTTACACCTTTAACACTATACCTGTGGATATAGCCTAATCGTGCTTAAACTTGTAGTGCATAGAGAGTTTGCAGTGGGCCCCAAATCCTATCAAACTTCTTAAGTTTTTATATAGACTGGCAATAGTCCTTTCAGTTCTGAGGTTTGCAAGTAACTCCTGAAGCCATGCAACATATAATGGTACATCCGTATCCTTCCAGTGTCTTAATGCCACATTTTTTAACAGACATCGACATCAAGGCTAAGTGATACCTCCTGTTCACCACTGAAATGGAGAAGTCCCCAAGAAGGCATATTTCGGGGGTGAACAAGTCTGTGAGACCTAACAGAGGATCAATACGCTGTTTAATCACAGTCCAGAGTGGGACAACTTTAGAACAGCTCTAGAAAATGTGAAGATAATCTCCTTGAGACTGACATCTTGTGCAAAGGGGAGAAGACACAAGACCAAGTCTAGCAAGTTTCTGCTGAGAGTAATAAATATTGTGCAAAATTTTGAATTGCATTAATCTGAGTCTATCCTGCTTGAGAGACTTATGGTAATTTTGCCACAGGAGAGACCAATCCAGATCTCAGCCCTGAAAGAGAGAGGCCCAAAAGGAGAAGGGAGCATAATTGTCAGGGTAAGCCCAAGTAAAAAGAGCACTGTATATTTTAGATACGGCATGAGGCAGACTCGCCAGCTCCGTTAGGGTAACCTGAAAACTGATATGGGGAGCTGGAGGAGGGGGTCGAACCCAGTACCTTAACCAGGAGATGACGAAACTGGAAAATCTTGAAGATACTTGTACGAGGTATCGTAAACGTATGCATAATATCGGCTGAAGAACACCATTGACTATTGGGTGACACAAACTCCTCTAAATGGCAATTTCCTATCTGAGGAAGCCAGGTAGCTGGGAGAGGCTTACCATCTAATAAAAAATTGGGACTACCTGCTGCGGGTTGAAATAAGTCCTTGAGGTTCTTATATCTCAGAAATGCACACAACTGAGTATGAACCCTGACTGAAACAGCAATAGGGGAACTACGTAGAGACTCTTGTAGGGAACTTACCTTGGTGTATAACAGCGCAGCAGGGGAAAAACCATGTTTTTTTTAATGGAGGCAGACTCGACGGCTAACCAAGTCGGGATGTATGCAGCAGCCGCGGACAGCTGATCCACGGTCAGCCATCTAACATACTTATTGGCCTGACTGGCCCAGTAATATAGCCCAATAAGGGGAAGTCTTAATCCTCCTTTAGCTTTCGGGGCAGCTAATTTATGGTATGCCATCCTAGCCTTCTTATCGCCTCATATCAAAGTGGAGATCATACCATGCACTTTTTTAACCCAGGACAGGGGGAGCCATATATTTAGCATGTTGAGGGGGTAGAACAGGCGAGGGAATACGTTCATTTTGATTAGATTTATTCTGCCCCATAGAGAGAGTGGAAGTAGGGTCCACCTACGAAGGTCAAGATCTATTTTGTGTACCAGTGTATCAATATTTAATTGTCTGAGCCGCACTGTATCCCTTGTTAAAAGAAGCCCAGGTATTTAATATAGTCGGCTTTCCAGGGGAGTCTAAACGCAATAATATCCTGTTTGTAAACCCTATGGTTAAGAGGAAAAATCACAGTCTTTCCTACATTAAGTTTATAGTTTGAGACATCACAGTCTTTCCTACATTAAGTTTATAGTTTGAGACCTTACTAAAACCCTCTATTAGCTTTAGGATAGAGGGAATAGATGTGAGTGAGTGGGTTACCTGCAGCAAAAGATCATCTGCATAGGCCACCACTTTAACCACCTGCTCCCCTAGAAAGATGCCCAATATACCCTGGACAGCTGATAACCTTCTGATAAGCAGCTCGAAATAAATGTTGAAGAGAAGGGGAGATAAGGGACACCCCTGTCTGGTCCCTACATGCAATTTGAAGGGGATAGAAATAACCCTATTACATGAGATTCTGGCAGAGGGAAACCTGTATAAAGAACTAACCCACTTCCGGATTTTCATGGGAAAACCGAAAACTTCCATCATAACAAATAGGTAGTCCCAATGGACTCTGTCAAATGCCTTCTCGGCATCCAGCGAGATCAAGACCATTGGATGAGGAGCATCCTTGGATGCCAGGAACACGTGAGACAGAGCCCTCAGATGGTCAACCGATGATCTCCCTTTCATAAAACCAACCTGATCTGCCCCGATTAGAAAATGAAGTACTGCCTCCAAACAGTCGGCTAATAATCTTGCCAGAATTTTAATGTCATGGTTAAGAAGGGAGATCGGTCTATAACTTGAAACCTGATCCGACGGTCTGTCTGGTTTGGGCAACAAAATTATCAGCGCCTCAAAAAAGGGAGGGATCAGACACCTGACCAAAAAGAATAGCCTGGAAAAGCAGCAGCAAAATGGGAATCAGTTGCTTAGAGAAAACCTTATAAAAATTGGAAGTAAACCCATCAGGGCCCGGAGATTTATCAGCTGGGAGGGATTTGATTACCCTTTCAATCTCACCCACAGAGGTGGGAGACTCCAGAATTTTTTGCTGGGATTGTGTAAGAGTTAGCAACTGTAAATCACTCAGATATTCATAAAGTCTTTCCTTGGATAGGGAATTGGTCATAGGGCCATATAAATCCTGGAAATACTTTGTAAACTCCTCTGCTATCTCTGAGGACGAGACCTTAAGGGAATTGTCGTTAGGAGATTGGACTGCAGGAAAGAGTCTGGTGGATTCCTGTTGCTTAATGCGCAGCGCTAGCATTCTACTCACCTTCTCACCCAGATCGGTATACAACGCTTTTGTTTTCAAAATTGCAAATTCGGCTTATTCCGTTAGCACTGTTAGGTAGGCTTCTCTTAATTTCATTAGGTCTTGTTTGAATGTCTCGGAGGAGGATGGACAAAGAACAGTCTCCATACTCCTAATCTGAGAGAGAAGGTCAGAAATCCGAGATGCCCTCTCCCTTTTCCATGTTAGGCCAATTATAATCCCCCTTAAATATGCTTTATAGGCACCCCATACCATATCAGGCTTCCCCATGGAGTTAGAATTAGATGCAATAAACTGCTCTATTTGGGATGTTATATACTGAACAGTCTTTGGCTCCTTCAGAATTTGACTATTCAACTTCCACCTGCCCCCTTTATTTTGCAATGAAGCTAGGGCTATTAGGCAGGTGACCACCGAGTGATCCGATGGGGGCCCCGAGACAATACTAGAAGTTATAACCCCTGGTAAAAGAGTTTGAGAAATGAGGATATAATCAGTCCTCGAGAAAGTTGCATGCACCGTGGAAACAAAAGTGTACTCCCTTGCATAGGGATGTAATACACACCATATATCACAAAGACCTATAGAGTCCATCAGGTCCCTGAAAGCTCTTTGTGCTGGAGAGAGACCTTGACGGGATTGACCCGACCTGTCGAGAGCCTGATCAAAAACAAGATTAAAGTCACCCCCTATGACCATGGGGGTATCCAAAAATGGAGTTAGGGCTTTTATTATCTGAACAAAAAAGCTAGGGGAGTCTACATTAGGGCCATAGATAGTGCCCAGGACAATGTCCAGGGTATGCAATCTGCCTTTTACAAACAAGAATCTGCCCAAAGGGTCAGATATAACTTGAAGAGGTTTGAACGGAACTGACCTATGCAGAAGGATCATGACCCCTCTACTGTGGGTTGTACCCTCCGCTGCAAATATCTGCCCAATTTGTTGCCGTCTCATTTTCTCAACCTCCCTCTTGAGCAAATGCGTCTCCTGCAAAAACAATTTCTGCCTTCAGATGGTTTAGATGTTTCAGAATTTTATATTGCTTGGCCTTATGCCTTGCCCCCCCCCCCAAACGTTCCAACTAATAAATTGAATGTTTCTAGACATCACTCATGTTGCCAGTCAGAAATCCTCAGAAGCACACATATACTTGCATTTTCCATCTGTACTACTCCAAACATGATATGCCTGGGTTGTTCTACCCTCCCCAATTCTGCCTCTATTGAATCCATTCCTCGACCGCCCCCAAACCCCCCGCCCGAAGCTCCCCATGAGCCCTAATCCCCCTCCCACACTTCCATATTTTACATGGTACATGATGACCGGCAGACTGAAAATTTCCTCTCCGCCCCCGTAAACCAGGAAACGGGAACAAAATTACCCCTTTGTAAACAGAACACTCCATAAAGAATAACCTATCCTCAGCTATGATTGTCTGACAGCATGCCTGAATAATACTGGGGAATTGGCTATACTAGCCCCTTAGAGGAAGCGATCCTCCCTGCAGAAACCCCATGAGACGTATAACAACGTGGCCCGCAGAGCGCGAGGCGTGTAAAACATTGGCATCATGTGTAAAGATTAATCTCAGATGCCCTCTTGTGGCGCAGCCCATGAACATCAGGCATTGATGGCCAAGAGCAGGCAGACCATTACTGCCTTCTGTGATATAGGGGAGAACAGAGCTCCAGAGTCGCTGTCCAGACCACATTTCTTAGACTAAAGACAGTGACTGTCACAGTTCTAAGAGGGAGATTTTAAAAAGGGAAAAAAGAAAAAGGGGGGAACTTTCAGAAACAGCAGACTACAGGGCTATAGAGAGAACTAACGCCTGTAGTAAAGGCGATAAAAAACCCCTGATGTTTCCATCTGTCCTTAAATGCGAATCTCTTGGTGTTCAGGCTAATCATATTTATTGCCTGATGGTAACAGGGAAGGAGAAAGGGAGAGAAGCCTGAAAAGAACCGGGCCATGCTAACAGGGCCAGGAAGAGACCGCAATTCCAAACAGAAGCTCATATTAAGTTACGAGAGAGCTAAGCATTGCCCCCCCACCCCAACCATTGCCATGAAATCGGGACATCACCCCTGAGATAAGGATTACCAGATCTAACAAACTGGGATTTAACATGAGAACAGTGACCCCGCTCAAGTACTTGTTAATTAAAACCAGAAAGAGCATACATGAGCCCGCTAACACCTGACTTGTAAACCAAAACGAGACTGGGCTGAGCCAGACTAATAAAAGAGTCAGCAAAATATTAGGCAGTCCTGGAGACGAGAACCAGAATGGGAATGAAATGTCCATTTTTTATCAAAAAGAAGACCCCACTTGAGAGTTGTAAAATAAGGTTAAGTAGCCAGATGCACAGTTTGTCAGTGGCATAGTCCCAAAGATATTGTGGGAATTATAATTTGCTGCAGCTAGACACCACCACCAAATGGAAACTTGGCATAGCTCCCTATGCCAGGTCAGTTCTCATGTAGGCTTCAATAGATCAGGAAGTGCTTCTTTGAGCCCTGCGGTTGCCAACTCCGCCTCCTCATAGGTTACTCAGGAGCCATTCAGGCAAACTTGAAGCCTTGCAGGAAAACCCATGCAAAACTTGATTCCTGCGGCGATCAGCTTGAGGACCACATTATGAAACATGGCTCTTTTCTGACGCACAGATAAGGGCAGATCTTGCGCTACCCTCTGTTTTTTACATTCCCATTGCAAATCTTTCACCTCCCGGACCTTGTATAAGAAATGCTTTCACTCCTGGAAGTTTAAGAAATGAAATATGAATGACCTTTGGGGGGGGGGGGCTCCAACCGAGGGAGGAAGGCATAGTGCACAATGATCTCTTTCTATGATATAGCTAGCACCGAAGAGGGAAAGGGCCTGCCACCTTCTCCACAAACTTTTTAATAAACTTGATGGGGTCTGAGCCCTCTTCGCCCTCGAGCAAACCTATAATTACTGCATTGTTGCAGCGACTGCGCCCCTCCAGGTCTTCCACCTTGCTCTCCATCTTCACTAGCCTTTGCCTCAAATCCATCAACTCCAGATTGGCTTTATCCTGCCTCTTTTCAACAGATCGTATACACGCTTCGTTGTCAGTAGTCGTCTTGGACAGCTCCTTCAGGGTGTAAGAGATGCTTTTAATTTCCCCTGCCATATTCTGCATTTCAGCCTTAAAAGGTTGAAATTCCTCTAGAAACCTTGAGATGGTGAGAAGATCTGCATCAGGGCACTCAGTAGTAGCAGGCAGCGAGGATTGCAAGGAGGAGGCTCTGGCTTTCTTAGAGGCCTTCTCAGGTGTTGCAGGAGGCGTATGTTTAGAAGCGATTTTCCATATCTCCTCATCCATTGACTTCTTATAAAAGAGGGCAGAAGCATTCAGGAAGGTGACAGTCAGGCGATCTTCAGTAAAAAGCACCGAAAAACAGGGTTTTGAAGGGTATATAAATGGGCGGTAGGTCGGAGCTGGTAGAGAGGTGTCCTACACAGTGCACCGCATCATGTGACTCCCCAATTTAGCTACTTTTTCATGAAGTCCACTACAGGTGTGGCACAATGTGCATGATGACACCCACCCACACCCCCGCAGACTTGTATCATGTGGCCCTGTGTCTCACAGCATACAAGTGCAGCACACTATGTTATTTATAATGTTAAAACTGCTGTCTGGAACCTGGGTTGTGCTTTTGCATTCAATTCAGTGGGGTTTACAGGAGTGGTAGACAGGGGCGGCTGGAGTTAGGGTACCAAAAAAAAAAAAACACCATTTTCTTACTTTTGTGACGTGATAATGTACCCTAACTTCTGAAATAAAGCAAATTAATCTCTCTCTATATTTATATCTATGTATTATACTGGCACAGTAGTGCCAGTACGGTTAGGGTTGCCCGGCCACTTATTTGTTAAACCTAAACCTTTGCACTTTAATAACTTTATAACTGTACAACCGATGTGCCTCAAATTTTTCATGCTCTGTCTGGTACTATAGATCACTGATCTAGTGAGTTTTGCAGAGCACCAAAACATGTGAAATTTACCATTTAGGTGGAAATTCTTTGCTGTAAGTCTGAAACAGTTTGGGGATCTGGTCTGAAATTGTCACAGTATATGGGGTCTGGGTCACTGATGTGTCTTGTAAAGGTTGGTTGAAAAAATATTAATCTGTTCAAAAGTTAATGTTTTAAGTTTCCATTATAGCCTATGGGGAAAAAAATATATATGTACAGCTCAAAAGCACTTTTTGCCTTCATAAAAATAGGATTCTTTCACATTTCACACTTTAATAACGTTGTTGCTGTTCCAACAATTTGCATGAAACTTGGCATGCACCCTCAGAAAAAATGGTCTCTTCATGTGGCAAGTTTCATTCCATTTGGTTATGCAAGTCTGGAGAAATGTAGTCCCAAAACGTGTATATCACCATTTTTTATCAAATTATTTCTTTCTTTCGCACTTCATGCTTTAATAACGTCACAGCTTTTCTTGCAATTTGCATGAAGGTTGGCATATAGCCTCAAAAACTAGTGCTCTCTTGATGCGGCAAGCTTTGTTCCAGTTGCATGCGTAAGTCTGGAGATATGTAGTCCCAAAATGGATACATCACCATATTTTGTCAAATTCTCTCTTCACTTCTATGTTAAACCGAATATTTTTTGCTTTAATAACTTAGCACTTGTTCTGGTGATTTACATGAAGTTTAACATGCCTCCTTAGGGACCAAAGATCTTTTGATATAACAAGTTTTGTTTCAGTTGAACGTCCGGGAGTGGGGATATATTGTCCCATGTGTAAATCAGAGGCTTTTCATTTTTTTGGGTAAATGCTTTCTTCTTTTCTGTGTTAAACTGAAAATTGTTTTTTTTTTTTTTTTAATAACTTTGCAGCCATTCAAGCAATTTGGATGACATTTGGCACACGCCAGCAGGGATCAATGATCTGTTATGGCAAGCTTTGATTCAGTTGGATGTGTGGTAGTGGACAGATGGTGTCTCAAAAATGTGTAAATTACCATTTTTGTCAAATATTCTCTCACGCCGATGCACAAAAACGGCTTGAGGTTTTGGTCTGAAATCCTCAGGTATATAGGTCTTGGGTCACAGATATGCCCTTTGAAGGTTTGGTGAAAAAAAAATATATTAATCTGTTGAAAAGTTCTTAAATTTCAAAGTTTTTCATTATAGTATTTCCTATGGGAAAAATTAAATATGCCATGTGAAAGTATGTTTTGCTTTTGCAAAAGCACTTTAAAGTGTCACAAATGAGGAAAGTGTTTTTGTGCTGCCACCATCTTGTTTTCAGTTAGCAACATGGAAAAAACTAAAATTATTTTAAAAAATACTGCCCCTTGGTAAACACCAACACTTGTGTTTACCTAGTCCTGGCCCAAGGATTTGAATTCTGGGGTCAGTTTGCCCCAAAAGTGCCTACATTTTATTTACTTTTTTTTTAAACTTGGGGATTTTATACTCTATTGTGACACCACTTTTGCAAATTACGAAAACATGTTTGCAAAAGTACTGCAAACGACTACACTATTTTACGAAAGTGCGGGGTTCTGCCACAAATGGCAGAAGAATGTCCAACAGTAGACTTTTGCAAAACAACCTCAATAGTGTTGCATATTGCAAAAACTAAAAAAACTATCTATATCCGTTTCTTTGTCACTTCACTGCAAAGAAATGGTTTGGACCTTTGGGCTGAAAGGCTTGCCCCACAGGATGTGCCTTTTGGTGGAAAAATGTCACTGTATTGCACAGTTATAAGACTTTGAAGTTTTGGAATTCCCCATAAGGCAACATTGTGATGGTTTGGGCACCTTTCAGATGCTATATCTTGAAAACGCTTTGAGATATGGTGCTACTTACAGCCTAGTACACTTTCAGGTGTACTATGCTGTTTAGTATGTTTCCAGGCCCTGTGGGGGGGGGGGCACAAACGTTTTAATCCATTGTAATGCATGGGCACATGCGACCTATACATTGCAAAAGGCATGGGTCCCATGTGCTCAACACTCACTATGGACTGATGCAAGCACAGGTCCCAGAGGGCTCTGCACTACCATATGTAAATGAGGGGCAATCACAATAGGTATGACTGGGCTCTGTGCTCCTAGCACTCACACACGGAAATGAGGGGCAGTTACAATAGGCACCCACCACTCACTATGGACTGATGGGAGGGCAGGGCCCACCCCCACATGGAACTGAAGGTGTATTATATGCATGGATGGGAGCACAGAGTCCAGAGGGCCCTTTGCTCCCACCAGTCACTATGGAGTGTTGGGAGCGCAGAGCCATTTAAGTACACAAGAGTACAATTATACTTTCTCAAAAAGTAAGAAAATTCATTGCAAAAACTTTGTTGATGCATCAGTTAGGGTTCATATTAAAGTGACAAAAGTATGGAAATTCGGTGTTGGGGTTTTCCAACCCCAACTCTGCATTCCCCCCACCCAACACACACACACACACACACACATGAAGGAGCAAGGCAACACAACCAATCAGTGACAGATTCATCAGGTAAGACCCTGCACTCCCACAGAAACATACATGTACCATACTGTGCCAGTGCACACTCCAGAAAATGTGTACCGACACAAAATCATAAATTTTCAACAGTGTATAAGCGCAGGGTCCAATGGACCCTGTGCTGCTATGGAAATACCACCATTACATACTACAGAAGTGCAAGGTCCTCTGGACTGTGCACCCCCATATATACATAATTATTCTAAACATCTATAGGAGCACAGGTCCTAGACTGTGCACTGCCATGCAAATGTCACCATTTCATGATATGGCAGCGCAGGGTCCTCTGGACCCTGCACTTCAACCTATAAGTAATTTTGCCCAAGAGACTGGTATAGTTGCACAACTCATACAGTCGGTGGATCATGATGACAGATGTCTCTTTGTGGAATGTTCAGAGAGTTGTATGCCCTTTGTCTTACCTGATGATGGCTGTCTGATTGGTTGTGTTGGCCCTTCCTCTGAGTGTGTGTGTGTGTATAAATATGGAGTAAGGGTTGGGAACCCTAACACTGAGTATAATACATCTCATTAGGGTTTCACCCTAACAAACCACACTGCCCTGCGGAGACCAGAATTATATAATCTCATTAGGGTTTCAGCCTAACACACCACCCCTGCCTGCTGAGACCAGGATTATATAAACAAACCACCCCTGCCCTGCAAAGACCTGGAGGCATTGGAGGGTGGGATTAGGGTCATCAATCCTAACACTCATCCCATTGGGAAATAAACTGGGTGGCTACAGTATAGGAAAATAGGGAGAGTGTTAGGGTTGGTGTCCCTAATGCCCCCCCCACACCTCCTGGTCTCTGCAGGGCAGGAGTGGTGTAGGGTGAAATCCTAATGCCTCATTTCCAACTTTTGTCGCAGCAACCCTAACTGATGCCAGTGAAGTTTTGCAATAATATTATACACACACACACACACACACACACGGGTGAGACATATTCCAGTGAAATAAACCATGTTATTTTCACTGCAGTGAAATAAATCCTGATGACGTCAGCAGAGTTAAAATAAATACCATTACTACACCCCCAAAACCCACGCTAAACCTGTGCAAAGCTGAGTACTCATGCTAAACCCATGCAAATGTACATTTTGCAAAAGTGAGGCCCCATGAAAAATCCAGGCTCACTCTGCAGGAGTGAAAATATTTTCCATATTCCACTCATGCCCATTATGTATCCCATATTATTTATATCCATCTCCACACACACACACACACACACACACACACACACACACACACACACACATGAAATTTGGTCTCACAAAACAAATTCTTTCTCGTGAGAAGCCAATCCTTTTTCGTGAGGTGCCATCTTGTTTTCCATTCTTTCAAACAAAATACAACTCTCCACAATTATATCTTGCACGGACACCATGCTTGCTCATTGGGACTTCAGGAGCTGCATTCTTTATTTATTTTTTTTTACTGTTAGCATGCCACCAATATGAAGTAAATCCTTTTTTGCGACTCACTAGCATCCTTAATGCGAATCCTTTTTCATTCTCATAAAAAGGATCATGTCTCACAAAAAAGGATTAAGAGTCTCCAAAATCCTTTTTTGCAATATGGGATCCAAAATCCTTTTTCATGAGACTATCCTTTTTTGAGCAAATGAAAAACAATGTTGAAAAAGGATTTAGTCTCATGGAAAATGATTTTTCCCCCCTTTTCCAGTAGATTTGATTTTCCCCGGTGTCCAGTGGTACCCCCAACCTCCAACTGTGCCCCAGTTCACCAATTACTTTTCCTTTAATAGCCCTTGTATCTAGTGGTACTCCCCCCCCCCACCCTCGGATTTCCATACATTGGTGCCCAGTGGTACCATCTACCACCACAGCCCTCTTATCCTGAAAATATGAAAACAATCACTCAATGTTTAAAATAAATAAATAATAGTGTGTGTGTGGAAATTGGGGGGGGGGATGCCACTACGCACCAGGGCCAATAACTACAAATGGGGACTGGTAGGGGGTGGTGGAACTGGGAGGGGGTAGAGGGAATTTCGATGAGGGGAGAAGAGGTTTTTAAAAATTTCCCTTTATGCGGATATTTTGTTGACAGTTTGAAAAGTCATTCCTGGAAATTTGGGATGTACTTCAGACATTTGTGGCAATTTCTGGATATATAATCAATGCATTTAAAAACGGAGGTGTTGGCTCTCAATTTCTCTCCATTACAAATGTTGAAACACTTATTCCCCTTAAGTCGGAGGTGTACCAAAATACAGTACTTGAGGGTATAATTACCTCACAACTTGCTACATTCTGAACTGATAAATTATTAGCCATTGACCCAGGCAACTGAGAGGGACTTGAACCAATGAACCAGTTTCACTTACCTTTTCTTCCCCTGAATCAATGCCATCTGTATGCCTATTCTATCAAGATTTCTTCATTTGGGGATTTCCCTCTCTCCACCCTTCCTACATCCCCCCCCCCCCATATGACTCTGGCACTTATCTGTTGTCCATTTTCTCTGACAAATGCCACTGACTGCCTTGTTACAATGCTACCCTTTAATTGTATTAATCTGTACTCCATTTGCAATGTCCACATTGTTGTAATGTCTGTCTTGATGTTCCCCATAATTTGTATTTCTCTGACATGGAACCTTTGTAAAAGAGCCAAGGCTCAATGGTATTTGTAATCCTAGACTTGATAAATACAAAAATAAAAATGTGTTCCAAACATTTCCAGTGACACCCCCCGCCCTTTTTTTTTTTTTTTTTTTTCCCCATTATGCATCTTGGAACAGAACCCGGTCAAGATTTGTTTGGGTAGGTCGCCATCCTCGAGTCCACAGGTCACTGCTTTAGTTGTCAATTGATAGAGGAGGCCTAAACCTTCCCAATCTAATGGAATATTGTAAGGCAGTGATTTTTAAAACAATTTTGCTATGGCTTAATCCTTCTTGTGTTGCAATGTTGCAACTTGGAAGTATACAGAGTTCATAAAGAATGATTTGTTGAATGTGAGCATGATAGTCTTTGCTCCTCTAACCTTCCCTCTAGATTTTAAAGCCTTTATGTGTAACAACTGACATCTTGAGGTTTTGGTTTACAATTTGAGCCCTTCCCTTGCTGGCACTTTTTTTTTTTTTTTTTTTTTTTTTTTTTTTTATTTATTAATTATTATTTCCATTTGTTAATCAACCAAAGTGGACTTTGCCAGCCCATTTTGATCTTACTTTTTAAAGGTGGCACCGTCAGGACGTCCCTAACCCCATTACCCTATACTTGAGGTTGATCCTTGACTCAATGCCTACATCCAATTCATCAAGTCAATAAAGGCTTTAGAGATTATTGGAGTGATACCACTGTCTATTCAGATGGTTTGGAATGCCGAACTTTGCACAAATATATATCATATTAGAAATGGATAGAGTCCATTCTACCTTTGATGAAAATGTCCCAGGCTCCCTACTGTCAAGAATATGGAAATTCCGTATTCAGTAATTTAAAAACACACCAGATTTACTATTTCATATAGAATCTGTTGGAGGGCTTGTGAGGAATCTTTGGCCAATTCTACCCATATTTTTTTTTTGGTATTGCCTGGTGATTACTTCCTTTTGACAGGAGATTGGGACAAAACAGTCACAATTGGTGGGACTGGAGATGATTTTATCTTGAGAATCAATACTTATATCAATCTTCAGATGGGTCTACCACCTCTTCCAGAAACATGCTTTATACTTTACAGCAGAAAAAGGCCCTCAGTCATTTATGGCATCAATCCACTCCCCCCCCAAGCTTACTCAATGGCATATTATATAGAGCAATTAATAGCACATTGCAGGGGATAGGTTACTTGTTTATCACAGGAAATGCTACATCTGTCCCATGATTTAAAAAAAAAATTGGGAAGTAGATTTAGAGAGGGATGGGGAAAGGGGTTTGAGATAGAGGTGCTTATTAGTACCTGGACTAACTGAATAATCTATTTTATGAGTATTAATCCACGCATTTGGGAGATTATTGTTAGGGAGATCATTACCTGCTTCTCATTCTTTTTAATGCATTACTTGAATAATACAAGCTTGGGGAAAACAGATATCAATTGATGTCCAAGTTTGTATTTATTTATTTTTATTTTTTAATAAGAGTACCCCGATCACTGTATGTATAGACCATATTTGATTGTGTATGCTCTGTACTTGGTTCTCTCACCACAAATAGTTTAAAAAAAAAATTTAATGGGGACCACAGCACAATTGGAGGGTACCACTGGACACCAGGGAGCAAAACAAATTAACAGAGTTGGGCACAGAAAGATGAGGGGAGGTTAACCACTGGACACCAGGGAAAATATAATATATACATATTAAAAATAAACAGTTTTATGCTGCAATGATGGGGGTGCAGGACCCGGAGGGCACTGTGCACCCACAGGAAAATAAGGATACAATTACACTAGCACAAAAGTTATGAATGGATGGGAGCGCAGAGTCCTCTCAGCTAAATAAGGATATTATGTCATTTCAAAAGTAAGGAAATAAATTGCAAAAATCTTTGTTAATGTACTAGTTAGGGTCAAAGTGGCAAAAGTTGGGAAACATGACATTAGAATTTCCATCCCTATCTCCCCCCCCCCCGAAAGGCAGCACAGCAGGTGAGGGGTGTGCTCAGGGGTTCTCAAGCCTAACACTCGTCCCATTCTCATACAGTCACCTCATCTGACCTTATTTATGGATGGAAAGGGGCAAGTGTTAGGCTTGATAACCCCAAGGCACATCCCACATCTGCTATGCTGCCTTGGGGGGGAGGAAGGATTGGAAACCCTAACACCACATGTCCCAACTTGTGTCTGCTTTGACCCCAACTAGTGTATTAAAGTTTTTTGCAAGATATTTTCCATAGATATAGCTAGATGAGAGAGAGAATAAATAATGGGGAAGTGGTAAACAGGGTAAAATACCCAAGGAAACTAATTAGATAATGCCACGAGCCCAAAGGGAGAGTGACTTTATTATCTGAATGTTCCTCTTGATGGGTATATTTCCACTATGTGGCACTTATTTTACTGCAACACATTAGGATGGTTATTTATACCTTCATTTATAGTCAGATTGGTTTACAGGTTGTGGTCAAGGCCATTTTGGGGTTTGTTGTTACCGTTTTGGTTCCCTGGAGTTTCCATAGTACAATGACATTTTGGTTTTGGGCATTCTTTTGGTCATTGTGTGTGTCCGTAGCATAGGTTTCTATAAAAGGGGTGGTGTATCCGCAGCTGGTCATCCCTTAGCTCATTGGTGGCATTGTGGTTTGCAGCTGTAGTTGGTAGACTGGAGCCTCTTTTCCAATCGGATGTGAGGCCTGTGATCTGAAGTGGTATGTGGACTCTGTGGTCACTACTGGAGTCTAACATTGCAGCTGGGGGATTTTGTAGCCAGTAGCAAAGTGGATGGTGGTGACAGTGTGGAGGGCATGGTATCGGGGGGGGCGGGAAAGAGAGCTGGAGCATTGAGGGACATGGCTGTCTGGTGAGAAATGGTGGTAATGGGGCATTAATGCGATTGGAGTAACATTTCATTTGCAGTGAAACTTGGTAGAGTTTCTTGAGAGTGGGAATTTGTGGTAGACTAGTATTGTAGGTGTAACAGGAATAGCCATCTGCCAGTTATTATATATATATGCCATGAATCTAATTTTTGTATGGCAGTCCTGCTTAGGAAACTGGCTAAGCAGTGGACCCTCATGGGACACTGGATTTTAAAAGGGAAAAAAAAAAAATTTGTTCTGCCCTCTCACTGACCTAGAAGATGAGCTGGCTAGAGCTTCCATTCCTGTTTTGGCACCTACCTGCCGAAACCTGTGTAGCGGTTATACAACCAGGTTATAAAAACAAAAAACACGCTTTGAACTTAGGAAGACTGCCATAAAAGATTGCATTTCATAGAATAACAAGAGGAAGATGGTTTTTTGGACAGCATATGTGAATTAACCTTATAGAATATTTCTGCAACATCAAAGCGTGCTGTAAACCATACTCTGAGGAAGACTGACTGTCTTGCTATAATTAAAAATATTGCCATATTTGCAGATTCCAATCAAGTGGTAAACTGACCTGTTTGCCTATGCAGCTGTATGTTACAACTTAAGTATGCAGGACTGAGTGTGACCTCACACTAACAGCTCAGAGCCGTGACATCACAAGGAGGGAGGGACATTCTGGCCTCTGATATTGGTGCAGCTTGACTGAAAAGACCGACTGTTTTCTGGACTTCTAAGGGACACTTCTGCCAAGATAGCAAATAGCCCAAATCATTTGCCAACTGAAAATCTGAGGTAGAATTAGGTAAATCAGTTACAATGTGCTTTGTTTTGTAATTGTCCATTTCTTTTCTGAATGTAACCTTAATGTATATATGTTCTGTATTTACCATTTTTAAATTTTAGTAAACCTTGTTTTCCTTAAACCTGCCTGGGAAATTGCTCATTTTGAGTATGAATGGTGGTACAGTATTGATAATTTGGATAGCACTGTTAAATTGCTTAGAGTGTCACCATATGTAGCCACGCTAACAAGGATCTGTGTAAAGATCCAGCGAGGTAAGGAAATACCAGCATCTTAAACGAGTCAGCACCAGGTTGTGAACCATGCTGGTTGTATGCTCACTGGGTCAAGTATTGCACCACTTTCCCAAAAGAAAGTGTGATATTTGGACCCGTTACCTGGGGGTGATGACTAAAAAGGGTTCATAATTGCCCCCAGGACTAAAGACTGGTAGTTTGCTTGGACCCAAAACAAATAGGAAGGTGTCCCAGTTTGTCCCGTTCACAAATCGCACTTCAAGGTTGGGCACTGTGGCAGCAGAAGGCCTGAGCCTCTAGAGTGGATGTGTGACAGTAGGTTTAACTGAAGATTTGCCTCTGGGTGGAGAGAGAGAGAGAGAGAGAGGTTTAATGAACTAGGAAATTCAGCAGTCAAATGTGAATCCATGCCGTCCATTCTTTACCAAATTAATAATTAACCATAAATTCTTTGACCTACTGCGACTGTCTTCAGTCAAGTTTAAACCCTCCTCCTTTATGTCCCATATCCTCCTTTTAGTGGTTAAAGTTCCTCTGCTGTGGACTATGTGATGCAACTGAGGAAACAAGTGTGTTGTAAAGAGAGTCTCCCTGCCTTGGAGGCTGTTTAACTCTGTCAACAAGGAGTAACATAGTGAAGAGGTAGACATTCATTAGGTGTTACCTCCCTGATCTTCACCTACAGAAGTGACTGCCCAGACCAAGGAGGAAGAAGCTGTAATACTCCGGGCCTGTGGGATCTATAATAAAATATACAGCCCCTCAACAGAATGTCTTTCAACATTTATCCCCAGGATGTCAGATTTTCATTTTTGCTTGCTAGTATATAACTGGTAGTTTATTCCACAGACACCTTTCTTGTTTTAAACAAGTTTGGGGTGTGTTGACAGGAGAGTGGTATGTGAAATGAGCAGTACACACTGTAATGCAAAAAGAGCACTCATAAGGGGGCAGGCTAATCTGGTACAGTTGCCAGAAAAGCACCACACTCTCACACTCTCACCACAACACAATGGCCAGTCTCTTAAGTTTTGCTAAATGGCACACCCACGGTCATTTGTTTGGCAAATTCTGTTTTAAAGGAAAAGTGCAACATCACAAGGGAAAAAGACAGACTGGTTATAATTTATTTTACTTAACCAGTTCCATGAGAGTTGTATGTATTTTTTGCAAATGTTTTAAATTAACATTTTCTCATGAAACATTTTGCCTCTCCCACATTATCTTTCTCCATCCCATGGCCCTATCAGTTGATGGGCATCAGTTTCAAAAGTCTGCACAGTAACTCCATCAGTACAGTTTGTATTATATATTGACATATATCCCACAAGCCATTCAATCCCCAACTCCTAACCTGCTTAGAACTGCCACTATAAACATGACATGAGGGCAGGACTGCAAAGTTAAAAAATATATTGCATAGCAAATTCCCCCCGCCCTACTGTACCTCTAAAAATTCACTCCTTTGGGCACTGCCAGAGTTTATATTACTACCAAGACACTGTCCCTAGGCGGCATCTTCCACCCCCAAGTACTCAGAGAGCATTTCGCTGAACTCAGGGAGAGAACACTTGCTTTGAGTGCCAGAATGGAGGAAGCATAAAAGGGAGGAGGAATGACTTCAGCAGGTGCACTCTTTGTATGTAAAAGAAGTGGACTGACAATCATTTAATTCCTGCTGGTATGTTATGCTTGGTTTTCTCCCCATCCTCAGGGATGCCAAGAAACGGACTGCAGGCACTCTTCTGATCAGACTCAACACCACGTCCTCCATTCCTCTTCATCTCCCCTTCCTCCCTCCCATGAGGATAAAGTGTAATGGGAAGATGCTCAATCCTCTAATAGACTGTACTTCATCAATTCCCGGTCCAGGTTACAAACTCAGGTCAGCACACCAAGCAGCCCACACTGCTCCATGCCACAAAGCCAACATAAGAAGCGAATTCTGAGCCCAACCAAGTGCCATGGTGATAGCACATCGCACTGATCCCTGGGAAATAGAGAGTCATGTACGAGTCCCAGAAGTGGTACCAGAACATCGTGGAGATAGCACAGGCTGTTGTGCATTTATGCACCACCCCCACCACCAAATGACCAAAATGTAGCACTGGCATCAGCTGTTTAGGTAACCACCAGCTACCCTCCTACCCAGAGAAAAAAAAAAAAAAACAGAGTATACCAGTTAAAACATTTAATCAGATTTAAACAGCCATTCTATTTGTATTTACCTGAATTAACCAATGCCTGGTAAAAGTCAAAGCACGTCATGTCATGCAACCATTTTCTTACAACAAACAGTAATAGAGGGATTGTAGAGAAGGCTATTTTGCCTTGAAAAAGAAAGGATAAAAGAAAAAAAAACTTTGTACAAGTTTTTCAGGTAGGGTTGCTACCTGCCATGTTCTGATTTGATCAGGGAAACACTGGTTTGGTTAACTGTGTCATGACCAAAAGCTGGGAAAATGGAATATGTAATTGAGAAGAGACAGAAAACATGAGGCAGCAGTGACAATTTGGTGACGATCTTAAAATTTCCTCATCTTGCAAGATGCACTGCTTTGCCTCTCTTTTTGCGACTGCGCTAGCATTTGAGTTTGAAATAATTAAAGAGTGTGCATCTTTAAATATGGACATCCCCTGGTTTTCAAACAGTATTAATCAGTAGTTTTTAAACACTCCCAGTGTCTCACAACAAAAGGAACAAAGTCTGTTGCATGCTACTTCACCCTAGTCACAGGGGAAAAAAAAAATTTGTTAAAGCAGCGGTACATGTTACTGTGAACATCTGTGACCCAAACTGTTTTATGCTATTTAGCATGCCCCTGTTCTCTGGTCTTGCAAGGTGCCAAGACTGTTTTAGCTTTTTTGATGTTACATATAAAATAATTAAAGGATAATCCTTTTAATATCTGTTTTTGCAAGTTTCATCATATTATTACAGCTGTTGTTGAGCATCCATTGTCTCATGAGGTCAGGGAGCAAGGTCTGTGGAATTCTAGTTTACCTCAGTCTCAAGAAAAGTAATGTTAAACAACTGGCATTCAGAAACATCCAAGAAGCATGAAGAAAACTTGGGGGATAGCCATATGAAAAGGAGAGCTCCTTTTAAATATTTTGAACGTGAAACCAAACAAATACAGAAGCAGACTAAAACTGGAGACGGTGCCTTTTACACAACAGGAGAACAAGGCCACACTGGACTAAAAAGGTATTGGTCAAAATTCACACTGTAACATCAGTTACAAAGTTCAGAATGCACTGTAGAAACCAGCTTAGGAAGGCTAACCAGATTTTAAATTGTATACTTAAGCACATAGCAAGTAGAGATGGGAATGTGTTGATGCCTCTGTACGTCGCATTGGTCAGGCCGCACCTGGAATATTGTGCAAGAGTTTGGTCACCCTACAATAAGGAAGATATATTAAATATTCAGGGAGTCCAGAGAAGATTTACAAAAATAATAAAAGGAATAGAAAATAAAACATATTATAATAGACTGGTTAATCTAAATCTTTATTCTCTACAGTATCATAGAATAAGAGGAGATCTATGTTTCCTATATAAGAGTATGGAAGATGTTGAGTTAATAAAAGAACTGGGGTTCACATATAAATTTGGGAGAACTAGTTCAAGGAATCATAAACAATTGTACCAACAAATTTGGGAACATAACTTTCGGAAATATTGGTATAGCTTAAGAGTTGTGGGATTCTGGAATAAATTACCAAAGGAAACTGTTATTAGTACAACAATGAATCAATTCAAGAATGTGATAGATCTATTTTTTGGAGACAATAAATTTATATGTCAATAATATTGGAAGGCGAGCCTTATAGGATGGTATTTCTATCCTTGGCTTGAATCAACCTATGAACCTATGAAACATGCACAGCTGTAACATGGGTACACAAAATCCTGTATTCCAATTCATCCAAACAGGTCACCTGACAATTGATTAATCCCCAGTATACCCACAGTTGCCTTGCCGGACCACAAAATCCTGATTGACAGCAATGTAATGTGGCTTTTTCAGATCACTCCACCAGAGAAAAAAAAAAAAAAAAAATTACAATTACGGCATCCTCAAAAAAGGACAACCCCATTAGGCAAGAGGACTATTTTATTACAAATGCATGTTCAGAGATTTATTTGAATATTCCTTTAGATAAACCTCCAGTATGATGTTGCCCACATTATAAGAGGATTAACCCACTCTGGGGAATGGGTATACAGAGCATTAATCCACACCTGGGTGGTTGAAGTCACTCGGCCTGTGGCCTCGTGCACACCCCTCCAAGAGGTGGAGTAATGCTCAATAAACCCATGCCCTGTCATGGATTAATCCTTCCTTGCTTGAACTATGACTGATTAAAACCAGCTGAGCATACTGATGAACATCCTGGGTTTAGCTACAGTATGGAGCACTCCTTTTAAATTTTTCAAAATCCTAACAAGTGCCAAAGTAGACTCAAACATGGAAAGAGTTTTACAAGACGAAAGGGTCGAATAAAAAGATATGGGTTCAAAATGTTCCTGTAACATTTACTGTTGCTTCAAATAACTTGATAAGAATATGTTAAGCAAGCAATAACACACGACGTGGTGGGATTATCTCTGCTCAGAGCACGCCCAGGTGCATATGTACCTTAGCGAAGCACCTTGTGCCTAACAACGCACCTGGGCATGCTCTTATCAGGAGATAACCCACACCTCATCATGTATTATTGCATTTATAAAATGGGTCCCGAAGTAACTATTAAAACATACAAAAACACATACAAACTTCAGTTTAATATAGTCCCCCATTGATAATTACTGATAGCCAGTACAGTGTGCCCCCACCCACAGAGACAGATACTGGCGAAGTTGCTCCTTCATCTCTGTTCACACTGTATAGTTGACTGAGGCACACTGATTTTAATTTAATTTTTGTCTGTTAACGAGCGGAGCGGGCATTTCTTTCTGAGCCAGCATCCCGTTTCGGTCCAGAGTGAGCATTTCCCTTGCCTGGGGCTATGCTTAGCAACAGAGATACGGATATTTTTCTTAGTATTGCTTTTGCTTAGTATTAGTTGGGTTTCCCCTTTTGAAAACCAATGTTGTATTTTTATTTTATTAAACACAATAATTGCAGGACAGTGATTTTTCTGGGATCGAGTGAGTTTCTCAAGAAGAACATCGCAGGTTGTGAGCGAGTGTGTCCTTTAGCAGCCTCCGTACTGCCTGGTTTCACTTCCTGGTTGTAAAGTAAAAGTAAAATGAAGTAAAATGTACAAAAACTAGCAGTTCAAAAAGGAAAATAAGCCATACTGTGGTGTGCCGGATGTGAGAAAGGAGAGTGTAGTTCTTACGATGCAAGTGACATTGTGGTTACCGTTCGGTCGGTTTGAAATGCTGTGACAGATCGAGAGATGGATCCACATTGGCCAGGGGTAAACAGGAATGGAAAACTAAATGGAACAGGTAGATTTGTTTTGGTGGTGGAGGAAATGGAGGGGGTGTTCTGCTTTCTGCTGGCAGCGACAGATTCTGTGGATACCTGAAGGCAGCATGTATTGAAAGTGAATGCTATCGGCACCGAGAGATAGTTGTTTGATGCCCGTCACAACAGTGTGATGTTTCGCACTGATGCTGCGCATTGTGTGCCTGCTTGTTAGAATACTTTGCAGCTCAGCTAGGTTACCGATTTCTGGGTGTTTTGGGAGGTCACCTATAGGAGAACAGTGCCGGCTGGCATAGATGCACGCTGATAAGGACATGGCTCAGAGGTCCTTTCAGCCAATCAAATTAAGCAATTTTCATTACCCATTTTATAATGTGTGTTTCTGTATATCAATGCAAATCAATAGAATTACAAAAAAGCTTAAAGTAAGCGGTCAGTCTGACACCACCAGCTGGACTAGGCGAGCTTATGACCTGCCCTTACAACACAAACACTCCTTCCCTCATGACATAGCCTTATTTGGGCTTCATGGAAAGTGATGACAGCTATAGTTTATAGAACTGGTTATAAGGTTTTGTTTACTGACCTACTTTTTTTTTTTTTTAATTCTTTAGCCAATAATAAAAACACACCGTTTGCCATGAAGAGTCATACAGCCCACTGCCACCCTGTGAACTGCATCATCGCAGCCAGAACTGTAATAAAGGAGATGCCCTAAAATCTCAGTTAATCCCCTTTCACAAATGTCTTTAATTGGCAAAGGCAAGAAAAAAAATCTAGTTGTTATTGACAGAGACTTCACCTGACTAGGCAATAAATCTTGCATTATCAGTTGCTGAATCTCACATTCCTCCCCCCCAACAAAATGACAGTCTTATAAGTGTAATAAGCCCCTCCAGGAGGTGCATCATAGGATGTTAATGCACTTCCCAGAACATAAGGACACTCTGCCTTTGGCCTCATGCCTACTACACCCCTGGGGTGTGCATTAAAAATGGAATAATAGATAGGCGAGTGTGTATTAAAAGGGAGTAATACTGTTGAGAGGTTCTGAGGTCATGGGAACACAAGAGCAAAGCTCAAAAGGTTCACATCTATCCAGAACATATTGATGTTATTATTCCCTTGTGATGCACACTCACCTATCTGTTACTTTTTGTAATATATGGGTCTGATAGAAAATACTCTCAGAGTTCTTTTCTAGCCATCTTGTGATGATGGCCACCCAACCAGTGCATTCAGCACTCACTCTCTCGCTCACAGTGTCAACTTGTGCTCCTTCATCAGTGTCTCTGGTCATCGGCTTTGCTAGCCAGTCATATCTGTTACTTGCTTTCCTGAGGTGAGTTGCAGATCAACCAGATAATATTTTAAATATATATATATATAAAAAAAGTCATACCAGTGAAAGAGCAGCAGCTACGAATTGCTCTTGCTAAGGGATAGACAACTGTTATGTTTTGTTCTGCCCTCCCAGAGAAAAAACAGCCAAAGTACACTTCAAAGATTGTCTATAGTAAAAGGTACTTGGCACCACAGCAACCAGCTCTACCCCATCAGATCATGGTACACTTGTGCTTTTGTGTTTTTGTGATAATACTATCATTCAGAGTTCATAACAATAGTATCACGGGTGCTGAACAATAGCATTATGGGACTGTAACTAGGGTATTATGGGATTTTTAGGCAGCTATAAACAGGATTTTTGAGAGATGTCTTTCAATGCTATTATTTTCAAAATCCATACATTACAATCCTTTAATATATGGATTCTCTTTTTAATACTATTCAAAAGTATACAAAAGAATCCTGGTAATAGTATCGAAAACTTACTGGTAATACCACACTTGTCCAGTGGTAATACCATCATTCAGAAGTGATAATACTATCGTTCCAACCTGAATGATAGGATTATCACCAGAAGACTTTAACGCATGCGCTAGTTTTTCTTCCCACGTTTCCAAAGTGTACCTTCCAATTGGCTGCTTTTCCTCTGTAGGCAGGCACAAGACTTAGCAAAACATGGCGGCCAGTCTCTTGCTTAGTGAGAGAGTTTCTAAATGTCCATGTAGTTCTCCTCGCAAAATGGATATATCCGGCTCATCCTGCGTTCTCCATTTCCAAAAAGAAGAAAAGGTAGGACTGCCTACCAATTTTATTATTCAGTGCTACGAGTGAGTGAGCAGCAGGGAGGGAGGGGACGAACCAGACATCACGATGCAATGGGGCGTTTCAGTTAGGACTGAGACAGTCCTTAAATGGCTGCCTGCCCATAACAAAATAAAACCCCATCCATATATTTAAAAAAAATAACAGATATGTCACTGGACATTACCAGTGACATACCATCGCGAGGTTCTGGACACAGGAACCTCTCGAGCTTCGCTCTCGAGGTTCTTATGTGTCCAGAACCGCTTGACGGCATTATTCACCGGTAATGCCCAGTGACCTGTTATTCTCTTTATAATGCACACCCTGTCATGGCTTTTTATTTACTTATACAATGGGGTCCTAGAATACTGTGCCCCAATTGGTTGACTGACACTTTATGCCATTGGGTAATTTCTGCATAACCAGTGCATAACATGCCAGTTAACCATCCTAACCTAATCACAAAACCAAAATAATTTTTTCTCACTCCACATTCTAAATGTGGGGGGGGGGGCATTTTAATCAGTTTCTGTGGCACAATACCTCTGCTCACTCACTTGCTCCCTACACTTCCCAGCTCCATCCTGGACTGCATTTCTTGCAGCAGAAATCCTAGCAATGCTGGTACCCCTGCCCACTCTCCACACTCGTGCCACTCCTCCTGAACCTCACTTGCAGCAGAAAACCTAGCAATGTTGGTACCCCTGCTCGCTCTCCACACTCACAGTGGTGCCACTCCTCCTGAACCTGACTTGCAGCAGAAAACCTAGCAATGCTGGTACCCCTGCTCACTCTCCACACTCACTCACAGTGGTGCCACTCCTCCTGAACCTCACTTGCAGCAGAAAACCTAGCAATGTTGGTACCTCTGCTCACTCTCCACACTCACTCACTCACAGTGGTGCCACTCCTCCTGAACCTCACTTGCAGCACAGCTCTTCCTCCTAAGCAAGCAGCTCACAGATATCTACAGTTTGCATCATCCTCTATTAAAAAAAAAAAAGAGAATAAAATTAAAAAACAAACAAAACAAAAACATTGTGTATTTGGATATGTGGCATGGTGGGGTGCTCCTATATACTACCTAGCAACACTGCACTGTTTGACAAAGACACTAACATAAAAATCAACAACAAAACTTTAAAAAAAAATCTTAATTGGTTTCCTTCCTACCAATTGTATAATCATAATAATCTACTCCAAAGTGTGGGTTATGTGGGTATTTACCCACTTCTGGTGTTGTCTGGTCACGTGGCCTGCAACCTCATAACCAAACCATACCAGCCATGGGAAAATTCCAGCACAACCCACACCCTGCCATGGATTATTGCTTAACCTTTGCATTCTCATACTGTAGAGGATAGCACAGTAGTCTTACAAGTTTACCCATCACATAACCTTGTATAAATAAGGTAATTACTTAAATATGCATTACTAAGGCTAACACATCATCTGGGATTTAAGTTCAACTTCAGATTACAATGTAATACATGTGGCTCTTTATTAGCGCTAATCGCTGAATCATATTTAATTGCTCAGTGTGTAAAACCGAGAAAAACCCACCCCTGCTACTTCCATAAGCTACCCATTAAATCTCTTGCATTCTGTTCAGCCTTGAGTGAAAATTATTGGTCTCTTTTAGGACCTACCCTATTGTGAAATTATTCTATAATTCAGTGTGCTGAGTAATACATCTGGCAACTGATTTAATAGTTCAATTAATAAAGCTTACCATTTCACATCTCAAGTTATAAGAACGTTTTAAAACCTCTGCGTTTTTGTTTATTTCTTAAATAGGATGGAAGGCAGCCCAGATAAAGGCAACTAAAATGGTACAGGGTCTGCAACAGAAGCCATATAGAGAGAAACTAAAGTAGCTTAATACTGTATGTATATCCTTGAGAAAAGGAGGGAGAGGGGACACATGATAGAAAGTTTCAAGTACCTCAAGGCAATCAACAAAGTCCAAGAGGGTAGCATCTTTCAGAAAAAGATGTGCAACAACATGGGACACAATTTGAACATGGGGGGGGGCGCTCATGCGTAACGTGAGGAAGTAATTTTTCACAGAGAGGGTGGTGCACATGGAATGGCATTCCTGAGGAGGTTGTGGTGTCAAAAAACAGGGGAAAAATTCAAGAATGCATGGGACGGACATAAGGCAATTCTGGTGGGGGGTATAAGAAGTAGGCTGTTGATTAACTAGGATCTGCAACTTATCCAATAGGTAAGGAAATTGGTAGACTAGATGGGCCAAGCAGTACTTGTCTGCCATCAGAGTCTATGTTTTTAATTTTCAGATCCAAGACTGCCATTTATTGATATGTATTGCAGCTAAAAGATGTAGCAATTAAGCTACAATTGCCCATGTCATAGGCTATTTTGGAGAAAACACACTACAGGATAAACCTCATTGCCTCTTTGTAACTAATTATTGTTCCCGATCTCATGTACTGCAATTCATCTGTTTGTACTATTCCTAATTGCAACCTCCTGGGTCGTACCTGAAAACAGGCATTTAATTGTCTAGTGTGCTTACCTGGTCAATAACAAATTAAATAAAATAAAATGTACACATTTCAGTTTTGTCTACTACACAGGTTACAAACAAGAACTGACTGAATATGTATTTGATGCCAACTATGTATTCGGTACCAGCTAGTGTCATTTATTATGTTGCTTGCACGCATGTGCAAGAAACATAGTGCCATCATCCGAGTTTTCGGAGGTGTGGCACCCTCCCTTCCAATTCAGTCACTGTGTTTGCAGGCACGGTCGCAGTTGGCCAATCACTACTGCAGCTGTCTATGACAAGCTGAAAATGCAGTGGCATACAGTTGAAAGGGAGAGCTCCGCTTCAGTAAGCAGAGCTCCCCCACACCAACAAGCATGTTCTGCGTGCTGATGCCTCCCCACGCACCACTGTATGGCTGACAGGGTGCTCAATCCCCCGTCGGCTCCAGGGCCCCCCCCCAAAAAAGCTGTCCAGGTGCCACGCTGGGAGCCCACCCCAGCATGGCAAAAACTGTCATAGCCAACGGGGGTGCCAAATCCTCCGTCGGCTCCATGGCTGCACACCCCTCCCAAAGCTTTCCAGGTGCCACGCTGGGAGCCCACCCCAGCGTGGCAAAGCTTCTTATGGCCGACTGGGGGTGCCCAATCCCCCGTCTGCTCCACACACCCCCAAAAGCATCCAGGTGCCACACTGGGAGCCCATCCCAGCATGGCAAAATGTGTTATAGCCAACAGGGTGCCCAACTCCATCAGCTCCAGCCCCCCAACAGCCTTTTAGCTGCCGCAAATGTCCCTTGTCGCCTTAGTAAAAAAAAACCTGCAAATAAAAAAAATGTCCCTCAGCGCTTCTCCCTGCTCCCTCCCATTACCCACACCCACCCACTGCGCACCCTGCCTCCCCACACACCCCCTCAGCCCATACTTACCTCCGGACCTCGGCGCGACGATCTTCAGTGGACCGGGAACACATCTGCACTCTTCAAAGCCAACCGCGAACTGAGGAAATGCCGGTAAGCTGTATAATGGAATAGATAGGGTTTTTCCAACTTTGCTGCATATCTCAGGCATTTTTTGGAATTTTGGCACCAAATTTTCAACATGGGGTTTTTGGGACCCCTCCTCATGAATTCTGTCACTGTCATGAGTTTAATCAGGCCCGAGGGTGATTACAGTCACTGCGCAAAATCACCTTTTGGGACCGATTAACAAAATGACAGTGCCAGTGTTCATAAGGTAGGCTCTCAAAGCCTATGTTGCAAATTTGGTGAAAATATTCAAAAATGATTGCTTTCTAACATGCGTATGCGCTAGAGTTCTCTACGCACGCTCATAAGTTCACAAATTTTTACTATTTGCACTCCAGATTTTCAACATTGCCATTTTGCCACACCTCCTTATGAGCAGTACAGCTGTCATTTTTCACATCGCACCCAAAATGTGTTTCCGCGCATGTAGCGCACAATGGTGCAGTCGGTGTGCGCAATCAATGTATGGGATGCATTAAGAAAATCACAGTTTCATTGTTCATGAGCAGAGGTCTTAAAATACCTATGTTGAAAATTTGGTGAAAAAATTCCTAAAAATTACTGTTTTATGAGCATTTGTTGCGCTGATCCTACACACGCTCATAAGTTTGCAAATGTTCAATATTTTCACTCCAGATTTTCAACATTGCCATTTTACCACACCTCCTTATGAGCAGTACAGCTGTCATTTTTCACATCTCACCGAAAACATTTCCACCCATGTAGCGCACAATGGCGCAGTCGGTGTGTGAAATCAATGTATGGGACATATTAAGAAAATCAGTTACCCTGTTCATGAGCAGAGGTCTTAAAATGGCTATTTTGAAAATTTGGTGAAAAAATTCCTTAAAATGACTGTTTTACGAGAGTGCATTGTGCAGTTCCAACGCATGCTCGTAAGTTTGCAAATTTTTCATATTTGCACTCCAGATTTTCAACATTGCCATTTTACCACACCTCCTTACGAGCAGTACAGCTGTCATTTTTCACGTCACTCAAAATGTGTTTCCGCGGCATGTAGCATTAAATAAGACGGTGTGCAATCAATGTTTGGGACAGATTAAGAAAATCACAGTGACACTGTTCATGAGCAGAGGTCTTAAAATGGCTATGTTGAAAATTTGGTGAAAAAATTCCCTTCAGACATTCTGCAATGTTACTAATAAAGACATTGAACAGGACTGGCCCCAGGACCGATCCCTGTAGCACCCCACTAGTCACTCCCTCTCCCTAGACTGCACCCCATTTACCACCACTCTCTGCCTCCTGTCTGTTAGCCGGTTTCTAACCCAGTTTACCACTCTTTCCCCCATGCCCAGCCTACCCAGCTAGTTTATCAGCCTCCTATATGGGATGGTGTCAAAGGCTTTGCTGAAATCACAGGTAAGCGTTGTCCACTGCCCCACCCTGATTCATTTCCTTTGTCACCCGGTCAAAGAAATCAGCCAGATTTGTCTGACATGATGTCCCTGCTGTGAATCCATGTTGTCTATGGTCCTGGGCTCTGATGGCTTCTAGATGCCCCACTATCCTTTCTTTAAGCAAGGTCTCCATGATCTTCCCCACTACTGAGGTGAGGCTGAACAGCCTATTGTTCCCTGCCTCCTCCCTACTGCCGGACTTGTGTAGAGGGATCACATGTGCCCTCCTTCTATTCACTCATGTTGAATGACTCAGTGAACATGGCTGCCAGATGTACTGCTATCTCCCTTCGCAGTTCTCTTAATATCCTTAGGCGTATGCCATCTGGTTCCATCGCTTTGTCCACCTTCAATTTAGTGAGCTCCTGCAGGACTCTTTTGCCTTTGAATGGACTATTGTCCACCTCTTCAGCCCCTTGGCAACTGCTGTACTGCTGTGGCCCTTGCCCCTCCCACTCTTCTGTGAATACTGAACGGAAAGACACCGTGGATGTCTTGGGAGGAAGGCATGGAAATATCACATCCAAATATCTAAACAGCACATACAAGCAAGCAACATTCGGCATTGACAAATGCTTGTTACTCAATGATCTGACTGTAGGGTTTATAATTGTGTTACTGTGTAGCAAACTACAGAAGCAGCAAGACAACTTTTTCTACAGCTGAAGTAGAATAACTGAACGGGAAAAATTCAGAAGGCACAGACTCATGCTGGAAAACTAGATCCTGAAGTCTCATCTAAAATATACATCATGGTTGTGCTGCAAAGAAATACGGTGCAAAGAAACACTGTGAAAGTTTTTTTTTTTTTTAAATGTGATTGACTCACATATAACTTCTTATACATGTCACGCCACCTAAAAGGGTATCTGTTGCTTTTAAGATTTTACCTGAAGAGAGTCTCTTTCATTAGCAAACCCAATTAATGCTCCACTATTGATTTACAATGTTGGCTGGAAAAGGTATGCAGAGCAGAGGTGTTCATTTCCAGGTGTGACACAAGGAAGTGGAGGGAGAGGGGTGAAGAGACACAATGAACAAGTACAATAAATACCAATACTAATACAAAAGTCAAAATATGGTGTAAATGCACAACTTCCAATAAAATAGAAATGCTCACCACTACAAGCTCATGATGCAAATAATGTGGCATGGTGTGACTAGGATAGTTTACATTTGGGAACAATTGTAAAGCATCCCCTGATGGTTCACAAGCAATTAGTTAATTATTTGTAAAACACAAACATGTATACATGACTCGTACTTAACATGCAGATTGCAAGTGCTGGGGATTTTATTAATTTGTGCAAGTCATTTTCCAGTCTTCTTCAAAACACTGTAATTTGCCATCAGAGGGACTCAAATCTCAAAGAAGTCCCAAATATCTGAATTTCAAGACATTTATTCCATTATAAAATAATGTTATACATGCAGTATTTCATTTCCAGCAGGGTCCTCTTACTTCTACCCATCCTCATAGGTACTGTAGGAAGACTGGAGCACTGCCCGACTTGCCCAGGGTGACTGTGATGATTTGGCTCTAAGGGTTTTGAACCAGTGATCTCCAAGGTCCAAGCCAGTGCTCTAAGTACTAGACTGCACTGCAGGAAAAACAGCCTTGCTGCCACCCCCCACCCAATCCGTCTCTACAGCTTTTCCTGCCTCATCATCTGCTGTAAATTCACAGCCTGTTACCACCAAACTGATTTTTGATATCACAGGCGGATGATTGGGACTTCAGAACACAACAGCAGGAACAAAAACAGCATACCTTTCAACTGTCCCTGATTTTCAGAGATGTCCCTGATTTTATCTCAACATTTTCTTATGTCCCTCATAAAATTTGTGTTTTTTTGACAGAACAGTGGGGATTAAAATCACATAAGATAAAGAACAAGTCTGTAATTTTAATGTTTGGCATTCACAAAATAATGCCAAACATTAAAATTACAGACTTGTTCTTTTTCAAAAAAATACAGCTCAACACAAATCCCCTTATTCTATTAGCTTTCTGAGTGAATATTACCAGTTTTTAAGATGTGTCCCTGATTTTGGGTCTTTGTCCCCGATTTTTTAAGCCTTGTCCCCGATTCATGATGCAAGAGGTTGAGAGGTATGAAACACGGGGAAATCAGCTTTCATGCAAGTATGTACAAAACGAGGTTGTCTAGAAAATTTTGGGGAACTATGCCCCCACACATCCATCCAAGAGAACTCATCCAGAAACTTCTAAGCTCCCAGCTAAAGGAAGCCCCATCCAAAATACAAAAGGGAAAACTTGAGCTAGTCACGGTTTATAGCCAGATACTAACGTTTAACACCATCACGACACGATTTTAAAACCAGTGTCCTGAGACTTGACGAATGTAAGCATCGGTGAAACCGGGTAAGTTCTCATCGGCGATACAAATTAGCATGATGCTGGGGTGAACAATTTAGAGTGGCGTTAGGATCTTGTTTCGCTTTACAAAACTGACAGAGCTATATCTGAAAATGATGGGAAATACTCAATATTTGGGAAAGCGTTGCAGCTTTCAGAAAACTGACGAAACAACCAAAAGGTGTGAAATTCCGTCTCCCCATACCTCTCTGTTGCAACGTAACACCTTGCGGTGAGCAATTCAAGTCGCCAAGCACACGCATTAAATGTTGCTTCTAGGGGAAATGTTCCCCGTACCAGAGATAGCCGAGACAAAAGTGGGAGAAATCACCGCTGGCAAAAAGGGCAATGCTCCCTATTGCCATACTTCTCAACCTCCTGCCTCATAAGTCAGGGACGAGGCTTAAAAAAAAAAAATCGGGGACAAAGGACCAAAATCAGGGACTCATCTTCAATTTGGTGATATCCACTCAGGAAGCTGGTAGAATAAGGGGCTTAGTGTAAAATGCATTTTCTAAGGAAGAACAAGCCTGTAACTTTAATGTTTGACATTATTTTGTGCCTACAACTTCCAATGTTTGGTCACAAAAACACAACTTTTAGGAAGGACAGAGTAAAATTTGGAGGCAAAATCAGGGACAGTTGAGAGGTATGTCTATTGCTGTAAATTAGATTCGTGTTACAACTGCTCCGGTCTGTTTGAGATAGTGGTGGTGTTAGGGCTGATGTACCGTTAGTCCCAGCAACACAAACCTCCTGAAAATGTTACAGAAACCAAATACACATCCCCCAAGAGCTCTGCTTTCACCCTCTCCCTTAAAACTAGGCAAATCGACCCTATGCACACTACAATAAGCAGCTTCAATGACAAACCCCACACAGAGCCCCACCGCCGACAAACGCTCGAGCAGGATTGCTTGCACCTGCAGCTGTTACAGCTCTTACCTCGGCCCCGCGCGGCGTTACCTTGGTTGAGGCAGCAGGTGCAGTGGAAACGTCCTTCTCGCTTTAGTAAATCCTTCACATCTGACGCGTGCGAGCCTCTGCGTTCCTACATTACTCACCATCCGGAGTCACCAAACTGGTTTTGTCAGCTGGGGGAAGTTGCTGGGCGAGGTCACTACAATCTTTACAGGGAGGAGTTAGCCAAAACTGGGGAAAAATCAGTGCGGTTTAACCACAAACAAGGGTGTAGGCAGGCAGACTCACTGTACACATTTGAGTACAGTTTTGTTGCTTGCCAGTCCCAAACCATATGCCATTCTGTTAACATTTTCATTGTGATCTGTACTATTTGGGTTAGTTTATGCCACTGAGGAGTGTCTCTAGTCAAACTTTTGTTGTTTACTAGACAGATATATGCATAACTTCTTTAAAGATTAGAAGAATCATCTGACAACAATCTGACTTGTTTAATGGAAGGGGGTACCATTTGGAGAGGATGTGTACATTTTTTAATTGGGGGGGAGGTGCAACTGATGGAGACTGTGGCCAGGATATGCAAAGGTGTTGCACATGCACCCTGGCATGATATTCAAAGGGGCAGGCTGCGTGACGCAACCCCCAATGCACCGGGGCACATTGGTAATGTATGCAGCGCAGATGCAGGGGGCATGCCCATGCATATGCGGCACATCCCGATATTCGGCCCAGGATGCACGGTGCATATGCTGGCGCAACCCCTACATGCCCCTCACACTGGTGCTCAAAGTTGAGCCGAAACAAAAAGGCTCAAATACTAGCCACCCACAGGTGGGCAGCTGTAGTGCATGGCACAACACAACAGCTGCCAGCTGTGGGTGGCCACCTGGCCAGCAGGTACACCATCCACAAGCACCCTGACCTGCTAGACAGGTGTCTTCGCCTGATCACAGGCAGTTGTGATATAATGGGAACCCTGGTGGTCCAGTGGCATCCCCCCTTTGCCCGATCATGGGCTTTAGTATGTGTTCTGGATCCCTGGTGGCCAGTGGTATCCTCCTCCCCACCCACTCACCCACCCACAGAGGTTCCCCGCCACCCAGCACCCACCATGTCATCGGCGGGCGGTAGCACCCTGCCCGCATGCCACCCGGCCACCTGCCAAATGACTGCGTGGGCCAGTGGGCATGCATACCATACTGTACTACACAGACCAGATATGCAAATGAACGCTTTGGACCAATAGGCGTACAGATCGTACTGTACGCTGTCATTCAGCAGGTGGCCGGGTGGCATGCGGTCAGGGGTGCTGCTGCCCGCCGATGACAGGGAGGTGCTGAGTGATGGGGGACCTGGTGGGTGGGGAGGGGGTACCACTGGGCCACCAGGTACCCTTTCCATGCACAGCAGCCCGTGTTCGGGCAATGGGGGGTTACCACTGGCCACCAAGGATCCAGTACACTTACTAAAGCCCATGATCGGGTGAAGGGGGGATACCACTGGACCACCAGGGAACCAGTACACTTACTAATGCCCACAATTGGATGAAGGGGGAATACCAGTGGACCACCAGGGTGTCGATCCCGATGGCTGCAGCATGGCAGGGTGCCAGGCGCAATTCACCAGGGATTGGTGCATTGCATGCAAACAGGGCCATAATGACATGCAAATGGCCCCATTTGCACCTTGCATGCATTATGGCCTCATTTGCATGCCTCAGGTTGAATATCGCAGGTGATGCACCTAGCACAAATGCACTTGCGCTGCTGCATCCCCCTGCTCTGTTTCAGTGTCTTGCGCTGGCACAGTGTCACTGTGCCATGCACAGTGTATGCACCCTCTGTACCATATTCAACGGTGCTGGGCCAGGCACAGCACCATTGAATATCACCTGGTCCATGCCCTGGCACAGCCCTGTTGCGCTGCACCCAAGCTTGTGCCCCTGCCCAGCGCAGTCTGAATATCCGGCCCTGTCTGTACAAAATGGACATTTCTGGCTACACCCCTGACCACAAATACGAACACTAGCGAGAATGTTTGGGATGTATTAAAGTGCTGTTTTGTGTTTGTTTGTTTTGTTTTTAAAGTTCGCCAGTTTGCTCCCTGAAACTCTAAAGGGGAAATTGGTATTGCTGGGAATAAGGCTGGCCCAGGATTTGGTAGTGTGGAGAAGTGTGAAATGAAGTAAAATGTGATTTAAATGCAGTGAAGTTCCAAACTGTTCCTATAAAAGCAGACCTAAATGTAATTTTAGGAGTTTTTGGCCCCAGACATATGAACTGAATAATGACATTGTTAGGAATTTAAGCAATATACCAGGACAGGGAGTGGGTATATGGGTGGATTTACAGCAGCTGGTGTGGTTTGGTGAAGAGGCGCAGCCAAGTGACTTAACCACACCAGATGCACCTTGTGACCGAACCACACCAGAAGTGGTAAATACACCCATATACCCACTCCCTGGAGAGGTATATTGCTATTATGCAATGGCAGTCCTTTTTTCTGTAAAAGAAAACCAATATTATTTAGTTTTTATTGTGTTTTTAAATGATTTCTATGCAAAGTATTGCTCTGCTTTAAAAAAAAAAAAAGTTCAGATTAGCATTTTTGACAGTGGTTAGTTTCCGCTTGCGACTCAGCGACCGGGTTCAAGAACGAGCCCGGGGAGCTGGAGGGCCGGCCGGGGGAGGAGGTCTGCATGTCCTATGGACAGCTCGCCTTCTCCAGGGGGAGGGAGGTACTCGATCCAGTGCCTGGGTGACCCCAAGTGGAGACTCGAGGTACAGCAGGCCCGGTACTAAAGAAGGTAGGCTTGCCAGACGGCATTCATAACGCCTTGACATCACGGGCACACAGCACACCCAAGAAGGCTTGAAAAACACCCACCACCTCCCAGTAGATGGAGTGCCAAGGTCCCGACCCTCAATGCTCCCACCACCTCCGGAGACAGCATCCCGACAAAGTAAAAAGACATGTCCAGGTGAAAGAGCCCTCACCCCATACCCACCTGGGGGGGTACAACCATGGCTCCATGGGGGATGGACTGCTCTGGATGGTGGTCAGGTGAGTGAGGGTGTACCAGACCACTGACAACTCCCGAAGAATGGGAGAGTGGAGTGCAGTGGAGGGGAAAAAATAGTTCCTCATTATTAGGTAGATGGAGCAGGGGTGAGAAGTTGCAGTAGCAATGGTACATGACAGCGTGAAGTACTGCTGTTTGGCAGGTAGGCTTTTGTTGTTGAGACTTGGTGTGATTGCAGCTGAAGAGGGAGATGGCAGAAAGCAGAATGCAGCCCTTCAGGAGGGATGGTGTCAGTTCTGTGTTCTGCTTTTTTTTCGTCCTGACAGTTTGCTAGACACTGCGAGGGATGCCATGTTCAGCTTTAGGTGAGTGACAGTCGGGTAGTTTTAGTAATTGGGATCGGCAGTACTGAAGTGTGGTGACACAAGAAATTAGTTGGGGGGAGAAAGAAAAATAATTTCTGGTGTCTTCAGACAGGGTTTTGTGGGTTTCAGGAGTGTTGCAGTCTGAGAAACAGTGGTACGTTTGAAAGTCCTCTTTTTCCATCTGTTAGCGAGTGATAAATATGGCATCTTTGTGTTTACAATTTTGGGGATCAAATTATTTTGGGGGGAGATTTAGCTGGCTGGCACCTTTTCCAGTGGGTGTACTGGAGGATTTATTATGCGGAAAGGTGCCAGCCAACCAATCAGAGTGCAGGATTCCTGTGTTTGTATTTAGCCCATTGTATAATTCTAGTTTTCTGATTGGCTAAGTAAGTTCCTGAGACCCAAACGTTTATTTAAGCAAAATGCCATGACAGGGAGTGGGTTATGCTGGGATTTAGCATTCCAGGTGTGCTTCGGCCAGGAGGCTGCAGGCCAAGTGAGTAAACCACACCAGGTGTGGTAAATACCAGCTTAGAAAATGGGCTTGAAAAATAAAGCATCCTGATTGGCTGAAAGCCATGGTCAGGCATGCATTTATTTTTCAACAACCCATTACTTCAGATATCAGTGGGCACCCCTAATTTTCAGAATGCCTAGCCGCCATTCCCTCCTCACCTGCTTACTGAAGGGTAAGATTGACTCAGTCCCATCACACACACACAGACAATGACAACCCTCAGCTGTACATTTCCCTGCCACCCACACAAAAGATACAGTGACTATAAGACATCAAATGCAAATAATTTATTTCTCTTTTAAACAGAACCACCAGGTACACACAGCAGTTTTTTTCAGCTCTATCATGGCAATGGTATGACTGCTATCAGCAGCTCTTTCATCCCGATCACACATAACAAGCTGGAGCTGTTATGAAAACTGTGTCTATCACCATCACACTCACAGACTGCTTTTCTCCACTTGCTACCAGTACCTTCGTGACAGTAGCTGTTCCTCCAAAGACCGATCTCTGCCATTCCGCCTACTTCATTCCAGACACCTTACCTACACAACCACGATTTTTTAATGAATTAATTAATCAAATTGCTATCAATTACAAAAAAAGGCTTCATTTTGCAGTGTGCTTAGGAATGAACCATGCTCATTTAAACTGCTTCAGTCTCCCGACGGCACTGTCTTCACCCAACCACAACCAGCAGATGATCACAAAAAACTCAGCACAATAAAACAACAGCTTCTGCTACTGGCAGCTACAGTACAGGCAGTACAGAACCGCTTTACCAAATACTACTTCTCTGTTCATTTCTAGTACTTTTTTTAAATAATTGTCATTTATGAATAATTTTTTTAAACTATCACAAATTACCCATTTTCTAAGCACACTAATACCCCCGGGGTGGCATTATGGGATATAACAGACCTTCCAGGGACTATAAAGCCCTCCACCTGTGGTGTCGGGCCTCATTATGCCCCTGGGTGGTCTGTCATATCCCAATAACATCCACCCTGTCAGGTATTATTGCTTATTTAACCCACATCCTGGAGTGGTATATTGTGATTATTTGTCACCCTTTTATTTTTGTTGACAAAAACAAAGAAAAAGTGAGGGTTTTCTTGTGTATTTTAAATTATTTTCATTGACTTTATTGCTTTGCTACAAGAAATAGTTCTTTGTTGTTAGAGAGAACAGAGACCTTGCCTAGCTTCCAGCTGATTTCTGTCTCTATCTCGCCCTGCACAACCCCCACCCCCATCTGCACAGGCACACATTATTTATTTATTTTTTTGCAGTTGTCTTTGGCAGGCAGTTAATAAAATAGTAACTGGTTTCATTGGGAATGGGTGAACTGTTAAATGTTGCCATCCTCTGTCCCACCGGAGACACTCAGAGAGTGAGAGGAATTGGTTTATTTTTATGGTTTTTCATGGATTCTATTTCATTGTAGGTTTTTCTTCTTTTTGTTTTAAGTTTGTTTGGATGATGTTCCTCAGTGACTCCAAGGTATGGACTACTTTGATGTGGAGCGAGTATATCCCTCAGCAGACGCTGTACTGAGTGATTTCTGATTCCTGCTTCTCAAGGAGTGCGGGTTTTGATGGGCCTTTTTTTTTTTGTGATGGCAGGATTTAAACAGCAACATTTAAAAATCTGGTAGGTAATATCATGGCCGAGCTGATGGATGCCAAGGTGGGTGGGCTGAGCTGCTCCAATACCGCACTATAATAATGACAGATGAAATAATGGCAAAGCTGTCAGAGCGGAGAGTAAATGAGAATGGATTGGAGAGAGAGTGAGAAGTGAGGTGGGTGCAACAGTCAGGTTACAGGAACGAGTTTTGAAAAACTCTATTGAGTCATATCTTGGTTGACACATTTATTCTCTCAGTTATGTTAATGTTGAAAGGAAACTTTTTTTTTTTTTTTACAGGTAGCTTTGGGCAGGATTTTGATAATGTTTGGGTGTTGCGACTTGGCTTAGTAAGCAGCTAATCTCGATGTCCGTCACTGTCTTTGGCAGTCCTGTGTTTGTCATGATCAGAATGATTTCAGGGGGAGTTCCTGATGTGGCTGACTGGAGACTGGCAGCTTTTCCCATTGGTATATCAGAGGATTTACAATGGAGAAAAGGTGCCAGTCAGTCAATTAGAATGCAGGATTTCTTGTGCCCATTGTATAATTAAGCAATATACCCCTCCAGGGTGTGGGTATGCTGGTGGATTTACCACAGCTGGTGTGGTTCGGTCATGGGGCACAACCGAGTGACTTAACCACACCAGAAGTGGTAAATCCACTAATATACCCACTCCCTGGAGGGGTATATTGCAATTATACAGTAGCTCATATTTTTGGGTGACAAAAAAAATATAGAAATACTTTGTTTCTTTCTTTTTTGAATCATTTTTGTTATTTTATTGCTCCACCAAAGAGAAATAGTTCCTTGTTGCTAGGCAGAGTTAGGTGTTGCTGCCCCGTTCCAGTTTTTTTTATTTCGTTTGTCGAGGCTCTGAAATGAATAATGTTTTTTGTTTGTTTTTTTACTGTGAGCACTAAGATTTGCAGTTTGATTTGTTGTTTTTTTTGTGCGTCTTCCTACAGCGGAAATTCTAAAGGGCCGCTGTCTGTGACTTCGTGCTTCCTGTTTACTGTGCATAAATATATTGCAAGACTGTGGAGAAAATGTGTTTTATGTGGGTTCAGGGTCTTTTTGGAAGTGATGGAGCAGTGCATTGGAGGCAGGAAAGTTACTGTTTGTCGTGGCTTTGGGACTGATTAAAGCTGCTGTGGCAGCGTGTCCGAGATGAAAGCTGGGAGGCTCGGTGTTTGAATTTGAGGACAGGAGGGGAAAAACTGTGAGTTCCTGTGAGTACTGTTGTGATGGAATGCAATCGTTACGAAAATCTGAGGCAAAGTAAGAGAGTTGCAAGCAGTTAGCGAGGAGGTTCGCATTTAATTTCATTGTCGGTTTTCAGCAGGCATGGGAACTGCTGGTAGTGTGAGCTGTAGTGTTGTCACTGGATATCGCTCTGTTTTGCCAGTCCTGGTTTATCATAGTTGTAGTGATTTCTCTTGGGGTTTCTGCTGCGGCTGACTGGCACCTTTTCCAGTTGGTACACTGGAGGATTTACAGCGCTGGAAAGGTACCAGTCAGCTAATCAAAATGCAGGATTCTGTCTATTTTTTTGTGCCCATTGTATAATAAACATTATGAACCGGCGATCGTAAATGGAGCTATCTGATTGGCCGACAGCTCTTTAAAGCCATGATGATATCGGGCTACATTATCACGGCTTTAAAAAAGCTCCGGCAACCAGGCTCCTCGCTCACAAAATTTCTACTGTTTCCAGCATTCTCCAGATCCCTCACGACCTTCACAAAAGTCTCCCACACAGAATGTGTCCTCCAATCTACTACAACCAGCCACATATGTAAAAAATACAAAATCAATCTGTTAGTAAGGGAGGAGCGGCAGCTGCACAGAAGTTGCGTCGGTAACTTCTGACTTGGTTTCGTAGCAGCAGCGCCGACTAACAGTAACGGGTGATTTTTTTTTCTGTCGCAAATAAAACAATCGGTCTCTGATTAACACAAGAGCTGCAACTCCTCCATGTGCTACTTACCAATGTACTGTCTATTTCACGCTGACTCGCATCATCGCCATAACATTTCAGTATGCGTCTTTTTATTCTTCATTTAGAAAAAACAGTAAGCTCCACAAATTAACAGAAACCTCTTCAAAATAGCCACAATTCACATCCAGATGCAATGAGAGATGAGTTCACAGGGACACAACAGTCCCACCTCTGTCAACTACCAGTATAATAGCGCCACCTACTGTCTCAAGAACTATTTTATCAAAATGTGACCCTACACCACCCAAAAACTCATTTTAAAACGTTTTAAAACCTGTTTATTTTACTTTTTATTTTTAAACATTAAAAGTTCAAAATAGCAAGGCATTCAGGGGTGAGAATCATGGATATCGTCCGACGTTGGACGACTCCGCCTGCAGCCTCGTGCCCAACCACCTGAGGCCTGACGATATCCCATGATATACCACACCCTGTCGTGCCTTATTGCTTAATTATACAATAGCTTGAAAAATGCTGGCTGGCTTGTTTTACAACGTGCAAATCGTGCCATCACCCAACAGGAAAAAGTGCCAGCCAGCCACATGCGTCACCCCTTGTAAATCACTCTGACCACCCCAACTGAAAAGAAAATGCTGCATATTGCTGTTTCAGTAAGTGGAGTCACCCCCCAACCACCATCCACCATTACCGCATTACCTTAATAGCTACCCGAGATTTAAAAAAAAGTCTCATGCCTGTTTTCTTTTAAAATAAAAATTCTCTACCTCTTTGTCACTTCTGTTCTGGTTTTCATTCACCCTCCTCCAATGCCAGCAGTCCACAAGGAACCGGCATGGCAGTCCCAGCAAGATATCACATTTCTAAATGCGTTACCGCTCCCCACCCTCTCACCTCAGAACCTCTTTAATGTCTGGGGTGGGTTGGGGTGGGCAGAAGCATAGGATACAAAAAACCAAATGACTCAATACTTTATTTCCCCGACCAAGGAGTCGAGGACAACTGGGGAATGACTGTTGGGAAGCACCAGCAATCAACGCTGCCATGCATGCACACAATGCATTAAAAATGGAGCCACTGCCCATATTTAAAATAAAACCACTCAGCAAATAAAGCTGTCCTGGTTCCTACAAGAACAACAGGACTGGGACATAGTGAGCTGAAAGAACTCCTAAAACTGAAGGTGGATTAAGCAATGGGGCCAGATGGGATTCACCCCAGAATTCTAAAAGAACTAAGGGAAGAACTAGTAACACCACTGACTACCCTTTTTAATAAATCATGGGAGGATGGTGTGGTACCTGAGGACTGGAAGAGGGTGGATGTGATTCCCCTTCACAAAAGTTGGAGCAAGACAGAGACAGGGAACTACAGACCTGTCAGTTTGACCTCAGTGGTAGAGAAAATGATGGGAATCACTTCTGAAGGAAAGAACTGTTGAGTACCTAGAGGCCAGTGGGGCACAGGACCCAAGGCAGCATGGATACACAGCGGGAAGGTCATGTCAGACAAATCTAATCGATTTCTTTGACTGGGTGACCAAAATAGTAGACCAGGGAGGAGCTGTGGACATGGTCTACCTAGACTTTAGAAAGGCATTTGACGCAGTCCTGCACAAAAGATTAATAAACAAATTAGCTAGCCTGGGAGTGGGTCCCAAGGTCGTAGCCTGGGTAAAACACTGGCTGGACAACAGAACACAGTGGGTAACAGTAAATGGTGTCCACAGTGAAGAAAGGGGGGTTACTAGTGGGGTACTGCAGGGTTCAGTACTGGGGCCGGCCCTATTTAATGTCTTTATAAGTGACATTGCAGAGGGACTGGAAGGGAAAGTATGTCTCTTTGCAGAGGACACAAAGATCTGCAACAGGGTTGATATGCAAGGTGGGGTGGAAAGGATGAAAAGGGACTTGGCAAGGTTGGAGGAATGGTCAAATGTATGGCAGCTTAGATTCAATGCAAAGAAGTGCAAAGTAATGCACCTGGGAAACAAAAACCCAAGGGAAGAGTACACAATAGGGGGGGTGAGATATTGACAACAACAAACATGGAAAAGGACCTGGGGGTAGTCATATCAGATGACCTAAAGGTGGTCCAGCAATGTGAGAAGGCAGTAAGGAGGGTTGGGGGGATACTGGGATGCATTGGGAGAGGCATCACCAGTGGAAAACAAGAAGTTGTTGGCACTCTGTACAGGCAGTTGGTAAGACCACATCTGGAGAACTGTGTACAGTTCTGGAGACCCCATCTCTGCAAAGACATAGACAGGGTGGAGGCTATCCAGAGGAGGGCAACCAAAATGGTGCAGGGTATGCACCAGAAAACATATGATGAGAGACTAAAGGAGCTTAAGATGTATAGCCTCGAGGAAAGGATGGGGGGGCATGATAGAAACTTTCAAATACCTCAAGGGAATCAACAAAGTCCAAGAGGGTAGCATCTTTCAGAAAAAGAGATGTGCAAGAACAAGGGGGCACAATCTGAAGATAGAGGGGGGGTGACTCAGAGGTAATGTGAGAAGTATTTCTTCACAGAGAGGGTTGTAGATGCATGGAACGGCCTTCCTGAGGAGGTTGTAGAGTCAAAAATAGTGGAGGAATTCAAGAATGCATGGGACAGACATAAGGAAATTCTAGTGGGGGGTTGGAGGAAGTAGGCTGTTGGTTATCCGTTAGGTAGGGAAATGGGAAGACTAGGTGGGCCAAGTGGTCTTTATCTGCCATTAAATTCTATGTTTCTTTGTTTAGCTGGCAAAATGAGACACAATGTTTAAGCTTTCCCAGCAAAAGAAAAAGCATCAAGTTGGGTGTCACTCCCCACTCCTGGTCCCCTCATCTAGGGACATAAATTATATCGCAGTTAGTCCAAGGGGCATTAGGATGGGCTACATCAAGCGCTAACACCCGAGCTAGTGCACTCCCAAACAAGGCAGGAAAACTATGGGCCTACTTTACTGGAGACTTCATTCACTCGTGCACTCTCAATCTCACCAGCCAAAATCTGGATTCTCCCCAAACACTGATACTGGATCAGGATCTCCATGCTGCAACCACCTGACTCCTTGAGCCCCTGAGCCCCTCGATCCCGTCTAAGGCATGGTGGAAAATTTATCTGGAATCAAAGCTTATGAAATAAATTAGACACCAAGTGGGGAAGAAAATTTCCATTTCATTAGCTCCCACTTCCAGCTTAAATAAGGCACATCACTACCAATCTCTTCCCAACTAGCTTCTTTATTTAGCTCCTACACCACAAGTGATTCCAGCAGGGTCACATTCTTCATCTAAATAAATAAAGCAGCTCCATGGGAATATTGGAACCTTTGTACAAAAACACTTCGGCTGGACATTTAGAGTGGTAAACAATGGATTACAGGCAGTGAGTGCAAGAAAGAATTCTCCACTTCTCTCTACTTGGATGTTTTACCCAAGGCACCTCTTGACTTAGAAACCCACAGGCTCTCTGATCTGTTAAGCCAAACATTTCTCCTTATTCTAGGTTACCCACCCTGGACACTCTGGCACTGGTCGATGCCATATCTCAGGCATGGGAAAGCATGTTGCTCTCCCCATCTGGCCCCTGGGCTTTGGCTCAAACCTCAAGGCATACCAGGATTTGTGTGCTTCGACCCAGGCCCTGTGACCCACTCAGTCCTGGCTTAAGGCAAAAAGGAACCTGACCCTGCCGGTGCTCCCAAACTCATGGCACCCATTCCCTCCTTTCAGCTCAGCCTTTCCTCAGTATGGCTCCACTGGTGCAGCGGCCCCAAAACCCAGCCCTGCTCCAGTACACAAGCCCCTTGCTAACTGGCTGCCCTGCCACAGGAGAGACCCTGGGCACTGCCACTGCCCAGGCCCCTCCAAACAGCACACTTTTATAGATAGTGGCATGCTTTTGTTCCGCTTCCAGCTAACCCTTTAAGGGGATCCATGCCCAGGCCCACATCCCTCTCTATATATCCTGGGCTTGAGTTAGGCTCCAGCCAGAGGTCACCATTCAAGGCCTGTCCTATGACCTGTGACCCACCCAACCCTTTAATGCCAGTGCCCTAGGACCTGCCCCTCCAAGCAAGCCCCATAATTTGAGTGAAAGGCCCCCTGGCTCCATCTGCTGCCCCAGGCCACCCTTCCAAACCGGGTATGGGGAAGAGCCACTGCCACCAGCCCCCCCCCATGAGGACCCTGCCACTGTCCCCACAGGAAATGGCAGCCTAGGAAATCACTTCCGTGGGATCTCTATGGGCTTCTGTCTATCCTGACCCCCTATGGCCACCTACCTTTCCCTGTCCCCAACAATGCAGGACTTAGCTAACCATCCTTCCCCCATGGAGATTCCTTCCCCAGCTCCTTGATGCCATGTCACTGTGAAAGCCAATCTGTCTGCACTTTGGGGGAGGGTCCCCCCCACACTGGCCCACCCAGACCATCAAGCTCCCATAGTTGACCACCTACACTGCTCCTCCAGCCACTCCCTCTAGCCCCAGGCCTATTGCCTGGGCTGGAAAAGGCTCTGAACTTCCTGTTTGCTCACTTATATATATCTCTCCCTAAACCTGCTGTCTCCTGCGACCTTGATGGGTCCAGCAGCTAATGTACCCCCAAGCACTAACAAATTCCCTAGCTGTGGGGGTGGGATAGGAGGGGGAAGGGATGCCTAAAATGGGAGCATAAGCCCCTCCTTTAAGGGGGCTTACATGGAAAAAGCAAAACAGTCCTCTACATGTATACCAAATGAAATCAGTAAGAAAAGCCCTATCAACCAAGCACGGCACCCCTAGCAACCTAGAACTACTTCTTCTCACAAAGCAACAAAAATATGAAGAAATATTTGAAAAAACTGAAAAAAAAACAAAACCTTTTTTTCATGTTTTTGCCACAAAACAAGGGGACCATTGTATAATTGCAATACACCTCTTAAGGGTGTGCTGATGGCAGTAGCAAACCACCGCACCAGGCGTGGGTAAATCCTGCCATCACAAACACCCTCATGGGGTATATTACTTAATTATACAATGGTTTAAGAAATATAGGCTTCTGATTGGCTGGCTGGTACCTTCTAGCCGTTGTAAATCCTAGTATGATCCAACAGAAAAAGGTGCCAGCCACCAGTCAGCCATATCAGTAACCCCCTCTGAAATCACTCCAACCATGTCAAACGGAGGAGGACTGGCAAACACAGAGATGGGCGACGAGGTGCTGACCCACAGAACTCCACAGATCACAGTGCAGACTGTTCTCAAAAAAACTATAAACCCGAATTCCAGCTGCTGTTGTCACAAAATCATGATGAATACTTTCATACCCACTGAACAAAACTGCTGCCAGTTTCCTCTCACTAGTTTGGGATGAGCGCGCAGTATCATTCCCCCCCCCTCGGATCCTCCCTCAGAAGTAAACAAGCACACAACAGGGAAACTCTGAAAACTTGAAGGTGTAAGAAAACTAATAATTCTGTTGCTTACTAGTTGATAGCTATATCTCTCTGCACACTGCTCTGTTTTCTCTACTCTCTACTGTACTACATGTCCTGTCACTGTGTTTTGTGCCTTGGTGGTGGAGCTGTACCTGTGCATGATCCCTGCCCTGTGCCCTCTGCTTCAGTCCTGGAGCCGCTGTTCTGAGCGAGCAGATGCTGCCAATCTGTTTCAGGCCTGAGACTTAGCCAGTGACTCAAGCAGCTTGCAGGCGCTAGAGCACCCTTGGTTGCCAGCTTTGGCCCCTCACTGGATCAATACCTCCCTGAGTCTTTTTCTGTCAAAACACCTCGACGAGAGGCTGACTGCATGCACAGTGTGCCCTGTCTCTCATACTCAGAGCACGGGGCAACCATTCTCAGCACAGCTTGATATTTCTTGATTCGGTTTTTTTTTCCAGACCAGGAAAACCTGTCACGTGTAGTCAAGTAAACAAAGAGCCATACAAAAGAAACAACACAGCAGTTACCTGCCCTAAGCATGCTGTATTCTACAAGCAGTCATCTGCAGAGAGGTGCTTGCTTGAGTTTTTTTCACAGACCACAAACAGATGTGAGGCAGGAAAGGTATATATTTCTCCTAAACTCAGAGACCTATTTTTCCTCAATGTAAACATCTGTGTGGTGTGTGTGTGGGGAGGGGGGTGTATAAAAGTTAAAAAAAAAAAAATGAAAACATGCTGGAAAGACTCCCACCTCAGCTTCATCTCCCTAGCAAAGTACCCTGTGACCTCTGCTCCACCTCCCTAGCAACATGGAACTATTTTTATATGGTGAAGCAATAAATACCATAAAAATCTCTTAAAATAAAGGACACGCTTTTTCTCTATTTTTTTTTCTTACAAAAATTAAAGGGACCATTGTATAATCACAATACACCACTCCAGGGTGTGGGTTGTGCTAGGATTTACCTACGCCTGCTGCCTTGTGACCAAACAACACACCAGGAGTAGGTAAATCCAAGCATAATCCACACCCAGTTGCAGCATATTGCTTAAATAATTACTGACTAGTGCTTTGTCCCATAGGGAAACCCAGTTATAATTTGCCATTATAACCAGCTGGTCATAACAGCAAATTATAACTGAGTTTCCCTCAGATCGCGCATATGCCAGTTTAGTTATGCAGTCTTCCTTCAGCAAGCGATGTTCACAACATAGCCTTGTTGCAGTAGGCATTGAATGTTTTTTTTAATAAGAAAAAAGTCTCTTCCTATAGTCGCTGGCAGGAGAACCAAACACAAAATATACTGGCTGCTATCGGTTTCCCTGCCAGCATGCAAGAGCCAGCAGATCTCCCCACCATTTCCTACTGAAAGCTCACCACAGCTCTGCAACCGCCGTTCACCAGTAAGTTCAAAAAAAAAAAAAAGAAAACTATACATCCTTGTGCCACATAAATAACTGGATCTCTGTAAATTGGTAGACCACGGAACCGGACAACACAAAATCCTAACTAGTCTGTGGCTGCCTGAGCACCAGTCTATTGCCTAATTTTATATAATTGCTGAGGTGAAAAAGCACACACCAGCAATTATAAAATATAAAATGTGGGGTGATGTGTGTAAAACTCAATTCTACACTCACCCTCATTGTGGGATGATTTGACAAACCCCTCGGGCTTTGCCCTTGGGGGTTTATGTACATCCTTACAACCGTGTGTGTGTGTGTGTGTGTGTGTGTGTGTGTGTGTAAAATCACGTTTTACACACACCCCACCATATTATTCTCTATATAAACAACACAGGGTGTGTGGGTTAAGTTAGGATTTACCCAGGCCTGGTGTGGTCTGGCCAAGAGGCTTTTTTTCTTTTAGTTAAAAAAATAAATAAAAAAATTTTTTTTTAACTTTTTAAATTTATTTTTATTGCATTTGTTATTCCATCAGAAAAACTAATCCTTGGTTGATAGGGCTGTTGCTGTGCCTGCAGTGTTGCTGTAGATGCAGCCCCATATACAGAGAGTTTAATGCTGTCTTGTATTTCATTGTTTTTTTCTTTGTTTTTTGGTTTTTTATTAAGAGAGGTTCTGGGAGTCATGGGCTACTTATTTATTTGCTCCTACAGAGACAGCCTGCGAGTAACAAGGATTACTGTCACTGTGTGGTGTGAGCTCTATTGGGTTGCCATCGGACAGTGTGTTCTTCCAGGTTTAACTTTGTGGGCAGGACACAGTAACAATGTCACTCGGGGGGAATTTGTTTTCTGCATTTGTTTTCTTTTTATTGTTAATTTGTGTTTTTTTTTTTTTTTCTTTACCAAAGTGATGGGAGACAGCGAGCAAGAGTGGGACTGTACCTACATGAGAGTCGAGGAATGGAGCGGAGAGAGAGCAGGAGTAGAGTGGAGACTGAGCTAGAGATGAGGTGGGTGCAGTCTGGGCAGTTAAGGGAAGTGGTTTTTAAAACTCTGTGGGCCAATATGTTCATTGCCTGACTGTTCCCGTTTTTCAACATTTTCATAGCGGCAGTTGGGAGACTGGGTTTAGTGGGGATCCAACTTGGCAGATTATATGTTTGGTGTTCAGGGGTGGAGGTCAGAGTGATTAAAAAGTGGGGGGATTCTACATGCGGCTGACTAGCACCTTTTTTGTGGGTAATATCAGGATTTACCACGGCTAGAAGGTGCCAGTCAGCCAATCATATTTCAGCTTTTTGGAACAGTTGTATAATCTAGCACTAACAACTGGAACATGTACTGTACAAGTAGTGGGATTTGGATTTTGAAAATATAGGAATGTATTCTATTTTTACAGGGTGAATAAAAACATATTGGCCCAGATATTCAAAAGGGATGCGCCAGCGCAAGTACGGAAATGTGCCATTGTGCGATATTCAGTGGGAGGCAGCTGCACAGTGCAAGTTGCAATGTGTAAGAGCGCAATAGTAATGAATGCATGCACAACCGTAGGGGATGGAACCATGAATAACGTGTGCAGCGTGATATTCAACAGCATTCACCATGTGCAATAGGGGAGCTAGCGGAAGTTGTGGGACAGCGGAAATGATCCAAAATAAAAAGGAGCAAGAGAGGGGTGCAAGAATGCTACAGGGAAGCCACAGGTGGGAGTGAGCTGACAGGCACAAGGCAGAGGGTAGCAGTGAGCAGGACTGGGCAGGAGCAGGACAGGGCACACCTGAAGGTAACCAGGAACAGGATAGGAGTGGGGAGCCTGTGCCACTGTGCAGGATTGTAAGTGGAGTGCCACAGTGGACTGAGGGCAGTGGCAGTAGTCAGGACAGCCACAGCCAAAGGCTGGAGGTGTACCCGGTGCAGGGGGAGCATCAGAAATGGATAGTGGGGGAACGGGATAACAGCCACCGGGGGGGGGAACACCAGCCAAGGACATGGCCATCTTCCAGATGGAGTGGTAATGAGGGGTGTGAGAAGGCGGGGACGTGGCCGTGGAAGGGCCCGTTGGCGGTAAGCCCAGAACAGGCAGTACTGAGCCCTCACCACCTTCGAACACTACTCTGACACAGAGATTGTGGGCCGATACCGCCTGAACTGGGGGATCCTGAGGTGGCTCTGTGAGCTGTGCAGTGATGAGATTCAGGCACCCACACGACGGAGCCATGCTCTGTCAGTGGAGATGAAGGTGACAGCCGTCATGTGCCTGCTCACCATGGGCACCTTCCAGAGACAAACAGGGGACACAGCAGGCATAACCCAGTTGGCTGCATCACGCCTACTCACACAATTCCTCAGTGTACTGCTGCCACATGCTGTGGAGTACATCCATTTCCCCAGCACACAGGCGGAGCGCACAGCACACATACAAGAGTTCCACAGGGTAGCACGGTTGCCTGGCATGCTTGGGGCCATTGACTGCACCCATGTGGCCATCCGCACACCACCTGGCCCGGACGGTGTGACCTACATCAACCGGAAGGGATATGCCAGCATCAACTGCCAGGTGGTGTGCGATGCCAGGGGGTGCATAACCAATGTCTGTGCCACGCATCCTGGGGGAGCACATGATGCCTTCATCAGGCACCAATCCACACTGTGCCACAGGTTTGAGAGTGGGGACATCCCCACTGGCCACCTAGTGGGTGAGTATGCATATCACGCAGGACGACAGGAGCAGACGTGGGGGGGTGCATAGTCAGAGGTGCTATGGGTACTGGCCTTCTTGGCCCATGGCAAAGTGATGCAGACCACCATACTAATGTCCACCCTCTACACACAGGTGACAGTGGCTACCCACTCCATCCCTGGCTGCTCACACCATACCGGTGCCCCATGACCCCATTGCAGCTACGGTACAGTGAAGCACATGCCACAACACGGAATGTCATCGAGCGGGTGTTCGGGATGGTTGAAGGCATGTTTCTGGTGCCTGGACACGTCTGGTGATGCCCTACAGTACAGCCCCTCAAAGGCCTGCGGGCTATTCCTGGCCTGCTGCATCCTGCACAACATGGCCAACGACTGTGGGATAGCTGTAGAGGTCAAAAAGGGGGACAGCGGTGGGGACAATGAGGACGCCCATCCAGATGGTGATGGGCAGCCACCCCCTTGGTGAAGGGACACCCTCCTGATCCGTATGTCACAGCTGCACTGGGACACCATCACAGAAGAGTGCTTTGGTCAACACAGGAAGGTCATGGGGCCATGGGCAACCACCAATGGCAAGGGCACAGCCCACAGATAGGCAGAGATGAACCCCAGGGGTGGATGGCGGAAAGGCAGTGGGTCTGAGTGTGGCACCGCACACACGTTAGGGATGGGCAGGGCTGAACACAGCACATGCGCGCGTGCGCGCACACACACACACAGACACACAGACACCACAAGACATGCACAAGGGGTAGACGGCATGCCAACCCCAAATGCTACCTCCACCCCCACACAGGTCCACACATGACCACTCCCAGTGGCCGTCACTGTGTGTGCCTCAGACACTGGGCACCATTGCACACTGGCAGACAGTGCAAAGCAGGCATCATTATGCACACGCCACAGTGGCCAGCAGCCGGGAGGGTGTGCACAGGGACCGTGTGTGCAGGGCCGGGTACCCATCCATGCATCGCACGATGCACACCACACTGCACATAGGGCCGCAGCAGACAGTGACCATGGTGGAAGACAGGTCAGTCACACAGCACAGTGCCATGGACAACATGGATGCATGGGCGGCCCTGCCGAGACCTGCCAGCCATGCCAGGCTGACCATTGGCCTCATGGGGTGGCACCAGCAGTCCCCCAAGGGTAACACATGAACATGACCGTGTTCATGCAGGGGTCTGCAGCTCACCAAACATGCCCACGCCAGGAGTGCTTGGTATGCCCACAGCCGAACCCGGTGTTGACATAGCAGGTGTCGCATGGCGCCGAGAACGGGGGGTGGACATGACACTGCATGGTGTCTGCGATGCATGGACACTGAACTGGGTGCCCAATGTGGCCATGACAGCTGTGAATGCATGTGTCTGCCTGTCAATGACAGCGGTCACATGATCCCGCTGCCGGGCCATCTCTGCTAGGAGCAGACTGTGGTCTCTGCTCTGCCGTTCCTTTGCCTGGCACAGAACCGCACTGAGTGCATCCACCGCAATCTTAAGCCACAACTGCTGATCCACTGAAACCTGGAATAGATGGCAGTGCTCATCAAAGAAGTCAGCCGCAGGTCCGGCATGCTGTCCCTCATGGTGTTCCTGGCCCTGCTGGGCAGCACCCCTTGATGATGGGTGCTGCACACCAGAGCCATGCCGGTGCGTGTCCCCATGCGGTGCACTGCCACCACTCCCCAACACTGTCCCTTGCCAGTGGTTGACTGCTGGCACTGCCCCTCCGGCTGCTGATCACCAGGGCTCACCGGTGCCACTGCAGCAGCCGCAGCAGCCCCACTGGCCTGGACGCACACCAGTGCTGCCCCACTGGGGCATACAGGCACAGGCTGTGACTGTGTTGTCACGCAGGCCTCCACGGCAGCACCACCCATGGCTACGCTGGAGTCATTTCCTGCTGTGGGACCATCCTGCGTCCCACACGTATCACTGTCCAGGACATGAGATTCATCATCATTGGTGCTGGATCCGGCACCAATCCGTGTCCCAGCACGCTGGAGTCTGTGGGCACTGTCATGCTGGGACACAGGCAGAGCCTTGTCCGCACCCGCACCACCATCTTCAGTCCAGACAGACAGGCAGGTATGCACCAGTCCGGTCCCTCAGACACCTGTGGAAGTGGATGGGTGTTCCTCTGTGTCCAGGGCATCACTCTCGGTGGACACACCCACCACCGCTGACCCATGTAGACGCTCAGGAGCTGTAAGGGAGCACAGTAGCATTATTGTCTCCGCCCTGCCCTGTGGCATTCCCCCCACCACCCACACAGTGACAGCACAGAACCTACTACGCAGTGATGGGCTGCCACCCATCTGGAAGCCACCACCAGGAACACCCTCTATGGCACAACGCCGCATGCTGCCGGTCACCCGCTCCTCCTGTGGTGTCAGGCGTGGCACATCTGGCTGTACACCACCGGTGGCAGCACGTCCTGCCCTGATGGCAGCCACCTTATCCTTTATCCTTCTCCTGTCCATGCCTACCTTCTTTTTACACTCCTGCATGGACTGATGGTGGCTGCCATGCTGGTTCACGGCACGTGTCACCTCACCTAACGCCGCAGTATGGGCCTGTGGCATTCCCCACTGTCTACAGAGCAGCAGTTCCCTGTTGAGATATGCCTCAACAGGGCATCTGATTCAGCCCGGGTGAAGTTGTGTCTCCTCCTTCTCCCCCATCTCTGTTCCTCCTCATCCTCTCATTCGGTCATGACCGAGCTTGTGGAAATGACAGGTGTTACCTTTGAATGTGCAGTCCCATTCAGCCCTCACAAACCACAGTCCACACATCCCAACAGCATGCAACCCACCACAATAGACTGCAATACCAAACTACGTCCTCTGCAGCCCCATGTCGCATTTGTATAGCGCAATGCATGCAAATGAGGTGAGACGCAACTGTAAGTGGATGCTAATGCAGTGGTTGCACCATGGAATTGCTGATGAGCCGATTTGCATATTCTGGCTGAATATCACGCTGTTGCGCCTTGCGCAATGTTGTTGAGTGTGCTCAGGCTATAGCACAGCTCTCTGACGTGTGCAGTAGGCACCGCACAGCACATGCCCGGGGTGCTGATGCCAACGCGTGCCGTGCTGATGATGTGCTGTGCGTGGGAGGCAGTGCAAGGCACAGCCACCACTGTGCCAGTGGCACTAGTGTGCTGTTCACCCATGTGGTGCTCGTGCCCTGGTGTGCTGTAGGCACCATGGAGTCACAGCGCGGTAGGCCACTGCAGGGTGTCACACACAGGCACCCTACCGCGCTACATGCAGGGAGTCCCGATAGCACTGTGGTGCTCCATGCGCAGACAGACCCCTGACCCTGTAGTTGACCTTTGCCCCTAGGCACCATGCATCCACATGGGTGCACCCCTATCACACAGTTTGTTGACAGCACGATGGGGAATGGCAGCGCTGTACCTCATAGCCTTCGCACGTGGGGAACGTGCACTGCAGAGCACCATTTTTTTACCGGTACTCACTGCAGGATGTCACGCAGGCGAGCACAGCAGTGGAGCACAGTAGAGCTGGCAAACCTTGTGGCCATTGTTGAGCCCCATGCTGGGGCCCTGTTCGGCCAGGACCCACTCGACAGGCCATGCAGTGCCATGTGGGAGGAGGTTGCTGAGGGCATGGAGGAGGCCACTGGTATCGCCAGGTCCAGTGAACAGTGTTGCCACCAGTATGGAGACCTCCAGTGGAGGGACCCAAACAGACTGGGGCGTCTGCAGGCACCCGCCCGGCGAGGCGCCATGCCACAGCCAGGTAGGTGCTCCATCCATACACTTGTAGTGTCTGTCTGTCCGGGTATCACGGTGTGCATGTGTCCACCCTGCAGGGAGGTGGGGGCCATCTAGTGGGGGTGATGGTGGTGGTGGTGGGGTTGTGGCATGGCTGGGCGGTGCGGGAACGCACACACTGGGGGGAGCTTTGCTACTGGTTTGTACTCATGTTCCCCTCTCCATGTTTGCACCCTAGACCCGGAGAAGTGCCATAGGGTGAGGCAAGCCCAAGCAGAGCAGGATAGGGTTGGTGTGCCACAGTTGCAGTGGGGTCTTGGAGGAGGGGCCATGGGACAGCAGCGCCCAGCCAGCCTGGATGCAGGTGAGTGCCTTTTTTCCCCTCACATCTGTGCATGCTGTGTTGCAGGGTTGGCGGTGGGGCATGGCCACCAGCACTTGGCCCCACCGTGCACACCACATGGTGCACTCAGCACTGTCCAGTGGCACTGCATGTGTGGGTGGGCATCACTGGTGGTCTGTGCATGCACTGGGTATATGGCTGTGCCACTGCTTTCACACTGCATAGCCATGTCACTGTACGGCAATGGTGGTGCTGTGTGAGACATGGGCGTTGGGTGTGTGCAGCGGTACGCATGGCTGTGGGTGCCTGGGTAGGCAGGTCTTGTGGGTGTGGTCACTGTGGGTGGTCGCATGCCATCAGAGGGGCATGCCCTTTGGCTGTATGCCATGCACAATGGGTGGGCTGCAGGGGTCTGGCCAGTCATGCGTATTGACTCTGCTCCCTTGTCCTAGATGGACAATGCTGGACGGCATTGGAGAGAGGGGTACAGGAGCTGCTGCAGCTCACCAGAGCCACCTTCCAGATCCTGCAAAGGATGGAGCAGGACGGGGTATGGTGCCACGGAAGAAGAAGAAGGCACAGAAGTGGGGAGAGGGGCAGGCGATAGGCCCTCTATGCCCCCTTATTGAATTCCCCCCTGGACTCACCCTCACACCCCTTCATCCCTCTCCCATTTGTTCACCCCTGCCTCATGCCCACCCCCACCTGGTTTGTGGCCCTTTCCCCCACCCCATTGTATATAGTTGTACATATGTTTTGTTGTTCACATTCATTTAATATATACATTTTATTATGACAACTGTGGTGGTCTCTGATTTGCAGCAGGCTAATGGTGCTTGGCTGCAGTGGTGTGCATGGCGTCGGGGGTGGTGCAGGCCTGGGCATGTGTGTGTGTTCAGCAGGGACCTACCTTTGGTGTGGATGGGGGACTCAGTCACTGTCTGTGGTATGTGTGTCGTCCCTGTGCACCAGATGCCTGTGTGCAGTGGACTCCCGGTGCATGCACTGTGTCCATGGCACCCCTATCAGCATGTCCATGGCCCGTGCAGCTGACACCCTTGTATGTCTGCGCTATGCACGGTCTACTGGCATGTCAGTGGTGGCTGTCCATGCTGGCCACCCCCTGGACCCAGCACAATGGCGGATTGCCTCCTGTCACCGGTATGGTGCACGTCTGCCTTGGGTGGCACTGTGGCCTCTGCTGTTGTTTCCCCCCCATGCTGTCACTGGTGTCTGTTGCAGGGTCTGTGCTCTGATGTCTGTCACTTGTGCTCCAGCCGCATGCTGGTTGCGGACGGCTTCATGGTGCTTCCGCAGGGTGGCTGGTACACCTGTGCCATGGTGGGGTGCTGGCCGTGGGTACACAGCTGCTGTGGTCACAAATGGGTTTGTTGCCCCGCTATTGTTTCCCTGTGTTAGGGTGCCCTTGGGTCTGGGTGGGTGTTTGTCCATGCCCTGTGTCACATCCTGTGTGGCGCATGCCTCCATGCACCACTGTGGGTGTCTGTGCTGGCTGTTGGAGCCAGTGCTGGGACTGGGTGTGTGCTTGAGTGGGTGTGCGGGGTGCTGTCCTGCTGGTGGTGGGGTCCAGGGCAGGTCCTGTCGCATGCGGGTACCTCGGGTGCCGATGCAGGGTCGATCTCTCGACTGTGCCTCGGGGGGCCCTGCAGGGTGGCACTGTGTCTGCAGTTGTTGCATCGGTGGCTGCTGCTGCCCACTGCGGGGTGCTCACAGTGGGGCTGCCATGCATGGCTCCATGGTGCACAGGGTTGCATTGTCACAGTGGGGGTGGTGGCATGCATATGGAGCCATGCACTGTTGGGTGCTGCTCCTGGGCAGGGTGTCTGGGAATCACTATGCAGGATGTGCTCTGCATTGGTGGGATGGAGTGGCACAGGGTGGCCGGACCTCCTTGTGTTACGGTCACTGCTTGCCAGGGGGTGTGCTGGGGCACCATGCACCTGCTGTGGATTCGGTGCTGGTGTTCATGGGCTGGTGGTTCATCCAGCTCACCACAGGTTGTGCAGTTCATGGGGTGTGGGGGGCACTGTCTGGTCTGCTGCGTGCTCCTCTGCCCATGTCTTCCATGGGTGGTGCACCCCTGCATCTTGTCCCTGTGCATCCCTGGTTGTGCTACTGCACTGCTATCCTGCTCCACTGTGCATCCCTGGTTGTGCTACTGCACATCAGCCCTGCACCACTGTGCATCCCTGGTTGTGCCATGGCATGGTTGGAGCGATATTTAGTTGTGTTGCGCAAGCGTACCTTGGTCTGCGCTGTGTTTGAATATCATGCGTGTTGCGCATGGGCACACTGCACTTGCACCTGCTCCTACTATTGCTCTACTTTGTGGCACAGTTTGAATATCTGAGACATTGTATAGAGTGTTAGTAACAAGTTTAGCCTATTATTAATAAGATTAATAGTTATAGGGATAGATGCCAATTAATTAATTGAACTAAAAGGCTCCTTTATAATGCTGTCCTGCTTTCATAGGCAAGGCAAGGCAAATTTATTTCCAAAGCGCCCTGTCCCTAAGGCTCAGGGCACTCACTGTACATTATACAGAAATACAAACAAATACGATTTTCGGCACATAAAACATAACTTAATATACAACCAATGCCCCTTTTGTGCATTCAGACTGAAGAGGTTATTATTGCACTCATATAATAAAAGAAAATTGGCTCCTAGAAGATCACTCCTATTAACCATAATACAGTTTTATGTCTTTATTATTTTAAAATACTTGGCCAGGAAAAGCAACCTAATCTGAAGTTTGTTTCCAGATGCACATTGGAAACAAAGGGAGGTTAAATGACTTGCCAAGGGTCACACAGTATGCAAGTGGTAATCACTAGATTCAGACCTAGGTCAGCTGTGTCTCTAGGTTCACAGCTTGGTGTTCTAGCAAGTAGCTTATAGTACTTCACTAGTTGAAAGTTCCATAACATTATGTAAGCAATAAAACACAATGGGGCATTGGTTGTGCTGGTTTAACAACATGCAAAGGGGCACAGTAAGGCATGAGGCCACAGACGGAATGTCTTCAGACCCTGAAAGTGTAGCAAAACTAGCACAAACAATGCCCAAAGTGACTTATTGTTCTTATGAGTCCAGAGGCAACTTTTAAAACATGAACACTCTTAAAGTTTTTAAAGATGCAAAACATATTTTAAAAAAATGTAAAATAGCTCTTCCACAGATGTTTTTCACTTGTCATTCATCTGTCTTTCTATGCCTTTAATACATGATGGGTGGGATATTCAGACTGGGCCCGGCTGTGGCGCAAGCCTGGGTACAGCACAACTGGGCTGCGCCAGGGCATGAACCAGGCAATATTCATTCATAACGCGTTCATTCATAAGTCGGGCCTGTGTAGTACAGTATGGGCTGCACGCCCATTGGTTCACGCGGTGGACCAATAGGTGTACAGACCGTACTGTACACTGTCAGTCGGCAAGCGGCCGGGAGGTATGCAGGTGGATTGCTGCCGCCTACTGCTGACTGGAGGGGTTGCTGGGTGGCGGGGAACCTAATTGGGCAGGTGGAGAGAGGGGGTCCACTGGTCCACCAGGGCATCAGTTGCACTGTCCTCCCGCGATCGGGTGATGGGCGGTTCCACTGGACCACCAGGGAGTTGGGTTACTTGTGCCCATGATCGTGCAATAGGGAGTGGTCCACTGGACCACCAGGGTTATTATTTATATATGCCCATGATTGGGTGATGGAGGGTCACACCGCTCCCTGGGCAGGGGGCATGGGGTCAGTGCTTCGGGAGCTCAGGTGGCCACCCACAGCAGGCAGCTGCTGTGTTGCACCCTGCAATATGGCAGCCCACCTGTGGGTGTCCCTGATTTGTTCCCTGTTTTTACGGGCACAACTTTGCACCCCCCTGAGTGGCGCAAGGTGGAGTTGTGCTTACATGTGCACCGTACATCCCAGGCTGAATATCGGGATGTCAGCATATGCATGGGCATGGCTCCTCAGACGGCGCCGTGATACACACGATGCACCCCCGGTTCATCAGGAGTTGCACTGTAACCCCCTTGTTACCCGGGTTACTAGAATCCCAGTAAGACCTAGTGGTAGGCAGGAAGGCAGCTTGTGAAACTCCAGTTAAATGGATTTCACACTGTCTCGTTTGTTCTCAGTCTCAGCTGAGACTGAGGGATGACATCACCATAGAACTGTCACAGCTGCATGAGCCACAATGGAATCTGCAGAAGGGAGTTAGAGTAGAATGTTGGGAGGTTTGAACAGTCAGTCTGTAGTCAGTTGGAGTTTGCTTGTGTGAGGAGCACAGCAGCTCTGTGCTAGGCTCTTGGAGCCTCAGCCCTGAAATAGGGCTACAATTAGGGAAAGGTGTGTGTTTCCACCTAAAGAGAGACACAGTGAGCTATTTTTAAAGTGGTGGAGACCGCTGATTCAGGTCTCTGTGCCCCATCCCTCAGGGGATGGGGCAGGAAGGTTTGCCTGCATTTCCAGGGGCAATCCCCTTGGCTACTGCTAGTGAAGAAGCTGCCTTATTTTGTCCAAGAGCCTGGGAAACAAGAAGATTTTGTGATTCCCCTGTGGGGCACCTGCAACTGGGGGGTGAGTTCTGCCCTTTCTAAAGGGCCTATGTTTCACCCTGGACTTGTGTTAAAGTGGGGATTGGACTACTGAAGTAGTGGGAGGCCTAGAGTAATAGGCTTAGCCAAAAGTAAAAGCATGTTCAAGTCCAGCACATAGGGGAAGTCAAGACATGTAGAGGATATGTGACATACGTCTACCCAGTAATCTACATTGCCAAACTTTCAAAAGAGTTGTTTAGTTTCCAGAGAAATGGCCGAGTATGGATTGTGGGAGCTGGAGGTGGGAGACCACCCATCTTTAGTATCCAGGTCCACCTCCACGGATTTGCTCTGTGGATTTCTACTTTGCCTCATGCACTTGGCCAGTGATGAGGGAAGTACCCAGACGTGGAATTGGAAGGAAAATTCCCTCTAGGAGTTGAAGGCTCTAAGGTGGTTTGGGGAGCCACCAATTGGAAAACTGGTTCATTCCCATAATGGAGCATGGATCAAGTGGCCGGCGGGGGAGCCGGGCCAGTGGGGAAAACTCAAGTAGTGTACAAGTCGGGCTGTGTACCCAAAGCTGCGATGCAAGTCTGGGCTGCGTGCCTGGTGGGTTCAGAGCCTGAGGACTGGAAATGTGAAGAAGTGTTCTGTTGTCTCTAATCTGCATTACCAGGCGTGTAGCCCCATAGGGGTCCATCTATGCTTTGTTTGTTCGGTTTGGATGTGAATAAAAGCCACACTTTAGAATCTCATTCCTGGTTCTGGACATTAAAGTTATTGCTTCCTGTGTTCGGATTTACTTGGGTGCCCCTGTGCAGAGTAGCCAAACCTAGGGCCCCCTGTGCTGAGTAACCTAGTCCTCCCCGAACCCAGTCCCCACCAGGTACTGCTATCAGCTTCAACAGCATGCCACCTGTCGTTTTGCAAAAAGGCAGGGGTCTGGGGGTTACACACTCACTGCATACCCCATTAAATATTGCACCGGGGCACAATGGTGGGTTGCGCATGGTACAACCCTTTTGAATATCCCACCCGGTGTGTTCGTTTGTCATGGAATACAAGAATTCAAAACTCTGCAGTATACTACTATTAGAATGCCCCCCCCACACACACACACGCGCGGAATGGTAACATGGGATACATGAATTCAAAATTCTGCAGAATTCCATGTGCATACACACACACACACACACACACACACACACACACACACACATATACTTTGAGTAGAGCCAGAATGTCAGTTGCATCTATTGCAGGGTGAGGAGCCAAGAGGTGTCTGGCAAACTCATAAAGTAAGGAGGGAATTTTTCATGGTCATCAAAGGAACACTAGGAGCCCAATATTCAAAACAGCACAAAGCGGAGTACAAAACGTTGTGATGTGCCTTTCGATTGCCCGGGAAACCAAGGACGCAATAGTCAATCAAATAGTGCACTGGCACTATTTAACTGAATATAGAGCCATGTCAGTGCCGCACTAAGTCAAGTAGCACTGCCCTGACATGGATCTGAAGTATGCTACCAGAATGGATAGCACCAGAGTGTTATCTGCAATATTAAAGGGGCCCATGCAAATGAGGCCATTGGGCATGCAAGGCACTAAGGGGCCATTTGCATGTCCATTATGGACTCATTTGCATGGGTAGTGTGGCAGGTTAGCGTGGCACCCTCCAAATGCTGAGTCCCAGACTTGTGTAGATATTCTAGTACTAGTGGACCCTACCCCCCTAATATCTGTCCCATAATGTAAGAAAAAATGTCAGCCTGTAGAGTAAATAAAAGAATCCTTGGTGCTAGTAGTCCCCCCCCCAGTCGCCCACCCATAGTTTAAGAAAAAAAAATCCCTGGTGCTAGTGGTCCCCCTACCGTATGTGCACTTGTGGCACCAAGGGTACTTGTAAGTTGACTGGGGGGTGTTCAGTGCCATGGGGAGTGTTAGATGCCAGGGACTATGGCATTTCCCATGGCAGTACCATGGATTGGTGCCCATGGGGACCACTGGATGCCAGGGAGGGTTTGTTTTGTAAGTAGGGTTTGGTGATCGGGGAAGGGGACCACTAGCACCAGGGATTCTTTAATGTACACTACGGGACAGTGATTGACCGGGGGGGGGCCACTAGCACCAGGGATTTTTTCTCTTACATTATGGACAGCAAACAGGAGGGGGACCACTAGCACCATGGATTCTTTTATTTTCACTACAGGCCAGAGATCGGGGGGACCACTAGCACCAGAGATTCTTTTATTTTCACTACAGGCCAGAGATCGGGGGACCACTAGCACCAGAGATTCTTTTTTTACATTATGGGCCAGCAATCAGGTGAAGGATCACTAGCACCAGGGATTCTTTTATTTACACTACCGGCCTGTGATCAGTTGGGGGGGCACTAGCATCAGGATTTGTTTTCTTAGTTTATGGGTCAGGAGTCAGGGGGAGCACTAGCACTTGGGATTCTTTTATTTACACTTTGTTCAATGATCGAAGGGAGGGGACCACTAGAACCAGGGATTTTTTTTCTTACATTAGGGGCCGGCAGTCAGAGGGTGGGGGGGGACCACTAGCACCAGGGAGGGTTGTATAGGTACTATGGGTTGGCAGTTGGTGGAGGGGGGCACACACCACAGAGGACAGGTGTGCTCCCCCAGCAGCCAACTGGCTAGGTAGCTGCATTACCTCTGGCAGGCACTATGGCTGCCCAGAGTAAGTAGGGGTTTTGTTTGGTGGTATTTGCTCTGTGCAAAAGAAGAGTGCTAAACCCTTTTACACAGCACAAAGCCACTGAATATGGGATAGCGCGGCTATTCATGGCCACATCCCTCCCCTTGCCCTCCTGCATACATTATATTTTGCACAAGTGCTAACACTCTCTATGCCTACACAACAGCCCCTTTTGAACCTGGGGATCTGGGGCAAATCCCAGTTTGTGTGGGCAAAGACCCATTAGCGCCCATGCAAATCTTTGAATATCAAGTCCCAGAAATGGAAACCCTGAATAGTACTTAATTTTTTACATTTGTTTATGTAGTAAGGAAGGGCTCATGATTGGAAAGAACATCTAATTAGTTAAGTATTTTGTGTAATTTCAGGGATTTTTCATTTTTAGTGACATGTAGAAGGTTTTTATATATGAGTAAAGGTAGCAGCCATGTTTGTGATTGCAGTCAGGAATGAGTGAAGTGGCTCATGAATTCTGGATGTGAGTTGTCCAAATTCCAAATCCTATTGCCCAAATTTGTTCAAGCCTGTGCAGCTGTAGAAATCTAAGATATAACTCTTTGAACTCATTCAGCCTATCAGGAAGCAGGATTTTGCCAACCTGTTTTATTTAAAATTAATTATATATTAATGAGTTTATATATAAACTCCTAAATTACAAATAGACCATATTTGATTAATATGGGATACAGCAAGGCTGTGGTGCTGACACATAATTCTGAAACCATTTAAAACATTTTATGGGATACTAGAAACATAGCAACATAGACAGTGGTGGCAGAAAAAGACCAGGGGCCGGATTTTCAAAAACCAAATGCCACATGCCACCTGTGCCGAACATATGGCATATGGGGCTTGAGGAATTCACTGGCTGTCATTGGTGATTTTACATTACTTGCATATATCACTCATAAAACACAAATCCATGGTCTAGCGTGCGACACTCCTGGAGGTCAATGTACCAGTGCTTGCACCAGATATGTGGTGCAAGCTGCCAAAAAGCAGGAAAACTGTCGCAACTGCACCCGGTAATATAAATGCGGATGCAGCTGCGGCAAAGGGAATCGGCACACAGTTGATATCAGAGTCCCGTAGTACAGGGCTGGATGCACGCCCTGTGCCACCTTTCAAAAATCCTGCCCAAAAGGTTTATCTAGACTGCCCAAAGTTCCCTATCTGCCCTGGGACCTATTGTCCATACAAGGTTTTATACCACCCAGTCCATCCCCCTGCTTCCCTCCCTACTGCCACTGACCTGACCTGAGCAACGACCAAACTTTTCACTCTGTCCCAGCCATGCTTAAAACCATTTACGGTCTCCACAGGCAGACTTTTCCATGGCTCCACCACCTTTTCTGTAACATAAAGCTTTCTCACATCCTTCTTAAACCTTTTCCCAGCCAGTTTTCACTCACGACCTCCAGTTCTTAATTCTGTACGTCTGCTAAAAAGTTCCCCACAGTTCACCTCATTTATTCCCCCCAGGAACCCAACTCTCTCACCTGGTATCCAGTGAGTGCATCTTCAGAACCCTCAGATTATCTTAGTAAGACCTGTCCTGTTGTAATGGGAAGATAAAGGCCTGTATATACCAGACAGGCTGCATCTAAGTAGGGAGGGCACAAGGGTCCTGAAGGGCAACCTGAAGAGATACTTAGAAGACAAATTACATTTAAACTGAAGATGGGTGGGGGCAGTAAGGAGCAAGGCACTTGGCACCAGGTTAGTGGGCTCTCCAAGCCTCCCCCATTAAGGAATCTAAAGGATGGGAGAGGGCAAGGGGATGGGATTGCAGGGATAGGGGAGAGTCACAAAAGGATCGGGGCAATGAGAGGCAGGGGATGCACTGGAAAGTAGTGTCCTTGAATGCAAGGAGTCTAGTCAACATGTCAGCAGACCTACAGGCACTGATAGCAGAGGAGGGGGATAGACATAGCTGCCATTATGGAGGCATGGACAACCCAATAACATGACTGGGATCTCAAGATCCTGGGATATCAACTGAATAGCAAAGGACAGAGCAAATGGGAGGGGTGGAGTGGCATTGTAGGGAAGGGATAACATGCACAAGGGAGGAGGAGGAAGAGTGGGGATAGAAGCCCTATGGATAAAGCTCCAGACCACCAAAGGGAAAAAGATTTGCGTGGGAGTGGTGTACAGACCACTTTCACAGGGCATAGAGTTGGACAAGGAACGGGGGGAACAGATCAGGAGGCTGGGGGAAGATGGAGCACTATAATGTTGGACAACTTCAATCTACCTGAAGTAGATTGGGGCACCCTGGCTACCTCCTATAACAGGGAACAGGTCATTCTGGATGCTATCCAGGAGAGTTTCCTATTACAGGCAGTCACAGAGCCAACAATGGAGGAGGACATACTGGACCTAGTGTTATCAGATTGGGAGAATGTCCAGGATGTTGAAGTGAGGGAACCCCTTGTAGGCAGTGACCACCACGTGGTAGTTTTCCATCTACATGGGGAAGGAACCAGCCATATCAAAAACGAAGGCGGCGAACTTCAGGAAGGCAGACTTCGACAAGATGGGTAGCATATTAGAGGAGCACCTGGCAAAGCCCAAACCGGAGATGGATGCAGACCAGAAATGGTCCATCATTAAGATGGGGTTAACTGAGGCCACCAACACGTGCTTAAAGGCACAAAATAAGAATACCAGAACCAAGAGACCTAGCTGGTATAGCAGGAATGTGGCTGACAAGGTGAGAGAAAAGAGGTCATCCTTCCTTAAGTACAAGCATACTGCAAGGAAGGAGGACAGAGAGGCATATGCAGAGAAATTTTGAGAGGCAAGGAGAGAGGTCTGGGCAGCCAAGGCTGAGAAAGAACTAAGACTGGTGTAGGGAATTAAGGATGGGGAGAAAGACTTCTTCTGGTACATTAAGGAGAGAAGAAGCAGAAGGGATGGGATAGTTAGGATAAAGATGGAGGGAGGATGGGCAGAAAAAGGTGAGGAGCAAGCAGAAATACTTAATGAGTATTTTTGCTCAGTCTTCACCAGGGAAGAGGATGGGCCTATGCCACAGGGGAAGATTGAGGGGAAACTAGTGGGGGAGAAGGGGTATGACAGGGGGATTGGGGTAGACAGAATCTTAAGAGGACTAAGGGAAATGAGGGTAGACAAGGCACTTGGCCCAGATGGGGTACACTTGAGGGTCCTCAGGGAGTTGGCAGGGGTGCTAGTGGGCCTGCTGACAGACCTATTTAACACCTTGCTGGAGAAGGTGTGTGTGTCCCGCTGGATTGGGGGCAGTTCATGTGCTACACCTCCACAAGAGTGGACCCAGGGACAAGCCGGGCAATTATAGGCCAATGAGTCTGATCTTCATAGTGGGTAAGTTAATGGATGCCATTGTAAAAGAAAGGCTGGTGTCTGTACTTGAGGAGAATGGTTTCCAAGATGACTGACAACATGGGTTTGGAAGGGGCAGATCGTGTTGAACTAACATGATAGACTTCTTCAACTGGGTTACAAGGTCACTGGATAGGGTACAGGTGGTGGACGTCCTGTACCTGGACTTTGGCAAGGCATTTGATTCCGTGCCAAATGGGAGGCGGATCAGCAAGCTGGGGGACTTGACAATAGAGGGCAAAATGCTGGAGTGGGTCAAGAACTGGTTAAGGGACAGAAGCCAGAGAGTGGTGGTATTGGGGGAACTGTCCAAACCTAGGCCTGTAATCAGTGTGGTCTCACAGGGCTCAGTACTTGGACCTGTGCTGTCGAACGTATTTATAAGTGACATAGTGGAGGGGGTCAACAGTAAAATCTGCCTTTTTGCGGATAATACTAAGCTCTGTGGGAAGGTGGACACCGAGGAAGGGAGACAGGATTTAAAGGAGGACCTGGCTAAGCTGGAGAAATGGTCAGGAGTCTGGCAGTTGGGTTTCAGTGCTAAGAAATGTAAGGTAATGCACACGGGAGCCAGAAATCCAAGGACTAGATACCGGTTGGGAGGAATACAAGTGACAGTGACTGATGAGGAAAAGGACCTTGGAGTAGTGGTCAGCAGTGATATGAAACACATAGCACAGTGCCAAAAGGCAGCAGCCAAGGCAAATAAAATGCTGTACTACATTCCCAGGGGAATCACCTCTAGGAGGAAGGAAGCTATTCTGCCACTGTATAGGTCACTGGTGAGACCACACCTGGAATACTGTGTCCAGTTCTGGTGCTCTTACCTGAAGAAGGATATCAAACTACTGGAGGGGTCCAGCAGAGGGCAGCCAAAATGATCCAGGGCATGGGGGGCAGAACATATGAGGAGAAGCTGAGGGAACTAAACATGTACTCCCTGGAGGAAAGAAGAGAGAGGGTGGCTATGACTGAAATCTTCAAGTACTGTATCTCAAGAGCATGCACAGAGTTGATGCTGAGGGCATCTTTAACTTAAGAAAGGAAGATACAACAAGAGGGCATAGCCTAAAATTGTTGCGGAGTAGGTTCAGGAAGGAAATAAGGAGGCACTTCTTCATTGAAAGTGTGGTGAAGGGGTGGAATGAGTTGCCAGAGGAGGTGGTAGCAGCAAATACGGTGACCAGTTTCAAGGGGGGGGGGATAGGGTGAAAAACAAAATTAGGACAGAAGGAGTCATTACTGGGAGGTGAAAGGGGGAAGGAATTGGGATGGTGAGGAACAACTCCACGAGAAGTAGAGGAGGGAGGGCAGCTCTAGGAAACTAACTGAGCTGGGCACTCGAGCAGACTCAATAGACCATTATGGCCTGTTTCTGCTTGCAGTTTTGTATGTTTGTATGTAAAAGTGCAGTAGTGGCTTTATCAGGTATGGGTTTACTCAGCAATGAAGTCAAATCCTTGGCTTGGTTAAAGGGAAAGCTTGATCTCCTTTTGAATTACCGGTATGATTAATAAAGAACCGAAGTCCTGCTATAGCTCTTGCAGTGGAATGGACTTTCCTTGGTGCAAAAAGTTCAATGATGTACTGGGGAACTATGTTTTGTACACAATTGTGCATGAGTTTTGGTGGATCCCTGCTTTTTTTTTTGTCTCAAGAGGAATTGAACTCTACATCCCATTTATTTCCCTAGCCTATGTTTAGGAAAATTCCAATTTAATTTGGATCCCATGCATATACCTAAGTGTTATACTCTCTGGTGTTGTGATAGTTAACTGTCCAGCACATCCTTTTAGCTTATACTTGTAAAAGATTGCTGTGCCGGGGCACTCAGGCCTGGATTTCTTAATGATGTGCTACACTGGCCTGACAAGGCATGGTGCCTCCACCTGGGGTGGTGATATGGGGTACCTGGTGGCTGAAACACAAGACTGTCACCAGCCAGGAAATAAGGTTTAAACTGCCCACACAGTCCCTTCCCAAAGCAAGTGACACAGCAAATAATGACAGTCTCTAAACCATAAACTGCAATTCAGACAAATAACTTATTTAAAACGGAGGGTACGGAAAGAACAACAGGGCAGCAAGGTTAAAATGGAAGCAATGGTGTAGCAATAAATCTATATCCTAAGCAGACTTTAAGGCAATAAAGAATTCAATACTCTACCCATAAACTCTGCCCACCATGGCAGTCCTCAAACCCCAATGTGGGTGCACCCATCTTAATTCCCCCCCAAAGGCCATGAGTGAGAGATCTCTCAATAGTTGCAGTGTGATCAACACCGGGGACCATAACTCCCAAATGTCCCTGATTATGAAGGACGTCCCTCATTTTACCCCTTAAAACTGCCATGTCCCTCATTCATCCCTCATGGTAAAGGTGCTGACCACACAGAGAATGTGTTGTTAATTCAGACTTCAGAAATTCATAATATTCTAAGACGCTAAATAAAAAATAAACTGTGTATAAGTACTGTATACACATGGGTTTTCACAGTGTTCTGAGCTTGTATCTCTGTGTTTGAGGATGTGTCCCTCATTCTGAGGGTCTGCGTCCCTCCCTGTCCCTCATTTTGAGTGTCCAAAAGTGCCCGTGTCCCTCATTTCAGTGACAAAAGGTTGAGAGGTATGCCGGGAACACTGATGCTGCTGATAGGGTGGAACTCAGTGGCACACCTTAAACTGTTGCAGGTAAAATACTTTTTTCTTTAAAAAACACTGTTGCTAAACACAGACTTTAAACTAGCACAACAAATGGACAACGGGCCCCTATTTGTAAAGGCCTCAACAGGTCTTCTGTCTGGGCTTCTCACACTAGCACAGTCCTGCCCATGACTTCTCCCTTAACTTCTGGCACAATACTCTTTCCCCAGTTGCAGAGTCAAACCCTGGGTCTACCTACTGTTCTGATGTTCAAACACTACTTCTGGTACAGGTTGCTGAACAGGCTGACTGGATGCAGTGCTTCTGGCTGGGACACTGGATTCCCTAGGCTTGCTGGTGGCTTTTCTGTACCTTATTTCTCTCACTGCTGGACTCAGATGCAGGCAGGTTTCTTCTTGGACTGGAGACACTATAAAAGCTGATCTCACAGAGGGGAAGGGTCTGTGGAGGATAGGGAAACCCCAGCTCCAACTTGCCTTTAAAAGGGAAGTTTTGCTGAAAACCTCTTTTTTTCCATGAACACTTTGCTTTGGGATCCCAGACCCTTGTAGTCTGCCAGGCAGGCCAGACCTAAACAGACTGTGGCACACTGGCCCACACCTTGACACATAGTCACTCACCCTCAAGTCTGACTGAACTGCCATCGGAAAACAGCCCCTTTTATGCAGGCTGAAACTCGACTCCTCATTAGCTGGTCTTGTTCATTAGCAAACTGCCTCTGTCTTGATCTGCTTTCTGATTCGCTGAGATATGCTGTCAAAGTGTCTCTGATGTTTGACCCCTCCTCCCATGGTACTTTTCAGCCTCTGCAATCATGGGGACTGCCAGCTTTATTTACCTCCAGTGACTCGACTTTGGTAGCTTCCTACAGCTTTGTTAAAAGTTCCCTGGGGTTATTTTGTGACTGCCCTAGCCCTGCTTGATGTCTTGGGGCCAGGGATGTATTTAATTTTCTTGACACATAGCCTGTTTGAATGTCAGAAGCTGTGATTTGGTAGAAGACCATCCTCACTGCTGTCCCACCATTGTGCACGTGTGCACATACATCTTTACCTTCCTAGCCCTGCTGCCTGCCTTGAGGTTGGCAAACTCATCACTGGGTGCCCAATGGCATGGTTTGGCTTTGATCCTGACTTCACTTGCTTTCTTGGAACTGGGATCCACATCTGGAGTGGGCGCACTGTCCGATTTCATTCTCAGAGCTCTGGCTCCTTTCCATGCATCTGCACCTGTATGGCAGCCAACATTGCTGCTGCATACTTCCTTGTCCCATTTCCTGGCCCCCAGCATCTCTTGGGCTCAGGGAATGCAAAACCTGCTGGTGCTTGTTTTTTCTGCCCCCTGCCACAGCCACACTGCCATTTATGGTGGCCAAGAGCAGGGGGAGCTGAGCGGCAGCAGCCACAAATCCCTGAGTGGAACCCTGGTTAAAATCCCAGCAGAGCTCCTGACAACTACACAAGTGCACTGCTGCTCCCCCTTTCGGCAGACTGGGGTCTGGAGGGTGAAGACAGCTCTAAAGAAGGTGGAGAAGGCAGTTCAAGTAAGCCTTGATTTAGTGGGCTTACATCTCCTGCTACCAGATTCTTGGCGCCTTCACCAAGACATTGTCCATACTGTCCACAAGTCCAAATGGTAGTGGCATAAGTATTCCTACAAACAATTGTAACCCCCCCCCAAGGTTGGGGACTTACCAGAGTACTATCTCCCACCTTTCACCAGAGCACAGCCACCAGTTCCAGTCTGTTCTGGTGTCTCTGAATGCTTCTGCTAGTCCCAATGTGTAAATACATCTCTTGGGGGCCAGAGGAGCTAAGTAAAATTGCCACCACTCATTTTGCAGTTAGCCAATATAGCCAATAGCTCAAATGTGCAAGCTGGCGTTATCAGCTTTCACCTTTTACAGTGCTGCAGGTTGGTTATGTAAAACCCCTATGGGCATAAATAATGATAAAAGGGGGTCCAGAGGCAATTTGGGGGAACAAAGTTAAATAGTAGATGTAGCACTCATAAGCACTATGTATTTAAAGGGGATTATGTGTCTTTAAGGGCAGCTGAGGCTGCTCCCTGAATATTAATTAACTCTGCTTGCTGCCAGGAGGGGTAGCACTACAGTGTCAGCGACAGGATGAGGAAGTCTCTGTTTTGCCCCACTCTGCCACTGGAGACATGGGCAGAGGGGCTGCTACCAAATGCTGGTGGCATTTAGGTTTAAAATACTGTTGTGTGCATGTGAAAATAACTCAATTTTGGGACATTGAGTGGACTATTCTGCCAGCAGCCATATTTGTCCCCTTTAACCCTGCAAGCAGCCAATGAGAAGCCAGGAGCCCTGTGACTTTTTCAGAGGGACGTATAGGAGAAGGCAAGGACAATGTCTTGGTGCCAGAACAGTTAAACAATAGGGGATTGAAGGAGCCTATTGAATGTCAGTTTTGCAGATAGACTGCCTCTTTGACCAATCAGAAGCTGCCCTAATACCCTGAAACCCAGAGGACAGATTGAGTTGAGTTGAGTTTAGTTTTGGCTGGAGCCCCTCCTGAGGGAGGCGGGGCTCAGGACCCCCTCCTCTGTAATGTTGCTGCAAAGTGTAAAGAAGGCTTGCCTAGGGGCTTGCACAGCCACCAGCTCAGGGGCTGTGCTTTGCCTTCCTGTGACTGGAAGGAGCTGATTCAGAAGTAAAGTGTAGCTTTGTCATCCAGAAGGTGGACAGTGGTTTGAGAGGTTCCCAAGAGAGGGGAAGTCTGCTGTGATCTTTGAGGGAAGAAAAAGACCTGCCTGAGGGCTTGTGGAGCCACTAGCCCAGGAGGTGCTCTATGTTGCCCTGTATTGCCTTCCAAGGGCTGGAAGCAGTGTGTCAACAGGATAAAAATATTGTTTCCTGACCAGAGCCAAGGAAATCACTTGGGAGTTTCCAGAGGGAAAGAACACTTGCCTGTGATGTCTGAAGGAAGTATTGAGGCTTACTTGAAGGTTTGCACAGAGAGCCAAGCCTGTGAATGGAAAGTGAAGTGAGAAGATTTGTTCATCTGTTTAAGTCTGCACCTGTGAGGTGAGAAGATTTGTTCTTCTGTTTAAGTTTGGGCTTTGAGGTGAGACGATAAGACCCCCATCTTCTGCCTTGAGCCTGCATCTGTAATGTCTGAATCTGGCAGACTGTTTCTCACTAACCATCAGTGGGAAACTCAGACACTATGTCCCATTAGAGTGAGAGCCACAACTGCAAGCTGGCAGTGTGGCTGAAGCTACCTATAGCCAGATGTTCCTGAGTACCAGAAAGAGAGTGACTGGCTTCTGAGGTCAGTATGGGGAGTCAGCCTGGTAGTGTCACTGCTAGGCATTACCAGTGCATCTCTCCTATGGTTCATGCCTAAACCTGATGGTTGAGGTACGCCAGCCCTGGTCCCCAGTGCTTGTCTCTCCAGTTCTGAAAGAAGCTGAGAGGTGTCCAGCCTGCTAAACATGCAAGCACCTGCTGCAAACAAGTCCCAAGCTGCAAGATGCAGAGAGAAGGTCCAAGCTGCAAGAGCCTGCTGCTTACCTCAGCTATCCTGCCATTGAAGCTTTATTGATCCAAACACTCCCCCCATCTATAGACTGAATGTCATCAGCTGCACAAACCAAGAGACTATTCTTCAAAACTGTGAGTAAAGCAAGGTGTGGGGAACAAATAGCCAGGGGAAGAATACACAATGGGGGGTGAGATACTAACAAAAACAAAAATGGAAAGGGACCTGGGAGTAATTATATCAGATGACCTAAAAGTGGGCAAGCAATGTGAGAAGGCAGTAAGGAGGGCTGGGGGGAAACTGGCATGCATAGAGAGAGAGGCATCAACAGTAGAAAACAAGAAGTTGTTATCCCTCTGTACAGACAGTTGGTGAGACCCCATCTGGAGTACTGCATGTAGTTTTGGAGACCCCATCTCTGTAAAAACATAGACAGAGTGGAGGCTGTCCAGAGGAGAGCTACCAAAATGGTGCAGAGTCTGCACCAGAAGACATACGAAGAGAGACTGAAGGAGCTTAATATGTATACACTCGAGGAAAGTAGGGAGAGGGAGGACATGATAGAAACTTTCAAGTACCTCAAGGGAATCAACAAAGTCCAAGAGGGTAGCATCTTTCAGAAAAAGAGATGTGCAAGAGCAAGGGGGCACAATTTGAAGATAGAGGGGGACAGCTCAGAGGTAAGGTTAGGAAGTATGTTTTCATGGAGAGGGTTCTGGATGCATGGAACAGCCTTCCTGAGGAGGTAGTGGAGTCAAGAACAGTGGGGGAATTCAAGAATGCATGGAACAGACATAAGGCAATTCTAGTGGGGGGCAGGAGGAAGTAAGCTGTTGGTTAACTAGGATCTGCAGCTTGTCCATCAGGTAGGGAAATGGGCAGACTAGGTGGGCCAAGCGGTCCTTATCTGCCATCAAATTCTAAGTTTCTATGTTTCTAGGTAAATAGTTGCCATCAATTGTTGCCAAGTTTCAATAACCAAATAGTTGTTGCCACCATTGATAATACAACTTCAGTTGGGGCCATCACATTCTCATTATGAAACAAAATATCCTGAATGTTATGATAATTGACCAATTCAGCAACCAAACCTTTTGTTATTTGAGACCACACTGTATTTTCTAATAAATCCTTTGTTAGTACAGGACAGTCCATAGTCAAGTTATAATAGGAAAGTTATTCAGAGTTTCTCCAAACGTAATGCGCATTCCTAGCATTTCCAAAAAAGATCAACAGTACATCAGTATCACTTGCATATTCATAGGACCTGATCACATCTATAATATCATCTGCTAGAATTTCAAGCCCCAGGAACTCATTACAAAGCATGTTAACCAAAATTTTAAGAACTTCCCTATTTTCAAGAGGATCATAAGGTATACCTCTCAATGTGACTATTGCCTGTATGTCAGTCAAAATGCTGCACAGTTGTGTTGCAGCCTTTTCTTCTGTTTCATTCACAGTGGAAACATTTTTTGTACAATATAAGTAAACATATTCTTATGCTGACTGCTGCCCTTTAACGGTTTAGTGACCAGTGGCTCTTGAACTGTTTCCATATTTACTCTTGACACTTTCCTTGTGTCATTAGGATCTATGATAACTTCTCTTTTTGTTTTATTTTTGATTTTTCTTTGTTTTTGTCCAGAGTTAATTTCTGTTTATTCCCCTTTTCTGTAGTGTTTTTGTTTTGTTTAGACCCTACCTTAGTTTCCCTTTTTGAAGCAAGTGTAGATTTATTTCTTCTCTTGTTATTGCTTTCTTTCTTTTGTTCTTCTTATTGTCCAGAATGACTGGAAGGACTACCCCATAACCTTATCAAGATTAGTATCACTTTTTCTCAAATCTATAATAATATCACCACTGTTTTTAATCCCTTCTGTTTGTTCAGGTGTCAGTTAAGTATCTTCAGGATCCAAGATTACCTTGACAGGATCACAGATCACAGCTGAAGGGGAATTAGTGATTTTCAGATTAATTTTAGTAATGGTTAATAGTTCTGCCAGCCTCATAGCATTTAATGAATCTTCACCTCTTAAATCAGTATAGCACAGTGGTCTAAGGCTCTGAGCTGCAAATTTGGTGACATCCAGCAGACCTGACCTGGGTTTGAATCCCACAGCTTCCACTTGCATACTGTGTGACCCTGAGTAAGTCACTTAACCTCCTTGTGCTCCCAGGTCACTCCTGTAAAAAAGCTTTCAGCTTAGTGTGCTATACCTGGTTAAACAACTAAATAAATAAAAATAAATCAGTATTCTAATTTTTGATCATTACCAGTTGGTCCATAATAGCCACATTTGCTACATGAGGATTCTTTAGAACCTCTATCAATTTGTCATCTATAAAAGGTGTGTATGATGATATACATTCTGTTCCATAATAGACATTTGCTTTGCTATCTCTTTCAACCCAGTTATTGTTTCTTGTATGTCTTCCACTATTTCAGTAACTACCTTACTTCACATTAAGATTTTATCCTTGTTGGAATTTGTTGACTTATTTTGCAAAATAAGATCTGGAAGACTGTTATAAGAAAGTGAGATGGCCGGGAAATCCTGTATTAGAATAGAATTCTGGCTATCCACAAAAGTAACTTTTTTACACTTATAATCAGACAAAACCGGAGATACACAGTTACTCAAAGTATCTATTTCTAAGTCAGGGGATCCATTCAGTGAGACTGTACTAGAAGAATGTTGGTCCCCAGTTTCTACCAGCTCTTTATACCCCATCTTGTTATATTTTTCCCCTTTCATATTCAAAATCTGATAGGGGGTTGAGGTGAATCTGGTATCATTCACCTCAGTAAATATATAAGATTTTGCCTCAATTTAAGTTAAATATGTTATTATCAAAGGCTGTATCCCTTTTCCAGACTGGACATTACTAAATTGTATTTTAGATTTTTTTTTTTCTTTTTTAGGTAAGATAGGAGCTTTGATCTTATTTCCTTTTGCATTATTTTTCTAGGATTGTTTCCCCTTTTATTTTTGGGTCACTTGAACTATCTGTTTGCTCCTCTAATTCAAGAGGGGGAGCAATATTAGTAAAATCTGAAGTTTATTAAGCCATTTTCCTTGTTCTCATTTTCTGTGTTAAGTTTTATGTTAACTCTTTTGCTTTGGTTTAAATACTACTTTTATTCCAAAATATAAATTAAATAGCTAGAAGCTACCAAACAGGCTATTCTACTCTATCTGAAGTGCATAAAGTGCAAGATTTATTCAAAGTAAATCAATACTGTACACTGCTTCTCAAGGTTTATACCCCTTAGAAATTAGTAAGAAGTAATAAATAAGTAGTAATAATATTTCTAAGTCCTCAGACCATACAAAAAGAACTAAAAAGTCCTCAGACTGACAGACCAGGAGTATACAAAGCAAAGTGGCCATAAAATACTACTAGAGTACTGCAAACTTTGGTCTTTGCTTCTTCTTACTCTTGCGGAAGTAAGCCAATGATCCCCAGGGGGTCACTATTGTATATCAATAGTTTGCCTGAAAAGAAGAGATATAATAACTATATATATGAGTATCTGTAAACATTTTTAATACTTTGCAAAATGACTGTAAAGAAGAACTGTTTCTTGTAAGGTACCTTGCATCAGAGAGAGTTTTGTATTTCTAGTAACTGCAAAGCAGTAGTTTTAAAAATTAAACAAACTTAAAAAGAAAAAGACACCTTAAAATCAATTGTACCTTGTATCAAGGAATATCCAATAAAATAATCCTATTTTAACCACATGTATTATTTATTTTAAATCAAAATTAAAAATCCAGAAAGTATTTTTTCTTAATAAATGTTATTATACCTTCATTTTAATGAATATTAAAATTTGATTTTTGCAAAGCCTTCAGTCAAACAGGCATTCAGCATCAGGCCTAATACTTTCACAAGAAAAGCAGCTTTTATTTTGCAGGTTAGCTCTATCCTGGATTTAATCTGTAGAGCAAAGTGAAAAAAAAGAACCAACATAAAATTTATCTTAACAGAACACCGTGTCTTAAAATAAGCTTTTTAGGTTAAAACTAAACAAGTGACCTCAGTTAGCTTTTAACAGCTTTTACCTTTCCTTTCCTTTTTAGAAATAACCTAGACACAGATCTTTTTTTGTCTTATTCAAAAAATAATTTATATATAAAGCAAAACAAGCAAACCAAGCCTGCTACTAAATACTAAGTTTTATTTATTTGAAAATGTAGAATTAAATAACTTACCGGACTTTGAAGATTGCTATGTTTACCGACTCGCTCTAACTCTAACGCTGATGTGCAAACCCAATTTTCTATTACAGATAAATGAGACAGTATTTCCTGGTGGCTTTTATAACTTTTATTTTTATACTGAGTCTGCTGCAAACGTAAGGTAGCTTTGAGCTCTCAGAAAGCACATCTATGAATGAATTGAAAGAATCTCATGGGGCTGATTAAGTAGTCCTTATATGTACACCAAGACAGTGTTAATATAGGACACCTGAGATCAATTATCTTATTATCTAATTAATCCATCTGTGTTGTAGTAACCTGTTTAGAGTACCTATACACTAAATAGGAAAAACTTGTGTTCTCAGACAATTTGTAGCCTAAACAAGCACCAAAGAACATCCATTTAAAGAGTTAACATTTTAACAATCAGAGTAGAATTTAGCTAAACAAGATGGCACACAGTCACAAAGAATGAATTACAAACCCTGAAGTCAAATACAAAGTGCTAAGCATTAAATAAATGAAATTAGCTCAACAAGTTAGCTTAGCAAATAAAATCAACTTCAAGGTACTTTTGCTTTTCTACTAAAACGTAAATGAAATGCACGTATAATTACTAAAAATAAAAGAAATGAAACACACACTTAATGTCTGTGTCCCTTATTCCAAGCAAAAATTCCAGAAACAAGCCCACTGATAGTTCACTAAGGTTCCGATTATATGCTCTTTTTAAAATTCTCTGCTGAATGTAATAGCAGAGTAGAAAGCTGTAGGTATTAGGAAAAGGAAAGTACCAATATATTCCAAAATTGCAGTGTCAGTAAATATTCCAAATATTCCAAATGATAAAAACACACTTGGTTGAATGATCAAATAAATACACTAATAATTAATGGGTTGCATTTTTTCCCATTGAAAAAGCTGAGTATTAAATGCCATAATACACATGTGTATTGTGGCATTTTTTTACTACATGGCTCTTTGTGTCAGACTGTCGGCAGTACCTGAGAAGAGCGAGTAGTCCGGATCGCTGCCGTGTGCAAAGGTTCCCCATTTTCTTTTTATTTTAAAAATAGCTTTGGTCCCACATCGTCAGTCTCACACTCTCTGTTGGGCTGAATGAGACAGGAGCATAGAGAGCAGCAAAGCCCCCAAGTTGTTCCTCCTACTACCTGTCTCCAGTCACCATCCAGCATCTCTTGCCTTCTCTAACTTCACCCCATGTTGGGGCAGTGAGTAGGCAGTAGCACCACGGGGCAGGTGCTAAACACCTGGATCGAAATAAATAAATATAAACATGTTATTTCCTCATTGCAGAGTGTACGCAGGAGCAGATGGGAGTTGGTGAAAAAACGCAACCCCTTAAATGATATAAAACAAAATATGAGGTGCAGTGCATACACTCGAATTTAATGCACACCCTCATTGTTGGATGGCTACCATAAACCCCTTGGGCTTCACCCTCAGGGTTTATGTGCGATCCAGCAACTCGGGTGTGTATTATATTCTCATAACACTCTGCACCCCGTACTTTATCCTATATATATATATATATATATATATATACACACTACACTAATAATACAGAATGTGTACTTCAGTATGACACTACCTTTTTATTTCACTCATGGAAACTCCTATCACAGAGTTCAAAGCATAATGCTTTTACCAAACTTGGTAATCTCAAGTGGCAAAAAGGCATTGACCAATAGCTTCTGTCCAGAACAACCCCAGTGCAACGCCTCCTACAAGGCACCCTGCTCCTCCAGTGGGGTTCAATCAGCTCTGCCACCTCAGACTCTGCTTCGCCACACAGATCTTGGGGAACAAAAGCACACAGAGCAGTCTGAGCAGTTCAGGATGAACACACAGGATGAAATGGAAAGGCTGCTTATAAAACACACAGGCAACGGTGGTATACCTTCTCTAAGTGTTTAGAAAGCATTTAGCAGCTCCTGCTACTGCATCTACTCCTCAGACACACAGCATTCAGCATCCATCTTGAATTGAGATTCTGATGTATTTTTCTGGTGCTTTAGTCTGCAGAACCAGAGAGCTCTCCCCACCAGGATCCCACTACCTCTCTATCTGTCAGCTCTCTGCCTTAATAACAATGCCTCATCTACTCTCAGAGTATTCAAGAACCCACCCCAAACATCCAGGAATCACTCATCCTTGCCTTGAAAGACATATGTCAATCTATCTACTGCCAACACTTGTATGGATAATTCTTTCCATACATCTAGGGTAGGGACAGCCCCAGCCTTCCACAAGTTCTGGATACCCTGATGAGCCACAACTAATAAAACCCTAATCCACCTGGGGTACAGAGAGCACTTATCTGCTTCCTCATCCTCTACACCAAAAAGAAGTGAAAGGGGCAAAATCTTCACCTACGTCCCTCTCATGGCAGATAACTCCCATGTAATAGTTTGACAATACCTTTGCAATGACGGGCACTAATAATGAAAAAAGATGCCTTGGGGAGCTCTACACCTCCCACAGTTTGGTGGCACTCCAGGGTAAAACTTTTGTGTACCATGCTTGGAGGGGAGGTACAAATGATGAATAAGTTTATATTGCATCTCCTTATATCTATTACACACAAGGAGACCCATATATGAACCTAAAAGTAATTCCCAGTTGGCATCTGTAATTTGTAGACCTAAGTCCTCCTCCCAGCATACCCTAACCTTAGCAGTACTTTTAGGAAAATGGCATCCATCCAGTCTTACCGCTCAATCTATAAGGCCCTTTTCATCTCTCCAAGCACCTAAAATCTCCTTCTCCGTTGCCACCAGAGGTGAAATCTCCCACATTAATCTGTCCATCGTGTGGCAATAATGTTGGAGCTGGCAAATCCTAAACAAGTGTAAGCTGGGAAGGCCCATGGTGAGATGATGATCCTCAGAAGAATACATATCTGTATTGGCAATCAGGTCCCCCAGACACCTAACCCCCCTTTCTTGACACAGGGAGAAACATGTGTTCCCTATGCTTGGTATAAAGCTGGGATTATCTACCACTAGGACCAACAATATATGTACTCCCTCAGCCCCTCTTCTCTTCTTTATACATCCCCAGGCTTCCAAGGCAGTGAGAACCAAGGGATTAGCAGAACCCAACTAATGATATGTCTTAATACCCCCCGCCAAGTAAGCAGACACTCTCCCAGGACACCCCCTTCTTCTAAGTCCATCCAGCTGGTGGCATCCCCCCATTCACCCAATTAAGTAAATATCTGTATTGGGCTGCTAGATCCTACCTCTTAATGTCTGGGAAATCTAATCCACCACATACATTCTTTAGCTGCCTTAAGTTTCCTAAGGCTTATCCTCGGTTTCTTCCCATTCCATATAAATTCTGAAAATACCCTTTCTAATTGTAGTAGGTCTCTCTTAGATAGACAACACAGGATCATTTGTAAAACATACAATATCCTTGGTAACATTTATCTTTAATAAATTTATTCTGCCTAACCATGATATTGGGAGGGCTCTCCATCTAGCTAAGTCTTTAAGAATAGTGTCAAACAGAGGAGAATACTTAAAAGCATACAAACTGCTAAGGTCTGGCTCTGCCTTAATGCCAATGTAAGTAAAATGCTTTTGTACCAATTTTAAACCCCACGTAGTTTTTCCCCCTCCTTCCCCAGCTGGGCCGAATAATAGAATCTCTGATTTATTCCAATTCAGTTTGTACCCTGAAAAAGTTGCAAACTGAGTAATAACCAGAAGCAGGATCTGTATAGATTTCTCCAGTTTAGTGAGGAACAACAAAACGTCATCAGCATAAAGGGTTATTACATGCTGCCCTCACCCCTTCCCTGGAACCCCATAAATCCCCTGATGACATTGGATCTTAATGGCTAAAGGCTCAATTGCTGTAGTGAATAAGATGGGGGAGAGTGAACATCCCTGCCGCATGCTTCTGCTCAATTGAAATTCGTCCAAAGTGGAATCATTCACTAATATGCATGTCAGAGGGTCCCGGTAAAAGGCACCACCCGTTGTATAAATCCATCTCCCAATCCAAATCAGTGAAAGGCACTAAACACATAGAGCCACTATATTCTATCAGAGGCCTTCTCAGCATCCATGGACAGCACACATGCCCGCCCAGGATGCCGAGAACCCCACCAGATAATATTCAACAGCCTGCATACATTATGATAGGACAGTCTCCCCTGCACAAAACCATTCTGATCAGAATGTATAATTTGAGGAAGGACCTTCTCCATCCTCAACACAAGGCTCTTCATCATGATCTTACAATCATAATTCAAGAGGGAAGGAGATAGGTCTATACAATGCACGATCCACTGGGTTCTTGCCTGATTTAGGAATCGCACAGATATTTGCCTCACAACATGTTTTGGGGAGTACCCTCTCCCCTCTAGCCTCCTCCATGATGTCCCAAAGTAGGCCAGCTAACTCCTGCCTCAACTCCTTATAGTACTTGGCCCCAAACCCATCAGGGCCTCTCACCTTACCCCACTTAAGAGTGCCTATAGCTGTCAGCTCCTCCTCTGTCATAGTGGCTGACCCTAGACTAACTCTCTGTGCATCAGTTAAGGAGGGAACATTTAGGCACTCAAAAAATTCCTCCACAGAAGATCAGTTCACTGACATTCTGTCTGGTAGAGCTTTTCATAGAACAATCTAAAATATTCCCAGATCTGAGGGTCCTCTTGCACCACTTCTCCCATTCTATTTTTAATATTAAGAATACATTTTGTGGTTTTACCCCCATCAGTCACACCAGAAGCAGCCCCAGTTTATTCCTCCATTCATAGAGCCTTTGACACACAAAAAGGAGTCTTCCTCGAGCTTCTTCCATAAGGCTCATAATCAGAGCTTCTCTAGCTGCCGTTACCACTTTAATCACCTACACTCCTCCGTCCCTTACAGCTTTAAACTCCAAATCCCACACCTTTTGCTGTAACTCCAACCTTTGCCACTGCTTTTCCTTCTTCGGTCTGGCAATATATCCAATAATAATCCCCCTCAAAAAAGCCTTAACAGCCTCCCAAAAACTTCCCACTTATTCAACCAACCCTTGATTCTATTCAACATACAGTTTCCACCGAGCCTTTAGAAAATCTCTGAACTCTTTTTTTCACCAAGAGATAGGTGGGGAATATCCACATCGCCACAGCCCCATCTTTGTCAAACATAAATCTAACTGAACCATAGCATAAGCTGAAAGACATATCAGGCTGTGTTTGACAACCACCATGCAACCATAGAGGCCATGCTGTAAGTAGATATAGTCCAGTTTAGACCAGGTTGCATGTGGATATGAAAAAAAAATATATTCTTTTGCTCCAGGATTACATGCCCTCCAGGCATTAACCAACTCCAAATCCAAGAGGCCTAGTGTCCACTAATGGACTGCCTTATTTGCTCTAGGGTGGATTCCTGAATAGTCTAGCTTTGAATCAACAATACAGTTGAAATCCCCACCCATTATCAAATTAGGAAATTGTTCTCTGGTGAGGATCTCCACCATTCTCTGATAAAAGTGGGCATTAAAGACCAAGGGGGCATAGATGCTGCCCAGAGTGATTCGCCAACCATAAACGTCCCCTACAGCGAACATGAATTGACCTTCCATGGGATCCTTAACTAATCTCTGCTACACAAAGGGAACATTTTTATGCAGTAAAATGGCCATCCCTCTCTTATGAGAATTAAATGATGGGGCATAACAATTTCCCACCCATCCCCTGCCAGTGTGGAATGCTCCCTAGGGGTCAAGTGGGTCTCCTGGAGCAAAGCAACCTGCGCCCCTTCCTCTCTTCAGGGTTAACAATACTTTGGCTCATTTAGAAGGGGAGGAGAAGCCTTTAATGTTCCTCAAAACTATATCAGTTTGTACTTTTGCTATAATCAAAGATATAATGTGGCTCTTTGACAAAGAGCTTCACCCCCCCCCCATAACAGCACCGACTGGGACATAAAATAAGCCAAGTGGAAAATGCCATACAGGTGGACTGTGAACAGTATAGGAATGGACATAAAAATGAATGTAATACATCCAGTATGAGTAATAACACCCCCTCAAGCTATAGACCTCTCCTCCCTCCCCCCACACCAACAGCAAGAATCATTATCAGACACATTAAAAAATCAGAATAAATCACCCCCAGGCAAACAGCCATGCAACACGTACTGTACAATATTTAAGAAAAGCAACATCCAAAATCTCTCACAAAGTGACATATTACCAACACCCCCTCCCTCTGTGCCATCATTTGTAAAACCCCTTGTAAACATTGTGTTTGTGAGATTATACCCAAAAAATTCAATGATATCTCCATCTTATACATGTGTACAACAAAACCAGACAGCAAAAATCCCCAGAGCATGGCAATACAGCCAGATGCAGTCTGTGGCACCTTATTTATCCACCTCCCAAATGGTAGGTGCACCCACATGGTGGGGGAGATCAGGGCTGCATCTGTAACAGCCCCTCACAGTATACCCCATACACTACATAGGCTCTTCATCCATGTGGGACATCCCCCCATGACCATCCCTCACTACTCACAGTATTTTGGTGAGTTTATTTATCTATCAGAAAGCTATTCTGTCTTTTATTTGATTACTGTGTATGGTCTTGCGCTGACGCACTTGAAACTTGATTTTATATGGTAGTGTAATCAGTATTTGTTTTGTATGCTAGTGTTTTCCCTATTCGAGTAATCTATTGATTTGTTTATTCTGTTATTAATGCTGATTAACTAAGTTTTAAACCGTAGCCCAAGTAGGTGTGATTTATTTCCCCTGCTTGTAGGTTTTTTATAGGTGCATCATTTTATAAATGGAGGGAATATATTTAATGTGATAATAGTTTTGGTGGGACTAATTATTTTTCTCTACCTGTGTGCTCCAGCTTGAAGAGATGTGCCCTCTAGGGGAGTGAGTGCTTTTCACAGCATGAGACTGGATGAGATAAAATCTCAGAGAGTACAGAGTTTTCATAAATGAAGAAATCCTTTTAACCTGGTGAGAGCTGAATTATTGAAAGTTCCTTTAATATTCAGCTCTCACAGAATTCTGTTCTCCCACTAGGTGCTTTGGGTGTCCCTGGTTCTTTGCAGGAACATGGAGTTGAACCTGGGCCATGAGAGAGATACCATCAAATTGATGCATGATAATGCAAAGAGCTTAATAAAAAGATGGCTCTCTTTAGGGCCTGAGTTACCACAGAATCCCCTGACATTACCATGTTAACAGACACATGGCTTCACAAGGGAATTGGTCAAGAAGAAATTGAGCTGCAAGATTACTATTATCATACATAAGACAGAAGGTTACGGGAGGTGGGGCTCATTGATGTATATTAAATATACCATGGGGAACTCCAAGATATTGTATTAAGACAAAGTGGAGGGTATCAAGTGTTTATTAGTAGACCTAGAACATTTGGTAATAGGAGCAATTTGATCATGACCTAAAGTTAAACCGATTCATTTCAACAATCTGTGTCATGTATTGACTGACTATATGGGCCATAGGAAAACAGTTCTTATTGGAGATTTTACTGCTGCCTGGGGGTGCCCATGTGGTAAAAAATGTGAAAGTTCCCTGAAAAGTTTACATCTGGTTGAAAATAATCCATTCCCCCACTTGGAAGGGCAAACTAACAAGCCCCAGTAACATGTTAGATCTAATATTTATTTACCCAGACTTGGTAATAATAGAAAAAAGTGTGAATTGTCCTAACTTAGGAGACCATAATGTGAGTCAGTCCAGTGATAGTATTGATCAAAAAAATAAACCAGTGCTTAAACAACCAACCATTTTTAAGAGGTGTTACACACATTTTAACAAGTTTCTATTTGGTAACTACCTATTAAAACGCCTTGGCACAGGGTTTTTCTTATACCTGATCTGAACATGGCTATAGAAGAGTTTCCTGCTATCTTCTTAGAGGCATGTAATAAGTTTGCCCCTCGGAAAAAAATTAAGAACAAACCCAAATGTGTTCCTTGGATAGGGCCCAAAATAAGAACGTTAATTAGAATTAAAAAAAACAGCTATGGAAGAAAGCTAATAAAGCCCTCAGCCCTGAAGTATGGACCAAATTTAAAATAATCAGGAATAAAGTTACTCCTGAAATTAGAAACTCTAAAGCCCATTACTACAAACAAAAAATTAAGGAAACAACAGATCCAAAAGACTATATATTTTTTTCTTTTTTAATCACTGTTAATGTAATTCTGACATGGAACCTATATAATGAGCTTGTTCTCAAAGCTGTTAATCTGAGATCACAATAAATGCAAAAATAAAAAAAAAACTGTTGCCCACTGATAAAGAACCTCACTAATCCAACTAGGAATTATCTAGAGGTTAAGATGAAATAAAATGGGATGTCACAGCAAGCTGATACCACAGATGACCTATTGAATCATTACTTTGTTGACCTCTCTGATATTGAATTTATCAAAACTAAACCAATATGAGTTATTCAAGCAGATACATTTGGGAATGAAATCCCTAAGTTTAGGTTTAGGAGAGTTACAAACGTTGAAGTCTCTAAAAGTATAGAAACATTGCAGACTAACAAAGCTAGTGGTATCAACAGTATAGACAATAGATTGTTAAATGAATCAGTTTTGGAAATATCTCCCACACTTACAGATATTTTCAATTGGAGCTTGAGTGAGGGGATTTTCCCTCAGAGTTGGAAGCTGGCAAAAGTTATCCCAGTAGCTAAAGGAGAGGATCCGTCAAACTCCTCAAACTATTGTCCCATCGCTCTGTTGTCAACTATTTCTAAAATATTGGAAAGAATTGTCCATTTACAACTAATTGTCTACCTGGAAAAGTATGGGGAGACTGACTCAGTTCAGATTCAGGAGGGGCAGGTCCACCGCCACCGTGCTCATGGACTTTTTAGATCTGGTCGCAGCCCCTTTGGGGGCTGTGAGGTCTGTGGGTGCATTGTACATGGACCTGTCAAAAGCTTTTGATCTAGTGGATCATAAGATTCTGTTAGATAGTCTTAAAGCAGTAGGAGTGGTAGATGAACCCTGTCAGTGGTTCACCTTACTTAACTAATGGGACCAAGTTAGTTACTGTAAAGCTTTTAAACTCAAAAACTCTACCTGTAACATGAGGGGGTACACCAGGGATCAATACTGGGCCCCCTACTGTTTATTATTTATATAAATAGTCTGCCTGTTTGTATGAAATAATCCTGCATATGTTTATATGCAGATGACACAGTTCTCATTGCAGAAGGAAGCCATCCAGAGGTGGTTGAGTATAAATTACAGATTGACTTTCTGACTGTGCAGGAGTACTTCACTTCCCTAGGTTTAATTATAAATAATAAAAAAAAACTTATTTTTTTTGCATTAGTACAATCTAAAAATAAAGTGAATCCCAAACTTGAAGTAAAAACCAGTGAAGGAATCATCTTAACTCAGGCTTCAGTCTGTAAGTATTCAGAGGTGTATTTTGATCAGCATCTAACTTTTGAGTACCACATCAGAGAACTGGTAAAGAAGTTAAACACTCACCTGGGGGCAGTGAGATGGATATCACACTGTACCACCAAAGAAGTATGTTTAACAACCGCAAACTAACTCATCTTGCCAGTCATGGATTATGGACATCCTATTTACTCTCATGCAAATAAATAACAGTTAACAAAGCTAGATATAATCTGTAATAGATTACAAGATACATATTAAAATGTGCGTACAGTACACATCACTTTACAATGTACAGTGTCTTGGAATGGAGCTCATTAGATCTTAGAAGAAAGCATATATGGGTTAATCATGTATGGGGGACACTTAAAAATAATATACTGCATGGTTTAAAAGGGAAGCTACAAAAATCAAATCATGGTCTCAAACTAAGAAAAAAGGGAGCTAGAGACTTTGTGTTACCTAGGATAACTAATGATTTCAGTACAATGACATTTCAAGACAAAGCTGCTGTTATCCATGGATCAGCAACCTTAATTGCCCCCCCCCCACCTTGTAGACAGTAATACTTATTGGTATAGGTACTGACCTTAGGGCACAGGCACTTATCATATAAGCATAAGTGTCAGGATCTGAGCTCTACTGTATTGTTACTGAGAATCACAATTAGGGATGTAAGTTTGTTATGGAAGAGGTTTTAATGACTCATTGTTTGTTCATGAAATCATTAGTAAACAGTAATAAATGTTGTGGCACTGTCATCATTGCTAAATTCTGATGACACTAGTGAAAGTCATGGAAGTCCTGAATAAAGATTGAACGTCATGGAATCAATTATGTGTATGACTGCCATGACAAACTTACATCCCTAATCATAATGCTTTTGCTATTATTCTAATTGTAACACTTGGGAGATGCTTCTATTTATACTATTGTATAATGATTAGTTAGACATTATTACTACCATTTTTAGTGCTAGTGCAGAATTGCAATTATGTATGTAACCACAAGTGTCCTTCAGGATATACAAGACCATTGTTTTAGCTATCTGTTATTTTGCTAGCTCAGCATGCTTTCCCAGGCTAGTAAGCAGCCAGGCTATTTGCCACTGACCAAGATGGTTTTTATATATCTTTATACTTGTTGTCATGACAATTATCAGGGGTATAAGACCCTTTGCACTACGCTTTTTTTCTGCGAAGAAGAGACATATTGCTGCATATAGGTAAGAGAGAGACTGGAAGTATTCTCCCAGTGATCACACTGTTTTGGTTGTAAGCCTGCTTTATATGTCAGAAATAAATCACTTTATGTGCTGGACACTACTTGTCTGTCATTTCTTCACTTTTGTGCAGTTCCAACAAGAACCTGAGAAAGGTAATTTTATTACCAGTTACATTTGGTGACCGTGTGCAGGTTGGAATGTACAAAGTAAACATTCCATTAGAGTTCTTTGAACTGAATGCTGAGTAGTGTAATGCATTTTTGCCTGCTTGGACCTACTCATACTTACAGTGATTGTTCTTTTACGGACCTGTTCTGTCTCGGTTTTGGGTGTGGCAGACCCACACTGGACCAGTGGTGTACTCCCTTTGCGAGTAGCAGTGTACCGCCTTGGCAGCGCCGCTTGCCCATGGGGGACCGGAAAGCCATTGGGAGATGGCACCAAGGATTTGACTCCAGTCTTTCGACTGCTTTCTTTGTTTGTGTGTTTACCCCTTTGTTTGTTATTCCTGAATTGTGCACAGAATTGAGACTTGATGTCTCAAACTATCTTACCTCCCATAGAGGTTGGACCAATTTTGAGCTGGACACGAAGTCATTAGAGGGCAATTTGCTTATGATCTCTGATTAATATCTAGAGTCAAAGCAAAAAGCCAAGAAATACCACACCAAAGGTCTCTTGGTTGCAGCTTTACATAAAGCCATTCAAAGTTTACTAGCACAATGTGCCTCCCTTGAGCTGCAAAACACTTCTCTGAAAAAAAGAGATGGGCTTGCAGGCATCAGAGTTAATGAAAAAGGAACAGAAACTCACGGAGACACAGTCACTTCGTGATCACAATAACAGACTATTGCACTGTACTGCTCAAGACTCTGAGCTTGAATTGTGTATGTTAAGAGATGACAATAAGAGGTTGAAACATGATCAGAAACAGCTATCTTATTTGAATGACATTTTGAGTGACACAAATGAGAGTTTGAGACAGGACAATGTTGAATTGAAAGAAGAGAATGTAAGGTTGATGCATGAGCTAGACAAAGAGCTTAGGGAAAACGTTGAATTGGTTGCTGCATACCGAGTATTGCAGCATGAGGTTGAGAAGGGTATTGAGCAGGTCACTGCAAAGGTTTGTCACAAGAAATGTAGAGACAAAATGGCAAGAATGCACCATCAGCGAGATATTCTCACCGGACATGTAAAAGCCATGAATGGTTTTCAGTAAACACCCATTGACATTACATCATCAGGTGATGATGACTCTGATAATGAGGACATAGGCTGCCTCATCACATCTAAGACCCAACCCCACAGGGTGGTGGCCTTTACCAGCCATCCCCAAGATGGTGGCCATTATAGCCCACCCCCTTGTCATGTTGGCATGCCTTCTATGCTGCCACATCAAAAACATGGTGGCCCCACTGATATGGGAGGCCGACCATCTCCAAGTAGGAGCCCGCTTCCATTGGCACCCCTTTCCTGGGAAGATGGGGTGGAGGTGTGAGGCATTGTACAGGACGTCTTGACTAGACTAGCAACCCATGAGGGACACTCCTCCATGTAGGAGGAGATCAGACACATGTTCAAAAATGCTATAACCCAGGAGAATGTGTTCAAAGCAGTCACTGATGTGGAAGTGGAAGCTGCCTTTCATGGTGCTTTGGGTCATGGGGAACTGAACACTGCTCCCCACTTGCCTACCTCCAATCCCCCACAAGTCACTCATTCTGTTCAGCAAATTGCCCAAGGAATCGGACAGATGAGCCCAACTGATAACCTCAGCTGTCATCTGGAGAAGGTGCATTCCCTTTGTGAGAAGCATTTTCTCCAACCTGAGTACATGGTTCAAGTCCTGAGACAAACCATTAAGCCTACCCTCTGGGCCAAACTCCCAGAAGCCGTTCGCAATTGAGAGACGCTCAATTACAACAATATCGCACAGGCACTCCTTGCTGCCAACACCTTGGGTATCATTGGAGCCTGTCTGGCCTATAAGGTCAAGCAAAATGTGAAGGAAAGCCCAGCAGCTTACCATCAATGGTTGTGGCTCACCTACGAGGATGGCAAATGCCTAGCAGGTGAGACTGCCGACAAAAAACAAATTGAGTACAGGGATTTGTACATCCGCAACATGACTCTGGCTCTCTGGGAGAAGGTTGAACTCAATGTCTACCCACAGACCGATACCTTTACCGGCTATCCTCACCAAGACGGCGTGCTTCCAGGTCTTACCCTCCTGTAATCTAGCTTCTGGTAAAAACACCAACAAGGCTGCTGCCATCCAAAATCCAATGGCTTAGGCATCCCCGGCCCAAGTCATCATGGTAGGCCCTGCCCCAACCCACTATATAATGGAAGGCAACAACAACAATAAACAGGAAGCCCCGTCTGATGATTGACAGTCACATAAGCGGGGGGGACCAGAACTACAAGAATAACTGGAACAATAACAACTATAACAGAAATGGGAACTACTCAAATTCCGATGGCAAGTACTGTAATGGACCTAGCTATCAAGACCTAAAGGACGAGAATGAGACACTCTGAAAACAACTGGAGGAGGCCCATGCTGCAAAGGAGGCCATATCTACACACTCTGTGGTGGCCCTAGCACCGGCTAGTAACAGCACCAACCCTTTATGGCCTTCGGCTACAGAACAATTGAGCAGCCAAGGGAAAAACCCTTTCATGGCATTGGGCACTGGCCAGGCCAATGTGGTAATTCAGGAACCACCAATTGAACAGTTTGAGATTGCTGCCCTGACATCAGAGGCCCAGTACTTGTGTCCTGTAAAATGCAATAGGGAGGCCCACCCTGGCTACCCTAGGCCTCAGGTCACAGAAATGAGAAGATGAAGAAGCCGAGAACAGCACTGATTGACAATTACAGGCCCCAGTATTGATTGTGAGTGACCTGCTTGTCGACACAAACTGACAGCCCTGTGTAAGGGCCATGGTCAGGGGTCACTAACTGGACATGCTTCTGGATACAGGAGCAGCTATGTCTGTTCTCCATGATGAGAACCCAGCAACATCTGCCTGGTCTACCAGCTGGAAGAGTAGTGCATGAGGGGTAGATGGTACCCAAATACAAACTTATCGATCTGTGTCTCTCCCTGTGCAGGTAGGCAACCTTAAGACTGATTTTGTCTTTGACTTCATGGTATTACGTCATCATCCCAGCATACTGGGAATTGATTTCCTTGCACAGCATGGATGTGTGGTGAACCTAGCTAACAGGTTATTGCTACAGATCAAAGGACAATGTCATGCTGTCACCATACCAGATTCCCATGCGGTGGAAGCCATCTCCCATAACAACAAGGAGTATGACGTCATGGTTGTATTTGCATGTCACGACTTGTTTCCTGAACTTGAGCCCATGCTACAGGAACACATTGATGTGTTTGATACCAACAAGCATGATTGTGATAGGATGCGCTCCACCATTGAGATCCCAGGACCTAATCCTGTGAGGCAGAAGCAGTACCCATTTCCTGCTGAAGCCTTACCTCATTGAGGGAGACCATCCAATCACTGCTACAACAAGGAGTGATTAGGACTTGTGTTTCCACTGTGAATTCACCCATTTGGCCTGTGAAAAAGCCAAATGGAGCTTGAAGATTTACAATAGACTACAGGAAATTTAACCAAGTTACCCCCAGCTGTGCCCTAACTGAGACATCAGCTCCTGATGTGCTCAAGCTGCTGACACCTGACAAAAAGTGGTTCTCAGCTCTTGACATCTCTAATGAGTTTTAGTCTCTCCCATTAGCACATGAAAGCCAGTACAAATTTACGTTTACCTTTGATGGGTACCAGTACACCTGGACCTGTCTGCCCCAGGGTTTCCATAAGGGCCCTTCCCTCTTCCATCTACACATGATGGATACCCTGCAGGGGTTTTCCACACCCCAGTGTCTCTTAGGTATAGGTACTGACCTTAGGGCACAAGCACCTATCATATAAGCATAAGTGACAGGATCTGAGTTCTATTGTATTTTTACTGAGAATCATAATGCTTTTGCTATTATTTTAATTGTAACACTTGGGAGATGCTTTTATTTATACTATTGTATAATGATTAGTTAGACATTATTACTGCCATCTTTAGTGCTAGTGCAAAACTGCAATTATGTATGTAACGACAAGTGTCCTTCAGGATATACAAGACCATTGTTTTAGCTATCTGTTATTTTGTTAGCTCAGCATGCTTTCCCAGGCTAGTAAGCAGCCAGGCTATTTGCCACTGACCAATTGTAGCTTTTTTTTTATATCTTTATACTTGTTGTCATGACAATTATAAGGGGTATAAGACCCTTTGCACTACATCTTTTCTCTGAGAAGAAGAGACATATTGCTGCCTATAGGTAAGAAAGAGAGATTTGAAAGTATTCTCCCAGTGATCACACTGTTTTGGTTGGAACACACTTCCGCAGCATCTCAGAAGTTTAAATATGTCAGCAATTATATTTAAAACTGCAGTGTAGTAGGAATTGAATTTTTGTTGTAAATACAATGGATAAATGTTAAAGGTAATGTTATTATACTGATGCAGTTTATGAAATTGTTTGCTTCATATATATTTCTATATTCTTCCCTTGTGATGTGCTCATCAGTCTTTTATTGTGTTGTTTTCTATTGTCTTGTAACTTTAAACAGGTGCACCTTGTGAAAAGGGTATACATAGCCCTAATGGTGTTATCACTGTATAAATACATTTTGCTACTACTACTAAACTTCCACAAAGTGGCTCCCTCTACTACATCTATGGGCATAACCCCCCACCCTGTAGACCCCCACCCATGCATCTCTACTTTATCAGGTATTGAGCACAGTCTGTCTTCCATCGCTACAAAAAAAATCCCCAACCAATAGACTATGTCAAAATAAATGAAGAAAAGAGGGGGGAGACAGAGTTAACATCCCAAGGACCCAAACCTGGAAGGGGGACATGGCTTCCACCATTCAAACCCCCACACAAGGCCATCGCCCCTCCAGCCCCACTGACCTGCAATTCCACCAGAGAAGTTCACTACAGTCCAATTAGCAGCCAGCTGATGATCTTCAGGCTCTGCCCTAAGGTGCTTTGCAGCATGATTGGTGCTAAGAAAAGCTCAGACAGTCTTTTGGGCCAAGGGGACCTTTACAGCAATATTGTCTGTTTGATTTCAGTCCCCTGCCAGCATCAACATTCAGTCCAAGTGAAGCTTAAAGTGAAACAACCACTTGAGATCCTATAGGTCCTGCAGTTAGACACTCAGTAGTGATGCAAGTCCCCAACAAATGCAAGCCAGTCCCCGAAACTGGGATCCTAAGGGTGGACACACCCAGCCACTGACAGAGCAACATCCCTGACTTGCAGTTATCACAAAGTGAGGGCCAAAGGATAGAGTTCCAGAGGGTGGATGAGCCAAGTCCCCAAAAATGAATATGCCCAGACAAATAAAGGAAGTACAGTCAGAACTTGTTAAACCGTGCCCCTTTAATCGGTATGCTCCACTATCCATTACCTTAAGTACCATCACAAAAAGAACTCCATTCTAATTGTCTGTTTTATCCAATTCCCTCGTTGTCCGTAATCTGAATGCTGCCCTAACAATAAGTAGGCTATTAAGCACTGCAATTATCACCTTGATAGTCCAGAGGTGATCACGGGAAGTTCAAAGCGCTTACCTCTTCTGACTCAAATAAGTTAAATATGTGTGGAGTAAGCTGTTGATGATTTAAATGTGATGAGGTACACAAGGTGCATGAGGTGTTAATGAGCTTAAGATTAAGTTCTTGTTTAAGCACCTCAAACTTGCTGTCACATTTTCACACTAAACTGGCAAAGTTTACAATGGCTGTGGTGAGCTCAAAACAGAAGCGAGGCAGGAGCGAAATTACCATTTCAATAAAACCGGACCTATGCCCATGGAAACAAACAAATTCTACCTCTACATATTGAGATATGATCTCCTATGCTGTTGAAGCCTTTGGAATTGCAATTGGTTTGAGTACATGCTGTGATATCTGGAAGGCAAGAGACAAGTGGTTGTCAGCTTCTAGTGATACAAAGTCCCTCACCCGTGTTCACCTCGGAATGCATAATGAGGTGGAAGCAACTCTAAGTTTATGGATAATAGAAATGAATAGCTGTGGGTCAGCTGTTTCTGACACAATGGTGATAGAGAAAGTTACATTTTTTGGTGGTCAGATGGGGTGAATGGCTTTGGATAGTCAAGGGGGTAGATTTCAGGATTCAAAAAGAGACATGGATTGACCAGCAAGGTCTATCATGGTGAGTCCGCTAGTGCAGATCAAACTGCTGTGGTTTCTGGACGCTTGCAGCTCCGAGAGGTCCTTAGTGGTTTCTCACTTCAGAACATTTATAATCTCGATGAAACAGGTTTATTTTATCGCCTGGGGCCAACCTCTATGCTATCCTCCACTCCAGTGTCTGGCACAAAAAAAGTCTAAAGATCGTCTGACTGTTGCTCTCTGTTGCAATGCTGACAGTAGCCATAAATTAAAGCCATTTGTAATTGAGAAATCTAAAAAGCCACACTGTTTTGCAGGAGGATTTGATCCTGAGTTATATGCTCATTACAGAGCTAACAGAAAAGTGTGGATGATCACAGATAAATTCAAAGAGTAGGTGACAGATTTTAGCTGTGCCATGCGCTTGCAAAGACAGCATGTCATTTTGTTGGTGGACAATGCAACTAGCCACGCTATTCCCCCTAACATCAATAATATCAAAGTACACTTTCTGCCATTGAATACCACCTCTCACATCCTGCTGATGGATGCAGGCATTATTAAAAGCTTTAAATGCTTCTATAAAAAAGAGCTGTGCCATCATTTTATAGCATGTGCTGAGGCTGGAAATGAGATGAAAATCTCAGTCAGGCAGGCATTGCTGTTTATCCATTCATCCTGGCGGTCTGTCACAGAAACCACTATTGCTAACTGTTGGCATCATGTCATGATTTTGCCTGATGCTGATTTACCAGATCAAACAGATGAACCAGCTGTACCTGCTACCAAACTGATGGAACTACAGGTTCTAATTCAGTGCTTGCCATCATCTTTTGGGCATTCACTCATGGCACAACAATACATTTCAGCTGAAGATGAATTTGAAACTGCACCACCTCTGACAGATGCAGACATCCTTGATATCGTATTCCAAAAAACAAATGATGACATGGATGAGGAAGACAAGGAGATACTGAATTCACAAGATGCCCTGTCAGATGCACCCCCTCCACCTGTTTCAGAATCTGCAGCGTTTAATCATGTCAGCTGTTTGCTGACCTATCTCAAACAACAGCCTACAGTGGAATCCTGAAAGCATGTAGACTCTTTGTTAGACCTGAAGAATTTATTTCCACACAGTCTATAATATCTTTCAAACAAAAGCAAATCACTGAGTATTTTAATGTCAATCCTGAATAGGTATGCACTATGTCCTACACCGCAGTCATCCACCCCCGCCCCCTCAAGTTAGGTCACTATGATCTCCATCTCAGCCTGCCCTCACAGATGATGTTAGTGCTGCTACACTTATGCTGCTTATTATTTATTTATTAATAGCAATTTTTTCAATTACAGTAGAGTTAATAAAACACATTTTTTTACAACTCACTTCATGTCTGGTTTGTCCGTATGTTGGTAATCTGGATGCATTATTAAGATGATGAATGTGTTCAGATTATCCAGGTTTGACTGTAGGTACAAAACTAGGATAGCAGGATCTTCACCTTTCCATATGCTTAGAGTCCCACTCATCGATAAAGGCCTTCAATTTAGCTGGCTCCAAAAAAAAAAAAGTCACCCCCTCTGATTTGATCTTTATGGTAGCTATGTGAGCCATGAAAAACTCCAGCCCTCTCTCCCTTAACATGTTCATTGTAGTATTAAACTTCTGCTGCTTTCTTTGAACAGAAGTGGGCAAATCCTGGTGCAGTGTCAGTTTATGGCCTTCATATACCAATTCCTTCTTCTCACAGTAGGCAAACATGAGAGCCTGGTGGTCTGGAAAATGGTGGAGTCTAAAAATCACTTGCCTTGGCAGTTGGTCAGCCAGGGGACGAGGCATCAGCACTTTATGGGCCTGTTCCACCTTTAGCCTACCATTCTTGACCTCAAGCCCCAATAACATAGGCAAAGACACTGCACAAAACTCCATGAGGCTTCCATTTTTTGCCTCTTCAGGAAGTCCTCTGATCCTAAGGTTCTTGTGCCATCCATAATTCTCTTGATAATCACAGTCCTCACAGAGCTCTTCAAACTCTTTGTAGAGCTGCGAAACTGACTCTGGGACTAATTTAGTAATTTTCTCTAGGTCAGAAATGCACTGCTCCACTTCATCTAAACGTTTGCTCTTTGCTGTGACTTTTAAGTTCTGCTGTAACTTCGGCCAAGGATTCCAAAAACTGTTCCCAGCATGGGATAAGTCCTTCCAGCATCTGCTGTGTTACCAGCTTACTGATGAACACTATTTCGGTGGCCGACAAAGAAATCAGGCCCATGCCCTCCACCTACCCACTCTCAAGCGCAGTCATTTTTTTTATCACTTTGGCCGACTGCCATGTGGGTTTCGTGTATAAGGGATATGCAGTGGAAGCAAGTGTAATAAATGATTTATCTGCACAAGAGCATATTCCATTTATGCAATTCTTTTCTGTTTGCTTTTGTAGGAGGCATTTGTTAGTTAAAAAAGTGAACACAAATTGAATTTTCTGCCATTGTTTGCTGATTATAGAAAATCTAAAAGGAATCTAGAAACAAAACACATCTCATTTTGTAGATATTTTTATGCTGAACAACTTTTATGTTCAAAGTACCATACTATCTTTTTTGGTTTTATGTTATTTGTATTTGTTTGATGAAACAGTGCACAAAAATGGAATGTTTTGCTGTTTTTCACTAATTCTGAAAAAACTAAAAAGTATCTATAAATGAAACACCACTCATTTTGTAAACATTTCTGTGCCAAATAAACTTTGTGCTCACAGTACCATGCTATCACTTTTTATTTTAAAGTTATTTACATTTGTTTGCAGACAAAGTGAAAACAAAAATTAATTTTTTGCTGTGTTTTTGCTAATTATCAAACAATCTATGGGGTATCTATAATGAAATACCACTCATTTTGTAGATAATTTTGTGCTGCACAACTTTCATGTTCATAGCACTATGCTATCTTTTTTTCATTTTAAAGTTATTTGCATTTGAATATAGTTAGTACTGGTACTGAGGCTGAACATTCTAAATGGGTTCCAGAGTGATTGTGACATATCTACTATGTGAATAAATCTGTGATGATGCATCTACTATGTGGATAAATGCAAAATAGTGTATAGTAGAGCCTTATTGTGCATGGAAACCAGAGGTTCTAAAAATGTTGTTGTGCTGCAGTTCAAAAGGTCATGGAATGTGATTATACCCTACTGCAGCAGAACATTTTGAAAACATCTAGAGGTTCCACTCGCTAAGGCACCTACCTTTACTCGGTGAAAATGGCAGGCTCCTCACTCTTGGCGGCGGCGGTATAACCAGTCACACCCCAGCCTCAAAACACGCAGGATTGACCAGATATTCTGAAATGCAGGATCAACCAGATATTTTGATTTAAAAAAAAAAAAACAAGAGATCCCCAAGTAACTCCCTCTCGCTTAGCGAGAGCTACGACCGCCATTTTATTTTACTTGAAAATCCCTCCCACACTGTAATAACAGCCAATAGGAGGCTGCTCATTAAACAAGGACATGTCTGTTCCCTAGCAGCCACGCACCCCACCTAGCAAGCAACCCTAACTTGAAGAGCACGATGGAGCAACAAACTTTTTTTTTTTTGCATTTTAAAAATGAAAACCGTAACTGAAATAGGGGGCTATACACTATAAAAAATAGTGCATGGGCAACCTGATGCACAACCAGCCTCTTGTGCCACCTCGGGGTTCTGATTACCTTGGACCTCTTGAGCTTCGCTCTCAAGATCTGAGGTAATCAGAACCCCTCTTTGGCACAACAGGCTGGTTGCACATGGTTGCCCATGCACTATTCTCTATATTTTGAATTTATCCCATAGTAGCTCAGATTTATCTCATAGGATTTATGTCCATGCCTATTGCATAATACCAGATATTCCTCCATTATTTCAAAAGACACTGCACTAATTTTGAAGTAAATTGAGCATCACTACATGCAATAAATTGTTATATTTTACTCTTGTGGTGCAGAGCTGTGGAGGATTGCAACCGTTCAGCTAGCAGGTCATTAGCTCCCCCCCAATATGTACATATTTCACTAATACCTGATGCCTATCTACACAGGGTATTTATATGTATTTACACATTGCACATTTCTGGCTAGGAAGCTGGTATCTATCTATCCATATGCAGTAGTTGGTAATATCCCATGATATTTCCCCACACTAAATGGTATCTCTGACCGAGACCTGGAAACATTGGGTAAAGCATATACTGTGGGTGCTATGAATCTATGGGCCACATGAATGGGGAGGTCAGAGGAGGCACCAAGGGTGTCCTAGGTGATTTTGATAATTAGCTTAGGCTGACATCCAGACTTTCTGGATAATACTGCTTTTTCCTCAGGAATGGGTTGCACATCACCCTCTTTGAGCTCTGTGTCCTGCACACGCGCATTGTCCGGAATTATGCTGATTAATTCAGTCTATGGGATTTGTTCCTCAAAATTCAGCTCCACATCATTGTCCATAACAGGCTAGCAAAAACCTTATTGAGGGTTCTACTTGTGGATGGTTTGAATTTCTCCAACCCCTAGGCTGAAATGGCACATACTGTGGTAAATTAGATACTCTGTTGTAGCACACATTATTATTTTCACTGTCATCAGAACTCTTGTACACTGGTTGTTGCACAGGAGCTGAATTAAGAACACTGGTTTCATTGCTTGACACTTCAGTTCATTGTGGAGTTGTCTGACTCCAAGTTTTTGGTTGCCAAGCCACTGGGTGTTGAAGTTTCATTTTATGCTCAGGCATAATTTCTCCAGTGGGTAAGAGATGGCTCTGGGGACAGTTTTTTGTAAGCCGCCACCTTGTTCTTGATGAATTTTGTAAATTGGCAGTTAGGCATTTCTTCTGCTATGATGTAAGGTTCTGGCACCTAACAGTCTTGAATCTTGTGTTTTTCTCATAGGCCCAAGTTTCTCAAAAGCATATGATCTCCATCCTGTAACAAGTGGTGATGAACTCTTTCATCGTACCTGTTCTTGTTTGCAAGGTTGTTCAAGGCTGCTGCCTCAGAGCTGAGTTGGGACATTTTCTGTAGTTGCTGACACAATCTCCTAGTGTACTCTTCAGATGCACCATATGCTGAAACTCAGAAACTTATAGCCACTGATAGTTGAGCTTCTCTGCCAAACATGGGTAGAATGGGGATCTTACAGTGGTGTCATTTCGAATGCAGTTGTAGGCATGCACAAAGGAATTACTTTCTGACTCCAGTTGAGTTTTTGAGTTAAATTCAGGGTGCCCAACATGTCAAGATGTGTAGGTTTGATGAGCTCAGGCTGACGGTCCCTCTGCAATTGGTAAAGCATGATTCTGATAATGTAAGTTGCTAGAAATGCTTTCACTAGTTGACTTTCAAAGTCCCTCCCTTGGTCAGAGTGGATCACTTGAGGGATGCCATAGTGATTCATATACAGTATTGCTGTAGCTCTTTCACGACAGTGGTTGCAGTTTGGTCCTTTGTAGGACATGCCTGGGCACATTGAGTGTAATGGTTAGTTAGCAACAGAATCTTGCCAATATTTTTTGATCTGGCTGCAATGAAAGAAGGTCCATTCATACTAGCTCTAGTAGCCCACTGGTTTTAATATTTACCAAAAGGATGACTCTTTTTGGCAGAGTCTTTCTTTTGATACACCTGAGGCAGGATTTGCAATGTTTTTTTAACTTCTTTTGCCATTTTAGGCCAATAGAAATGTGCTGTCATTAAGTCCAGAGTACAGTCAAACCCCAAGTGACCCATGTCATCATACAGAGATGTGATGACAGCTTTTCAGTACTTCCATAGTAACACTAATTGTTGTCTAGGGAAGTCAGGATGTGCACTGTCCTGACTGGTTCATATTAGTAGTCCATCTTTTATAGACAATCTGTTCCAGTTTCTCAATAACAGTGGGATGTCTGGGTGAGTTACTGGTACTTGACTGGCATCATGCCCTTTCTCCAAGGCACAGATCACACGATGTGTAACAAAGTCTTCCCTTTGAGCTTATTTTAATTCAGGCTGTCTCACTGTGGTAAAGATCACAGGTCCAAGCCAGTGAAATTAAGGCAGGCTGCTGGAAGGACATCTGGGGAGGTCCCCAGCATGCCAGTTGCTCTGTGTGGGTTTGCAGGAGTAGCACAGCCAGTGGCGCTGAACTTCAAACACATTGCCTTGACTGCTGTACTTGAAGTTTTTGTACTTGAGGCTGGCTGCTCAGGATGTCGTCACTGGCATAATGTGTCTGTGTCAATATTAGTTCTGCCACTGTGGTGCTCTAAACTGTAGTTGTATGTTGATAACGTTGAGAACCACCTGTAAGCTCCCAATTCTGGGCTTACCTGTTTGTTCCCATTTCCCTACTGCCCCCACATCCTCACCACCACCACCACTCTTCTCGGGTTCACTTGAGTCCCTAAACTTTCCATCCAACCCTGATGTGCTTGTCAATGTGAATGGGGCCAGAAAAGTGAAGACATGGAGTCGCCGTAGCTCACAGCATGAATGTGCGAGTGGCAATTCTCGCATGCATGCTAGTGTGTCTTGATTTTTTTCCCCACTGTTGTGGCCAGATTGAAACCTGTCTGTTGTTCCTGGACTCCTAAATGGGAAAATCAGAGTCCAGAGACACAGAGGAGGCACTCGAGAAGCATAAAATTGTTTTATTTAAGGAGCGCCAATGAGCACTTGGGATGGGTCCATGAATAATTCATATAGAACAATGAATATTAATGAGCCTTGCTGCTGCCTGAGGGGGGTCAGTGTTATTGGCAGCAGTGACAGGCAGAACATTTAATTAAAATATAAAACTCTGTATTGGGACTAAAGGGCAGAGGGACTGCATGAAAATGATGGGGCAAGTTTTAAATGAAAATAAACTGGGAGACTGCAAGCTAACTTTGAAAGTGGAGACTCTATGCAGACTGTGTATATTACAGCCGTGTTGTCTACCTTTCACCTCTGCCTTAGGCAATCAGGAGCCAGAATTTGACAGAGCGACTTATGGTGCTAAAAGAGCACTGTTGGGGAATAAAAGGCAGGGACATTTCTTGGTGCCCAAACAAAAGCCAATGGGGCGCCAAGTGTGGCACATGAATATTAATTTGTTCAGTGGGATAACTGCAGCAGCCAATGAGAGGTGGCTATTGGAAATGGATAAAAGGAACTTTTTGCCTGCCAAAGGAGGAGTCTGAGGAGATCTGCCACAGAGTGCAGAGGAAAGAATCTGCAGGGACCTGCCTGTTTGCAAAGGCCTTGTCTGGCCTCAGTACTGAACTTGCTTCAGAATACCTGGAGAAGTACAGCTCTCCTGGGAATCAACCTGGGCTATGATAGAGGTTCCCAGGGTGAGATCTGAATCCGCAGCTGAGTGAATTTGCTGCTGAGAAGTTGAAAGTGGCCACTGAAAATTTGAGAGCTGCCACTAAGATTTTAACCTACGGCTGTGAAAGAAGGACTCTGCAGCTAGAATAAAGAGACTATTGAGATCTGCTGCCAAAGACAGAGAGCCAACTATCCTGCAGTGCAGAAAGAGCTAGCAGAATTTGGTGGCTGAAAAACAGACACTACAAAGGTTGTAGCCAAACACCACAGTATCTGCAGCAGAAAGTAAAAGTGACCTGCAAGCTGTGTCCCCCTCAATGGGGTAAGCTCATTAGAGACTGCTCCAGCTGCAGTCTGGAGTAACTGTCCTTGCTGGGAAAGAGACTGAGACAAATTTCCCAGCTCCTGTGCTGTATCTGAAAAATGTGTGTGTCAGCATCAGTATAGGGACCCACCAGCTTGCTCCATACCTCAGACCGAAGAGGAGACCCCCAGAGAGGAAGACACTGCATACAAAGGTTCCAGGGGCGAAGTCTGGAAAGTCCTAGGAGGCGAAGACCAGCTTTCATGATTTCTTTGGCCAGTTCTGCTGCTGTATTGGTGCACCAACTACCTGACATCTTCACGGTACAGAAAAATCAGATCCTTGAACCCCCCCCCCCCTTGGGCTGCTAAACTGCAAGTACCCTGAGCAGTGACTTTGGGGAGTCTTTATTTAGCTAGCTAGCTAGGTGGAAATTAAAGCGGGTAATTCCTGGGCAAGACTATGCTAGAAAATTGCACCCAGGCCTGTAAGTTACAGTTAAGCTTTGCGAATTTAAAGTTAGTTTATTTATTTATTTTATTTATTTAGTTTTTGTTGACCGGGTAAGTGCACTAGACAAATCCTGCCTATTTTCAGGCACGACCCAGGGGAGGGGGATACAGATGAATGCCAACTGACCTTGAACCAGATTAAGCTGTTGGTGGTATTTTAAGTGGCCCCACCCCAACTAAAAATCCCCATGACCATTTCTGCGATGCAGTGAGGTACTCACGAAAAGACTGTATACACTTTCTGAGCAGCTGCCAAGGAAAAGATGGGTGCACCCACAGGCGGAAGGTGGGGATTTCTTTGGGCAGAATTGTTAGTCAGTTGTTATTGTTGTTGTTGTTTATCTCCCTTTTTCCCCTTCCCTTGCAATAAAGTACTGTTGTTGTTCTTTTTAATTGCTGCCACAGAGTGTTTCTGCAAAGAAGGTGGATATTGTCAATGTGTGTGTTGGGAATTGTTTGGGGGGATGCTAGTGTATTTTCCTGGGGGGTGGCAACCTATTTACCCACAGGTATCCCCTGCCACTTCCTCAAGTAGAGACACTATGCAATTCTATATCCACCTATCCTAACCCAGGCCAGCCACCTTGGAGGCGAATACTGTGAGGACCTTGAGGGCCCCGGAACAGCCAAAGGTGAGTCAAATGGTTGTTACACCCCGATGTCCAGCTGCATCCAGTTTTGCTGTGGTATTCACATAGGTGAGTGGGTTGTTATCTGTTCTTACTGTAAACTGGGCCCCATATAAGTAATCTGAAACTTTTCCATAACTACCCACTTGAGGTCCAAGAACTCAAGTTTGTGCAAAGTATAGAGTTTCTCAGATGGGTTTAAACTATAACTGGAAAATGCCACTGGATGAAGTCCCTCAGGGTGCTACTGATACAGGACAGCCCCTTGTCTATTTAAATTGGCATCTGTGTGCAATATGTAGGGCTTTGTAGAATCTGCAAATGCACTGGTGGCTCACTGAGGCATTTGATGATTTCTCTGAAGACTTTCTTCACACTGCTAAATCCGTCTGATGCCAAATGGTTTGTTCACTTTCTAATACTCTGTTATGGGACTGACCCTCCCGGAATGTGCTTTCTTCTTGTTCAGATTGTGTGGTCTGAGCCACATGGTAAGGGCTTCTGCTTTGATTGGGTCTGTCTGTACTCCACTGGTGGAAACAATGTGTCCCACATACTTGACAGATGGCTGGGAAAACTGGCACTTGTCAATGGACACCTTCATGTCAAACTCCTCCAATCAGTCCAATACCTTTATTAGCCTTGTTTCAGTCAGTCTTACCTCAGTAGTGGGCAAGATTATCGAGGCACTCCTTAAGGAAAGGATAGTGCAACACCTGGAATCCATAGGGGCACAGGATCCAAGACAGCATGGGTTTACAAAAGGAAGGTCCTCTCAAACTAATCTCATAGATTTCTTTGACTGGGTAACCAGAATGGTGGGCCAAAGGGGAGCAGTTGATGTCACCTGCCTTGCCTTCAGCAAAACTTTCGACACTGTTCCACATAGCAGATTGATAAATAAGTTGGGTAGGCTCAGGGTGGGTCAGAAGTTGGTCAACTGGGTGGTAAACTGGGTGACGGGCAGAAAACAGAGAGTGGTGGTAAATGGTTTACAATGAGAAGAGATGCAAGACACAAGTGGGGAACCTCAGGGATCAGTTCTGGGGCTAGTCTCTTCAATATCTTCAATAGTGACATTGCAGATGGACTAGAGGGTAAGGCTTGTCTGTTTACGGATGACACCAAGATCTGCAACAGAGTGGATGATCCAGATGGGGTGGGCAAAATGAGAAGAGATCTGGATAAACTAGCAAAATGGTCAAAAGAGTAGCAACTGGGATTTAATGCAAAGAAGTATAAGATCATGCACATAGAGAAGAGAAACCCTGAAGCCACCTATAGTCTGGGATGGGAGCTGCTGGCAGTCACAAAGGAAAAAAAGAGACTTGGGCATCATCATCACCGATGACCTAAAATCATCCAAGCAGACCTCTAAAGCAGTAGGTAAGGCTAGGGGGATGTTAGGGTGTATTAGTAGGGGTATCACAAGTCATAAGAGGGAGGTAATAATCCCTCTATACAAGACACTGGTTAGGCCCCATCTGGAGTACTGCATGCAGTACTAGAAGTCACACCTTCACAAGGACATTAACCAAATTGAGGCAGTCCAGAGAACGGCAACCAAAATGGTGCAGGTACTGCATCAGAAGACATATGAGGATAGATTAACAGAGCACAATATGTATACCCTAGAGCAAAGGAAGAAGAGAGGTGATATGATCAAAACATTCAAACACCTTAAGGGTATTAACAAGGTGAAAGAGTCTAACATGTTTAAATATAAGAAAAATAGCAGGACAAGAGAACACAGCATGAGATTAGAGGGAGGCCGATTAAGGGGAACGTGAGGAAATGCTTTTTCACATATAGAGTGGTGGATGCATGGAACGGCCTACCCCAGGAAGTGGTGGCTATGAATACAGTGCAGGGCTTCAAACAGGCATGGGATAGGCATAAGGGAGTAATACAGATGAGTATGAATAGATAGGCCACTGACAGAGCAAAGGCCAATGGCACATTTATAAGGTAGAAAAAGAAATGGGCAGACTGGATGGGCCTTGCGGTCCTTATCTGCCGTCAACCTCTATGTTTCTATGTTTCTTCCAACTTTTTTCTGAACACTATTAAATAATCAAGGCATGTGTAAGCCAGTAGCACTACAGACTCTTAGTGATGACAGTCTCCTCAGTGCATACAGGTCCACTACGATCCCCCTTCCCCAAAAGTTTCCCCAAACTCTATGAGCCATACACGCAACAAACGTGGGGTCTGCTATCTTTCCACCCTAGCTGGGAGCCCCAACTAGCTCTGTATCCAGGGATGTTTAGCACCCCTGTGAAATGTTCTAGGTGGAGGAACCAGACCAAGCTCAGAAAGCTAGGCAATAAACACCTCAAAGAATATCTCTGCAAAATTGCTCTACTGTTACTCCTGCTCGCTGGAAATATCAACCCAAACCCAGGCCTCTCCCCATCTACCTTCCCCCCTTAAGAGCTACAGGGAATCTTTCAATTGCCTCCTTAAATATTTGTAGCTTCCTGCCTAAGATTTGGGAGGCAGTATAGTGCAGTGGTTTAAGGCTCTGAGCTACAAATCAGGAGACCTGTGTTTGAATCCCACAGCCCCCACTTGCATATACTGTGTGACCCTAAGCAAGTCACTTAACTTCCCTGTGCTCCCAAGTTGCACCTGTAAAAAAGCTTTCAGCTAACTGTGTCTCACCTGGTTAAACAATTGAAGAAAAAAAAAAAGGTGGACCCTCAATGCATGGATTGGATAGGCATAAGGGAGCAATACAGGTGAGTATGAATAGATAGGCCACTGACATAGCAAAGGCCGATGGCACATTTATAAGGTAGAAAAAGAAATAGGCAGGCTGGATGGGCCTTGTGGTCCTTATCTGCTATCAACCTCTATGTTTCTATGTTTCTTCCAACATTTTTCTGAACACTATTAAATAATCAAGGCATATGTAAGTCAGACACCTCGGTGTCTGGCTTTACCAGCACCTCAACTTTTCCGCATATATTGACTCCTTACTTAAGAAGCTGCACCCTAGGCTTGGTGCACTTTACCAGAATAGTGACAATATACCCCTTCCAGCCAGGAAGGACACTGTAAAAAAAATGATCCTCCCAGTCCTCGACTATGGGGACCTAGTATACGGCGCCGGCCCTAAGACCACATTAGCTAGGCTGGACCTCTCTTCCACTCTTTTTGCCGTTTCGCCCTGAACAGCCCCTACTCCGTACACCACTGTGCCCTTTATCAAGCAATGAACCTCACCTCACTTGACTACTGCAGGCTATCCCACTGCGCAAAAATTACAGGCAAGTATTGGACTCAACGGCTCCCTTCCTACCTCTCAGTCATCTTAACAAACCCTAGCGCACAAGCATACACACTCAGAAACTCAGACTCCAGGTCCCTAGCTGTCCCATACTGGTCTACCTCCACAGGGCAATCAGGGTTCAGCTACCGCATTCCCTCGCTATGGAACTCCCTCCCAGCTAACATTTGTCGCTTCACCTCCTTTTCCCACCTAAACTCCATGCTCCAAGATCATTTCATCCCTACCTGTGCTTGTGTCTAGGCATCTACTAGGCAACTCTCTGGGAATGTCGGCACTTAGCAAATTTGTAATTCATCAGTGTCTAACTATTGTCCTATCATCTTATACTGTCTCTCATATGGCTCAAAACCTAATTTTGTTGTACATTTGCTGTATGTCACTGTGTTACCAACTGACACACTCAATCCTGTATGAATGTGGTTTCAGAACCAAATGTTAGTGATCTTCCACAATGTATTCACTTGTCTATCCTGACTTCAAGTGTTATCTCATACCGTATGTACTGTGGTTATCAATTGTCTCTCAAGCTACTACTGACTTGTAATCAGATTCAAATGTTAGTATTTCTCCCACTATGTATTTTCTTGTCTATACTGTGTAAAACTGTCTTCTTATGTTCTCCCCTCCCCCAGGACGCATCTGTAATCGAGCAGTACTCTGCTCAGTATGCCTTCCGGGTAAAATGCTTAAATAAATAAATAAATAAATACATTTTAAATCACAATCCTGACATTTCCTCCTTAGTTGAGACCAGGCTGTCTCCAAAAACTGCTGATGCTGCCATCACGATTCCTGGATATACAGTTTACAGGCAAGATAGGCTGTCCAAATGGGGGGGGGGCAGCTGTACCATATACCTTAGATACAACTTATTGGGGCATGTTCTGCTGTTACCTAACACTGGTGCCCACATACAAGCCCATGCCCTTAAAGTGCTCCTTGGAGAACACAATAAAGCCCTAACTATCCTATTAATCTACATTCCTCCCAAGCAGAAGGCCCGGGCCTGGACTCCTTCATGGAATGTATTGGATCCTTGAACCTTAACTCAGAAATTATACTGCTGGGTGATTTACCACCGACTGGCTCTAACCAGATGAAAGTCCTTACAGGGATGCAGTCACAGCATTTCACCTTTCAGCTTGTTGAATCATCCATAAGAGTGAACTACAAGATGGGTACATCTATCTTGTTGGACTGGGTTCTGCCCAATCATCCTGAACATATATCCCACACGACTGTACTCCCTGACTCCTTAAGTGACCATTCACCTGTCTAAATTCTATGGTCAAACTATTTCTCTAAACCCCCTTCTCGAACCATTACCTGCAGAGTCCTGAAAAGTGGGCAAATGGACTTCCTGAATGCTGAACGCTGGCAACAGGACTGGTCTTCTGTATGCTCCTCCAACAATGTGAACACAGCACTGGAGCAATTTATACACCTTTTCAACAAAGTGTGTGATAGGCACGCACCATTTAAAACCCAGAAAATAAAAGGTTACAGCAACCCCTGATTTTCCTCAGATCTCTGTGACCAAATGAAAACTCGTGACCATCTTTGACATGTTGCGCAGGCCATGGGTAAGCTGAACGACATTCAATCCTAAAAAACAGCACGAAACAACTGCACCAAAGCAATCTGTGCATCAAAAAGTCAACACTTTAAGGAAGCATTCGTTCATGCCTGGGGTGATGGGAGAAAATTCTAGTCTAATCTCAAAGAACTCACTGGGAAAGACCCTAAGTCTGCCCCCACCTTGTTAAACTTGGATAGTGTCCCCACTTAGGATCTCAGCTCCATTGCTAATGCCTTTAACAAAGCATTCTCTGACCTTAGTAGTGTCCTCCCCCCAACTTCTTCCACCATCCCAACTCAAGCCTTAATGATTGCCCAAGGAATCAGCCATCTACTTATCCTTCATTCCAATTCAGAGCTGTGCCAGCAGGGGTAGCCAAGAAAAACTTAATAAAACTACTAGGAAACTCAAGGTCCAGTGGTGACACCCTGGACCTAGCTCTTGTTGCACAAACCTTGGATTACATTCTCGCTCCTCTAACTCATATTATCAATACCTCGCTGAGGTTTTCACAATTCCCAGACAAATGGAAAGCTGCCCTAGTAACCCCTGTTTTTAAGAGCGGGGATAGAACCTTGACTGGTAAGTATAGACCAAGCTCCATTCTTCCACCACTTTCAAAAGCACTAGAAAGAATAGTGGTGGATCAATTAGGTGAGTACCTTGAAAAATATCAGCCACTCTGTCCACATCAACATGGATTCCATAAGGGCCACAGTACCACAACAGTACTCCTTGAGTTCATGGGATTTCTCCACAATGCACTTGACCCAGGTTCCTTGGTTGGGGCAACTTTCATTGACTTAACAAAGGCGTTTGATACAGTAAACCACTACCTCCTGTTTGAACAGCTAGCAGGCTTAGGCCTCTCAGTTGACACTGTGGCATGGTTCCAAAGTTACCTGCACTCCTGCTTTCAATGAGTCAAGATTGGCAATGTTCTCTCAGACAGTAGACCTGTCCTATCTGGTGTCCCACAGTGATCAATACTTGGCCCACTGCTATTCAGTATATTCCTAAACCGCCTACTTCATACCTGCCAAGGAAACATTTTGCTCTATGCTGATGATGCAGTGCTATTTGCCAGCCACCTGGACCCTAAAAAACTGGAGCACAGCCTTCAAAGGAATTTCAAGTCACAGAAACATGATACACAGAGAACCATGACTGGGATGTTAACATACCTGAGTACGTAACCTACAGGAGAGACGGGGAGGGGAGAAGAGGGGGAGGAGTAGCTCTCTATGTAAGGGAAGGGATAAAAGCAACTGAACAAAAGAGTGAACAGGGAGGAGAGGACACATTGTGGGTCACCTTAGAGAGTGGAAATGGCACCACAATCTGCACAAGGGTTATATACAGACCCCCATGTCAGGGGGAAGGAATGGACAAGGACATGATAGAAGGCATTCTTAGGATGGCAGAGAAAGGGGGGATACTGTTGATGGGAGACCTGACTATGCCAGTTGTTAACTGGAGCATATTTGCTGCAGCTATATCCAAGAGCAGGGCCATTCTTGATGCCCTACAGGTGGCATGCCTCAGACAGTTAGTTCTGGAACCCACTCATGAGGGAGCAATCTTAGACCTCATACTCTCAAATGGGGACAGTGAGAGGATCTCAGATCTAAAAGTGGGTAGCCATCTGGGAACAAGTGACTATCAAACAGTGTAGTTGATGATAAACTCAGCTATAGAATGAAGTCAATGAAGTGAGGGTACTGGACTTCAGGAGGATGGACTTTGGCTAGATGGGAGAGTGCCTTAGAAAAGCATTAGCAAACAGGCTAAAAGGAGGGGTGGAACAACAATGGGAAAACATCAAATCTACCATCACAGAGGCAACAAGCCTTTGTGTGAAGCAAATAAACAAATCAAAATGAAAGAAAAAGCCACTATGGTTCTCAAAAGAGGTGGTGGGGAATGTCAGGGAGGAAAAGATAGCTCTTCTGAAGGAAAGAATTGTTGAGTACCTAGAGGCCAGTGGGGCAAAGGACCCAAGGCAGCATGGGTTCACAGCAGGAAGGTCATGTCAGATGAATCTAATTGATTTCTTTGACTGGGTGACCAAAGTAGTAGACCAGGGAGGGTCTGTGGACATGGCCTACCTAGAAATTAGCAAAGTATTTGACACAGTCCCACAAAAGGAATAATAGTCAAATTAACCAGCCTGGGAGTGGGTCCCAGGGTGGTAGTCTGGGTAAAACATTGGCTGGACAACAGGACACAGAAGGTAATTGTAAATGGAGTCCACTCTGAAGAAAGTGGGGTTACTAGTGGGGTACCGCAGGGTTCAGTACTGGGTCCAGTCCTTTTTAATGTCTTTATAAGTGACATTGTAGAGGGACTGGAAGGAAAAGTATGCCTCTTTGCAGATGACACAAAGATCTGCAACAGGGCTGATACACAAGGAGGCGTTGAAAGGATTAGAAGGGACTTGGCAAGGTTGGAGGAATGGTCAGAAGTATGGCAGCTTGGATTCAGTGCAAAGAAGTGCAAAATAATGCACCTGGGAAACAATAATCCAGGGGAAGATTACACAGTGGGGGGGAGGTAGTAACAACAACAAAATGGAGCGGGACCTGGGGGTAGTCATATCAGATGACCTTAAGGTTGCAAGCAATGTGAGAAGGCAGTAGGAAGGGCTGGGGGATACTGAGATGTATAGGAGAGGCATCCCAGCAGAAACAGGAAGTTGTTATTCTCACTTACAGACAGTTGGTGAGACCCCATCTGGAGTATTGCATCCAGTTCTGGAGACCCCATCTCTGCAACGACATAGACAGGATAGAGGCAGTCCAGAGGAGGACAACTAAAATGGTGCAGGGTCTGCAAGAGAAGCCATATGAGGGGAGACTAAAAGAGCTTAATATGTATACCCTTGACGAAAGAGGGGGACATGATAGAAACTTTTAAATACCTCAGTGGAATCAGCAAAGTTCAAGAGGGTTGCATCTTTCAGAAAAAGAAATGTGCAAGAACAAGGGGACACAATTTGAAGATGGGGGGCCGTTCAGGGGCAATGTGAGGAGATATTATTTCACAGAGAGGGTGGTGGACGCATGGAACAGCCTCTCTGAGGAGGTTGTGAGGTCTAAAACTGTGGGAGAATTCAAGAATGCATGGGACAGACATAAGGTAATTTTTGTGGGGGGTAGGAAGAAATAGGCTGTTGGTTAACTAGGATCTGCAGCTTATCCTGTAGGTAGGGAAATGGGCAGACTAGGTGGGTCAAACGGTCCTTATCTGTCATCAAAATCTATGTTTCTCTGTAAGGAGGTTGAGAAGTGGTTCAGTGATTACAAACATGTCATTAACTGCAAAAAAAAAACTAAAACAATAATGTTCCACAGTTCCAAAAGCAATACAAATCCTACCCTCTCTCTATCCTAAACTCGAAGGGTGCACCTCTTGAACTAGATCAACACTTTAAATATCTGGGTGTCATGGTTAACAGCACCTTGTCCTACTCCGAGCACACTGACTCTATAACCAAGTCAGTCAACACTCGTATTGGTCTCCTATATCAGCGTAAGGCCTACCTAATCCCAGAGGCCCTTAACACAGCCATCCAGAGCTCTGTAGTCTCACTGGTAGACTATTGCCTAGTGATCTATCACTCCACCACAGACACAGACATCCACCACCTCAAAATTGTATTAAACAGAGCATGTCAGCTGGTTACGGGAGCTGCCAAGCTCACACGCATGTGTGTCCTTTGTGCCCAGGCTAACTGGCTGCAGTTTGCAGGTAGACTCAAGTTTCAATCCTGTATAATGGCAAAAAAAAAAAGCCTTGGTCTAATGCCTCCTAGGGTTCAGAAGCTGCTCAGTCCATATGAGCCCAATCGCCAGACTCAAAACTCCAAAAGCCAGATCTTCTGCATCCCCTGCACCCATACTGTGCTTGGACAAAGATCCTTTGCTCATCGAGCTCCTAAGTGGCTTAACTCACTTCCTTCTGACATCTCCTCTGTGTGCAAAATTGTCCCCTTTAAAAGAAAGCTTCAACAGTTCCTTGTTGAGGAATCCAGCTGTGATTGCTTCCCATAATCCCCTTTCCCTAATTACTTAACGGGGCCTTAATTTTCCCTCCTCACATTAATTCTCTCCTCAGAAACCCAACCCCTCCTTCTACCCCTGCCCCTCGTGTCCTTCTCCCCCCAGGCTGGTTGTTCTTTCTCATTTCCAATTACAATGCATACCTGGCCCTGTTCCCCCTCTCTCTCTCTCTCTTTTCCTCCTCCTGCTCCCTACCCTCCCTCTATCCCTGCTCACCCTCTACCACCCGTCCCCCCTTTCCTCCTCCCCTCACCTCACCCTCTGGATGGTTAGATATTCTCATTTGCCAGTCACAACTCTACCATGCCTCTCCCTTCCCTTCTGTCTACCAATCCTACGTCAAAGCCTTCTGGGTGGATTTATCCTCCCCTCCACTAGTAATCTCCTATACTAAACTGATGGTTTGTAAGACAGTATACTCTGGTCACCAGGGTCACACACGTTATTTGTCTGCTGTATTGAAAATACTATTATTATGCATTGTTTACTGTATCCTGTAACGTATTTGTTTGTCTTGACTCTGATGTGGAACCTATTTAATGAGCTTGTTCTCAAAGGTGTTAATCCGAGATTCCAAAAAATAAATACATAAAATTTGAACACTTCCAACAGGTGCATGTTTTCAACTGCTTTTTCTATCAGTATCTGAAATGTAGCTGGGGCCCCTGATATTCCTTGGAGCATTCTCTCAAACTGGTAGAACCCCAGAGGGCAGATGAAGGCCATCTTCTCTTTATCTCCCTCCACCATGGAGATCTGATAGTAACCACTGTGTAGGTCCTGTACCAAAAAACATTTGCTCCCTCTTAGGCTAGCCAGGGCATCTTCAGCTCAAGGCATTGTGTACTGGTCAGGCACTGTCCTTTTATAAGAGTGAGGCAATCTATACACATACATATGCCTCCATTCTTCTTCCTGGCCACCACTGTGGGTGTGGCATAAGGGCTTCTAGAGTCCCTGATAATCTTTTCTGCCAGTAGCTCTTGAAGATGACACCTGACATCTTCTATGTCTGTAGGGGCCAATCTCTGGGATCTCCCCTGAGAAGGGCAGTCATCTCAAAGGCAGATGTGGTGTTCTTTTCCTTGGATGTGTCCTCTGTGCCATTCACTCAGTAAGAACACTTAATGCTTAACGGCACTTGGCTAGCTTGTTACTCAAGGTCCACCGGTACTGATCTGGTATGGCTGAGTCTCCAAAGTCAAACAGATCAGGGTCAGTCTCAGTGGCAGTGCCTACTGCAGGGTCCACTCCAGTCACACTGTTGGAATAAAATATATTTGCCAGCACTCAGCCCTTCATCAAGATGACAGGCTTCTCTGTCTCATTCTTCACCCTTACTGTCACTTGTCTCCCCCAGAGGGTGGCAGGTGGTGGCATCACTCCTTTCTGGACCATCAGTCCTTCTGGCAGGCTGTTGTTAGCTGGTGCATCAATGATGAGTGCAGCTCCAGCTGGCTGATGCTTGAACTTGGCTATACTGACCACTCAGCACACCACATTGGGTGGCAAGGGTACTTACTGTCTATGCACTGAATCATACCAGTGTGCTCTTCCTTCATCACTGTCTTCAGGGCATCAAGTTTCAGGCTCACTGTCTTCACTATTGCTTGCAATGGCAGACTCTGTAAACACTGTGTTTCTTCTCTCTCTCAGCACATTTGGGTTAGTCTCTGAAACATCTGGCTGCATTGGTTCCAGTCAATACAACGTGTCATCCATGGTCTTGGACTTAGGATATATCAATGTCATGGCATCAATTCGGTGTGCACTCCCTTGCCTGCTCTGGAGAACTTGAATTGCAAAATGCAGTAACCGTCGTAAGGATAGCTGATATCACTCAGTCCCCACAGGGCAAGTCCTTTCAGAGGCAGGTGTCTTAAGTGGCTATTGTAGAAAGCACAGTGGATAATGATACTTGTGACCAACTGTCAAGTAGCACTTTACATGGTTGTCCTTCAGTAAGAATGAGAATATCTGCTCTGGGGCCCAGTAGTCCTGAGGGCAAATTGTTCCCTCAAGGGATTTCAGCATCAGTCCATTTCACGAAGGAGACCCAGGTCACTCCTTCACTGGGCTTTGCTGTTGTTTCCTTGCACTGTGGTTGACTTTCCCACTTCTGGTTCACAAGCTGCAGATTTGCTGGGTGAATGAATCTTCAAGCTGTGTGTCCATCATGTTCACATCTGTAGCAAAACATATTTGTTCTGGTATGAAGTGAGGCTTGAAGCCAGTACCAAGGGGTGGCAGAAAATCTGGGCACACTTTCTCTACCTGAAGGCCTTGACTTGACTTTTGGCCTCCTTTCTGCAGTTGCTCTAATCTGGTTCCATCAGCTTGGTCTGGTGTGGTTCTGCCAACCATAACTGCTCTCTGAATAACTTTCAAAAATGGGGCAGGTAACTGAACAATTTCTCTCCTTCTTTCTGTGTGGTGTCTCTCAACTGGAACAGCAGGTCAGTGCCACTCTCAGTGGGTCCATAAATACTCTTTAACATTTCTAGGTAGTCTTGTAGGGTACAATATGATTGATTTTATGAAAAGTTCTGATAATATCTAAGCATAGAAATATAGATAATGATTGCAGAAAAAGAGCACTAGTCCATCCAATTTGCCAGTAAACTCGAACAAACCTGGAACCTATTGTCCATACAGGGTTATAACCCACACTATCCACTCCCATGCTCCCTACCTTACTGCTATCACCTTGAGGAACCACTAAGCCCTTCACTGTGTCCCAGCTGTGTTTGAAATATTTGAGAGTTTCGGCACCCACCACATCAGATGGCAGATTGTTCCATGGCTCCACCGCACTTTCTGTAAAATAAAACTTTCTCACTCAAGATCTCCCACTATCCATTTCTGCTTGTGCTCCAGTGTCCTTGTTCCACTACTTATGCTGAGTAGTTCCCCACAGTTTACCTTGTACGTTCCTTGCAGGAACTTGAAGGTCTCTACCATATCTTCCCTCTCTCGTGTGGGATCCAGTAAGTACATATTCTGTGCCTTGAGCTGATCCTCATAACATCTGTCCTGCTGGCCCTGAATCATTTTTGTCATGCTACATTGCACTGTCTCCAGCCTGTCCTTATCTTTCCTTAGGTGAGGACTCCTGAACTGGGCACAGTACTCCAGGTGGGGCCTCATCAGTGATCTATAGAGAGGTAGTAATACCTCCTCCCTTCTGCTCTCACTACCCCTTCCTATATACCCCAGCACCCTGTTAACCTTATGGTAGGCCTTATTACTCTGGTTTGATTGTTTTAAAGGGAGACTGTCAGTGTTTTACTCGCTTTTGAGGGGGTGTCCATAAACATGCCTTGAGTTTCTGTAGTAGTGTCATAATCGATATAGAATGTAATGTTGCACTTATTTCCACTGAACAATACTTCATTTTAAATAACTCCCTTTCAAAGCAACCCCCCCCCCCGTGGTCTGCGAGGTTCTACCTAGTCAACTCCCAATGCGTGGTCACATTTCTAAATGATGCTGAAGTGCTAGAAGGCTCATTCCTGGCTCAGCTAAGCAGATTTTTAATAATAATAATAATATTATTTATTAAGTGCACTTCACATGCCAAAGTGCTGTACAAATATAAAATTGGAATTTAAAACAAGGATTAAAATCCAGTATACTCTGCTAAATTACTTAATTATTCATAAATACAAGATTAAATAAATGTGTTTTTAATGCAGCTTTAAAGCTCTTTTTTTGAGAGTATAAAGAGAACTGAACTCAGAAAATTGCAATGCCAACATGAAATGAGGGCTTAGAGTGATAAAAAATGGAGTACTGAACTCCAGCCATCAAAACATTAGTATAAACTCCATATCAAAGCTTAACTATTTAAATCAGTTTGCATCACTGAGGTATGAATACCTCCCCAGACTTAGAAAAGCCAGACCTGCAGCTCCTGTGCAACAAAGGAGCAATTTGGCTTACTGCTCCTCTCCCTTGGTAGTCACACAGGGCATTTCTACATTCCAACAGTTGCTTCACTTGTAGGGCCCTCAGGAAACTTCACAGCTGCATCACCAGCCAATCAAGTGTAGCCAGGCAGGTGCTGGCACCACCAGAAGTACCTGGAAAGGTCGCTCTCGTACTTGCTGGAAGAGGGAACTGGGGTTCAGACCAAATCTATTATACACAAATATTGTAAACATTCTTTTGATGCTGCCAGCCCTGTGACCAGAGCCCAAGGCAGCTGTGATCATTTTCATCCCTTCCATAAAGATCACCAAACATCACCATGAAGTGCAAAAGCATGTTCAGTTCCTCCAGTATCATCTCATATAGCATGTTATCACATCAGGGAATGTCACATACTTTAAGCTTCCAAGGCTCCTGGAGAAGAAGCTGGCATTTCATAGCATGAGCATGGGGTCATGCATCAGGGATGTCCTAGGCCACCAGAACCGGGCTGTGGTAGAAGGCTGTGGGGAATGAAGGTGCTGGCCCTATTTACCTCGGTACTGGGTCAGCCATCCTGTGTTTGGTGATCCCTGAAGTACCGCTACTAAAAAATCATTGATGTAAGTTGCAGATCTGAAAAATGAAGATCCAGTCTAGATCCCACAAGGTGACTGTTCTTATCAGTGAATTGGAGAACTGGTTTTGCAGAGTCTGGGACAATAAAAATTACATTTTCTCCATGATGCATGACCCACATATTGTAAGAGTAATAAGTTCATTTAACAAATTGCAAACGAAACAAATATGGTATTCAGTAGGTATGATGTAGTGGAATTTGGAACCCCAAGTATAAAATAAATGGGAGATATATTTCCTTTGTAACATGGAAACAACTATGAATGTTGAGATGGAGGGATTTGGATAACAAAAAGAAAATAATAGAACAATAAATGTGCAAAACACCTTATAAGTTAACCCAAAGGAATACATCAAACATATTCAATTAAAATGCATTTTCAGAAAGATTTGTGCAGGTGGAAGAGAGTTCCAAATGTCATTATAACAGAAAAACAGCTCCTGAAGCACATAGAAATAAAAAAAGTATGTTAAATATGTTAATGAACAGTTTACAAGGAAATTCTGAGAAATGGTATTAAAAAACAATGAGAGAAAAGAGGGCTAAAGATGTTTTAAAAAGAACTTTCACTGACTTGCAATTGTGCACTGTAATTTAATCCATAAATTAATGCTAGCTATCCAGAGACAAAACCATTCAATTCAAAATCAAAAAGAGGGCTTATTTTATACCTGTGCAACTATTTAAACTGAATATCAAGGAAGAGCCCATTTGCCGGTTAAAAAATTCAGATATGTACCATACCTTCTGGGATGACGAAATGGTTAAGAAATAGTGGGCAGAATCATTTAAGGTACTATTATAAATTAAATATTTAAAACAGTTACAGATCGAGGAGATGATCCTGTAACATATAAATGCATTAAGTTATTATTTAAAAAAATATATATACAATAATTAAAGCAAATATAATGGCAACCAAAAGGTCAGTCCTTAAGTACTGGAAAGAAAGACACAGAAACAAGATCTTTCCCTGTAATAAACAGAAGCAAGTATTTCTAACTGCCTTGTTCAACATAGATTTCTATCTCTTGGATAGCTTCTGGAGTACTTATTGGTTATATATCAAGGAGTGGTCCGAAGAGGCATTTACCATCAAATAAATTAATATGAAAATACTAGTCCACTAGACTCAAGACCTAGAAATTACTGCAATACTTGAATATTTATGCCATATTGTAACCCTATGGCATTTATATGTGCTTTGTTTTAATTTTACATGCTCTTTTTTTGGGGGAGCAATTTCTCCAAATTAAAATTATATTTTGCAAAAAACAAATGTGTAAAGCCTTACAGTTTACAATTCTAGTCCACAGGGTAACAAAGTTTCTGCAACGGATGTGCTCTGAGCTCAGTTACAAGATGCAGGGACTAATGGCAGCAGGGTTGTATTAAGTAGGGGATAGCTGCCCAACAGTACTTCTTATTACTAGTGCATAACCAGTACAAATAGCTCATGCCACAATGCAGAAGGAGAGTATGTAGGCAGACTTTAGTTCCACATTGCAGGTAAGGAAAAGGTCCTAACAGCACCTGTTTGGCCTCACCTGTTATTTTACTGACACATAATTCTCAGCTTCCCACCTCACAAATTGGGGACAATGCTTAAATAATCAGGGGCACAGGACCAAAATCAGATACACATCTTAAACATTGGTGATAACCACTAAGGAAACTGGTAGAATAGGGATTTAGTGCAACACGCTTTTACTGAGCAAGAACAAGTCTGCTACTATAACACTTGGCATTATTTTGTACTTACAATACCCATAGTTCAGTCACAGAGACACGAATGTTTGGAGGAGCAGAGAAACCAGATCTTTCCCTGATGCATGCCTTGGTTACCTTGAGCCTTGACTACTGTAATGCACTCTATCTCGGGGTCACAGGAGGATCTCTCTGCAGACTGCAGCTAGTGCAGAACGCAGCTGCCCGGTTACTCACTGGGAAGCCTAAGTTCTGCCATATTACACCGGTGTTGTGTAAGCTGCACTGGCTGCCAGTCAGGTGGAGAATCCTCTTTAAGGTGGGACTTCTCACCTATAAAGCCCTACATGGTCAGGGCCCTGGTTACCTGTTAGACCTTCTGGTTCCTGCTGTCTCAGCTTGCCCCCTCTGTTCCTCCTATGGAAACCTCCTAGCAGTTCCCAGGTCAAGGATGAAATCGGCTGGTGATAGGTCATTTAGTGTCGCTGCCCTGGTCCTGTGGAACTTGTTCCCTTCTGGGGTTAAGGGGGCCCCCACTTTGGAGGTATTCAAAGCCCGCCTTAAGGCCCTCTTATTCACCCAGGCATTTTTAGATTAAGTCACTGATTGTGAATTCAGATTTTGGTATAATAAGGATAGTTGACTATGTGCTGAAAATAAAATGTGTATAATTATGCATACAACTGTTTTTATATTATTCTGTGGTTGTATTTTGACATTTGCTAACTTATTGTACGGTGCCAAGAGCCTCTGGGAATGGGCATTTTTAAATTAAATTTTACCTTACCTTACCTAGAAGTATTTTGAGGCAAAATCAGGGATAGTTGAGAGCTAGGTACACAGGTACTATCTTTGTAGACTTACTGGGGAACTGCAGTCAAAGACTCGCATCATCCCCAGAGTTAGTACAACTAGCAATGAAATACCTCAGCTTTCCCCTACCAGCATGCCTTCTGAGTGGATGCTCAGCACAGCCCAAGATATGGTGGAGCCTCTAGGTAAAACTAACAAATTCCACTTCAGAAAATTACACAGAATTTTGTGAAATTCTATGAACTTGGTGATTTTCATCTAACTCAGCTGTTCTCTTAGCTAGAGACTTGGACATTGGCATGCCTACTTGTTATGGGCCCTATAGATTTGCCAGACATCATGAAATCCAGTTGAAGAGTTTCAAATGCAAAGGGTCTCAAATCTGCTATTTTATTTCTTTATGAAATTTTATGAAACTATTTCATTACCTGTTACTTGGCCATCTCTGGAACTAGATACCTGAAAATTAGCATGCATTTATTTAGTTTTTGTTACCCAGGTAAGTGCGCTAGGCAAACTTTGCCTATTTTCAGGCATGATCCTGTGATAGTTACACAGGCAGATTCAGTATAGGTTGAAATTACACACAGTAGCAAGCAGTTGTACCAACGGAGAGAATATACATTGAACATTAAGGATCTTATGTGGGGAAAACAGAACAGCATTACCACAATGGATAACCTGAAATATACATCAGCGCTGAGAGAAATTACAGTACATACAATAATAAACACAAATAAGTACATTACAGAGATTGTACAGGTTCAATGACATGCACAGTGAGCCAAGCTAAGGAGATATTCATGGTGCTGGGGTCGAAAATTAGGCACAGAGGAACAGCGGCATATATCAGGTGGTATGGAGTTCCAAAGCTTAGGAGCTACATAGGTGAAGGACAATCTCCCAATACAGGTTCTAATCTTGAGGACAGCCAGAAGTGCATTATCACATGACCTTAAGGGGTAGCTACTGTTTACAGGTCTAAGTAGTACAGCATGGGATTTGGGCAGCCCATTGTTTAGGATGTTGAAAATAACAATACTAAAGCTATATTCCCTATGGGAGGACAGGGGTAGCCAACCTAGAGTGCTGTGTACTGAACAGTGATGAGTCAGCCAGGGGGATGCTGATGAGAAGTGACAGATACAGTTGTACGTGATGTCCCACTTCAGGAGAGTAGTCTTAGAGGTGGACAGGAAAACAGAGGCACCGTATGTGAGCATAGGAAGGAGCATTCCTTGAGCAATGGCATGGCAAGCTTGTGATATGAGGTTACAGCTCACTTTGTCGGAGATGACCAGCATGGAATTTATTGATTTGCGTATTTATTTATTGAATAGAATCAGAATTTCAATCCTTTGAGTCATAGACTCATTTGCAATATGCTAGAGACATGGAAACAGTAGTTCAATGAGGGGTCAAGAGTGACTCCAATGTAGATGAAAGTGGAGACTGAGGGGACTAAGGTACCATTTTTGATAAGCTATGGTTAGAGGGGATTGGCAGGCTCTTAGTTTGACAGACGTACCATACAGCATAGACTATGTTTTAGATGTATTCAGAATTGGCTTGTTTGTAAACAGCCATGAGTGAATGGACTGTAGGTCAGTTAAGGTTTGGGTAATTAGGCCAATACTATTAGAGTGTGTATAAAGTACTAGGTCATCAGCGTACAGGATGGCAAAGCAGTGAGATAGGCAATGGCCTATATCATTTATGTGGAGGGCAAACAGAGGTAGTCCAAGAATGGAGCCTTGTGAGACTCCTACAATTGTCGAAGCAGGGTCAGAGAGGGAGGAGTTGTACATGACTCCCTCTGATCTATTTGTTAGATAGTTATGGAACCAGGGGAGAGCAGTTTGTGAGATACCATGGTTTGCTAGCTTACTGATAAGAAGGGAGTGATCCACAAAATCAAATGCATTCATTCGTTTTGGAAGGGTATTAAAATCTGCTAAATGTGTCAAGATTTGATTAAGTATTGCTATGTTACAACAACTCATAATTTCACAATGTAATTATTTGTGAAGCTTTATGAGACTATTCTAAAATTTGGATACTATAACTCTGCTGCCATTTCAGGTATAGATAGACCTGATATTTGGCAAGCATACCTCATATCATTGAGTCCAGGAACACAACAAAGCTGGATAAATTTGGTTTTAGGACAGACATCCTTTACTCTCCACTCCATTCAAGCTTGTACATCCTGAAAAAAAGATGGTCCCTCCCTCTTTCAACAGATTCTTCTCCTAGCAAGTGCTAGCTTGCCAAGTAGCTTCATGTCATTCCTCAAAGGCCCCAGCACCACAAGGATTTCAGAGAAGATCACTGTGGAGACCTTTCTCATTAGGAATATCCCTAGTTCTGTAAATGACCTCTGTATGTTCTCAGGATTTGTTCTTTCTATGCGTATGTATGTATGAATGTATGCATGTGTTTTCTGAACATTTGGAGAATACCTTTCAGCAGAAGTACTCTTTTACAGAGGTTCCATGTCAATAACAGAGATTAAAAGGAAACATAAATACAATAAGCGAGTTCCAGTGGAACAAAGTCAAATAAGTACAATATTTATTTATTAGGCCTAGAATTACAATACCTTTGATCCAGGGCTCTTTTACAAAGGTTCCATGTCAGGCTACAATTCAAAACATAAGACATGTAAGTCAGATTACAAATTCAATACATAGGACACGGTTACAAAAGTGTAAGCTAAACAGAGTTGCAAAGCATCTGAGAAACAAAACAAGTTTTGGGGGCTAGGTTACAAGGAGATAGCGGATGAGGTGCAGAGAGGATAGACGACAAGAGAGAGGAAGAGTAGAGGGGGCAGAGAGCTATAGAGGAGGAGTGTGGCCAGAGGCATTGTCGTAGACATAACATGGGGAAGTGCGTGCTAAGGGGTAACCAAGTGCTAATAGGAATGCGAACTGCATAAGGTTAGGGAAATATTCATGGGGCCAGCTAGTGTAGGCAGTCACAGGAGCTACAGGCAGTGAGAGAGAGAGGCGTAACCTTGATTTAAATGCACCAAGGGTAGGAGTGGAAGAGATGTAACTGTTTAGACCATTTAGCCAGCTGGGCACCCTGTAGGCAAAAGATCTTTGACCTTGTGAGGTATGACAATGTGGAACCTACAGGAGCTGTGATTCAGACCACCTGATTGGGCGGGGGTTATTGCTAGGGTGCAGGAGTGTACACACTCCAGGGGGTGCAAGGCCCATAGTTATTTTCTTCGCCATGGTGCAGGTTAGGTACTTTGTCCGATTGGTGAGTTGCAGCAATCCAGCTTGTACACAGAGGTCGCATGTATGTGTGTGAGGTGGTGGGATCCAGTGAGAAGTCGGCAGGCCTTATTGAGGGAGGTGGATATGTATTTAAGAGTGGTAGCAGGGCAGAGCCATAAATGATAAGCCCTTAGTCAATAATGGAGACAACAGATCTCTGAATGGTGACAGTCAGGGCTTCTGGGGTAAGATGTTGCCTATGCCAGAAGAGAAGGCCAAGGTGAGTATTTGCTGCTTTGGCTACAGAGTCAATGTGGGCACTGTAAGTAAGATGAGGGTCTAGAGTGATCCCAAGGTACTTAAAGGCTTCAACCTGTTCCAGGGTGACTCCATGACTGGTTTTGATGGATAGGAGTTGCAGCTTATGCTTGTTATGAGAGCTGCTGAATATCATAGACTTTGTTTGCTTATTACTGAGAACCAGATTGTGATTTGAGAACCAATTTTCAACAGATGTGAAGCTAAGCTGAAGGTTGTCTTGTAGAGGCTTAGGATCCTTCTGGGAGGCAAGAATTACAGTATCATCTGCATAGAGGATGATTGTTTTGGAGCAAGAATTTGGAAGGGAGTTCAGGAACAAGCTGAATAGTAGGGGACCCAGAATGGATCCCTGGGGGACACTTGAGCGAACAGGCCTGGTATCAGAGAGGACATCTGCAATTTTTACTCTTTGAGATAGGTTCTCCAAGTTAAATCGCTAAGTTCAGCCAAAATAAAAGACACCTGTAACTGTCATTAAGTCTCTTCCTTCCCCATGTGTGCCATATTTATCCACTGGTAAGGTATAATTGATTTGTCATATTAACTGCTTTCCCTTCCCCTTCTATTCCTGGCTTTATCTATGCTTACGCTCCACTGCTACTCTATCAAATCAATCCTCCTCCCCCATATCAGTTGTAGTCTGTTGTTTGTTCTAGCTGCCAAAATATATGTATTGCACACCAGTCATCATGTTTCATTTATCAGTATGCAACCTGTAAGTACCCTGTTTCATATCAGTGTTTACACCTACGGTCACCCTATGTGGTACCCTTGTATGTATATCCAGCCTGTATCATGTAACGTGCATTTCATGTATATACTGTTATTACCTATCTGTGTTTGTACTTTAAGTGTTTATGTCACAGGACCTCCTTGTGAACGAGCTTGCTCAATGGAGTTTTCCTGCAATAAACTTGAACTTGAACTTGAACTGAACTTGTAGTAGCGTTTGAACCAGGCAGTGGAGTCAGGAGAGAGCCCAGCTTTCAGAAGTTGCACAAGCAGTAGATGGTGATGGACAGTGTTGAATAAGTACAAATAAATAGCTAGATCAATTGCATACAATTTTACAATAAGGCAGTAAACAGAAACAGTTTAAAACAAGCATACCATAGTAATGGTACATGGCTGCACAACCAGAGTCTGATACAGTTCAGTGTGTATAAGTGGGGGGGGGGGCTAAGGATGATTAGCATTTACAGTAATATTGAACTGTTAGGTTGCCATAGTGATCTCTTAAACAGGTCAAACCTAGGTAGATAAAGAAAAGTATCAGGCAGCTAATTTAGCCAGCCAGTGGCCCTAATAGCAAATAAATGCTTGTCCAGCTGAGTATGGCAAAAAGGCAGTTCAAGGGCATTCCAAGTCATGGTCCTGGTGCTGTAGAGACTGAAGACAGAGGAGGATTAGGCCCAGTAGCACCTTCTTAGCTAGCAGGCATGTCTGAAACTTAATTCTGCTAGGTAGGGATAACCAATGTGTTTGAATGTAGAGGGTGCTGCTTTGGGTACGCGTGTCAGCCCCAAGCACAAAGCAATATACGTTACTACAGATCAGATTTATTCTGCTGATAATTGAGTCACAGGCAGCTGCATAGACAAGGAGACCATAGTCAACTAGTGACAGTATGGAACTTGCCACTATGAGGCATCCAACATCAGCAGTGAGGTTGACCTGATTACAAAAGAATGCGCCCAGTCTTCTGTTTGCCATAGACACAAGGTGGTCAATGTGAGGAGCCAAAGGTAAGGTATTGTGCAGGATCACCCTGAAGTATTTAAAGGTTTCCACCTGTTCTAGGTCATTGCAGCTGACAAGGTGGGGGTATATTTTTCTTTATTTGTGGGTTTGTGAAGAGCATTGTCTTGTTTTGTTTTTTTTTTTTTGTAATTTAGAACCAGCTTGTTTTGGGAGAACCATTTTTCAAGGGTCTCAAAATTACCATGGAGGATAGAGATAAGGCTGCCAAGGTCAGGGTTGTTGGAACAGCTAACAGCATCATCTGCAGAGAGAAGTACATTTTTCAGACTGACATGCATCAGGCAGATGATTTATGAAGAAGCCAGATAGTAGTGGTGCACCCCTTCATGTCGACACCCTGACGGCGAAACACAAAAAAGATCATTACGGCGACATTCGCTGTAATGGTCCTTTTTCAGTGCTTCACTTTCTGCCAGTGTTCCGCCCTCCCCAGACCAACTCTGACCTGGAGTTGATAATCCTAAAGTCTGGGGAGTGCAGGGGGTGCAGCCCCCCACAGAAAACACTCGCTGCATGGGCAGCACAATACCTGTGTCAGTATTGTGTCGTCGCTGTGAGGAAGGATGGCATTTTCACTGTCGACCCCCTTGGTGCTTCCAAATACTGGGGGGACCCAGAATAGAGACCTGGGGTACACCAATTTATACATTCCTAACGTCTGACAAGCAGCCATCTATCTTAAAGCAGCAGTGCAATGAAAAAAGTTTTTATAAAAAGTTAATTTTCTGCTATGGTTATGAAACATATTGACAAAACTGTTGGTTTGGGTTTTCTGGATGCTTCCTATTCTGTGTGTGGTACATTTGCATTTTTGTCTGGATTCTTACCCTCCTCAGATCCTCAATATTATTTCAATGCAAAAATAAGACGGCCATCTTTTTTCTTGAGAAATAATTATTTTAAAACTTTCATAAAATTCTTAAATGATAACAGAAACTGAAATGTTTACCACCAAAATAAACTGGAAGACATCTAGCATCGATTAGGAAGAAAAAAGGTGTGGTCAAATTTTAGCCCATTTTTGTTGCACTGCTGCTTTAACACAGTGAGTGTGATTAGTGAGATAACTCTGGAACCAGCTGACTGTGTCCTGTGACAGGCCTAGGCCATGAACTTTGTACAGAAGGAGCTTATGACTGACCAAGTCAAAGGCTTTTGTCAGGTCAGTATAGGTGGTGCCAGCCTTGTCTCCATTGTAAAGGGCTTCTAGGATGAAATTGGAATACTCAGTGCTGCATTGGTGCTACGTTTTTAACAAAATCCATGCTATTGGGGACACTGTATTTCATATTGTTCAAGATATGAGACAAGCTGATCGGACATTATTCTCTCAAGAGCTTTGGAAGGGGGAAGAATATGGAAATAAGCCTGTAGTTGGAAAGGTTAGAACGGTCCCTGCTTTTAAAAACTGGTGTACTCAGTGCAGATTTCCACTTTTTGGGGAACTGGGAACAGTACAAAGAGAAGCTGAACATTTTGGAAAAGGGGTAGGAGAGTTCCTCAATAACCAGGGCAAATAACCTCATATCAATTGAATCACCCCCAATTCTGGTTTTACCAAGCACCTTTCTTATATAATTTGAGGTGTCCCTTACTGAAACAGGTTTAAAAACAGAATTTAGGATATCCTGGCTCCAGGTCCAGTGGTTATGTATCAACAGGACCAGAACCTCCACTGGAGGGGAAGGGCTGGCTCAGCGGGGATGACAGAGCTAAGATCAGTGAATGCAACACTGAGTTTGTTGACAATTTCAGTGGGATCAAGTAGCTCATGTCCATCAACAATGAACATTTTTGGTGAGATTTTGTCACCCTTACCAAGGAGTTCTGAGACAGTCTCAGAATCTTTCAACATTGTTCCAATTCTGTGTTTGCTGGGTCTTGCCACTTCCTTGGAGAACGATAGTTGTCTTCTTTTCCTTTTTCTTATTTCCTTCATGCAGAGGTTGATTTCTGTAATTATGGACTCCTTTATTCTTTCCCACAGTACCTTTACTCCTCTCTGAAAATCCCACCCTCAAGAAAATTTCTGAGGAGGTCACTCTTTTCTTAAAAATCTACCCCCCCCCCCTTGAATTTCAGGATCCTCTTCCTCATGTGGCTTGCCTCTGTTCCTGTCCTTATTTTGAACCACACTGTACAGTCCATACTGGTACCTAGGGGACTACCCACAGTCATGTCTGCAATACTGTCTCCGTTTGTAAACTCCATGTCAAACACTGCCCCATCCCTAGTAGACTCTTGACTAACTGCTCAGAAAAATGCCTTGCAGGGACTCTAGGATGGCCCTGCTTCTTGCTGAAACTGCAGCTGGAGGGTCTCATTCCATATCTGGCAGATTGAAGTCTCTAACTAGCAGCAGCACCTCCTCCTTACTTGCCATCCTGATGATGGCTTCTCCTAGTGCCTTATCCATATCCTCCTCTTGTGCTGGAGATCTGTACACTATCCCTGCATGGATAGCAGTCCCAGAGTCTATGAGCAAGTACTTCCAGACCCTCCTCCTCTTGGTGCCCCAGTTCCTCTTAATTGCCCCTTTACATGTAATGCACCCCCTCCTTGTCCTCTGCCCTGTCTTTCCTGAACAAGGAGTAGCTCAGTATGACCATGTTCCATTCATTGTGCTCAGTGCTCAGTGCACCATGATTCTGTTAGGGCTACTATATTCAGGTTAGCCTCTGCCATGATTTGTTTCCGTAGCTTCTTGCGTTAGCACTCATAGCCCTCCATACCTTTTTTCATCCTGCTTGAAGCCTTGCTTCCCCCTTTCATTCTTGCCTATATTGTTACCTGAAGCCTCCACTGACACAACTCTTCCCATTTTGTATTTCTCATTCCTGGCCCCCTTCAATTTACTGTCCCACCTCGCCTAATTTATTTTTCGCTTTCTTTTTGACTTGTCCCATTCCCTGTCTTCAAGCTCCTCATCCTAGAGGTGTTTTCACTCATTTGGTCTTCTCTTCCTGACATTTTACCATCTGGGGCATTTCTTTTGCCTCCCTTGGTTTCACCACCACCCCTTGGCTAGCTTAAATGCTTAACCAAGAACTACTTAAACCTCCCACCAAGAACTGTGGTCAACTTCCTACAAGAATGCAGACCTTCTCCAATATAGGGGCCCATATCTTCCCAGGTTGGTCCCCCATCCCTAATGTAGCCAAAGCCCTCCTCCATACACTGTGCCTAGAGTTCTGTGTTTTTCTTACATAAGAAATAACAAGAAATTCAAGGTATAAAAAGAAATAAAATGAAAACAAATCCACAAAAACAGTTAACAATTGCCTGTGTTTTTGGCAAAAACTAAACAAATGCTTGCAGCAGTTGTTGTTTAGGATCTGTTGTTACCACAGTGATGGTCCACAAGGAAGAGCTAGTGGAATTGTCTGATTCACAAAACATTTTAAGACCATAGCATAATGCTACCTAATACAAATGCAGTATACTTGGAAAGTGATTTCTAGCATGTATAAGGTCATTTTGAGGTATTTCGTGAAAGTAAATGTGATAACAAGATATAAAACTAAATTTTTAATGAATAAAAAGAAATAACAAGAAATTCCAGAAAAATAAAAAGAAATAAATTATAAAAAATGAAAAGAATTTCACGGGGGTCTAACCATGCCTTCAACCAGTCATCAAAGGTTTTGATATACAGTACCCTTTCCTGTCCCTGTCCCTTTACATGTAGCAGCTCAGACAAAAGCCAGCATGTATGCTATCTGCTTGAGGCCCCTCCCCAGCTCCCTGCCATTTCCCAATACTACATGTAAAAGGAAAATGGGGTCAGTTGGGTTCACCCTTGTTTATTAGATTATTTGGAGGGGAAAGGGTGCTAAGTTGCTGGGTGCATAATACTTGTATGTTGTATGTTACAGGTTGCAACACAATCTACCCACACACCTTAAATGAATGGAACTTCACCATTCCCTTGTGAAATCACCAACTAATTTATTGAACAAGTGCAAAGCCAACAACCTGATAGCTGCCACACTTAAAATATTTTCTACTGTGCAAAATCATATGAAAGAGTGCAAAAATGCTATATCAGAATGTGCAAATATTCAGTCAATTTACCAACTGGACGTCTTTGTGGCTCAACTGCCTAATCCACATGCATAAACTTGGAGACCAATTTTCTGGGGTTCTACATTAGTTCTGCTAAAATCATGACAACCAAATACTGCTGCTACATCCCTCGGGAACAGGTGCAGGACACCCAACTGCTGTCATGGTAGTTGTGGCACTCATTTGCAATTTGACATATTTTGTTTTATTTATTTTGCCCAAGGCTAGGAGCTGCTCTGTTTGCTCAGTATGCCACAGTCCTAACTGGACCATGCAGGTGTGTCCACATCAATGTACTGACGTTTCAGGGTCATATGAACCCATATTCAGAGCTGGCTAATGTCTGCATCTGTACTACCTTTTTACATCCTTTTGGTAGGGGAGGCATCCAGTTTCTACAGTTTTCAGATTTATTCTGGAAAGTTGAATGCACCAATATATTTCTCCAATTCTTTGCCTTCCTATAAGTTTCTTAGGTGGACTGCTAACAATATCTCTGAGTCTATGGTCTGCTCCAATGACATGCCAATTTTTAAGAATCAGATCCCTAACCCTCCAAGATCTAGTACTGCAAGTACTAACAAAATTCATACAGTCCTGCTGTTTTGGTGTGTCCATCCACTGTTTTTTTCCTGTCCAACAAAGTCACCCTTTCTATTCCCTCTGTAGTTTCTTTAGCTTTCTTAATACTAGCTTCAGCATATCCCCCTCTCTCTGAACCTCTCAGCTAGTATTTCCATCTCCTACTCTAGGCTATCTGGTTCACTGCAATTTCTTTTAATACAAAAAACTTGACTTTTTGATATATTCTCAGTGGTGTGGCAAGGGTGACAATTACTAGCAAGCAGAATAGAGTTGCAGTCGGTTTATTTACAAAATAAGGCTGTTGCCAAAGTACCATTCTCCTTTGCCAAAATCCTTAAGTTCAAAAAAGAAATATCTTCCTAATCAAAACTGCAAGTAAATCTTAAATTTGGGTTAGTCTCATGCAATCGACAAAAGATTTTTTTGATGCTCTTGATGTCTTTTCTGAAAGTAATGATATTGAAAGAGTGGTTAGGAGAAAATCCAATACCTTTTGCACTTCTCCCTCTGCAGCAGTTAACACCTTTCAGAGATTATACATACAAGATTTAGCGAAACTAAAAGTAGAAGAGTATATGTCTAGTTTTTGTAATGTTACAGCCTCTGAAAAGGAATCACTAGCGGTATTAAAAAAATAACAAATATATTGTAGTGAAGCCTGCAGATAAAGGGGGAAGTGTGGTGGTTCTTAATACAGGTGATTATGTGGCCAAGTTTGAGAGACAGCTGGCAAATAGGGGATTCCATACGCCAACAGGTACTGAGAATGCCCTTAATGTTAAAAAAACGTGTGAATGATTTTCTCATGTGGGCAGAATATGGGGGACTTATAACAGGTAGAGAAAAATAATTTTTGACAACTGAATACCCCTTAAAAGCCCAGTTCTGTATTTTACCCAAAATCCACAAAACTCTCACTAAGCCTCCAGGGGAGACTGATTATTTCTGGCATAGGGACAGCCACTGTGCCACTTGCTAGATTTGTTGATGGTAATTTAAAACCACTTGTACCCAGATTGCCCTCACACATATGGGACACTGGAGACATGCTTAATAAAGTTAGGTGTGTTGAAATTGAGAGAGACTCAATGTTAGTCACATTAGACATCAAGTCTCTGTACACTAACATTCCCCATAAGGGTGGGCTACAGATTGTTAGGTACTATCTGGATAAAAGACCAGAGGGTGTTAGCCCTGACACTGAGCTTCTAGTAGACATGACTAGAATTGTACTAGAGAACAATGTATTTTATTTTGACAATAAATGCTACAGCCAAAGAAAGGGTATGGCTAGGGGGGCGAGCTTAGCCCCAAACTATGCAAACCTGTACCTTGGACACTAGGAGGAGAAGTTTTTGTGGAATAAACATGCCAACTCCTATTTTGATAAAATCCAGCTATGAACGTGTTTTATTGATGGTGTTCTCATGTTGTGGCAAGGGGATAAAAGAAAATTATAAGATTGTGTTGCCTTTTTGCATTAGACTAACCCTAATTTAAGAATTACTTGCAGTTTTGAAAAGGAAGAAATTTCTTTTTTTGGACTTAAGGATTTTGACAAAGGAGAATGGCACTTTGGCAACAACCTTATTTCATAAACAAACTGACTGCAACTTTGTTCTGCTTGCTAGTAGTTGTCACCCTTACCACACCATTGAGAATATACCAAAAAGTCAATATTTCACATCAAAAGAAATTGCAGTGAACCAGACAGCCTAGAGGAGGAGATGGAAATACTAGCTGAGAGGTTTAGAGGAGGAGGAATGTTGAGACTGCTATCAAGAAAGCTAAAGACACAACAGAGGAATAGAAAGAAAGATGTTGTTGGAGAGGAAAACAGCCAGCGGATGGACACACCAAAACAGCAGGACTTTATGAAGTTTGTTAGTACTTACAGTACTAGATCTTGGAGGGTTAGGGATCTGATTCATAACAATTGGCATGTCCTTGGAGCAGATCATAGACTCAGATATATTGCCAGCAGTTCACCTAGAATGACTTATATGAGGGCAAAGAATCTGAGGGATATATTGGTGCATTCAACTTTCTAGAATAAATCAGAAAACTATAGAAATTGGATGCCTCCCCTACCAAAAGGATGTAAAAAGTGTAGACACTGCAAATACTGCAGTGTGGTCAAGGAATGTGTTATGTTTAAGAACCCTGCTGATGATTGAATGTATAACATCAACCAATTTATAAATTGTGACACCACTTATATTGTTTATTTGCCATTGTGTATGTGCGGAGCATATTATGTTGGTAAGACTAAAAGAAAAATGAAGGAGAGAATAGGGGAACATATGAGGGCCATAACCAACAGAAACCTAGAATATGTATGGGCACAACATATGCAGAATGTACAAAATCAAGATGAGTACCACGTACAGTTTATTGAAATAGAACCGGTCCAACTGGGACCCGGTGGAGGAGATAGGGATACCCTGTTGGGGAAACGAGAGATGTTTTGGATCTACACTTTAGAATCCTATAAGGGAAGAGGACTAAATGAACAAACTGAATTGAAACTGTTTCTGAAGGATAGGCACTGAAATGATTGATTGACCTTTTACCATTTCTTTTTTATAGGTTACGTTTTCCTGTCACCTGTTCTATAAAACAATGTTTGGAAAAAGTATCCTGCCATTAGAAAGCACCTTACTTCTACTTTATTGCACATATAGCATTTCTTCTATAGATCACAGACTGCCAGTAAATTAGTAAACTTAAGTGTAGATTTAGTAGTTGCCGTATTGGTCTTTGCAAGAATAGATCCAGAAGCAAATGATTTGATACCTTTTATGGTGACGTGGGGGGGGGGTAGGGTGTATTGTTTCTGTGAAGAGGAGGAGAGAAATTACATTTTTATCTCTTTTTCAGATTCCTTAGACACTTCTGGTACATCAAGTTGTTACATTCTCAGTGTATATTGACATCAGTACATATCAGGCTACATAGTCTTAATTCCTTGATGGTCCTCTACTAGAACTTTTTGTTTATTTATTTATTTATTTACAAGAGTTACCAGGAAGGCATACTGAGCTAAAAGATCGATTCCAGATGCGACCTGGGGGCCGAGACCCAATAACATACATGGAATATATACAATATGCAGTACATTTTGGGAAGCCAAGGCTTTCCTATAAACATTTGGTTGAAAGAATACAGACAGGGGTCAATACATACATACATGTTTGACACTAATACTGTCAATTTATATTTAAATTATCATTTATAAAGTCCTGTCACTACACTAGAGGTTTTTGTCATTTATGGGGCATGATATCTAGCTTGAGAGTACAGCTTGGTGACAGGTCCAGCTAGGTTTTACACATCATACTGTCTGCACTAATGTTTTTAAGACAACTTTACTGGTAATTTCTTGTCTATAATGCATGCATTGAAACTTCTTGGAGTCCAAAGACAATCTTAGTATGTCCTTCATCTGGGTTGGGGTTGCTTTTCAGTATTCACATCCTTATACACACTGTGACACCCATAGCTTGATTTAAGAGTCATCTGCTCCAGCAGTGTTATCTTATGTCAATTAAATTTATATGCAGTAGGATTCTTTATATGTGTGTTTCACTAAGCACATTTGACCCGGGGACCCTCCTAGCTGAAGGTAGTATGATACTGTTAAACTTCTCTGACATCATCTTCTGTATTTTTTAAATGAGTATTTTAAACCAATGGGGATTTTTTTCCTTTTTTTCTGCATGATCTAGCTGTTAAAAGTATTGTATTTTCTAAACTGCTATTAGCTTCTGAAGAAGTACTGGTTGGTCCGAAAGTTAGAGCACTTTGTTCTTGTTGTTACATCTATGTTGGTCCATTAAAAGGTATCAAATCATTTGCTTCTGGATCTAAACTTAAGTGTAAAATAAATGGTGGCCCACCAAAGAGAAAGAGGTATAACACGACACGTTACCTTATGTAGTGGAGCTCTGTTAAAGATAAAGATAGTAATTTTGTTGACAGTCCTTCAGACAATACATGAATTGATATTTGTTCCCTCCCCCACCCCCATCTTCCTCTTACAGTGTATACTCACCCCATGGGATCATAAAACTAATTTTCTCAAAGGTTTCTTTAGGCCCAACTGGCGGATGTAAACAGTCCCTTCTTCTCACCCACTCAGTCCTTAACAGCTTCTGTATTATGGTCCTTATTACATACTAAGTATTACTGTAAAAAATCTTTCTAAACTTTCTGCACTCTCTCACTTTTTCTATTCACAACCCACCTTTATTAGGTCATTTTGAAATAATCTAATATATCTATATCTATATATTATAGGTAAAAAAATCTGTTTAATGCATTAGTTAGGGTTGTTCCACAGTGACAAAAGTGAGGAAATTCTGTGTTAGGGTTGAAGCCACCCATGGACCCCCCCACCTCCAGCGGTGCTGGGATTGCATTGGGGTTGACCATAACTCTCACCCATCACGTGTAAAGAAGCAGAGGTATAGGAGAATGGGGTGAGAGTTAGGACCGACAACCCCAGTGTGCAACCCGATGCCATTTGGGGGTGTGTGCGGGGGGTCCGGGGGCCTTTCAACCCTAACACCAAATTTCCTCACTTTTGTCACTGTGGAACAACCCTAACTAATGCATTAAACAGAGTTTTTTGCCTCTAATTTCCCTTCTTTTTGAGAATGATAACGAGAAATAGTGAATGTAATGCGGTGGCGGGATTGATGTCTTGTCACATAGTAACATTGTGCCCACAAAGGCAAATGGTAATGCGCATGGTGATGCAAAGCAAAACAGAAAGAGAAACAGTACTGTAGACAGAAAGGGCAAGCACAAATGAAAACGCAAAGGGTAACGCACATGATGGCGTAGACGTGAACGGTAAGTGAAATGGGTACGGAACCACAGGTGGAAACGGTAACAATAACAGTAATGTAAGTGCACAGGCTGGTTTTCCCCAAAAGCTGCATAGAGAAAGACATTGAGTACAAAGAATGTATGCATAATAATGGGTCTTGGAGCAGAAAATGAGGAGTTTTAATACTAAATTGCTTATATCTCAGGAACCATACGACGTAGAGAAAAAATTTGAAAGTCATATGATTTATGACTTTCCTGGCTAGTTTTGTACTCAGCCCCTATTAGGAAGGGGCTAAGCATTTTTCTGACAAAAAGTCAGTATCTCGCACCGTTTCTGAGATACGGGCCCTGAAAGGCGCGGTGAACTCCGTAATATTATCCTATGGGAAATAAAATAAAGTTCGGAGTGCCATAACTTTGGCTCCCTGTAATATTTTTTCACCAAACCACTGAAAGTCACATCTGTGGGATGTTGACTTTCTTCCCTCCAAATTTCAGCCCAAAAGACCAAACCATTGTTTTGCAGCAGGGCGCCAAAGGATTCCTGTAATGCAGCAGATGCCCTAATGTTATCCTATAGGAAAAAGTGTCAACTTTGGAGTGCCATAGCTTTGCTGCCCTGTAATATTTTTTCACTGAAAGGCACATCTGTGAGATGTTGGCTGTGCTTCCTCCAAATTTCAGCCCAAAAGACCAAACTGTTCTTTTGCAGCAGGGTGCCAAAGAATTGCTGTCATTTTCCCACAGCCTGGAAAAGTACTGTCGAACTTTGCAAAAGCTTTTGCAAATTCATGCGACACTGTCGCAAATGCGAAAGTACTTTTCTCAGAAATGTGAAAAACATATTTCTGGGGTATTTTACCCCAAAATAAAGACATGCCTAGCATCCTCAGGGTCCAACTAGGTGAATACAAAAAGAATTAGGTTGCTACAGGGTCTCAAATTTAAATGCCAAGCATTTTTCTGATGGGCAACTGAAAACAAAATGCTGGATTTGCGACAGTAAAAGGGCCATTTGCGAAAGTAAAAACTGCATTTGCAACACTTGAACTTTTTGTTAACTTTTCCCATTAACTTATAATGTGAACTTGTTTTTTGAAAAACTTTTGAACCGTTTAAATATTTTTTCACGAAATCTTCAAAAGGCACATCAGGGACCCTGGCTGCATATTCTCTGAAGATTTCATATTGGTCGAGCAAACCGTGCAACCTGTAGAGACCACCAAAAAATTGCAAAAAAGCGTAAACGCGCATGCAGATCATGCTTAATTACTCCGCAGTCATATATCCAAACAGTATGAAAGTTGGTATATCCCAAGATGCATGGTTCTTGAATTTGTATTCCAAATTTCAGGCAAATCCATTGAATGGTTGCAAAGTTATTATGGTGCAAAATTTTAGGTTTAACATGTAAATGGCTCCTCAACCCTAACTATGGTAGCACTACCGTGCTATCATAATATATATATATATATATATGTGTGTGTGTAAAGATTTATGTGATCAAATAAATGAGAGATTAGTAGATGGGATATAAAGGAGGGAGCTTTTAAATATGGCTCCACTATGTTCTTTATTTTTCTGTTTTTTGTATACCATTGATTGCACCTAATATAAATCACACTATTTCACATGCCAATATATGGTTACTAAGTGAATGTTGCACATTTTATTAAGTAAGTTGGTAGCACTTTAAAAGAGTTTGTGCCTTTAAATATGTACATTCAACATGGACATCATGTGACTAGTTGCAAGCTATTTAAACATTTGAAACATAGGGGGCAGTATCTTTAATAAAGACTCAATAGAGTTGAAACATCAGATCTTTGGTGTGGTTTCCCTGGCCCAGGAGGGCAAGTTATGTTGTGTGTGGCAAATAAATGAAGAAAATTGTTTGAAGTGCAGATATTTGGACTCTTCATTTTTGTGGACATATATGCCCTGGGTAAGTGCTGTGACTGTTTTTTTTTTTTGATACATTAGTTGTCACAGAGAACCCCAGGCCACCTTGGTGCAGCTCTCTTTTTGCTATGGCATCACTCAGGCATGTCTCCCCCTCAATCCTTCCTCTCCCCAGCTTCTAAGTCTATCACCTTCTATATGGAGTTCCAAACAAGCAGCTGCTTCCTGTTGGACTGGGGACTGTCAGTCTTTCCTTGGGGCCTCATCTTCTGAGGACCTCCTCCCCCCCCCATGATATGAGCCTCCTTTTGGGTGTCCCAGTCCACATGTATTGAAAAGGTGTTCAGCAGTGGCAATGGTGGAGGAGCATGCACCTGTCCCCCCACCCCTCCGAAGCCCACCATGTTCCAACTGCTCTTCCTCTGTCTCTCCACATTTTGGCAGAGCAGTGGCAGTAGGTAGCCCCTTGGTGGGACAGAAGGTCTCCAGTAACCTTACCAGTTTGGCCCCAAATCCTGCAGCCATACCCACTGCTCAGAGAGGTGGATATAGATGGAGAAGCACCTCAGTCTCCAGAAAGCCTCTCAAGACAATGCGACATGACAGCCATAACACTGCATCACTCCCATGATAACTACTCTTTCTTTGCCTTTGCATAGTACTGACACTAGTTTGGATTACCCCTCAACACACACTCTGCTTCCATGCTACTCCTAACACACTTTTCTGGTTCTCCTGAGCTAGTTTAACACTTGAGCTAGTTTAACAACTTACCCTAGATAAGGTTTATCCTGCTTTCACCTACCTGCCCTTATTTCCCATTCATTGTTTAGTACCTTGATTTTTCTTACCCCTGACATTACTTATAGGCCTACTCTAGATAGGGTGGATCTTGTTTTCCCTGTTCTAACCCTCTTTCCTGTTCTTTCTTCTCTCCCAGGGGTTTACTGCTCCCTTCACCTTTTAACAGTTACTGCCTAGATTAGTTACCTGTCTTCTTGCTGGATGTCTCAGTGACCAGTAGAAGGTTTAAGTGTCACCTCTTATCTTGTCTGCCATCATACCTCCAGAGTCCCCTGTAGAGCTGCAGTTAGCCTGCAGATGCTCTGCCATTTCTCCAGAGACAGATTTCCCACTCGTACTCTATGCCACTTACGTGATGGGATATGAGCATGGTGGGACATGCTAGTGAGGGAGTCCTTGTATTTCCAATAGCAGTTTCCTGCTCAGCAGCTATTAGTTTAGCCCAGGAAGGTGATTGCTTGGCTCAGGACACCTCCAAAATGGCATGGGTCCCTGTTCCTACCTGGACAGATGGAAAAAAGGTACAGGAATTAAGTTTAACTTGTATCAGAAATGTGTATTTGCTCTGTGGTTTGACACAGTACCCTCTTGACTTGCTGGTGCACCCCATCTTGCTCAAAAGTGCACCCCAAATCAGAACTCACTTCTTTTTATTTCCAATAATAGCGTCCTGCTCAGCTGCTATTGGTTCAGCCTAATTGGGTAATTGTTGTGGTCAGGGCACCTCCAAAATGGTATGGGTTCCTGTTCCTGACTGGATGGGGAAAAAAAGGTACAGGCATGAAGTTTAAATGGTATAAAAAACTAATATTTCCACTGCAATCTGACGCAGTACCCCCTTGCCTTGCTCTCCTCTTTGCTTTCAAACCAGAAATGTGGCACTCAAATTCAGAAGTAAGAAACAGATGCTCCAAAAATAATAAAAGTGCAGTAAGTTTATTTAGCAAGTCAAATGGACGCTGACAAACTGAAGCCCCAGCGCTTCGACCACGTAGGTCTTCCTCAGGGATTGTGCTAGTACAGACAGACACACAGGCACCCAAATTAAACCACCTTCTTAAAGCAAGAAACACTTCTAATAAATAAATTCATTTGAACAATATTAAAAACACGTTCTGTAAATCCATAAATAAATCTAAACACAATGTTTGTTACACAGACAGCATTAAAGGAGCACTCTACTAATACAAGCTAAGATCAATAGTTCTGATGGTACATATGCAAATGTAAACAGATTGCATAAAAACGACACACAACAGTTATTCCTTGCTAGTTATTAGTACACCTCAAGCATGATTTTAAACATTTTCCAATTCTATTTGTTAATTTCTAAACATTCAATTTTTTTTAATTTTTATGGTTTTTAATGCATGGTATCAGATTTATAAATTATGCTAGCATGCCCATAACAGGGGTAAGAAGACAAAAAATTCTAGATGGCAACTGAGAAAATAAAGAAGGGGAGCATAGGTCCTATATAGTTTCTACATCAAGGAATCATTAAAACAGACCCTAGTACTAGTCATATTTAAGTTGTGAGAACCCAGAGTCAGGCTATATTACAAATAGGGTTGGAAATCAACTTCTTAATTCAAGCCTGCTGGTTGAAGCGTATTCAGCCCTATAGTCCATTTCGTTTCCTTTTGAAGCAGCAAGTTCTTGTAATCTCCGCCTCTCTGTGGGTGAGGGACATGTTCTAATCCCATAAATTTTAAGCTACTTGGATTTGGGGCATGAAAACGTTCAAAGTGGAACACAACTGCATTCCTATCATCCCCTTTTATAACAGCTGTAACATGTTCCTGGGTTCTTGTTTTTAAGAACCACTCCATTTTTCCCACATAATATTTTTAGCATGAGCACCACATCACATAAACCACATATTGTATGGTGCATTTAATCAACTGCTGTATTTCATATTCTTCCCCTGCCTTAAAAAGTGTTTTCCAGATTGTGCATATTTACAAATGTTACAATATGTACAATTACAGAATCCTTCAGGGGGGGGGCAACCAGTTCCTTAGGGGAGATAACGTGTCAGTTTAGTTGGCCCAAAGGAGCTCAAAGTGAGCATGTCCCTCAGATTCCTCCCCTTTCCGAATGAGACCTTCTGAGTATTCTGAAAAGTGGCATTTAAACTCGGGTCTGCCTTAAGTATCTGCCAAAGTTTCTATGTAAGGCTTCCTATTTCTCCTGCTATTGGGGAGAACTCTGCGGAGAAAGTATTCCATTGTTTTTATTTTCTTACATCATTTCTGACCTGTTGGTACATTAATTATTTTGGGTTAGTAAGTCTGCTCAATTCAAAGTTTTGACTTTATTCAAAGCAGTCACCAAAACTGTTTCTGAATATCCTCACTGCCTAAATCCATTTGTCAATTGCTGAGCCTGCTGCTCAAAGTGATCACTTTTAGTACAATTTCTAGATATCCTTTGCTGCAGCCTTTATGGTGCTTTCTGGCAGTGGCCTGCGGTCTTCCAGTACTGAGCAGAAGTAATTTAGAATGGCTGCCTTTTGCTCGTCATCCTCTACTGCCCTGACCCATTCTATCAGCCTAACAGTTCCCCCCTCAGCTTCCTTTTTCCCTGATGTACCTGAACTGTTTTCCCCTTCCCTAACCCCCTCTGCAATATGCAGCTCTATATCTGCTTTTGCAGCTCTGACTGTCTTCTTGGCCTACTTCTTCTACCTGGTATTTGTTAAATTCCTCATCACTCTGTTTCTCCTTGTAGCCATTAAAGGTCCTTTTTGTGACCCTCTCTGCCTTCCTGACCTTTGTAGAGAACCAGGTTGGTCTCTTGTCCCTATTACCGTTGGTAACTATTCTCAAGTATTGTTTGGTTGCTTCAAGAATGGCCCCTTTAATTTCTCCCCACATCTCCTCCATCCCCCTGATTTCATCCACTCCAAACAAATTATTGCTGACTAATTCCCTCTTCTGAGAAAAATCTGTTGTGAAATCTAGAACCACAGCCATTGATGGTATACAGATACCCAGGGCTAGTTCAAACTATATGTTGTTATTGTAATACCCCAAAGTTGGGGTCCCCCAGCAAGTCCCAAGTAATGCCCAGTAAACCCCCTAGTAAGGTACCCAGGTGACAATGGGAGGGGTAAACCAAGTGTCAGAAGCCCCTAAAGATAAACTGCATGCTAGCAGTTTAAAAGATTTTTTATGTGCAGCCCACCTATTGGATCTGGCATGAGCCTGTGCCAGTTCTCAAGTACAGCTCTTGTTGGACAGCTGAACGCTGTCCTGGTCATTAGGGATTCGGCATCCTGAATGCCAGAGAGAATTCTAGGAAGCCAGTAACGGCAGTTGGGGCAGTTGATTTTGGCCAGCAGACAGTGTGGTCGGGGAAATGCTTTCAGGCACCCCGACAAAGAGAAGCAAAAGAAAAGTTTTGCAACCAAGAGGGAGAATGGGGACACAGGAAGGTAAGAGTAAAGGGTAAATAGTACCTGCAGTCCTCCTCTCCTCCCTCAGTGAACTCTAGTGGTACACTGTTGCGGTGGCTCCCAGTAATGTGGTGGGTCTCCTTGAGCAGCAGCAGTCAGTCAATCATGGTACGGGCTCTGTTTGTCCCCATTTTTTATTTTATAATGAAAATTAAAAGTTATACTCCCATCCCTTGGTGGCGGTGCCCAAAAGTGGGGCTGCATCCTCTGACAGGGAGCATAGGGCAGAGCATTGGGTCCAGCAATGCCAGCAGGCACACTCATTCCCTTCCTCCTCCTCCTCCTCTTAACTTCTCCCCAGTTCGAGGCAGTGAGTCAGTGGCAGCACCACTGGGCAGGTGCTGACCACCAGAACTATTTTAGATAAATTAAGAAAAAAAATATAATTGCTTCTGTGCCAGAGGGGGCAGTGAGGGACAGCCACAGCAAGGTTGGGGCTATTACAAGGCCCCAGGGACTGAACACTGCCCATGGGTGGTGTTATTCAAATTCATGCACATTGTGTTCCAGCTTGGAGCACAGGACGAGGGCAGGATTATTTAAATTTAGGCTGATTCCTTCAGCAAGGGGGAAGAAGGAAAGAGTAGGTTTATGAAAATTTATTTAAATTAAGCCCCAACAATGGAGCCTAAGGTGAGGGCTGCTCAATTTAAGTTAATCTAACGCTATAAAAATATGCTCCAGCAAAGGAGCAGTACCACAGGGAGTACTAACAAAGCCCCATAGATACCAGTACAATGGGACTGGGACATGAATCTACTCAACAGAAGCAAATACTAAGGGACAAGAGTTCAGTTGTTTATGATGTGTTTACAGCCTGTTCAGAGATCTACATTTAAAGGGATGGTGTACCTAAACCAGACAGTCCATTCTGCACATCAGTTTAAACTGCCAATGCCCTTTGCCCATCATGTGCTGCCTGTCTTGATGTGTACCCCTTGCCTAAAATGAACTGCCTGTTTTTATGTGTGCCCATCGACTAAAACAAACTGCCTACTTTTATGTGTGCCCTCTCCCAAAAACAAACTGTCAGCATTTATATGTGCCCTCTGCCTACAAGGAATTGCTTGAATCCATGTGTGTCCTTGGCCCCAAAATATTGATACCTTGTTGCCAAAGGATTTACAGCTTCTGCATCTCATTTTCTGGGGTCCTACATTGACCCAGAGGTTCCACATCTACTTCTGCATCTCGTTTCCTGGGGTCCTGCATCAGCCTAGAGGCCCTACAGCTTCTTCTGCATCTCGTTTTTCCTGGGGTCCTGCATCGGTCTGGAGGTCCAACAGCTTCTTCTGCATCTCATTTTTCCTGGGATCCTTCTTTGGCCCAGAGGTTTTACAATTGTGTGGAGCTCTTGTGCATTTTGGTCCTTTGCCCTCCCTCTTCATTTCTCCCAGTACAGCAAAGCCGGCCAACACAGTACACTGGTGATTACCACTCCCAATCCCTGGTAAACCCAATGCTCTAACTTTTTGTTTTTGTTTTGTTTTTTTAACCAGGAGAGACACACTAAGCTGAAAGCATATTTACAGGTGTGACCTGGGAGTCCAAGAAAGTTAAGTGATTTGCTCAGGGTCACACAGTATGCACATGGGGGCTATGGGATTCAAACCCAGGTCTCCAGGTTTGCAACTCAGAACCTTAAACCACTGTGCTATACTTTCTCCTGACTTTTGATTTATCCTGGTCATGCTGTCACAGAGGATAGAGTTCTAGAGCATACGGTTATAGTATTGCTATAGAGTATAGTGTAATAGAATAATAGAATTTAGAGTGATATAATTATAGAGTTATTGAATTATAGAGAATAGAGTTCTACAGTATAGGGCTATAGTAGAGAGAGCAGAAATGAGAAGATTTGGAATGGTATAAATCACAGATTGTCCCAGTGACTTCTTTACAGTCTGGACTTTGTGCACCTGCCTATCATTAGTGCTTATACATACTGTAGTAAATCTTTTTTGTTCATTGTGTTTGTCTCCTGCCTCTCCTTACTGAAATACAGCTACACCATCAGCAAAAGAACCAGTGCTTTACATTATAGCCACTGCACCCCAGTGGTTCCCCAACCCACACTCCACCTGAAATTTCCAAGTCGGTGACTACTACATTGAAAATGTCAGACTATCTTGTAGGTTTCCTGACCAGCTCCTTCTTCTCATTTAGTCCCCTAATGGAACCATCCACTACCTATATGCTTTTCTTGACATAGAGGGCTTCACCACCTCTTTTTCCCTTACCCTTATCTCTCTCTCATACATGGAATACCCCAGTACTACCAGGTCCCAGCTGTTATTCCCAGTGGCCCATATTTCTATAATTGCTACAAAGTCCAGTCCTGTATCAGCTGCCATCACTCTCAATAGTTTGTTTTCATAGGCTCCTGGCATTTAGGCAGACTGCCCTCAACCTTGTACCTATACCATTTCCCTCTTGTGAAGTCCTCACCTATTGTCCTCCCCTTCCCTCCTTAACATCTGGACTTCATTTAATGAATCCTCATTTAATAAATCATGGGATTGCTTTGTGGAAGGGGGAGAGCTCCAAGGGAACCATTCTTGACTGCTGAATTATCACTGGCCTCGTGTCTGAACTGCCATGCTAAGAACTTCTCATCCCTATCACCATCAAAATATGATCCTGTTTAAGAATGAGCATGTTGCATTCCATTTGTGCACTGCTGGGAGAACTGAGTTTAGTTTTACTTTCCTGCAGTTCAGAATATACTGTGGGAGATAATGAATGTTGATGCACCTTCTCCAACTCCACCACCCTGTTTTGAAGTGCTTCAGTATGACCCTCTGATTCCCTCTTTTGATGGATAGGAAAGGAAATTACGCTTCTCCGAAGAAATGTCTTAAGGATTTCACAAAGCAAGGTGAGGGGTGGCATCTAGATTCCAAAGATTCCTGAATACTGTGCCACATATGTTTTAAATTCTGGTTGGTGAAGCAGTCTAGAGTTATGTCTCCTAGTGCAGGTAGGAACTCTCCCTGCAAACGGTGTTGAATAGTAGTGTGGCCTGATATAGTTATGCTATTGTGGGTCACCACAGTAAGATTAGCAAACAAGGACCAGGATATGAGAGAGATCTATTCTCATATATGATTTTATGGAAATAAAACATATATTCCCTGGAAACTGAGTGAAGGAGACAAAATGGGTCCAGTAAAGTGTATTCTGTGATGAGGACCTGGAGAAACTTGGAGATGCCAGTGTGAGTTAGAGGGACCATTATTGAGCTATCCAGAACACCATCTATGGCACAGTTAATGTCCCCTCCCAATATAATAGGCCCCTACAAAGTGACCAGCTATAGAGATACACAATGAAGGAACTCAGCAGTATCAAAATCAGAGCCATGAAGTGACCCTGTGATCTCATTACCTAGTCCTAGATTTGGTTGATGCTGATAAGATCCACTCAAAACTAATGGCACACACAAACAGAGCTGAGTATCTTAAGGGAAAGGGAGCATTGTTTAACCAGGAGTAGCACACTAAGCCGAAGCTCGTTTCCAGATGCGACCTGGGAGTACAAGGAAGTTAAGTGGCTTGCTCAGGATCACACAGTATGCACCTAGGCGGCTGTGGGATTCAAACCAAGGTCTCCAGATCTGCAGCTCAGAGCCAGAAAGATTCTGGTATTTATTTTGTAGCAGGTGAATTGCAAAGATGCTGGAACAAAACACCCCTATGTATTGCCACATGGGGCTTCATTGGGGGCAGTGTTTCAGAGTGCAATGCCATTAAATAGTAAGCCCTTAGTAACATCCAGCTCATTACTCATTCACCACCGTGCTGATGGAAAGGTCAAAACCGTGCTTATAAGTGCAGTTATATAAAATGGTTACTAACAGGTACAAGGCAAACTACAGAATCATAAGTAAACCTGTATAACTGATGCCTTGTAAAGAGAGGAAATAATACATGTCTGATGATCACCAATCGACGTAAAGAAATTGCCACTGGGTAAAATCCTATTTAATGCAATATGTGAAACTGGCTACATAACAACAACATCAAACATAATATTTAAAGCAAAGTCCAACAGTAACAGTGCATTGGTATGTTACCTCTAGTGCTTAACAGAGCTGCAATTAGATTTACTCAAAAACATGAAGAGCAAAACAAATTTAGAAGTGGACCAGACTCCAACCTGGGTCACTGATGGAATCAGATTATTTTTGTTCATATTTCTTCTTCTATAACTGCTGCCCGTTATCATAAACTATGACTATCTGTGGACCTACATTACTGCAGCAAAGTGAAGTAAGCAGCAAATCTGGCAACAGTAAAATTACACAATATTTGAACCAGTGTGAGTTAGAGGGACCACGACTGATCTATCTCAAACACATTTTATGATACATTTCATGTCACCTCCCAATATAACAGACCCCTGCAAATTGACCAGCTCCAGAGACACACAATGAAAGAACTAGCAATGTGAAAACCATAAAGTGACCCTAGTCCTAGATGTGCTTGATGCTGGATAAGGAAATAGTATCCTGGGTTTTTCTGTATGTTAACCACCTGCCCAGGAAAGTTGGGCCATAGCCCAACAGCAGTTCCACCTGCCTTAGAGGTGAAACAAGATGCAGACAGTGTTAGCAAATGGTGTTAGTTGGTCTGTAATTTGGTGACCTCAATGTTTTTTTTTTCTTTTCAATTTTTGCCCAGGAAAGACACACAAAGCCATGGCTTGTTTCCAGCTGTGTCCTCGGAGCACGGAGATGTTAAGCAACATTCTCATGATCTGAAGTATGGAGAGGCTGAAGTAGGCAACAAGGAGAACCTGAGGGGAGAGGAATCCCACAGGGTACAAATTAATAAAGGAAGCAGAGTGGTAGAGATAAATGTGAAAAAGAACAGGAGCATTAAAAAGGGAAGCTGGAAGGAGAGAGGGCAAAAAGGAAACAAGCATTTGTCAATGCTGAATGTTGGCTTGCTGGCATTGGCACTGGTAGTGCAGGAGTTAGAGAGATGCATAATAGGAATGGCAGTGAAGCACTGAAGTAATGTCAACCCCACCCCCAACCTGCAGAGACTGAAAGGCATTGGGGGTGCACCTTTGGGCCATCGGCCATAACGCTTATACCATTCCACCTCACCCCATCCTACAGACACCGACAGGTGTCACAGTGGGCTTTGGGGTCTTCAGGCCTTATGCTCACCTCATTCCATAAGGAAATAAGCTGAGATGGGTGCAGTATAGGAGAATGGATTGAACGTTATGGCCAAAGACCCCAAAGTACACCTCGATGCCTGTCAGTGGCTGCAGGGTGGGGGTGGAATGCTGTCAGCATTATGGCTGAAGAACCCAAGTCACACCCCTGACACCTGTCAGTCTCTACAGGGTGGGGCGTTATGGTTGGAAACCCTAATGCCCTGGGCTTTTGTTGGTATTTTCACTCCAAATTTTGAACATGGGCATTTTGGGATCCCACCTCATGAACAGTGGCACTATCATTTCGTTACTCAATCCTGAAAGGTGATTTCACACAGCCACTGTGCCATTTGGTGCCACAGGTGTGGAAACACATTTCTGGCAGGATGTGAAAAATTACAGCTGTACTGTTCATGAGGAGGCATGAAAAAATGGCAATGTTGAAAATCTGGAGTGAAAATACAAAATATTGGTGAAGTTAAGAGCGTGCACAGAAATTGCACAATGTACGCCGTAATGCAATTATTTTTTGGAATTTTTCCACCAAATTTTCAACATGGGCATTTTGGGACCTTCCTTCATGAATAGTGACACTGTGATTGTGTTAATCTGTCCCAAAAGTTGATTTCCTACAGCAACCACAAGATTCTGTGCCACAGATACGAAAACATGTTTTGGGCAGGATGTGAAAAATGACAGCTGTACTGTTCATGAGGAGGTGTGAATAAATGGCAATGTTGAAAATCTGAAGTGAAAATATTAAAATTGGTAAAGTCACTAGCATGCATACATAATACTGACACACATAAACAGCCATTTTTAGAATTTTTCCCCATATTTTCAACACGGCTTTGGAATCCACCATGAATAGTGATATTGTCACTTTGTTAATCGATCTCTAAAAGGTCATTCCGCACAGTGATGACGAATGACCTTGGAACTGAGAAACAAAATGACAGTGACATGTTCATAAGGTGGGTCCCAAGAACCCTATGTTGAAAATTTGGGGTAAAAATTCCTTAAATTGGCTGAGATATCAACCTAAGTTGAAACGCCCCATTGATTCCCATTATACAGCACTTACCGGATTCCTCACTTCGCAGTTCAGTTTTGAAGAGCACAGATGCATCCGGGTCCAAAGAAGATCACTGCTCCCAACCTCCAGAGATAAGTATGGGGTGAGAGGGGGGTGCAGGGAGGTGGGTGCTCAGAGGGAGGGTTGGAATGGGGAGGGGGACAGGGGACACAACGATGGACCGTTTTCTGTTTACAGGTAAAAAAATAAATAAAAAAACTTTGGGGGACTGTTTTCTTTATTTTACAGGGAAAAAAAATTAAAGACATTTAGGCACACTGGGGTAGACTCCCAGTGTGTCACAACAGTGTGGGGGAGGGGGAGTGCATGCCGACATAGGGACTTGGCGCCTCGATGTCAGTAAAAAACTCAGACATATTTGGGCTGGGGGGGCACATCCAACATCAGAAGTGGGCATCCCAGTGTTTGAAACATTAAACCATGATTTCAGCACACTGGGGTGAGCTCTCAGTGTGCCACATTAATGGGGGGAGGGGGATACATGCCGACAAGAGGACTGGGCACCCCGATATCGACTTTCTCGGGAGTGTGTGGTGGGTGGCAGGAGCCGCCATATTTATTGAAATGTTTCACCAGGAAAGGCACACTTAACAAACACCTTATTCCTGAAGCAAAGCTCAGCACCGAGTGCTTGGCAGCAGGAGCTGACCACTTGCTCCTGGAGCAAGGCCCAGGGACAGAGTGCTCAGCTGCAGGAGCTGACAAGGTTGCAAGGGGGGAGAGGTGCCGCTGCAATGACAAAACTGTTTGTGATTGCAGTGGCACATTTCTTTCAAGTTTTTGGCTCTCTCTTTGAAGTTTTCTGTCATTGCCAGCATGCTCGCTGATTGGCAGCAGAGGGACGCACCCACTAAAGTGTCCCCTGCATTGGCCACAACACTGACACACCTCTGAAATGTGCTCTACCACAAGATGTTGCTTGTGCATGAGTGCAAGCCAACATAAAAATGGGGGCCAAAAACAGAGTGGAATCAGAATCTGGAAGGCCATGTGTGTGAATACTAGAAATCTAGGAAATAAGATTTTGGACCTAGAGGCCATCATGGCAGAGGTTGACCTGGATATTGTGGCCACTACCACATCATGGTGCACTGAAACCATGACTGGGACATGGTCATACCAAGCTATACTCTGTTCAATAAGGACCAGGTGGGAAGAAAAGGAGGGGGTATGGTGCTTTATGTGAGGGGGAAAGGGGGGGGGGGCAGGAAAAGGCAGTCATCCTGAAAGAATACTTTTGTTTAGTGTTCACAGAGGAATGAAAAGGGGAGGGGCCACAAAAAAGTAACAAAAGCTTTAGAGAGAGGTGGACACTTATCCTTATTTGGGGGTAAGAGTCTTGAAAGGACTTGCTATTCTAAAGGTGGACAAAGCAATGGGGCCAGTTGGGGTGCATCCAGGAGTATTGAGGGAGCTCAGGAAAGTACTGGCTGCACCTCTGAAAATTCTGTTTAACAGATAACTGGAAACAGGAGTATTTCCGGAGGGCTGGAGGAGGACAGATGTAGTCTAAGTACACAAAAGTGGTAGCAGGGAGGAGGCTGGCAATTATAGGCCAGCCAGCCTGACATCAGTGGTAGGAAAGTTAATGGAATCACTGCTGAAGGAAAGGATAGTGGAATATCTTGAATCCAGTGGGTTACAAGATCCGAGGCAATATGGTTTCATGGGTGGAGGTCATGTTAAACAAATCTGATAGATTTCTTTGAATGGGTGACCAAGGAACTCGATCAGGGTGCAATGGTTGACATGGCCTACCTAAATTTCAGTAAGGCATCCAACACTGTTCCACATAGCAGACTAGTAAGCAAGCTGTGTAGCTTAGGTGTGGATCCAAAGGTCATAAGCTGGATAAGAAATTGGTTAGGGGATAGGTGACAGAGGGTAGTGGTAAACCAAGTTCACTCTGAGGAAGGGAGGTTGACCAGCAGAGTGCCTCAGGGATCAGTGCTGGGTCCGGTCCTCTTGGATGGCTTTATAAGTGACATTGCAGAGAAGCTGGAAAGGAAGGTCTGCTTCTTCGTGGATGACACCAAAACACTCTGCTGGGTGGTGAAAAGAACGAGCAGACACCTGAGAAAACTGGAGGAGTGGTCAGGGATGTGGCAGCTCAGTTTCAATGCGAAAATATGCAAAATAATGCACTTAGGGCACAGAAACTCAGGGACAGAGTACAAAATGGGTGCAGTGGTATTAACAACCACCAAGCAGGACAGAGATCTGGGGGTAATCATATCTAAAAATCTAAAGGTGGCCAGACAGTGCAACAAGGCAGTAGGAAGGGTGAGTGGGATGTTGGGTGGATGTAGGGAGGGGAATCCCCAGCAGAAAGAGAGAGGTGGTGTTGCCTCTGTATAGATCACTGGTAAGTGCCCACCTAGAGTATTGTGTTTGGTTCTGGAGACCACATCTACAGAAGGACATTGACGGAGTGGAGCTACCTAGAGGAGGGCAAATAAAATGATGCAGGGTCTACATCAAAAACCCTAAGAGGAGAGACTAAAGGACCTCAAAATGTACACCCTGGAACAGTGATGGGGAGGATATACTAGAGACCTTTAAATGCTCACGGGGGTAAATAAGGTATAGGAGGGGAGCATTTTTCTGAAGAAAAGGTGCTTGAACAAGGGGACATGTTATGAAGCTGGAAGGGGGTAGATTTAGGAGAGATATGAGGAAGTATTTCTTCACAGAAAGAGTAGTGGATTCCTGGAACAGCTTTTGTGGGGTTCAAGAATGTATGGGATAACCACAAGGGAGCCATAATGGAAAGGAAGGGAAGGGATAAGCAAGCAATAATACCGACAGGAGAGCGGTGTGGGCAATACGGACCAGGCCAGGCCATAATGAGCAGCTGAGGGCCTTATAGCCCCTGGCCGGTCCGGTATTGCCCAATACCGCCCACCTTGGAGGGTATTATTGCACTTAGAAAATGGACTACCTTTCAACATACAAAATACAAATAAAAGAATTTGTAAACACTTTTATTTATTTAGAACAAAATCATAAGAACAGAAAAAATAATGCCACCCCCCCCAAAACAGGGCCATTCTGTTTTACATATGCACCCACCGCGACATGCATAAGAAGAAATATGCTTTTATTAAAAGTCCCCCCCAGCAATCTCTGTTTAGGAATAACATTACCTCTCTGACTTTGTGAAAGGCATTTTTTTTTTGGGTTCCAAGGATGGCTGTTTTGCACATGCCCTTATGCAACCCTGGTACATGAAACATGGAAGTGGACCGGGAGAAGTCCGAAGCGAACAACAGCGGTGTACATCATCCATTTTTCTTTTGGTTTAACTGAGGAGCTCTTTTCCCACATTCTATGGTGTCTCTACCCCCCCCCCCGTCAGAGACGACAACGTTGAGTACAAGGTGCACATCTAGAACTGAGCTAGACTACAGAAGTCAGACTGTGTGAATATGCAGGCGGTAAGAAAAAGGTAGAATTTAAAGCAACAAAGCTCACAGGCTTTTGGGGGAGCAAGCTGTCAGGGCCATTTGAACCCGCTAACCAAGACAAAAACATGCTTTTGCAAGGAGGGAAAATGGCAGCTAATGGTTGCAGGAGAAATGGAGGGATAGTGGCTGCTATTTGAAAGAGAGAGAGAGAGAGACTGAGACCATGTTAGCTCCGGAACTGCTACTGTGTATGACAAGAATGGAGCTAACGGTCTCTCTAGCTCATTCAGAGCTAGCGGTTTCTCTCTTTCCTTTAAATGTTTTTTTTTTTTCTGGAGCAGGAGTAGAGCTGAGGTGAGTCAGCACAGAGTTCATGGAATGCTGTTCTGAACGAGCTAGCACAAAAAGTGTTGGTGATTAGTACAGAGTGCGCTGTTTTTCAGCAATGGGGAGCGGAACAGGGGAGAAGCCTTGACGAGGGAAAGTTGTCTTGAGTGGCGCTCAGCACGCGATGTGTTAGCGCAGCGCTGCTATTTTAAAATACAAATATTATTTATAAAATGTATACTCTGCACTAATCGCCTTGCCAGCATGTCCCCAATTTACCCCAGCTCTACTGTATGAAGCTCACTAACTGCTTGTTGTTGGGAGAGGGCAGGGGGCAACTATCTCTCTCCAACTCCGACTCCCACACTGTCTCTCTCACTCGCTAAGTCGTAGCCTTCTAGAGCTGCATGATTCAAAAGGCTAAAAAGAAAAGGCAGTGTATGGGATATTGATGGCACTGGGGTATAGATTTCTTTACATATCCAGTGATTTGAAAAATAAGCTGTCAGAATTCGGGAGGCACTACAGATAACTTGCATTTTCGGGAGCCAGAGGGTGGGCGGCTGAAGGAGGGAGAAGAAAGAAACATAGATTTTGACGGAAGATAAGGACCATGATTGGCTGCCCAGAGAGTCGGACAAGAGGGAACAATGAACGAAAAAATTATAAAAAACAAAAATTAAAGAAACAAACCAGGAATCGCCAGCAGAGGCTGATCTGTGTGTCTTTAGGAGCTGGCAGTGAACTATGGGGCCCAGTTTCTTCATGTTTACAGGAAAAAATGGTGGCAATTTGAAATTACATTAGGTGCATACAGCCAATCAGAAAGCAGGCTGGGCACAAAGCTACCTCGGTGAGTAAAGGGGCACTGGGGCTGGCACTTTTTATTTCCTGGTCATCTATTGAAAGTTAATGTACCCCACTGGGAGGGGTACCAGCCAATCAGAGACCAGGAAATAAAAAGCCCATTTTCTAAGGAGCTGTAGATCAGGCACAGTCAGCAGTAATAGTGTAGGTAGGGAGAAATGGGCAGACTGGATTGGACAGGTGATTCTTATCTGCTATCAAATTCTATGTTTCTGTGGTCACACACTATACAGGTAGTGGCTATGAGATTCAGACCCAGTTCTCCAGGTTTGCAGCTCCGTGCTCTTACTCACTATGCTATACTTCCTCCCCTACGTTCAGACGTGTGTGGCTCCTGAAATAGTACCACATGTCTACTTTACAGTTTTTAACATGAAATAAAACTCGGAAAGAAATCGGCCATTATCTCTAAGTCAGAAACATAGAATGTGTTGGCAGAAAAGGACTGGCAGGCCCATCTAGTCTGCCTTATTTAGCCTGCCTATTACTACACCCTAAACCCTATTTGATCACAGGTGTCCCTCCTTCCTTCCTTCCTTCCTCCCTTACCTCTACTTATACCCATGTGCCTCTCCCACACAAGATTGAAGCTCCCCACTGTCTTCCCCCAACACCTCTTCTGGCAGGCTGTTTTAAGCATCCACTACTCTTTCTGTTAAGTAATATTTCCTCACATCTCTCTTAAACTCCCTACCCTCAAGCTTCATAGCATCCCCCCCCCGTGTTCTGGTGCTATTACTGCTGTGAAAGAGACTCCCCTCTCCGTGAGGTATTTATGTCTCAATGATGTCCCCTCTTGGTCTCCTTTTCTCCCAGGAGTACATGTTGAGCTCCTGCAGCCTCTCCTCATATAGTTTCTCATGTAACCCCCTCCATTTTGGTAGCCCTCCTCTGGACTGCTTCCACTCTGTTGATGTCCTTGCAGAAGTGTGATCTCTAGAACTGGACACAGTACTCCAGGTGGGGTCTAGCAAGTGGGCGATACAGAGGCAAAATTACCTCCCTTCTCCTGCTAGAAATCTCCCTCCCTGTGTACCCCAGCACCTGGCTAGCCTTGCCTGTTGCCTTGTCTCACTGCCCTGTCACCTTGAGGTCATTAGATATGATTACCCTAAAGTCCTTCTCTTTCTTGGTACCTGTAGGTACCTTCCCCCATCTTATACACGGCCCTTGGGTTTCCCTGCCCAGGTGCATCACTTTGCACTTTTTGGTATTGAAAGCCAGCTGCCACTCCCTAGAGCACTCCTCTTGTTTCCCCAGATCCCTTTACATTCTGGGTGTCCACCCTGTTGCAGATATTTGTGTCATTTGCAAACAGACATGCCTCCCCCTCCTGTTCCTCAGCAGTGTCAGTTGTGAAGTCATTGAAGAGGACAGGACCAAGTACTGTGTGATACTCCACTGGTCACGCTCTCATCCTCTGAGGGACTACCATTTACCACCACCCTCTGCCTCCTATCCTTCAACAAGTTAGATACTCAGTTCACCACCTTTTTTCCAACTCCCAAGCAGCTAAGTTTCTTGATTAGCCTCCTGTGTGGTACAGTGTCAGAGGCCTTACTTGAAGTCTGGACAGGTCACATCCACTGCCCTCCCCTAATCCACCTCCATAGTAACCCAGTCAAAGAAATCTACGAGATTAGTTTGACGTGACCTCCTCCTTGAGAAGCCGTGATGCTGGTGGTCCAGCAGCCCATGTGTCTCCAGGTACTCCATCAACCTCTCCTTCAGCAGGAACTCCATTTGTTTTCCCACCACTGAAAGTTCTAAATATTGCTTGTTGTCTCAGTTCAAGAGAAGCTATTTTCTGTTAAAATATATTCCTTGCATACGCGTAACATTCTCACACAACACAGTGTCAGTATTGCCTTGTAAAACCACAAAAGAAACAACAGGTTGTCCATATTACTGCTGTTCATTCCTGCTCACCCCACAAAACCCCAGAATGACATTTTCCTCCCCTTTTCAGGTGGTGTTTGCAAAGGTACATGACCCCTTCCCAGGAAAAATGTGATGTAGTGTTTCATTACTTAAATACTTCAGCACTCCACAATAACCATATAGCCATAGAAAAGGACAAAACCAGAAAAATCAATTACACATGTAAAAACAGACAATAAGGGGAGTGTAAAAACAGCTATCCTCTTTAATGCAATACTCCCTGGTCACTCCCTCATAGCAGATGTAAGGGCAGCTGTACACTGCCCCTTGCATGGTTCAATCAGCACTTTCCAATGTGGGATGGGAACACTATCACACCCCACAGTTTACACTGTGAGTTGAAGGCAAGCCTCCTGAGTTCTTGTTCTGATGTCCTCTTCCAGGCATACTGAGAAGCTTAGGAGATGGCTGGGGGAGGGTTAGAGTAACTATCCCCCCCACCCCATTTGATTTGAGAGTGGCGGCATATATTAAACATCAGTCAACAGGGGGAAAGAATACAAACTTCAGTGCCCCTACCCACAACAAAATTATTAACTTGTACAAGAAATGGTCCTTAAAGAGGTACACAGTGGTGGTAAATATAGGGCATGCAGAGACTACGTTCATACTTTCATATAGACCTTGCTAAGTAACAATAACATTAGTTTAACAGTGTCAGTAATTCAGAACAGCACTTCTGTGGGCTCACCAGGGATGCAATGAAGTCAGAACAAACCTGTCCCACTGCTCTTGCTAGTTCAGTGCTACTACTGAGACAGAAGACCCAAGGGCAACATGCCGAATGATCCCTAACCTGTTGGCCTATAGTTGAGTTCAAGGACAAAACTAAATTGCTGTGGATACAGAATTAAGGCCACAGGAAACTGAGAATATTTAAAGGTTGTGTGTTCTAGTCCCACACCGGGATTGGGCTCATACCTAAATACTGGCACCCCAGTGCAGTATTGGGAGATGCTGTACCGTTGGGGTGTGGCATCCTTTGGATGAGACGTTAAACCGAGGTCTCTTCGACCCATCCTGGTGTTGTCCTGTTGGGTGTCCAGGTAGAAGTAAAAGAATCCAAGACACTTTTCTCAAAGAATAGGTGACTTTCCCTGGTATCCTGGCCAATATTCCCCTTACCATAGAACTGGTTCATGCAATTATCCAAGGCTGTATGTGGGTGTTGAAGTGAAAAATGACTGCCACAACATGTTCAGTCACTTCACCACCAGTCTAGCATTGCTTGTAAAGTGCTTTGAGATACCATGTTTATGAAAAGTACTGTATAACTGCTGATTCTTCTTCTTCAATATGGTGATAAAGTTATACTTCCCCCAGAAAGAGTCCTCAGTACCTACCTGTAAGAATGCCAACCATATTTAGTTGAAGACTGGATCAGTTAGGGTAAACCCAGACTGAGACCTACTATAAGACCATTCCTCAGCAGACAGTAAATTGAAGGGAGGCTCAGCAAACAAAAAGCATCTAGCATCTCAGTGCAGTGACAGTCCTACCCCCTGCCACTGAGCTCCCTTCGACAAGAAGCCCCCAAGTCTCTACTGTTAGCAACAGTCCTTATAGCGTATTTCTGCTAGTAACATAAAGCACAGAATTCACAGTTTAAGAATTGAAATTAGTAAGATAATACATGCTGTGGAGAGGGCTCTCATGGGGTTCTCTTGGGGTAGACTAGACCCAGACAAGAAATAATACTCTATCATGTGGTAGGCAGCGTGGTGCGAGATGATGAGGAGCCTTCTAATGCAGTATCCTCTCAGTTCAGCATCAATAGGGTTCATGAAATAATTCAGCTACTGTTCCAACCTGGAGATGCACAATATGGAGGAGTATAGATGTGTGAATGGCCATTCTCTGTGATGAAACTTGTCCTTTACCCCATTACATTTCTGCCTCTACAGCTGCAGCACCTGACTGAAACATAGAACATAGAAACATAGAACATAGAAACATAGACTTTGATGGCAGATAAGGACCGCTAGGCCCATCTAGTCTGCCCATTTCCCTACCTACAGGATAGGCCGCAGATCCTAATTAACCAACAGCCTATATCTTCCTGCCCCCCCACAAGAATTGCCTTATGTCTGTCCCATGCATTCTTGAATTCTCCCACAGTTCTAGACCTCATAACTTCCTCAGGAAGGCTGTTCCATGCATCCACTACCCTCTCTGTGAAATAATACTTCCTCACATTGCCCTGAACCGCCTCCTCCTTCTATCTTTAAATTGTGTCCCCTTGTTCTTGCAAGTCTCTTTTCTGAAAGATGCTACCCTCTTGGACTTTGTTGATTCCTGAGGTACTTAAAAGTTTCTATCATGTCCCCTCTCCTTCTTTCCTCAAGGGTATACATATTAAGCTCCTTTAGTCTCTCCTATCGGCTTCTCTTGCAGACCCTGCACCATTTTAGTTGCCCTCCTCTGGACTGCCTCTATCCTGTCTATGTCCTTGCGGAGACGGGTCTCCAGAACTGGACACAGTATTCCAGATGGGGTCTCACCAACTGTCTGTACAGAGGGATAACAACTTCCTGTTTTTGCTGCTGATGCCTCTCCCTATACATCCCAGTATACCCCGGCCTCCTACTGCCTTCTCACATTGCTTGACAACCTTAAGGTCATCTGATATGATTACCCCAGGTCCCTTTCCTGTTTTGTTGTTGTTACTACCTCCCACCCATTGTTTATTCTTCCCTGGGTTCTTGTTTCCCAGGTGCATTATTTTGCACTTTTTGCATTGAATCCTTGCTGCCACGTCTGACCATTCCTCCAACCTTGCCAAGTCCCTTTTCATCCTTTCCACGCCTCCTGTGTATCAACTCTGTTGCAGATCTTTGTGTCATCTGCAAAAGGCATACTTTTCCTTCCAGTCCTCTGCAATGTCACTGATGAAGACATTAAAAGGACTGGACCCAATACTGAACCCTGCGGTACCCACTAGTAACCGCCCTTTCTTCAAGTGGACTCCATTTACAATTACCTTCTGTGTCCTGTTGTCCAGCCAATGTTTTACTTAGGCTACCACCCTGGGACCCTCTCCCAGGCTGGTTAATTTGACTAATAATCTTTGTGTCGGACTGTGTCAAATGCCTTGCTAAAGTCTAGGTAGGCCATGTCCACAGCCCCTTGCCTGGTCTACTACTTTGGTCACCCAGTCAAAGAAATCTATTAGATCTGTCTGACATGACCTTCCCTGCTGGAACCCATGCTGCCTTGGATCCTGTGCTCCGCTGACATCTAGGTACTCAACTATTCTTTCCTTCAGAAGTCACTCCATCACTTTCCCTACCACAGAGGTCAGACTGACAGGTCTGTAGTTTCCTGCCTCTGTCTTGGTCCCACTTTGTGAAGGGAATCACATCCGCCTTCCTCTAGTCCTCGGTACCACACCATCCTCCCATGATTTATTAAAAGAGTAGCCAGTGGTTTTACTAGTTCCTTCTTTAATTCTTTTAGAATTCTGGGGTGAATTCCATCAGGACCCATTGCTTTGTCCACCTTCAGTTTTAGGAGTTCTTGCAGAACCCTTTCTTCTGTGAAAGGACTGGGATCGACCCCTATCAAGAGTGCTTCTGTTAATTGGATTAGGCACTTCCCTCCTCTTTATGAATACTGAGCAGAAATATTCGTTCAGTATTCCTGCTTTTCACTGTCCCCTTCTGCCCACCCACCGCTCATTCTATTCAGCCTCACTATCCTCCCTTTGTCTTTCTACACTCGCTGATGTACCTATAAAGGTTTTATCCCCTTCAACTGAGTTGGCTATCTTTCCTCAGTTTTGGCCTTTGCTATTCTGACTTCCCTCCCTGCTTCTTTCTGCCTTAACTGGTACAGCTCTCTGTCCTGCTCCTTCTGTGTTTCCTTATACTTCTGGAATGCTATCTTTTTCTTCCTGACTTTCACAGCCACCTCTCTTGAGAACCATAGTGGCTTTTTCTTTCGTTTTGATTTGTTTATTTGCTTCACACAAAGGCTTGTTGCCTCTGTGATGGCAGTTTTGATAATTCCCCATTGTTGCTCCACACCTCCTTCTAGCCTGTTTGCTAGTGCTTTTCTGAGGCACTCTCCCATCTTGCCAAAGTCAGCCCTCCTAAAGTCCAGTACCCTCACTTTTGTATGGCTTGACTCTGTAGCTGAGTTTAAAGTGAACCACACTGTTTGATGGTCACTTGTCCCCAGATGGCAACCCACTTCTAGATCTGAGATCCTCTCACTGCCCCGTTTGAGAGTACAAGGTCTAAGATTGCTCCCTCACGAGTGGATTCCGAAACTAGCTGTCTAATGCCTGCCACCTATAGGGCGTCAAGAATGGCCCTGTTTGGATGTGGCTGCAGCAAATGTGCTCCAGTTAACATCTGGCATATTCAGGTCTCCCATCAACAGTATCTCCCTTTTTCTGCCATTCTAAGAATGCCTTCCATCATATCCTTGTCCATTCCTTCCCCTGACATGGGGGTCTGTACACAACCCCTGTGCGGATTGTGGTGCCCTTTCCAGTCTCCAAGGTGACCCACAGTGCCTCCTCTCCTCCCTGTTTACTCTTTTGTTCAGTTGCTTTTATCCATTCCTTTACATAGAGAGCTACTCCTCCCCCTCTTCTCCCCTGCCTGTCTCTCCTGTAGGTTATGTACCTGGTATGTTAACATCCCAGTCATGGTTCTCTGTGTACCATGTTTCTGTGACTGCTACGATATCCAGGCATCCCTCTTCCATTAAGGCCACCAGCTCAGGAGCTTGTTGCCCAGACTACGGGCATTGGTACTCGTTACCCTCCATTTCCTGATGGCCTTACCCCTTTTGCCCCATCCCTGTCCTTCTTGCCTTTGTCACTTTCTCCATTTACCCCTGCCCTTTTCCCTATCGACACCTCCATGTTGGTGTTTGCCACACTTACTACCGTGATTGTTTGGGGGCTAGGATTTTCCTGCTCCTTTCCGGTGCCTCCCACCTTGGCTAGTTTAAAAGCTTGCCAATGAAGCATTTAAACCTATCACGTAGGATCCTGGTTCCCCTCCCGGACAGATGCAGCCCATCATGCCAGTATAGGCTTGCATCACTCCAGGTGGACCCCAAGTCCCCAATGAAGCCAAATCCCTGAGCTCCACACCAGTTTTTCAACCACTGATTGAATCCCATGGTACGGAACACCCTAGCCTCTCCTATGCCATAGATGGGTAGCACCTCCGAGAAGGTTACCGTGTGTGCTACTTGACTAAGGCCCCTCCCCAATTCCACAAACTCTTCCTGCACTTCTCTAATCCCTTTCTTAGCCAGGTCATTTGTCCCTAGGTGGACAATGACATCCAGCTCCCTCCTCTGTGCAGCTGCTCTGGCAATCCTGAGGATTCGCTCCCTGTCCCTCCAAGCCATGGCGCCAGGCAGGCACCTTACCTCCCTCTCCCCTTCCTTGCCCAGTTCTACCTTCCTAACAATGGAGTCCCCCACCAGGAGTTGTTTCCTTTCCCTGCAGGGTCCCCTGCCACCCTCCTGTGGGTCTCCTTTGTGGAGGTTCCCAGCATCCTCCTTGGTCTCCACTGTAGGTGCTTCCATAGAGGAACCACACTTTGCCAGAATGGCATAGGAATTGTGGAGAGGTACAACTGGAGGGATGTGCCTCTGTTCCACCACCCTCACCCACCCTGAGCCCACTGTGGTCCAACTGCTCCTCTTTCTTGGCAACCTCTGAGGCAACGGCAGTGGCACTGGTGGTCCCTGGATGGAAGAGGAGGTCCCACAAATCCTGGGCAACTCAGCCTGGAGATGAGCAACCTCCTCCCTCAGCCCAGAGAGGTGCCTGCAGATGGAACAACACCGCATCCTCCAGAACATCTCCCTCATCAGACTGTACTTGGGGAAGATTCACAGTGTGGAGTTACCAACCTTTAGAGGGCCCATCTAATGCGCTGTTCACATGATCACCTCACAATATTTAAATTTTAAGTATTTACTTAATTGGTCTTTCATCAGCAGTTGGTTTTCAAACCAGCATTCTGTGAGCCCATTCTACTTTAAAGGCTTGTCCTTCAGTTCCCAACTCCAGTTTTTCAGGGATCCACAACTGAGTGAATGCTATTGGGTCTCCTTTTCCAATATCTTTAGGGAAACCATTCATGCACACAAATGTCTGTGGTTATTTGCAGTGGTCTGGAGCTGGGCTATCTCCTCTTTAGCATGATTGCTGTCCCTCTGGACATCTGCCAACGATCTTTGCGTGCACCAATTCTGGTTTTGGCTTTTGTGAGCTGCTTAGTGTGCTCATCCGATATTTCTGTGAAGGAGTCCACAGTGGATTGAAGGTGGGTTATCTGAGCAGTAATGTTAATATATCCAGCTTTCAGTTCATTCTGCATGGACTGTCATGGAGGCTGAATGGAAGATGGAGGCATATGTGCTGCCAGTGGATGTGGCCTCTGTGTTTGAAGAGCTCAGGACATGGGACTACTTTGTGTAGCATGATGACCTGCTGCAGACATTGCTGAATTATTTTCAAGACACCTGGTTGGTTTCCCCCTGTTACAGGGGTGAGGCGATGGAGACCACTGTTCATGGTACAGCAGTGGAACTGTTATGACCGTGCCCCGGGTGAGATGTCCCAGACCAGTAATGCCATGGAAGGGTGACATCACCGCTTCAACCGCTTTGTCGGTGCCTACCATCCCCCCTGTGGTGTTTCATATGGTGTTTGCAGGCCAAGCAGCATCTCAATTACACTGTCCTAGAGCAGGTCCTTGCCAGAATGTCTGTGGCTCCTGCAAAATGTAAATAACATAGAAATATAGACTTTGATGGAAGATAAGGACTGCTTGGCCCACCTAGTCTGCCCATTTCCCTACCTATTGGACAAGTTGCAGATCCTAGTTAACCAATAGCCTATTTCTTCCTACCCCCCACCATAATTGCCTTATGTTTGACCCATGCATTCTTGAATTCCCCCACTGTTTTTGACCCCATGACCTCCTCAGGAAGGCTATTCCATGCATCCACCACCCTCTCTGTGAAAAAATACTTCCTCACATTGCCCCTGAGCTGTCTTCCCTCTATCTTCAAATTGTGTCCCCTGGTTCTTGCACATCTCTTTTTCTGATAGATGCTACCCTCTTGGACTTTGTTGATTCCCTTGAGGTACTTGAAAGTTTCTATCATGTCCCCACTCTTCCTCCTTTCTTCAAGGGTATACATATTAAGCTCCTTTACTCTCTCTTCATATGGTTTCTGTTGCAGACCCTGCACCATTTTAGTTGCCCTCCTCTGGATAGCCTCCATCCTTTCTATGTTCTTGTGGAGATGGGGTCTCCAGAATGGCACACAGTACTCCAGATGGAGTCTCACCAACTGTCTGTACAGAGGGATAACAACTTCCTGTTTTCTGCAGGTGATGCCTCTGCCTGTACATCTCAGTATCCCCCAGCCATCCTTTCTGCATTCTCACAGTGCTTGCTTACCTTTAGGTCATCTGATTAGACTACCCCCAGGTCCCTTTCTATTTTTGTTGTTGTTAATACTCCCCCAATTGTGTATTCTTCCCCTGGGTTTTTGTCTCCCAGGTGCATTGCTTTGCACTTCTTTGCATTGAATCTAAGCTGCCATACTTTTGACCATTCCTCCAACCTTGCCAAGTCCCTTCTCATCCTTTCCACCACCCCCTTGTGTATCAACCCTGTTGCAGATCTTTGTGTTGACTGCAAAGAGGCATACTTTTCCTTACAGGCCCTCTGCAATGTCACTTATAAAGACATTAAAAAGGACCAGACCCAGTACTGAACCCTGCAGTACCCCACTAGTAACCCCTCTTTCTTCAGAGTGGACTCCATTTACTATTACCCTCTGTGTCCTGTTGTCCTGCCAATTTTTTACCCAGGCTACCATCCTGGGACCCACTCCAAGGCTGGCTAATTTGTTTATTAATCTTTTGTGTGGGATTGTGTCAAATGCCTTGCTAAAGTCTAGTTAGGCCATGTGCACAGCCCCTCCCTGGTCTACTACTTTGGTCACCCAGTCAAAGATATCTATTAGAGTCATCTGACATGACCTTCCCACTGTGAATCAATGCTGCCTTGGGTCCTGTGCCCCACTGGCCTATAGGTACTCAACAATTGTTTCTTTCAGAAGTGATTCCATAATTTTCCCTACCACTGAGGTCAAGCTAACAGGTCTGTAGTTTCCTGCCTCTGCTTTGCTCCCACTTTTGTGAAGGGGAATCACATCCACCCTCCTTCAGTCCTTAGGTACCACACCATCCTCCCATGGTTTGTTAAAAAGGGTAGTCAGTGGTGTCATTAGTTCTCCCTTTAAACATAGAAACATAGAAACATAGAATTTGACGGCAGATAAGGACCGCTTGGCCCACCCAGTCTGCCCATTTCCCTACCTACTGGATAAGCTGCAGATCCTAGTTAACCAGCAGCCTACTTCTTCCTACCCCCACCCCCCAGAACTGCCTTATGACTATCCCATGCATGCTTGAATTCCACCACTGATTTTGACTCCACAACCTCCTCCGGAAGGCCGTTCCATGCATCCACAACCCTCTCTGTAAAAATACTTCCTTAAATTACCTCTGAGCCGCCTCTATCTTCAAATTGTGCCCTCTTGTTCTTGCACACCTCTTTTTGAAAGATGCTACCCTCTTGGACTTTGTTGATTCCTGAGGTACTTGAACGTTTCTATCATGTCCCCTCTCCTTCTTTCCTCGAGGCTATACATATTAAGCTCCTTAAGTCTCTCTTCATATGTCTTCCAGTGCAGACCCTGCACCATTTTAGTTGCCCTCCTCTGGACAGCTTCCATCCTGTCTATGTCTTTGCGGAGATTGGGTCTCCAGAACTGCATGCAGTACTCAGATGGGGTCTCACCAGCTGTCTGTACAGAGGATAATAACTTCCTGTTTTCTACTGGTGATGCCTCTCCCTATGCATCCCAGTATCCCCAACCCTCCTTGCTGCCCTCTCCATTGCTTGCCCATCTTTAGGTCATCTGATATGACTACCCCCAGGTCCCTTTCCATTTTTGTTGTTGTTAGTATCTCACCCCCCATTGTGTACTCTTCCCCTGGGTTTTTGTTTCCCAGGTGCATTACCTTGCACTTCTTAGCATTGAATCTAAGCTGCCATACATTTGACCATTCCTCTAACCTTGCCAAATCCCTTCTCATCCTTTCCACCCCACCCTGTGCATCAACTCTGTTGCAGATCTTAGTGTCATCTGCAAAGAGACATACTTTTCCTTCCAGTCCTTCTGCAATGTCGCTTATAAAGACATTGAAGAGGACCGGTCCTAATACTGAACCTTGCGGTACCCCACTAGTAACCCTCCTTTCTTCTGAGTGGACTCCATTTACTATTACCTCTGTGTCCTATTCTCCAGCCAGTTCTTTACCCAGGCTGTCATCTTGGGACCCACTCCCAGGCTGGCTAACTTGTATATTAATCTTTTGTGTGGGACTGTGTCAAATGCCTTGCTAAAGTCTAGGTAGGCCATGTCCACAGCCCCTCCCTGATCTACTACTTTGGTCACCCAGTCAAAGAAATCTATCAGATTCGTCTGGCATGACCTTCCCGCTGTGAATCCATGCTGCCTAGGGTCCTGTGCTCCTCTGGCCTCTAGATACTCGACAATTCTTTCCTTTAGAAGTGATTCCATCATTTTCCCTATCACTTTAGTTCTTTCAGAATTTTGGGGTGAATCCCATCAGACCCCAGTGCTTTGTCCACCTTCAGTTTTAAAAGAGTTCTGTCAGAACCCTTTCTTCTGTGAAAGGATTGGTATCAACCCCACTATCCAGAGTGCCTCTTTTGATTGGATTAGGTACCCTCCTCTTCTTTTGTGAATACTGAGCAGAAGTACTCATTCAGTATCCATGCTTTTTCACTGTCCCTCTCTGCCCATCCACCCTCCCCTTTATTTAGCCTCACTATTCCTCCCTTGGTCTTTCTTCACTCCTTAATGGACCTCTAAAAGGTTGCATTCCCCTTCTTAGCCGAGTTGGCTATCTTTTCCTCAGTTTGGGCCTTTGCTATTCTGACTGCCTTCCCTGCTTCCTTCTGCTTTAACTGGTACAATTCTCTGTCCTGCTCCTTCTGTTTCCTTATACTTCCTGAATGCTGTCTTTTTCTCCCTAACCTTCCCTGCCACCTCTTTTGAGACTCATAGTGTTTTTTTCTTTCATTTTGATTTGTTTGCTTCACACAAAGGCTTGTTGCCTCTGTGATGGCAGTTTTGATGTTTCCCCATTGTTCCTCCACACCTCCTTCTTGCCTGTTTGCTAGTGCTTTTCTGAGGAACTCTTCCATTTTGACAAAGTCATCCCTCCTAAAGTCCAGTACCCTCACTTTTGTATAGCTTAACTCTGTGACTTTGTTTATCGTGAACCACACTGTGTGGTGGTCATTTGTTCCCAGATGGCTACCCACTTCTAGATCTGAGATCCTCTATCTGTACCTGTTTGAGAGTACCAGGTCTAAGATTGCTCCCTCCTGAGTGGGTTTCAACACTAGCTGTCTGAGGCATGCCCCTTGTAGGGCATCGAGAATGACCCTGCTCTTGGATGTGGCTGAAGCAAAGGTGCTTTAGTTGACATCTGGCATATTCATGTCTCCCATCAGCAATATACTAACATACTAAAATGGCAGTAGAATAGGCCTAACAGTCTTTCATGTCTGCTCATTTGGTCAGCCCCCACCCTGGGAGCTGACCTTGCTGCCCCCTCTCCCTCTCTGGATTCTCTCTTCCCAGTCCCAGATATTGTCACTGCACGGGTTTTTGCTTCCAGAACCCTTCCCCTGTACCTGTCGCACCCCCTGTTGAACCCCTCCACTATTTCTGCCTCGACCAGCCCCCTGGGCAGTGCATTCCATGGCTCCACCACCCTGTCAGTGAAGTAGCACCTCATCCTTTCTCCCCTGAATCTCCCCCCTCCAGCTTCCACCCATGCTCTCTAGTTGCCTCCCCTCCTTCCTTCAGAGCACCCTGGCTGCTCCTCCTGTATTTAACCCCTTTCATGTACCTGAAGATCTCTATCATGTCCCCCGGTCCCTTCTCTCTTCCAATGTGTACATATTTAGCTCTTCGAGCCTCTCCCCATAGGTCCTATCCTCCTAGCCCCAAATCATTTTGGTTGCCCTCCTCTGGACCCTCTCCAGGAGTTCAGTGTCCCTCTTTAAATGTGGCCTTCAAAACTGCACGCAGTATTTGAAGTGCGGCCTCACCAAGCAGTTGTACAGTGGGAGTATCACTTCCCTCCTTCTGGAGGTGAGCCCCCTAGCGATGCATCCCAGCATCCTGTTGGCCTTGGCTGCTGCCCTCTTACAAGTCTCTGAGTTGTTCATCTTGACATCCACCACCACCCCAGGTCTCTCTCAGCCATTGAGACTTGTAGCATTCCCCCCCCAGGGCGTACACTTGGCCCAGGTTTCTGGCTCCCAGGTGCAGTACCTTGCATTGTCCTGCATTGAACCTCAGCTTCCACTTTCTAGACCACCTTTCCAAAGCCTCTAGGTCCCCCTGTAGGGCCACCCTCCCCTCCTCCCCATCCACCACCACCCCCAGTTTTGAGTCATCTGCAAAGAGACTCACCTCACTCCTGATACTCTTCCTTATGTCAGAGACATAGGCGTTGAACAAGAGGGGCCCAAGGACTGATCCCTGAGGGACTCCACTAATGACCCTCCTTGGGGATGAGACTATCCCACTGACCACAACCCTCTGGGTCCAGTTCTGGAGCCAATTTCCTATCCATCTGATCATCTGGTTCCCCACCCCCATTTCTCCCAGATTATCCAACAGGCCCTCATGAGAAACAGAGTCAAACGCCTTGCTGAAGTCAAGAAAGAGGACGTCCACCAGTCTACCCAGGTCCAAGGCACTTATCACCCAGTCATAGAATTCCACAAGGTTTGTCTGACATGATTTCCCCATGATGAATCCATGCTGTCTATTGTCCAGGCACCCCAACTTTTCCAGGTCCCCCCAGTCTCTCCTTGACAATGCCCTCCATCACCTTGCCCATCACCGATGTCAGGCTGATGGGCCTATAGATTCCTGCCACCTTCCTTGATCCCCCCCTTGTGAATAGGCACTATATGCACCACCTTCCAGTCCTGGGGCACCCACCCTGTCCTCAGAGAGATGCTAAAGAGCTCCACCAGGGGTTTTGCCAGGACATCCACCAGTTCCTTCAGCACTCTGGGATGTAATTTATCTGGCCCTGGGGCTTTCTCCTTCTTAAGGGACCTGAGGGCTTCCCTCACTCTCTCTACCATGATTTCTACTTCTGCTACCTTGTCCCCCTGCTTTGCCTTCCCCTCCACCTGCCAGTAATGCCCCCCTCCCCAGACCCGCCAATAGGTAAGGGACACCCTCCTCAGTTTTACCATCTCCTCCCATGTATGATGCAGCCCCCCCATTTTCCTTAGTGAAAACTGAGGTGAACTACTCATTTAGTACCTCAGCCTGCTCCCCTGGGTCTTGTGCCCATCCTTCTGTTTTAATTCTGCTAATCTGCCCCTTCATCCTTCGTTTCTTTCCAATGTATCTGAAAAACCCCTTGTTCCCTCTCCTAATTTCCCTGGCCAGGTTCTGTTCCTTCCTTGCCTTAGCCACCCTCACCACCCTAATGGCCCTTTTGGCCATCGGTTCATACTCCCCTTGGTCCCTTTCACCCCTTTTTCTACCATCCTAAGGATGCCTTCTATAATTTCCTTGTCCATTTCCTGTCCCAAGAGGGGGACCTGTATACAACCCCTGTGTGGATTGTGGTGCCTTTTCTGGTCTCCAGGGTGACCCACAGTGCCTCCTCTCCTCCCTGTTTACCCTTTATAGAGACACCGGGAGATGTCTGCATGCCCTTGTGTAGGGGTATAAGTTATGGGGTTCCTACAAATACCTGTGTGGAATTGCCTATAACTTCCAGATACAGGTGTAAGCCTGGTACCTGTGTGCCATGCCCCATCCCTCAGATTGTGTGGCTGTCCACCTGCAGTTCTTGCACTGTTTACTGTTGCAGCTGTGTCCTGGCTTTTGCCTGACTTCCTGATGTCCTGACAGTGCTCATTATTGTGTACCCTATGGCACCCTGTAAATAGTAAAATGTGTGCGTTCAGCATTGCATCCATCTGTGTTCTGTGTGGTGATTCCTGTGTTTGCTTCTACTCTGATACCCATGTTCTTTTCACAGGTGACATAGCCATACCACGCTGTTTGGTGGTTAGCTCTTTTTGCAGTGTGTTATTCCGTGCCATGCCATTTTGTTTGCGCTATTTTTGTGCATGCTGTTTTGTTTTAGCTTACTTCACCTAGAACCATCTCAAAAAGATTGAGACAGAATTAATATCAGATTAATTAGATGGCAAGTGGAAAGAATGGTCTAAAATTAAGAACAAATATGATGATCTAGGAAAGGACGAAGTCATCTTCAGCATCAGGAACGCCATAATTAAGTACACACATTCTGGTCCCAAAACACAAAAAATATTGGCAATAAGACTTGGAAACTTTACTAACCCCATGAACATACTTAGTATAAAGGACACTACTACCAATCAAATAGTAAAAGATGCAGACAGTATTAATAAAGCCTTGAATGAATTTCATGCTGATCTTTACAAAAACACTGACTGCACTTTTTCTGAGGAAGTTTTTAATAATTTTATGATAAACTTTCACTTCCTGAAGTAAATGATGAATTTGGATCTGAATTAGGTAAACCAGTTGGTGAACAGGAAATGAAAGAATCTATATTATCCTTAAACAAAAACAAATCTCCAGGACCAGATGGCTTCCCCATAAATGTCTATCATAACTTTATGGAAGAATTGTACCCATGCTTCACAAAATGTTTCAAGAAGCATGGAAAAATACCACCCCTGAGAAAGAGTTAATAACTGTCCTACATAAAAAGGGAAAGAATCCCAAACAATTCAAAAACTGTATGATGGTATCACTGATTACTTTTGACATAAAGATTTTTCTTGAATAACTTCTAATAGGCCAAATAAAGTAATTCAACAGCTTATGAGGCTGCAGCAACCCAGTTATTTAAAAGGTAGACATGCTGAGAACAATGTGAGGAAAGTTCTTTACATTATACAAATAGCTGAAAAATAAAGCAAAATGTCTATGGTTCTAATCTCATTAGATATTGAAAAAGAGTTTGATAGATTGAACTGTTTGTACCTATTTAGAATATTACATTTCTTCAACTTCCCTGAAAATGTTAACCAATGGATTAGACTACTCTATACTGACCCTCAATTGGCTGTTTTGATAAATGAAGAAATCTCACCGTGCTTCACTGTCAGAAGAAGTAGAGTACTAAACAAGGATGCCCACTGTCTTCAAGCCTGTTCCTTCTTCCCCGAGCCACTACTACAAAGCTGGACAGGAAGTAGAAGGAGATGTAAGAAAGATAAGTACATTTGTTCTGCTTACGCTGATTATAGTTTGCTGACTGCCTCAAACCTGTAAAGTACACATTAAGCATGGGGCTTAACGTTAGCTGTCACCCCAGCGCACTTCCAGAACAAGTCAAAGGAGATACTGCCACCCTGTATGCAACCTTCAAATACCATTTTCTCCAAGCACATCCACCTTGGTTATTGGAACAACAGCTGTGGGAACGCACCATGCAACCCTCTGAGTCTCTAGAAGCATTCATAGTGGACACTGAGTCACAGTGCAAATGTCTGCAGAAGACTGAGAAAGAGAAAATCACAACCTTTGTCTGGGGACTGCTTCCTCAACTCCATCTTTATGTAATCCAACAGAAAGCAATAAGCTGCATGGACACAGTCCCAACTACATGATTTGCACAGCAGTCCATATTAATGTCTCAGGCCACCAGTGTACAAGCACATCAGTCATCACAGTTAGCTGCACTCATAACATGTGTACAGCAGCAGCAATCAATGATGAACATGCTCACCACAACTATCAGTAGTCTGCACATCAGCTCAGCTGCATCTTCTGCTACCTCTGTCAATGTTCTCCGAATATTTTGACAGCCACCTGATCTGCTTCCACCTTCATATCTGCCAGTGGTGTGGATTCAGAGGACACACTGATACTGTCTGCCGAAAGCTGGAGTACCACAACAGAAATCACTAGAACCAAAGGCACCCACAGCCGCACAATCAGCAAGATAACGGCAACTACTCCCAGGATCAGAGGAACACAGCAACTGACTGCCCCTCTGACTCTTGCGATTCAAGAAAATGCACCTTCTAATTGTTAACTCAGGCACCCTATCACTTCCAGGGGCAAAGGTACCTGCCATCAGATCACCTCTCCTAGCAAACTATGTGCCTGTAACCATCAGATATTGGTCCACACATGACTTGGTCAACACTGGTGGTGAAATCTCAGTTATCCACAACAGCATTCTGAACAACGAAGCTATTCGTCATGTACCTAATGTCTCTCCAGCTGACCTAAAGTACACTATCACAGCAAGTACAGCTACAGTACCTATCACAGGCATGGTCCATCTCAAGCTACACTTTGGCTGACAGTAAGCTACCATCAAGTTCTACTTAGTGCCTAATCTATAACCTGCAGTGATTCTTGGCCTGGACTTCCTCAATGCTCGCAAAGCCATCCTAGACTTTGCATCAAATAAACTGTCACTAGACCCTCAGAGGCAACTCATAGCTACATACTCAGTCACTGTGCCTCCTCAAACAGAGATAGTTTTGATTGCCAAGCTTCGAGGTGAACCACTGCTACAAGGTGTTGTTGGCATCATCACAGGATCCTCCACTCTGCTTTTATTAGATCTTCTCCCAGGAAACACCTTGTCTGCAGTGCATAGTGGCACAGTCTTCCAAAAATGCTGCAACTTCACAGATGAGCCAGTAGTCATCTCAAAGGGTGCCAACATCAGAAAATGTGTCTGTCTACAGGGGACCAGCTCCATCTCATGCAAGACCCTCAGCCTGGTTCCACCAACACTAGTCCTGTCAGTACTATCACAACTACCCCAGCTTCACCAGAGTTACCCCTCAGTCAGAGACTGTCCTCTTCAAAACTTCCAGCATCTCCAACAGAGAAACAGCAACTTTTGAAATTCCTGGAGACTTATCCAGATATCTTTGTAGGTCCAGATAACAAGCTCAGATGCTGTGATATCCTGCAACACACCATCGAAGTGCAGCCCAACCAGAAACCAATCTGTCAACAAGCCTACAAAGTGGGACATAAACAGAAACAAGTCCTAGAGGACATAATCAAAGACATGTTGGAACAAGACTTTGTTGAAGAGTCTACAAGTCCCTGGGGTGCACCTTGTCTGCTGGTGGTAAGGAAGGACAAATGGTATCGCTTCATGGTAGACTGCAGAAAACTCAATGCCTACACGGTGTAAGATGCTCATCCCTTACCTAGAACCAAAGATGCCTTAGACATTCTTGATGTGGCCACCCCTGCTTATTTCACCACTCTAAACCTTCACAGTGGGTTCTATCAAGTTTCCATTGATCCAGCTTCTCATCCATACAGAACATGATGCTGCCACTTGGGACTTTTTCAATTCAAATGCCTGCCTATGGAACTTCGGAATAGTCCAGCCATATTCCAATGTGTTATGGAAGCCGTACAACATGGGTTGTCTTGGAAATGTTGCCTAGTCTACCTGGATGATGTTATCATCTTTAGCAGAACTTTCACAGAGCACCTCCAACATCTCAAAGGAGTGTTTGAACATCTCAGACAAGCCAATCTTAAGCTTCACCCAGAGAAGTGTTGTTTTGCACAGCATCAAATTCATTATCTGGGACATGTTGTTAGTTCTCAAGAAATCTCTCCAACCCCAGACAAGCTATCAGCAGTTGAAGACTATCCAAAACCTAACAATCTCAAAGACCTTCATGCTTTCCTGGGCTTTTCTGGCTACTACTGAAAGTTCATTTGCAACCATACCAAGATTGCAGCCCACAGTACACCCTCACCAAAAAAGGATGTGACTATAAATGGACTTCAGAATGCAAAGAGGCCTCTGAAACCTTGAAACAAAACCTAATCTCTTCTAGAGTATTGGCCTATCCAAGGTTTGACCAACTCGTTAAGCTCTACTCAGGTGTTAGTTACTTTGCAGTGGGTGCTGTGCTATGTCAAATTCAACATGGAACTGAATGAGTTGTCTCCTATGCCAGGTGCTCTCTTTCTTCAGCTGAGCAGAACTAAGGCATCACAGAAAAAGAATGTCTAGCCATGGTATTTGCCATAAAGAAATGTGACTGTTACCTTTGCTACTCCTCCTTTACAGCTATCATTGATCATTCAAAATGAAGGAGCCAGTAGGCAAGTTCATCCAATGGATTGCCATGCTGCAATCCTACAACTTTGAAATTTAGTACAGACCAGGTCGAGTTCACTCAAGTGCCAGTGGTGTAAGCCAGAGATGATATCCCTCTGCATCATCAACAGACAAAGAATCCCGCTCACAAGCTCTTCCCTTCCACGCCACAGATGTGCTTCCTGTGGACACTCCTACAACACCTCAGGTTGTCATGCTGCTACCAACTGCTTCTACAGAAAGACACACAAATCCTCAGTTACTGCAAGCAGCCAAAGAGCTTCTCACCTCCTCTACTTCTGATCTGTCGCTGACAACTGTTAAAATGCAACAAAGAACTGATCCTAAATTCACAGATGTAATCACGTACTTAGAGTCTGGAACCTTACCGCAACAGAAGAAACATCACCAGGACGTACTTCTCTTTGCTTCTCAGTACTTCCTCAATGACGGAGTGCTTTTCCACATTTGGACCAAGGAAGGCAAGGGTCATCGCACCGATAGAACTCGTGTACAGCTAGTTGTGCCAGCCTCTCTCATCCCTCAAGTTCTTCTTTCCACTCATGCCTCTCCACTTTCCGGAGGTCATATGGAAATCCATAGAACTCTCAAAAAGACAAGGCTTCACTTCTTCTAGCCGCACATGAACAAGGACATTGTCTGATTTGTCAAATCCTGCCAGTCCTGCACCCAAAGAAAGCCTCCTGCCAAACTGACAAAGACACACATCATTCCAATGCCTGTAGCCACTGAACCATTCCAAAGAGTCAGCACATACATTCTTGTGCCTTTACCTACGTACTGTGACTCTGGCAACAAATACATCCTTGTTTTTGTGGACTACCTAATTAAGTGTTTGGGGCTAATCCCCCTAAAAGACATCAAAGCTGGCAAGTGCCTTCCTCAACACAGTCATCTGTTGTCACAGTACCCCTTCGTACCTGCATTCAGACAGAGGCACTAACTACCTTTCAACTATTGTGTGAGAAACTTCTTGATATAAAAAATACTCACACAACCAGTTATAATTCACAGTGCAATGGACAAAGTGAAAGACTGATGTCTACCATTCTCAACACACTCTCCAAGTACCTGGATGAAACTCACAACACTTGGGATCATTTTGTGTCCATTTGTGCAGTTTGATTACAACACAAGTTCTTTTGTCGACAGTACAAAGTACACACCATTTTTTCTAGTCCATGGACGTCACCCAAGAACTCCACTGGACAGGAATCTCTCACTGCTAGAGGTTCCAAAGTCAGCTTCCTCTTTCATTATTCCAATGCTGGAACAGCTTGAACTTGCCAGATGTGTTACAATCACCACATTGGGCCATAGAAAATCTGCAATGCAGAAAATGTTAGCAGCCAAGTTGCATGAGCCTTCATTCTTCATTGGGGACACTGTGTACTTGTACTGAGCTGTCTTAGTTCTGGCCACCACCAAGAAACTGCTTCGCCCCTGGACTGGTCCCTTCTACATTGTAGAAAAGCTTCCTCCTGTGCACGTTCATCTATGCTGCAAGTCTGGTGGAAAGCTGGTACACAATAAAGTCCACATCAGTCACATGGGTACCTGAGTAACACCACCCCAGATGATCCCAGTCAACCCGACAATGAAGCTGCATTTAAGCCTGCCATCCTCTCTGAAGCAGAGATCCATTCAGACAACTTGCAACCCATTTCTACAGATCTTCTCACTCCTGACACTTTCTAGCCAGATCCCATTTTGCCTGAATACCCAGATGACCTCCCTAGGACTTCCTCTTCTTCTCAGAATTCTCTCGTACATACATTAGTGTACCAGATTAAGAAGATCTTCAGGAAGAAGTACACAAACAGATCCTGGACTTACCGAGTAAAGTGGTGTGGATTTGAAAGTGTGCAGAACTCCTGGGTTGCTCTTAATGACCTGACCCATCTGGTCAGGAACCAGTGCAAGCCACTCATGCCTCCATTCCCACTGACTGGAAAAGTCGACAGAGGTCTTGAACTTGTGCGTTACTGGACTCAGTGTGTTTTGGGACTAATTCTTCTATTGCTCATTGTATTCTCTGGGTTAATGGTTTTGCAGTAAATGTTTCTTATACCTATCTTATTGCATCTGTTGCTATGGTACTACATACCTGCATTAACACTTTTTTCTTCCAGGAATGCCCTTTCTAACAGATAGTTCCATAAGTGTTTGATTGTTCTGCAACTGTTGTTAAAGTGTTAACCTACATTCTGGGTATTCTCCAGCTGCTACCCTTCACTCTTTTACATTCTCCCTTCCCTGCACTGTAGCACTTGTCACCCTGACCAAGCTTCAAGTTGCTATGGTGTTTCCCTTTCCCCTGATGCTACTCTGACTGGTCACCATTGTAGTCCAGATCCTTTCCTTCCCCCTCCCTGCAGTGGAGTACTATTGTGTTATAAATGTGTACTACCTTGAAATGCATAAACGTTTTTTTTTTTTTTTTGCTTTAACATTTCTTAGAAACTGTTTCTAGTGTGTTATTGCTTGTTCAAGTAGTACTTACTTTCATGACCCTGGGAATGATGTGAAGTACACATTAAGAATGGAGCTTAATGTTAGCTGCCGCCCCTTTAAGAGCACTTAGAACTTGCATGTAACTATTTGTTGCACTGCCTGGCAGTGCCATGTATGCCCATCAGCCAGAGAATTATTCAGTCTATGGCCAGACCTCATGAAGAGAACATGTCCTGCTGTCTCTGAACAAACCTTTTATACATTTATTTACTGCGTCCAACTCAGTTCATTCGGTACCAGCAAGAGGTCCTTAGCAGCAACAGATGGGTCTGGCAGACCAGAGAGAAGATAAGGGTCTTTAGTGAGGAACCAACATCAAAACGCCACAACTCCATGAAACACAATACACAGAGTTATGAATCTTCTTAATAGTTTTGAAAGTTTCTCAAGCTATAAAATAATCAAAGGCAAGTCACAGATATTGTCTTTAAACAACTTATATACAAAAGCTGATTCTCTAGATACTGGGCTAGAATGGTCCAAAGATTAAATTCTATATTTAGGAGTAAAGCTTAACAAATCATATACAAATCTTGCAAAACAGAATCTTTAGTATTTTAAGAATACATTAGATAAAGATCTAGGGCACTGGAATAAACTACCGCTAAACATATGGGGGAGAACAGAGTCAGTGAAGATTGTCATAACACTACAGAGCTCTATAAATAAATTCATCTGGAGCTACAGAAAGTCAACACAAGCTTATTATAAGTTAACCACACCAAAACAAAAAGGTGGGATGAAATTGCTAGACTTGTCTTTGTCTGTCTTGTCAGGCACCTCAGTATTACGAATAGTTTGATATAAAAAGTAACAAAACCTATACACCAGAATGACTGAAGATAGAAACGGATATCCTTAAAGGAAGTGATATAAATACTCAAACACTTGTATTCTTAAATGTGACATGGAGCCTTTGTGAATGAGTCTCTGACTCAAACGATTGTAATTCCAATGCTGTTCAATAAATAAATAAATAAATGCAAAATCCCGTGAGAGTCCTATTAAAAATCAAATAATAATGGATTCACTAAAACAAATCAAACAGCTGCTTTGTTGGATTGCAATCTGACTAAGTCCCTTCATCAACCTATTTGGGGTAATCCTAATTTTACAATGGAGAGGAAATTAGAAGACTTAAGGATAAATAGCATTTTTGGATTTAACAAAAGAAAAGAAATGACTGGGAACTGATCAGCTTCAACAAAATTAAACTTGAAGCAGGTACTGTAGACCTTGATCTGTTAACAAACATTAAAGAAGTAATAACAACAACTGACAAGAGAAATAACAGATTATTCTATATCAGTGATAACACTGAAACGGCTTGATGATATGTAAAGCAAAACCTAGCATTTCTGGTTTCACTCCTTTTTCATAAATAGCATCAGCGGTACTGCCACAGAATCTGTAAATTATTAGAACATGGTTACTAGCCCTGATGCATCTAATTGGAACCGAAAAGAAATGTGGGCACTTCCACACAAAATGTTAACCTTGATAAATTAGAATGCTGCAATACAAGTTACTAAACAATTTATGTTATACTCCTATACACATGAAGAAAATGAGAAGCCGACAGTTGGATAACTGTATTAAATGAGATTGCAGTGAGTCAGACTTAAAACATCAGGGGCCAGATATTCAGAGTTAGTGGGGGTGCAAATGGGTTTTGCCCATGCTAACCAGATTTGCACCTATTTTGGGAGTGTGGTCTATATTCAGAGACCCCTATAGCACAGGCTAAACCCCTTAGCACCTGGGCACTAACCTAACACTGCACCAATGCAAATGAGAGGGTCCCCTCTTGCATACAGGTGTAGCAGCAATTTCAAAGGTTTGTACCAGTGGTAAATGGCAACCAAAAGCAATGCAATTTATAGCCTAATACCACCTCTGAAAAACCTTACTTAAGGAGGCACAAAGCGCATGCCCCCACCCCACCGATGGTGGGACAGCGGTACTGCAGCTGACCTCCCCCCAATCACTGGCATGCCAGTGAGGATGCAGATTCTGGTGTCTAGTGGCACACCCCACCCTTTGATCACCCATTGTGCATAATGTAATGTTTACCCTGCTACCTTGTGGGACCACCACCCCTGAACACCCATCTCATATAAAGTAATGTTTACCCCGTTGTCTAGTGGCACTCCCCACCCTCTGATCACCTGTCCTGTATAATGTAATTTCGACCTTGGTGTCCAGTGGCAACCCCACCCCTTCAAGCACCCAGCTGGTAGAATATCACTATATCCCTGGTGAAAGGGCAAAAGTCACATCCTTCCCAAAATTAACCCCTCTCTCCTTTTTTCAGTGGGTCTAAATTGATGCACCTACTATATAAGAACATGACCGGACACGCGCTCTCCTCAGATTCGAACCGCTGTTTGCGGTTTGAAAAATAATTTCTTCTGGACTTCTGCCTCAGGCATTGCCACCCGCTGCATTCCCCAAGTTGGAAGGGGGATTCCTGCCCTGACCGGATGTGTACTCTCTTCAGATTCGAACTGTTGTTTGAGGTTTGGAAAAATAGTTTTTCCTGGACTTCTGCCTCAGGCATTGCTGCCCGCCACATTCCCCAAATCAGAAGGTGGATTCCTACCCTGACCGGGCATTCACTCTCCTCAGATTTGAACCGCTGTTTGCAGTTTAAAAAATAATTTCTCCTGGACTTCTGCCTCAGGTGCTGCCACCCGCCGCAGTCCCCAAATTGGAAGGTATGCAGGAGTAACTGTTGAATTCAAACTTGGCACCTTTTCTGGCTAGTTTTGTGGCACTCGCTCCACTAACAGGGACTGTGAAACTTTTAGGGCAGCTTCTACTTTAGATTGCTGAGTCCAGCTGCTCTCTTTAATTTGCTAAAGTTCTGCCCCAGCCTGTATTTTTGCCAGTAATTTAAAAAGTCCTGACCCAGCATGTGTTTTTGACAGTAATTTAGAAAGTTCTGACCCAGCCTGTGTTTTTGGCTGCAATTTGTTTTTAGAGCAGCTTCCTCTACAATTGTTTAGCCAACTGCTGAATTTCATAACTTATTACTGCCCCTACCTGTTTTCTACTTGATCTTTGGGCAATGAGGCAAATTAATTTCCTGAGTAAATTATTTTCTTTTTTTTTATTAGCATGAATCTGTGACCGGAGCTAATTCCTCCTCCTTTTATAACTGCTAATTTTGTGACTGTATTTTCTCCTGTGCTGGTTATTTCCTTAAGCTACTAGTTCCTTCTTTTAGGTCCCTGCCCCTGCTAGCCTTAAGCTGTTATCTCCACCACCCCCATAGCCATCAGCAGTAATCACCACCCCTGCCCCACCCACTTGCTACCTGACCCCACCTCAGCCTCTGTCCCCTACTGTCTGTCCCACCCAGCTTTTTGTATCCCTTTGTGTCCTTGTTTGAACCCTACCCCTCACTCACTATTTAACTTTTACTCTGTCCTCTCTCCTAGGGGATTCCTGCCCTGATTGGGCATTCACATTCCTCAGATTTGAACCACTGTTCATGGTTTGAAAAATAATTTCTCCTGGACTTCTGCCTCAGGCACTGCCACCTGCCGCATTCCCCAAATTGGAAGGTACACAGCAGCGACTGTTAAATTCAAACTTATTGCATTTTCTGGCTAGTTTTGTGGCGCTCGCTCCACTAACAAGGACTGTAAAACTTTTAGGGCAGCTTCTACTTTAGATTTCTAAGCCCAGCTGCTCTCTTTAATTTGTTCAAGTTCTGCCCCAGCCTACATTTTTGCCTGTAATCTGTTTTTAGAGCAGCTTCCTGTACAATTGCTTAGCCAGCTGCTGAATTTCATTGCTAATTACTGCCCCTACCTGTTTTCTTCTTGATTTTCATGCCCACCTCTGACCTTTATTAAATCCTCTGCCACGACTAGTGTACCGTCCCCTCACCAATCAGGTAACTTCTCTGTCTCTTAAAGGGGAGTGACCCTAGAACTTGTTCACCTAGTAACTTTCAATCCACGTAAGGCCAGTGTGCAGCCAATCTTGGCAGTAAGCTTTCCATAGTGCCCTGAAGCCTCACAAAATTGAAAATCTAAAAATAACCCCTTTGAGTCACCTACTACCAATAGTTCTCATAACTGTCTGTTTCCCCTTGCACTACCTTTATGTCATCCAACCTGACCTGATCCCCCCCACAACCACCTGTACAGAGAAGCCCCAAGGCTTCTGAAACTAATTGAATCCCACAAGCCACCACAAACCCCTTTCTTATCTCCATTATCCCATCAGACCCTCTATCCTCCTCTGCCTAGCCCTGCCTGACCTCTCTTGTCCAACTACCATCACTATCATTCATAATCCCAGAAATCACAAACCTGTGTCCCCTACTAAGGCACTTAAGTTCCTTCATCTCACAGAACCTCATGCTGCTACTACTACTACTGTCCAGCAACATCCACCCCAACCCCAGACCTTTGCAGTTTTCACAGACCAATAGCATTAATCATGGAGACCTCAAACTGGCATCCATTAACATTATGAGTCTCCACAAATAAACTAATCTTCAGGTCTGGGTTACCCAACACAAGCCTGCTGTTTTAGCTGTGGTCGAGACATGGCTGTCCAACAAGGTGCCAGACATTGGCATCCAACTAGAGGGATATTCTTTCTTTAGAAATGACAGGATTGGGAAGAGGGGAGGGGGCTGCACCATCTACCTTAAAGCCCCGCTCCAAGGGCACGTTCTCCCCATAATTGAAACCAGTAGTTTCTCCCAAGCACTCGCAGTTAGATTGCTACTTGGGAGCTACAACAAAATGCTCACTGTCATAGCTAGCTAGGTCCCTCCTCATAACCACTCCATAGGGTTCACATCCTTAATCAACCATCTCTCAATCCTCCCCATATGGTGGATATGGTGCGTCTCAGGAATTTCAATGTAAATTAGCTAGCACCTGACTCTGGCATCTACCGAGATGCAACTGCAGCCTTAAACTTGACCCAGGTAGTGTCTTCACCTTCCAGACATAATTATAGGACCAGTATCTCCTCCATGCTTGACCTCATTTTTGCAAACAGGCCCAATAGAATTACTGGTGCTGACATTCTCTCTGACTCCTTTAGTGACCACTCACCTGTCACCTGCTTCTGGTCTAATAAGTGCACCAGGCTCCCATCTAGGACAATGTACTGTAGCATCCTATAGAAAAGGCAACTAAATCAGTTTAAAGCACATCTAATCAGCCAGGATTGGTCTAAATTGGACTCTGCAGTTTGTGTAGACCTCACTCTGGACTGCTTTATAAACAAGTTCAATGCTGCCTGTGACATCTTTGCCCATATAAAAAAAGCTGCAATATAAGACACTGAATAACCCCTGGATCTCACCCTCCCTTCTGATCCAGCTGGCCAATAGAGACCACCTTTAGCATACAGCTCAGGCCACAGGCAATCCAATGAACTGGCAACAATACAGAGCTGCCAGAAACTCCTGCACCTAAGCCATCAGGCAAGCCAAAATGGCTTATTTCAAGGATGCATTCTCTAGTTCCTCGGGTGACAGCAGGAAATTCTTTGACAATACAAAAGAACTCACAGGCAAGCCCAGCAAAACTACCCCCACCATGCTGTGTGTCAATGGGACTGTCACCCAAGAGCCCCTGGAGATAGCTAACATCTTCAACACTGCTTGTACCAACCTCAGTGGTGTGCTCCCCCAGGACTTTCTTGATCCCATCACCCCCTTATCCAACCTGACCAAGGCAGCCCCTGTTTCATCTCACCCACCCTTCTACTTTAAATCAGTCTCCCCAAGCTTGGCCATAAAATATCTGCTTAAGACCCTCAGTAAATCACGCTACAGCTGTGACTCACTTGACCTAAAACTGCTTCATATGATGTTAGATGAGGTCCTCCTGCCCCTCTCAAAGATGCTAAACAAGTCATTCTGGCTTGGACAATTCCTGTCTCAGTGGAAAGCTGCAGTAGAGATCACAATCCATAAGATCGGTGACTGGGCTCTTCACTCCAATTATTGCCCCATCTCCATCCTCCCTCCCTCCTCTCTCGAAGGCCTTGGAAAGGATTTAGCAGACCAGCTATCAGAGTTTCTGACAAAACACAACATCCAATGCCCGGAGCAACACAGCTTCAGAAAAAGCCATAGCACCACCTCTACCTTATTAAAATACACCTCCATTACCCACAAAGCCCTGGATCAGAGGCACTTAGTGGGGTCAGTGTACATGGACCTCACTAAGATCTTCGATACAGTAAACCACTCCTTCCTACATACTAACATATTAAAATGCCAGCAGAATAGGCCTAACGGTCTTTCATGTCTGCTCGTTTGGTCAGCCCCCACCCTGGGTGCTGACCTTGCTCTCCCCCTCACCTTCTCTGGCTTCTCCCTTCCCAGTTCCGGATATTCTTGCTGCATTGGATTTTGCTTCCAGAACCCTTCCCCTGTACCTGTCCCACCGCCTCTTGAATCCCTCCACTGTCTCTGCCTCCACCAGCCCCCTAGGCAGTGCATTCCATGGCTCCACCACCCTCTCAGTGAAGTAGCACCTCCTCCTTTCTCCCCTGAATCTTCCCCCCTCCAGCTTCCACCCATGCCCTCTAGTGGCCCCCTCCTCCTTCCTTCGAAGCAGCCTGACTGTTCCTCCCCTATTTACCCTCTTCATGTACCTGAAAACCCTCTATCATGTCCCCCCAGTCCCTTCTCTCTTCCAATGTGTACATATTTAGTTCTTCGAGCCTCTCCTCATAGGTCCTGTCCCCCAAGCCCCAAATCATTTTGGTTGCCCTCCTCTGGACCCTCTCCAGGAGGTTAATGTCCCTCTTTAAGTGTGGCCTCCAAAACTGCATGCAGTACTCAAGGTGTGGCCTCACCAAGCAGTTATACAGAGGGAGTATCACTTCCCTCCTTCTGGAGGTGATCCCTAGTGATGCATCCCAGCATCCTGTTGGCCTTGGCTGCTGCCCTCCTACAAGTCTCAGAGTTGTTCATCTTGACATCCACCACCACCCCCAGGTCCCTCTCAGCTATCGAGACTTGTAGCATTCCCCAGGGTGTACACTTGGCCCAGGTTTCTGGCCCCCAGGTGGAGTACCTTGCATTTCCCTGCATTGAACCTCAGCTTCCACTTTCTAGACCATCTTTCCAGAGCCTCCAGGTCCCCCTGTAGGGCCACCCTTCCCTCCTCCCCATCCACCACCGCCCCCAGTTTCGAGTCATCTGCAAAGAGACTCATCTCACTCCTGATTTCTGTCCTTATGTCAGAGATGTAGGCGTGGAACAGAAGGGGCCCAAGGACTGATCCCTGTGGGACCCCACTAATGACCCTCCTTGGGGATGAAACTATCCCACCAACTATGACCCTCTGGGTCCGGTCCTGGAGCCAATTGCCTATCCATCTAATCATCTGGTTTCCCACCCCATTTCTCCCAGCTTATCCAACAGGCCCATGTGAGGAACAGATGCCTTGCTGAAGTCTAGAAAGAGGACGTCCACTGGTCTACCCAGGTCCAAGGCACTAGTCACCCAGTCATAGAACTCCACCAGGTTTGTCTGACACAATTTCCCCAGGATGAATCCATACTGTCTATCGTCCAGGCACCCTGACTTATCCAGGTCCTCCCCCAGCCTCTCCTTGACAATGCCCTCCATCACCTTGCCCACCACCGATGTCAGGCTGACAGGCCTGTAGTTCCCTGCCGCCTCCCTTGATCCCCCCTTGTGGATAGGCACTATATGCGCCACCTTCCAGTCTTGGGGTACCCACCCTGTCCTCAGAGAGATGGTGAAAAGCTCCACCAGGGGTTTCGACAGGACATCTGCAAGTTCCTTCAGCTCTCTGGGATGTAATTTATCTGGCCCTGGGGCTTTCTCCATCTTAAGGGACCTGAGGGCTTCCCTTACTCTCTCTCTCTGCTGTGATTTCCACTTTCGGTACCTCTTCTCCCTGCTTAGCCCTCTCCCCACCTGCCAGTGATGCCTCCCCCTCTCCCCAGACCTGCCAATCGGTAAGGGTTTCCCCCTCCTCAGTATCTCTGTCTCCTCCCATGTATGATGCAGCACACCCATTTTCCTTGGTGAAAACTGAGGTGAAGTACTCATTTAGTACCTCAGCCTGCTCCCCGGGTCTTGTGCCCACTCTCCTGATTTAATCCTGCTAATCTGCCCCTTCACCCTTCGTTTTTCCCAATGTATCTAAAGAACCCTTGTTCCCTCTCCCAATTCCCTGGCCAGGTTCTGCTCCTTCCTTGCCTTAGCCTGCCCTCACCACCCTCAGTGGCCCCTTCTAGCCATCAGCTCATACTCCCCTCGATCCCTTTCACTCCTTGAGCACTTGAATTGCCTATAGGCTGCCTTCTTTCCCCGCACCACCTCCTGGACCTCCCTGGTCCACCAGCAGGGTTTTTAGGCCCTACCGCATGTTCGTTTTACTCTTGCACAGGTGCTGGTAGCATTCTGCACCCCTCGCCTGATGGTTTCCCACATACTATCAGTGTCCATGTCTGACCCAATCCCATCCAAATGCTCCTTAAGGATCCTTCCCATTTCCTTAAAATCCGCCCCCCTGAAGTCGGTTACTTCCGTCTTTGTGCAGCCTTCTACCCCTCCTAGGTCCAGGCAGAACCAGAACGTGGCATGGTCACTCCCCACCAATGGATCCCTTACCTCCAGGCCCCCAATCTGGTCACTGTCTGCCAGGACCACATCCAGTACCCGCGCCTTCCTGGTCAGTTCCCTCACCTGCTGAGTTAGGAACGCGTCTTGAAAGACATCCAACAACCTCTGTTCCCTGGTCACAGAGGATGTCATAGTCTCCCAGTCTGTTCCTGGCATGTTTAAGTCCCCCAACACCACCACCGTTTCTATGCCCAGTCTGCAGTGTCTCCTAACATCCGCCACCAGACTGTCCTCCAGCTCCTCCGCCAGGGCAGGGGGTCTATACACCACTCCTATTTTTACTCTCTTGCCCCCCCTTGTTATCAAGGTGACCCAAATCGCCTCCACAGTTCCCTCCACCTCCTCTACTCCCCTATGCCAATGCAGTTTTGACTATCATTGCACCCCTCCTCCCTTCCTCCCCCTGTCCTTCCTGAACATAGTGTAACCCTCCAGGTTCAGGTCCCAGTCATGTCCTGCAGTGGCCCAAGTCTCAGTGACCGCTGCCACATCCACTGCTCCCTCAGTTAGCATCATCTGGAGCTCAGGCATTTTATTGCCCAAGCTCCTGGCATTTAGCAGGACTACCTTCCACCCTTTCCCTATAGTTCCATTTCCCCTGCTCGTGTTCCCATGGGGATTCTGTTTTCCCCTGGTCTGTTCTTTGCCGGTCAGCCTTTTCCTGCAATTCTCCTGGTCCCCAGGGGGGTCGAGACAGAGTCCCTCCTTTATCGGCACCCCCTTGACAGCCTTTTCTCCCATCCCGCCCCCTTCACAAGTTTAAACCCCACTTTTCACCAATGAATCCCTCTATTTTCAACTTAAGGATTCCCCTCCCCTCCAAATTGAGATGGAGTCTATCTCTAGCATACAGCTCCTTATCCTCCCAGGTCTCCCCAATCCCCATCAACCCATACCCTTCTGGCCTCACACCACTCCCTGAGCCACTGGTTTATCTCCTAATCTTCCTTTTGTGTTCCCCCACTAGCTCTTGGCACTGCTGGCAGGATTTCTGAGAAGGAAACTGTGCATCCTATGTCATGACAGACCCTGGCGAGCTCCCTGAATCTTGCCTGTATCTCTAGCTCGCTATTTCCCTCAATGTCATTTGTACCCAGGTGGACCAGTATGTCTGGGGAACTCCCACAATCCTTTGCCAGCTGATATACCTCATGCTTAGCCCTGTGCACCGTTAGTCCAGGGAAGCATCTTGTTCTAACTGGCCAGGATTCTCCCTTCCTATCCCATTTGATACCCCTGATCATAGAATCCCCCAACAGGAGCACTCTGACCGCTCCTTTTACTCCATTTCCCCCCCTTCCATGTCCCTCATCCTTTCTACCGGCCCTTCCACCCAGCCAGCTCTTTGTTCCTCCCCCTATCTGGGTGCCACATGCCACCCGCTCCTTATTTACCATGGCCACTCCCTCCCCTCCAATCCTATGCCTCTCCTCCTCCTCCTCCTCCTGAGTATCCTTCTGTACCTTGCTCATTCCCCCCCTCACTGCTCGCGACTGGTCCTTCTCCCCCATCTGCTAAACTAGCCTGGTTCGTCCTCCCTTCCTTCCTGTCTCCATTTAGTTCCTCCTTGCTCGTCGTGCTCCCCTGGCCTAAACCCTCAGCTCCCTTTATTGAATCCTCCTTGTACTTCTGGTCCTTCTCCTTTACCTTTCCTACCAACTGGTCTTTCTCCTTGCACTTTCCTCCCTCTTCCCCCTGCCCCTCCTGCTCTGATTCACTGCTCCCCCCATTTTCCTGCATTCCAGGTCCCCCTCGTTCTTCCTGCTATCTGGCCCCTGCCTCCTGCCCCCACTCCCTTTACATCTCTAACCACCCTGTCGTGGCTACATCACCCCCTCATCCTCGAGCAGAAGAAGAGGAATTGGCAGGGTTATTGGAGTGTAAGGTCTGATCCACCTCCCGCCTTGCTTCCTTCTGTCCAGCCCTGGCCATCTGTCTACTTCCTGAGAATGTTGTCCCTCCGTCCCTCCTTTGTGAGGGTCCCAGTTACCTGCCTGCTTCCTTGGTAGTGTCCTTGGACCCCTCTGCCAGGGTCCCTATGTGACCCCTGAGATTCTCCTGCACTCCTTTCCCTATGCCCCCACCCCCAGTGCTTGGTGCAACCCATGGGAGATTCCCAGCCCCTTCCCCAACCATACCGCCCCCTCCCCAGCTTTCTCCTAATCCCCGCAACCTCCTCCCTAAGCTGTGCCAGCTGGTAGCACACTGGGCAACCACCAACTTCAAGCCAGTCCAGTATCATGGCTGCTCCACACCTGTGCACCCCACCACCCTCCCAAAGATGCCGGCCCTAATGACGTGTGGTTCCATCCCCTTCCAAATAGGTTTCCTTGGGTGAGCCACCAGGTTCCCCAGTCCAAGATACACCCTACTGCCTAATCAGGTCACCCACTAATCTTAGAGACAGTCCCTGTACACCAGTAACCCTGTTACTAGGTGCAGTACAACACATTAAACTTATAAGGAAATGAACAACTCCCTAAGCTCCTCTCTCCCAGCCTTTAAATCCAACCCCCAGTGGCTAGAACTACATGAGCTGCACTGCAGCCTTTTCCTCAATTGCAGGGCAGGTGTTCCCCTATAAATTGAGCAGACTTCTGGGAGGGAGGGGTGGGGAGGGCGGGTATTGACAGACACCCAATACCAGCCCTCTTATTATCATCGGTGCCTCTGAAGAGAAAGTGGGCTGGTTTTAAGCGTTACCTTGAGGGTCATTCTCAAAAGGTAAAAATATCTGTTGTGCTATCCCCCAGTCAACCTATCCACTCAGGGGTTCCCCAAGCATCCATGCTTGGCCCCCTATTATTCAGTCTCTTCCTTAACTCCCTACCTCAGGCCTGCCCAGGTGATCTACTCCTATACAAGGATGAAGCAGTTATATTCGCCAGTCATCCAGACCCTCAAGCATTAACCTTCAAATTAACTTCACTGCAGCTGAAGATTGGTTCACAAAACACAAACTGGTCATGAACTATAAAAAAATAAAGGCTGTGCTCTTCACCAACCCCCATAACAGACTGAAATCCTCAATGCTCAATATACTCAAGTCCCAATGTCCCAATCGAACAGGTTCAGATCTTTAAGTACCTCAGTATCACCCTTGACAGCACCTTGTCATTCTCCAACCACATCAATATAGTCTCCAATGCAGTTAACTACCAGTTAGGGATCCTCCATAAACACAAACACTGCATAACCCAAGATGCTCTTCTAACTGTGGTCAATAGCCCCATTCTTCCCACTGTGGACTATGGTCTAATCATCCGTGTCATGGCTGTTGACATGACCCTAAAAAGGTTCATATTGCCCTAAATAAAGTGTGTTGACTGGTTTCAGGTGCACATTACTGGGCACACATGTGTGACCTTTATGCAGGGGCTAACTGACTGAACATCAGCAACAGGATCAAATACCACACCTGCCTATATGGGAAGAAAACCCACCTGGGCCTAACTCCTCCAAACTCCCAAGACCTGCTCACATGCTCCTCCAGCTCACACTCTACCAGGAGTGTAACTAATCACATCTTCCAAGTCTCTTTCTGTTGGACAACTCAAGCCCAAAGATCCTTTGGCTACCATGCTCCCTGTTGGCTAAATGTGCTTCCAACCAGTACTGTAAATATACCCACTCTAGGGCCCTTCAAGAATCTTCTGAGAAAACACCTTGTTGAATGCAGCCAATGTGACTGCCCTGCCTAGCCCTAACTAACCCCTTTTACCTACTCCCTCATACCTTTCACACCTCTTCCCTGACCCTCATACCTATCTTCTGCCCCTCACAAATCTCCCCCCTAGCCTACCCCCCCACCCTCCATTCTCTTCCCTACCCATCCTGTCTAAAGACCAAGGCTCACCTATCTATTTCAAATGAAGCCTACCCCCAGGCTGACTCTCATCTAATGAGACAAAACACCTCTGTGCCCCCCCAAGCCTGTAGTTCCTGGTAGTGTCCCTTACTATGGTATTTTCTTTAACAACTGGTTTTGCTCACTTTTTTATCTACCGATATAAACTTCTACTTACTCCTTGTAACATGTACGCTTGTTACTATCACCTCCTGGAAATCTTTCTATTTCTTATTTTTTTCTTTCTTTTTTTTCATTCTTCTGCATACTTATGTGTGTATGTGTGCTGTTTTATATTCTGATGCAGACTTGTGTATATGAGTCTCTGAAAAACATTGGTCGTCTAATTCCGAGATAAGTAATGAATATACAAATAAAAAATATTTATTTCATATAATCTTGTGGTAACCTCATTTAACTTGCTTGTTGTACAATGTTTGCTACTTGATGTATCCTTTGTATTGCATAATTGTATATTTGATGCAGAACCTTTGGAAACAAGCTCTTATCTCAAAGGTTGTTATCCAAGAGTTGCATAAATAAATAAATAAATAAATAAATAAATAAAGGGAACATGAACTGTTCAAAATCTGCCCTTGATTATGTTTTGACCCAGTAGGTTCCTCTTTAGACCCACATTTTTTTACACCAGTGGGTCCAATTCAACCCATGTTTTAAATCCCCCAGTGCTGTCACTGATCCCTAGTGTCCAGTGGCTCCCCCGCCCCCTGATCTCGCAGCTCATGTCCCTGTTACACAGCTCGCCTCTCAACTTTTCAGCTGACTGCCATATGAGCTGATGGTGAGTGCATGTACAACATACTGTATGCATACACACTGTCAGCTCATATGGTGGCCAGTGGAGAAGGTGAAAGGAAGGCTGTGCTGGTCATCATACTGGGCTTCACTGCACATCCTCAGCTTGTCTGGCAAGGAAGGGTTGGGGTTAGTGGTGTTCTGGGTGCAGGTAGGGTGAGGCAGATGGAGAGCTGCTGGACCACCAATGTTCACTGGTCCATTTGTCAACTGGCAGTTGGGGGGGCATGGGTACCACTGGATACCAGGGCTAGCATGGGGAGCATGGACCAGGATAGCCATGGTGATGGGTACCACTAGACACCAGGGATATGGTGATACTCTACTGGATGGGTGATCGAGGGTGGTGGTGCCACTGGACATCAGGGCATACTTTCTGTGATCTGGGATGGGTAATTGGAGGGTAAGGGGTACCACTACGCACCAGGGTAATATTTCTCATAACCAGGATGGGTGTTCAGGGATGGGGGTGTCACTGGACACCAATGTAACCATTACATTATACAGGATGAGTATTTGGGGGTGGGGGATGCAACTAGACACCAGGGAAATCTTTCTTATAACTGACACAGGTGTTCAGGGAGTGGAGGGTGCCACTTGACACCAGGGTAAACATTATATTATAAGGGTTGGGTATTCAGGAGTGGAGGCCTGGGGTTGGGTGGTTCCACTAGCCACCAGGGTAAATATTACATTATACAGGATAGGTGATCAGAGGGTTGGGGTACCACTAACCAACAGGGATGATGTGGCAGATGTTCACAAGTTGGGCGTAAACGGGCTGCCACTTCCAATACAAATGAGCCCATAATGGCCATTCTCATGGCCCTTTTGTGTCATGCATGCCCAATAGGCTCATTTGTATTTTGCAGCTGAATATCATACCATGGCTTCCAGCACTATCTGGTCTGAGGGTGCAATTCCCTATTGGCTGGGTACAGCTGAGGTCCATGTTTGGGCAGCACAGATTGACTTAGCACTGCCCCAATATGGGCCGATATTCAGTTGTTGATAGCTCTAGTCCACTATCTGACTGAATATAACAACCTCTCAGTCAGGTGCAGGTTCCATGTCATAACAGCGATCACGGAATAGTGATCACTATTATGGTGAGTGTATCTCGCCGAAATGAAGATTGGCGATATACACTCATAGGCGACCCTACATCCAGAAACCGAAAACACTGTTTTTGCAGGAGGAAGCCTTGCCCCTCAAACCCCCTTAATAATTATTCTCAACTCTGGGGGGGGGTGCATGACAGAGAGGGGGGAAAAATCCCCACATTGAGGAAAAATTAAGTGTCGCTGCTGCAAGGAGAGGCAAAACTTTCCCACACCCAGTCCCAAACCCTGTACCTGCTGCACCTGAGCTAGTCACCCACACCACCAACCAGTCCCTGCAAACCCCTTCCCTGTCCCTCCCCTCACTCTCTTCCCCTTACTGTCACCCTGTAGTACCCTCGTGTTCGTGTAGGGTCTCTATCCTTCTAGGGTAGCCCAGGAGGAAAGCGTGGAATATGAGTCACTGTTTTGATGGTCATTTATATTCAGTTGTCATCCTTACTGGATACCAGTGTGGGCACAGCATAAACCGTTGCACCCTGCTTTTGCCTGTTTTTGAATATCTGCCACCAAATGTGGGATTGCCCACATATTAAGAATAACAAGAATATCCATAATCGATACTTGTTTTTCATTCTTCAATATTGTTTTATATATGTACACCATCTATAACAGTCAGATATTAGAGTTTAGGCAGACTGTAATAGTATTTCTAGAATACATATTTTCTTGTTCTTTTTTTTATGTAACTACAAATGTTGTAATTGTTGCTTTATATGAATTTACGGCAATATTATTTTGTCTTTTTGAAAATCATTAACAAAAAGTATGGAAAAAAAAGACTGATGCAGCACACAATCAACCATAACATGTACTATACTACCAATAAGTTAACTTATAAGGGCCACAATACCTCTCCACTGCTAGGAATTGTGCATAGCACTATGATTTTTACACTCAAATTTACCCTTGCTCTGTGAAGGTTTATTAATGTTCCTCATAATGTTAGAATGCTTTATGGACACATAAACTAATAAAATGTTGAACTAACTTGAGAGCAACATTGCTTAACATTAAACATATGGAACCACTATTCTTTGTCATATTATTCTTTAAAATAAGAATATGCTACACATTCTGGCCACTTGCTCTGAATTTTGAAGGCATGCACTATGCATTTTAATGTTGAGAGGCTGACAAATTTGAGGGCCACCTGGAAACTGACATTTGCACAGTGTGGTCAAAGCATCCCAGAATGCTGAAGCACGTGCTGTGGGGTTGTCTCAAAGCAAAACCCCTTTGGGAAGGTGTCACGGAGAAGCTAGATCTCCTGCTGGTCATAGACTCAGCATTCGCCCCACAGATCTGCCTAATGGGCCTGGAGTTACAGAGTGTAATGGGAATAAGGAGCTACCATATAATGTTACTTTCAGCAGTTGCCAAGAAGCTTATTTTAAAACATTGGCTGGATGACACAACCTCAACCTATAAGGAATGCCAAAGTACTCTTTTTCAGATGCCTTAAGAATTGAACAGATGACAGCGAGCACCAGGAATATTTATAAAACTTACCCAACTAGGTGGGAAAGTTTGCACACCTTGCTACTTCTGAGCTCGTGAGAAAGTGGCAGTGCAAGGTTTTAAGGGATTCCAGTTTCATGTTGCAGGTATTTCTACCAGTCTTGATATTTACATATTAAAATTATGGCCTTTATTAATGTATAAAGAGGGTATTCATTTATGATTTGTTTTTATTTTGTTCTGTGAGTGACACACAAGATGGAATTCATGTCTACCCTGATGAACTTTCTTAGCATTCTGGGACCCCCTGAATGTTGATGAGGTGCCCAAGGTAGTATGTACTGGTTATGATTCGTTGTTTATCTTTTGTTATATCTTTTTAAATCTTTAATAAGGTACACTATTTAAAAAAAAGGAAGCACAGAGCACATATTCCAGACACCCTGTCTCCTATTTGAGGCCATCTAGAGTGCAACTCTCAGAGTCTGGCTTAACCTTTTGAGTGCTTACTACTAATCTGCCTTGAGATTGGGAGAAGAGAAAAGCTGGTTACACTCTCTTCCTCCAAAAAGCTTGTAGTCCCCAGCAAGGATAAACCTGATGCTGGTGCCAGCTCCATTGCTGGGTGGCACTGTCCTCCTGGCATTCATGTGAGGGCAAGTGTGCATAAGCTCCCTCTACCAGCGGCCAGCATAGGCCAAAACCCACAGAAGGCCTTACTTATACTAATATGGGCCTATGTACAATGGGTGCTAACTATAGGAGGGGTTGGGCACATTACTATGTTACACTTACGTTAACACACAATTACTACTTTCAACACCACTGCATTTTAGGACACTTAAACTAGTAATAAGTGTCTATGGGCCAGGCCACCACCCACTTGCCCTGCAGCACCATTCACATTCATGATGTTTTCAGCCTTCCTCTGCCCTGCCTCTCATCTGGTTCTTGCAGGGACATGATCATGAGGCACACCTCCACCTGCAAGGAAACAGTAGAGAACAAAACATACAACTTACAAAATTCCCCCAGATTACTTTTTTTCAAACAATGCAATAACTGGTTTTAAGAGGGGGGGGCACATTAAAATGTCAAAACATCCTGGTGGGTTAGTCCAATCCTGCAAACAGGTACACCATTACAGACAGGGCATGCAGCAGTGAGTGCTATGGTAGAATGTGTACACAGACCACAGATCTGTGCAGTACATCCTATGTCTGCACACTTTGCTTGTCTGACCATGATCATGGCCCACATCACCTTCTCTCCTCCCCCACCGGTATGCAAACCTCCACACCACTAGTGTATAAACACACAAACCCAATGTGATGGAGCTAATGCAGTCACTCACATGTCTGTGTGGGTCCAGTCTTGCTCTCGAACCCACTTCCCAGGTTGCCAGTCACCTTCACCTGGGACAAGGTGGAGGCCATCATCTCCTCAGCTGGGACTTTGTGCATTGCACTGATAGGGCCACCACCTGTGACCTGGAAGTTTGCATGGGTCTGGGCTAGGACCTCTTATGTCCTTCTGTTGAGGTCAGTTAGCCTCACCTTGACTTCCTCTAATGATTGGCCACTTCTCCAAGTGGCATTCACAGCCTTGGTCAGCTCAGCCCAGGCATTCCATATCTCAGCCCTCATCCTCCTACTCTTACTGACAAGGCTCTCCCATGCCATGTCAATCTTGGTCAGGACCAGAACCGCCTTCAAAAATGTGTGTTTTCTCTGCCTCTTAGCATCATCCATAGTACCTGTTGGAAATGGGGAGAACAAAGAGCATGGAGCATTGTATGCATGCAGCAGAAGCATAGAGCAAAGGTACTGTGATGTACAGGCCCCAGTACCCATAGGTCAAGATGCGTTCCTGCATGGTCGGGTCCAATACAGAGCTAGCTAGCTGCCTGCCTAACACAGCCCTTGGCCATGTGCAGATACAGACATGGTCTAGTACTGATACAGCATAAACACAGCACAATGATTGCCCATGTCCCCACTGTAGTCCATTCCATAATAGACTGACCTCTAGCAGCATACAGTACCTCTGTGGAATCTATGTAGTGCCCTTTGCTATGCTTCAGGTGCAATTAGGCATGCAAATGAATGAATATATTCCAGTAATGAAATGCTAATGTGGAATTGCCCTGCAATTGTGAAATTAGCTGATTTATATACACTGTTTGAATGTTGCAGGTTTGACTCAAACTCTAGTGTAATAGTGCTAGCGATAGTGCTACCACTGATATAGCAGTAGTGCTACATCCCCCATGTGGCACAGACAAGACATCATACATTGTTGTCAATGTCATGATCCTGTAATGGCATGCTTGCTGTAATGTAGCACTATGGCATTGCACATGTGCAATGTGGTACAACGCATGTACACCATGCACATGTGTGACTCAGTTCCTGTCATGTACAGATGGCCCCCCACCCACTGGAAACACACATAGCACTGAGCTAATCAATGTTAGCACAGCACTAATGCTGAAATGTGTTGTGCAGATAGCAGGCCACACCCACAGAGCCAGGGACTTGTCACTAGCTTGGTGGGAGTGCTGGTATTAGAAGAAGTCCAACAGTACTAGGCAGAAGGAGGAGGGCTGTTTGGCAAAGAGATACCCGGTGGTTGACCACAGAACTGGCCAACCTGGTGGACCTGGTGACCACCAGGGAGGACCAGCTCCTGGGTGAGGGGGCAGAGGCAGTAGACAGACCCGGGTGTGAAATCTGGACCTCTGTGGGGAGGCATTTGGCATGGCACCTGGAGTGGTCAGGACGTGGGACCTGTGCAGGCACAGGCTCAATGACCTGTCCTGTGAACCCAGGTGCCTGCAGCATCTCAGAGTGATGGTGGAGAAAGGCATTGTGCCATAGCCAGGTGAGTACAGATGATTATATGTACGGTTGCTGTTGTGTCCTGTGTGCAGTATTGTTTCTATGACACTCTACTTCTGGGTTACTGTCTCTGAGGGAATATGCTCTGTACCTGTGTGTTGCCATTGTGTCTACCCTGTCCTATGGGACCTGCTCCACTCTATAGCCCTATATAACAAATGCAGGTGTATAAGCCCACTGTCCCAGTACGTGTCCCTAGTGCCTTGTACAATACAGCACCAACTGTGGATCTTAGAGCCATGTGCTTGCCAAAACATCAAGGGTGTTGTGCTACCACAGTGACATGTGCTCACCGTCCATCTATGGGTGCTGTCTCAGGTTGGACGAATTTGTCATGTGACAGGGGGTCTACATGAAGCCAGGGTGGCAGGTGTACCAAACTGCAGTTCACAGTGGCCACTGTCTGTCCCATGTACACTGTCCAGGTTATGTATCATGGGTGGTGGTACACATGTGCCATGTAATGCATGATATACTGTTGTACTCATACCTCTCAACCTCCTGCCTCATAAATCAGGGACAAGACTTAAAAAAATCAGAGACAAAGTACCAAAATCAGTGACATATCTTCAAAATTAGTGATATCTACTCAGGAACCTGGTAGAATAAGGGGCTTAGTGTACAATGCATTTTCTAAGAAGGAACAGCTCTGTAACTTTAATGTTGGACATTATTTTGTGCTTATAGCCCCATCTGTTTGGTCACAGAAACACAATTTTTAGGAGGGACAGAGTAAAATTTTGAGGTAAAATCCAGGACGTCCCTGAAAATCAGGGACAGTTGAGAGGTATGGACTTGTACTGGAGCAGGTGTGCCACTCAAGGTCCTGCCACTGTCTTTGGTACATCTACGGTACAATGTCCATCCCTACTGTTGCACAGGTATTCTTTCTGTGCCCCGTTGTATGTGACCTGGGACTATATGCATCCTACTATGTAATATGAGGTGTACATGGCATGTAGCTGACATGTATGGGTATGTTGGACAGGGGTTGGTAGGATGGCTGGACTGTTGCACTACACGGGCCTTGCGTTCATAGTGCTAGGCCATAGCTACAATGCTGGCATGTAGTGTTGCATCTTGGCCTGGGCTATAGCACACCTGTCTGTGAGGAGTGGCATGGCTGTGCACAACAGTAAGATGTGGCCCTGCACAGTTCTGCCCATCCCCACCATGCACATATGGCTGCTGTTGCACAGTACTGGTATATGGAAATGTGCACTGTTTTGGGTTTATGGTAATATGCCATGTGTTTTGCAGCAAGCTATTGATCACATGCCTCATTTGTCCTCCTTCACAGACACCAGGATGCAGCAGAGCCAAGTCAGGGCCTGACAGCAGAAGCAAGTTTGCCAGAACCAGCAGCAGTGAGAGGATATGTCTGGTCATCTTGGGGCACAGGGTGGCCAGGTCACGGAACAATGGTCTGCAGACATATGTACACATCAGCACCTGGCATTGTGTGTTTCGCTGTCTGGGTTGTATGTCTACAATATGCTGCATGCTTCTTCTGCATGCTTCTTCTGTTGGAGAAGGATGTCCATATGCATCTTACCAGATTGCATGCATGCCTGTGGGGGGTAGCACTTATACAGTTGTGGTTGGAGACACTCACCTGGCCCTTGGGTCATTGCCTCACCATTGACACTGCGGTCTGTGCAGACTATGATTTTGCTTGTCAGTGCAACAGACATGCTGCCCTGTGTGTGTGTGTACTGTGCCTTGACATACATTATACCATGTGGTATCATGTTCCCTGTGCCATAGACCTGGTGCACCAGGGCACTGGTAGTGATGCTCACCATCCCAGGTGGTATGTCCAACATTGTCAGTCATGTCTGTTGAGCCACATGGTCAGGATTAGGTATGCATGTCTGTCTTTTGAGGCAGACACAAGTCACTGTTATACCGGTACATCCCTGTGGCATGCCGTATGTGGAATACAACACCCGTGGTAGTCTGTCCACATTAGCGCCATCTCCAGTGCTGTATGCACTGGGTGTCACATCATTGCTTATGACCATAGCCAGCCTTATTTGGCATGGGGTTAATGGCAGGAGGAGTCATTCATGGGCCTTGAATGTACCATATTATGTTTGATCAACATTGTCAGTAGTGTCTAACCAACACAGAGATGTCCAGTGGGTGATTATTCCATGGTACATGGGCAGTCCCATGCATACAGTACAACAAAATTGGGTCTTTGCAGGGGCAATGTCCTGCACTGGCTCTGTATGAAGAGAAACCCTCTAACTAGAGTGGGATCAGCATCTGCTGGGATAGAGGGTACTTTCAGGTTGCTCTGCATTTCACACCAGTGTTGGGGTGACCACAGTACAGTGTGTCAGGCAACCATCTGCCTACAACACTGCTGCACAGCACTCACGTGTTACCCTGCCTGCTGTACCAGTGCTGTGTGATGGTCCCATCCACATACAGCTGTGCTGTGTGTACCACGTGTGTGTGCCCTTGGGCCTGCCCCTGCTGTCGATGAGAGGGGCTCATGGATGTCTGTTGTCCTGCTCACCTGTGTTGGCATATGTGCAGGAAGTCCGGTCTGCATGGCACAGGGTGTGTGTGTGTGTGTATGTGACTGCTAGCCACTTGGGCCATTACAGTGGTATATTCAGTGCTGTGCAAGTGCATTGTGCTGTGCCAATGCTATGGTGTACTGTGTCAGCACTATACACTCATACTGCACATATAGAGTGTGCTAAAGCCCAATATTCAAAGGTATTAACATGGGGCAATTCATCTGAATATCCTAGTGGCAGTGTTCTGACACAAGTGCAGGTCCTGCTGGCTGAATATGGGGCTCCATCTGTTTTAAGAGTTAGTTTGGTTGTTCTGGCAGAGTGGTATTTATTCATTTTAGAGCTACGGCTAGAATTGTTGTCAGGTATACATGTTGTAGTGTCTTTGCAGGAAAGTGGGACACCTACTGATGTGTCAACATCCAAGAGCAAGAGACAATCTCTTTAGTTAAATAATTACTTTATAATGCATGGGGAGCATTTATTATATATTAAAAATAACAGTTTACAGGGCTGTTGTACCATTAATATGATGTCAGGATGGTGTTATACCTTCTTGAATATATCATATCAATGGTACAACAAAATGGAATGTTCTCTTCATCCAGAATTCCATGATGAGAATGTCAATCACTGGATTATGTGAGCATTTTAAACTAGTATTCCACTCTGGCAGTTGCGGCTCACAGAAAGTAGCGATCGCAATGGCAGCCAGTGTGTTTTCTATTTCGGACAGAAATGACTGCAAAGTGTTCATAGCATTTTTTTGTTTTCTTCTAGTTACCTGAAGTGTTTCACACAGGGAGCAGATCACTTTAAACAACAATGCCGACTGTTTTTCCTGATGGCAACGTGGTGACGCTACCCATGATTTAGTGCCCCCAGTCACTATGTAGGTGACACAACCAATCTAATTGTGTCTCCTGTTTTTTGGTTTTTTTAATGGTTTTGTTCTCCATGTTTTTTATTTTAAAATTGTTGGAAGGCATAGTGATTTCAAGCAGCAAGTAAAGTGACTGGTGCCATATACTATAACATCTAATGAATGGTCTTCAGTTAATAACCACACTGCAGTCACTTCTCGAGGTTGCTATGACAACAGTAAACCTCTCAAGCTTCACTCTTGAGGTTTACAGTGTTGTTCTGGCAACCTCTCAAAGTGATTACAGTGTGGTTATTAACCAAAGATCATCCATTATCCTCTATAATATATATATATATATATATATATATATATATATATATATATATATATTAGAGTCTTTATTAACAAAAGATCACAAATAGCAGCAGCAGTAATGGCGGTCTCTACCACTGCACCAATGTTTTGAGCATTTGGGCTTTTTAGGGTACCTTCAGTGTACTATACACATGTTGTAGTATTGCTGCTCTGAAATATTTGTAAGGTGCCCTGAGTCTATGGGACAGGGCACCAAACAAATAAAACTACTACTGTTACAGCCTATCGAATTAACTGCTGCCACTTAATTAACAACCTACAAATGTTGCAGTTTCACAGTATGGACCCACATATTACAAAGCACCATATTATGTAAGGAATAAGATACAATGAAGTGTGATTTATGTGCTGATAAGAGCTCGCCCCAGGTGTGTAATGATGAGGCATGAGGTGTTTACACTGAGCACCTTGAGCACCTGAGAAGTGCTCTTATCAGCCCATAAACCACACCTCAGAGTGTCTTATTCCACTTATAAAATGGGTCCCCCTGTACAAACCCTCCACTGGAAAAGAAATAAATTATTAAAAGAAGTCTGATAAACATAACTGTTAAAATTTAGGTTGATTATGGTATAAACATGGAAAAATAGTCCTTGCATTTCTAATGCAGACCATACATAAAATTCTGCTATTACAGGGAGTTTGTGTCTGTCTGTAACCCCCCCACACACACACACAATCTCTGTTTCACCCTCCACAGACACACATTTCATTTTTTTATTTTTTACATTTTCGTTTATATCTTTGTTTTAGGCTTTTTTAGCCACCTTTCCGAGATGCCAGTGAACAGACTGTCTGCTTGAGAAGCATGGCTTTCAAAGGCAAGCCGTGAGTTAGAAGAACGGCTCTTTCTCCATTTTGCCTGCAGGACTTTATAATGTTTTTAAGTGAGGTGATTTTGTTAACTTGATATTATTGATGCAACTTTTTCTTTATTTGAAATACATTTGACTTACAGCCAGTGGTCCACTTGATTATGAGTGAGTGTGTCCCACAGTGGTCACTGTAGTTCGCAGTTTCTCCTTCCTGGTTTACAAATATTTGTGATTCTGTCATCATGTTTTGCATCACCATTTACTGGCTAGTAGGAGGGGGAGATTAAGGGGAGAACATGCAGATTGGGATTGCTCAATCTTTTTTTTGTATTTTTTCTCAGTGCAGTTTCAACAGCAGGAGCACAACTTCAAGAGTGGGAGCGGGAGAGCTATGGAGGTCATACTGGGCAAACAGTCAGTGAGAACAAGAACAAGTAGTAAAGGTTGAAAGTTTACTTGTCATTGGCGGGGCTTGGATAAAATTATTGGTATTTTCTTTTTTTGTTGGTGGCAGTGCTTTCCTGGTGCAGCTGTTGTGGTTCCGTCAGATGCTATGTGTGGAGCTGCACTGGGAGAGTATCATTTCAGGCACTGATATGTCACAAAGTGATGAACTTTGCTTGGCTTAAGTAGCACCAGTTGTCAAGATATCTCCCGATAAGGACACGGCAAATGGTACCTCTTAGCCAATCAAAGTGCAGAAAATGTTCAACCCATTTTATAAAACCTTATAAACATGTGTAATAACCACATTATTAGCACATATGACAATAGGCTTAATAACACATGAAATAACTATTGTATCTAACACATGTAACAGTCACCTTATTAACTCACGTAACAGAAACAGTTTTAATATATCATATAAGTGTCAGTGGCTCAGCAGGTAGCACATTCACCTCTGAGGCTAGGATATCAGAAGGTTGCGGGTTCTATCCCCACACCAGGCACTTGGGTTAATATCTCAATACTGACACTGTAGTGCAGCGTGAGGCGGGTGCTGCACTCCTGAGGTGCTATCTTTTGGATGAGACATTAAACTGAGATCCCATCTGCCTGTACTGGTGGTATTTCAGGTGGATGTTTAAGATCCTATGGCACTTCTCAAAAAGAGTAGGGGAGATTTTTATTGCAACACATCAAACAATAAAACAATAACGTCAACAAAACAGAATCATACAATAAATGTGGTAGAAAAGGAAAAAACGAACAAAGAAATAGGGAAATTACACAAATTAGGTCAATGCACCATTGTCAACATGATAAAATGAATCCAAAAAAAAAACCCTCTACTTACTGTATATTTAATAAAATTAGTGAAACCCTTCCACCAATTCAACACCTGCTGTGAAGAGTACAATGAGCAGTCTGAAAGGTAAACTTTCCTAAATTCATTTGAGACTAAAATACTCAAACAATCATAAGACATTCTTTTTTGTTGCAAAACCCATTGACATCGGGCTTGCCATAAGTAAAACCTGAGACAACAAAAAAAAAATGATTAATGTGTCAGGATGGTAGTTTGCTAGACCAGACCCATATTTCCCCACAACCAGAATATAATGAGATAAATAGCTAAGCCAAGTCAAAGACGATTTATCCTCCAAAAAATTCCATAAAGCTGTGGCATAAAATCAATGTAGCAGGAAGTGTTCCATGGATTCCAGCTGTGCCACACACTCCATGTAAGGACAGTTTCTCTCCATCATATGCTTATGTTTAGAATTTTCCCCTAAATTTAATCTCCCATAGACAGTAAGCCATAGATTTTCCCACATTTTTTGTGGAATTCTTGGAAGGGTTAATTGATGAAAGATGAAACAATTTTCAACTTTGGGGCAGTTTTTAAAACTAGGTTCCCTAGGGTAATTTCTGAACATTATGTCTTGATAAAGAGTTTTAGTGATGTGAGTAGTAATGCAAACTTTTGTGATTCCCCATTTATACAATTTCTGAGCTGCAGGTATGAAATAGGGAGGAATTTTAAGCCGGGTGTGTATTTTAGGTGCCATCTGAAGCCACGATCAAAGATAGTTGGAAAGGGATTGTCTCATCCAATTATTAGAAACTATCTCAGTAATGTGCAATGTATTACCAACCGAGTGCTTAAAAAATAAAGCATGTAGGAAAACCACGGATGCTATCATGTTAAGGCCTCCTAAATTAATTGCAAAATCATTATAATGTCATTTAATGGGGTTTAATCTAGTACCCCACAGCATTTGAAAGCATAAACTATAGAGTTTGGTTTCTAGTTGGATGGGTAAAGGGTACAAAGATGCCACATACTGTAAGAGTGGTAAAATATTTTTTTTCAAAAGATCAATACGTTTTAGTTTGGAAAGTTTCCATTGTTTCCATCTATTAACTTTTAGTTCAGCCTTCTGAACAACCAGATCCCAATTTTTTTCAGGTAAGTTTTAAGGACCAAAAAATATCCCCCAAAGTTTCAAAGGATTGGAGGAAATCATAAGTCCATGCCAAATGGCATCATGGTGTATGCCAGGTCCAATGAATAGTCCATTACTTTTTTCCATGTTTAATTTAGCATTAGAAACCTTCTGGTATTGAGAGATTTCTGTCAAAAAAAAATTAATTTGCTCTAGATGTGAAAAAAATGCACAAATATCATTAGCATAGGTTTGGATACATAAGGTTTGGGAGATTCCAATCCCAGTGATCACTTTCCATTTCGGTGGTGACATAATGGAACCAAGTAAAGGGTCAAAGGAAAAAACATATAACAGAGGGCTCAATGGGCACCCCTGTCGAACTCCACAATGTACCTCAAAACCATGTCCAACCACACCCTTTAAAATAGGTCTGACAGTGAAGAAAGAGTTTAATAACCGTAACTGGTTTATAAAAGGTAAAGGTACTTTATAAATTTGTAAAACTGAAAATAAGCAATCAAGAAAAACCCTATCAAAGGCTTTCTCCTGATCAGCTGTTACAATACAACTCAAGTAACCTGAATTATTACAATGATAAATTGCATCCCTCAATGTCCTTAAGGTTGTTGTATATTCCTAGCAGGCAGACCACAATGTTGATATGGTGAAATTACCAAGGAGGCACAAGCCTTTAAACGGGTGTTTAAGATGTGTGCTAGTATCTTACAATCAGTATTAAGGAGAACTATGGGTCTCCAACTACTAATTTGAGAACGGTTCCCTGTTTTATGCAAGTAAAACAATAAATCTTCAGAAAAAGAAAGATGGATAGTATTTGTTCTAAACCAAAATGTATAGGTTATAAATAAGCTCTCTACAAGTAGGGAGCAGAAAGTTTTATAAAATGCATGAGGGATACCATCCAAGCCCGGAACTGTGTGAAGTCTTAAGGACTGTATAGCTTGAGTGATTTCCAACATGATGATAGGGGACTGTAATTTCAGAAGTTCTGTTGGGTAATCTGGAACCACAAGAGATTGTAAAAAATCTAAGATATCACAGGTCAAAATAGGTGTTTGTGGTTTAAAGAAACATAATGTTGAATAACTGATTCCAGATCCTTGAGTGAACTGACCTCCTGTCCTTCTGAAGAGAGTAAGGAGTCTAGTGAGATTTTATTTTTTAGGGTTTTACAAGCTTCGGAGGGGTCTCCAATAGAAGAGGTCGTAATACCAGTTTACAATAATGACTTAATTGAATTGGCTCTATCAGTTTCAAGTATTTTCATTTCCTCCTTCACCATGGTGATCTGTGTAGATAAGTCACATCTGGAGAGATTTGACAAAGACATTAATCTATATAACTGCTGTTGAAGGGATAAATGTTTTAAAAATGTATTATTTCCAATTCTTTTACCATAGCATATAAACTAATTTCTTATATCAGATTTAGTGTCCATCCACCATTCCCCTTTATCAGGGTACAAAAATTCCACTGATAATCTTGCTTGAAGCAAGGTTGTCATGTTCTTAATAACTATGGAGTCTTTCAGAGCTGAAACATTTAGCTTCCATCTACCATGTAAAGGAGATCGTTTAGTAAAATGAGTCAGCGATAGAAATAACATTAAATGATCAGAAAATATGACATGTATAATAGAGAGAGACCCCTTAGGTACATTAGAGGAAATACATATATAGTCTATTGTAGAGGTATAAGCATTATGTTTATACATGAAATTGGGACCTTTTGCATGTAAAGAATGGCAATTCAGTAGGTCAGCAGTGTGAACCATCTGAGCCAAAGCATTTGAGTCACAATATATTTTTCCCCCTTCTACTTTTGACTTGTGTTTGTCCTTACCAAACTACAATTAAAGTCCCCACATAGGAACATTTTATAGTGAGTAACTAAAAAAGTCTGGATTGCTTTCATAAGGCTTACGTTTTCTGCTTTAAGTTGTGAAGTGTAAACAGAAATAAATCTGCAATCCATATCATTCCAGAGTCCATCTAAAATCAGGGCCCTCCCAGGTATTAAATCATATAATTTACATAATGTGAAATTGTATGAATGAAAAAGAATCCCAATTCCATCAGCGGAGCCTAGGCCAATGGACCAAAAAGATGAACCCCAAACCCATTCATGCTGAGACTGTCGAACTTGATCCTCATTATACAACCAGATTTCCTGGATTAAACAAACATCAATAGACATATCATGCAGAAATTGAAAAACAGCACTTCTTTTGTCAGAATTCAGTAAACTATGCATGTTGAGAGAACATATCAAACCTGCAGCCATTTAAATAGTTCAGGTGAACCAGCAACTAATTTTTCTCCTCTTTTTTTCTTTTTCCCTTTATAATCTCCCTCAATAATGGGGCGTGAAACTTGTTCAGTGACAGATTTCTGTGAATCAGAATCTCCCACTTCAATTTCAGAGTCCCCCCAATTTAAAAACAAAGCTGAATATGAATTTTTTGTTTCTATTGGAGTGGGGGGGTCAGAGGAAATAGATTTTGAAAACCTAGAAGATCTCCTACAGGGCAAAGGGTCTGGAATGGGCAAGTCAGAGTTTTCCATGGGGTAACAGCTGGATCTTCATAACAGACAGGGATGAAAATATCTGTGGCAGGAGGCTGCTGTTTAGGAGCTTGTAAAGTACTGTCATGTGTGGATGGTTCAGCTAAGACAATAATGGAAGCCTCAGGAAGGTTTTTAGTAACTTCAGGAGTAGAAAGAATCAATTGGGTGGACAGGGAATTGGGGAGGGGTAATTCTGAGAAACAGCACTAGATGAACCAGGCTTCGGAGTGGTGGGTAATGCAGAATCCTGAGCCTGCTGAATAAGCAAATCTTGGCTTATACAGGAGGCCTTGTTTCTCACCGCCAAGGGCATTCACCAAAAATATGCCCATTTTCCTCACAAAGATCACAGCGGGTATGGTTGGCATATTGCATAATGCTATGGCCTACATCCCCACATTTGTTGAGTCTGGGTTTATCACAGGTACTAGAGAGATGAGTATGGGAACCACACATATAGCAGGCCTGAGGCTGACCCACATAAAAGCAAACCTCACAATCACAACCTAGAAGAAAAGAACTAGGAATATGTTCTATTCCAGCATCACCTTGGCAAAGTTTTACTTTATATTTCCACCCCCCAGTTCAAAAGTGTTCACTGTCAAGGATAGCTTCTGGTTCACGCAATACCTCACATTTCTGTGATAACCAGTAGGTTATATCCTTAACATGGACCTCCTCATTATGAAACATAACAGTTACATATTTCACCAAGGGTTTCATCAGAGATATAACAACAAAGGGGGTCCAGGTTGGTGATGTTTTAACCTGTCCATAATGTTCTCAGAATCGATCTAAAGCATATGAAGTATGAAAATTAACATCATAACTGTCCTCTCCAGTGATTTTTATAAAAGCATAGACCTCTCTCAGAGAAATATAAAGAATCCTTTAACAACAGTTTACCCACATAATATCTATCAGGCCTATCCTGTAATCCACCCTTATAATGAATGCGAACAGCATTCCTACATGGTGTTGCTTCCTGTTTTGTTTTGTAAATAATCAGATAACAAAGGCTTCGAGTCCTGTGGTGTAACTGTATCCAGAGGTGAATTAGGAAAGTTTTTGGTTTCCAAAGGTGAGGAAATGTTCATTTTGTCAATATCTGGAGAAGAAGTCTTAGGGGAATTTATAATAGAGGGAAGTTTAGAAAAATTAAGGTTCTGCATTAAAGAAACATCTGGTACTGGGCAAGAAGGGAATTTTGGCTGCCATTCAGCAGAATTTTGGGAAAGTGGAAAGTCCCATGAGGGGTCTGCAACTACATGATGAAAAGAATTACCAAAGTATGCCTGTTACAGTATGGAAACCCCCTACACTATGGAAAAACAGTACAAATACCTACTCAAACATAAACAAACAGAAACAATTGCAAAAGCTACAAAAGTGTCCACCTTAATGTAATACATACATTAATTGATGGGTAACTCATTTATAGGGGACATACAGCCATGTCAGGGGCTAATGAGTTCATGCAGCCACTTGCCCTTTGGGCTTGTTAGCCCCCTCAATGGCTATATTTCCCCATACACACTTACCTGTCATATCTATCTATCTATCTATCTATCTATCTATCTATCTATCTATCTCTCTCTCTCTCCTCTCTCTCTATATCTATCTATCTATCCACCTGTCTACTGTACCTACATACACAAAATGCAGTTCATATTAAACTTATAATGCAACCAATTAACACTCTGTCAGTATTTGAGCTGCTATGGCTCTGCGCAGGAAACCTCTGGTTCATATCTGGTTTCTGATGAACTTTGACTGAACTGCCTGAAAATACTTTTAGTTGAAAGCCACATTCTGCAGCTGAGGGGGGAAATACATGGGTTGCAACTGGCTACATAATAAGTTAAAGAGCCACCAACAGCTCAAGAAGAATTTTGAAAAATGTAATATTTGGACACAAAGCAGTTTTGTATTTCTCATTAGCTCTATGTTTCTTATCCCCATTATATATAATTGAGGTAATATGCATGAAAATCGGATTTTTGTTTCCTGGGGGTACATCAGCTTCTATTGCTTCTTCCCAACCTGATGTCATAATACTCTGCTTGTGACATCACAGTTCTTCCCATGACAACAGACTGTGATGTCACAAATAAGCATTATAATTTCAAGTAAGGAATAAGCTGTAGAGGTGGATGAACTCTAAGGGATGCAGATATTGTTTTGTGGCAACTTCTTTAGTAATAAGTAATAGAGAGAAGAACTACATAGAAATCTGAGAAAGACACATGAAATAACAGCTGAACTGTGTCTAAATATTATGTTTTTTAAAGTTTCCCAAAGGAGTCAGCTGCTCTTTAAATGTAATCAGTGCTGTATATATGCATATATTATAGGGGTGCAGTCGCACACCTATACTTAGGGTTGAACAGGCACTTTAATGTTAAACCCCAAATTTTCACTTTAATAACTTTACAACCATTCAACAGATTTGCATGGCAATTTGCAAGCACAGTGTCATTGGGTAGATCCCTGGATGCATCAAGTTTCATTCAGGTCGGATGTGCAGTTTCTGAGTTCCAGAGAGTGCAAAAAGTGATTTTTCAGGTGTGTTTTGCTGTTTCTAAGCGTTTTTTCTTTGAACTTGACTAGCCCAGATGGTTTGGAATTTTGGTCTGAAATATTCAGGGTAGATGGGAGCTGGCCCACAGATGTGCCTTTTGCTGGCTTGGTGAAAAAATATTGATTGGTTCCAAAGTGATTTAAATTTTATATTTATCTACTGAGCATGCTCAGTAAGCATTTCAAGATAGCTATATGAAATGAAAAAGGATTCTTTTTTTCATATTGGAATAATCCTTTTTCATTTGCCACCAACTTGTTTCCATATTTTTCTAAAAATAAATTTCAAAAGCTACAAAAATGACATCCTGGAGTGAGACCAACACATCTATCTGGCTCATAGGGACCTCATTTGGTGGATTCTGCACTTAAGTGTTGGAAAAATTACCCCCAAATGTGTTTTTTGTTAAATTTTAAATCCTTTTTGGTGACTTGCCTCCTAGCTGTATGAAACAAAACAGGAATCCTTTTTCATTTGATTCCTTCAATTTTTCCTCAACATCAAAAAGACTGTCTCCATGACCTTTGGCACAAGGCAGAGACTCTCTAGGCTTCCCTCCCTACCCAGTTTTCACACCCTTGATGGGACTTTACTTGAAGACACACCTCCTTCTGGTACTTAGGTGTTTGGCTGGACCAACACCTAAACATCTCTGGACATATATATGCCATCTAGGAAAAAATCCCCCCCAAGCATGGTGCCCTGTTCAGGAACCGTAGTTGTATCACTACTAAGGCTAGGCGTGAACTTGCTCAGAAGAAGATATTGCCCATTTTTGACCACTGTGATGTAATCTACGGTGCTGCCACTAAGTCCTACTTAGCCAGACTGGACACCCTCTTCAATTCCTTCTGCCACTTCACCCTGGATGTCCCCCCCTTGCAACCATCACTGCAAGCTTTATCATACCCTGTCCTTCCCCTCTCTTACAAATCGGTGACTCTCCCACTGTGCTAAATTCACCTCCAAGCACTGGTTGGGTGAGTTCCATTCCTACCTCACCTCCTCCTTTATAACACCCCCCACCCTTCCATTCCCTTAAATCAACCGACTCACATATCTTGGTTGTCCACTGCAGATCCACTCAAATTGGCAAATCCAGTTACTCTCACCATCTCCCAAAAATTTCAAATTCCCTCCACCCTCAAATCTGCCACTTATCCTCCACCTATTCCATCAGCTCTGCCCTCAATAATTACCTTGTGTCTAGTTGCTCCTGCCATGTTCCTCCCTAATTCCATCCTCTAAACCCTGGACAAAGCCTAACCCTCTACCGTCACCTTCATTTTACCCTGGGCACACCCACCCACCCTCCAAATTTCTAGCTCTCCTCCCCTCTCCTTCTCCCAAATTGCTCCTCCTTACTGACCTCCCTTGAACTCTCATATAATTTTAAGGACCCCAAATGCTCTCCATGGGTCCCTCTCCTATCCCCCAAGGGGCTTGTATCTTTCATTTACTCCCTTCCTCCACTATCCTAAAGGGGTCTGTCTGGGACACTGACTTATCCCATTCTCTCTGGTCCCCCCAGTCCCCTTGAGGGTTCCTCACATCCTGAGGGGGTCTCCAGGGACACAACTCTTTCCCCTCCCTCAACTCACCCCTCCTTCCCCTTTCCCCTTTTTCTTTCACATAAGCACTTGTTTACTTATTAACCCAGCACTTATTATTGTCCACTCTTTCTATGTGTTATGCACAACACTGTTGTAACACTGTAACACCTGCCTTACAACTGTATGTTAATGTTGCTCTTGTAACTTGAATGTTTAATGCCTCATTCCAGTTGTACCCCTTCCCCCCAGGTCACAGCGGGAGACAAGCGATTTGTCACTAGTGTGCCTTCCTGGTAAAACATTTCATTAAATAAAGAAAGAAAGATCAACAGCAAATATTTCTAGCTTAGACTGATGGTACCTGATTCAGCAGTCTTCACCAGTCTTTTTTCAGGGATGGATTGTTGCTGGATAAAACTGTCATTTACCCAGGTTTATGTTTCCTTGTCAAGTTGTATTCCACTGTAACTGCTGTGCCATTTTCTCTGTGCAGTTTGAGATCTGCTAGTCAGCAAATTATGTAATTTGCTGCTTCTTCAGCACAAGCCTGCACCTGTCAGCCAGTGCTCTCAGCAGGCTCACACTACAGTAATTAGCTCCTGAATTTCTGACAAAGTGCTACCAACAGTAGCTGGATCAGACTAGTGATAAAATATGTTGCATTCTGTAATGGTTCTTTGACACTATCTCTTTGGGTTTCAAGTGTTCAGTTATTTCATATTTTGAGTCTTCTCTGCTTTTATTGAGGTAATGGTTATTTGGCTCCTGATGTGAATGCTGTTGACTCAATAGCAGTATTTGCCATATGCTTTGTTTGTTATGTTTTTTTTTTCATTCAATTCTATATCTTCATGAATTGCTATGTAGTCTGTTTTTCATTTACTTAATTTTTTTTTTCACATCTGCCAAGTAAGACCTATGCTGGGTATTTGCAATTCTCCAGAACAGATAATAAACATTGGGTAAATGGACAGTTAATTTATTTCTTCATTAAAAGTAAATATGTATATATATATATATATATATATATATAATTTTAATAAAACAAAATGTCAGGCATGAACTGTATTTACAGCACACTTCAGTCTACTTAGCAGCCTGGAATTCAAAGAGCTGACTGACACACATAACATAGCTGAGAAAGGATGCTGCAGACTTCAACAGACAGACTAATAACTTGAACCATCATAGTATCTATATTTGTACATCTAGCCATGGAGCCGTGGTGCCATGCGTAAGGCACGTCACTATACAAAAGCATTGTTTCAATGCTCTGTTCCTGGGTGGTGTTATTTTATTTTAATGTATGTCCAGTAATTTTCTTTTTAGGTTGGAATGGCATTGTTCCCCTATCGTGGAGTAGAAGAAGTAAACAGCAGTTATCATCTGGATGTTCTGTTATACTGTCATCTCTGATTTGCTTAGAAATCAAGTTGAAGCCGGCTTTGTGGCACCAAGTGAAGGGGTTTGCTTAGGATGCTGGCAGCCTGTGTTCATGACCTGAGCCCGGGTAAAAGGAGCAGAGGTGGGCAGGGAGGGGATACACAAGTGTGCAGTGGACACTTCCTTTCTGGGGGGGATGAGCCCGGGCACCTCTGGGAGGATTGAGTGCATGATGCCTTGACATGCCCCCTGCATGCCCCCACCCAAGGACACCATGTACGCAAGGCCAAGAACTTGTACTGCAGGGGCACAGAAAATAGGAAAAAATGGCACCCCAACTGATTGGATGATGCCCACCAGACCCTCACCACCACAGAGGCCTAAGACAGCTGGGACTGACCCCATCAACACCCAGGGCCAAGAAGGAAGTTGGTAAGGAGAAGACCCACCCATCAAAGAGTTATCTTGGATTACCCTGGGGGGCTGCTAAAAATTGGGCAGCAGCTCTGTGACGGGGGTTGTCTGGAGTGAATAGGTCCTAGGTGGCCTGAAGAAGAGGCCAGTCAGGGTGCAAGAGGAGGAGGAGAGAAAAAAAAGAAATCAAGTTGACCAACTCATGCATTGGTTACAGACTCACAGTAATTGAAATTTCTGATTTAAGGGGTTTTTGACACTCGTGCCATTTTTAAGTTCACCATGCATGCATGTGCAGTGAAGTTCTTGCTACAAGAGTGGCATTTGAAGGGTGTGATACAGTCTGTCGAGTGCAGAGTGGTCTTCAAGGGGCAAGAAATTGCCACATCAATCATCAGCCAGGCTGATTGTGATGCCGTTTGCCTTGATGGGCGGAAACCTTTTCTAGTTCAAAAGAGAAAGCTGAACCAATCATATGGCAGCTTTCTCCTTTGATCTGCAGGATACTGCCCAGCAAACAGCTATTTGATGTCCTGATCAGCCTGGCTGATGTCACCCACTTTCAGGATGTTTGAACTCCCTCCTTACCACCCAACCAGTCCTTATCAGCTAGACAATCATGGTCAAATACTCTGTAAAAATGTCATTTGCTTAAAGCAATACAATTATAGGGTTCATTGAATAAATTCAGCACCCTGCAAAAAGTATCAACTCAAAATTGGAGGAGTGCCTTTATAACGCAAAGTCGATTGTTTCTTCAAATATCAACCAACACCTTTTTTAATACATTTTTCTCTATCCTTAATACTGGCAAGTGTATATGCTGCAGATGCAAGTGAAACAGACATGAAGGGCTGAAAATTTACTGCTTGTAATACACTGCATTTTGGTAGTGCTACGATTGCCAATGTGTTGACAGCATGCCTAGAAAACAGAAATAGTTGGGAAAAATCATATCATGATTTAAACAGTGAGTGGAGGGAGCCTGGTGGGTGTCCATGCAGTTTTGGGGAGGATTGATTGCTCTCCCTAGGTGAGGTTCAGGTGTTGCTAGGGTGCAGTGCTATCAACACATTAACTGCCATAACACTACCAGCATGCAGTACTTTACGAGCCGTAAATCTTCTTCCCTTCACATCTTTTTCACTGGCATCTACAGCCCATACATTGTACTTACTAGTATTAAGGATAAAGGAATTTGTTTATAACAAAAAGTGTTGATTGACAAAAAACATCAACAACTTTGTGATATAATGACAGTCCCCCCATTTGAGGTGATACATTTTTGCTGGGTGCTTTATTTATTCATTGTGCACTATAATTATATTGCTTAGACCTATAATCAAATGACAGTTTTACAAATTGTTTTACTATGATTGCCTAGCTGAGATGAAGCCATAAGTCATTTCAAGCAGCATCATTCTTTTCAAATTTTTTAAAAGTGCTTCAAACTAAATGAAGGACGTTTGGTGACTCACTCAGGTTCATACAGAAATCTATGACTGTTCATATCTTTTAGTCTTGCATCTGAAACCCATATACTTGAAAGTGTTAAGGATGAAGGAATTTGTTTACCAAAGATGATGGGGACAAAATAAACAAAAGCCACCTGCTGTCATTCAAAGAGGCTTTCAGTTCAGAAAAACAGACAATTGGGGACCCCCCAACCCAGGAAGTCTCCTGCACAATATCTGGCTTAATCAGCGACGTATGCTATGTAGAGGAGATTAAAAAGAAAAACATAGATAGATAGTTAGATAGATAGATAGATAGATAGATAGATAGATAGATAGATAGATAGATAGATAGCTGACCCAGTGGCGCTGAGGGTTGAGGTGCTGGGCATCACATCTCGTGCCATGTCAGCAACCCATGTTCAGGAATGAGCATGGGTCACTGGGAGTTGGTCGGGGGGAGGATTTAGCATCTGAAGTACTGCTCCCCTCTCCCAGGGTGGGTGGGCTGTCACTGCTGCTGAACGATTGCCATCAGGTGGAGGCCTGGTGGTAGTGTGGGACTGAGTGTAACCACAAAGAGGAAGGTGCTGCAGGACTGCAGGGTGCACATGCCTCCACACACATACACTGATGTGTGCATCAGCAAAGGGGTTAGGAGAAATAAGAACATGAGCTGGCAGGCATTATGACAGCACCAGTTGTGCACCCAACTCCGGCAACCTCTAGACTTCTGGATTATGCTTCGGGGGGGACAGCCCTTAGTTCCACCATGCCACAGTGATGGGAATCACAGCTATGTCCTTTATAGTGATGGACTCCTGCTGACATCCCTGATGCCACTGCATCCTGATCACAACCTGCAACACACTGACAGCATCAATGCAGGGGGGCTGTGCCCATCTGCACCCCCCATGCAGAGGGTTGTCCCCCACTACACCCCCTTAGTTTATATATTTAACTACACATTGCACAGACAGTGAAGTTAGGTGCCTACCCTCTGTCATGGAGCAATCCCCATCACCACACAGTCTGTCACCATTGGGGTGTTACTGTGGAGGTTTGCTATTATTGTGTCACTGTTCTGATGGTATACAATGGCCCTCCTCCTCCCTCCAGCTCTGCCACAGGGAGAAATCCATGGGGGAAATGGCTGGGTGGGTGCTGGGGATCAGGAAGTGGGCCACAGAAAGAACCAAGCCCTCTGAGAGGGGGTCAGAGCTTGCCTGCCAGCCCTGCCGATAAAAAAGCTGTATAGAAAAAAAAGATAGATAAATAGACAGGCAGACAGACAGATAAATAAATAGAGCTCTCTTTCTCTTTCTCTCTCTTCCAAGTGAGCAGTTTTAGTAAGAGATCTTACTGGGCTATAATCTGATGGTATGCAATTTGTATGCCTAACTGAAAATGAGATGCTTGTATTGAGATGCAGTAATTGAGAAAATGATGGCCAAAATGAATTAGCACAACAGTTCCTAGGGGAGAAAAACATACGTTGCAATGGACAGATTTGACAGATGGTAATAAAAGGCAGGCAGTTCCTTGTTCTGTACTAGAGATGCAGCAAATTTAAAATTCACTGGTGAAGTGCCTTCAAAGTGGGCACTTCATGTTGTCATTCTGCTACATTGCTACGTGGAGTGGCCAATGAGAAAGGCTCACTTTGCCTTGTAATTATTACTTTGCATTGCCATACTGCCTTAATGTGAAGTAAGGCAAAGTGACAACAATATTGGCAGCCCCGGCCCCCCACACATCATGGTTTGCAGTACTGTAAGTCACATGCTGTATGGGAACGTGAATGTCTATGGCTGTACTTCCCCGATGACCTGTATCACACAAAACTTCCCGATTTAAAAACTTATATCAATGACTATAGTCAGTGATGAAGCCTCAAGAGAGACCACAAAACAGGCTTACATGCAACTAACTAGTAAAAGAATTAAGTTTGTGATTTGTGATGTGAATTATCATGAATTGTGACCACATTCGTGACCGTGATGATGAAGAACGTGAATTTATTTTTCTCGAAGTTGGAGTGTGATGAGTGAATGGCACGAGATAACCAATTATATAAAGCTTTAAGGGAACATGAATGCCTACTGCTGTACTTCCCTGATGACCTGTATCACACAAAACTCTCCAATTTAAAAACTCGTGTCAATGACTACAGTCAGTGGTGATGTCTTGAGATATTACTAAACAGGCTTACATGCAACTAACTAGTAAAAAAATTAAGTCTGTGATCCGTGACGTGAATCATCATGAATTGTGACTGCATTCATGACCATGATGATGAAGAATATGAATTTATTTTTCTCGCAGTTGGAGTGTGATGAGTGTCTGGTGTGAGATAACCAATTATACAGTATAAAGCTGTATGGGAAAATGAATGCCTACAGCTGTACTTCCCCAATGACCTGTATCATACAAAACTCCCCAATTTAAAAACTCATATCAATGACTACAGTCAGTGGTGAAGCCTTGAGAGATACAGTGGTTGTTATTGAAAAGTTGCCTGGTAATGCGGTATGACGTTCGGTACCGGTCAGTGCAGTGCAGTGCATCAGAGAAGCAGTAGCTCATTATCACAGTGTGGGGTGCCCAATTATTGCCAATGTTTAAATGAGCTTTACATGCTATTCTTCACTTATCCACAAGATGGCTACATGTGCCATTACAGTGATATTGCGTACCTAATGATTAAATTGAGTCCTTCCACAGAAATAACCAGCAGCTGGTGTAAGGTTGCACAGCAGGGTCACTGTCACATTTACAGTATTCATACTGTGGTTAATAAACTGGACAGTTAAATACATCTTCATTCAAGCCGAAGGAACTACAGTAGCTTAATCCGGTGAAAACCCATCAGCTCATTTTTATTATTCATATTGTTATATAGTTCTAATGAAAGAATGCCTTCAGTCTCAGAAGCAGAGGTGTCCATCTTGTATTACTACAGAACACCAGAGTTTATCATCCAATAAAACAGAGGAAATCATTATAATAGTGTCGACACTAGAGAACTACACAGTCTATGATGCTACCTTCATTTAAAAATGTTTGTGAAAAAAGAGTATTTTCTTTACTCCTTTATATTTATATTAAAACCATATTTACAAAAGCCACCCCCCCCAAAAAAAAGAAGAAAAAAACCCTCTCAATACGCTGTTGGATAAAGCTTTGCTGTACCAGTTAACAGCACAAAACCATCTCAGCATTGGACACTTGCACTTTTTTTCTGTTTTGCAGTGTGCTCATCTAACAAGTATGCAGCTACTTTCTCTGTTTTCATCCATCTGAGAAATATAATCGGATCCCTTTTTCTTGGCTTTCGGTCCACAAGTGAGGAAGGTATATGGCATAAATATGACTGTGCAGTTACTGTAATGTATTTGTCTGTTCCAAAAAAAATGGTTGTTTATCCTAAAATAGTTTACAGATCCACACAGACGTTCTCATCCCAGCAGAGTTCAGACCGGTAGACTGAAATGGCAGTTTTTGCTTTACTTCCTTTTTACACTGCTGCTGAATATTTACTGATGCCATTTCTGTCATCGCTGACAGTAATAAAGACTTCCAACTGCTGATTACAGCAGCTCACATGTGATTCTAAAGAGCTGTTGTAACAGTTTCAAATGAGAAACTTCAGGCTCATTTTGAAAGCCTCATGGCTAGGTGTGCACTGCAGGGGTCGTCCCTTTAGCAGTTCGGGACAGAGGTGTGGGGAACCATTATTTAAGAAATTATAGCCAGTGGACAGGGATCCTTCCACCCATGCCACCAGTATGCCACCTTATCCAGCTGGTCGGTCCAACAGGCAGTTTGTTAACACTGTTGAACTGCCCAAGAGGGTAAGTCCCAACCAAGATTGAATGGACCAGCCAGATAAGGTATGAGGCATACTGGTAGCATGAGTGGAAGGCACTTGGGGGCAATGTTAATTCTACACTTTGATTAACTAACCCCTGGTATTTTGTTTTCTGTAGCTGATGGAGAAGAGTCATTGTGTGTAAAATTTTGTAGGTCATGCATTCATTTTCAGTGGTTCAGTCCTGCTTCTTCATACCTGTGAACCAGCCAAATCTATATTGATACTGCCTTTCCTTTATTGACAGCCTAGACAAACAGCAATATCATTTTTATTAAATTGCTTTTTTTACAAAATGTTTCCCTAATTCTAACAAGTTCCCATTTGAAGCTGATTCCATCAATGAAAAAGCGCATCTTCAACCTAGCAGAATATGCAGTTACCCGCTACACACTCTATCTTCTCTAACAAACATTAAAGAATATTCCCATAAATAACACTGCCATTAATGAAAAAAATAATAATTCCCCCCTCTAAAAAAAAAAACCTGCCTATCTTCAAGGTAGTGACCATGGTGGTTCACTACTAATTAAACAGTGCCCTAATAAAAGGTGGAGGGTGCCTGCATTTCAATGACACAACAACACTGGGGAAACATGTAGAGATACATGCAAGAAAGCTGACATTTCTCTCCTTGGCACTGTCCCCTATATATAGATGCTAGCAACTGTATTCTGTAGCCATCTTCACTTAGCCCATACACACACTTGTTGGGTGTTTCTAGTTTAGAGTCCTTTCAGATATACTGCTCGCACAGAGCTGTGGCACTTGCTCAGTGAAATGTGATCCATTCCTCTCAGTCTCAAATGACAAGTTCTTACTTCAGAAACAGATTGTTACATGTGATCTGTCCGAGCAGTAATCTCATTAGTTTGGAGAACTCTATGTGTAATTGCAGGTGTGAGCATAATAAAGCCCCAGACGTATTTTTAAAAATTATTGAAAATATATAATTTGAATGTAGGATGTTTCTCTGACTCTGTATTTTATGGCTAAAGTCAGTGCTGTTTATTGGACGTTTCATTTGCTTCTATTCAGACATTGCTGAATTAACTGTTGACTAAGTAATGTTGACTGCTGCACTGATTGGAGAAAAACCAAAAGTCTTGAACCAAAGAAGGGATTAGAGGAGGGTTGCAAGTAAGCTGTTCATTTTAATTTGGATTCCTGCATCCCCTCTCTCCCTCAGGCCACTCAGTCTGCCCAACTAGCACTTTAATAAGAAACTGACCATGCTCCTGACTGTACTTAAAACACCTGAGAGTGCTTGGTTGGTGACTTCTCTGTTGCCTTCCTGCATCAGACAGTTCTATTTGTGGCCCCTCTAATGAAAGATGTCATCACCTGCTCCCATTATGGTCCCTTAAATAAAAGGCATTCTGACATTAATGTGGCTCTTTATGGGCTTACTAGATTGGTGCCCTATTGAAGAGTAATATGGCTATATGTATGAGGGATGGTGAGGGAGGGGGCTCGCTCAGATCACCAGAGAATATTCTCAGAATGCCTTTTACTTAAAGGGCCATAACAGAATGACTTTCCTTTTCTGTTCCAAACTTTTTTAATATGCTTATTGTATATGCCAGCATTATTACAGTTTTACACACTACTTTCCCTGTAGTCTGTCATGCTGTTTCTGCTCAGCTCGTGTAACCCCAGCTGCATGCAAGCTCTTGTGAGCGGGCCAGCTGCCACCACCAGTCAGCTTATGCCTGAGAACAAATGTTTGATTTGCTGTTGGTGCACTTTAAACAAGTTTTACCCAAGCTGGAACAATATACCAGTAGTGAGTGTAAGAAAATCAAGTGCTGGCCACGCAAATGTGTAGTTTTGGTCACAAATGCACTAAATGTTAAACATGCTAACTTGCTGTGCTGGCACAAACACACACCCACCAGTTATATCAATCTGTGTCTTGCTCTACATGGTTTAAAACTTCATGAACACGAAAGCAGTAATTTCTTTCTTGCAAAGATATCCCATATGTTAAGTAGTTTGGATACCCCTTCCCCCCAAAAAAAATTACTTTCCTCCTGTAAAACATCAGTACCTATCCCCGTCTTCCTGAGTTCTTTTGCACTGCCAAAAAGCCTTTTTTTTTACCCTTTTCCCACCTCCATATAAAACTATAATGGTCTCTTCTGTCCCTTCCCCTTGCTATTTAGTCATTATATATTGTTAATTCTTCCGGTTGCTAATTTGCAATGTTGACATGTTCAGTAATAGTACTGGTTATCTGTAATAAACTGTTAGAAATATAGTTAAGATTTTTCTTTAAAAATAGATTGTTTATTGTGCATGTTCTCCAACAGAAAGAATACATAAAAATTTAATGAGAAGCATTACTATACCTAATATGCAATGGTAGTTAATGCAATAAAAATGGTGAAATTAAGAACTATTCATGTAAGTATTCTGCATTTTTTATTTTCAATTACATCACTCTGTTTAAAAGGACAACAATGTATGGGACTTCAATATGAATTCATAATGACCATAATTCACAAATATTATATTCCATAACTAAATTCATAAATTCAACAATATTAATTGTAACTGTGAAAGGCATAGTGCCAATAAATATTTTCAAAATACAATCAGTGTCATAAATCATGCATACAACTGACATTACCAACCACTGGCAAATAGTAATCATGCAGAATATAATGTGAAGACCAATGCAATGCATCATATTACTGTCTAGCACCAGAAATGTTGAACAAAAACAAGATGATAAGGAAGCCACTTCTGGTGAGGAAACAGAATTCAGATGTAGCTAGACTTTAAAATATATGGGATGATGAAAGAGTGTGCTATGACAATATGAGTTTCAGTTGCCACTCTAATTACTCAAATATAACTTCATGGGCAATGGCTCTTGCAAGTTTCTAAGGAGTTCTACTGTGATTCCGGAATGTATGAGGCATTTCTGCAATGTTTCTCAGTATGTTCCTCAGTGATTCTGTAAATTTGCATTTCTGATCCTTTAAAGTACACATTGTTTCTGGGTTGAATCCCAAAACACAATTTGGTACATTTTCTATATGGCTGACAGTACTGTATGTTTATGGTATTTTGTAAAGAAAACTAGAAGCTTTAGAATTTCATGTGCATAGCCTCTCTGGTAGTGTAACCTTATCCAAGCAGATGAATGTATCTTTTTAATTCCCTGTTTTAGGAGTGTTACGTTGTCTAACTTTAGAGTTTTAATTTCCCAGGTGTTTGTACCAGTGGCATCTCAATCACTACTTCAGCTGGTCCCCTATGGCAGTCAGCCATGGATCAGTTGGATTCATATACTGTGCTTTTAATTTGTCATTGATCTACAGTACTTGGATAATGTAACCTGCTAAGTTATAGTTTTGTTTCTAAACATGGAAAACTTTTAGAATTTCCAAGCAGAGGAACGGCAAATGCATGGCATAGTACTGTACATAAATTCAGCCGATCCTTTGCAGACTCCCACAATGGGCCACTGAAGTTATGATTGAAATGTCACCTGTACAAACACCTGGAAAATTAAAACTCTACAGTTCAAATATAAAATATTCGTGAAGTAAGGTATGAAAAAAGATACATAACATTGTTAATTCATTGGTGCCACTGACAGTCATGGTTTGTTTCAACCCTATTGGGAGGAGGGTTACTAATTTAACCTAAAATTAAAATAAATAAATAAATCTTTTACAGAGCACAATACAGTTTTTAAAAGTTAATTAGCTTCTAAAAAAATACTGTAAATATTCACCACACTTTACATTAAATAAGAGAACCTCTGACTGTGATACTTTCAAAAGCTATAAACAGGCAAGTGGGTGGTAAAAGTGTGGTCCCAATGTGGCTAAATGCATCATTATTGCTGAACGTGCTTGAGGAAAGGGTGTTTGTTATGCAGAAAAAAATTAGAAGTGCTGGGTTACAGAGCCCATGGTCTCTTTAGTCCCATCCCCCTTCCCTTCAGGACATGGGCAATTAACACATCCCCCAACAAAATGAATACAATGGACACAGCAGTCAACCCACACCCCAGCTAACTCAGCAACTACTTTCATAGCGGATACAACTTGCAACTAGTGGGTAACATTTGTTGTTGGTGGGGATTAGTGGGTGGTTGAGGTGGAATTACATACATTCAGAGGGCACTACTGAAAAAAAAGATACAGCTTCATATGAGTTTTGCTACTTAAAATAAGTAATGTCTTGTAATTGGGACTGACAGTGTATGTATTTACTGTACATAAGAAAGACTGCTTCTTTGCAATCTGCCTGTGCAAACATTATAGGAAAAGATGCAACTGTCATGAAATAGGCAGACAGTTGCAGCCTTATAGTGAAATGTTTTTTGCCACTTCATTGTAAGTGTGCATTACTTTTGAGACAAACAAACAATTAAAATGAGCACAAATCATATTTCATTGAATTAAATTTTGTTCTTCATTGGAGCAGACTGACTGAGTCACTAGTTTTAAGAAGCTGTACATACAGTAGGAATCAGTTACATGAATAGGTTCTGCAATTACTGTGACATGATATCAAAACTGAGGTACAACACCCTGTTATGGTATGGTCCTGCTTTTAGCTGTTTTTACAGTGTCTTTATCCTGGCTTGCCCAGCTGGGCTGCAGTATTGTATTTTCAGTGTGTAATTATGTGCAGTAGCAACAACCAAGCCTTCAATCTCATGGTGCCTTACAAACACAAAACACACACTGTACGATAGAACTCTTTGCAGGATAAGTAAATCAGTAAATGTAGCTTGTATCTATACTGAATCCACACTAGAACAGCATATTAGATAGAAAATAGTATCACATCTGATATGCAATATATCAGTTTCAGTGTGGTCCTGCATTTGTCCATTTGGACAATTATTACCTAGTTTCAATAGGATTAGAGTTCTGGTCATTTGCACACTGTATTTACCCAACATATCAAAGCTCAGTAGCAACTTCTTTTTCCCCCCCAAAATTATAGTAACAGACACATTACCCCACAAAAGAAAAATGGACAAATGACTAAAAAATATAACAAGAAAAATAATGGAAATTATTGGTATTGTAGCTTTGCATGTGTGTCCATAAGGTATATTTAAGCTGTCCAACACAAGCTCAGCATATTATTTGTCTGGAACCTTGAATACTGGTTCCTGCACATCAATACGCTTCATTTTAATTGTCTGTAATTGAACTTGGAAAGTCATTCCGTATTCATTCCGTATTTCACTATAAAATGGCACAGTTGAATGCAGATATTTATGGATGATTTTCTCTAACAAATTCTACTGGAAACATACTGTAGATAAAACATGTCCATGTGGATCCATATTCCTTGTTAAATGTATATATCAAACACAAATTCCAGGTGATACAACTTTTAGGCATAACCTCTGACTCCCCATTCATAGACAGGAGCTAAATTTGGAATGTGTCCAGTACAATTTATTAAGGAAAATCCTCTTCAAAAAAGCCTTCTGCATTGAACTTCATAATTTAAAAATAAAACATACATGGATGCATGGATCCCCCAAATCCAATTGTACTGCAGATATGACTTACACTAGACAACCAGGACTGCAGGCAATATTCCAGTACTAGAAAATATTTTATTGTTTAAAATTTGATAAGCTGACTGGATACAGAGCCTCTGTGCTTCAATCCTTAAGTTCATATACAGACCGCAAAATGAAAAAAAATAATTCAGTCTTATTTTTTCGATACATTAGTTAAACAGACAGGCCCCTTTAACAAGATAGGATTCCCCTCATCATTACTTTTAACATAGAATGCATAGAACAATGCAATATTACAAAAAGGAGAGAAAATAAGTTCAAGAATAAGGCACCTGTAATGTGGGGTGGAGGGGCTGGTATTCATTACCAGTGTAAAATACAACTGATGTAGTAATGCAAACAGCCAAAATAACCACACAAACACACACACACACACACACACACACACACACACACTCTGCTTGCTGGCCCCGCATGGAGATGTCCCAGGATAATTAAGCCCATCATAGATAATTGCCAGCACCTCATTTAACTGTTTGACAATCAGTTGTATGGCACTGTTCTCATGGGTTTACCATAACAAGCTGTGAAATACCAGCAGTCCTGTGATTGTAATCAAATTGATATCTGTAATCATCCAAGCACTGAGGTCTTGGAATAATACTCACAGAAATAAGACTTGCAATGCCATGTTGAATGAACATTTTTTTTTCTCCTTAGTATTCACCAGTTTAATTTATGCAATGGGAGTGGATTGGTGTGAACATTGACTTTAACAGATGCAGTACTAAATGGTACCATATGTAGTCCCCAGTTATCTATTTCATGTTACAATGTATTTAACTTTTTTCTGCTCATAATTCATTTAAAAAGCTCCAAGAAGGGAGGCATTTTTATCACATATGAATTAAATGGGGGAGCGATGCAGAGAGTAAGATACAGAAAGGAAGAGTCAGGGTGCCATAGAAGGAGAGAGAAATAGAGATGAACTGAGGATCCCATGATTTAGTGATACACCTTTGTACAGTACATAAACACACATTCACACAAGTTGTATATAGAAACATCCAAAAAATGCTCCTTTTTTCATTTCATACAGGTATTTTGAAGCACTTGCTCAGCATGCACAGAACAAACATTTTTACAATTTAATAACTTTGGGAAAGATCAATATTTTTTCACCAAACTAGAAAAAGGCACATCTGTGGGCAACCTCTTTTCTACTCTGAAAATGTCAGAACAAAATTACAAACTGACTGGGTGCTATGCGTTTTCATAAAAACGGCACAAAATAAAAAAAAAAATTATAAAAAAAACATTAATTGTTGCACTATCTAGGTTTCAGAATATGTATGAACAAACCAAACTCCAAAACAGCTCTGCACTTGAATGCCTGTAGAAATCCAAATATACACCAACCTCTCTTTCTGATTTGAATATTAAGGTTGTTTATTGATGCATGGTGCCTGGATTCATAATACAACAAATGCTGCTCCTTCAGATTCTAAAATACAGGCAATTTAACACTGCATCCAACAACAAGCACTAATCCCTTATTTAGTGCGTGTTGTTGAATGCACTATTAAATTGGTTGTATTTTAGAAACTGAAAGAGCAGCATTTGTTGTATTATGAATCCAGGCACCATGCATCAATACAAAAACCTTAATATTCAAATCAAAAAGAGAGGTTGGTGTTTATTTGGAATTCTACAGGCATGCGAGTGCAGAGCTGTTTTGGAGTTTGGTTTACTGTTGGTTGGGGCTAGCAACCCTCGCTCTGCACCCGAATGAATGAGCACAGGTCTAAGGAGGTTTTGTATTATATGTATGGACAAAAATTGGACATTAGTACAGTATATCTACATACCACCACATTACTCCTTCTATTTAAAAATTACAGCAATATGCTGTACTACACTTTTGTTTTCCTCTGTGCAGTGCACAAGGAGAGATGATAGTAGATGCATTAAATAAGACTGCACAAAGAACTGCACTGATGGACACTATAATGATGGCAGCATTCAGCCAGTGATGGAGCATAAGAGGGAAGCAATATTTTCATCAACTTTATAAATCACGATTTGTGTCTGATTCCTCCAAAACACCTCTGAATGTCCAAAGTGCACTTTCTAGTCCATAGTATCATACTGCCTTATACTGTATATTGAGAGGCTACCAAGATTAAGAATGAAAAAAAAAAACACTAGAGAGAGAGATACACACACACATAGGACAGGTGTGTGTGTGGGGTGGTTGCCATATTCTTAAGAGACACACACACACACACACACACACACTCATTCCGCATTGTACACCACATACAAAGCACTGTACAGTATATCAGCATCAAAACATTTGGTTTAGGGTATACTACAGACTCAGTGACCACAACCTCAAGAGACATCATCAGCCAGCCTTGCTAGGTTTATTATGTTTCTGCCTTTCTACTACAGGTATCAATCTATAGTATCTACTCTATATATCTATCTATGTATCTATCTATCTATCTGTGTATCTATCTATCTATCTAATTATTAAACAGAAAGTGCCACCGCCAGCCAGGCTGAATTGAGGAAGGCAAGGGACTGATCTAAAAACAATAGGCTGTGAATGGGATGCATGATGTGTGCAATCCTTCCCCCTCTGTATCCATTGATTTCTTTATTTGTAGGATGTGACAGGAGATGGGTGGGAAGTGGCTTGAAGGATTAGGGAATTGGGTATGGGTATGGCAAACTCTGAGTAGGAAAGATATTTTCTCAAAGAATGGCAATTGACCTATCTCCCCCACTCCACACATCCTACACAGCACTGTAATTAGCAGAATTTTCCAATGTACTGTAATTATAGGTAGGGATATTGGTTAAATATGTGATATAGGCTTTTGTTCATCCACTCTGTGTTTTTTTAATTCGGTGTGTGAGTGAATGTGTGTGTGTGTGGGTGTATGTGTGTGTGTATAATATATATATATATATATATATATATATATATATATATATATATATATATACATATATATATATATATGTGTGTGTGTGTGTGTGTGTGTATTTAAATAAAAAATATTCATGTGACAGTTGGAATTTTCTGAATTATCTTCTGCTATTTATCTGTTTAGTATAGTGCCCAGTTTTTTACTCAGATTATAGAGTGGCTGGACAGTGTAAAAAAGTGGTTAGAAGGGCCAGTGGAATGTTGGGGTGCATAGGGACATGTATCACCAGCAAAAAAGGGAGGTGGTGATGTCACTACACAGATCATTAAGGCTTTATCTACAGTACACTGTCCAGTTTTGGAGGCCGCATCTCAGGAATGACATAGACAGAGTTTATTCTTTGTTACCCATAAATACTACTAGGCGCAGGTGCCTGTTTTCAGGGATGGCCAGGGAGCACTAGGGAAGTTAAGTGACTTGCTCAGGGTCACACAGTATGCAAGTGGAGGTTGTGGGAATCAAACCCAGATCTGCCTGCTGGATGTACCAAGTTCATTCACAGCTCATTAGTGAAGGCATTTCAGAGAAGGGTTACAAAAATAGTGCAAGGGCTGCACCAGAAGTCATTTGAGAAAAGGCAGACATGTTTGAGCTTTTTTAGTGGCACTGCCTATGTGTATACAGTAGCTGTGTCTCAGAAAGTACATGCACTGTTCCATATCCCTGCTTTGGCAATGAAAAATTATTGTATCAATATTCTCAAAGTTATTGTGTGTCTCTGTCAGAGTTACTCTGTATCAATTCTGCATCGCTTGCAAAGGTAACACACATAAATGTAATACAGCGTGGATTTTCATCATTTCTCATTGATCAATCACGGATTTTGAAGTGTGCAGCTTTCATTTTGACATGTCATGAACTACTGAATGCATTTACAGCACCACATGTACTGTACAACAATGATATATTTGTAGAATGGTCCAGTAATTTCACTTGGCTTTGGTGTCCTAATTAGAAAGAGGATTTGATCACCTTTTGTGTGATTATTCAATTGCTACTGGGGGCTTTTTAGCTTTCACCCTCTGGAGGTCCTTTGGATATATTTTCATAGGTTCCTGTTGTACTTTAATAGGATATATACACTGTATGTGTGTGTGTGTGCGTGTGGGGGGGTGGGGGCACTAGCATTGGCAATGACATCACTTGTGCATCATTGTAATTTACATACTATCCTCAAGCACTGCACATGTTTAACCTACCATTTCTAGTAGACAGTGCTCTAATTCACTCTTAAAAAAAGCACTATTACAGTGCAAAACTTCAAGTGTTCTTTGTACTGTTTTATCATTTCTTTAAACTGTCTGTCATACTTTAATAAGTTAATGGTCACTTTTTTCAGCTGGGAGAACCTGCCCTTTCATTTGATATCTATGATGCCTGCCACGATATAATGATTTCCATTGTAACAGGCCTTGTGTGCAGCTGTGCCCGGCATCAGGTTCCCTCATGACTAAAGATATCCAGATACTGCTGTCACAGTGCCCTGAGCTGCAGCGATTGTAAATGCTTAGTGTTGCTTGGTGTCACTGCATTTAAATGTAAAACTAGAAATCATTATCTGTAGCCTTTGAAGTCTGCCCCACCCCTCACCCATTGTCAAGCTGCCTGCCAAGTACCCGCTCAGTTAATAAAGTTCTAGCCCTCCATCTACCCCTTTCACCTACTAAAAATCCATATGAACTAGCATTCCTCCCCAAACCAAGAAATTGCAGCAAAAGTCAAAAACTCCTGGTATGATCTTGGACGAGTCATTTAAATCAAGAATTTATGCTGAGATGCACTCCTAGGAATAGAACATCAGCAAACCTACAGCTGTGGTCAGTTGAACCCTACAGTAGTTCCAGTGTTCTTCCTGCTATAGGAACCACAACTGAAAGAAAGGCATTATAGAAACAGATGGGAAAATAAATAGTACAAATAAATTCCAAAAAGTGACCCTTTCTCATTTATTTATTTGTTCATTTAATTACTTATTTGTCAGGGAAAAGAAAGAAAAAAAAGAGTGTGGCTAACTGTTCAGTCTGACAGTTACTGTATAACCTTTATACAACCCCAGTAGAGATTCAAATGAGAAGATTAGTGCTATCTTTGTAGCTAACCTCAAGATACCATGGTAGCTTGTTCTCAGTCTGGTCATAATTTACATCATGAAAGTTAGATACATTACAATCGAATAATGAGCCAATGAAAGAGCAGTTTTCATGATGCTGATGACATCACAATAACCCTGTTCCCACTAAAGGCAGCAGTTTAAATTGTATGTATGCATGTACAGGATTGCAAATGTGTATGTTAAATCCACAAAAAAATTTTGTTTGTATTTTCTTCCTTGAAACCTAAAGACAGATACATTTGTATTATTGCAAACTGTTTTCAACAATTTTGTTAGTAATAATTTTCCATTAAGAACCAAGGGTTTTCTTTAAATTTCCTGACTCAGAGCACAGTTTGAAATCGAATTTTACATATATTGTTTCAAGAGAGCTTTGTAAAAATAAGCAAGTGATTATACATATAACATTACACAAGTTTCCATAATCATGAAATACATATTCTAGTTCTTGGGAGAAAAGCTCAGAATCGGTGGCACAATTGATGACTTATTACAATCACATGCATGCATGCTGGTGTCAAGATTTTGTTAAGACTGTATTTTTTTTTATATTTTATAGCTGGAATTTTCAATGAACTCGGAGGTTAAAGCGTGCATTATTTAAGCAATAAGCCATGAGGGAGTGTGGGTTATCAGGGGATTTACCACTGCTGGAGTGGTTTGCCCACAAGGCACAGCTGAGTGGATAAATCCTCACCAGCCATGGTAAACCTCCCTATAACCCACATCCTTCGAGTGGCTTATTGAGATTATACCAAGGTTAATTTTTTTTACTATAATAAAATACAAATATTAAAGAGGTTGCTTTGTTTTTTATTTTTATTGTATTTATTCCTATGCTGCAGATGATTAAATGGATAGTCTCATCAACAGCCATTGGTTATCAAAGGATTAACACCGGTGGTAAACTGCCAGTCTGATGATTTCATTGGCTGTTCACTTATGTCCATGGTATAATATAAATTATTATTATAAATACATTATTTACATTATAATAAATGCATTATTATAAATAAAGAAGATTCTAGATAAGTTAAATTATATGCCGGTTGTTATATTTGAACACAAAAGACACCAATATCCATTTAATGCTGCTTGCTATTTTCTATAACCTTGAGATACTGTAACGTACACTGATCTAATTATGTCCCACTAAAGAAATAACACTCAGACATAGTAAAAAGGGATATAACTTGCTATAACTATATTTTCTGTATCAAGATGCACAGCTGTACTATAAAATATGCACACCAGCTTCCATAAAATAATATGCGTGTTACAATAAATAATGAATAGAAAACAGATTTTTTTTCAGAAGCTTCTTGCTGGTGGCTACTTTAGGCTGAGGAAATAAGTTCTTTGTAATTAAAGTTTTTTATTTTTTTTTTTAAGAAAACATCCCAAAGCAGTCTGCGGATCAGTTTATGTTGCTCTTCCTCTGTCAGAAGATCGCAATTATCTTGGGAGAAGACATTTCGAATATAAATCCAGGTGGCTTTGTCACACTGCATCATTTTCACATTTAGAGCATTATCAGTACTTTTTAGCTTTCACCTTCTGCATAAAATAAAGGATTAATTAATTGCATCTTTCATTAAAATATACAAATTTCTGTTATGGAATGTCTGTGGGGGAGACTTAAAAAGTATCTTAAGTTGAAAACATAACAAAGCTATTTGCAATCACTGGCCAAACAGATGGCTATTTCAATATAGTGCACTGAACCTATTGTAGCCACAATAAACTCCTTATTTATTTACAGTATGTAGAATATTTGGCTGGGAAAGGCACACTGAACTAGAATTTGTTTCTAGGTGACACTCAAAACCCATGGAGTTTAACTGACTTCCACAGGGTCACACGTGCAGAGTATGCAAGTGACTGTTGTGGGACTGAACCCTGGTTTGTGTAGTCTGCAAGTTCCCCCATTCTGTGCGGTAACGAGTGGGCTATACCACCACCCCCATAAAAATCATTTGAAAGTAACATTAAAACTCACAGACTTAATTTACCAGGCGTAAACTTCCTGGGAAAAGGTGTGCATTTTCATGACCAAGAAAATTCACACAGCATAATATGATATGTTTTGAATTTCTTTCTGTTAGGTGTGAGTTTTTTTTAACTGTAGAACATTGATACTCAGTAATGCTGGCAAACATGTTCTGCTATGTTTCTCTTGGACACAAGCATTTAACAGAGAACTCAGACATGTAGCACTCTCTATTTTTACAACTTATTTAGCAAAGATAATCCAGCTGAGATACAGTGTCTAGTTTGCAGTGTGGTACTGCTTCTACCCATTTCTACAGCTGAGTGATCAGGAGCACTGAAAGGTTATGTGACATGTATGTTAGGGGAAATTGTTTAACCAGAAAAGGCGTACTAAGCCAGGGCTTGTTTCCAAGTGCAACCTGGGAGCACAAGAAAGTTAAGTGACTTGCTCAGGGTGACACACTATGCAAGTAGGAGCTGATCAGAATCAGACCCAGGTCTCCAGGCTTGCAGCTCAGTGCCCTTAACCACTAGCTATACGGTGTAGGTATGCATCTATTAATTATTTGACAGTTGGTTACCTGGAAAAGCACACTGAGCCAACACTCCTTTCCTGGTGCGATGGGGGAACAGTATAATAACATAGCACCAATACCTTCGATACAAAACAAAGTGCATAATGGTGTACAAATAACAGTATAATAGTAAAGTGATAATAACTGACCCTTGAGGTTGATCAGAGAGCAGCAAATAGGTGCAATCAAATGACAAATGTGTAGGCAGAATAAAAAGTATATATTGTTATAACTGTGAAAGTGAGTCTAGTTAAGGCAGCAGTAGTTTACTGTAGGTGAGTGCAGGTCTGGAACTTGTGTGTGTGTGTGTTGCAGGGCCTATCTGAGGAGGGTTCAGCGCAAGTCAAGATCAATAATATTTGGCTTTGGTTGGGGGACGAACCTGAGATATTAAGTCCCCAAGCTGGTGCTCTAACCACTAGACCGCCCTACCTTTATATGTAAGTGTTGTATACCCATTATACCCACAACCCACTGGGGCCCCTTTTTACAAAGGATTTCTCTCTTTCAGTGTCTATGGCAAGCATCTTTTGAAAATAAATCCCTGTATGCCTCTAATAGGGACAACACAGAAAAGCAGGGCCTGTGTTTTAAGGGAAACCTGTTGTCAGACACACTTGTATAGTCTATACAGAAAAACAGGACAGTTTAGGTTCAATAAAAAAGCATGTCACTATATAGGAAAACACAAAAACACCCTGGAGTTGCACAGGGGAATTCATGAAGTGATCTAGGTGCCCTGGAAAACAGTTTCTTATAAAAAGCTGGAGGTCCTCATCTGAAATGAGTGTTTCTATGACATATAAAAACAACAATTGAGCTAGAAATAAAGCTAACAGCAGGGAAATGAGCAGGCTCGCTATCAAAAGTGCCAGCTTTGTCAGAGGGAGTGAGCATGGAAAGCAACTAAACTTTAAGTAGTTTATTAGTAGGGCTGGAATAAAAAAGCAGAGTTTAGACTGGTAGACTGAAACGGCAGTTTTTATTTTACTTCCTTTTTACACCATTACTGAATATTTACTGATGCTGTTTCTGTCATCGCTACTGACAGTAATAAAGACTTCCGACTGCAGCTGATTTCTGTTAACAACAGCGCGTGTGTCTGTGTGATTCTAAAGAGCTGCTGTAACATAATCATACGAGGAAGGAGAGTACTTTACAGGTCCTCCATGTTCGTTTTTTGTTTTTTGTTTTTTTTTGCCGCAGAGACTATCAGAACCCCAATATGCAAATTCTGTAATCGCCCAAAGCTCTTTCTAACATTTATTCACGGTTCTGCCTATGTCCCGAATTGCCCTAGAGAAAGTGTGTGTGTGTGTGTGTGTGTGTGTGTCAGGGGGGTCAAAAGCATTGCTTGCTAGGGGAGCAGTTCCTCCATTCTTTAATAAACATGATAATTCATTCCTTTTTTAAGAAAAAGACAAAAATTAAAAAAATAATTTTATTACAGAAACATGCCTTATAAAATGGTATTGAGAAATAAATTTCTGTAGTTCAGACTGCTGGCTTGCTTCAGGGGAGCATAAACGTTGACTGTATGCATGGACTATGAACTGTGGGGACACCTGGTGGAACATTACATCCGAGTCGGATAAATTTAACCATGATCAGCACCACCTGGTGCATTTAAGCTGCTTATGATAAGAATTAAGTTAATAGAGAACATTCCACAGTACTGCAGTGCCGCAGTAGCATGGTACCGCATTAAAGAGCGGTAACGAGGTATTACTCGGTACCGGTTAATGTGCCGTGACTGCCGCAGTATAACGAGTTACCAAGAAACTTCTCTGTAACAACCACTGTACTACAAAACAGGCTTACATGCAACTAACTAGTAAAAAAATTAAGTTTGTGATTCGTGACGTGAATGATCATGAATCGTGACCACATTCGTTACTGTGATGATGAAGAACGTGAATTTATTTTTCTCGGAGTTGGAGTGTGATGAGTGTCTGGCATGAGATAACCAATTATATAAAACTGTATGGGAATTCGAATGTCTATGGCTGTACTTCCCCGATGACCTGTATCACACTAACTCCCCAATTTAAAAACTCGTATCAATGACTACAGTCAGTGGTGAAGCCTCGAGAGATACTACAAAACAGGCCTACATGCAACTAAATAGAAAAAAACTTAGTTTTGTGATTGATGACATGATATATGTGAATCCTGTTTCGCGATGTGACTGGGGGGCAGTGCACTGCAGTAATAGTCCAGTCCACTACCAATAAAGATATCACAACAAAGCAATACAAGCAAATCACACAGGTGCAGTGTCTATAACAGGTTCAGACTGCTGCAATTACTGTGTGGCACAATAAAATGTGTCTGATTTGATGACATACATCAGTTAGGCAGCCCCCTCCACACATCACATGGCTTACAATACTGTAAGTCACACGCTTTGGCAAGGCAGGAAGGAAGTGACTCATGCAAGCAGATATTTTCACTTTCTCCTTTGTAGAGGTAGAGAGAGGATGGCAGTTTGTCTGTGTAGTAGTTAGGAGGAGCAGAGAATCCAGAGATCATATAAAACCCACCCAACAGCTTTTTTTAATGCTACCTTGTAGTTTAGTGTTTTTCTACTCTTTTTGTAGTTAATTTTCTTTCTGAGAATGTGATTTCTTTGTTTTTTACTTTCATAAGTTTTTGTTTGTCTGTGTGTGTGTGTGTGTGTGCGTGTGTCTCTGACTGTGTGTGTGCCTGTGTTGTGTGTGTGAGTGTTTCATGTTGTCACTGTCGACATGTCATTGGCGTTGCTTGGACAGAGGGAAGGAGGGAGGGCAGTCGAGTTGGAGTACTTAAGTTGCTGAAATGAACCAGGGACAGGGTGAAAGTCAGTGAATGTCTAGGATATTGCCAGGGGCAGTGGGACCATGTGGCAGCATGGTTGGCAAAAGAGGAGTGCGCACCTGGTGGGGGCTTGGCTGGGTACTGTTGGACTGGTGGAAAATCTTGGGTCCTTCCCCCTCGGAAGCAGCAGCAGCACCACCACCACCACCAAGTCCGCCACCACCACCAGCAGCAGCAGAAGCTCCAGCAGCACTGCCTCCACAGTAGGATGTGCCAGAGGTTAAGTACCACCATGACCAGGCTGCTGCCAGTGCATCTGGCCATCCGGTGCCTGGTCCCCCCCACATCTCCCCAGTTTGGGAGTTCTTCAACTGTGTTGGGGGACAGCAGCCTGGTATGGTGCTGCATTTATGGTGTCAACGTGCACCGTGACCCCCAGGAGACACACCTGGGCACTGGGGGCCAGCGCACCCACATGGTGATTCACCAAAAGGTGGAGTGGCAGGCTGCCACAGAATGAGCCAGGTCTCCACCTACTGGCCCTTCTGTGGCAGTGGCAGAAGGTGCTGCTGTGCATCACCGCAATAAGGGGAGGGCCACATCAGCAGCTGCTCCACCACCAGCACCACCTCCAGCACCACCACTACCAGCTGTACCACCACCAGTGGACCCCACACTGCCTGTAACTCAGGCCAACCTTGCTGTGTTGTGGGCCATGGTAGAAGAGAATGAGAGGGTGAGTGCTGTCCAGCAGCAGTTGGAGCACATAGAGCGACACCAATTGCAGATTGTGTCAATGCTCCATCTGCTACTGAACCAGCGGGGGATCCCACATTAGCTTTTTTTTCAACACCCCCACCCGCTGTGTTATAATCCAAGTTAAGAATGTGTACCCTGACATATTTCCAGTGCCTCAGTAATGTTTAGTTTCTGTTGTGGAGTGGTTGTGGAAAAGCAGGACTGAGCAGTGCAAGTATAATGTGCTACATTTCATGCTTGCAATCAGTATTCTTTCCTGTGTGTGGACTGTAGACATTGTCCAACTTCTTGCAAACATATGTATGCTGACTTGTTGCAGTGTTTATGGTATAAAGAATAAAGATAAGAATATATTACATATATTTTATTGGTACCATCAGCAGCAGCGGACTAAGTGATATGATATTTTTTCAGAGGTCTCTGGCCAGAGTACACCTTAGTCACATAGTGCACACATGACTTTTAAGAGATCATATAGCAACCAAAAATTCTGCTTTTAAAAAAACTGTACCCAACAGACATGGAGTATTGGTGATGGTGAGACACCCAAAATATTTGAAGGACAGTACACAGACACTATAAAGTCAGAAAATATAGAAGATCCAGTTCACTTACTGCCAAATGTCAACACACTGTGCTACCACAGTTCTTTTCATTTTTTGTTCTGGAATAAGTGATGCCTTTCTAGTTTAGACTGGCAGTGTCAGTTTTTTAGCAAGTTGATGTACACCATAACATGACACGGCGCCAGTGGTTGCACAGTGTGGTGGCAGTTGACTGCAGGACCTGTTATATATTCTGACTTTAAAATGTCTGTACATCATAACATATCTTGGGTGCCTCAGCAATATATAATGTCTGTTGGGTATGGTTTGTTGAAAAGCATGATTTTTTTTTATGCTATTATCTTCGCAAAGTCATGTGTGCACTGTGAGTGACTGAGATGCACAGTGGCCCAACCTCTGAAAAAATATCATATCACTTACTCCGCTGATGCTGATGGTACAAATAAAATATACGTTATATATTCTTATCTTTATTCTGTACATACTGCAACAAGTCACACCATATATATGTTTGAACTAAGCTTGACAGTGTCTGCACACACAGAAAAGAACACTGAATGTATACATGCAGTTTAGTACAGTATACTTGCACAGCTCAATCCTGCTTTTGGACAAATACTTCACGACACAAAGTAAATGTTACTGAGGCTCCAAAAATATTTATTTGTTGAAATAGACATTAATCTATAATTTATGACATTATGTGCTCACACAGAGTTCCCAGAATTGTTGTGCATCCCCAGAATGCTATTGTTTTGTGTCAAGAAAATTCCTCAGCGCTGACAAAGTGAAATGAGAGCGTAACATGAAATGCAAAGTCCCCCAGAATAAATGGTGCACTCAGTTATGCACACAGTGCTCACACAGAGTCCCCCAAATTTTTGTGCATCCCCAAAATACAACTGTCTTCCATCCAGAAAATTCTCCAGTGCTGACAAAGTGAAATGAGAGTGTAACATGAAATGCAAAGTTCCCCATAATTAATGGCGCACTCAGTCATGTGCGCAGTGCTCACCCAGAGCCCCAGAATTTTTGTGCATCTCCAAAATGCAACTGTCTTGTGTCTAGAAAATTCCCAAGTGCTGACAAAGTGAAATGAGAGCGTTACAAGAAATGCTGCTGCTGTTGCAATTACATGTAATGCTGCTGTGTATTGACCTTTCTGTGATGATGCACAGTGTCTTGCCAAGCCATATGAAGGAGGGATAACATGAATGACCATTCAGTGTACAGTCACAAATGATGACACTGAGAAACATAGAAACATAGAATATGACAGCAGATAAGAACCGCTTGGCCCACTTAGTCTGCCCATTTCCCTACCTAACGGATAAGCTGCAGATCCTAGTTAACCAACAACATACTTCCTCCTACCCCCACTAGAATTGCATTATGTCTATCTCATGCATTCTTGAATTCCCCTACTGTTTTTGACTCTACAACCTCCTCAGGAAGGCTGTTCCATGTATCCACAACCCTCTCTGTAAAGAAATACTTCCTCACATTACCTCTGAGCCATCCCCCCTCTATCTTCAAATTGTGCCCCCTTGTTTTTGCACTTCTCTTTTTCTGAAAGATGCTACTGTCTTGGACTTTGTTGTTTCCCTTGAGGTATTTGAAAGTTTCTATCATGTCCCCCCTCTCCCTTTCCTCAGGCTATACATCTTTAGTTCCTTTAGTCTTTCTTCATATGTCTTCTGATGCAGACCCTGCATCATTTTGGTTGCCCTCCACTGGACAGCCTCCACCCTGCCTATGTCTTTGTGGAGATGGGGTCTCCAGAACTGTACACAGTACTCCAGATGTGGTCTTACCAACTGTCTGTACAGAGGGCCAACAACTTCCTGTTTTCTACTGGTGATGCCTCTCCCTATGCATCCCAGTATCCCCCAGCCCTCCTTACTGCCTTCTCACATTGCTGGCCCACCTTTAGGTCATCTGATATGACTACCCCAGGTCCCTTTTCATTTTTGTTGTTGTCAGTATCTACCCCCCATTGTGTACTCTTCCCCAGGGTTTTTGTTTCCCAGGTGCATTACTTTACACTTCTTTGCATTGAATCTAAGCTGCCATACATTTGACCATTCCTCTAACCTTGCCAAGTCCCTTTTCATCCTTTCCACCCCACCTTGTGTATCAACCCTGTTGCAGATCTTTGTGTCATCTGCTAGAGACATACTTGCCCTTCCAGTCCCTCTGCAATGTCACTTATAAAGACATTAAAAAGGACCAGCCCCAGTACTGAACCCTGCAGTACCCCTCTAGTAACCCTCCTTTCTTCACTTTTGACTCCATTTACTATTACCCACTGTGTCCTGTTGTCCAACCAGTGTTTTACCCAGGCTACCACCCTAGGACCCACTCCTAGGCTGGCTAATTTGTTTATTAATCTTTTGTGCGGGACTGTGTCAAATACCTTGCTAAAGTCTAGGTCCACAGCCCCTCCCTGGTCTACTGCTTTGGTCACCCAGTCAAAGAAATCAATTAAATTTGTCTGACATGACCTTCCTGCTGTGAATCCATGCTGCCATGGGTCCTGTGCCCCACTGGCCTCTAGGTACTCAACAATTCTTTCCTTCAGATGTGATTCCATCATTTTCCCTACCACTGAGGTCAAACTGACAGGTCTGTAGTTTCCTGCCTCTGTCTTGCTCCCACTTTTTTGAAGGGGAATCACATCCGCCCTCCTCCAGTCCTTAGGTACCACCCCATCCACCCATGATTTATTAAAAAGGGTAGTCAGTGGTGTTACTGGTTCTTCCCTTAGTTCTTTTAAAATTCTGGGGTGAATCCCATCAGGTCTCGTTGCTTTATCCACCTTCAGTTTTAAGAGTTCTTTCAAAATCCTTCTTCTGTGAAAGGACTAATATCAACCCCCTATCCAGAGTGCTTTTATTGACCAGATTAGGTATTTCCCCCTACTTTTCCATTGTAAATACTGAGCAGAAGTATTTGTTCAGTATCCCTGCTTTTTCACTGTTGCTCTCTGTCCAACCACCTTCCTCTTTGTTCAGCCTCAGTATCTCTGCCTTAGTCTTTCTTTGCTCCATAATGTACCTATAAAAGGTTTTATACCCCTTCTTAACTGAGTTGGCTATTTTTTCCTCAATTTGGACCTTTGCTATTCTGACTTCCTTACCTGCTTCCTTCTGCTTTAACTGATACAGTTCTCTGTCCTGCTCCTTCTGTGTTTCCTTATATTTCCTGAATGCTATCTTTTTTCCCTTACCTTCCCCACCACTTCTTTTGAGAACCATAGTGTTTTTTTCTTTCATTTTGATTTGTTTATTTGATTCACACAAAGACTTGTTGCCTCTGTGATGGCGGTTTTGATGTTTCCCCCATTGTTGCTCCACTCCACCTTCTTGCCTGTTTGCTAGTGCTTTTCTGAGGCACTCTCCCATTTTGACAAAATCAGCCCTCCTGAAGTCCAGTACCTTCACTTCTGTGTGGCTTGACTCTACAGATAAGTTTATCGTGAACCACACTGTTTGGTGGTCGCTTGTTCCCAGATAGCTACCCACTTCAAGATCAGAGATCCTCTCTCCGTCCCCATTTGAGAGTACCAGGTCTAAGATTGCTCTCTCCTGAGTGGGTTTTAAAAATAGCTGTCTGAGGCATACCCCCTGTAGGGCATCGAGAATGGCCCTGCTTATGGATGTGGCTGCAGCAAAGGTGCTCCAGTCAACATCTGGCATATTCAGGTCCCCATCAGCAATATCTCCCCTTTCTCTGCCATCCCAAGGGTGCCTTCTATCATTTTCTTGTCCATTTCTTCCCTCTGAGATGGGTGTCTGTATACAACCCCTGTGCAGATTGTGGAGCCATTTCCACTCTCCAGAGTGACCCACAGTGCCTCCTCTCCTCCCTGTTTACCCTTTAGTTCTGTTGCTTTTATCCCTTCCCTTACATAGAGAGCTACTCCTCCTCCTCCTCCTCTTCTTCCCTCCCTGTCCCTCCTGTAGATTGTGTACCCTGGTATGTTGACATCCCAGTCATGGTTCTCTGTGTACCATGTTTCTGTGACTGCCACAATATCCAGGAATCCCTCTTCCATCAAGGCCACCATTTCAGGGAGCTTTTTACCTAGACTAAGGGCATTGGTACTCATTACCCTCCATTTTTTTTATGGCTTTATTTCTTTTTGTCCCATCCCTGTCCCTACTGCCTTTTTATTTTTCTCCATTTACCCCTGCCCTTCTCCCTATCAACTGCTCTATTTTGGTGTTTACCTCACTAATTACCCTGATGTTTTGGGGGGGCTAGGATTTCCCTTCTCCTCTTCAGTGCCTCCCCCCTTGGCTAGTTTAAATTTAGTTTAAAATAGTTTAAAGTTAGCAGTGTCAGTGGCTCAGTAGGTAGCACACTCACCTCTGAGGCCGGGAGATCAGAGGGCTGTGGGTTCAGTTCCCACATCTGGCACTTGGGTTAATATCCCAGTACTGACACTGTAATGCAGCATGAGAGGGGTGCTGCATTTCTGAGGTGCCGTCTTTCAGATGAGACATTAAACCGAGGTCCCATCTGCCTGGATTGGTGGTAGTTCAGGTGGATGTTAAAGATCCCATGGCACTTATCGAAAAGAGTAGGGGAATTTCCCCGGTGTCCTGGCCAAATTTCCCTCATTCTCTAAAAATACCACTAACAGCTTAATCTGGTTCAAGGTCAGTTGGCATTCATCTGTATCCCCCTTCCCCGGGTCATGCCTGAAAATAGGCAGGATTTGTCTAGTGCACTTACCCGGTCAACAAAAGCTAAAAAAAAAATGCTTGCCACTGAAGCATTTAAACCTATCACCTAGGATTCTGGTTCCCCTCCAGGATAGATGCAGACCATCATGCCTGTATAGGACTACATCCCTCCAGGTGGAGCCCCAGTCCCCAATGAAGCCAACTCCCTGAGCTCTGCACCAGCTTTTCAACCAGTCATTGAATCCCATGGTGCAGAGTGCCCTAGCCTCATCCATGCCATAGACAGGTAGCACTTCTGAGAAAGTTACTATGTGTGCTACTTGTCTAAGGCCCCTCCCCAACTTCACAAACTCCTGTTGCACTGCTCTGATCCCATTCTCAGCCAGGTCATTTATCCCTAGGTGGATAATGACATCCAGTTCCCTCCCCCTTGCTGCTGCTCCCATGATCCTGAGGATTTGTTTCCTGTCCCTCCAAGCATTGGTGCTGGGCAGGCACCTTACCTCCCTTTTCCCTCCTTCCTCTAGTTCTACCCCCCTAACAATTGAGTCCTCCACCAGGAGTTGTTTCCTTCCCCTGTGGGGTCCTGGGCCACCCTCCTGTGGGTCTCCATTGTGGAGGTCCCCAGCATCCTCCCTGGTCTCCACTGCAGGTGCCTCCATAGAGGAACCATGCTTCACCAGAGTGGTGAATGAATTGTGGAGAAGCACAACTGGAGGAATGCACCTCTGTTCCACCACCCTCACCCTCCCTGAGCCCACTGTGATCAAATCACTCCTCTTTCATGGCAACCTCTGAGGTAGTGGTGGTGGCCTGGGTGGTCTCTGGGTGGGGGAGCAGGTTTCCTGAATCCTTGCCAAGTCAGCATGGAGATGAGAGAACTGTTGGTTGCCCAAAGTGTGCTACAGTCACCTCAACAGGAAGGGTGCCCTTTGTGTGTACACCAGTAGTAGCCTTGGTGAGTTGATATATACATATATACATATATGTATTGTCTTGCGGGGGGGTTGACATAAATATACATGTACTCATTGTATTGTTTTCTGTCACAGGTCACATACTGTTGGTGTGCGCAGTCCCATGCTTGAGAACTTGTGGAGTTGGAACTGGAAATGGAATACTCTCAAGCCAATGAAGGTAAATAATTTTTTGGGGGGGGTTATCATATTTGCAAGTAGGTCTCATTAATGGTTTATTGTTTGGTTACTTCTTCACAGATTTTATCTGCATCCTTCTCCAGTCCAGTAATGATGGTCATGGTCATCATAGATTCATACGATTTCTACTTGTTGCATGTCTGCCAGCCTGGGGGGGGTATGATGTTGAAGCTCTTTGGATAAAAGACAAAGAACCTCAGTGCTTTAAACACCGAGCATGGTTACCCAAAGGGTACTTGCTGGAAGCCAAGTTTCAGAAGAATAAAATATTATTACCATAATGTAAAAGACAGGAAAGTTAGAGCAAATCACCACAGAATACTAGCATAATATTCTATGGTGATTTGCATATACATCCCATGGTGCTTTGCATTATTGGGGTATGTGTGATTTTGTATTTCTTTGGTTAAGGCAAATATGACACAACAAAGCATCTGGAAGTTTCCTCAAAAAAGAAATGAAGGACTTATTACAACTTGATTGCAGTAGTAACACATTATGTTTAAGCTGTGGCTGTTCCACCACGGATATATGGATTAACATAGGTAGCAAGCTGTGAAGCCACAAGAACACCAAATCATCAGATCACAATTAAATTTAGTACCAGGCTATAAGAAATACACTGTGTCACTGTCCCTGCGTCTTAACTCAAATTACATTTTAAAACCACATCTTGTCAAGTCACACGACCTGGATTAAACTGTTTTCTACACTGCCATGGCTGCAACTGCAAATTTGGAAAACAGTGCATGATGTGTTGAGCAAATATTTTGTGACATACATGTCACCTACTTTGCGAATCATCAGTCAGATTTTTTGCACGCTTATAAAAAAAAGAAGGAACATTAATACAGACCTTCAGCGATGGAGAGTCATTTGTTAACCTGTAGAAAAACAAAATAAGTTGACAGTATTTGTTTGACCATTGCAGCTCGGAAAAGCAACAGGAAGCAAAACACACAGCTAAAGGAAGTTGAATAGCATGAAAACCATTAGTACACATACTCACTTTATAGTATTCATAGTAAGAAGTCTTGTGCCTATGGCTGATGGATGTGGTCTTCTGTTTGACTCCCTCTGCTTTGGCATGGTCAAGACATGTAATGGAAAACACTGTCAGAAAGGTGGTGGTGGGTGGTGGTGGTCATAGCTTAGGCACATGATGACATTCCCTCTCACATCTTCCTGCATCTGGTGGTGGTTGCAGTGGCTAACAGCAGTCTTATGGTGGTTGTCCGGGGGGCACACAAGGTCATTCTTCCTGGTGGCAGTGGCTAACAGCGGTTTCATGGTGGTGGTCTAGGGGGGCACACGGTGACATTCCCTATTGTGGTGGCAGTGGCTAACAGCAGTCTTATAGTGGTGGTCCTGGAGCACATGGCGACATTTCCTATAGTGGCAGTGGCTAACAGCAGTCTTATGGTGGTGGTCCGGGAGGCACACAAAGTCATTCCCCCTGGTGGCAGTGACTAACAGCAGTCTTATGGTGGTGGTACAGGGGCCAGGATATATTGTGCTCTGTGTTACAAATATGACGTGACATATGGAATTTGAGTCACTCTGAGTGGGACACTGATTTAACTTTATGAAAAAGAAAACATGTATCATACAACAAATGTGACAGCCTTTTAACCACTTAAGTTAAAATCTGCCAACATTAACCTCATCATCATCATCCTCATAAAGAAAGATGCCCTCACAGTCATCTATGTCTGAATTCTGACCACTAGGAAATTCTTTCTCCATTGTGTCATCATCTACGTTAGTGGTAGGCCGTTTCATGCTGCCACTGCCAGTGCCACCAGGATGGTCCATTTCTACATCAGCAAAACCATGATGAGGCCGTGGTACATATACTGAGGTTGCAGTCTGAGCTGGTACGTGCTTCTCATTCATTTTTATGAATATCAGCAAACTGACATTTGCAAGAGAGAGGTTTGTATAACGATTCTGAACTATTGCACCTGCTGAGCTGAATACCCTCTTGACACTTACACTGGAGGGTGGGCATGTCAGGTACTTCAGCGCCACTGCAGTCAGCTCTGGCCATTCACTGACATTTCCACTCCAGTATAAAAGTGGATCATCAGTTATTGACAGATGCCTGTTTTCAGACAAAAATGACTCAACCATTCGCTGTGCTGCACTAAGTCCAGTGGTTGATGCAGTATCCTGTTCTCCAGAATCATTTATGTCACAAATCCCTACTTGGGACAAAGCCTCCCAAAGTGGGTTAATGCCAACCACTTTTGATGAGAGACCACCTGGAACTGCAGTCCCCTTCCCCTTACAGGATATGCTTGATACTACTCCAGGTTCACCTTCAGTCTGATTATGCTGCTGAGGTTTGCTGACCTTGGCACGTGACTTCTGTGCCCCACGAACCAAGTGCACCAGTTGCCCACTGACATTTTTTACCTGTTCAGGCCCACCCTCCAGTACTGAGGCAATCCCACATTTGTATTGTGTGTCCAGCATTGTTACTACTGCAAAGTTGTCATTATGCTGAATGCTCAAGATGTGACTATTCTGGTCGAATACTGTCAGCATGTGTTTCAGCAACACACTGCTAGCACTGTCTATGGTAACATCAAGGCTATGCTGTACATTCACCAATGTCTGCCCCAGCACCTGCAGCAGTGGAATTGATTGGCTAATGGAGGCAGACTTGCCACTCACTGCCTGTGTGGCATGTTCAAAAGGCCTCAAAATTGTTATTACAGAGTCCATGAGGCGCCACTGTTCAGTCATCATAGACATGGAGGCCCCAGAACTGTCACGGCTAGTGTACATGACAGGATATTCTGAGATGGCTTTGTATTATTCATACAACCTCTCTGCCATGTATAAAGTGGAGTTCCACTGGGTGACAACTTCCAGCTTGAAGCGATGCTGCCAGAGGCAGTTTCAGATCTGCAACTGCCGAAGCTGGTCATGGACCTTTGCAGAGCATGAAAAGTGAGAACAGACACAGTATGCAGCTGTCAGCATTTCCTTTATATCAGGGTGCTATAGAAACTCCTGCAGCACAAGATTTAAACAGTGGGCCATGCATGTAACCTGAACAAAGCCACTATTCGTGATGCATTTAATCACATTTGACCCATTGTCATTTGCTATGAACCCAGCTCTCAGGGACAGCCACTTATCAGTTTCAGTCAGTACCAAGTCCAGCATGTTTTCACCAGTATGTGAACAGGTCACATTGTGCATAGCAATCATTACATGCTGCTGAATTCCTGGAAGATTGCTACCATGACACTCCACCTTACTACACTGATTATTCACACTACCAACAGCACAAACAACACCCAGCACCTGCGCCCAATGGGTAGTTATACACAGATATGAACTCCCCACTGTTTTGCCATTTGTCCACATATTCATACTTAAATGGATAAATGGAGAGGAGGAATGTTAAAGGACATGTCTTACAGAGCCAGACACAGTACGGTACAACTAAGGGAGAGCACGAGTGGAAAAGGTATGTCCAGGATGGGACTTTCCATTTTGGACAGGTGCATGCTGCAGACCACCAGAACCCAGAATTCTCCACAAAGGAGAAGGGTAAAAGATCAATTGCCAGCATTTCAGCTACAGCAGCATTAAGTTCACGTGACACTGTATGATTGGGTGGATACTTCAGCTTATGCACAAAAACATTCTGTAACATGGGCTGACTTTAATGTTTTACATGGGATGTGATGATAAATGGTTCTGCTCTGCGAATGGCAGGGGGTGGAGTGTGAACGTGTGATGAAGGCGGTTGCACAGGTGATGAAACATCCACAAATGAAGTTATTTTCCCAGATTTATGAACAGGGGTTGATGTACCACTTGCACTAAACATACTGCATTCACCACCACCACCACCAAAACTGCTACTCTCAGCACCACTGGACAAGATTTCAAAATCATTATGCTCCTTCACCTCATCATGCCTATAGTAATCCTCTGCTGTTATTTCATTGCTACTGCACCCATTTAATTTCCTACATGATCTTACAATCATGGAAGGGGATAACATGCTCACTATGGTTGATGATGAGGGTGAACACCGCACTGTGGTATTAGCTGCTATCTTGTGCTGGGTCCACAGTGCCATGTGCCTGTTCTTAAAATGTGTATTCTGTCCCACTGTGCCCAGATGGCTCCCCTTTTTACCTTGCCTCACACACACATGGCAAGCCTGACAGATTACAACTGACTTATCATTTGCATCTTGCACAAAAAAAAGCAAATAAGGGATTGTTGTGATCCCCTACTTTTAGCATGTCCCTGATGCTGCTTATTGGACTCTCATTCTTAAAGCCCTGAAGTGGGAGGTGTGCTACATGATTTTTCAGGCCGGACACACTTAGACTGCAACTGATCACCACAACTGCCTATCATTATTACTGGGTCATCATCGTCATCATCATCATCAACTGAAACTGGTAAATCACAACTTTTTATGGGGGGGGGTTAATGCAAACAGACCCAGACACAGCCACCTTGAATTTCTTTTTCTCCAGTTCCCAACAGGGGTCACAGACATCATCATCATATTCCTCAACAACATCACCCACATCCACATCTTCTGCTTGGATGCTGGCATGTGGACTGCATGTTGCAACCACAGCAACATCAGCATCATCACATTCACCATCAACACCACCATCACCCAATATTTTTTCACCACACTGTGAATCACTGCATGGCAAATGCATGACCCGAACCACAGTGGAAGAAATGTGACACTGTGTGTTATCATTGCCATGATGATCAGAATCCTCATGTTCAGTTACCAATGGGATGTTACTGGGGAGTATGACATCATCTACACAGTCACTCACTTCTTTACACTCAACCATATTTTTGGACACAGTCAACTGGTCAGAAGTGGAACTTGAGGCAGCAATACTCATACCACCAGCAACTGCACTAACACCACCAGCTGGGACAACATCATCTCCTCCAACTATGAGTGAAGTTACCGATTGCACTGTAAAAAACACTGAAGGAGAAATACCTTTCCTCACATCAGCAATGCACTTCTGTGATTGCATACTACCATGCCCACAGGCAATCTTACCACAAGCCACAGCGCCATGGTGAGAAACAGCTTTGCTTGCATATCTCTTTGTGGGCATTTTGGGGGATCAACAAGAATATTCTAACCAAATTTAGATTTTGGAATGTTCACTCTGGGCCACTGGATGTGAAGCCAAAAAACAACTGTGGCTTTAACAAGAGATACAGATGCAAAGTCACAGCAAGTTCAACAACACCTTAACTAACCAGTGGTGCTCAAGTCACAATACAATGTGGAAAAGAATACCTTTTGCCAGTTGGAGGGAGCACTGGAACTGCAGATCATAGTGACAGTGCAAACCAAGATACCACAATGGCAGCACAAAATCACACAGGTGCAGTGGATAGCAGGTTCACACTGTTGCAATTACACTGTGACACAATAAAAGGTTTATTATCTGATGTCACACACCACATACACACACTCAGTCACACACACACACTTTGTCTAAGCAAACTGAAAACTTCAGTAATATACCACCACGTATTTCAAACAACCTGAAATTATGCACTATTGTGCCAGGTCCACAACACAATCAGCAAAAAAAATCAGCAATTACTGAAAATATTACTGTGTGTAGATTAACACAGTTCTATAAGAAAAATATAACCAAAGTACAAAGAACTCCCTATTTCTCCAACTTAAATCTACCTACACCACAGATACGTCCCTCCCCCAAAGCACACTTCCACTGTCTGTCAGTACACAGACTGAATGTTATACATTAACATTCAAAATCCACACACAAATAATAAACAGTCAATGATATGAGCACAGGAGGGTTTTCTACAATCGATGCGCTAAAGTTTCAGCAAAAAAATTGCTTAAAAAGGCTTTTTTAACAGATTTTAGAAGGTTTGAATTGCAGAGAGCTCTCAGAGCAAACTGTCTCCTACAGCTACCTATACACACTATCCTGAGCTGAGGCTGGGCAAAACAATCTAGAGCCCATGTGACCTGCAATGCCATGAATCACTGCAAAATTCACCTTTGGAGCTCACCAACAAGGTGAAGTGATGCAAAATACATTGATTTCAATGTATTTCACCTTACGATTAGTGGAGTAGTGGTTTGGGGAAGATGTAATAATGTGAAGTCATTGCTTTCAATAGACTTCACATTCCTCATTATAACATGAAGTACCCCGCTTTGCATTGCTGAGTACTTTGCAGATTACGCATTGCTCCGTGAATCACTTCACAGAGCAAATTGGGGCCACTTTGCCCATCACTATTCTGCACCTCTGCATGACTGGTTTCACAAGGGATAATGGTTGTATCACACACCACCACCACCACCATCACCACCAGTGACACACAGGCAACTAAGGAACTTTTTCAGCAGCACAGTAATTAAGTATGGAGGGTGCTGTGGTGCTTGAAAAAGACTACCCTATCCTACATATACAACAGTGAAAAATCATGTGAAAGCAGTCTTTAGCTATTACAAGAGCTCTTCTGTTACCAAAGGCCGGCGATCTAGATCAGATAAAGGGGGTTTAGGATTGTAAATGTTCTGGTAAATAAAATATCTACATAGACTTTTAAAATCATGCATATTTTTGAATGAAAGAAAAGGGTAGAGTCACTGCAAGGGGACTCCTGTGTAACACATTACTGCTAAAAGCCTGGGATTGGGCTAAAGTTTCATAAAAGAAACCTATACTTCAATAACATACATTATGTTGGGGACAAAAAAACAACCACCAGTAGGTCACAGTGCATCACTTTTGTGCTAAATGCCTGAGATTGGGAGGAAGTTCCATAAACCAGATTCAACAATATTACCACCTGTGATACAGTGATAATGAAATACAATACCAGAAAAAATATTACCAGAAGAAAAGTAAAGTATACGGGCAAAGGTGACTTACTGAACTTTAATTGAAAGACATGTATTTTATATTTAGAATCTGATTCCAAGTTTTTATTCTAATTCAAGGATCACTTAAAACATAAGACTGCAATGGCTTGCCATGGAACAAAGTGTGTATTTCCAACAGTGAACACTAAATATGGGGAACAGCAATATTATTCAACACAGCAAGTACAACATTATAAATGTGGTGCTTTTATACCAGGATTGCCACTTTTCTTTGATTTTCAGTCTTTCTATATAACATGATTAAAAACTGGTAGATCAAACACAAGTGTCTATTACAAGTATATAAGTAAACATAAGACATGACATATTGTAATCAGAATTCAGTACTTCTTTGCCATTTTGTAAGTGTTATTATACAATGGCAAGAAAGAATCTTGGACTGTGATTGGTCAGTTTGGGGCTGGACCCATGGTGTTATCCCAGCTCATCGCCACAGGTCTAGTCTCAGCACTGTGAACCTGCTGCTGACTATCTTATTGATTGTTTTACTGAACATCTGATTGATTATTTCATCTTCTCTTAAAAACAAAAAATATGTTTCCACACAAAAACATCTTTAAAATTACTTTTTTTATTCTGTACAACAATGAGCCATTGTATAATAGGAATAATGGACTGCAGGGTGTGTGTCATTTGGGATAACACCATGCCTGGGGCATTGGACGCACTCAGCCTGTGGTCTCATGCCCAACCCCCCAGGTGTGGCGTTATCCCAGCACGACACACACCCTGGAGTGCATTATTCCTTTACTAATATACGGTGCATGCAATGACTTCCAATTCTAGTGGCTACAGAAAAATTTGCATATATAGAGACAGGGAGTCAGGAATTTGGCATTCAACAATGGAAAACATGCAATATACAACCTATGAGTATAAAACAAAGTTGGTTGACAAAAATGTATGGTTGCTTGCATTGTTTTACATTTGCCAAATTAAAATTAGGCCATTATATAGTTTAAACATGTGTAAATACTTTAAGCTGATTGTTTCTGCTGTTTGTTATTTTGGGGGAAGGGGTCAAACTGGGTTTCCCACACTGGAGTCTGTATGCCGGAACATCAGCCATCAGCACATGGTATAACTGTAATGTGTCGTCCGTACTATGGGTAGGCTTTTTTTATTAATATATTTTAAAATTTGCAGCAGCAAATAAATTATGCACATGTAGATCCCATTAACTGTGTGTATGTTTGACAGTCATATACATTTAAGAGCAATACATGCCTGCCCCCTTGACCCATCTTTGCACACGGGAGTACCAAAATACAAATTGACAGCTGTGTGGGATGTAAAGGAACATGTCAACACCGTAATCAGAAATCATCTGGCATCTTTACTGACCTATCAATAATTAAAATACACACAACAGCAACCAGGCTGTATATTTTTAAAAATATTTCTCCATCAGATGCTTTTTTATTGTGATCATTATTAATGCAGATGTTGCTGGGGTATTATTCATGCAAGAGTATTACATCCAAAGAAAGCAATCAGATTATGCAACGTAGAAAAGGGATACCAAATTACAAAATATTTGGCATGTACCCCCCCATGCAAATGGTTGAATTCAAGTTTTTCTCTTTGATTCTTCTCTTTCTATATACTGTACACAGTCTTTTCAGCTACATTATGTTATGCTCTGTTCACTCCAGTTATGCATGTCTTAGCTTTGCCCAGGATATTATGTAGCCATGGCCGATTTCTCTGTGGAAAAATAATAATATATTACTTTACATAATGCACAAAGTTGGCTCAGAGTTTCACTCTTTTTGTCAGCCCCACCTAGGCCTCCCTTTCTGCCCATTAGTGTGCAGAGATATCTGTATAATGCTTTGCTCTGAGACAGTAGTCAAACAGTGACCTAGAAATTAGGATATTATCAGCAGATGAGTAATTACATGTTAACATCAGTTCTGAACCCAGACTGAGCTGACGACTAGTTTTGCACTTAAAAGTTACAAATAATAGACATTATAGCAATGGATACACTATCAATCAATCAATCAGTTTTTATTGATCAGCTTTACAGCCATTACAATATCAAAATTTAAACTAAGTACAAGAATTTGAAATACAGTACATGGATTGACATTCATTCAATAAAACATAGTACAATTACATCATGAATAGTTTATTTTCTTAAAAACATAACTTATACAGTTTAATAGAAATACTTATATTGTTCACAATGAACCAATTATTGCCTAAGTATGAGCAGTTCTTGAAGTGTTAAAGACAAATCTCAAGAGAGATTTCAACCTTTTACATGGATTATAAGGTGCATCAATTCCTCTACTCATAATTATAATATAAAATTATAATCAGCAATATTGCACAAAAGTATAAGTGTACAATGAGTTTATCGAATTTATGAACTGGTTATCCATTCAAATGCAACTCTCCCTGTTCAATGATTTTTAGAAGGGAGACCATGGGGACCAGCACATCCAGATCCTCAGAATTCAGTAGACAGGCCAGAATTTGTGTTGGTTCATGTTGTAATTTTCCTATTATTCTTCCTATCAACAATGTACGCTGTTTCTCATAGAACGGACAGAGTATTACCAAGTGCAGTAGAGAATCTTGTCCCAAATTGCACTTGTACTTTAGATGTTGATCTGTTTTCCCTTCATATAGGGCTTTTTACCTATTTATTTAAAAGGACTCAAACCTAAATCTTGCTAATCGTGTCCTCTGTTTTGGATTGTTCAGTATAATCAAATATTTTTCTAGTTTATGTGCCCTTTTAATTTTTGTTAACCATGGGCAAGAAGTGGAGATTCTTCTGGTCTCGAAGTCTTTTTGGATAAAGGTATCTTTTATTCTGTTGTTTATAGTTTCTTTAATAAGTTCAATAGGCTGATTTAAACTGTCTGGAATGATATACAAGAAGCCCATTGGTTTTATTGCTTCTTTCAAAACCCTAAAAGCAGGAAAGGATGGATCAGTTCATCCATAGTCTATTGCTTCTTCAATACATAGACGCGGATTTCTACCAGGTTGCATCATAAAGGCTTTAATCCAATAGTTAATCAATCTCTGGTCGCAGTAACATTCAATAGGGAGCTGGCCTAACTCTGCTCTTACTAGTGGTGATGGTGTACATTTAGGAACACCCAAAAGTTGTTTTTAAAATGTGTTCTTCAGTGGTTCAAGTTTATTTTGACAACTTAAGCTACAAATTTCAGAGCCATATAACAACTGGCTTCGAATTCTAGCTGAGGCTATCATAAGATTTCCCTTAATCGATCTACCTCCAAATTTGTATGAAAAAGATGTTAATAGTGGTAGAAAGCTTTCTGATTTATTTTTTGCATCCCTAATGTGAGTTTCCCAATTTCCATTCTGGTTAACTGCAATCCCCAAATAACAAAATTCCTATGCTATATTTAATTTTTGTTTGTTAGTGTAGTATTTGTAGAATTTCTAGTTCCTCCAAAAAACAATTACTTTAGTTTTTGCATAATTAGTTTGTAAATCAGCTTTTTGACATTCCACGTGGAATGTATCCAGAATCCTGTTCATGCCTAAATGGCTAAGTGAAAATAAAGCAACATTGTCAGCGTATGCTAAGTAAGATATTGGTCTTGTTCCAATCCTAGGGAGATGAAAATCAGGATTATACAATGGCAAGAAAGAATCTTGGACTGTGATTGGTCCGTTTGGGGCTGGACCCATGGCTTTATCCCGGCATATTGCCAAAAGTCTAGTCTCAGCACTGTGAACCAATTTAGATGACCATTTGGATCTTTATTTTTGCATCTCCTCTTAAGAAATAAAAATATTTTTCCACACTAATTAAAACATTCTTTAAAATTATTTTTTTATTTTATATATAACAACAAGCCATTGTAAATAGGAATGATGCACTCCAGGGTATGTGTCATGCTGAGATAATGGCACACCTGGGGCATTGGATGCACTCGGCCTGTGGCCTCATGCCCAACCCCCCCCAGGCATGGTGTTAGCCCAGCACAACACACACCCTGTCATGCATTATTCCTTTATTATATGTGGATTTGAGTACTGTTAAAAAATATAAATTAAATAGAAGTGGGGTTAGTGTGCAACCCTGTTTTACACCAGTGTTGGTTGTAAACCAACTATTCAATTCTCCAGAGTCCGAAAACCAGACACTAGCAAAATTGTCCTGGTGTAAACGTTTGATTATTTCTAATAATGAGGGTTCTATATCTAATTTCCTCAATCTTTCCCACATAAATGTCCTGTTTACTTTATCAAATGCTGCTTTAAGATCAATAAATGTACTATATAATTTCTGCTTTTTCATTGTTTTATATTTGTGAATCAAATGAGCCAGTGTGTAACATTGATCTATTGTGGAATAGTTGTTCCTGAAGCCTGCTTGGGCTTCATCAATTATTTGATTTAGCTCCACCCATAGCTTCAATCTGTTATTTATTATTTTAGAGAATACTTTACCAGTTGTATCCAAAAGGCTTATAGGTCGTGATAAGCAAGGTTTTTCCTATCTTCCTTTTTAAAAATTGGTACTATAATATTTAATTTCCAACTTTTCGGAATATCCCCAGAATTTCAAATATAATTAAAAAATTTGTGGAGGAACAGAATCCAATACTGTTTTGTCTTTTTGATAACATCAATTGAGACTCCATCAGGGCCTGGAGCCTTCCTTCCCTTAAAGGAATCCAAAGCTGTTTGTGCCTCCAATATAGATATTTCGGACCCTGGTGCGTGCTCCCTGTGGAAATTTCTATCTCAGTGGGTGTGGACAGGTATTCTTGATCATCTCAATAGAACAGCTATTTAAAATGCTTAATCCATTCCTCTGGTTTAATCAATGCTAATGTTTGTTTATAATTTTTTATACCATGATTTACGATATTCCAAAAGATTTCACTATCTCTTGAGTTAACTACTTTTTGTAAATCACATCACAATTGTTTGATGCATCTCTATTTATTTTTGTTTACTATCTCTCTGTGTTCCTTTCTTGCTAAGCTCATTAGATTATTGTTAGATCTGTTTGGTTTTAATTTTAACAACATGAATTGCTGATTCAGTTTTTTTTTTTGCAGCCTTATACTCAGCATTATACCATGTAAAGGTTTCTTTTTGCTTTATTTTGAAATTTTTAGTAATGGTATAAGCTATAGTATTCATAATTGAATTGAATTCTGGGATTAACTGCTGACCTGAACACCTCTCCACTGAGGATAGAAGACCCAACAAAATACCTTTACTTTCCAGGATTTTTTCCAAGTCATCACTTTCAATGACTTTCCGTTCTATACCTTTCCTGTTGGTTTTTTAATCTGCAATCCTTTTTTCAATATTTTTATTTATATTTTTCATATTGATTTCTAATTCTAAGGACAAGTGCTGACTTTCCGCCCTGGGTACTAATTTTAATGAATAACATTTATTAATTAAATGTAAACTTATCCAAACATAATCACTAGCAGAGACTCCATTCCCTCCAAAGAAGGAATAATGTCCTTCCAAGTCCTGAGGTGTCCTACAATTCAAAAGGAGCGGGCCCCACCCTACCAAATTACCATGCAGATCTTTGCCTTTTTTATTTGAGATGCTATCTCTGGATTTCCTATGTGATTTGGGCTTAGTCATAGAATAAAAAGAAAAAGCTTCTGTGATGTCATTTGAACATCCCTGTAATTGCCCTAAACGTGCATTAAAATCCCCCCAAATAACTAAAAAACCTTCAGGACAATCTGTTCAAAAATTATCAATCAGTTTACCAAGTGATGTAAGGTAGTTCAAACCTCCATTAACATTTCCTGCTGGATGAGAATAGACATTAATTATATACCAGACTTGCTTTTTCCTTTCTATCATCTTAACCGCAAAGATACCATTAAAATTATCATTTACTTACTCGGTTACTATTACATTATTTAATTTTATGAATATGGCTAGTCCCCCAATTCCTCTCCCAAAATGTTTAGATTTTTTTGCTATTTGATTATATGAGCTATAGCCACTTAAAAATAATTTATTTAGTGCCCAAGTCTCTTGTATGGCAATAAGATGAAATTTGTTCAGGTATTTGTTAACCTCTGGATCACCTATTTTATCACCTAATCCAAATGAGTTCCATGATAGAATTTTGAACACATCCTCTGATGATGGGCTCAATTCTACTGGTTCCAAAACCTTATTTTCACCTGGGAGTTCAGGACCAGAAGTTGGTCCCCATGGTCTCCCCGTCCCAATCAAATACTGTCACTGACTGCATGTATTGAGGGCCTCATATCTGTTAGAGGTTTCCACCAGACATTCCCACGACTCACAATTGAGTATGATTTTATCCTAATTTTGAAATAGAGTTTAATTTTCTTTTTCAAGCAATAAATGTATTCCAAGTTCATCCAATAATGCTTGTTTGGAAAACAGTTATCTTGCCATTGAATTCTGATTAACGCAGAATAATGTTTGGCCATAAGGTTCAAGTCTGCTTACATTTCCTATCTGGAGGCTGTTAACAGAAACCCCTAGACATGTACAGTATTTAGGAAATCACATAATTTCCCCTTGATATTAAATTTGTTATCTTTATGGAAGTTTTTCAGCCCGAATGGTGAAAAAAATACTTTTTCTTGCATAAAACTGTGAATACCAATGGATTCATAAAATTCAGGGAACAGTTCCTTCAATTGGGTAATATTTCCTATCACAATTCCAAGGTTAGTAAGATTTACAATTTTTTTGTTATGGCATTTAATATGTAAAATTCATCAGTAACTAACAGAACCAATTCTGAGCCAATCAGTGGTCTAATAACACTCACGTTATCTTTGATTGCGATACAGCCACCCAATAGGGACTGCAGCAGACTGGTTACAGATTTCCCTAGTTCTTCTGGTGATTCATTAGGCAAATAAGACATCTTAAACACTGGTAATATAAAATCAGTTCCCAACATTTTTGCCAGAAAGGATCTAAAATAATCTGTCTGAGTTATTGAGTTATCTGGATTAGGTCAACTATGTGGTCACTTTGGATCTCCTTTTCCTGAACACTTTCCTTTCCTAGTATTTTTTTTATATATTCTAATCATCTAAAGGTTTGTGTTCTGGGTCCAAACTGGTTTGCTCCCGATCACCCAATATCACTTTCTGTAAGGTGCTCTTCTTTTCTCCTTTTTTTATTTTTGCTCTTTTTTCTTTACTTTTCTTTATCCCAGCAGTCTTTTGACTCCTTTTTTCAACTCCCTTGTTGTTGTAACCTTTATCCTGGCCAATTAATGGCTTTACAGAAAGGACTTCATTGATTAGCCTACACATACACCCCCAACCCTGTGGGATAATCTGATGTATCCTCTATGCCTAATAGGTCAGTTTTTAACTTTGAGTTCCCTTCTTTGGTAGGAGAAAAATTAACTGAACTTCCCTCAATTAGTTCCATATCCTCTTCCTGGAACTCCCCTTTCTGCCATCATTCTGGACGTTTACTAGTCAGTTCTCTGCAAATACTATTATCTCTAAATTGTTTATCTGGTAACATAATACATTCAACCGAATTAGTATAATTTTTCGTTATCATAAAATGTGATTTCCAATGATTCTCCTGCCAGGGGTTCCTGGGGTGATTCTAATTCAACAATTAAATGCCCCTGAAATATATTTCTCCCCAATAATTAGCTCTTTTATAATAGGTAATAGATTTGAGTTGGAATTGCTCTCACTTATTCCTATCTTTTTTTGTTGGAATGAATGAGTCAGTAGTTCAAGTTTGATTCTATTTTCCAGACAAATCCCTTTTATGTATGAGATATCTTGTCTTATCTCAGTCAGCTGTTTTAATAAGAATAAATTCGTACCAGTTGGATTTCTGACAGTGGTTAACAAATCGTTAAATATTCCCTCCATGTCAAAGGCATTAGATAATGTCTCAGGATCTGGACTCATTGTCCAGGAACAAAAATAATCAGACAAATTGTCTTTCGTTTGTACAGTGTTTCCCTTTATTACCTTGCTTTCAGACTGAATAAATGGACCATTTCTTATATGATTGTTTCTATCATTACTTATTTGTGAATCTGCCAATTGAGAAGAAGTATAAGGTTGTTTCACTTTTGTTGCTTTTATTCCACAGTTTTTGTTACCCAGATAATTTCTTTTGGGCTTTAGTGATTCCCTCACACTTCTTACTTCTGTATCTAAAATGGATAAATTATGAAATATTTCAGAAAAATCAATTTTCTGTTCTATGAACTGTGAAGTATCTAAATCCTGTTTTTTTTCCCATTTTGTGTATATAAATTAGGGGTTATTTTATTTAACAAAGACCTGTCATATTCCACTGAAGGCACCTTATCCAAACAAGGTTGCCTTGTTGGTGCTATATTGCCTGAATCTGTTGGTATAAAGGCACATGTTTGTAATCTTGTTTCTACAGGGAAAAACTTTCTAATACCTTCATCATCTCCACAAGGAGCTGAAATAAATTGGGGTAAGATTTATACCCCTGTGACTGAGTATCTACCTGTCTGATAAGATTCTCCCTATAATATGCCCTTAGTTTGTTTGATCGTGTTTTAAATCCCTCTAGTGATTTGTCCTGATTGCTACCCAGGACTCTGGCAGCAAGGAATTCCAGCATGGGTGGACCTTTATATTTTTTGTAATGTTTACCACTGCCCCCTCAGTTCTTTATCTTAACCTTCATATGTTCCTTGTTCTTGCTTCAAGTAATAGCAGGCATATTGATTTTACAGCAATTGAAATGTGTAAAATGCTATTTGGTACCAGCAAAGTCTATAGAGGCAAAAAGTTGTTGAACTAAATTGTTTCAATCATAAACAAACTAAAAGAAGCCCTTCTGTCTTTAAATGTTTGAGCCAAAAAAACCTTGGGATATATACAGAAGAGAAAGAGCAACCTATACTTAGCTCCAGAAAATTCAAAAAATAAAACCAGGCTAGGAGACTGAAAGATTAGGCCCAGCACTCAGTGTTCACCAAGCTGGGGTCTGTTGTGCATCTTCTAATATTCTAAACAAATACTTGTCACTGCTCAAGATCAGCTTGTTTATCTTTCTCTTTCTAGGGGAGTATTCACTTCCACCTCCAACACACAGAATAAATGAGTAGTTCAAGTGGGACACTGCAATAATAATGTAAAAAATACTTAATATGCACTTTAAAACCTTATAACAAATTAACTAATTAACTATTTAACAAAATAAACTCCAAGAACTCCAAAAACTCAGAATAGTTACAAGCTTATTGTTCAGAACTATTGTAGTGTTTTGGGAGGAGATTAGCAGGGGATGAGAATTTTTCTTCTTTATTTTTGATGTTCCCCTTAAACAGTAGGTAATCTTAACATATAATTTCTTTAGGCTGGTAAACTGGATAGGTCTAAGATTAACTTTAACTAGTGAAGGCTACCTGGATCTATGGGTTTCAAGCTAAGAGGTATTCTCTCTCTTTCCTTAAGGGACATGCTGAGGTCACCGGAAGAGACTGTGCTACTTGGGATTTTGGGAGTTGAAATGTTTTGGCTGTATGTTAAGGGTCTAGAGGAGGTGTAAGTACTTTGGTGTAAGGTTAAATATCCTTGTAAAGGTGTACTTTAAAAGGGGGTGGCAGTCCAGCATGAATGTAAATAGGGGATGTACATAGTTTACACGACCAGTTTGGGGTTGTGTTCCCGGCTTGTCCGAGTTTGTTTATTGTCTGTATGTTTATTTTCTGTGTTAAAATTCAATAAAATACTTTTTTGAGCAAAAAAAAGAATAGTTACAAGCGGCAGAAAAGATCAGTACCCAAATGCAAAAAATAAATAAAAACTTCCCTAGCTGTGACTAATAGCTAGTAGTTTTAGACAGTTATACTTCAATTTTGTATTTTATAGCTTTAGCTTTTTAGCTTTTTAATTTGCCTGAACCCAATTAAGAGCTAAGAAATATTTAGACATTACTCATAACACCTTGGCAAATTTCAGGGCTTACTCGTAGTAGCTGACATGCAGTCACACAGTCCCTGCTAGGGCTAAAAGCTGAGGCTGGTAGTATCAGAAAGGCCTGGAGACTTGTTTGCTTGTTTCTCTCCTCTCCTCAAACTGAACAAAGTTTCGGCTATAGCACATTGTGTTCACACACTGCAAGCTAATGTCGATTTACTGCTGATTAGAAACTTACACAATAGTGTGCCTTACTGGTGTCTTGCTGATCTTAGCAAGCACTCTGCGGCTGCTGAAACCAGGGCAGTCAATAGTTACTAGCGTGACAAAATGAATAATATTAATTGCAGCCATACAACCCTGCACGCCGTACCAGAAAACAGCTTCAGCTAATCAGAAGTAGCTTTTGAACCAACATGCCAGCACGCCAACATGCCAGCTGAATCAGATTGCACATGTGCTGTTTAACTAGCATTCATGTAATCACATGATCGAACACTGGCGTGAGTTTTTACAATCGAGTAATCAATTAGACCAGTAAATTAAACTAGCAATTTAACCTTTAGCCACTGTAAAATGAGATGAGATGGATCAAAAAAAAAACCTCAACACAATCTCAGCATAATCACACAATCAATTCAGTAATAATTGTGTTTCCTAAACCTCAGTCAAGTGCTGTGTGGCTGTCCATTTAGACAAACAATCAAACTACCCTGGAAAGACCCCATACCCTGATACTTTCAGTTGGTATGTTTGCCACTATATTTAGCACTTTTTTGATATAGTAATAAATAGGGAACTATCTCAATGGCTTAGCACCAAAAATACTACCAGGTGCACATTGTATCTATATCTAAATCTGTCACAGCTAGGAGAATGTGCGTAATAATAACAAACAACTCTGATAATTAAACAGATAAATGAAGAGAAGGAAAAAACAGCATAATCAAAAGTTAACAAACTAAACAAGCTTTTGCATTTCTGTTTTGTATTTTGTGTTCTGTGAGTTGATTTAACAATAAAACGTCTGTCTCTCCACCAGAGCAAGAGACAAAGAAGAAATAAACTGTTGTTTTCTTGTTTTGTCCTTAGTGACTTATATCAGTCCTGAGGTCACAGTCTCAATCAGCTGCAATTGCAACTAACTGGTAGCTGACAGTGCATGCTTTTAACAGCAGGCAGCAAAGTTAAATAAGATTTTAAGTTGGCTTTTTGTAAAGTTTGTAACTCTTGAAACGAAGTACTTCTCAGGGGGTCTTCTTCGATGTTCTCTTAGGTGTCTTGTGCCTCACCAACTCTCCACAGGGTGCCTTGCTTGCCTGCAATCTCCGGGGCTCCTCCACCACTCAGACTCCTCTTCATAGAGCTGCGGGGGGGGCAAACAAATGGCAACAGATGAAACACCGGGTACCACAGGCAAAAAGTAAGTCTGGAAATTCAGTGATTAATAAAATAATAAATAAGGCAACAGTGGTATACCTGTTTTAAAAGAAAAAAGTGCTTCTCAGTCCTCCTGCTACTGCAGCTCCTCCACAGCTACACAGAGTGCCACCATCATGGTATCCCAGAAGTCCTCCTCAAAACCCAGTGGATTCACTAAATCCAGGTGCCCCTTCCCTGGTGTCTAGTGGCACCCCACCCTCCAATCACCATCCTCATTATATGTTTTTCTTTCCCTGGTGTCTAGTGGCACCCCCCCCACACCCTCAATTGCCATCCTTGTAATTATTTATTTTTTGCCCTGGTGTCTAGTAGTGACCCCCACCCACCAATCACCACCCCCATAATAATTGTATTTTTCCCCCTGGTGTCTCATGGTAATTGGTCCTTTGGTGATCTGACCTCCCACTTACTACCCACCACCCCACACACCCCCATACCCCCACACACACCCTCACTCAGCTGAACAGGTCCCAGGATGAAGATCCAGTCTCTGATCAAAGACACGTCTTGCTACTTGAAATGCCGACTGCTACGTGAGAAAGTGAGGTAAACATGGTTCTGTGTATTTCAATGGGGTTTTCAACTTTGTGGCATAACATTGCCATTTTTGCATATTTTTAACCCACATTTTCAACATGGCCTTTTTGGAACACCATCTCATGAGCAATGTCAGTGGAATTATGCAAATCTGACTGGCCCAAAAGGCAGTTTTGCAGTTGCTTAGTGACCTTTTGGCCAGGATTTGAACATTTTCACCACCTTTGCTCATGAGGTGGGGTCATAAGAAGGCTGTGTTGAAAATTTGTGGTCAAAATATGTAACAATGGCAAAGTTATGTGCATCTGGTTAAATTTTCCTACTCTCACTCATAACTTTAGTAATTTAAAATATTTTGACACCAAATGTTCAACCTAGCAATTTTTTTACACCTCATGAACATGACAGCTGTTGTTTATCAAAACCTGCCCAAGCTGTGTTTTCACTCCTGTGGTGTGGAATGACATTCCAGTGGTGTGGAATAACATTTTGATGGGGATTTGAAAATTTTCAGTACCGGGTTCATGAGGTGGGGTAATAAGAAGGAAATACTGACAATTTGGTTGCTGCTCTTCTGAAAATGCAAGCACAGGGCCCGGATGGCTCTGTGCTTCCATGATAACACGTGTCCACAGCTATGGAGGGATGAGAGTGCAGGGCCCAGAGTGTCCTGCACTCCCACAGGCAAATGAGGATCTGCATCTATGAAGGGATGGGAGTGTAGGGCCCTCTGCACCCTGCACTCCCACAAGTAAATGAGGATATGATTATACTATCTCAAAAGTAAAGAAATTCTTTGCAAAAAAAACTCCATGAATACATCAGTTAGGGTTGCTATTAAAGCAACAAAAGTATGAAAATGTGACGTTGTGGTATTCAGCTCTAACTCCACATCCCCCCCCCAAGCAGCCAAAGGGGGCAAAACAACACCAGCAACCACAGACATCCATCATCAGGTAAGACAAACAACATACAACTCTTTCCAAATGACACAAGAGACATCCAGCATCATGGTTCTGACACTGCACCACTGCTCCTGGCAACCCAGGTGGAAGCAATCTTGGGCAGAAATTTACTTCAGCAAGAAGGGTCTGCCACTAGTATAAGCATGGAGATTGCATCAGAATGCATTGAAATCTAACACAAATTGATCCCCCCACTTCCTTTTGTCATTAAGTGTCACCCCACAATTTTGAACCAGGTAGTGTGAGCCAGCCACTATATGATTACTGTATATGGCACTTTAGCCTAAATTTACAAGTTATCACTTTAAATTCCCAATTGACTGATCCTCAGTACTAAGTATGCCCTCACCACTGTTATTTCTTCAACCTTTCTTCCTAGCTCTATTGTGTACACACATTCCACTTTTTTCCCTTTTTCTTATCTGTGTTCTATGTTGTTTGAGAGTCAATAGTTAACATATATCACCTCCTGAGCCACTGTGTTTCTGTATCACTTTATCTTAGTCATTGACACTCTTCCAGAACTATAGGAGCCTTTCTGTTTTGAAGGCTGCTTGAAAGAGCATTGCTGCTCTAACCCCAATGATGCTGTACTGACAGTGAAGCTCTGGGATTCTGAATAGTCTCTTAACTTGACTGTTGATCTCTCAATAAATGGTGCAATTACTTGTTGAATGTTGTGTTTTTGGCACCATTAGACTATTTTGAGGACTGCCAGAGTCCTTATTATTTCATTTGGCAGGACCCACTGCATTCCCAAGCATGCCCCTCCTCCCCGGTGCTTTTGTACCTGTCTTTTACTTCAAGCTGGATAGCCACCTGAAACACCCATATGATATCCCCTTTAACACTGCAGCACCCTTGCTGTGTAGCACTGCAGTGTCAGTATATTGTATAAGCCCAAGTGCCTGGTGAGAGTTATGAACACATTACCATCGCACCTTGATACCACCTACAATAAAACCCTTTGGGAAGTTACTTTATCACCTTATATTAAAAATACACATTTTACAATTTAGAGCTTAATTGGAAAAACTAGGCAAGATATATGTTACATAATAAACAGGACAATTTGTTGCCATATTTCCTAGGGCTTGCCTCAATTGACTTAGATACAGTGAACAGAAAGCTCATACCGTAAGTGGGAAACCTGAGCAGAGGGCAAAGGCAAGACATGCACATTCAAAAATAGAACAGTTCATTTAATGACTGTAGGGTTTTTGTCTCTGGATGCAACTGATATCTTACCAAAATCTCTATATTATGCATACTGCACTAATTTTTGAAGAAACAATGCACTGATACATTTTAACACTAGAAATAGATCATGGTTCCACTTCATGGAAAACCGTCATGCAAATCCACATGTTTTTTAAAACACTCTTGATCCATTTTATGACTGTTAGACCATACCCCAGGATATCTACTGCTGTAGGATATACCCACATTTTATTAGGAAGTCTAAGACACTCAGCTTTACCTGGTGCTGCACCTCTGAGATAAACTGATATATTACGACAAATTTTGCTATGTCTTAATAACACAGTAATTTAAGATTGGTAAGAACTCTAGCTCCATCAGTGCCCCACTCCCACCATCCTGCCCCTGCTTTACATCCCATCCTTCTTGTCTCCCTAATCACTCTTTTACTTACTGGATCACACTCATTATTTGAATCACAGTCAGTGGTTGGGTATTTCCTTCTCTCGCTCTGCCTACAAACAAGGAACACACATTCCTGTGGACCAGAAGCATCTTCTCCCATTGCTGCAAACTGTGCCATGCATCTGCCTGGCTAATGTTTAATAGCCTCTATATGTGTGATGTATCAAGTTATTTTTTCAACATAATATTTTTTCATAGCATCTCATGACTATAACAGGTGTCATTTTTCAAATCCTGGCTAAAATGTATTTACGAACTTGTGGAATGAAATGACATTTTGTAAGTATTTTATAAATGCCACCTGTCATGTTTATGAGGGGGATTCATAAAATAGAGGATCCAAAGTGCTGTGGATTTTTGCTCCTAACCATGCATTGTTGTGACATTTTATTTTCTGGCCTGAGTGTTCTCAAGTGTGTGATTTTGGATTCATAAAACAACTATTTTGAAAAAGCTGGGGTCAAATTGTCCTATGAAGAAATATGACAGGCCAGCATTTGACCCAGTTGTATGTTGTGATACTGTGTTGGTGAACTGAGTTTAGGTTCAAGCTCAGTTAGCCAACTGGATGGGCTGAGGCTGGGGGAAGTGCTGCCATGTGGCACCACCCCAACTCTGATGAAGGATGGTGCAGTCTTGGCTATACAGACAACAATTAACCATATAGTGAAGAGAAGTCTTCTCTTGGCATAGGGACCAGAGCACCTTGCACCTCTTTACCCATAGCCCAGAGGGGCTGGTGCTTCCATAGCCAGCTGGACACTTGTCCTGTGCATCTGCATTTGTAGCCACATGGAAGCACAGGGCTCTCAGGACCCTGCACTTCCACAGCTCCCAGACAGCCCCCACAAAAGCTTTGCATCTGTAGATGCACAGGCCTTGCACTTCCACAGGCCTGCAGACTTTTCCCTTGAAGTAGAGGACCCTGCATATCTGAATATTTTCATGCAGGTCCCAAAGGGGCCTGCTTTAATGAGGATATAGTTCCAGTATCTCAAACAGAAGGGAAATTAATTGCAGAAAACTGTTTGAAAGCACCAGTTAGGGTTCAACTTAACCCTACAAAAGTAGGAAAATGTGTTGGGAGGGTTTCCAACCCTAGCTCTCCACCCCTGCTAAGCAGAAAAAGGACAAGTCCATAAAAGCAACCGCAGACAGCCATCATCAGGTAAAACAAACAACATACAACTGTTTCCAGATGACACAAATTCAGTAGTACTGATGTGCTACCTTCATGGATTTGTATCTGTGGCTGCAGAAACTCAAGCTGCACAGTGGCCTGCACTTCTGCAGACAGAAGAAGTGTTGCAGTTTGGGTATGATGAATTTCTATCTATAGCTATAGAAGTGCAGCCACAAGTCAGTGGGTTACACTATGCATTTGTATCTGTGGCTGTAGAGGCACTGGCCCCACAAAGGCTTGTGCTTTTGCAGACAGACGTTCTGTTGTAATTTGGGTATCATGGATTTGCATCTTTTGCTGCAGTGGGCAGTTTTGTGATTTGAGTATCCAAGACTTCTATTGCAATCAGAAGTAACTTTGTGTATCTTGCAGTGTGCATGCCACAGACAGAAATTCATTACAGTAGCACATTAGGTGATACTCAATTTGTGTCATCTGGAAACAGTTGTCCACTATTTGTCCTACCTTCTTGGTCTTGTCCTTTTGCGGGTGGGGTGGATAGGGTTGGAAACTTTTACGCCACATATCCCAACTTTTGTGAGATTAAGTTGAACCCTAACTGGTGCATGAATACACTTTTTTTTTGCAATGAATATGTATATATATCTATCTATCTATCTATATCTATATATCTATCTATCTATCTATATCTATATATATATATATATATATATATATATGTTCATTACAAAAAACTTTGTTAATGCATCAGTTAGGGTGCAGTAACAAAAGTAGGGAATTGAGGCGTTAGGGTTGAGCCCCTAACCCCCCACCCTAACAACTCACCCCCCATCATCCACACACCAACAGGCATCTGGGTGTGCCATGGGGTCAATAGGTCCAACTCTCACCCCATTCTCCTATTTTTATAATACTTGTTTGTGAGCTGTCAAAATCCCCGTTCATGAGCCGATCCCTGTTCGTGAGTTAGAGCCATCTGGTCATCATCTCACGGACAGGGATTTTGATAGCTCACAAATGGGGATCAGTTCACGAAAGGGGATTTTGACATCTCACAAACAGGGATTGCACGGGAGCCACAAACAAGGATTTTCAAACTTAAAACAGCTGTTTTTTGACTAAATTAAACAAAATCAAAGCTATGGGTTTGCAGAGAGTGTCACCCTGAACAAAGCCCATACTTCAATCTCTATAGAAGACAACCCTGTGGCAAGTTATGATGTTTTGTTTTTGAAGAAAATTGAAAACAAGATGGCGGCTTGGAACAGGGATTTTTCATTCAAACAGGGATCCCTGTTCGAGAGTTGTCAAAATCCCCATTCATGAAACCAAATACTTGTTTGCAACTGTGCAGCTACTCAAAAGACTGCACTGAGCATGCTCAGAACCCAAAATCTCAAAATTGAATAACTTTGGAATGAATTAATATTAAGGTGCAAAATTCGGGGTTTAACATTAAACTTGCTACTCAACCCTTACTATAGTGGACCACCATGCCACTATAATATACATATATATATATATATATATATATATAGATATAAAACTTTGTTAATGGATGATTAGGGTTCCAGTGTCAAAAGTAGAGAAATTACATCTTAGGGTTCCCAACCCAAAGACCCAGTTTCCACCCTCAGATTCCAACCATAACACCCCCCCCCCAACCTGCATGCAGGAACTGGTGTGGTGTTAGGGTTGGAAGCTGAGGGTGGAGTCTTAACCCTAAGATCTCATTTCCCTACTTTTGATGCTGGAACCATAATGGTCCATTAACTAAGTTAGTAGGACAAACAGTAGACAACTGTTTCCAGACTGTCATTACGCAAATCCTGCCTAAAAGGTGAATTCACAAACCAACCACAAAATCACCTTTCGGGTGAGAGTTGCATAACGACAGTTGTTTTCTTCATTAGGTGGGATCCCAAAAAGACCATGTTGAAAATTTGGGGTCAACATCTCAAAAGATGGCAAAGTTATGGATCAAAGTTATCTTTTTTCGCCAGATGAATTCCTTTTTCATGAGGTGTCAAAATCCTTTTTCGCATCAAGAAAAAGGATTATGACATCTCACAAAAAAGGATTACTGGCAGGGTCATCTGGTTGGAGAAGTCCTAATCCTTTTTTGCATCGTGAAAAAGGATTATATCATTTCACGAAAAAGGAATTTCCTGGTGAAAAAGTATTCGATCATATCACAAAAAAGGAATTAAGAATGTAATCCTTTTTCATAAGATGTCCTAATCATTTTTTGTCATCAAATTTCTTTTTTGTGAGATGTCCCAATCCTTTTTCATGATGCAAAAAAGGATTAGGACTTCTATGACCAGTTGGCCCTGCTGGTATTCCTTTTTCACCAGACAAATTCCTTTTTCATGAGGTAGCAAAATCTTTTTTCGCATCACGAAAAAGAATTAGGACATCTCATGAAAAAGGATTACTGGCAGGACCATCTGGTCAGAGAAGTCCTAATCCTTTTTCACATCATGGAAAGGAATTATGTCATCTTATGAAAAAGGAATTTGCTGGCAAAAAAGGGTTTAGTCATCTCATGAAAAAGGATTTAAGAAAGTCATCCTTTTCATGAGATGTCCTAATCCTTATTTGTGATGAGAAAAAGGATTTTGACACCTCATGAAAAAGTAAGGGAAGCGAGTCACAAAAAGGATTTTAAAATATAAAAATAAGCATTCTGAGGCTACATAAAATTAAAGTAAAGGTACTCAACAATAAAGGACGTCCTGATGAACAAGATACATACTTGGATGTCTGCAGAAGACATTCCTGAGCAGAGTTATGACAGTTACTTAAGGCTAAAATGAAAAGATGGCTGCTGATGAAAAAGTAATTTTTTTCACAAAAAAAGTATTTTAAGGATCTTTTTTGTGAACTGTCAACATCTTTTTTCGTCAGACCAAAATCCTTTTTCATTCAATGCAGCTATGCAAAAGACTGAACTGAGCATGCTCAGAACCCCAAATTTCCAAATTTATTAACTTTGGAGCAGATAACTATTTTTTCACTAAACCAATGCTGGCTTGTTTTTGGGGGCAAGCTTTTTCTACCCTGAAAATTTCAGACCAAAATCCTTGTTCATGACTCACTTCCAATCCTTGTTCGTGAGGTGCCAAAATCCCTGTTCATAGATGGCTATATCTTGTGAACAGGGATTTCTCATGAATAAGTATTTTGACACCTCATGAACAGGGATTCGGCTGACAAACAGAGATTTTGACAGATCATGAACAGGGATTTTTAAAAGGAATCCCTGTTCATGAGGTGTCAAAATCCCCAATTGTGAGCTGTCAGAATCCTTGTTCATGAGAAATCCTTGTTCATAAGCTGTCAAAATCCCTGTTCATGAGACTGTGACCAGATGGCCCTAAATCCCTGTTCATGAGTTGTCAATATCCTTGTTTGTGAGGTGTCAAAATCCCTGTTTGTGAGACAGTCCCTGTTTGTGAGCTGTCAAAATCCTTGATCATGAGTGGCTGACCAGATGGCCCTACCTCGCAAACAGGGATTGGCTCATTAACAAGGATTTTGACACCTCACAAACAGGGATTTTTAAAAGTTGATGTTTCTTTGACACTGCATTGCAAAGAAACGGTTAGGACTTTTGCCGTGAAATTTGCAGGGTCAAAAGGGGGTGTCTCACAGATGTGACTTATGCTATGCTGGTTTGGTGTAAAAATTTGCATCAGTTCCATAGTTATGGCATTCCAAAGTTGAGACATTTCCTTTAGGTGTACTAAGCATGCATGCAGGTTACCAGTTCATAATTACAGCTCCAGTGGAGTTTTTTCCAAAGTTGCTACGGTTACTGCACTAGCACATATGGATACCATTATGCAGTAATCACACTTCTGGGTCAGCCATTATGCAATACTGGGTGCACAGGGCCCAGAGAGCCCTGTGCTCTTGCAGTAAGATGACACTTCATTACAATGTCTGTGCATTTATGGACAGATGGGAGCATAGTGCCCATAGGACTCTGTGCTCCCAAACACTGATACCATGGGAGTGCAGGGCCCAGAGGGCACTGCACTTCCAAAACCATACTGGGGTAAGATTAAGCATTCTCAAAAGTAAGGAAATTGATTGTAAAAAAATGTTGTTAATGCATTGGCTAGGTCTGAAGCAACAAAAGTAGGGAAATGAGGCATTAAGGTTGATACCCTAACACCCACCACCCTACCACCCCACCCCCACCCTCCACAGACCAATTAACAATGGGCTGTGCTTTGGAGTCATCGGGCCTAACTCTAACCCCATTCTCTCTCTGGACTGGTAGGGTGGGGGGTGTTAGGGTGTCAATCCTAATGCCTCAATTCCCTACTTTTGTCACCTCAACCCTAACTGATGCATTGACAAAGTTTTTTGCAGTGTGTGTGTGTGTATGTGAGTATATTATGGTAGCACGGTAGTGCTACCATAGTTAGGGTTGAGGAGCCATTTACATGTTAAACCCAAAATTTTGCACCTTAATAACTTTGCAACTGTTTGATGGATTTGCCTGAAATTTAGAATACATGATCAAGACCCATACACCTTGGGATCTGCCAAGTTTTGTACCAGTCGGATACACAGCTACAGAGTTATTAAGCATGATCTGCGTGTGCATTTATGCTTTTTCTGGAATTCTACGGTCGCACCTACAGGTCGCATGGTTTGTGCAACTGGTCCAAAATCTTCAGGGAACATGAGGTCGGGTCCCCGGTGTGCCTTTTGAAGATTTCATGAAAAAATATTAAATGGTTCAAAAGTTATTCAAAAAACAATTTCCCATTATAAGTCAATGGGAAAAGTTAACAAAAAGTTCGACAGTGTCGCGAATGCACTTTTTACTGTTGCAAATGGCTCTTTTACTTTCAAAATCTGCCATCTTGTTTTCAGTTAGTGATCAAAAAAATGCTTGCCATTTAAATTTGGGACCATCTAGCAACCTAATTCTTTTTGTATTCACCTAGTCAGACCCTGAGGATGCTAGCCATGTCTTTATTTTGGGGTAAAACACCCCAGAAATATGTTTTTCAAATTTCTGGAAAAAGTACTTTCGAAAAGTAGTGTTGAACTGACAAAAGTGTCGCAAATTTTTGTGAAAGCTTTCGCAAATTGCAAAAGTACTTCTCTAGGCTGTGGGAAACTGACAGCAATTCTTTGGCACCCTGCTGCAAAAGAACGGTTTGGAGTTTAGGGCTGAAATTTGGAGAGAACACAGCTGACATCTCACAGATGTGTCTTTCACTGTTTTGTTGAAAAAATATTACATGGTGGCAAACTTATGGTACTCCAAAGTTTAAGTTTTTTCCCATAGGATAACATTACGGTGTACTACACATTGCAGCAATCGTTTGGCGTCCTGCTGCTACATAACGGATTGGTTTTTTGGGCTGAAATTTGCAGGTACCACAGACAACATCCAACAGATGTGCCTTTCAGTGGTTTGGTGAAAAAACATAGCAGGGAGGCAAAGTTATGCCACTTCGAACTTCTGTTTTTTTCCCATAGGATAACATTACGGCGTTCGCCGCACCTTTCAGGGCTCATATCTCGGAAATGGTTCGAGATACAGACTTTTTATTGAAAAAATGCTTAGCCCCCTAATGGGGGCTAAGCATAAAACTAGCCAGGAAAGTGATAATTCATATGACTTTTACATTTTTTTCTATGTCGTACGGTTCCTGAGATATAATAAATTAAGTATCCAAGTGCTCATTTTTCTGTTACAAGAGTCATTACATTGCATACATTGTTTGTACTCACTGTCTTTTTCTTTTCCGCTTTTGGGGAAAGCGAGCCTCTGCGGTTACATTACTGTTACCATTATCATTTCTGCTTGCGTTTACATACTCGTTTGACTTACTGTTCACGTTGACGACACCATGTGCGTTAAGCTTGGTGTTTTCATTTGTGGTTGCATTTGTGTTATTTTTAACATTTCTGTCTACAGTACTGTTTCTCTTTGTGTTTCACTTTGCATCAGCATGTGCATAACGCTTTGCGTTTGTGGGACAATGTTACTATGTGAGAAGGCATCACATGATGTGACCGCAGGGCCCGCAGGGCCCCACGTTCTCGCTGCTGCGTTATGTGGCAGTACTGCGGGGCCCAAAGGGCCCCACGCTTCTGCTACCACATTACGTTCACAATTTCTCATTATTCTCAAAAACAAGGGTATGATGTGGTGGGGCTGTGTTTGCTGAAGGGCCCTGCACTCTTGCTGCTGCATTACATTCACTATTTGTCATTATTATTCTCAAAACAGGGGAAATTAGAGGTAAATAACTCTGTTTACTGCATCAGTTAGAGTTGTACCACAGCAACAAAAGTGAGGAAATTCAGTGTTAGGGTTGAACCCCCCCTTTGGACTCCTGCAGACCACCCTGCTGTATTACATGGTGGGAGTGCTGTGTCCTACACCTAGTACATTTTGTATTTTACAGGGTGTGGTGCCCGACGGGCCCCGCGCTCCTGCTGCTGCATTATGTGGTGGCAGTGCAGGGCACGAAGGGCCCTGCACTTCTGCCGGTGGATTACATTTACTATTTGTCATTATTATTCTCAAAAAGAAGGAACCTTAGAGGCAAATAACTCCATTTACTAGATTAGTTAGGGTTGTACCACAGCAACAAAAGTGAGGTAATTCAGTGTTAGGGTTAAAGCCCCCACTTTGCATCCCTACAGCCCACCCTGCTGTATTACGTGGTGGGAGCACAGAGCCGAAATGCCTCTTGTTCCTGGTGCTGCATAATGTTCATGATTTGTCATTATTCTGAAAAACAACGGTAATTATGTGGTGGGAGCGTGGGGCCCACAGGTCCCCGCACTTCAGATGCTATATAATGTGGTGAGAGTGCGGTGCCTGAAGTGGCCCGCACTGCCCCACGCTCCTGCTGCTGCATTACATTCACTATTTCTCATTATTATTTTCAAAACCAAGGGAAATTAGAGGCAAATAACTATGTTTACTGCATCAGTTAGGGTTGTACCACAGTGATGAAATCGAGGAAATTCAATGTTAGGCTTGAAGTACTCCCTTTGTACCCCTCCAGCCCACACTGCTGCATTATGTGGTGGGAGTGCGGTGTCCTATCTGTACTAAATTGTGTATTTTACAATACCATATTTTTTTGTGTGTGTGTTGGAATGTGTGTGGTTGGTAGGGCGCTGTGCTCCCGCTGGTCCCGCTACCACATTATGTGCACTATTTCTCATTATTATTTTCAAAAAGAAGGGTTATTATGTGGTGGGAATGGTACCAGAGTGACAAAAGCTAGGGAATTCAATGTTAGGGTACAACCCCCCTTTGCAGTCCTCCAGCCCAGCCTGCTGCATTATGTGGTGGGAGCGTGGGGCCTGAAGGGTCCTGAGCTCCTGATACTAGTAAATTTTGTATTTTACAGTACTGTATATTTTTGTTTTTGGGTGTTGGAGTGCGTGGTTGGTAGGGCCCCGTGCTCTCACTGCTGTTTGATGTTTACTATATTTCAGTATTGTTGATGTTACTATTTTGTGGTGGATGCACATGGTGCCCAAAGGGACCCACAGTAATGTCACTCTATTAGATTCAGTATTTTTAGAATTGTTTATCTTTTTGTTTTGATTTGTGCTACCATGTACATTTACACTTCTGTTTGGTGCCACTGTTTTAGTATGTGTGAAGACATCATGTGGCACGTATTCCTCCTGAACAACAGTTGCACACAGAGAGACAGACACAGATGGAAGTGGGGGAGGAGAACCATGGTAACAGGAACAGTTATAGACTCACTGTATGTTAAGGGAAGAGACAGAGGCAGAGAAGGGTGATGCAGATCACTTTTACAAGCTCCTGATTACAGGTAAAGTGTAGTTTGCATTGTTGTCACTTGAATGCCTTCAGTCTGTTAATGTCTCTTCAAACTGCAACACCAGGTACTGGATCCTTAGTAGAGACCCACAGAAGAACTGAAGGTATGGACATCAATGGTAGACATCAGTGATTTCAGGTATACTCAAGTTAGGACACTTACTGTTTGTGTTGGCTGACACAGATAATATCCCTTCCCCAAAGTCTGAACTGTATCATGAGTATTGATGCACAGCAAGAATGAGGCAAGCACTATCAATGGTACAGGTCTGTAATTGTTGATACATACAACTTAGCACAGTTAGGATTTCTATGGCGTTACACAGACAATTTACACATACATACCAGTTACTGATACTGACTGTACATTCACAATTGTATGTGCTTAGGTAGAATGTGACACAGCTTTGTGCATCAGGTACTGCAGTCTGACTGTAGACTGACAGTAGGTATAAGTGTGGTACATGGTAGTTTACTTAGTTAGGAATTACAGGAGATCTGTAAGTAAATAAATGAACAGCTAGTCCACATATCGTACACTGAGTTGACAATACAGAATAGGAAAAAACATGGAGGTGAACAGTGTGATGGGGGACTGATTTTTCATAGCATTTGCTGCATCCTAAGTAAACAGCCACAGGAAATGATAGGAATGTACATCAGTTGTACAGCTCTCTGTTCACAGAATAGTCCAGTTAGCACAGTTGCCATTTGAATGGATTCAGGCAGGCAATGTGTGTACAAATGTGACAGTAGGTAGTACATTGTAATTGGAGATACAGATGACAAGTCAGGGTAGGTACATGTCAGTGCACACACACAACACGGGTGACTATTTGTACATCAATGCCACACATGACTGATTCAAGGGAAACTCTAGTTGCCTTTGTTAGGATTTGCATGGATTTAGGCAGCTAGAGCTGCTGTGCCTCCCGATATTTGTACTGCAGTAAGACTGGTTTTCTATAGGAACGATATGGGACTGGAGATCTATGGCACACCTCTGTAATTCTAGGTATAGTTAACTTACCATAGTTGGGAGTTGCAGAAGCTTAGACAGGGAATTGAAATACACATAGCAGTGACTGCATCCTAAGTGTATAGTCACAGTTGCGTACTGTTGTTGATGCTGCACCTTGGTACAGTAATTGCTACATGATGACTGTATAGGACAGGAAAGGAAGTAAATGGCTGACTTTTTTACACTCTTAGGAATTATGGAAAGTGTGATATGCAATGTGCCACATCGTTGCCTATGTTGTGATACTGAGTGGACAGCATAGCAACCAAAGAAATTCAGGGAGATATAGTTGTTGCACTATTTGATGCAGTTGATTTGCATGGTTAATAAAGACAACACTTATGTTTCAATGTCGTTATGGTACTTTAAGTAAAGACTCGACACAGGTGGTTATGATTTAAAAAGATTTATTGGCAATTTGTTAAACTAAAAAAAGGCCCAATGAATACTGTTTTTTTTTTACAAAATCAGTCTCACAATACAATCCTTTTATGTGTGTAATCATTGTTTGGAATATATGTGAATGTGTCACATTGATAGCAACTGGATTATATGCATTGGAGCAAGTATGTGATATTATAAAAAAGTACAGAAAAAGGTAGCATAAGAAGGTAATTTCTTCTATTTATTGTGATTGTTTTACATGGTACACATCTTGAGGTTAGGTGTTTGCTATCCCTGCAGTGTTCTCCCATCTTTTGCTGTCGGGGTTGTTATCTGCCTTCTATACATATATCGTGTTCTTTACTAGGTGGTCACTGTCTTTAATTAGGTGTTCTGTGTTTACAGTGATGTTAAAGTGTTACCTACTCTTTGTGTTAAGAAGTGCTTTCTGACATTCCTCCTGAGCATGATACTCAAGCTGAACGCAACTCTTCATTATATATTTGCTACTGAAGTTGAAGAGACTTTGGTTAAGAATATTAAGTATTGTTTAAAGTAGTTGCTTGTCCTAATTATGTGTAGTGCATTACTTGTGTGCTATGCTAATAAAGGTATGTCAGTAACTTCCAAACAGTGATTATACACATGATACAGAAGTGTTTAGTTGTTATTGTGTGACTGATAATGTGGATGTTACTGGGGTGGGCAAAAAACCGTATGGTAAGTGTTTAAGTAATAGAATATTTAAAAATCTTATTTCAGTGACATTCGATTACTGGCGTTTAATGATATGTCACTGACTAGGCGCACCTGGAAAATTCCCAACCGACCCCTCGATAAAGGCGATCATAAATATTGTCAGGAACAGGTATGAAGTGCACTGTGATCAGTAACAGTGTCTGATTTACAATTGTGAACATTGTTACCATACGTTAGAATTACTTATATCACAAGTACAAAAAAATTTAATATTCTTACAGGAACAAAAAACATTTTTTCAATCATTACATTGGCTTCTATGTTAACTGTTAACTAATACATTAAAAGAACGTGTATGGCATGCTGTTTTTTATCAAAGATATGGTTAATGTAACATAATCAGTATAGTGCTGTATTGTATGTTAAACATTCATTTGTACTTTAGTCTTATACTAATACTTTTAGTTGAACTATGAAAGTTGTTAGTAACAATCACAAGGTGAATAAGAATGTAACTATTATGTACAAGTAATTACAAAGTCATGGCAGAGTCAGTTAATAATATGATGCAATTGTTCGGTATTTACAGTTGCTTCATTAAACTTCTTGCATTATTAATAAAGGCTGTTATTTTTACATATGTACAGTATCAGTATTAGAAATAAAGGCAGGATAGTTCTACACTGTTGCATGGTGAATGAATAATGTTCTCCTCCATATGTCAAGATCAAACAGAGAAAAACAAGTGGTGATAGACAACCTGTGACAGAGTGCACTGTTTGGTGAATGGGACAAGCGTTGCTCAGTAATTTACGATAACTGAGAACTTTTCTTTACCTGCAGAGAGTAACAGTTTAAAATTGGTAGCAACTTCTTGCTATGTATGGGTTTCATACAGTAACAATAAAAGATATGTACAGAAGAGGAGAGCAGTAAGGCCTCTGTTTTGAGATGTACAATCTTTGATAGACATGTAAGCATGGTTTCTCTAGTGACTGTGAACACTGTTGGTGCCGATTGAAGCCACTACAACAGTTTCCATGTTGCCACTGATCCACACAAGATCTTAGATGTCATAGTGAATGAAATGTGTCTGGCAGTATAGCATATTGTTGAAATGCTATGGTTTATTTATAGTCATAGATTGGAAACAATTTTACTGATCTACGACTGTTTCTGTCACAAAGTAGTCATTTTAAAAATACAACACGTTCTGTCCTATTCTTCTGAAATATGAAGGCCATCATAATTCTTCAATATTAGAATATGCATTTTTAAGTGTTGGCAGTCTCTGTTTAAAACTGCTTGTAGAGTCGTCACACTCATCCATCCCACTTCTGTACCTTAATGAAGCAGATTGTGACGTAATGGCCAGAATGCATAGATTGGCCATGGTGATATATTATACTGTGAGTGTCAAACACTGATTGGTTGAAGACTATTCTACCAGCTGTGTAATCTGTGATAGGAGTGTCAACTCTGAGCCCGTTGGAGCCTACCTGTGCAAGATAAGCAACAGATATTGAGATGAACTCCTAAGACATACGGACTGAGTGCATCTGCCTCCACACCTTTCACAGGTGTGACCACATTGAGCATTGGTGAATAGCTGTCGAAATTTGACACTTTTGGTTTGAGGGACAAAAAGAGTAATCCACAGCATGTCTTCTGTGGATTCATGCTGTGAATGGCCACATGAAAGACATACATATTTGGTTACATATGATACTGTGAAGTAGTGCCGCATTGGGCTGCCGTCTTCATCCAGGTTGTTTATGACAGCCATCATAAACTCAGTAGTGTCTTGCTGTATGTCAGCAGCAAATGTACTACATGTGTCATATGTACTGTACCTAACACCTGTCGTAGTGATGTTAGTGACTGTACATTGTTAGAGTGGTCAGAAGTAATGCTGGCAATCTGCTTCAAAGTGTTTGATAAGGTATTGTCTTTTGAAGCAGATATTGCCCACACAAAGTGTGGCATGTGAAGAAAGACTTGCATAGCTGAGTTAGCATAGCAGTTCACTCTAGTGCTGTTGTCAAAGACTGGTACAGCAACTACACCAACTGATTTCTGATGAATTGCTGGCTGTGAATGTTTACTTGAAGTTGTGACCTTTGTTAAACTCTTTTAAGTTGAATCACTTCTGGAAGCTTGTGGCTGTTTGTTGATACCTGTAGATGTGACTGAATTATGTGAGACAGCCAGATATGTAGGCAGTGGTATTAAAGACATTTGTGGCTGATGTAGAGTACGTAATCTGTTGTACTCAAGAATACATCGCTTGTCAGCTCGTATTTTCTGAGGTGCTAGAGTTATAATGTGCAACCCAGAAAGGCTGCGGACACGTGAAAGTGCCATGTAGCTCATGCCATCCTTGAAAATGTCTGTACCTATGTCCACCATTGCTGAATCCAAACTCAAACCCTGGGATTTGTGAATGGATACAGCATATGCAACACATAATGAAAACTGTTTCCTGTTTACATAGATATCCTTAAATACCTGAAATTTTACAGAGGTCCATTCTATGTGTACAGACTGTTCCATGTTGTCAAAGTGAACTACAAGTGTCTCGATATATGTCTTCTGGACATTGTAGACAAAGTCAGTGATGCTTCCCATGGCACCATTTACCATGCCTCATTCTACATCTAGATTACGTCGCAGCATGATACGTGCATTCTTACAAAGTGTGAGAACAGCTTCTAGGCCAGCTGTGCGTGAAACATCTGACTTGAGTTCACTGAGTCGTTCAGTCATCTTTGCTACCAGGTTGTGACTAAGAATGACACCATCAACTGTATCGACAGCATGCAGAGTTAGAATCTCTTGGTTTTCTCTCTGCAGCATTAGATTGTTGAACTCAGTGCATTTCTTTAGTCATGGCATAAGACACACTATGTGTGTCCCTGTAAAGTATACATCACTGAAGACATTACATGCTGTTTCTATGGATGCAGTATCTACTGTGATTCTATGATTGTTTAACATACAAACATGTTCTGGTGATAAAGCACCTGTCCGAGCTTCATCTAAAAGTGATTTGTAAGCCAGATCACCACTTTGGCGCATGTTGTCAGACAACTCAACATAGGTAAATAATATATTCCCATATGTTATAGCCTGCAATGCAGCCGAGGATATTCTTAGCTAGCTTGGCAGTTAGAGTTGTAAATACATGCTCTGCATTGACTGGTGCAAGCTGTAAAAGGTCTCCCAACACAACAATACTTTTGCCACCAAATGGCACTCCATCGTCAGTACCTAAGATCTCCTGTAAACGTAGATGAATACAGGCAAGCATGACATTGGAGACCATGCTGATTTCATCAGTGATCAGTAACTTCATCTTTGTGAACATGGAACGGAGCTGAGATGCAACGTCAAATGACAGTTTATGATACTCTTCAGTTTTGCCGTGTTCCATTGGCAACATAAAGAGACAGTGTAATGTAACTCCACCAATGTTGTATGCGGCTAGTCCTGTGGGAGCAGTAACAGCAACAGACATTGATGACCCTGTCAGGCTCCGTATTTCAGCAGTGATGGCTTCAATAAGGAAACTCTTTCCTGTGCCAGCTGAACCACTAACAAAGATCAGTAGTCGCTTATACTCACGACAGTCACATTCTTTGTTTTCATGTTGTAGCCCATGTCGGACAGCTTCAACTACTTGAGAGTGAACTGTATGCTGCTGCTGATTTAGTCTTTCTCTCAAGTCAGCTGGGTTGACAGAGGAGTGTGTTCCATGTTCCATGGCTGTCTCAATTTCTGACATTAGCACTTCTGGGGCATTTAAGGGCAGAGGTTCACCTAGAACAGCTTGTCCTTCTGGATCAAGGTTGTCTTGTGAACTAACAGGAGTGTCTTCCTGAAGCTGCTTCTCTGCCTTCTCAAGCTGTTCTTTCTCAGCCTCTAGTCTCTGTATGTATGTCTCTGAGTATTCAGTTTTGAAAGTCTCGTAATTGCGATTTAATTCTTCCTCAAATGTATCAGTCACCTTTTAATTCAGACTCAGTCCTCCAGGGTCTAAATAGGAATAGGAGAGCAAAGCAGTAGTGTTCTCTGCTGTCCGATGTGTCTAGATGCAATTTACAGTGGTCTATGAGCCATGGTTTGTGTCTCTTTACGAGACAGCCATCCACTCCATTCACCTTGTAAATCTGGCGTGTTGAGTCAGGTGATACATCTGCCTTGTAGTCATACCACTTAACCACCTGAAAGAGACACATATCATTCATCTCGTTGTGTCTACAGGGGTAGTATGTGTCCATCAGGTTATTCTTCAAGATATGTTTTGAAGAAGGTCTATTGGCAGCAAGCTCCTCAATTTCGGCATGAGGAATCAGTACATGTTTGCATTTCTCTCTGTAGTTTACACTGAGAAACCGGACAGCGTCAGACTTCCCGTACAGATGTGTACCCATTAAACAGTCACTGGCTTCATAAGCTCCACATTATCTGTGTGAAAGAGTTTTCAAACCCAATGACCAGAGTTGAGATGTCAGGCTTCTGCTTGAACTGGCAATATCTTCCCAAAGATCTTGTAAGCTAATCTGCTCATGTTTGGTTATGTACAAAGTGACGAACCACACCAGGGCCAATGAGTTATCAGCCACAAACTGAACATCTATGTTTGCTTGCCACATTAGGAGAAGAGTTGGGTTGTAGTCATTTATGTACACCTCTTTCTCATCTCTGGGTAACTCATATACCCTCTTGGTTGATTTTGCCTTCAAGTGATGTCTCATTGCTGAGAAAAGGATTCATGGCACCACCCTGACAAACTCGTCTAGGAAATCCAAAGTGACATCGTGTGTACCAATTAAATTTGTTCTTTACTACTCACCGGCAGTATTTTGCACAAATATGTCACTGGAACTTTTGAACCAACTTCCATAGTGTAGGACTTTTGTACTTGGCTGGAATGTGACAAGTGATATATTTCTTGATGAATGCTAGCACTTCTGCTGCTTCATGTTCACCTATGCGTGGTGCATCCTTGATCCATAATAACATATGGATATGAGGGGCACCCCGTGCTTGCTATTCCATCCTCCAAAAGTAATGTTCCACAATACCAAGAGGTGGATTGTCCTTTGACAAGATGAAAGTCAGAATGTCATGGAACTGCTTGTGAAAATGTCTTGTGACAGACACAGGATCAAGTGAACACATTTCTCAGACAGTCATTGATGAGATGCCATTGACATCAGAATTTGCCCACTTCAAAAGTTCAATGAGCTCGTCCCAGGCATATTTAGCACAACTAAGTGTGACAAACCATGTGGCTGCACCATACTCATGCAGCATTGTCATCACTTCAGAGTGTCTGCAATACCAGTATTCTTTGGTACCTCGAAGACTTGAAAGTATAGAAGATAGATTTACTTGCACATTTTCATCTTTCTGCTTTAATCTCTCTAGGAATTGAGCAGCTGTAATTCCATCTAGTGGACTTGTGAGATGAATAGTATGTGCAATGGATGCAGACAGAATGCTAAGTTCACTCTCCCAGAGGAGATGAAACAGGTACTGTATGTTACATCTGAATTTTAAATCTTTACTTAGCACATGGCTAGTGCGGTAGTCAGCACCCTGTACACACACTTCTCTTTCATCTAGGCATCCACCTGATCCTTTTGGAAATAGATCTGGGAAACAGCATGCTTCTAGTGTTGCCTCCCAAATGCTGACAGGCTCACCTTCCACTTGCTTCATTTGATAGAGATCAGCGTTGTTTCCTACTGGACCTCTACCATGTAGTGGGTGAATTGTGTACTGTTCATACACATTGTCACTTGTCTGTCCACTGACCTTTTCAATAAATTGGTTTAGTTTTTTTCTAATAGACCATGTTGGACTGAGAGACTGGTCATCTGATCTATGTCAAGGTCTGTATAAAAGGGATTGTTTCTCTTTAAATAAGCAAGAGCAAGCATCACCTTTTGCACATTGACAACATCTTGCCAGATGACCTTGGCCTTTGTTGGAACACCATTTACAAGAATCACCAAACTATTTTCTGTTGAGATTGCTTGCACATTTTCCTGTAGAGGAAGTGGTAGATACATCACAGACCCCTTTAGAGATCTAACAAGGTCTTTCTGTGGAATGTTCCTTGTCTTTGTGTTCAGACATAGAATGGTTTGGAATGGTTTCATTGTCTGAATTAGAATGCGTTCAAACATATTCAATGTTGAAATCTCAGTTGGTGTAACATCTGCCTCCATATTATTCAGCAGTGACCTTGGTGGCAAAATGTTAGACTTCAGTTTGGAGAAACAGTGTTTGCATAGCAGAATGGTGTTTTCTAAGTGAAAGTCAGATTTCAGCAGCAAAAATGCTGAGAGATGGAACCACATGTCATTGTATGGTGACAAGGTTTCTAGGTTGACTGTGACTGTTTGTTTTGTGTAGCACAAGCGATTGCATGACTTACCTAAACAGAGTCAAACTCTGAGACTTTGCCAGCTCAAGCACACTATTTCTTTGCCGATACTGTCTCAGTATGTCAGTTTCTAAGACTGAAACAGATGTTTCTGCAGAGTTTTAAACTGAGAAATTGTTGTGTCTGGTACAAGAATTCATGTTGCAGTTGTTTGAGAAATGTGATGGCACCTGCATGTCACCTGACTGCAATAAGTCATTTAAACAAGTGTACTGATGTACAGCTCGTCGTACTTCATATACTCTGTATACAAAGTTTCGCATGCCTGTTTGATGCACTCCAAGCATCCGCATGTTGTGAAAAATACTATCACAAATACCACTATCGAGACATGCTAGTGAGTGACCCATGAGTCCAGTATGTGGACGAATTTCACAATGGTCAATTGTGTTAAACAGTTTATATCTGACTTTGTGATCTGTTATCACAAATAGGTTGACAAACTGTTCTACTTTTTCAAATGATGATTGCCTATGGTTACAGGAATCATCACATGCCCATGCCAGTCAATGCCATTTATGGGAGACTGTGGTTGAATCACAGTCATCATCTGTATCCATTGCATTGTCATCACAGATACTGAGGACATTTACTAGTTTGCTGTACTCATCAATGCTGAACTTGTGTTCCTTTTTGTGGGAATAATAAGATTCTTCCCAGAAATATGCCTCTGAGTGCTGTGTGTGCATCCAGTAACCGGTGAAAACATCACAGAAGTTGTGGACAGTCAAAGAAGGATACTGTTGTAGCCTTCTTTTAATGCCATACCAACTTTTTGAATTGTTCACACATGAGACATCTTACGCCAAGCCTGCAGTACAAACACTGCTCTGTTGACAAAGTGTGCACTTTGAGACGCAACTTCATCAAAGACAGATGACTCTTTGTCTTTTTGCATGTATGTCTCATCACAGCAGCAATAAGTCTGTCGATCTTAGCTTTACTTGCTATTGATCGGAAATACTTTTGCTTTCTCAATTGCAAATCACCAGGTGTGAGTCTACGGCGTTGTTTGGCAGGTTTGTTGATGGTTGCAGTCACAATAGTTGTGTTTCATCTGAGAGATCTGCACAACTGTTGTAGAGGTAAGCATTTTTTACTTGCTCTTGAGGAAGTATTTGCTTTTGCTGTGCAGTGAGTTGCTGTATGGCTCACTGTTGCAATAGAGGTCTGTCTCTGTTCATTTTGTGATGTGACATTTGTGTTTTGTTTATTGCCCTTATACAACAGTGCAGTACTATGATACCTGTCTTATTTCCCTATACATCTACATCTGTATTTAGTTGGCATGTTTTGATATAATGGTTCACAGTGGCAGTCAGCAATCTTACAGAAGTATCAGGCACCTGTATGAAAGACAGAGAAAAAGACAATGTTACTATATGCCTCTGTACATATCTTCTAACGTTGTGCATTGAGACATCTGATTTAAGTATCACATCAATTTAAAAATCAAATGTTTGCAATCTTTTTATCGCATAAGTTATTTACATAGGTACAGTTGTACGTCATTTCTGTCACATTGTCTTGCATGTCATTATCACTATAGAATCTACATTTTGTTTTGTATGATTTCCATGTTCAGTTATTAATAATTAGTATTATTAAGAAACATTTATATAGCTTATGCTGGCACAGTTCTGTAACACAATAACTTTATTGTTGATCTTTCTGTTAATTACTGACACATTAATAAGTCAACTTTGTACACTTAGCTCAAGTTACTGCATTATGAATATTAAAATGTTAAATTTTTCAGGTTGGCATTGTACTACAACCATTTCGCTATTACACAGCAGTCATTCTTTGCATGGTTGCTGAGCTGTTTTGTATGTAGTTACCATTACCACTGCTACAGGTGTTGTATGAAACCACTGTTCGGAGTACATTATGCTACTGATAGTCACACTGCTTATGAGCAGAGGTGTGAAAATTAGTACGTCCAAAATTTGGTAATGATATTCTGTACTATGACTGTTTATGTGAGTGTGCATTTGAGTTTCACGACACACATTTGGCAGTTGATGTTTTTGCAGTATTGCAATGTAGCTTGGTTACATTGCATTTATGTCCTCAAATGACTTAGTTGAAAATTTTGTGCCAATGCTACATTTAAATGACTGTTTGTGTTGTTGACTACCAAGTGACAAAGTTTGCATTACTACAAGTCAGTTGCACAGTGTTGTTGTCAGTATAGATATCCACCTTTTTGTGGGTGTTTTTACAAAGTTACAATACTATGCGTCTCCAGTTGTGACAGTGGCAATGCAGTTTACCTGTGTTTAGTATTGAAAATTTGGCTATGTTGCCATTAGGCATACAATTTTGGCAAAAATAGACAATTTGGGAAAAATACTGTTGAATGCACGAAAGTGTTGCAAATAGTAGTGTTGTGCATTCGACAGTGTCACAAATGTTACTTTCGTGCATTCAACAGTATGATGAAAAGTAATGTTGAAGTTCAAAAGTGTCGCAAAAGTTACTGAGCATTGAAAGTATACTTAAAAAGAAACTACTGTTGTGCATTTGACACTATAGCAAATTACTTTAAAATGGATTCTAAGTGTACGCAAATTTAACAGTTGGGAGTGGCAAATGCATTCATTATCAAATCAGATCTGATTGTGTTTGACTGACAGCTTGTTCTACTAATGTAATGCAAGATTTGCCAGGCCATCTGAGACAACCAATCAGAGACAGACAGCACTGAAGAAGTCAGCAGCAGCCATCTTAGTGCCCAAACTGAGAGCAGCATTTCAAAACCTGTAAGTACAGTATGTTTTATAAAGCATTTTTCTAGCATGATAAAAAGTGTTGGCAACCTTTTAATACTATTAATCAAAATGTTTTTTAGTGCTGTATTTGATAATGTTACTTGTAATAAGCTAACTTGCTGTATTATTTAGATAAAGGTGTTTAAAGTCAGATAGTAGTTGAGTACTAACTTGTACAGATACAGCTGCAAATAGAGGGAGATAGGAAACTGCACGTGGACCCATAACAGAAGAGAACCAATCAGACATGCTTCTGTGGTTGTAATTGTTTAAAATGCTTATAAAAGGATGCATGTCTCCCACTTCAATGTTTGACATTTTAGCTGGAGCAGAAGTCTAGTAATAGTCAGTGCATGGTCTACATTGGTTAATGAGCTAGAGCACTAGCCAATGATTTTTGTATTTGTGTGTTATTAATCAGGCCAGTGAAGCTGGCTTGAAGTAAGGAGGGAAAATATCAGTTTTACCTTCACTGTTGACTAGCCACTGCGGGGTGAACACTGACTTTTTTGGTAGCTCTCTGTCCAGTTCTGAGTGTAAAAACTAAGAATGGCAGAAAATTGCAAAAGGACTTTGTGGATAGTTGGATGTAGTATCGTGAGACGAGCATCTGAGTAAGCTGTCCATAGTGATTTTGGGAGGGACCTGCAGCTCCCAGATTGCTATGTGAAATGGTTTGGTAGGGGTGGAATGAGGTGGGAACAATCCTATACCAACCATGCAATGACTTTTGAACTCAGCCTCATCCTGACATACTGCTAATACATCTTGGAGGCAATGATTTGGGGCACGAAACTGCGGTAGATTTAGTAACAGAGGCAAATTGACCTTGCTTCTATTATGAGTATGTTGTCTGCCTGTATAATCATATTTTCAGATATTACAGAGCGAGGGTCGTGCTAGCAAAACACCATATGTATCTGATTGACAGAGCTGTCAAGAAAAGTGAACATACAAACATCTGCTTTTCTACACCTGCATGGAATGCTTATACTATACGACCACCCAGAAATTAAGTATTGTGACTGATTGGCTATTCCTACCAGATGGTGTACATTTCTTGCATGCTGGCAATTACCATTTCCTGGGAGACCTTTGAGATGCAATCATAAGTCCTCTATGACTGTCAGACTGTTTGATCAAATATTACAGTAAATAAAGGTTCTTTTCAGAACCCTATAATGGTCAATAAAATAGATCAGCTGCATGCATCAGTTAGCAAACATGGAACACATGGGTTGGGAACATTCAGATTGTGCCATGCTGTGTAACAACATGGGAAACTGCAATGTAATGCATCATATTGTTCTTAGTACACAATTTCATGAAGTTGTTATGTTTAGCTTTTTATATTGTTTGACCTGAGTACATTTGGCATTTACTGTGTAATACACTATTTAAGTGGTAGAAGCGGTAGGGCATTTCAACAGTGAAACGCAGTGGTGGCAGGTTTATGTTTAACTTTATTTAGTACTATTTGTGCAAATGGAGCCATGTTGTATGCAACACATAAGCTAAGTAATTTTTTCATATTGTGAAGACATTATTGGTATGCAGGTGTCCTGTGGATTACTGAGTTGTTGCTTGTATTGGCTGACTTAGGCTGTCTTCTTGACTGATGAGAACACACCCCAGTTGTGTTGGTCAACACCACACTGTAGTAACACATTTATTGTTTTCTTTAAAACATCAGTTGTCAAATATATTTGAAAAGTGATTTTTCAAGAAAAAATAAAATGTGGTAGTCTTATTACTATTGCTTCTGCGTAAGTGGACTAGAGATTATGGGGTGTGCATGGAACACATTTACCTGTACAACCAGGGGTGTAATAAGGCATGAAGGCTTGGTCGAGTGCCTTTAGCCACTGGCGTGCGGTGAAATCTGTTCCATGCACACAACTGCAGTGTGTTATTGTGCTAATAAAATGGTCTTCTTTCTTAATAACTTTTTAACACTTAGGAAAAAGTAATGTTTTCTATTGAAAAATACATTTGTTTGTGTGGATTTATGATAAAATAAACCTTCTTCCCATCACAGTATGATGTGATTGGTTCATAGCCCTAGGGATGTTTTTTTGGGATGCTGGGACCTGATTGGCTACCAGGGAGGCCCACTTGATTCCCCAGTGACCAGCTCTGTCGACAGAGGAGCCAAGAGCCTGCTCAGACCATGCGAGACTGCAGCTGCATGGGTGACAGAGAGTGCTTTTAGTATTGTGGAAACACAGTGGAATTTCTATATACCAACATTCAAGGCTTACTGATTTTAGCTTTTAACTATCGTCTTTTTTTTTTCTACCCATGCATGGAATATATCATGGTTGATAATTCAGGCAATCCTTGTGCTTGATTTAGCTACGATTTCATAACACATTATAGTGGGTAATGATTGTTCAGAGTCCTGTTTAGTGCCATTGTTAGCTCTGTTTCTTTGTTACATTAATGTGTAGTGGTGGGGTGAAGTGCAGCTAAATGGTTACTGTTAGACAGAAACAAACAATTGGATAAGAGAGTGGGGTGTCAGTCCATTTCCTAAGTACTAAACATTATAAATAAAAAACAATCATTGAGTACGGGAGATGACAGTCATGGTCATGTTCTTATGCTTCTATCAGATACAAAAGAACTAGTATGAGTGGTGGACTCATGTAGAGGTGTGCAGAACGGCTTGGAGGCAGTTCATGGTAGGGGAATGCCCATGCTTTAATGCGGAGCATGAATCAAAGTCGGACTGGTGTGGGGTGATAAACAGCTTCCTGCATGTTGTCTTAAAGTAAGAACAAGACAATACTGCAGTTGAAGGGAAGTGGAAGCTGTTTACCAGCGCTTTTATGTGCTTAAACGTGAGGAGACCAGACAATGATATGCATGTACTACCGGCCACTTAGTTGGGAAGCTGCTGGCAGCCGCGGGAGTGCCTACCACCATAAGTTACCAACAGAAGTTTTCACAATGCATGTACTTTTATAAAGATTTTGATTGAAATTATGGAACATGGATATACTTTTAATTGTATGTAAAGTTAGAAATGTACCATGACAAGGCATGGATGGAATTGGTGTATTTATTACATCTGATGTTGTTCAGTCATGAGGCAGAGGTAAGTGACATAGCCACACCAGAAATAGTAAATCCTTCCAAATACCCAGTTCCTATCATGGTATGTTGCTATAATACAATGTTAAAGTGTTTATTTAGTTTAATGTAGTGATATTAAACTTGTAACAGTGTAATACTGTGGGGTTTTTTTTACAGTCATTCAATCTGTTTTGACCAATGAGGTTTCAGAATTTTAATACGCTATAGATTAAGGTTCATTTGACATGCGTATGTAGTTTAGTTCTGAGGTTTTGCTGGAGTGAGTCAATAACAGCAGAATCTGGAAATGATAGTGGTGTAGGATTATACTGTATCCATTGAATATAGACAATATTTGAATTCATTGAAGTTGCTTCATAGCTATTGCGCTTGGTGAATCTAGTGAGTTTAGGCTGTGTTTTCAACTAATTTTTCATCTGTATTTGGTGTGTATTGGTACCATGTTATGCAGTCATGCAACTTTGTGATGCAAAATTTACAATAGTTCTAGTACAGTTAAAAGAAAAATGAACGTGGTTTTGCAGTATTATGACACATGGAATGACAACAGTGTTTTTTTTAGCATACACCATTAAGAATTATGTTTTGGTTTCTTGATCTGAAATATGGTTATATCAATATGTACTTAATAGGGGATTGTAGATGTCTCGATTTGTTGTTAAAATATTACGCTTGAGGAACAAATCACTGATCTTATTTAGAGTTGTTCTCTACTGCTCTTCAAACATTATATTTGATATTAACAGTCACTTGTAATTTTATTATGTGGGCACATTGCTTGTGATGTGGCTTAATGAGAGGGCAATGTTACCTATGCTAAGCATGTTTATTGGTCTTGATCAACTGTTTCTTAAACATGTGATGTAATTACCATTCAAGACTTAGTGATGCCTTTGTTTTCTTTTATGACAGGCCAATGTAGGACTCCTCGCCTCCTTCGCAAGCGAGGTAGTACTGGCATACGTGAAGTTGTGATGGTGGTCAATTGGACACGGACAGTGTCATTGTCGGGTTGAGGCCGATGGTAAGATGCTGATAGAAATAATTGTGGCCTGGCGTCATTGGGGTGCTATGAGGATATCATGTGTAATGTGACCTGTACAACTTAAGGGTATTATTTTTAGGAAATACTATTTAGTGAGTAAATATTACTTGAACCATCTATGTATTATTTGTATTTAGGAATGGTTTTGCAAACATTGTTTTAGGTGATTGAGTAAGACAAACAAACCGCTATTCACGCTATCTGGCAATAGAGACCAATTAACAATGCGCTTTGTGTGTGTCACTGTGTGATTATTAGGTATCAGATCCTGGTCAAACAGAATCTCATTTTGTTAATTCAGCCATGTTTCTTTAATATGCAAGTGAACCAGACACAATACAGACACACACACACACACACACACACACACACATCACACACACACACACTGCATAACAGTTTCACACTCATTCATTCTACCAAGTCTTTGTGCCTGCCTTTGTCTCCTCCTATGGTCTGGACTTAGCTGTGACACAATACTTTTACTGTCATTAAAGAGACAATGTCATGAGAAGTGGTAATTCCTTGTCAGGTTACAATATCTTACAGCTCCCATACCCCCACAGTCATGAGCACAGTTGAGCCTCCAAACAAAGAAAACACAGAGCACTGTAGAAACAGACAACTGTTTTATATATTTAAACTGTGGCAAGCTGTGGTATGAGCTTGTGCAGCGTGAATTCTCATGTACAGGAGGTGTGTAGTGGTGATATTCGATGGAATCCTGACATGGCTGAGCAGTGTTGAAGACAGCAACATGCCTGCCCCTCCTGTGGATGATGAGAGCCACCACTGCCAGCGTGCGGCCAGAGTGAAGATGGGATGTGGTACTGTTAGTAACATTTTGCCATTGCCAGCAAACTTAGTAGTAAAGAAATAACATGCCAATGGGGCCATGATGCATGAAAGCGTATGTGTCTATCGGTATATCATGGCATACTTGTGCATGCAGTTGCACCATTCCCTGCGCACAGGTTGAACGTCCTTGGCTCCTTCCGAGACAACAGGATGTTGGGGATCGACATCACCTGGCAGAATCACATTCATTTGCAGTGGAGGATTTTGTGTTCTATGAATGTATGTGGTGGTCCAGTAGGAACACTATCTTCCATTGTGACATCTGTAAAAATAAAATCTAGAATTGACAATTCTCTAGTGATCTCAGTGTGACATGTCTCACACAATCGCGCCTATATCTATTGCAAAAAACTTTGCCTAATGTCCATGATGTTCCACTGAACTGCTATTTGGGCTTGACCATGGCATTTGTGAAAAAGAAATACTTCCAATCTCCTGCGGGTGATCTAATGGTAACCCCTGCAACTGCCCGCTGAGCCTGAGCACCCCATCATTCTACCCTGTGGCCAGTGGGTGTCAGGTCCTCACTGTCCTACTAGAACAAGATCCGTTGACTGACACTTCGGTAGAAGTGTATGCCCTTGGTCCACAGCCTGAACCAGTGGGTATGTGCCCATTCCATAGTTCATATTACACCCACTTTCTGATTTTATAAAACATTGATAGTATGGTAGGTGCTTCTCTGTCCCTTTCATGTGCATTTTTTTTGTAAGTATCATTTCTATATGTCCTTGGTGTTCCATTGTTCAACAGCCTGCCTGATCATAGGCTACATAAATATAACATTCACAACTAACCCTGTTGTTCTACTGGAGGTGTATGACTGCTCACAGTCAGAGTTAACATTAAGTACACCTGTTGCACTGGTTACTCAAGTTTATATGTGTGGTTCTATTCTGAAGCAAAGGCAAACAACAGTAAACTGCTATGTGTTCTTTTGTGGAAAACAGTGCTTTGACAGCCAAGTAATACCTGTTGTCATGTCGGCCACCCTCCTGATGTGTGAGAATCAGTAGTAGAGCACCCACCTGTTGCTGTGCTGTGTGTTGACCACACCACTGGTAGGGCTAGTATGTCCACAATAACAGAGTGTGAGCCAAATGATCGTAGTAGTACATATTGTTAAACAGAATGGAAAATGTGAATTTATCAATGCAAATATGTCTAATGTGTAATTAACATATGGAGTGCGATAATTGTTCATGCTGTGTGACAATGGATGCACCGTCAGAACTACTTAACTTGGCCATATGGCATGGTGGAGGGGTGTAGCTGTTCTGCTCACTAATTTTGGGGTGGACTTTATGTTCAAGGAATAAGCCATTATCAATGGTTATGTTAATGGTCTGTTACCAATCTTCTATGGTTGTAGTGTGGAATGAGGTGTGGCCGAGTGCCATGCCCCTAGATGGTTATTATGATCATTTATATATCTCCTGAAATCTTATTTCATTATTAAAAACATGTTCATAGACAGTGTTGTTAAACCTTGTCATCATATGGACGATTCTACATGTATCTTAATAAAGGAGTTAGTATAAGGCTTTGATAATGTTTGCAGTTAAGCAGAAACCTGAAATGCTCAGACCCTTTGCTTTTTATTAATACAGCATGATCCAGGGTTATGTTAATGGTCTGTTAATCACCCTCTAGGGGTATAATGTTGAATGAGGCATAACCGAGTGCCACATGCCACTAGAGGGTGAGTAACTGATCATTAACATGATCCCTGGGAGTGCCTTACTGCTATTATAATAAAACTGTTTTTTAAACAGTGTTAAATTATGTTCATCATATGGTTATGCTCTACATGTATGTTAATAAAAGATAAACATAAGGTTGTTAGAATGTTTTCACCCAATAAGAAAGCTCATTTTCCCAGACCCTTGTTATAATTGGGATTAATGGGTAGGTATGGGGCTGTCCACTGCATACTAGGTATTATACATTTCTGTTACTATTTTTTTTTCAACTGTAATTGGAGAGACATGTTCAGGGAACCACCAGAAATATTGGTTTCTTTTACATTAATTCAGTGCAGGATTGGATGCACATGTCTCTTGGAAGACCACGGACACAGGCTTGCATTATTTGACTTCAGCCTCGCTTTAGCTGTGCCATACATTATGCTGCAGGTGGTTGATAGTGTACTGGTTGATTGGCCAGGTGTGGAGTGGTGTTATGTGGTATGTTGACTTCTGCCATAGTGACAGTCAATGGGGTGGACATCAGTGAATAAGTATATGGACATCTACAGCATTGTACACACATGGTGTAACAAGCACTACATCGTATAACAACGGGTGGTCACAAACTTAGCAATTATCTATTATTCTTGATGCTGTTCATGTAAAGTGCTTGCTCACTGTACAGATGAGAACAGTTGCTGTCTGCATGTCACAGTTGATTAAGAACAGAAAGACATCTAAACACAGAACTGTTATTGCAAAGAGGGATGTGTTCACATGTTTTAGTTACACAATGACAGAGTATTACAAATGCAGCTTATAAAAAAATATTGTTGTACCTTGATATTTCTTGGTATATGTGATCATGTTTTTCACTTGTTTTGTTTCATAGAGCCCAGGGAAGCTGAGCGTGAGGCAACAGTGGAGGTGAAGCAGGAGGCCGGCACCAGCTCACCACGTAAGTGGCATCACAAAAGCCATCCATGCAAGATGTAGTGTCACAGTATCCTGAACTCAGAATGTATGTTATTATAATTGTGTCTTAGTTGAGCGGTTGTGTAATGACTTATATCATTTAGTAGGAGTGTTCAGCATTCTTTCATAATGTTAAATAATAAATGTAAAGACTGTATAGTAGTACATTGTTTATAGATGCAAATGAATACATTACACGTTATCACTAGTATGGTGCAAGCTTCATGTTCATTTCCTTGTGTTGTGTGTGATGTGTGTACAGCCATATTACACAGAATCATTAATTCTGCATCACGCATTCAAGTTTGACTGCAGGTACGTGCAGCCACTGACAGGAGTGAAGAGTGGGAAGAGTAAATGTCGCTGTTCATTGGCTGGGAGAGTAATGGTGTACAACAAGATAACTAATGATGTTTGACTTTGATATTATATTGAGGTATTTCTGTAATAGGCCTCTGAGTGTTGTACTGGGACACCAGGGACATAAGTAGCATAATTACAATAGTAATACACACATTCACAATACTGTGTAGGATGAAAGTGAGGCAATAGCTTGGGAGGGCACTCAGAACTGTCAGCTGTCATGCTGCAAGCTTTGATGTGACAACCAAACTGTGAGTGACAGTTATGGAACATTTAAAACAGTAATAGCACTCATAAAAGTAGAAGCCATACGTTTGGGCGTATACTGACATAGTAAGAATAACACCAAAATAGGTGTCTCAACCTCTTGTGTCTACTCATTTGGACACTTGGTGCCCTGGTATCTCAGCTTGCTGTCTGCCCCTTTGACTACTCTGGCTGCTCCCTTCCCAGTTACAGATATTCTGACAGCATTTAACTTTTATTCTGGAACTGTTGTCCTATTGCTGTACCGCATCCTCTTGAACACTTGCACCATGTCTGCATACACCAGCCCCCTGGGCACCACATTACATGGATCCACCACTGTCCTACTGAAGTACACCTCCTTCTTTTCCCCAGAATTTTCCCTCCTCTAGTTGCAGCGATGGCTTACCCCTCTTCATTCGTTCGAGTCATCCTAACTGGTACTCTCTTATTTAACCCCTTCATGTACCTGAAGACATCTGCCATGTCTCTTCAGTCCCTTTTGTCTGCCAATGTGTACATATTTAGGTCTTCGTGACTCTACACATAGGTCCTGTTCCGCAAGACACACATTCTTTTTATCTCCCTACTCTGGATGCTCCCCAGGAGTAAAATGTCTATCTTTAACTGTGGCATCCGCAGGTGCAAACAGTACTTGAGATGCATTCTCAGACTACGAGTTAGACAGATGTATAATATCTTCCCTGCTTCTGGAGGCAATCACACTGGTGATGCATACAGCATCCTGTTGTCCTTAGCTGCTGACCTTGTACAAGTGTCAAGGGTGTTTGTCTTAACATAGAACAACAGCTTCAAGTCCCTGACAGCAATAAAATCTTGTACTATTTCATCCCCCCACTGCGGGTGAACACTTGCTATGCATTTCTGTGTGTGATGTGCAGTACGTTGCACTTTGCTGCATTTTACTCAGAATACTGTTCCAACTACATTTTTCCATTGGTCCAGGGCAGTCTGTTGACCCAGCTGGCCCTTCTGCTCATACACTAATGACCACAGTTTTGAGTTATCTGCAAAGAGAGCAATATTACTCGTGATACCTGCCCTTATGTCAGACATGTAGGTGGTGAACAGGAGGGACCCAGATACTGATCCCTGTAGAAAACTACTGATTAACCTCCTTGGGAATGAGACTATCCTACCAATCATTAAGCTGTGGGTTCGTTGTTGGAGCCAATTGCCTATCCAGCTGATGTGTCACTACTTCCTGGAGTGTATTTTGGTTTTGTATGTGACATGGGATGAGAATACACATGATTATTGTGTTGCAGATTTGACTGTTTTTTTTCAATAGAGTGGTAATTAATTTAACATCAATAACACTTTTTGATATAGCACTGACATGCATCACTGTGTTGTTCATGGTGTAAAGTTGCATTTCTTGCACACCACTTCTGAATACAGCTCCTACTATCTATTTATATGCTGTGTGCAAAATGTATTACAGTAAGTACTTAGTAAACTCAGTGAAGTCTTGCTTACTAAATCTGTGAGATGGTTTCTATGTATTAGAAAACCATTGAGACAGATGAAAGTGACAATTTGATGAAAATGGAAAACTGGTCATAGGAATGTGTCTGAAAAGCTATTGTCAAGTACATTGTATGGCAAAAATGTCTTAAGACTGTTACTAAGTTGTTTCATTATAATAAAAATAAGAAACTTTCACTGGATTTTATTGCTGGTCAGTTAATCACGACCTAGGACATTTTGGCTTTTGGTAACAGTTTCTGCCACACTACGGTTACGCAGGACATGAGAATAAAATACAAAATGACAGTTTGTTCATGGTTTTCTGCTGAATCAATGCAATGTCAGTTAAAAAAGGTTTTGAAACATTTATGTGTGTACAGAGGGTGAATAACAACTCGATATGTGTTTCTTTTCAAGCAATTGTTAAAGTGATCATGATCATAGTGTTGGTGTGCAGGTAGTCGCAAATTCTCTTGCAGGCGTGAGGAAACATTATAGCCACAAATGGTTAAGTTTAGTTGTCCACACACAATGAGGATATACTTTCACTGCATGAGACTGCACTGTTTATTATGCTAAAGCATTTAGATACTGAATATTTCTGTATAGTGAAAAACACACAAGAATAGTATAGGAAATTTAAAGTTCCTACAACTTTTTTATGTTGTCACAAATGACATAATATGGTTAAAAAGTATAATAACTGAACAGGCAAGACAATCAATCTATATTTGTATCGGAGTTCTAAATAGTATCAGTAGTGCCAAATTAATGTATAACTATTACTGCATTAGCTATTAAATATTGTACGCTGAAAAGACAGAAAGGACATCTGTTTTGAGGCTGCTGTATTGATTTATGTTTTTGACCTTGTAGGGCACCGCGCGGAAGTGTTATTGGCTACATGTCGCTGTTATCCAGAGGCTTGAGCGCATGGTTGCCGGTCTCAAAGATATGTTATGTTGCTTTGAAGGACAGCAGAAAATGCTGTCCTTCATGGAAGCGCAACAACAGACCATCAGCCTTGTGCTTGAGCCTGTGGTGACAGCGGCTGATGCCACTGTGGCCAGTATGAGTGCTTCACCTCCACCAGCAACCACCTGTTCCTGCAAGCTTCCTGGATGAAGTGACCACCTCCACAACAGTCCGGCATTCCTCTGAGGGTGCAACAGCTTCCACTTCCATTGTGCCTCCACATCGGATCCAGTTTGTAGCTTGGACTGCCTCAAGCAGCACACACCTCTCGCAAGTCGTGGCTGCAAAAATTTTGTTGCACAATATTTAAATGATAATATATTTTTTTTTTAAACAAGATTGTTTCATAATAAATATATATTTTTGTATGTGTGGAATTTCCTAGTTAAAACAAATCAATATTTTTTTGTTGGTCCTTTTTTTGTAAATTCTTAAATTTTATATTTTTGTATGTATTTTTGTAAAAAAACTGTTATTTTTGTATGATTTCATGAAATATCATTTTATACTTTTATACAAAAATATAAATATTTTATTAACACTAATTTTAGTTTGTGGTGTTATTGTGTTGTGGGGATGTTTAGCAGCAACATTTGTGACAAAGGGTTGCACAACTGTTATTTCATCATTTCCTGAAACGTTATAGCAGATTCATGTGGGATTACAATCAACATACATATGTAGGCTAATAACAAATAAGCCATGATGCGTGATTAAGTTAATGGTCAGTCAATCACCTTCTAGGGGTGTACTGTGCATAAGGTGTAGCCAAGTGACATATGCCACTATATGTTGATTCACTTACTGTTAACATAGTCCATGGGAGTACCTTATTGTTCTTATAATTAAGAATGTTTATAAACAGAGTAACAGCTTATTCAGCATATGGTAAAGGTCTACATGCATGGTAATACAAGATTAACATAAGGTTGCTAGAATGTTTGCAGCCGATCAAAAAACTACATTCTTCAGACCCTTTCTATATTATATATTGAAAAAGGTGTTGCACTCTTTAAGATGAGTTAAATAATTGTAGCCATTAGGGACTTCCAGGAATTATGTCAATGGAGAGTTTATCAGCTCATGAGTGCATCTGTTACACTGTACATCTTGAGCTGTGGTCCAACAGCAGTATGTTATTAACAGACCATTAATACAACTGATCGCCATCCTTTATTGCTTATATGTCATATAAGAAACCATTCGGCTTACCCACTTTGATGAAAAATATTGTTACACAAAGCATTAAAGGTTTTCACAGATAACACATTTCAATTATTCTAATGTCACGGATGTTGCACTGGTATGAGAATATTCTTGTACATACATTTGTAAGTATGAGTGTGTCTGATTTTTTTGTCTAATACAGAAACTGAAGAGGAAGATCTTCCTGGACATAAGTCACATTCCTGACAGGTTGAACAAACTATTCGAGACAACAGATGTTGGGGATGACATCACCTGCAGCAGAATCACATTCATTGCAGTGAAATATTTTTGCAGTTCTGTTTTAATGTATGGTGGTTGATGAAACTATCTCCATTGGACATCTGTAAAAAATAAATCTAGAATTACAAATTTCTCTAGTGATTCAGTGCTTGACATATGTCACACAATCGCGTCTATATCTATTAAAAAAAACTTTGGCCTAATGCTCATGACCTTCCACTGGACCGCTATTTGGCTGACCATGGGCATTTACAGCAGAAAGAAATAATACTTACAATCCCGTGGTGATCAATGGTAACCTACAACTGCCCGCTGAAGCGGCACCCCTACTCCTGCCTGTCACGCGGCCAGTGGGTATCAGGTCCTCACTATCCTACTAGAACAAGATCCGTTGACTGACACTTCGGTAGAAGTGTATATATGATCACAGCCTGAACCAGTGGGTATGTGCCCATTCCATAGTTCATATTACACCCTTTCTGATTTTAAAACATTGATAGTATGATGGTGCTTCTCTGTCACTTTCATGTACTTTTGGCAAGTATCATTTCTATATGTCCTTGGTGTTCCATTGTTCAACAGCCTGCCTGATCATAGGCTACAAAATAACATTCACAACTAACCCTGTTGTTCCTGATTGACTGCTCACAGTCAGGTTAACATAAAGTACACCTGTTGCCTCGTTATAAGTTTATATGTGGTCTATTCGAAGAAAACACAACAACAGTAAACTACAAGTGGCTATTTAGTGGAAAACAGTGTGACAGCCGTAATACCTGCTGTCATGACCACCCTTCTGATGTGAGTCAGTAATGACGCACCCACCTGCTGCTTTTAGCATATGTGTTGACCGGCACCACTGTTGGGGCTGTATGTCACAATAACAGAGTGTGAATGGCCAGTCGTGCTTAGCAGATGTTGCAAACAGAATGGAAAAATGTAGTTATCAATAAATATGTCTAATGTGTATAACATATGGGTATCGACAATTATTCATGCTGTGTGACATGGATATGACAATAAAACCATAACACATATATGGCATGGTGGAAGTGTAGCTGTTCTGCTCCACTAATTTGAAAGTGGACTTTTATGTTCAAGATAGCCATTATCAATGGTTATATTATGATCTATTACCAATCTTCTATGGTTGTAGTGTGGAATGAGGTGGCAGTACACATGCTAGATAGTTAAGTGATCATTTATATATCTCCTGAATGTCTTATTTCTGTATTAAAAAACATGTTCATAGACGTGTTAAACCTTATTCATCATATGAACGATCTCTACATATCTTAATAAAGGAGTTACAAAGGCACAATGTTGCAGTTAAGCAAAGTACAAATGCTCAGACCCTTGCTTGTTAAGCAATAAAATATGACAGGTTATCTTAATGTCTATTAATCACCCTCTAGGGGTATAATGTTGATAGGCATAACAGGTGCCACATGCCACTGGGGTGATAACATCGTGGCATGATCCACTGTAATATAATAAACTGTTTTTAAACAGTGAAATTATATTCATCATATGGTTATGCTCTATGTATTAATAAAAGATAAACATAAGGTTATTAGAATCTGCCCAATAAAACTCATTTCCCAGACCTTATTATAATTAGGATTAATGGGTAGGTATGGACTGTCCTGCATACCTATTAGCATTTCATTCTATTTTTTTTTCAACTATGAACAGAGACATATTCAGAACCACCAAATATTCGTTTACACATTAATTCAGTGAAGTTGGATGCACATGCTCTTGAAGACCAGGACACAGGCACATTACTGACTGTGCCTTGGGCTGTGCCATTGATGTGCAGGTGGTTGATATATAAGGCCTGTGATTGTCAATGCGGCGGTAACAGAATTATGTGTATATTGACCCTGCCATAGTGACATCAATGGGGTGAACTCAGTGAACAAAATATGGACATCTACAGCATTGGCCACACATGGTGTAACAGCACCATACTACAATAACGGTGTCACAAATCTTAGCAATTATCTACATTCTTGATGCTGTTCATGGCCTTGCTCACTGTACAGATAAAGGTGTTATATCTGCATGTCACATTGATTAAGAAAAAAGACATCTAAACACAGAACATTGTGCAAGAGGATGTGTTCACGTATAGTACACAATGACAAAATTACAAATACAGCTTATAAAAAATATTGTACCTTGATATTTCTTGGTATATGTATCATATTTTCCTTGTTTTGTTTCATAGAGCAGGAAGCTGGCGTGAGGCAACAGTGGAGGTGAGCAGGGCGGCACCAGCTCACACCCAAGTGGCATCAAAAAAGCCATCCATACAAGATGTAGTGTCACAATCCTGAACTCAGAATGTATGTTATTATAATTGTGTCTTAGTTGACGGTTGTGTAACCACTTATATCATTTAGTAGGAGTGTTCAGCATTCTTTCATAATGTTAAATAATAAATGTAAAACTGTATAGTAGTACATTGTTTATAGATGCAAATAAATACATTGCGTTATCACTAGTATGGTACAACTTCATATTCATTTCCTTATGTTGTGTGTGATGTGTACAGCCATATTACACAGAATCATTAATTCATCACGCATGAAAGTTTGACTGCAGATACATTAAGCCACTGACAGGAGTGAAAAGTGGGAAAGTAAATATAGCTGTTCATTGGCTGGGAGGTATGAATGGTACAAGATAACTAATGATGTTTGACTATATTATATTAAGTATTTCTATATAGACCTCTGGTGTTGTACTGGGACACAGGGACATAAGTAACATAATTACAATATAATACACATTCACAATACTGTATAGGATGAGAGTGGGCAATAGCTTGGAGGACACTCAGAACTGTCTGTCATGCTGGAAGCGATGTGCAAACTGTGGTGACAGTTATGGAACGTTAAAACAATAATAGCTCATAAGTAGAAATACGTTTGGGCGTATACGACATAGTAAAATAACACCAAAATAGGTGTCTCAACCTCTTGTGTCTATTTGGACACTTGTTTTATGGTATCTCAGCTGCTGTCTGCCTTGTTGACTACTCTGTTACTCACCCAGTTACAGATATTCTGACAGCATTTAACTTTTATTCTGGAACTGTTGTCCTAATAACATACGCATCCTCTTGAACACTTACCATGTCTGCATACAACCCTGGGCACCACATTACATGGATCCACCACTGTCTCCTACTGAAGTACCTTCTTTTCCCAGAATTTTCCCTCCTCTGAATTTGCAGCGATAAACACCCCTCTTCATTCGTTTAAGTCATCCTAACTGGTACTCTCTTATTTAACCCCTTCATGTACCTGAAGACATCTGCCATGTCTCTTCAGTCCCTTTGTCTGCCAATGTGTACATATTTAGGTCTTGAAGCTCTACACATAGGTCCTGTTCCAGGACACACATTCTTTTTATCTCCCCTACTCTGGATGCTCCCAGGGTAAAATGTCTATCTTTAACTGTGGCATCCATGAGTGCAAACAGTACTTGAGATGCATTCTCAGACTACGAGTTAGACAGATGTATAATATCTTCCCTGCTTCTGAGCAAATCCACACTGGTGATACATACAGCATCCTATTGTCCTTAGCTGCTGACCTTGTACAAGTGTCAGGGTGTTTGTCTTAACATGGAACAACAGCTTCAAGTCCTGACAACAGAATAAAATCTGTACTATTTCATCCCCCACTGCGGGTGAACACTTGCTATGCATTTCTGTGTGTGATGTGCAGTACGTTGCACTTTGCTGCATTTTACTCAGAATACTGTTCCAACTACATTTTTCCATTGGTCCAGGGCAGTCTGTTGACCCAGCTGGCCCTTCTGCTCATACACTAATGACCACAGATTTAGGTTATCTGCAAGAGAGCAATATTACTCGTGATACCTGCCCTTATGTCAGACATATAGGTGGTGAACAGGAGGGACCCAGATACTGATCCCTGTAGAAAACTACAGAGTTAACCTCATGGAATGAGACTATCCTACCAATCATTAGAAACTGGGTTCGTTATTTGGAGCCAATTGCCTATCCAGCTGATGTGTCCTACTTCCTGGGAGTGTATTTTGGTTTTATGTGACATGGGATGAGAAATACACATGATTATTGTGTTGCAGATTTGTCTGTTTTTTTTCAATAGAGTGGTAATTAATTTAACATCAATAACACTTTTTGATATAGCACTGACATGCATCACTGTGTTGTTCATGGTGTAAAGTTGCATTTCTTGCACACCACTTCTGAATACAGCTCCTACTATCTATTTATATGCTGTGTGCAAAATGTATTACAGTAAGTACTTAGTAAACTCAGTGAAGTCTTGCTTACTAAATCTGTGAGATGGTTTCAAGTATTAGAAAACCATTGAGACAGATGCAGTTGACAATTTGATGAAAATGGAAAAACTGGTCATAGGAATGTGTCAGAAAAGCTATTGTCAAGTACATTGTATGGCAAAAATGTCTTAAGACTGTTACTAAGTTGTTTCATTATAATAAAAATAAGAAACTTTCACTGGATTTTATTGCTGGTCAGTTAATCACGACCTAGGACATTTTGGCTTTTGGTAACAGTTTCTGCCACACTACGGTTACACAGGACATGAGAATAAAATACAAAATGACAGTTTGTTCATGGTTTTCTGCTGAATCAATGCAATGTCAGTTAAAAAAGGTTTTGAAACATTTATGTGTGTACAGAGGGTGAATAACAACTCGATATGTGTTTCTTTTCAAGCAATTGTTAAAGTGATCATGATCATAGTGTTGGTGTGCAGGTAGTCGCAAATTCTCTTGCAGGCGTGAGGAAACATTATAGCCACAAATGGTTAAGTTTAGTTGTCCACACACAATGAGGATATACTTTCACTGCATGAGACTGCACTGTTTATTATGCTAAAGCATTTAGATACTGAATATTTCTGTATAGTGAATAACACACAAGAATAGCATAGGAAATTTAAAGTTCCTACAACTTTTTTTATGTTGTCAACAAATGACATAATATGGTTAAAAAAGTATAATAACTGAACAGGCAAGACAATAATCTATATTTGTATCGGAGTTCTAAATAGTATCAGTAGTGCCAAATTAATGTATAACTATTACTGCATTAGCTATTAAATATTATGCGTTGAAGACAGAAAGGACATCAGTGTTTTGAGGCTGCTGTATTGATTTATGTTTTTGACTCTTTGTAGGAACACGCGCGTGAAAAGTGTTGTACTGGCCACTGCCGCTATTATCATGAGCAGGCGCATGGTTGCGGTCTCAAAAAGATCTGTTGCGCTTCTTGAGACGGCAGAAATGCTGTCCTTCATGGAAGCACAACAACAAGACCCCATCAGCCTTGTGCTTGAGCCTGTGGTGACAGCGGCTGATGCCACTGTGGCCAGTATGAGTGCTTCACCTCCACCAGCACCACCTGTTCCTGCAAGCTTCCCTGGGATGAAGTGACCACCCTCCACAACAGTCCGGTATCTCCTCTGGAGGGTGCAACAGCTTCCACTTCCATTGTGCCTCCACATCGGATCCAGTTTGTAGCTTGGACTGCCTCAAGCAGCACACACCTCTCGCAAGTCGTGGCTGCAAAAATTTTGTTGCACAATATTTAAATGATAATATATTTTTTTTTTAAACAAGATTGTTTCATAATAAATATATATTTTTGTATGTGTGGAATTTCCTAGTTAAAACAAATCAATATTTTTTTGTTGGTCCTTTTTTTGTAAATTCTTAAATTTTATATTTTTGTATGTATTTTTGTAAAAAAACTGTTATTTTTGTATGATTTCATGAAATATCATTTTATACTTTTATACAAAAATATAAATATTTTATTAACACTAATTTTAGTTTGTGGTGTTATTGTGTTGTGGGGATGTTTAGCAGCAACATTTGTGACAAAGGGTTGCACAACTGTTATTTCATCATTTCCTGAAACGTTATAGCAGATTCATGTGGGATTACAATCAACATACATATGTAGGCTAATAACAAATAAGCCATGATGCGTGATTAAGTTAATGGTCAGTCAATCACCTTCTAGGGGTGTACTGTGGCACAAGGTGTAGCCAAGTGACATATGCCACTATATGTTGATTCACTTACTGTTAACATAGTCCATGGGAGTACCTTATTGTTCTTATAATTAAGAATGTTTATAAACAGAGTAACAGCTTATTCAGCATATGGTAAAGGTCTACATGCATGGTAATACAAGATTAACATAAGGTTGCTAGAATGTTTGCAGCCGATCAAAAAACTACATTCTTCAGACCCTTTCTATATTATATATTGAAAAGGTGTTGCACTCTTTAAGATGAGTTAAATAATTGTAGCCATTAGGGACTTCCAGGAATTATGTCAATGGAGAGTTTATCAGCTCATAGGTGCATCTGTTACACTGTACATCTTGAGCTGTGGTCAACAGCAGTATGTTATTAACAGACCATTAATACAACTGATCGCCATCCTTTATTGCTTATATGTCATATAAGAAACCATTGAAATCACCACTTTGATAGAAAATATTGTTACACAAAGCATTAAAGGTTTTCACAGATAACACATTTCAATTATTCTAATATCACGGATGTTGCACTGGTATGAGAATATTCTTGTACATACATTTGTAAGTATGAGTGTGTCTGATTTTTTTGTCTAATACAGAAACTGAAGAGGAAGATCTTCCTGGACATAAGTCTCCACCACTCATTCACACTAGTGGGATTGGCGCCGGAGGCACTAAGACCATCCAGAACAAACTTTTGCTGGAGAGTAAGACGCGAGAGCCGGTAGCCCCGCGGACGACGGCGCCCGCGAGCAACGACTTCGGCGGTAATGACCATCTCGGCGGCGACCCTCAACCGCCTCAGTTCCCTTTTTTCCGCGTCGGTGCGCTTCAGTATGACGTCCTTCAGCCTGTCCCGAAGTCAAACTTCAAACTAGCGCATAGTTTTCAGTTTGTTTTTGTAACATTATCACGATAGTAGTATAAGCTAGTTTTATTCTATTTTCGTAAAATTTTTCTAATATTTAAATTTAACTTGCTTGAAGAAGTCTCGGCCTACTGGGCCGAGTCGACCATGAGCAGGTCAGGTGGCGGTAGAGAGACTTAATAGTAAGCTGTTCAGTCAGCGGGCTGGGTCGGTCAGCCTCCTTCTCCTCAGCGAGGTTCCGACTCACGGTCGATCCGATGCCGGGGGATAGGCGGTCCCCCGCTTGACTATAATCATGATGGCATTCTCGGCCGTTCGACCTCGAGCTCTTCTTCTTGACCCCCAGGTCAAAAGAAGGCATCACTCGAAATTCGCCCTCTGGTATGTCTCTTGCGCGTCGGTATTGAGTTATCGTTGCTGGTGCGGTCACCTTCTTGAATTCGCCAACTTCGATATCAGTCGTCCTCGACATCGGAGCCCCTCCGCCTATAGGTAGGGCTCCAGATGAGCAGTTTCATCAGTGGGCGCTCTTATGGAAGCGATAGGCTCGGAGGGTTAGTTCTTCTGCCTGGCTCGGTTACCTCGGGCCTGAGGCTCCTCCGGCGATCAGGTAGGGCGGTTGGACCTTCCTAGTCGCGTGGCGCCTTCTTGATGCTAGCAACTCCGTGCTAAGTGTTTCCCCTCACATGGCTGCGGTGCAGGGGGCCTCACCGATGCCCTTATCTCCTGGTTTTTTTCCTTCTCTTGCTTTCCAGGTTCCCGGGGCTTTTCCGGCGCCTTCTGCAGGGTCTGTGGTCGTGTCGGCACCGTTTTGCGGGCCGCGGGGCTTCTTGGCGCCGTTGGTGGTGCCGCGTGGTCTCTCGGCGCGTTGGCGGTGCCAGCGTGGTATGCCAGCGCCGCCCGATGAGTACCGTTGGATCTGGCGGCGCCGTTAACGGCGTTGCGTCCCTGCGCCGTTCGTGGCGTCGGCGAGGCGTTGCGAGGACGGCGTGCCTCTTGACGCCGTCACGCCTCCCTCGATGCCGTCTTCCAGCCCGTTTTACCGTCTCGGCGCCAAAGCAGCCGCCAAGGACTCTCCTTGTTTTTCTGCCATTTCCTCCTCTCTAATTTTCCTCCTTTCCTGTCCAAACAGTCCTTTCTGGACCATCAGGAGATGATGTTGAGCCTGACCCAGACCTTGGTTGGGTGATGAAGTGGAGGAAACAGGATCTTTCTTTGCTACAGAGCCTGTGGTCAAGGACCTGTCCTTTAAGTCTCTGTTGAAGAACCTGGGATCCTCTCTTCTCTCCAGACTACAGACATCAATCCTGGGAAGATATTAAGACTCCAGTATCTTCATGCTTGGAGATCCCTCTGGTTTGACTCCTCCGATTCAGCCTTCCTTGAGCGCTGTCTCAAATGGTATGGAATAACCCTGCTCTTATTCCTCAGTGGCTAAATCCATTGATAAAGTATTCAGCTCCCAAGGATCGTCCCATTTGGCATCCCAAGCCTTTGCGGATCCTATTGTAGTCCTGGCAGAGAATGACAAGGTCATTTCTTCCTCAAACTACTACAGCTCGACCTATTAACAAAGAGTCGCGTAAGATTGATACATTAGGTAAGAGAGTCTTTGCTGCCTCCACTCTAAGTATGCGTGTTGCCAGTTATCAAGGCTATTTTCTCAGTATGAGTATATCCTGTGGCACTCTATGAAAAGAATGGTTGAAGCTCTTCAGATTCGGATTCCAAGTCAGAGCTTCTTCTAGCCATTATTAGAGTATTGAGTCAATAACCAACAGGTCAAAGCCGCCATGGGCAGCTTCGACACTGCTTCTCGCTCAGCAGCAGCGAGGTTTGTACTCGCGCCATTCCTGGCTGCGTTCTTCTGGCTTCACGAAATGATGCTCAGCAGCAGGTAATGGCGCTGCCTTTTGATGGCTCCTTTCTTTTTGGCCCTCAGGTGGAGCAAGCCTTAGAGGCCACTCAGAAGACTAGATCGGCCATTAAGTTGGCCAGACCTCCGCCTGCCCCTCTAGGGGCATGTGAACAGGCGTCAGTTTCATAGTCGTCAGTCCTTTCGAGAGGCAGAGGCAGGGAAGCTTCCGCAAAGCCAACCTGCCCAACCTCAAAAGAAGACGCAGCAGAAAGCGCGAGGACCTAAAGCTCCCAGCGCTACCTTATGATTCGTTAGCCCAAGTTCCATCCACTCTGCCAGGTGGAACTTTCTCCTCCGTGGGAGGTCGTCTGATGTACTTCTACAACCAGTGGAAGTCCATAACCTCAGACAAATGGGTCCTTGGATAATTTCGAGGTTATTCTCTCAATTTCTTGAAACCCCCGAATTGTCCTCCCATCGACAACCCAGGTTGTCGGCCTCTCAATCAGACCTCCTCACCATGGAGATCCAGGGCCTTCTGAACAACAGGGCAATAGAACTGGTGCCCCCGCATCTGCGAAACACAGGGTTCTACTCCCATTACTTTCTGGTTCCAAAGAAATCTGGGGGGATGCGCCCCATTCTAGACCTCAGAAAGTTAAACAAATTCCTCCCCAGGGAGAAATTCAAGATGATTTCCCTAGGTACCCTGTTACCCTTGCTGCATCAGCACGACTGGCTGGCCTCTCTGGATATGCAGGATGCTTACCAGCATATCCCCGTCCACCCGACCCACCGCAAATTCCTCAGGTTTGTAGCTTTGGGTCAGCATTATCAGTTCAGAGTCCTGCCCTTTGGGCTATCCTCGGCGCCGCGAGTTTTTACAAAGTGTTGTGCAGTTCTCGCGGCGCATCTCAGGAAAGTCGGACTCCGAGTGTTTCCCTACCTGGACGATTGGCTTCTAGCAAGCCCTTCCGGCCAAGGGACTTTGGAAGCCGTGCAAACGACTTCTCGTCTTCTCACGTCCATGGGAGTTCTGCTGAATTTGAAAAAATCTCAACTGCAACCCTCCCAGAGGCTCCTTTTCATAGGGGCGGCTTCTAGACACCTCTTCAGCGAAGGCTTTCCTTCCAGAGGACAGAAGACTACGACATCCTCCATTGTGGCCCGTTACATCAGGGAGAACCAATCGGTTACAATCTCTCGATGCAGCATGTTGGGTCTCATGGCGTCCCTCGGTCTTCACTGTCCTCTGGCCCGACTGCATGAGAACCACCCAATGGATGCTCTCCACTCAGTGGTCCCGACCTCTCACCCCAGTCTTATTCCATCAAGGTGACGGGCCCCTTGAAGGTCTCTCACCTGGTGGTCTCGAAGACAATCTCCTGGAAGGATTCCCTTGCTCCCTGGATCATCAGATCTCCATCACCACAGATGCATCGCTAATGGGATGGGAGCTCACTGTCTCTCCTCCACACTCAAGGTGTATGGACTCAGTTGAAACTCATCTCCACATAAATGTCCTGGAGATGAGAGCGGTCCTCTATGCAATCCGAGCTCTGAAGGATGTCCTTTGTCACAAGAACATTCTCCTTCAAACAGACAACAAAGCAGTGATGTATTACATCAACAAGCAAGGCGGTGCTCATTCTTATCCCCTTTGCAGGAAGCAATGAGGTGTGGGAGTGGTGCTTGGAGCACAAGTCTCTGATTCAAGCGGTTTATCTGCCAGGTATACAAAAGACCTAGCAGATCACCTCAGCAGACGGAGGCAGACCCTCACGAGTGGTCTCTCGATCCAGCCGTAGCTCGGTCCTGTTCAAGAGTGGGGACTCCAGACCTGGACCTTTTGCATCCCCACTCAGCATAAAACTGCCTCTCTTCTGCTCCAGAAATCCAGGGCCTGGCATTTTCTGTCAGGATGTGTTCAGGCTGCGGTGGACAAAACGCTTTCTTTACGCCTTTCCACCACTTCCTCTAATCCAGAGAGTACTCCTCAAGTTCGAGTCTTAGGGGACCAAGATGATTCTCATTGCTCCTTCCTGGCCTCGGCAACTATGGTTTCCTCTACTCAACAGTATGTTGGCAGCCTCTCCGAGACCACTTCCTTTGCAAATCAGTCTTTTGACTCAGGGTTCGTTGGTCCATCCCAACCTGAAATCACTTCACCTTCATGCTTGGCTCCTGAAGAGATAGAAGTGAATCGGTTCAACGTCTCTCGTAGAGTCTCAGACATCCTTCTGGCTGCTCGGAAGCCAGACACCCGAAAAACGTACGCTTCCAAATGGAAACGTTTTTCTCTCTGGTGTGCAAAATCCTCTTGGAATCCCTTTTCCTGTCCTCCTGGCAGAGTTCTGGAGTATCTTTTGACCTATCAAACTTAGGTCTTCAGTACTCCACAGTTAAAGTTCACCTTAGTGCCATCTCAGCGTTCCATGAGCGGTTTCTTCCTTAACTCTGGCTCAGTTACCTATGGTGAAGAGATTCTTAAGGGATTCTCCATACCAGACCCCTGTTAAGCGTCCAGTTGCAGCCTGGGACATTAACCTGGTGCTGGACATGCTCACTCGAAGCGTTTGAACCCTTAGCTACCTATGAGCTAAAATTTCTTACCTGGAAGACTGCCTTCCTGGTGGCCATTACCTCAGCCCGCGGGGTCTCTGAGATACATGCCTGGTTACGGACCCTCCGTATACTGTATTCCATAAGGACAAGGTAGTTCTCTGTACTCATCCTAAATTTCTTCCCAAGGTTGTGTCAGAATTCCATCTGAACCAACCTCTGGTACTTCCGCTTACTTCGCTAATTTCCAAAATGAAGGGAGCGAGCTCTTCATTCCTTGGATATTAAGAGAGCCTTGCGGTTCTATTTAGATAGAACCAAGGATGTTCATGCAGACTCAGCAACTGTTCGTTTCTTTCAGCGACACCGGCTGGGTCAACCTGTCGCTATTAGATGTATCTCTTCATGGTTAGTGGCATGCCTTCCGTCATTGCTATTCCATGGCTCAAGTTAAATTAGAAGGTAGAGTGTCGCTCACTCTACTAGAGTGATCATGACATCCCTAGCGGAAATTCACAATGTTCCAATTGCAGATATATGCAAGCGCTACCTGGAGCTCAGTGCATACTTCGTTAAGCACTATGCACTGGATGTTCATGCCAGGCGACATTCCGCATTCGGCAGAACTATCCTTAATGGGCTTCTATCTTAGGCAGCGTGAGCTCTGGCTCTCCTGCCCCTTTGGGGATTATCAGCAGTACTCTCCCACTGGTGTGAATGAGTGGTGAGACTTATGTCCAGGAAGATGGGAAAATGCATTACCTACCGTAATTCTTGATCTTCTTGGATGAGTCTCCACCACTCGTTCACACGCCCATCCATCCCGAGCTCACCGCTGTATTGGTCTTACTCCCTCAAATCTTTAGGCCGTGAGGACTTCTTTGCTGACCCTTCTTACACGGGTCATACGGACTATCTTATGTCCGTTTTTTAATGTTGGGTTTGCCCTTTACATTAGTTGCGCTGCACCTCCTTGGTAAAAAAGGTACTGAGGCGGTTGGAGGGTCGTCGCCGAGATGGTCATTACCGCTCGAGCCGCTGCTCGTGGCGCCGTGTCTCGTGGCGCCGTCTCTCGCGCCGACCCTCCAGCAAAAAGTTTGCTCCCGATGGGTCTTAGTGCCTCCGGCGCCAATCCCACTAGTGTGAATGAGTGGTGGAGACTCGTCCAAGAAGATCAAGAATTACGGTAGGTACGTAATTTTCCTTTGTAACATATGAATATTTAAAAAGTATGCTTACACACAGGCCCAGATATTGAAAAGGGTTGCAAATGGTGCAACAGTGTGGCACCATTCACAACCCATGGATGCGCCCCCGTGCAATATTCAATGGGAAAAGTGTGCCGCTCAAATCCTGATGTGATGGAGCACATCAGTAATGTATTCAGGCACAGGTAGGGGGTGTACCCATGCATAACCTGCACAGCCCGATATTCAGCCTGAGATGTGCAGAGTCATGCATGCACAACCCCTACCTGCATCTGCACAAAGTTAAGCCAAAAAAACAAAGGAACAACCAATGGGCACCCACAGCTGAGCTGCCGCATTGCAGGGCGCAACAGGGCAGCTGCCACTTGTGGTTGGCCATCCATGTTCCTGCCGCACCTGGCAGCACCCCCATCACAGGCATCCCTGGAGCAAAATGCTGCCATCCCATATCCCTGGTGGTACATTACACCTTTATGTGCCTGATCGAGAGCATCAGTACAGTCCCCCCCCAAAAGTGCAATATCCCTGGTGGTCCAGTGGACCGATCGCTGCCTGATTGCAGGCATCAGTACCTCAACAAATACCCCTAAGACCCTGGTGGTGTAGTGTACCCCCACCCCAGCCACCTACTGAGCCCCACCGACCCACTCCCTACCCCTCATCAACTGGTGGGCGGCAGCACCCCACTCATCTGCCACCCCGATGCCTGCCAACTGACAGCTCAGTAGAGCTGCATACCCATTTGTTTACAGCATGACCTAATGGGTGTGCAGCACATACCGTACCACTCAGTTCAGATATGTGAATGAATTCATTCACATATCTGTACTGAGTAGTATGGTATGGGCTGCATACCCATTAGCTCATGCTGTCAACCAATGGTCATGCAGCCCTACTGAGCTGTCAGTTGGCAGGTGGTGGGGTGGCAGGCAGGTGTACTGCCACCCGCCAGCTGGAGGGGGTGGATCAGGTGGTGGGACTCAGTGGTGGTGGGTGGGGTGTACACTCACACCACCAGGGTCTTAGGTATTTGATGAGGTACAGATGCTCACAATCAGGCACCCCAGTGGTCCACTGGACCACCAGGGATATTGTACTTGGGGGTCTAATAATGCTCATGATCGGGCTCAGTGAGCTCCACTAGACCACCAGGGATATTGCACTTTGGGGGGGTTCTATTTATGATGCCTGCAATTGGGCTCACTGCAGTCCACTGGACCACCTGGGATATTTGACTTTTTTTTTTATTTGTTCACGAATGCCCGCGACTGGGCTGCACACGGTGTTGTTCCCCGAGTGCTGCCTGGCAGGGTGCCAGGTGCAAGTTTTCGGGGATCGGCGCACCTGCATGCTAATGGCATGCAAATGGGGCTGTAATGAGATGCAAATGTACCCCTGTGTGCCTTAAATACATTATGACCCCATTTGCATGTCCCCTTTTGAATATCGCAGGTGCTGTGCATGGCGCAATGGCACTTGCACCAGCGCATCTGCATGCTACACTCTGGCCACTTGCACTGGCGCAGTACTACTGCACCATGCACAGTTAGGGTGGCCAGGGTATGATATTCAAAGCTGCTGTGCCATAGTGCAGGTCCGTTGAATATCACCCAGGCCACACCCCTGTGCAAGACAGTTGAGCTGTGCCCAGGCTTGTGTCACAGCCTGGCACAGTTTGAATATTCGAGCCATAGAGTACTACATTCATCATGTGTCCAAAGAGTAGGTACATTGACTGCAAAGATAATGAGTAAAATGCTGCAACATGAAAAATTAATATTGTCATAACAGTGGCAAGTGAAAATAAATACATACATATAAAAAGCAATATGGTTCAGATGGAAGTAGTCTTAGTCTTCATAACAGAAAATAGTACTACATGAGTTACTGTATTCCTCATATTGGTGCATTTCAGTATGTATGTGCAGTATTCTTACAACAACAAATCATATGCTATTGTTACTAATCATTCTCAAAAAGACAGGATATTCATGACAAAAAACTCCATTTAATGCATCATTTAGGGTTGTTCCACCGCAACAAAAGTGAGGAAATTCGGTGTTAGGGTTGAAAACCCTAACTCTGAATTCACCCCCCTCAGCACCACACACACACAGACACACACACACACACATGCAAGTACAAGAGAGGACCAAGGCAACACAACCAATGACAGACAACCAGCAGCAGGTGACAGAAATAACAAACAATTGTCTAAATGTACTACAAGACATCCCCACCCACCTGACCAGGTACTGCATGCTCAGTGGAGATCAACAGCAAAACTGAGGCCATGTACACCAAATGTACACATCCCTGATTGCAGCTGCACACAATGTACCACACTTAGTAGTTGCATGGCCTTACCTACCGATGCCCCACACCACACCACATGTGGTGGGCCACCTGAGCAATAGAGCTGAGCAAAACCAAGGAGTTGTACCGATATAATATCTCTGATTATAACAAGGGTCTGATAAATGCAGCTTTATGATAGGTTGTTAACATTCTAACAGCCTTATGTTTAGCTTTAAACCCCTAGAGTGTGATTAACAGACCATTTAACATAACCGTTGGTCATGCCTTATTGCTTAATTACCTTCATGTGTAGATACTCTCCCTCTGCTAGGCACTGCAGGAGCTTTGCAACACAGTGCTGCACCCAGTTACCCCATCCACTGTCTAGTTACTGGAGAATGGCAGCAATTATGAACTCATGAAGATGAACAATATAACTTGATCATTGTAGCCATCGAAACATTAGTGTGATTATAACTGACAGAGTCTGTGATAGAGAATGACCCCTCCAGTCCTACTAAACTTATCCCATTGTGAGTAAAATCAATACTAAAAGACATTCTGTTTATATCTACACTATACCTACTTGATTCCTGTTGTAGCACAATTAACATAGTTATCACTTTGATAGCATCAGTGACAGAATTGTGGCAAACCCAAAGACTAGGCATACAGCCTGAGTATGAAACAACTGTTAAAAATATTAGGCTGTGTCCATAAGTGGCATAGATCACTCATTGCAACAATAGTAAATGTATCACTATTTCAATAAGTTAGTCATCACAGAGGCAATGACATTGTCTTTATCAGGTACAACATACTCAGTAAGTGCCTACAGGAAAATCTATCCTATAGACATCTCCGATACAGCTACGTCATTGTTGGCTCAGTAGTGCTACGATATTTAGAAGTTGCTTGGCCTGTTCCACGCAATTACACTGTTTCTTACAAAGAGTACTTACTGCATCTTTAGTATTCAAACTCACTGAAGGTATATGTATTAACATCACACTACACCTTCATCAGTAAGAATGCATCTGATACTGGTAGTAGGAATTTCACAGCGTTGTACAGCCAATGCTTTTCCATACATTTACATCAGCCTCTCTATCTTGAGTAAACAGTTGTAGTAAATGTACTACTATGTAAATCACATACTAAATGCAACACTGCTTTTATCTTGACCATGGCTGTGTCTTGTAGTTAATTTATGTAGTTCTCTTAATTAATGTATACTCACTAGTCTTAAAACCTTTGTACAACTGTGATCATACGCCTTCAGCATTTATATTGACTAACGGCACAATACCAGGTGTGGTGTGGGGCATCGGTAGGTAATGCCATGCAACTATTAAGTGTGGTACCTTGTGTGCAGCTGCAATCAGGGATGTGTACGTTTGGTGTACATGGCCTCAGTTTTGCTGTTGATCTCCACTGAGCATGCAGTACCTGGTCAGGCGGGTGGGGATGTCTTGTAGTACATTTAGACAATTGTTTGTTATTTCTGTCACCTGCTGCTGGTTGTCTATCATTGGTCGTGTTGCCTTGGTCCTCCCTTGTACTTGCATGTGTGTGTGTGTGTGTCTGTGTGTGTGTGGTGCTGAGGGGTGATTGGAGTTAGGGTTTTCAACCCTAACACTGAATTTCCTCACTTTTGTTGCTGTGGAACAACCCTAACTGATGCATTAAATGGAGTTTTTTGCCATGAATGTGTATATATATATATATATATATATATATATATATATATATATATATCGAGAGAGAGATTATATAATATGGGTGACAGTGAGATAATAGAAATATTTTCACAAGCTATATTTCATCTCCTGACATTACAAGTTACAAAGCCACAAGTGAGATCAGAAGAGGTCACTGTAGTAAGTGAAGCTATTTCTACTATCTCATTCTCCCCATGTTATATTTGATTTGTATGACAGGTGTTTAGGGAATTTTTTAATAGAAATGATGAAAAGTAACAACAAGAAAAAGTACAAAATATAAACTGTGCCCCTCTGTTCAATGACTCAGTATGAGATGTAAATCAATACATTAAATATCAGTACAGTACAAATCAATGCAATCAATAAAGATGTGTACTAGAAAGCAACTAAGTCTACAAAGCATCACACATCTGTTGGCTTCAGTGTTTTATATGGTTATTGTGATGTCATCAGCATTTCTAAAGCTGTTCTCTGATTGGTTCAGTATTCCACTGTGACACTCTTAGCTTTGCAAGATAATAGTACTATCTTTCTTACATGTGTGATAGTAGCACTATCTTGTAAGTCAGTCATAAGATAGTTTTATCTTGGCTAATCTGAACCCACACCTGTTGTATTATTTGCAAAATAACTATGTTAGTGCACAAGTTAGGGTCCTTAAAGCATCAATAGGAAGGCAATCCAATATTAGAAGTTTTTTTGAAGAACAACTCTGCCCAACACCATGCACCACCCCTATGAACTCTAAAACTTGAATGCCAAAGAGATATCCATATCACAATCCCAAAGGGAAATGTTTGAAGGAAGTTAGAACTCAGATCTTGTTTTGTGCATGGCCTGATTTCCCTTGTTTTGTGGCAGTGGAAACCTAATGATGCATTAACATAGCTTTTTGAAAGTATGGTCATAACTTGCTTTATGCAGGGCCCTTTGAGATAGTGATCTGGACTGTGCTCTTGGATTCAGTTTGGTGGACTTCAAAGAGGTGGTGCATAGGAGTGGCTGGAGTTAGAGTTAAAAGAAAACACCCTGCCACTGGATTTCCTTTTTTTGCAATAAAGCTTTTTCTCCTGAGGGTCAGGCGGATGGCTATTCAACTCCATCCTCACCCCCACAATGGTCTCCTGCCTCCTTCAGTCCTGGGGGCTTAAGTCCCCCATGGCAGGCCCTTAGGAGGTAGAGTCATCTGTTCCCCCTGTGCACAAATCAGAAGAGTCCCAGGACTGGGACAGAGAACCAGTGTGGGTCAAGGGAAAGTGGGCAGGGTTTCAGTAAACCTGCCTGACTCCATTTTTCCACTTTTCTTCCTATTGCTGTGGCTGCAACAGCACAGACATGCATGAGCATAGAGGCACACATGCACTGCAGAACCACAGCCCCCCATCTAAGTCTCTCATAACCTGCACTACTGATAGTCTCCACCCTGTGGCAGTCAAAGAACAAGATGACTTAGTCATCCCTCCCCAGAAGAGGATATCAGTCCCTGGGATGCTCAGGCCTCTCTCCACAGCTGACTCCCAGTTGTTTCCAAACTCTGGTTGCCGTCATGGTGACAGGTGAGAGCAAGCACCTCAGTCCTCTGCACCACTGGGAAAATTCAGGATTTTCTTACTTTTGATGATTTAAAAACCCTAACTTGTACATTAACATAGTTTTTTTTTTTTTTTTTTTGCACTAGATTTCCTGTCTTTTTTAGATAGCCATAGTACCTTAGTGCATGCATTAGCCTTGCATGAAGTATGAGTCACCATACTGGACCCTGCCACATGCAAGTATTATACCTCTGAACTAGGATTTATAGAAATACGGGACTTGTGGGATATCTTTCAAAAATTATGGAAGTTCTGTTATTGTTTTAAAGACATCCCTCAAGTACTGTCTCTCTATACAAGTTGATATAGGGATACAATACTTGTGTGTGGCAGATGGTGAATGACTGCAGAGGTGAGCAGACTGTAAATGCCAGTCACCATCACTAGTTTGAGTAGTTGGGAGACTGGGGAGCTGGGAGAAATTTGCTGGTACTGGGAATGGGAGCAGGATGGAGAAGTACTGGACACCAAAGACGTTTCAGAGTTAGATACACTGTGGAACTGGGGATCAGGGATTTTTATTAGTAGAAACGTATCCATACTGGGACTGGAAGGGGAGCAGCCCTAGAGCCTGGGAACATAGATCATGGGATGAGGAAGGGGTCCCATTCACAGATCCTACTTAGAAAAGCATCAAGTCACCACCCAATCCAAGTAGCAGGTTCCTCTGATTTAAATGAGTCCATAATGAACCAAACTTTTAGGGTCTTCCATGAGAATCCTGGTCATTGTATGGGGACATTTGAGTATTGTAACAGTGCAATACACTTTGGGATATTCTTATATATACTTTGCTCATTGGCAAACCATTGTGTAACATTGGCCAAATTTATTATTTAGAATTTGTTTATAAGGTAAAAGCACTGGTCCAAGGATCTTTCTTGGGTTTGTTCCAGGATATATCAAATAGCAATACAAATTTAGTTATACAAATGTACAAAACTTAAACAACATAAACAGTCCATTATAAATAACAAAGACAGCAGTAATATAGCCATCAGTATTGGCATTTAAAATTATATTCCTGCCTGTGGCCAGCAGGGGGTCATCCTTCAGGATTTCCTCCAGTTGATGGAATCAATGGAGATAGCACAAGTGGTTACTTCTGTGACCCATCAACATGAACACACCCTGAACTTTTTTCCTAAGGCCTTGAAATTAATAACCTCAAGACTGATCTGATCAGTTGATCGGATTATTGTGCAGTTAAGTTCTCATTTGGAGTCCTCCCACCTAGTCCACCTTACTGTGGAGATGGTCCACCAGTGCCCTTTAAGGGGGTTTCCCCACAAGGACTTCAGGTGGTACTAGATCTCTCAGGTGTGATTGTGGTCAGTGAGACAGGATGGGCTTCATGCTGGAGATCCTCATTGTATGACAGGGAGCTCAGAGAGTTAAAGCCCAAGTGTCAGAGTTTAAAGCATTGTTGAAGGAGGTTCAGGAGTGATGAGCACAAACTGGCTTTTGAGAACTCACTATTTGTGAGTACCAAAGGGCAATCACCTGTAAGAAGGCAACATTTCTGTCCAGAAATATTGTTGCTTGGAGGAACCGACCAGCTCATCTCTTCCAGATTGTGGACAGGAGAGCTAGTTCATCTACTAAATGCATAGAGTTTCCTCAGTTCTTCTCAGACAGGGCATCCTCTATTCAAGCTGAGATTGCCCCAACCAGGCTGCCACAGTTTGGCAGGGCTGAGCTGGTATCAAACAAGCACACTCCTCTTGCCTGGGAGAGTTTAGGCCAGTTATGGTGGAAGAGGTTTGTTAGGTAATCTTGGAGATGTGGCTTACCTTCTGTGAACTGGACCCAGGTCCAACATGTCCTCTAGTAAGTTGTGTGTGGTTTCTGGATCCAGTATGCAGTGTCAGTGGCTGAGTAGGTAGCACACTTGCCTCTGAGGCTGGGAGCTCAGAGTGCTGTGGGTTCAGTTCTCACATCTGGCACCTGAGTTAAAATCCCAATACTGACACTGTAGTGCAGCATGAGGGGAGTGCTGCACTTCTGAGGTGCCATCTTTCGGATGAGATGTTAAACCGAGGTCCCATCTGCCTGGATTAGTGGTAGTTCAGGTGGATGTTAAAGAGCTCATGGCACTTATCAAAAAGAGTAGAGGGATTTTTTATTTAAAACATAAAACAAAATATACAAACTGTATTACAGCATACAAAATCATAAAGAAAGAAATCAAAAATCAAAAAGTAATAGTACAGTATACAGGAACAGCAAACATAAGTAATCCACATGTGTACTTAACCCCCATTCCCGCCCCACCAAAAAGGGTAGGGGAAATTCACAACTAAAATGTAAAGCAAAACATACAAAATTGTATCACAGCACACAAAATAAGAAATAAAAGAAACCAATAAACAGAAACAAGTATTACAGCATACAAGAAATAATCTTTAATCATACACAAACCCCACCACATCCCCACCAAAATGAGTGGGGAAATTGTAGATCCAAAAACTGAGAACCAAAATACCACACAGCAATACATAAAAACACAATGAACAGCCAGGGATGGCCAAAACAATTGGTAAAAAAAATGAGGAACACCCACAACCAGGAAGAGAATTGGGAAATGGGAAAACATACCAAAAAAAAAATAAAAGAAACAAGAGATAAAAATTGGAAACAAGCTGGAAATCCAAAAGAAGGAAAACTAAAAAATAAATGGAGAGTAACAGACATATAACAAAGAAAGAAAAAAAAACAGGCAGGACTATAAACAGGCAGAAAAGAATATTAAAGAATCCAGAGACAACCAGGCCAAACATTTTCAGAATACAGTGGCAGAAAGGCAAAGCTTTTCTTGCTCATAAACGTCCCGAAGACCATGAAGTATCTGAAAAATAATCTGCACAGAAGTATATGATAATTGTTGTAAAAAAAAGGCACACTGAGCTTGCCACAAGTAAAATCGGCAGAGTGCAAATATCAAACGTAATGTGCTCGGATGATAAGAATGCAAAGAAGAAGAATAAATACCAAATACCAGAATCTCGTATGTAATGATAGGGAGGGCCTTATCCTTCCACTTATAAAGAAAAGCAGTCCAAACTTGAGAAATAAAAGGACAATAAATAAAAAATGTTGCATAGTATCAGGGATATTGGGACAGGTATCTCGAGGACAAAACCTCTCCTTCAGAGCTTTATGCCTTTGGTTGTTGCAGACACCCAGCTGACCATAGCAAGACAGCCAAGATACATCCCAAACTTCAAGGGGAATCCGAGGGTCAGTCAATTGGGAAAAACAACATCAGAATCTAGCAGATTACCATTAATATCAGCCATGGTAGGCAGATCACAAAAATGGGAAAGCAAAATAGAGTTATACAAGTGTTTCCGAGAGCTAGGCAAAATAAAAGAGACTTGCAAATGCCATTGTCTAGCCTTTAAAAACATAGGGACAAGAAAATAGGGAGGATTAAATCTTTGAAAATTCCGAGGAATCTCTAGGGAAGGGGTCTGCCACACCTGACACAAAGAGCAAGTAGACCATCTAGACAGAGAATGCCAAACATCAGTCTGGGGGTGAAGAAGAAAAGACAAATTGGACTTTAAAAAGAGACAATGAAAAAAACTATAGGGTGAAGCATCCTAACACCCCCATGACAGTAATCCAGGTAAGTAAAAGGTCGCTTAATGGGATTCAGGTGACTACCCTAGAACCCCTGAAAAAAAACATAAACCCGAGCCTCTAAAGAAAAGGAGACAGGGAAAATTGCAGCCAAGTGCAAAAACAGAGGAAGGACAAGAGTCTTTAAAAGAAGAACCCTCTTTCATTTAGATATAAATTTCCTTTTCGATGAGGCAATAAGACAGGAAGCCTTCTGTAGGGCCAGCTCCCAGTTACAGGAAGCATCATCAGAGGAGCCAAATGTAAGCCCCAAAATCCTAATGGGAGAAAAGGCAAGGGGGATGAGAGAGAAATGAGAAGTAGCAACTGGGGCATCTGATAAAGGGAGAAAAAGAGTATTACTTTTCCCATAATTCAGTCTAGACCCAGAGACAGATTTGAAGCTCTGGAAAAGGAGGAGGAGGTCACCCTACATGAGAGAAGGAGTAGTGTGAATACACAGATCATCAACATATGCAGACACCGAAGGTAAAAGTGGCCCAGAAGGGGATAAAATCTTAGGAATAGAAGGACTGGCCAACTATTTCAAAGTAAAGGATCAATCTGAAAAGCATAAAGTAGGGGATTCAATGGGCACCCTTGACGGACACCCTTTAAACATAAAAAGGAAGTACAAGGGGACCCATTGATATGGGTCTGAGTCCAAGTAGTAGCATCCAACAATTTGATCCAGGCCAAAATCTGTGAAGGAATGCTATATTGAGACAAGATCAGAAAAAGGTAAGAATGTGCCACATGGCCAACTGCTTTCTCTTGATCTAAAGAGATCAAGAGAGAAGGGGAAGCAACAGTACTAGAATATACTATATCCCTAAGAAGAGATAGATTGAAGGTGATGGATCTATGAGGGACAGCGCAAGTTTGAACGGATGAAATAAGAAGGTCAGCTAAAGGGGAGGGTCGGTTAAGGAGAATAGTGGCAAAAATTTTATAATCGAAATTGAGGAGACTGAGAGGCCTCCAATTCTTTATATCAGATTTGTCATCTTTCTTAAAAAGGAGAATCATAACCGCATCAGAAAAAATGACAAGGAACAGAATTTGTGGAGAGCATAGCATTAAAAACAAATGTCAAAACAGGAGAAACAAAATCCAAAAAAATGTTGATATAACTCAGCAAGGAGGTCATCCATGCCAGGAAAAGTATTCTTTTTCTGTCTCCAAATGGCAGACTGGGGTGGCATAGAAGTGAAGTCAGAGGCCTGGGAAGGACCCGGAGGAGCACTATGCAAGTCAGGGGACACAACAACTGACCCTTCGGGCTCAGAAGAAAGGGGTGCAACTGGTCCTGTATGAAGAGGGCTCTGAGACTGAGGAAGCAAGTCAACTCCCGTGCGTAAATAGGCCTGAGTTTGAGAATCAATAATCAAGGCCATTTGATCCTGGGGTGGGCGATCCAACCTGTTGTGATCAGCCCAAGGGCAACTATGATAGGAATGCCCAGACTCATCACAGAGGTTACAATGCAAAGGGTCGGGACAGCCCAAACTGACATGACCGTAGGCCAAACATAAACTGCATTGAGGCTTGTCACAAGTATTGCTAAGGTGTGTCCGAGAGCCACACTTATGACAAGTATGAGGTTGACCTTGATAAAAACACAGACGCCGGTCCCTACCTATGTAAAAACTGCCAGGTAGATGCACAGTACCCTGATCAGTTTATCTCAGTTGCACCTTCACCTTCCATCCCCCTGTCCAAATGAGATCCTCATCCAGAATAGGTCGAGGGCCTTGAGTAAATCACAGCGCTGCTTCAGCCAACACTGGACATCTGCTATATTGACCCCTTCACTATGAAAAGTAAAGTTAAAATTTTAACAGTAGGTTTAGTGAGAGGGATAAGCATAAAAGAGGACCAGAGAGGCTGGGATTTCACCAATTCATACTTAGCCCAGAATTTTTCCAATACATAAACATTTTTGAAACTCAAATCATAAATAGACTCACCATGCACATGAATAAAGGCAAACAATTCCCCAGCCCCTATGCCCAGTGAGTCCCGTAACAGAATGTAAAACAGTCCATCTGGTGGGAGCTTTGGAAATGTCATCCATAAATTTCAATCTGATGGTGTTCCTGCATTGGGCAGGCTGGCCAATGTTCCCGAAACAAATCACTAAGACGGAACAAAGAAGAGTCTGTAGACCCAGCAGCCGAACGAGAGACAGAGGGTGCAGTATGCTGGGGAAGGGTAGAATCTTCCTCAGAGGAAAAATGTTCCACAGAAACAGAAGCAGGTGGAACTACGGTGGGGCCCATAGAAGGATCCAGTACTGGAGGAGATTGTGTGGGAGAATAGGAAACAAGGGCCGCAGGAGCAGCTGGTGAAATAAGGACTGCCACAGAAACAGGAGGCAACCGAGCAGCAGCTATGATGTCAGCGGCACTGATAGGCCCCGGGGGATTTCCAACCAGATTCCATAGTGGAAGTAGTCCAGCCAGCCGCATGGAGAGCAGCCTCAGGAGACCACGGAGAGGAAGACTGGGAGTCAACAGACAGACCAGCACTCGCAGTAGGAGGAAAATGAAGCACTGTACCGTCCAACAACTCAGGAGGCACAGAATCAATAGGAGCAACAACCCCTAAACTGTCCTGGAGCCCAGCTGATGAACAGTCAAGCACAGGTAAAGCAGTAGACACGGGCAAATTCTCTCACAGAAGCTGCTGTACGAGGCATTTATCTGTAGCAAAGATAGTCCGTGCAGGAGTAGCTGAAACAACACTGCAAAGCAGGGTCAGGGTGCTCCATAGCAGGACTACAGTTAGGAGAGGAGGAATCCGTAACGACAACAGGAGGAGAGCCAGAAACAGGAACAGACAGAATCTCAGTTCATCCAATCTGTGTAACAGTAGCAATTGTCATAGAAACTTGCAGGGGAGAGTCAGGAGAAGCAAGGCAACCAACTCCAGCCTCCGTGTCAGCAGCCATCTTGCCGATAGACTGCCAAGGGATCCCCCTACAGCAGAGTAGGGGAATTTCCCCAGTGTCCTGGCTAAATTTCCCTCATTCACTAAAAATACCATCAACTGCTTAATCTGGTTCAATCTCATTTGCTTACCGTCTGTATCCCCCCCCCCAGTCGCCCCTGAAAAAGGGACTTCTAGGCCCAGAGGGCTTACTGGGTCAACAAATCTAAACAAACAAACAAACAGTATTCGCTGGACTTGTTAGGTGCTCCTTCTTGGAGGGGACCTTTCCAAATTCATTAAAAGATGCGCTTCTAAAGACACCTACCTTGGACTAGGACTGCTTGGCAAATTATAGACCTGTCTTTAACCTCTCATTTCTGGATAAGGTTATTGAAAAGATTGTTGGACTGCAGCTTGAGGCTCATCTTATAGCCTATGACATCTATACGCCTCTTCAGTCTGGATTTAGGTCTGCACGTAGTACTGAGTCTGCGCTGATCAGGATGCACAATGAACTTCTCAGGGTGAGAGCTAGAGGAGAACAATCAGTTCTTGTCCTCCTTGAGCTCTCATCAGCTTTTGACACTGTGGACCTTGTGTTGTTGTTGGGCCACCTTAGGGAGTACTATGGATCCACTAACTTGGTCAGCAGCTGGCTTGAGTCCTTTCTCAGAGATTCACAAATCATTACAGAAAGCCACTTCAGTAATGTCTGCATCTGCGTCAGCTGCAGTCATAGACAAAAAGATTGAAAAAAGTATCAGATGGACAAATGGGAGTGGAATACCTTTATGCCCACCCTGACCACCAAGGTGTAGTCTAAGCAGCTGCCTGGGAGACAGCTAAGGTACCCTTCTCTGCACAGCCCTGAAAGGGACTCCAGAAAGTTGGATACTATGGCCAAAAAATTACATATCAGCTTTACTGCTCATCAGGCAGCAGTTTACTTGGCCCATATAGCCCAGCATCAGAAGACATTGTGGAATACAGTACAGGCACTTGCTTATAAGGCTGATGGTGAGCTGGCACAGGACTTGACTGCCACAGCAAAGTCAGCCCTGGCTGCCACTAAATACCACTTCCACATGGCTGTGGACACTAATGACACTGCCTCATAGGTCCTGGCTCATGCAGTGTTGTTGAGGTGATTCTTCTGGCTAAGGGCAACCATCTTTTCCCAGGACACCCAGACAAAGGCCACAGATTTCCAGTTTGAAGGCGTGTCTCTTTTTGATGACAAAATAGATGCATACATGAAAAAAAGTGAATAAGTACAAAACCACTCACAAAAGCAACATTGAAAAAGAAAAGGCCTCCACTTCCTACAATCCTTATGGTAGGGGCTGCTGGGGCTACTATCTGAGAGCCTATGTTCCCTATGGCTCCTATGAATATTATCCCTAAACAGGTTACTACAGGGGCAGAGACAGAAGGGGCTCCAGGCATCCTGCTGTAGCACCAACCCCCAAACCTCAGGCAAAACAAAACCCCTGACAATTCTGCCCAGGCCGCCCAACCATTGCCAGTGGGAGGAAGGCTGGCCCATTACTTCCATAAATGGGTAAACATTACCACATCAAGTGAGTCTTGGAGATAGTGGCCAGGAGTTGTCCCTGTAGTTCAATAAATGTCCAAAACTGCAGTAACACAAAACATTTCCAGCACACTCTCCCACAGAAAGAATTCTGCTGGAACTAGAAATAAAATGGCTACAGGTATGGAAAAGGTCCCTGCCTCACAGTGAGGCAAGGGACTGTTTTCAAACTACTTTCTGACCCACAAGAAAAATAGGGAATGGCAACCCATTCTAGACTTCAGATATCTGAACAAACACATCAAAAGAGAGAGAGATTCAAGATGGTCACACTGAGCACAGTGATCCCATACTTACAGTCAGGGCATCAGCTAGGGTCACTGGATCTGAAGATCTGAAAGATACCTATTTTCACATTCAAGTCAGACCTACCCACAGAAAACACCTCAGGTGCAGGCTACTAAACTGCCAGTACCAGTTTGTAACCCTTCCCTTCGGCCTCATTTCAGCACCAAGGGTCTTTACAAAGTGTTTAGCCATTGTGGTTGTACACCCTAGTAGGCAAAATGTAGTGGTTTTTCCTACATGGAAGACAGTTTGGTCTTAGGGAAAAAAAAAACAGAACAAGAGACATGATGCTTTATCCAGAAGGTAAAAAGAACCCTAGAAAAACTGAGATTCATGATAAGTCTGCAGCAGTCCCAAACTGAACTTGTTCAGGTGCTGGACTTCATAGGTGAAGAACTGGATACCCTGCAGGGGAAGCCTTCCTCCCTCAGGGGAGGGTAACAACTCTGATTGCCACACCAAAATCCTTCACACTGGCCAACCAAGGCCTGCAAGGGATTTTCTATAACTAATGAGCAACATGACTGCCCCCACAGCTGTGGTCCCATGAGTCCGGTTTCAGATGAGGGTCATTCAGTACTACCTAAGAGATCACTGTTCTCAAAGATGGGACTCTCTCAAAACTGTCAATAACAAAAACATTGGTCAGAGCACTAGAGTGGTGAAGGAAGAAAGCAGCCACAGAGAGAGCATTCCTTATTCCAGCAGTCCCCAACAAGTATCCTTACAACAGATGCTATACTCCTAGGGTGGGCACCCACCCTCAGGACCTTATAGTAAGTGACATCTGGAGCCCACAAGAGTCCCAGAAGCACAACAATCTCCTGGAATTTAGGTCACTGTGTCTAGCAATGCAAACTTTCTCCACTCACCTGCAAACTCAGTCTGTCCAGATCAGAACAGACATCACCACAACAATGTATTACATAAACAAGCAGAGAGGTACACGATCATCAAGGCTGTGCACAGACGCAATGAGGATCTGGGACATGGCTTACTCCCTAGCTGCAATGATCTCTGTAGTACACTTTCTAGGCAAAGACAAAGTTCTGGCAGATTCCCTAATCAGAATCAACCAATGAAACCACAAATAGACCCTGAACCAGCAGGTTCTGGCTGTGATTTTCAGAAGATGGGGCACTCTGGAAATAGGCCTATTTGCATGCTGGGCTTAAGTTAAGTTTAAGTTTATTGATCGGTCATAGACCATTTCATAAATAGATACATTATATTTATACAAAAATGTTTACAAACATTTTTAAATATAATTTCAGGACAGACAGAAGTGCATAAATACTGTCACTTGTATATTATCACCTCAGTTTAGCAAAGCATATTAAACATACAATAACAGTTTCCTCTTTAAATATTTTTAAAACAAATTTTTAGGCAAATGACAAGCATACATAGATTTCAACATTGATATATGTTATTACCCTGGGTTGTTAGAGTACGACATGCTTGTATATGCAGCAAACACCCCAACAACTTATATTTGCTTCCTACGGTACACTGCATAGATAGAAACATACTGTTGCCAGAATATAAGATATTTATGTTTTGGACAGATTCGTGAAATAGCAGCAAGATAACTAACTACTGCCTTAATTATCATTTTATCACTTGTAGTAAAGAAGAGGTTCAGTGAAATCCATCTATCAGAAGATTGAATATTATCACATAAGGGTACAGGCCAGTATGACCTAGGTTTACTATACCATGGACAAATGAAAATGACATGATATAAATTCTGCAAATGCTAATGCAAGCAAGAACAGAACCATGATGATAAATTGGTATTACTATATCTGGCTGTGAGAACATTGCTTTGAAACATTTTTAATCTGTATCTGGTATTGTTTCCTTCATTCATCATCTATCAAAACCTCCAGATAATTCTTAGAAGAATATGTAATATCATTTTGTATCAGCTATGGTGAAATTTTAGGTTCTGAAATTGATTCCGGGTCTAATACTTTGTAATAGTTTACAATTTTTTGAGTAATGTATGTTTTGTATTTCAAACTAATAGTTATACCTTTGGAAACATTTTTCCTAAGAAATTCCAGGCCAGTTTCTTTTAAAATAGAGAAAATCTTTCTTTTTCTTATTGAACTTGCAGTTCCTAGACCTGAGGCCATCAACACTAAATGTGCATCTAGCAACATTGTTGTCCTACACATTACCAGACAACAGCAAGTCTCTCAAGCTATTTTGAATAGATTTTAAAGGTCTCTGCCACCTACATTCACCTGTGAGGGACCCAGTCCCTCCATGTTACCTTATTATCTGCCTTGCTCAACTGATGGAGACCCCCTTTGAGACTATGGCTGCTGGTAACCTAAAATATGTCACATGATAAACCGTTTTCCTGATTGCCATGACATCTGCTAGGAGGGTAAGTGAGCTGCAAGCCCTCTGGACACAACAAAACTACATAATCTTCCACCTGGACAAGGTAGTCCTAAGGAAGTATCAAATACCTTATGAGGAGAGACTGAAGAACCTCAGTATGTACACCCTGAAACAGAGGATGGAAAGGGGAAATATGATAGAGACCTTTAAATACCTCATGTGGGTAAATAAGGCACAGGAGGGAAGTATTTTTTAAAAGAAAAGGTGCTCAAGAACAAAGGGACATGCTACGAAGCTGGAGGGAGGGAGATTCGGGAGAGATGTTAGGAAGTACTTCTTCACAGAAAGAGTGGTGGATTTCTGGAATAGCCTTCCACCAGAGGTGGTGGGGATGAAAACAGTGGTGGGGTTTAAGAATGCATGGGATACTCACAAGAGAATCATAGTGGAAAGGAGGGTGGAGAGAGAAAGAGCTGTGTATCAGGTACGGTCTGCGGTAGTAGTGCAGTTAGGGAAAATGGCAGACTGGATTGGCCAAGTAGTCCTTATCTGCCATCAAATTCTATGTTTCTATGTTTCATTATGTTTCTATGACATTGCAACATAAGGTGGTATCGGATTTCTACTTCAGCCAGTCAGTTGCCCTTCCTGTACTCATGTTCTGAGTTCTCCAGTCCAGGTGAGCAGAAGTCGCACAGCCTGAATCTGAAGTGAGTACTAGGTATCTACCGGTCCCAGACAAGGGAAATCAGGTCTCAGGTTACTCAGCATTTTGTTACCTTTGGCAAAATGGGCAAAGGTAAACCCACAGCCAAGAGAACTATCTCTCACTGCATAGTCTCTTGCATACAGTTTTACTGTGGAACAGCTGGGAAACTATCTCCAAGAGGCCTAAGGACACATTCCATAAGGGGTATCACAGTCTATGTGGCATCCTCAAGTGGCAACCCGCTACTGGACATTTGCAAAGCAGCTTCCTGGAAAACGGTGCACACCTTTACAAAGAACTATTGCCTGGACACATAGTCCAGAATGGATGCCAGCTTTGGAAGTGCTGTTTTGCAGAACCTCTTTCGTAAGTAGGTTCTTGACCCAGCTTCCCAAGGTACTGTTGTAAAGTCTGCTAAGGATAAACATTAGGTGAGTGATTCCTGGAGTTAGAAGAAAAAAAAATGGAGCTAATGTTGTTTCTTCTCAGGGATCCCTCACTATGTTTACACTAGTTAACCTTGCCTCCCCGCCCAGAATCTGAAAACAGGTTTACACAAGAATCAGTTCTTTTCAATTAGGTTGCTTGAGCATTACTGTTGCAGTTCCTTGACAATTGTAACATGTGGTCAGCTTTTTCATGGTTTTTAAATAATTTTTCTACATGATGTCTGTCTCAAATCTGTTTGGTGGTTTTCAAAACTGTATTTAGAAATTGTTAGAATTTTGTGATAGCCATTTAGCTAGTTCTAGCAGTCATAGCTCCCTCTAGCTATGGAAACAAATCTGACTTCAGGGGCTAGAGTAGAGGGTGACCACGGGGCAGAGTTTGAACCTACATTGCAAATTCTATAATTTGCATAATGTTCTATCTCTGGAGCATCTTTCTATGCTTGGAGGAGATGCTAAGTGTAAACATAGTGAGGGACCACTAGGAAGAAACAACATTACATCCCCTCCTCACCCCACTGTTGTACTGAATGAGTAATGTTTTCTTCTGGAGCTATCTCATCTCAAATACAAAGTTCATGAAGTATATAATTACTAAGCAAATGATCTCCACCCTGAATAAAGACTTTAGGTCAATAATTACCTAACTGAAAAGTGTTTCTCATATCAAATCACAAGTACCTTGATTGTGGTTTGTAATTTCAGTAAGAACTATAAGAATGGAGTACTTCAGGGATCAGTCCTGGGGCTAGTCCTCTTCAATATCTTCATCAGTGACATTGCAGATGGACTGGAGGGTAAGGTTTGTCTGTTTGCAGATGACCTCAAGATCTGCAACAGAGTAGATCATCCAGATGGGGTGGGCAGAAACAGAAGAGAAGAGATTTGGATAAACTAGCAAAATGGTCAGAAGAGTGGCAACTGGGGTTTAATTCAAAGAAGTGCAAGATCATGCACATAGGGAAGAGAAACCCTGAAGCCACCTATAGGATGGGAGGGGAGTTGCTGGCAGTCACAAGGGAAGAGAGGGACTTGGGCGTCATCATCACCGATGACCTGAAATCATCCAAGCAGACCTCTAAAGCAGTAGGTAATGCTAGAGGGATGTTGGGGTGCATTAGTAGGGGTATCACAAGACGGAAGAGGGAGGTAATAATCCCTTTTTAAAAGACACTGTTTAGGCCCCATCTGGAGGACTGCTTGCAGTACTGGAGGCCATACCTTCACAAGGACATTAACCAGCCACCAAATTGAGGCAGTCCAGAGAAGGGCAACCAAAATGGTGCAGGGACTGCATCAGAAAACATATGAGGACAGATTAACTGAACTCAATATGTATACCCTAGAGCAAAGGAGGGAGAGAGGTGATATGATTGAAACATTCAAACACCTTAAGGGCATTAACAAGGTGAAAGAGTCTAACATGTTTCAATATAAGAAAATAGCAGGACAAGAGGACACAGCATGAGATTATAGGGAGGCCGATTAAGGGGTAATGTGAGGAAGTTCTTTTTCACAGAATGGGTGGTGAATGCATGGAATGGCTTACCTCAGGAAATGGTGGATATGAATACAGTGCAGGGCTTCAAACAGGCATGGGATAGGCATAAGGGAGCAATACAGATGAGTATGAATAGATAGGCCATTGACAGAGCAAAGGCCTATGGCACATTCATAAGGTAGAAAAAGAAATGCGCAGACTGGATGGGCCTTTCGGTCCTTATCTGCCATCAACTTCTATGTTTCTATGTTTCTATGAATGCCATAGCTGCAATGGCAGAGGAAGGCGGTGAGACTTAAATTACATGATCTTGTATACAAACTTTGTTTTTCTCTGGTGCACCAAATGCTTAAATGCAACTCTATTGGAAATCCCAGTCAAGATTACAATATCAGAACATCATAAGGGAATCTAGAACATTTATCGCAAAGAGTGCAACTGGAACAGTATGTGACAAACTCTTTACTAAATATAGCCTTCATGCATTGGATCAATAAAGAACAAGGCAAACCTACTGTGTATCAGATATTTTAAATAATATAGTACATAGCCTATTAATTTTAATTTTTATTTAAAAGTTTATAATTACAGGATAACTACTATGAGATACACGTCTCATTTACAGAATGTCCCATGTCAATAATACAATTATACAATACAAAGACAGCCAACAACGCACAACGAATCATAAAAACAAGCAATCATGTAGCAAAACAACTGCAACAAAGCTGAGTGTTCAACATGTCAAATTTTACATTATTTTTAACAGACATTATGCTGGTATAACTTCTGAGTTGCGAAGTCAGGCATGGTGATCTCCATAGGGAAAATGTTAACTGCTGTAAGCAGATGAAAATCTAGTAAGAGATAATAACAATGCAGAACAACTCACAAGACATACCTATGAAAAAGTGCCACCAATCGATCAGATAAGTATGAAGCAGTCCATGTAGACCAAAAAAGTCAGCCAAGAGGAGGAGGGTGACCAGCTTAGTCTCTGAAGTAATGAACAGTGATGTGCATCCATTTTTCTTTTAGAATAAACTGCAGCAGTTGGTAATAAGTAGGCAATAGGACACAAAGGGGTTCTAACGTTTGGCCAGGGGCGTAGTGAGACACAAGGCCACAGGCTGAGCTCCTTCAGTCCCTGGCCGTGCCTTAGAAATGTCTAATGCACATCCCCAGAGGGTCTTATTGCACTTGTAAAATGGTGCAGTGTATTTTACATTTATTTAGAAATTAAAATGTTCATGCATACATTAAAAAAGAGTTAACTCTTTAATGTTTTTTGTTGTAAAATAGTTCCTCTGTCTGCACAAAACTGCTGTGTATTTTTTTTTTTGGCCACTAGGACTTTTATCCAATTGTGGGCACCATTCTTGAAGTTGGTTGTCATGGTTACCATCACACACACACACACACACTCAATACTCACTGTGTACTGTTTTGATTTAGTAAATTCTTTTCTTTTTTTTTATCTTTTCGATTTTTGTATGGTTTAAATGTATTTATGTTTCCTTTTTTTTGGTCTGGTAACTATTGTTGTGACTGGAGCAGGCTGACAAGCTGGGCCAGCAGTTAGGAGTAAAGGCAAGTGGGCGGGTGACAAGCAAGGAGCGTGCTGTGACATCGTCCCTTACCAACATAAAGGAGATGCTGGTATTTAGTTGTTTTTATTTTATTTACCCTATATGAGATCCTATGAGTGAGTGGCAAGCAGAGTGTGAGTGCAGAGCTCAGTTTTCAAGTTGGAGCCAGGGAGCAAATGATTGAGTGAGTGCACAGCCAGCAGGGAAACCACTATGATGAAACAGACAGTTTGAGCTAACTAAGCTAATAAGGGAGTGAATGGTGGCATGATGGGTGGGGAAAGCGAATTAAAAAAAAAGTAATTGGTGGGGAGTGTTTTAATAATTAAGAGGTTTTCTGAGATCCTATGAGTAAATGGCAAGCAGAGGGTGAGTGCAGAACTCAGTTTTCAAGTTGGAGCCAGGGGGAGAGAGTGATCGAGCGAGTGTACAGCTGGTAGGGAAGCCGCTATGATGAAACAAACAGTATGACCTAACTAAGCTAATGAGGGAGTGAATTATGGTATGATGGGTGGGGAAAGCAAATTAAAAGAAACAAAAAACAAATTTATTTATTTATTCTTTATTAACTGGGTAAGGCCCACTAGGCACAAGTGTCTGTTTTAAGGGGCAACCAGGAGCTTTGGACTGGTTAAGTGACTTACTCAGAGTCACACAGTATGCAAGTGGAGGTCGTGGGAATTAAACCCAGGTCTGCAGGTACCAAACTCATTTACAGCTCATTACTCTAATCTCTAGGCTACACTGCCAGCCTGTATGGAGTGTTTTAATAATAACGATGTATTCAGCGTTATAGCAAGTTCCTTGTTAGCAGAAAAAATTGAAATGGTGGCGATTCAGAAATGAAAATTTGATTTGGCTTATTAATTCCTAATATTTAAAATGTGGCTGTGGTTACCTGAACTTGTTGCTGGCTGTGCATTAAACATTTCCAATGCATGGCTAGCAACCAATCAAAACACAGGATTTTTCCTTCCCATTTTATAAGCTACATTTAAGGGAGCTAAGGCAAACTCTGAGATGTGATAGTAGTCTAATACTGGAAGAATTGCTTGTACAACTAAGTATTTTCTGTCAGCTACAGTGAGGCAACTTTAGATGGCCCAGACATGACTGAATTTGAGGGATTACCTTTGAATGTTTCCAGGCAGAGGGGAAGGATTGGGTGGACAAGGCTAAGTTGAATAAATAAGCCAAGGGTGGAACCAATTAGTAACCATCCTAGACCGGATCTTAGATCAACAAAGTTCCTTTTGCTTTGTTTTCCCATTTACTGCTTAGATACTGCTAACTACTCCTTTCTTTTGTGTTGACAACTAGCTCTGTAACTGTCAAGTTTCATTTCTCTCTTGGATGTCATTCAAAAATCTCAGTTTACCTAGGTGCCAAAATTGCATTTAAATGAAGCCCTGTTCCTTGTTTTGAAGCACACTAACAGCATTTGTGTTTTCTACTGGCCCTCTTTCCCTGCCCCATTTCTTCAGTATTTGTTCCTCTCATGGTTATGTTGGCAGAAGGTATAGCCAAGTGCCTAAAATGCACCCAAGGTGTCCATTTATATAGTACAAGCATGCAGCTCAAACTGTGTGTTACTGCACTTACAAAACAAACCCTAAATACATAATTAGAAACGTTTTACAAGTAAAACATGTCATACTTATTTTAGTCCTACTTATGAAGCAGGAGGTGAATAATATGGATCTAGAGCCCCCTTCCAGCCAGCCTTAACCCTCACCATGGGGTCTATTCACTGATGCTGGTGGGATTATACACAGAAGGCACATAATCCCCCCGCATAGCTCCACACCTCAGGAGTTCCAAGCATTGGCCATATATTCTCAAACACCATCCAACGCATGACTCCCATCCACAGCCCCACCCCCCCCAGCACACAGGTTCACAAGGGGCAGTCTAGTGTGGAGCTGCAGACCTGAGCAGGGGGCCAATCAGTTGCCCATCCTCAGTCCCTTGCTGGATCCCCTGTGCCCATGCAGTGCAATGTGGGCAGCAGGCGCAAACACACCTACAGTACAAGGGTTGGGGGTTCCCTAGATGACTGTCCCCCAGCCCTTCTAATGTGCCATTATGTCAGGGGTGGCCTCAGTGTGGGGTTTGGTCATCCCCACCACGGCCAGCAACGGCATCCTGGGGGGTCATGTAACACTTATGGCTGCCTTCAGAAGATGTAGCCATCACCTTCCCCCCGCTCTTTGTACCCTCACCATCTTGAATGGCATGAAGTGCAGACACACCTCCCGTGCTGGCCCCCGGCCCACCCCCACATGGAGTTTTGCATTAGGCCAGGGATTCGGCCATGTGGGGGGGGCATAGTGGGGTCAAGATTAGTGCATGGGGATGCATTGTGTTTGGCCAGGGTGCCTCTTCACCAATGCAGGTGCAGGTGGGCTATCCGACGGGGTTCTACGGTGCATAGCCCATCCACACCTTTCATGAATAGGGCCCAATGTTACTTATTAGGAACAAAAACAGTTGTGAAGTGTAACATATTATAGTTTTAGATATACAGTTTGTAAGTGAAATACAGTTTTAACTTTTTTGGGGTGGCATTAAGTTCAGTATTTTGGAAAACCTCTAGTAAAGTATGTCCAGAGGAGGGGTGCTTAGATTCTCTGGAAACCACTCCAAGAGCACAAAGTCAGAATTCTGTCAATTCCAATTCTGATCTGATTCCATTTATGGAACTGGAACAGAAGCGGAATCAACATTTCTGATTCTCCATCGGACATTGCTGATAACCCTCCCACATGTAAAATTAAAAGTATAATAACACCCCCACACATTTCCAGGTACAAAATGTTTCTCCCTTCAAGCCTCATCCCAGTTCCATACCTGGTGTGAGGGGGTTGCTCCTTGTCATTGGACCTACTGGACTCTCTGGCCATCTGTAGCTCTGGTGATCTGGCTGGCTGGCCCTTGTGGCAATGAGTGGTGGACTAGTGCTTGTGGTCACTGGCCACACAGGTGGTGGTCCATCTGGCAGGTAGGTGCAGCCCTGTTCTCTTCTCATCCCGCTCTCCAACATGGCCACTACATCCATCTCCCCTCCCCTGCCACTCTGAGTCCAGGCATTTTTTTTAATGCAGGTCCTGGTCCAATCTGTCCCAACCAACCGACTGCATCTCCCTTCATGCCACTACTGTACTGAAGGAATTTTTAACTGACTAGGATGTGCAGCTACCAGCATGCCCAGCCTGGCCTTGAGGTGTCCACTGGGGGAATGGGGGGGCAACCTGCATCACTTCCTGGGTTCCTGGCAGACTACATCCAGTGTTTCTGATGCTGAGATTGCAGGAGGAGAAAACCAGTGAAGTGGTGCTGGTTGACACCTTCCACCAGCATCCTCATCATCAGCACAGCAGCACCCCTCCAACAGGTGTATCTGCCAGCTTTGGAGGGACAGAGGAGGAGGAGGAACAATGGCAAGTCAGATGAAAAAGCCACTAGTAGGTGGGGTGGATGACTGTCCAAGTGGACTCTGGGACCAGGTGGGAATAATTGGTGCCCTGATCATGACAGTATGGTGGTGGTGGCAGGGAGGGGTGACACTCAGACCAAGACTCTGAAGCTACCCACAGGGCTAGTAGCCCACCACATGTGGCAACTCATGAGTGGGAGTGGGCTGGCCTTGCAGTGACTCTATGGGATGTCTGGGGATCAAGTTGGTTGTTCTGGTGGACTGATCAATTTAATACTGAGTCAACTGGCCACCTGCATGTGAATGGGAGTTGGACTATTGGACTGTGGCATGGACTTGAGACAGGGAGGTTACCAAAAATGGCAACAGAGACAAATCTAGCAGCACTCAGGTAAGGAAGGGCAAAGGTTGATGGCATGGGAGGACATTAGGTTTTACACACAGGTTTGCAGTGCAGTCGGTTATGGATTTGGAATTGGATTCTGATTCTGACCCCTTTAAGGAATTCAGATTTTTGGCCTTTAATACTGAAAATCTCAATCCTCAGAAAAATTTGCAATCAGATATATCACATTTTTTTAGACAGATTCAGAGCAAGGCCGGCCCATTGGTGCAGCGGTGGGATTTCTGCTCGCGACGCCGGCAACCCAGGTTCGGGAACGGACCCGGATCGTCGGAGGGCTGGCCAGGGGGAGAAGGATACAGTGTCCTAAGAACTGCTCTCCTTCTCTGAGGGAGGGTGTGGGAAGTGCTCGGTGCACTGAGAGCTCCTAGCGGAGGCTAGGGGACCTCAGGCAACCCACGGAGCCAGGTCTGGTAGGCGGGGGCAGATGCTTGCGTCATTACACGTCCCCACCTCCATAAAGGAGAAAACCCGAGGCGAGGGCAATGTGCACATGATGCCCTTCCCCGGAGGACCTCAAGATACCACCGCCGCTGCGGATCCCCGACCAGACATAAGGCCTGTGGCAGGTGAAGGTGGCCACGGCCCCACCCTCTGGGGGGCAAGCCTGGGGTGACTGGGGATCCCGGCAGCCATAGGCAGTGGTGGAGGTCTCTGGGGTGCCATGACAAGGGCAGAGGGATTATGGAGCCCAACCCGGAAAAAATTGAAAATTGAAAAAAAAAAAAGATTCAGAGCAACCCTACTCCAGAGTTAAGTTTTCCTTTTTTTTAACCAACATTTTTATCTTTCCACGTACTGAGGCAAAACTCTGCCCTGATCCTCCAGTCTGCAAACCTGGCCATCACCAACCAGCCCCAAGAATCCCCACGGCTTTCCCCCATGGCAGGGCTGGAAGGGGAGGGAAGGGGTGCCCCCCTTCCGGAGCACAATCCAAATCTGGGGAGGCAGTGGTGGCAGAACAGCAGAGCAGGGGTGAGGCTTTCATAGAACCCCCAGCCACCATTTTCCACTTTTTTCTTCCCTTCCCTCCCTCCCAACACAAGACACGACTGCGCACATTTGGGGACATGCACACACCATGCCTGTTAGCTGCATGCCTTCCCAGCCTGCTCCACCCACCAGCCCCCACCACAGGGTCACCGACAGGTGGGATGACAATCCCTTCCTCCCCAAGAGAGGAGAGCAGTCCTCCAGATGCTTGATCCTCTCTCACCCCTGTGGTCCCCCCAGTGGCCCTGGCTCATTCCCAAACCTGGGTCATTGGCATGGCACAAGATGTAGCATCGAGCACCTCAACCTCTAGCACCACCAGGCCAGAGTTAAGTGTTTCACAGTTTCAGTCTGAGTTGATGATTTAGAATGGTGAATATGTGTGTGTGTGTTACAGTCAGATGTGCTAATTAGGGTTTGGGAACTGAAAGAAAACTAACCATGAACTGTACATTTATACTAAACGTTTATGCAGTATAACTGTAAATTCAAGACTAGTGGTGAGAAAGTTCTAAATGCATATTTATACTCTGACAGTCTTAGAGTTCCAGATTGATGTTGGCCAATCAGGAGGCTCAAAAAAAAACCATACAAACAAGTAGCTCACTGTAGCCTCAATCCCTGGAAATATAAACAAACTGTAATAAGAGCCAAGATGGCTACAGTTTTGTGCAATGGTCGTGCATGCACATTGCGACTGAGATGCTTTGAGATCACAATGGCCATCTAGAGCACGGTGGTATCTGTTGTGCATGTGCATCATGGCCACTATGTTCATGCATCTGTGCTGAGATCATAGGGGCCATCTTGTGCATGGTGGTTTCCATTGCATATGTGCATCATGGCCACAATATTCACGCATGTTCGGGGCAGCACCCAGACAGAATGAAATAGAGTGGTACAACACTGCTCTAATGAACACAGAGGAGTGTTTCCACTAACAGAGGGATCATGCTGTGATTCTGAATTTTGTGTTTAGCGGTCAGAGTCAGTGAGGTGCTTTTTTGATAGCAAGACAGCTGCAGGACTCCACCCACTGCAGCCGTAAAAACAGTGGGAGGAGTCTTTTCCAGTGAAGGCCTACACTTTTTACTAGAGATATTGGAATGATGCTCTACTCAACACAGTTTATAAGATCATATCCTATTGTCTTCATTAGAAATAAAGTTAAGAAATAAAATATATTCGACAGTATACATCTCATGCCTTTTCTGATACAACATCCCAGTGCCTTTCTTAGAAATAAAGTTAGGATTTCAAATTTCCCCAATTATATATCATGTGCCAGTGTTTTTCCCTGTGTGTAGGCTTCATCAGGAAATGAAGGAAGTTCCAATTAAGCATAATGATATCTACGATCTTCTTCAATCTGAATCAGCATTCATTCAGGTTTTTTTTTCATGATACTGTAGACTAATGTGTCTCTGCTGTCTTTAAATATGGGTACATTTTATTTATTTATTGAATTTTGATAACTGGCTTTGCCCACTGAGACAAGGTCAGTTTTTCAGGGGTGACCCAGAGGTAATTACAGAAAATAGGCATACAGAACATATGCAAGCAATAAGACATGACAGGGTGGTCCTTATGCTGAGATAACCACCTGACCAGGAGCATGATGAAGCTTGACACCACAGGTGGAGGGCCTTACATCCCCTGAAAGGGCAGTTATCACAGCATAAATACCACCCTGGAGGGTCTTATTGTGCTTATAAAGTGGGTTATATGTGAAAACATGATAAATTCATGTGAAAAGAAGATTCTCTTTTAAATGACTTAAAATGTTTCATATTTAGTAAAATCATATAAAAATAGCTCTTCTGCTGGTGTGCTTTAGTAAGACTGCCACCACGGATCATGACAGTGGATAAGTTGCTCTTAATGCTTAAGGTAGTGCCATCCTACTTGTTACACAGTTTGTGTTAATTGGTACAGTAGCTCCCCCCATTTGCTGTTCTTTTTGCACTTAAAGTAAAATAAAAAAAGCAGTCATTTTTTATCTGGCTTTGCTGCATTTTCTAACCTTATAGTGGTAGTCAGAGATGAGCAGTGAGTGAGCAAATGTGGTGCGTGTGACTGATTGGTGTAAGACTGACAGACTGTGAGAGAGACTCTTACTTGAAGACCACATGCTGAGTTGAATCGGTTCAAACAGCACGTTATAACAAGAACTGACTAGGCCCAACAATGGCTGCCTCAGAATTGTTTTGATTTGTAAGGTTTTATGCTATTTTGTTGTATTACTGTGATGCAAGTGTCGTACGCTGTAGGGAATTGAGAGGTAATGAGTGTCATAACCAGCAGTAATGCTATCTTGCACTTTTCTACAAGACATCCCTCCCACATTTACATCACAATAGTACACAAATAAAATACAGCAAATTAAGTTAGCACAGATGGTGCATTTTTTTCTCAACTGAATTTTTATTGAGTTTTAAAGAGCTCTACAAAACAAAAATACAGAAACTGACAGGAACAAATGAATGAATAAATAAATACTCTCATAAATAAATACCTCTGAATAGAATCAAAAGCATACTGGGGATACAAAATTTAAAAAAAAGGTGATTTTGTGTAACAAGTGCAAAAACACATTTTGGACAGGATTCAAAAAATGATAGCTATCACATTCATGAGATGGTGTGAAAAAATGGCTATGTTGAGAATTTGAGATCAAAATACTGAAAATTACCAAAGTTATGAGCTTGTGTTCATAATTTTGTTGCTTTTCAATATTTTTACCCTAAATTTTCAAGATGGCCTTCTTATGAACAAAGGAGGAGAAAATTGTCAAATCCTGACAAAAAGGTGATTTCACGCCACAAGTGACAGATGTCACATTCATGAGATGGTATGAAAAAATATCTATGTTGAAAATTTTGGGTCAAAATATTGAAAAGTACCAAAGTTACAGCATTTGTTAAAAAAATTTCAATGTACACTCAAAAGTTTGCTTTTTTAAATATTTTTACTCAGATTTTCAAAATACCCTCATGTCCAACATAGCCTTCTTATGAGCCCACCTCATGAACAAGAACAGAGAAGGTTTTCAGATCCTGCCCAAAAGGTGATTTCCTTTTTCTTTTTTTCTCTCCAGGGCAGCCTTCTTACAGGTCATCACCCCAGTCCCATCACCATGACCTCCGCCAGGATTTACTGTCAGTCGTCTTTCTCCAGGGCTCCATTTCAGGCTGGAGAGCCAAGTTAGTTGTGTTCAGGGTCTGTGGGTGCCCACCGACATCCTGCTGCCACTGCTTTTTCCATTTTCTTGCCTCCTGGGAGGTGTGGCATGTAAGGACATCATGCTCCCACAAGATGTGTGCTAACATTTGTCGCACCTCCAGACCTTCTGTCCCAGGCTGCCTTTCCCCCAGCTTCTGCCAGGGGCCAGGAAAGCATCGAGCTTTTCCCAACCTCCCCTGAATTCACTTCCAAACCCAGGTCCTTGGCATCATGAGCGGTAGTGCTACCACTGTGCCAGTGGGCCAACAAGCCCAAAAAGTGATTTTATACCACAAGTGCAAAAATACATTATTGTCAGGATTTCAAAAATGACAACTGTCACATTCATGAGGTGGAATGAAAAAATGGTGATGATGAAAATCTGAGGTCAAAATATTGAAAATTACCAAAGCTACAGTGTTTGTTAAAAAATATCAATGTACATTCAAAAGTTTGTTTTTCTTTTTAAATATTTTTACTCAGATTTTCAAAATATCTTTCTTATGACCAACATAGCCTTCTTATGAGCCCACCTCATGAACAAGGACAGAGAAGGTTTTCAAATCCTGCCCAAAAGGTGATTTTCTTATTCTTTTTTCTTCTCCAGGGCAACCCTCCTTCAGGTCATCACCTCCCCATCCCATCACCATGACCTCCACCAGGATTTACTGTCAGCCATCTTTCCCCAGGACTCCAGTTCAGGCTGAAGAGCCAAGTTAGTTGGGTTCAGGGTCTGTGGGTGCCCACTGGCATCCTGCTGCCAACATTTTTTTCCATTTTCTTGTCTCCTGGGAGGTGTGGCATGCAAAGACATCATGCTCCCACATGACGTGTGCTGACATTTGCCACACCGCCTGACCTGGGAGAATGCTGCTGCATGGAATCAACCAGCTCAGCTCTTTCAGACTGTGGACAGACTGTGCAATCCATTCTGTCTTCAGTCTGGAAGAGGTTTTTCACAAATAAAGTGTGATGAACTTGCTAAATGTTTTGCAGACAAGGTTGCCAGCATCAGGTTGGGGATCAGTCCAACTCACTCTATGAGGGACTGAGGAGATCAGCGGGAGGTTGCGTGCACCCATTCTGTCTGGCCTGACTTCAGCGGGCCGGAATTCTTGGACATTGTAAGAATTGTCCAGACCTTGCGACCAACCATCTGTAGTTTGGATCCGGGTCCTATGCCGTTATTGGTACATTGCATAGATGTTATCTGCCTGATCCTTGCTGAAATTGTCTGGTGTTTCCTGGAAAAGGAGGTCTTCCCTGATCCCCTTAAGGAGGCGGTCATTTGACCACTCCTTAAGAAACCTTCCTTGGATCCAGACTGTCTAGCAAACTGCAGACCTGTCTCTAATCTACCCTTTGTGGGTAAAGTTATTGAGAAGGTGGTTGTGTTACAGCTGGATGATCATCTTACAACCCACAATGTCTTTAATGCTCTCAAATCAGGGTTTGGGAAGAGACATAGCACCAAGACTGCTCTTGTTCGGGTGTTAAATGATCTCCTAATTGCGAGAGATTAAAAGGCTCGTACTATCTTAGCCTTTCTTGATCTCTCGTCGGCATTTGACACTGTAGACGATGGTTTGCTTTTGGAGTGCCTGCAACATTTCTGTGGACTGTCTGCTACAGTCCTAAGTTGGTTTCGATCTTTCCTCATGGGCAGATCACAGAGGGTTGTCACTGGAATTTATTCCTTTGATGCCCTCCCTCTGTCCTGTGGGGTGCCGCAGGGCTCCATATTGGCACCCATGCTGGTTTCAGTGTACATGCTGCCATTAGGTGATATCATTAGGCAATACAGTTTGGGTTTTCACTTTTATGCAGATGACACCTAACTGTATATGTCCTTTACGCCCGGACAGGATGATGTGATCGCTGTGCTTAGCAACTGTCTTGTTGAGATCAAGAATTGGATGAGCACTAGCTGGCTGAGGTTAAATACAGACAAGACTGAGGTGTTGGTTATGGACCCGGGTTGTCCGGAGGTGGGTCTTGGGGCTGGGCATCTTTGCAGTCTATGGCTTGATGATGTCCAGCTCATGACCTCAGACCAGGTGTGTAACCTGGGTGTTATTTTAGACAGTGGTTTAACCTTAAAATCTCAGGTATCTGCTGTCATTAAGTCTTCCTTTTACCATCTAAGGAATATCGCCAGAGTGAAACACCTGGTTCCCCCCGGCTGACCTTCCTACACTGTTCCACACCTTCATAACCACCTGCCTTGATTACTGCAATGCCCTCTACCTAGGGATTCCGGGAGTTGATATCTGCCGCTTGCAGCTGGTGCAGAACGTGGCAGCCAGGCTTCTGACCGGTACATTTAGGACTAGTCATATTATGCCTGTGCTGCATGAATGGCACTGGCTGCCGGTACAGTGGCGGATCACCTTTAAGGTCAGTTTGCTGACCTACAAAGCCCTACATGAGCAGGGACCCTGATATCTGCAAGAGCTCCTTATTCCCTACTACTGCACCCGCTGCCCACTCCAATCCACTGATGAAGGATTGCTAGGGATTCCCAGGGTTTGCTTAAAAACATCTGGGGCACGCGCTTTTTCTTATGCTGCACCCACTCTGTAGAACTTTCTACCTCATCAGTTAAGAGAATGCCCGACCGTCACGAATTTTAAATCAGAATTTAAAACTTGTCTGTTTTGTCAAGCCTTTTCTGCACATTTTTAAATTTTTATTATTATTTTTGTTTACATTGTATTTTACTGTACAGCACCTTGATAACTTGAAAGGCGCTTGACAAATAAATTTTTACTTACTTACTTACTTACTTTACCTTCTGGCCCAGGCTGCCTTTCCCCCAACTTCTTTTTAGAAATTCAACATCTTTATTGGTTTATGATATAGCAAGAAGTCATATGGTATACACAACAATGGAACATACTACAATGACAACAAAGTAGCTTGAGGATGGAATGACATCAAAACATCTTTGGGACAAAATATGTCTAAACACTAATAACAGAAAACAAACAAAAAAAAAGGAAAAAGGGGCCCATTCACTCCCCCACCCCCCCATGACCTTTCCCACCTCCCTCCCCAGGAGTGTGCTAAGTTAGAAAGCAGATAGTAAAGAGACAAGGGAGCAAAGAATACTCTAGCAATGACAAACATCCCAAGGGAAATAAAACAAACTGGAACGGTCAGAGGTCAGCATTACGTGGATCTTGATTCAAATATAAAGCATATAGTTTACCCCATTTCTGGTTGAAGGAGGCCATGCGATTCCGGGAGCTTGCTATTAACCTTTCAGTGTTAAAGCAAAGGGGCATTTCTTTTAGCCATTCAGGATATGAAATGACTAGCTGATCCATCCAGTGTTTGAGAACCAGCCTTTTTGACTGCTACAGAGATTAAAGCCATATGAAACCTACGCTCCCAGACTCCAATATTGGAGAACATCCCTAGTACACATATCTCTATGGTAAACAGCTCCCCCAGTCCTAGGAGGGGGTCTAACTTGGTTTGGATTGTGCTCCATAATGACGCAACTTTGTCACAATGCCAAAAAATGTGTATCAGGTTCCCTTCAACTGCACCACACCGTGTACAGGCAGCCGAAGGCAGTCTGCCAAATTTGGCCAGCTTAACTGGTGTATAGTACAGATTGTTTAGGATATGGAATTGAATTAGCCTGTGCCTATCTTGAGTGAGATATCTATGTGTGTCAGCCCAAATCTGATTCCAGGGCAGAAGAGAATCTGGCAGGAGGGAAGCAAAAATCTTAGAACCAATAAGGGGCGTTAGGATATTTGATGCCCAGTAGGAAGGAATAGATCCTGGAAATTCTGTGGGGTTTATTTGCGCAGTCCTGTATTTGTTCTAAAAAGGGCCTCGTTTGGGACAATGTGAATGTAGTCCCAAATGTGGTGACCAAGAGGTGCCTCAATTGAAAAACCTTAAATATATATTTCTGAGGGATATTCAGTTTGGCTATTATGTTGGTAGAGGAAAGAAGAGAACCCTGAGAGTACAGGTTTTCCACTAACACACCCTGTAATTGTGGAAGCCAGTCAGGGGACAGCAGCAAACCACCTATTTTGATATTAGAATTTAAAATGAGGGGTTGCGCCTTATTTCTTTTATATGAAATGTTAAAGAAATTCCAGCATTGGGATAGGACTTTTATGGAGAGCCCTATGGCCAAACATTGTACAGCATCTGGTAGTGCAGAAAAGGTGTGATAAAAAATTCTGGGTGAACGGAGATTGTACATGTCCAACAGGTTGATCTCTAACTGTAACCAAATAGGAAGATATGTATCGGGCTGGACTTCTAACCATCACACCATTTTGGATAGATGACTCGCCCAATAGTATAACATAAAATTAGGGAGGCGAAGTCCCCCTCTCTCTTTGGGTAAATTAAGCTTTGAGAAGGCCCATCTAGGATGTTTGCCCCACCAAATGAAATTGGAGAGAACAGAGTGAAGCTGTTGAAAATAAGACCTTGGGAGCCAGATATTTAGTAAATTTAAAGGGTAAAAAATGCAGGGTAAAACATTCATTTTAATAATACTGATGTGGCCCCATAGGGACAACAGAAGGTTGCCCCATCTGTGGAGATCCTTCTGAATCCTCATCACCAGATCATCTAAGTTAATTTTCTTGATAACCTCTGGGTCTCAAACGAGATGAATACCTAGGTATTTGAGTGAGACAGGAGACCATCTCATACCAAACTGGGTAAAATTGGCTTGGAGCATGGAAGAATTTAACGGGAATATAACTGATTTGGATAAGTTCAACTTATAGTTAGATACTTGTCCAAACTGATCAATAATTTGTAAAACATGTGTTAAAGAGGATTCAGGATTGGTAAGATGCAGAAGAATATCATCTGCATAAACTGAAAGAGTCAGAGGTTTCTGGTATGTTAAGCAACCTGTGACCTGGGGTGAGTTCTTGATACTCAGTATCAAGGGTTCCAAATATAGGTTAAACAGATAGGGAGACAGGGGGCAACCTTGTCGAGTGCTGGTGTACAAGGGAAACCGAGATGAAAAAACCCCGTTACAATAGATTTTAGCAGTGGGTGACCTGTATACCGTCCGAATCCACTGAATAAAGGTTTCCAGAAAGCCCAATCTCCTAAGGGTAGACCACAGAAAGTCCCAGTTTACTCTATTGAAGGCTTTTTTGACATCTAATGTGATTAGTGCCATGGGGGCCTGGGAATCCTGGGCAGCCTGGAAGATATGTGAGAGGGTTCTAAAATGATCAGCAACAGATCTGCCTTGAACAAACCCCACCTGTTCGGGACTCAGTAATTGATGCCAAATCCATTTGATTCTGAGGGATAGGATTTTGGTTAAAATTTTAATGGTGTAATTTAATAGTGAAATCGGACGGTAACTGGCCGGCTCTGTCTGGGGCTTATCTGGTTTCGGAATTAGTACTATCGTGGCCTCTAACAAAGTGGGGTCAAGGGAATCTGAAGTGAACATATACTCAAATAATTTCAGGAGAAGGGGAGATATCTCCTTACAAAAGACCTTATAAAAGTTGGAGGGGAAACCGTCGGGACCTGGGGATTTATCCAGAGTTAGCCCATTTATCGCCTCCTCCACCTCAGCCAGGGAAATGGGAGAGGCCAAAATCTCATACTGGTGGGCCTGTAGGGAGGGGAGACTTACGCCATCCAGAAAGTGTTCAATATTGGAGTGGGATGGCTGAGAAGTACCCCTGCCATATAAGTCCCTATAAAAAGATTCGAAAATGTGTGAAATATCCCAAGGGGAGGTTTTAATAGAACCGTCAGGGGAACACAGTGCAGGAATCAGTCTTGAACTTTCTGTCTCCCGCAATCTAAGAGCTAACATTCTGCCTGGCTTCTCGCCTTGATTGAAATAACGAGATTTAGTTTTAAGGATGACGTACTCTACTTTTTCCCTTAATAGGTCTTCGTACTCGTTCCTGAACCTCCATAAGGTCTCCAGATCAGCTTGTGAAGATGAGGAGGACAGATTATTTTCCACGATCTTTATCTGGTTTGACAAGGAAATAATTTTAGCCTCTCTCTGCTTTTTCCTTCTAGAAGCTAACTTTATAAACTCACCTCTAATAAAACACTTAAAAGAGCACCAGATCAGGTCCTCTCTGCATGTAGAGCCCACGTTAAAATGTATAAAGGACGAGATCAAAGGTTTAATGTGAGAGATAATTCGATTTTCCTTTAGAAGTTGCATGTTTAATTTCCACGAAGTGTCCCTTTGACCATGCGGGTCAGGGGAAACCGAGATCCATGCCAGAGAGTGATCGGATATGACAATTGGTTCTATGCCTGTTTGGTGAATACCCACCAGGAGAGTATTGCTGATTAGAATATAGTCAATTCTGGACCACGACTGGTGTACTTGTGAGTAAAAGGAGAAAAGCCAGCCCAAGGGATTGAGCAGACGCCATGGGTCACATAAACCCAATACGTCCATGAAGTCCTTAAGGGTGATTTGAGAAGGGGAAAGGGATTTTAATGGCCTGTGGGTTTTATCAAGGTCTTAAGTCGAAGCAATGTTCCAGTCCCCCCCAATATTAGTAGGGAGGGGAGAAATCCACTCAATTTGTCAGCCAAATTCATGAGGAATTTCTGATCCCCTCCTACTGGCCCGCAAATTGCCCCCAACACCACCCTAACATTAATGAGCAGTCCTTTAACCATAACAAATCTGCCCTCTTGATCTGTAAGACTTTCCTCTACCACCAATGATATGTCTCTTGATCAGTATAGCCAAGCCTCTGCTAGCTGATGACCTACCAGACACGAAGACCTGAGAGAAACCTAGCCGGCGTAGCCCATTAGCTTCTGAAGCTGATAAATGGGTTTCTTGCATGAGAAGAATGTCAATATTTAAAAGGGAGCAGTTTTTGAGAACCTGATATCTCTTGGATACGTCTCTGATGCCTCTGACATTCCAGGCAGCAATTTTAATAGGCACCATAACCATGTGACTTTTTGTTAAAGGTAAAGGAAACATGGACCATTAGTCTTCCCAACCAACCCAAATGGAACACTCCAAGCCCTCCTCCCACCCCAACATTCCCGATAACAAGTAGTAGGAATACAGAGATTTCCCAAACCAAAGAATTTTGTATAATAGTACAGGTATCAAAAGAATAAATAATATTAACGTACCAATATTAGACACAGACAGGAGAATGACCCAGAACCCCCTTCCCCCTCTAGCCCCTTCAACAAAGATAACCGAACAAAGAAACCCCCAACAAATAGTTCAACCTCCTCCCCCATCCCCGCTAACCTCTGCAAGAGAATGTTAATAAAAAAGGATAGTTTTCCCCCAAAAGCTTGATAAAACTTATGTAAGGTTATTACAGCGAGTAATAGTGATTTATCTATCATAAACCTGGACAGAATGATTGGTAATAAAATCGCCCAGTCTGTGACATCCCCTTCCCTCCCAACCCCCTTCAAACTATGTACAAACAATCCCTGAGTGATTGAGGAAACAAATTTTGGGTTCTTGAGATCTACTGGTGAGGACCGACCCCCAAAAGCTGCAATCCCGAGAGAAATCAACACTAAACTAAAGTGAACTGAGATACCCCGATCCAATTTAGTGAAGTTTAACCAGTAACATCGAGACCTATTCTGATCTCTCAACCTCTCAGGTACTGCACCTTCCCCCCCCATCTCCGGACCATGAAGCAGTTCTCCCAGAGCTTGCTCCATCCCAAAGCACTCCACCCACCGGACCCTATATGGAAAAACTTACATACTTGGCCCTAAACTAACATAATGACCATCGAGCTTGTAAAAGGCTTAGGAAGTGAGAATGCATTGTGAGATATTCCAAAACAGAGAAACAGAATATGCCACACTGAACTAACAAAACAAAGGACTGTTAACAATGTAAGTTTCATTGGAGGCCTGCTTACTCGATAGTTGTAAATCCGGAGGGCGACGTCCTGAAGGCTCTAATTAAACTCATCCTCTATCCCCCCCCATGGGACATTCCGGCCTCCGAGAGGTGGGAAGTAGCCGAGGGAACCAGAACCAAGTAGGACCAGTTGCTCCCTCTCAACTAGAGATGTCCAGAAACACTCGCTACACTCCAGATTCCGCTGCCCCCCCAGAGCACCCAGGCAAGCCTCTGAAGATTACTCAGGCCCACTAGGCCGCATCACAGTCTGCTGATCCACCCAGCCATGACAGAACAGAAAAAAGAAGATGAAGAAGATTTAACAGGTACAAATCCAAATTCCCACCTCACAATAAGAGAAACCTAACAGTCCTTGACTAACAAAACCAAAGTTCAGCTTGATTTAAAAAGGTTAGGTAGTTTAGAGGTGAGGTCTGTGACTGCTTGCTCCGGCATTTCGTAAGAGTGCCAAACACCATCTATTGCCACCTGTAACTTGGCAGGGTAGTTCATTCTGAATCGTATTCCTGCAGCAATAAGCTTACTAACAGTAGGATGAAAGGCAGCTCTCTTCTGGCGCATCTCAAAAGGCAGGTCCTGGGCTAATCTCAGTTTGGCATAGCCCCACAGGATGGCTTGGAGCTCCTTCGATTTAGCTAGCACATGTTGTTTCTCTAAGAAGCTTAGAAACTTCACTATTATGGGCCTTGGAGGTGCCACAGGAGGAGGTTTTGGCTTCAGGGAGTGGTGGGCACGCTCGATGTGATATTGCGGGTTAAGGGGGGAAGGACCCACAATCTTGTTGAAGAATTTCTGCAGGAATGCAATGGTGTCCGTTCCCTCCTCCGCTTCAGGTAGGCCCAGGATCAACACGTTGTTCCTTCTACTTCTTCCTTCCAGATCCTCCGTTTTCAACTGGAGCTTGCTGATCTGTAGTCTTAGGTGGACAATCTCTGGATCAGTTTTCTCTTTCCATTTTTCTAAAGAAGAGGTTCTCGCCTCTGAGTCCCCCACTCTCAAAGATAGCGAGCTGAGATCTCCACGGATAGATTTTAACTCTGTGGAAATATCTTCCAGGGTTTCTTTGAACGGCAGTAATTCCTGGATGAAGCAATCCTTCGTTAATGGATTCACTGGGGAACCAGAGGGGTTCTGCTTTGGAGTATGCCCTGAGCTTTGGAACTTAGACTTTTTAGACGATTTTTCTGGAGTGGTCGGCGGGGTGTGTTTAATGCCGGCCTGCTTCATCTCCGCTTCCAGAATAACGGCAGCACAAATTACACTGCTACAATACAGGCTACTAAAATAGCGTGTAACAATGTTTAGATCGCCACTTTTGATGTTAGAAGGGCAAAAAAAGGAGTAAATATTGGTCGGTAGGCAGGAGCTCCAGATTAGTGCTGCTTCTAGGTGCTCTGCATCACGTGACTCGCACTTGGCCCCCCTTTCCTGAATTCACTTCCAAACCCAGGTCATTGGCATCATGAGCGGTACTGCTACCACTGTGCCAGTGGGCCAACAAGCCTGAAAAGAGATTTTACACCACAAGTGCAAAAATACATTATTGTCAGGATTTCAGAAATGACAACTGTCACATTCATGAGGTGGTGTGAAAATATGGCGATGCTGAAAATTTGAGGTAAAAATATTGAAAATGACCAAAGTTACAAGCATGCATTGAAAAATGTCATTGTACACTCATAACTTTGTAGTTTTTTAATATTTTTACCCCAAATTTTCAAAATAGCTTTCTTATGTCTCCACCTCATGCAGAAGGTGGAGAAAATGTTCAAATCCTGCCTGAAAGGTTATTTCATATGTTCGTATGTTCATACCCCAAATTTTCAACATAGCCTTCTTATGGCCCCACCTCATGAGTGAGAGTGGAGGAAATTTTCAAGTCCTGCCCAAAAGGTGATTTTGTGCAGTGACCACGTGTGACAGCATTGAATATATCCCTGTCTCATTTGTTATGCAGCAAGAGTTAAAAGCAAGGCTCTATTCTGTTCTCTCCTTTCCTGCCACTTGACTGTCTCTGCTATCTGATTGTGCAATCAAATGTTCCTGTGCAACCAGGGGAATTGGTCACTACTATGGACCTACAACTCCCTCCCCCTTGATATCTCCTTGCCTTCACTTGTTGTTTCTTGCTGATTCTGTTCTTTCTTTCTCTCCCTTACTTCTCTGTGTTTATAAAAATATATGTGGATCTTTATGTGAAACTAGGTTCCCTGATTTGCAAATGTATATAGTTATTTTTTTTAACTGATTGCAGAAAAAAGCTCTTTGTGTTTAGTAGAAAAGTTAGCAAGCTGCAGTGTTGTGTAAGTTGCAGTTACTAGTTACTTTCAAATAAATGTAATCAGTTACAGTTCCTTATTACTTTTATATAAAAAGTAATTAATGCATATTACTTTTCATATTACTTCATATTACTTTTATACTACTTTTGATAACATGGTTGTGTTTACTCATTGAACATAGCTACTTGCTCATGAAACCCCAAGAAGTATATAAAAGAAATAAAACAGATTCTAAAGACAATTAATACATCAATGTATAACACAGTACCCATCTGACATTGCCAGCCACAACAATCCTTTACATTTCCATAAATAAGAGCTCTATTTAAAAAAAAAAACACTCAAACACACACCCTGCATCTACTGTTGCCCTCCGCAATCTTCCCCCCAGAGCTGAATCCTGGCTTTGCCAGCCACTGCTGTCCTTGACCTTTAACATTTCCATAACACCCACACTCACCCTTCAACACACACACACACACACACACACTCTGCATCTCCTGCCAGTGCCCTTGTGGATCTTCCCGATACAGCTGTATATCCTGGCAATGCCAGCCACAACTACCCCTTTACATCCCACTCTTACCCCACTGCACACACACACACACACACACACACACACACACACCCCGCTGCATCTTCTGCACTTGACGATCTTTCCTATATCTAGCCTGTATTCTCCTCCTGACTATGCAAGAGCCACAACAACCCCTTTAAATTTCTATAATAAAATCCCACCCTCACATAGCTCCCCCTACACTCACAGACACACATGCACCCTGCAGATCTACTGCCCTACCTTGCCTTGGTGATCTTTTCTCATTTCCCCACAGCAGCCTGAATCCTAACTTTGCCATTTGCCATCCACAGATCCACCCCACATCACGTACAATAAATTCCCACCAGCACACATCTGCTTACCCCAACAAAATGTAAAGCCTCTTTCCCACAGCTGAACCTTGAATTGCCACTGCCCACTGAGACACAGTTATAACTATAATTAATTCTGCCATGACTATTATGCCACTGCCAGTATGCTACAACTGAAGTCAGACATTGTCACTTACAAATCAAATTATCACACAATATAAAACACTTGTTGCACTCTGGTACATACCCTTCGATTAGGATTTCTTTTGAGATGGAGTGGTTGATGGTGATAGCCCTGGCAGTAGAGATACAGTGAAATTTTATTTTGCCAGTGAAATGCTGGCGAAATCATCAATTTCGCCCCGCGAAACATTTCACGAAATTACAGCCTTGTGGTGGAATTTCGCTCATATGGTTGTGCAAAATTTTGCCTATACAGTTGTGTGAAATTTTGCCCATATTGTACAGCGAAATTCTGCCTGTAAATTTCGCTTCCGCTGTTAAGTTTCACCTTAGCATTTAACTAAGGTGAAATTAGGAAGAAAGGCATGTCACATGACTTGCTCTCTGAAGCAGACTGCAGGTCACATGTGTGTGCCTGTACTCAGACAGGAAGCTACTGAATCTACATCCTTTTCCTGCAGTTTGTAGTAGGATAGAGACAGACAGTAGGTGAGAGAGAATGTGTGAGAGAGAAAATATATATAATTTGGTGAATTGTGAGTGAGAGAGTGAGAGTTTGTGTTGTGTGCGTACAGTGTGTGCGTGCGTGCGTTGACAACTTGATTTTGAACTTCTGTTTATACCCTATTTCATTATTTAGCAAATGTTTATCTTTCTGTTGTGTTCTATTTTCTCTGTTTATCTTGTTAGTTTGTGAGTTTGTGAGTGTGTGTGTGTGTGTGTGTGTGTGTGTGTGTTTCACTTCCCCCTTCTTTTCATTTTTTTCTTTACTAGTTTAGTAAAACATTTTTTTTTATAATGATGGAAGGGAATGGGACTGGGAGTAGTGGTTCTGACAGTAGAAGGGGAAGAGGACGCATTTGCCTCAACAGTCACATATTTGGAATTGAGCCCCCCCCCAGCAGCAGGAGCAGTTGGCTCCAGCCTGTGCCCCCCATCAGCAGCAGAACATTGTGGAGTTGGACGCTGAGACAGCCACCCAGCAGCAGCTTTCAGGCTGGAGCCCATTGCCCCCCGGATGATGATGATGTGGCTCCTGTTGGGTCTGCCAGCTCCCTGACACAGCAGGATATTGTTGTTCAGGGAGAGGCCCCCAGGGACATCAGCTTGTGCCCCCCCAAACCAAAGAGCACCAGTCTGGGCCTTTTTTAGAACTAAGGCAGATGATGCAAGCACTGTGGTCTGCACCCTTTGTGAGAAGAATGATAAAAGGGGAAACCAGAGTCCCACTTTGGGACTTCTGGCCTGAGAAGCCACCTGCAGCATCATCATACTGCAGAGTGGCTCACAAAACAGAGAGAGGCGGCAGCAGCAGTAGGCAGCAGTGAGTCTTGGGGGTTCCATACCAGGGTGGGGAGGAGGAGGTCTACCAGCAGGATGCATCCTCCTGAGCAGCCAGATAAATCTCCAATGTGTGACCATGAGGCAGCACCATGGAGGAGGACATGTCAGAGAAGACACTGCTCTGATCATCCTGCAGCTCCCCCAAGTCAGGTAGTGGTCACCAGGGCAGACCTTGAGGCTGTGTGCACTGAGGTGCAAGGTGTGCGTCACGACCTCAACCAGCTTCACCAGGAGGTCAGGGGGATCTCCAAAAAATAAAGGAGGACCAGAAGAAGGTCTTGGACCTCCTGATGGAGCTTCATGGTAGTGGTGGTGATGGTGGCAGTGCACAGCTACAGTGAATGGCCTGTGGCTGTGGTGGTGGGCCAGTGTTGTGTTTTTCTTCTTCTCCTTTATTTGTTTTTTTTCACTGTTCTTGTTCTACACCCCCTCCCTTAAATAAGACCCACCCAAAAAATCCAAAAAATAACAAAAAAAAATTTCTGTCCTCTTTGTCTTCCGTTATGTTACTCCTTTTGTCTTTATACATTTCCTCCTTGCTCCTTCTATCCTATCCACAAATGTCAAGTATAAGCCCTTTACTCTGAACAAACATTTTTTCCAAAGCTATGTGACAGTGAATGTTGGCTCTGCTCATGTAAAACTGGTCCCTGAGGTAATGAAATGCTTCCCAAAATATGTGACATCAAATTGAGACTGAAATGCACTGTCAGTCCTAATGTTTAATGGTGCCCCACCAGCAACCAGACATTAAAATGTTGTTTCAGATACCGTTTAAAAGTGTCTTTAGGCCCTATCTTTTTTCTGCCACTGTAGCACAGGCAGGAAATGTCCAGAAATGTTGCCCAAAAAATTGCACAGTACGTAGAGAGTGAAATCAGTCTCAGCCATGATATTTTATGGTGCCCCACCACCAATTCTTTCCTGCTGCTGCTGCTGCTGCTGTGTTTCAGTTGATTGACATAGAAATGCAGAAGTATCATTTTCCTATCCCTGTGCTGTTGTACTGATTGTCTAGTTGTGTTGACTGACTGTCTCTGGTAGTACCTTGCCTGGCGGTGGGGTGGGGAGTGAATGAAATTTTGAGGCACAGTAGATTGCAGTCTACTGCTGTCTATGACTACTGCTTTCCAAGGTGCCACAAGAAGAACTACTGTTCTGGATGGTTGATGCCTGGTGGATTATCCTCACACAGTCCATACTGCTGCTGATAAGCATGTAAGTATCTGCCTTCATTGTTTTTCCTGCACAAGGTTAGGGTGTTGGTGAGTTGGTATTATGGCATCTTGAGTCCTAATATGATTGTACTGGTCTTATATTATTTTTCAGTGTGCTGTGGATGACATCATCATGCTGGGTGGGAGGGAGATGTCAGATCATGTATGGATCTTCCCAATTTTCCAGCGCAGACGGTATTTATTTATTTAGTTTTTGTTGACCGGGTAAGTGCACTAGACAAATTCTGCCTATTTTCAGGCACAAGGGGGATACAGATGAATGCCAACTGACCTTGATACAGAGTAAGCTATTGATGGTATTTTTAGTGAATGGGGGGAAATTTGGCCAGGGCACCAGGGAAATTCCCTTACTCTTTTTGAGAAGTGCCATGGGACCCTTAACACCCACCTGAACAGGCAGATGGGACCTTGGTTTAACGTCTCATCCAAAAGACGGCACCTTAGGAGTGCAGCACCCCCCTCATGCTGCACTACAGTGTCAGTATTGGGATATTAACCCAAGTGCCTGGTGTGGGGATAGAACCCTCAGCCTTCTGATCTCCTGGCCTCAGAGGCGAGTGTGCTACCTGCTGAGCCACTGACACTGACTAGTAAGTATTGGAAGTTTCATACAAGTGTGGTATGTCTGTTACTGCCATATGGTTATTTGAGCTTAATAGTAATCGTATAATTTTTTGCTTTTTTCAACATCAGGAATTCGGGAGAAGTTAATTATTTTTCCATCCTGCTGCTGCTGCCGAACCAGGTCTGGGGGACTTATTTAATTGTGCCCTTGTGCGATGGTTCCACTTTTACAGTCCTTGAGGTAAGTATGCCTTCATTTTTTATGGTTCTCTGTGGTGGGGAAGGGGGTGGATGGTCAGACTCATGGTTGGTGGTGGGGAATTTCCAACAATCACCAAAATTTGTTCTTAATTTTTTTCTTATGTCAAGGTACGCAATGATGATAGGGGAAGGGGAATGCCTGCTAGTGATACTGTGGTTCATCGGACCTTGTCTGAATTGGAATCATGTGCACCACACAGCTTGTTCCTGTGGGGAATGTCCTCAGTTGAATGACATCACATCACAGAGTATAGTAAGTATACATTTTTTTCTCTGTTAATTCTTCCAACTTGTTAGGAAAAAGCAGGTATGCAGATTGATTAGTATCCAATATTTTTTCTTATCTTTGCTATTGCTTAGGTCATTTTCCTCTATTGAGGTTTCAGTATGTCATATCTTAATTACACATGATCAGTCCAAGCCATGCAGGAGAAGGAGCTGTGTTCTGTCATTGGAAGACAGGGGTGTTGCTTGAACTGCAATGTTGGCCACTGGACAGGTGTCCATACCATTATCATTAATAAGTAATCACCACTGCCACCCACATACAGGGAGGAACTATATGTGATAATGGGAACACAGATGGTTGATATGGTGTTTAGTAAATAATTAGGTGGAGGGGGTTAATGTCTTGCCTACTCAATGGGGATTGCATAGCTGCACAAATCATGAACATTTTGAATCCATTCAAAAGTGAGGATAGCAGGACACTCACCCTGCCTTGAGTTGACCCGAACATTGTGATTTTGGTGTACCTTAACCTGGCACTATAGAAGTAACCTTTTGGGGGGGATCTGATGTAAGTTGTTAAGCCTCTTCAGGATTACTTTTGTAATTAATGACTTGCATATTAAAGATGACCACCATTCACTCTTTTTCTAAATGTGTTCAACTTGGTGTTAACTGTTGAATTAACATATTACATTCATATGCTACTTGTACACTTGTCTAGGAGCCAGGGTTCTTGTACATGTCACCAATATTAAGTGGCAGAAACAAATTTTTTCAGTCACATGGAGTGCTTGGGTGTGTCAGGTCAGATCAGGTGACGAGAGGGGGCGGTGGGGCAGTGTGAAATTTGACATCCTGGGCACTGTTTTAAGGACATCAAGACAACATATCTTGCTGTAAGATGATGATGTGTTGATATAGTCAACACGAAAAGTAATATATTTTTTGAAGAAAAACATTAGTTATGCAATTGCAAAATATTTACGGTTATGGTAATTGCATTGTTGATGCTTTATATAGGCTTGTGGCTTTGGGGGGGCTGGTGGAAGTGGTGAGGTGACCAATCAGTGGGCTATGGCAAAGAGTGATGACATGAAACATATACACACTGCAGACTGCAACACATAACAACATATTTCCATAACCAATCCAGTGGTTCATAGCTAGAAATAATGTTAACATACACACCCCAGCAACCATACTGACTTGAAAGTTGTTGGGGGGGCCTTGGAGTAAACTTAGCTTTTTTCAACTTCCAATTCCACATCATCCAAGAAGCACCTCTCACAGTCTTCAAGACTTGAGTTCTCATCAGGTGGGAATTCCCTCAACATTGCTGCCTCTTCCATCTTGCTGCCAGTGGCTGCCTTACTCAAGGGATCATCATCATCATCATCCTCATCACTGAGACACAAGTCCTGTGGCAACACCTCTGGCATCACTGAGTTGTGTTGAATGTGCCTTTCATTCATTTTGATGAATGTTAGCATGGACACATTCTTGGGTGACAAATTGGTCCTACGGTCACTCACAATTGCCCCAGCTGTACTAAACACTTGTTTCACAGTGACACTGGATGTTGGGCAGCTCAGGCATTTTACAGCAACCGATGTTAGTACTGGCCATTCAGTCATTTTACTGCTCCAGTACAGCAGTGGCTTGTCAGTAATGGCAAGGTGCTTTGGGTCCCCCATGTAGGCCTCCACCATTTGTTCTGCTGCCCGAAGTCCAGCTGCCTCATCTGTCTCCTCCTCCTTTTCCTCCATATCTTCTACTCCCACCTCAAAAAGAGAACATCCCAAATGGGATTGCTTGCTGTATTCTGCTCTGCCTTGCCCATTTTCTCTGATTGTGTTCCCTGTGAGCTGCTGGTGGTGGTAGCAACACCCGTTTTTGATGCAGTGCATGTATTTTTCATTTGTGCAGCATGTACCAATCTAATGAGGTTCTCTCTCAACTGCTTTACTCACTGACGACCTCCTTCAATTATTGAGTGCAGGCTACGTTTGTACCATGTATCCAGCATGGTGGCGACTGCAACTCAGCTGACTGTAAAATGCCAGATACATGGGTAATTGTGTCCAGCACATGGAGCATGTGATCCATTAGATCACAAGTGCCATGCTCCCCACTTGCCTCTGTCTGGTGTCGCACATTCACTACTGTCTGCCTCAGCACACGTATTAGAGTTACGGACTGACTTATGCAAGCAGTGTCCCCACTCACTGCCTGTGTAGCATGCTCAAATGGATGGAGAATGCATATTAGCCCATCAATTTGGCACTACTGCTCTGTTGTTAGAGCGATGGACACTCCAGTACTGTCATGGATGATGTGCAGCAGCAGGTATTCTGACACAGCCTTATACTGTTCATACAGCTGGTCAAGCATGTACAGTGTGGAGTTCCACCTGGTGAAACATCAAGCATCAGCCAGTGCTGAGGCACATTGTTACTGTGCTGTAGCTCATATAGATGGTTACAGGCCTTTGCAGAATGGGTAAAGTGGACACAAATGCGATGGGCAACAGTAACCATTTCCTTAATGTCCACATGGTTGAGAAATTGCTGAACAACAAGATTAAGGCACCATCGCTAATGCACTTCACTACATTGGAGCCATTATCACTTGCGATGAATCCTGCTATGAGTGTGTGTGTAGCCACCCATCAATCTCGTCCAGCAGAACATTAAGCATTTTTTCACAGCTGTGTGCGAACCTGTGACACTTATCATAGTCAGGATTGCATGCTGCTGAATATCAGGTGAGTTGCTACGACCAAAATTTTGCTACATGCATGTTTTGCCAGGCCCAAAATCAAGTACCTCACCAGGCAACTGTGCCCAGTGTGCTGTTATGCACAGATATGAGCTTGCTGCTGTTTGTCCACTGGTCCACATATCCATGCTAAGATGGATACAGTGTGATGCACTATGCTTCAATGCATGTCTAATGTAAACAGCAACTCTACTGTTCAGCTCCGGCATGGCATGCTTACTAAAATAGGTTTGTGATAGAACTTGCCATTTGGGACAAACACGGGCCATCAACCTGCAGAAACCAGCATTCTCTATGAATGAGAATGGCAACTGATCAATGGCAAGCATTTCAGCAGTGACAGCATTTAAGTCTCATGCAGCAGCATGATTTGGTGGGTACTTTGTCTGCCCCTCAAGGATGGTCTTCAGAGTGGGCTGCATCTTTGGGGCTGTCCGATCAGAACACTGTACTTGTGTCAGCAATGATTTTCTTTTAGGAGTAACAGTTAACTCTTGGCCGGGCAGTGGAGACCACATGAAACCAGTTATTTTGGTTGCTTGTGGGTGTGGGAGTGGTGTACTTTTAAGACTCGTGGAACGGGAACTGGGTCTCGCACTACCACTGCTATGCCCACTACTAGAAAGAGCAAAGGATTGCTCACTCTCCACCTCCACCACTGACCCACTTTGCCCTCCCTCCTCATGTTCTTGCTCTACTACATGCACCTTGTTACCAACAGCTCTGGCATTCTTCTGGTGTTGATGCCATCTCAGTGGGTGCTTGTTTTTCAGGTGGGCGTGTTGGCCACCAGTGCCTATGTGACTTCCCTTTTTCCCCCGACTAACACGTGTTTGACAAAGTTGGTATATTGCTGTGGTCTCATCAGCAGGCTCTAGCACATAAAAGTCTCAAACTAGTGCCTTTTGACCTCTGGACTTCAAATGCTTCTGGGACTGGGATGATTCAGAAACAGGTGTGGAAGTGTGTTTTTTTAGTTGCTAACATGACTTCCATAACACTACTTTTAGGAGGGGTGGTTACTTGACTGCTTGGAGGTGTGTTTATAGGCTTGGTGACAGATTGACCCACCACAAGCTGTACAAGTAAATGGCCTACATCACCCTTGACCTTTTTTAACTCAGGCTCCCATGTGGGATCATCCCAGTCATTATCATCATCACCACCAATAGCGATGATGTCCTTGTCTTCCTCCTCCCCTCATCACTGTCTTCTTGAAGGATGGCACCTTTTTTTTCATAACTATCTCAGGGGGCTAACTATTCTTATCTCCAGGGCTATTAGACTCTTGCTAAACACTATCATCACCAACTCCTGCAAGAACATGGACAGTCACACAGACAGACTTATTATCACCATCCTCTGAGTCCTGGACCACTGTTCCTGTGCTGGTGTCAGTGCCTCCCTTCTTCTCACTGTCAGCATCCCCCACTAAAATGGCTGCAACAGTTTGAGCTTTAAAAAAGTAAGACACAGGTATGCCAGACCCAGTTAGCCCACCAACTCCTTTGCTGGTTCCTGCCGCACCACCAGGGCCCACATCAGAACTCAAAGACAGTGATGCAGACATACCTGTTCTTTCACTGCTGTGGGGAACTGGAACTGAAACTGCACTTTTTTCAGCAGACTTCTTAGCTCCCTCATCCCCCCCTGCCACATTTCCCCTCATACTTGGCTGCTTCTTACCAGGCATTTTTGCTGACTGCTTCTTAAAAGTTTTGCCTTTCTCTTGGAATATTTGAAGAAAGGATGTATTACTACTGTTAAATGTGTGAATAATACCTCACAAGTGATTGATGGCATCACACTGTCACACACCTACAGTACTGGCTTCCTTATAAGTCCAAAAGCAATCAGGACAAGTACCAGCACTTACAGTACAATTAATACCATATATGGTAGGCAGCCTAGTGTAGTAAAACACAAAAAGGCAACTTTTCCCCCAAGTCAGGAAGGAATTAAAGAAACACACACAGGGAAAAGGGCACAAGTGGCACACTTAAATATAAATCACCTGTGTCTCTCAGTCTCTGGACAAATAAAGTACTGTAATGTGTTATGTTACTCAGTACCACAAGTTGTTTTTTATATGAGGGCAGAGACAACCATAAAACAGCAACAAAGGAAATTAGTGCCACACAATATGCTAATGGTCTGGATGGGAGGGATCAACAAGAAATGTCTTGAAAATGATTATTTTAATATATACTGTTTTATAATGCATGTCAAGTGAGACACAAACAATGCTATAACACAGAAAGGGTAATGTATGTAAGTTAACTAAAGCAAGAACACCGTGTAGTGTGCAGAGTCAAGCTCCAGCAATAGCATACAGGGGAACAATTCAACAATGCAGTGCGACTGTAATAGACAAGTTCAAGTGATCGAGTAGAAGTACTTTACAACTGTTTATTTTCACAATTTTAGTAACACACTAATTAATACTCCAGCTAACAGAACTAACCACAAAAAAATAAAAGAATGGATTAGCTCTGTGTGTTTAAAACTTTAGAATTCAAAACCAATTTACAGCTAAAAGTGGAAGAATGGTATATAACACAGCTAACAGTGGCAGGAACTCTCTCAAACAGGACAGAGAAACTTTTCAGAGAAAATAAATTGCAAGATATAACAAAATTAACAAGAAATAACATTAAATAGATAACTCACAATTGTGAGTAAATATACCAATCTGCTTGGCTAGGAATAGCCTGCACTGCTTTACACTCCTACCCTACCCCACACAACTCTTTCAAAGACAGCTGAGAAAAGTAAACCTAATTCAAACTCTGTATTATACAAAAATTCATACAATTGGAAAATGTTCCCTAGTACCAGGCACTACCAGCACAGCAGCACTAGGAAAAAACTTTATATTTTGCAGCAATTAGCTCTCAAAAACAAGTTTTAGCTATGTTTTCAAAGGCTTTATTGGCTCTGATGCACCACAATACACTGCTCTCTGACTCAACACACAGCAGAATGAGCTGTAAACAAGCTACATGTGACTTTTGACCTATTTACTCACAATGCATTCCAAATTTCACCTTTGTACCAAAATTTTGCAGAAGGAATCACAAGTTTCACCAGCAATTCACACAAAGCGAAATTTGGATCATCAATAGAAGCGAGAAATTGTCATGGTGTTTAATTTTCACCATTACGTGAAATCAAGAAAATAGGAGAAATTGAATTTGGCATAGGCGAAACATTTCATGTAATTGCAGAAATACGTGAAACATTTCACCAGGCAAAATTTTTCAGTTTTGCACAGCACTACCTGGCAGGTAGGTCAATGGATGATCAAGTGGCCTGCTGTGGCAATTTAGGACATGTAGTGTTGATTGAAATAGTCCCTGAGCCCTGTCTGCAGATGGACTACTTGCCTTTTTCCCCTACAATAGCTATTCTGGCCCCAATTCCCTCAGGGTTCACAATGGCTACTATAGAGGGCCACGACTGATGACATGCATGGGTGTAGCAAGCTGCCTATAAATTGTACATCAGCAGGCCAATCTGTTGCCCCCTCAAACAAATTTAATCAATTCCTATAGTGATTCTTAGCTGTACCATGTAGCGAAGCATAAGTAGTATAATTTGTATATTAAATGTTGCAAAATTACGTATTTAATAATAAACCGACAAACAAAATTATTTTTTCTGACTTTTATTTACACAGCACATGTTACAGATATAGAACAAAATGGTAATATTAAATGCATGCTGAAAACAGAAAATTGAGTTAGAATTGATGTTTTAACCATAGGTCTTCTTCAGGAATTATCTAAAAGAGAAGAGAGTAGTAGGTTAGGGAAATGAGAGAAATTTATGTGAGGAAAGAAAATATGGGGAGGCTGTAGGAGAAATATAGACTAATACATGGGGTGGTGTGTTCAACAAGATTTTACACACACCTGAGGTGTTGGATGCCACATAAAGCCCGAGAAAGCTGCTTGACTGGTTTAAGCATCCAACACCAAGGGTGTGTGTAAAATCTCGAGTAAAACACACCACCCCATGTTTTATTTTATATAGTAGCATTAAACACACCACCCCATGTTTTATTTTATATAATAGCTGGGGAGCATTTTGTTGCCACAGCAATTATATAAAAGAAAGCCACATCTGTGTGCAGCCGCCATCCCAGGTTTTCAGCGCAGTCTGCTGTCGGAGCTTCGCTGCTGAAACATTTTGTTTCTCCCTTTTTTTTTTTTGTTCTTTTACAGCTTAGACATAGTAGTACAGAAAGGCAGAGAGGGAGGGGAGGGGAGAGAAGAGCTGTGGCTGGTAAGTGTGTTGACCAAAGAAAAGCCAGTGCATATTGGCCATTATAAGCCACGGGTTATAATGGCAAATTATTACCCAGTTTCCCTTAGGGGGGAAAAACTGCTGCCAGTTATTATAAAGTGATAATAGTGCTGGCAGTTTAGCCATAAATGGGCTGGCAATATAGCCTAGAGGTTAGAAGAATGAGGTGTGAACGAGCTTGATACATACAGCAGACCAGACCTGAGTTTGATTCTTACAACCTCCACTTGCATACTGTGTGACTCTGAGCAAGTCACTTAACTGCCCAGTGCTCCCAGGTCACCCCTAAAAACAGGCACTTGTGCCTAGTGGGCCTTACCCGGTTACCAAAGACTAAAATAAATAAAAAAAGATAATAGTTAAGATAAGAATAGAATCTGGAAAATGAAAAGGTGATTATAGGTATGAAAAGGCAGAGTAGAAGTGAATGGGCTGAGGAGTCCTTAAGTGGGGACTAATTAACAGGACCTAGTAAGAAGGCTGAAAAGTGAAAGCTATGTATGCACACTTATTTTCATTTTCTACAGATTAAAGAAATACTCAAACTGAAGAGGCCAGTGATTTACACCGGATCCATGACAATTGGTACAAGGAAACCCAGCACAAGAACACCTCACCAGAGCAGAGCCATTCAGCCTAACAACATTTTTCTGTAATGAGACAACTGACAAAAACAAGCCTGACACCCAAACGCAGTGAGACTGTAACCTTGTAGAAAGCAGTGGTGCGATAAGTGAGGCTACCTCGTAGTCGTAGCCACTGTGTTAGAGCAAAGATATTGTAGGGCAAACCAATGTTAGGTCAGAATTACTAGGCTAAATATTACAAGACTGCATGTCTTTGCTTCAGTTGTTGTGCCATGGGTTGACACCACACTGTACCTCTGGCAGCTCATAATACCGAGACACTGCAACTACTCAAACCTGAACATCAGCAAGGCTACCAAAAATGGCACCTCACAGCCTCACAGCCATGAAATGTTAATGATAGAAATCTGATGGCAGAAAAGGACCCCACTGGCTCACCGAGTCTGCCCTTTTCCCTTCCCCCCTTTACTCCTTGCCTATACCACGGGCCCTGTTGCCTAAACTTTTTATTGTGAAAAAAGACAAAACATGGTAGGCAACTTGCATTCAGTTTGCAAGGAGAAGATGCTGGGTGCTCATGCAGTGCTTGTCAGAAGGCAGATTTTTTTTAGACTGATGTAATAAATTGAGCATGCTGTCAGCTGAGCAGCCTTTGTTTATACTGAAATCTGAATATCAAAACACACCTGCACAATCTCTGGATTTCTGTGATGTCATAAGCCCCTTGAGCTTCACTCTTGAGGTTTATGAAGTCACAGGAATCCCTTGATGGATTACAGCAATCATAACCGATGGATGCCCATCTGTTATTCTATTTATATTACTATTTATATTGCAGTAACTAGTTACTTTTAGGGAAAAGTAATGTCATTACACTTACTTATTACTTTATTTTAAAAGTAATCAATTATTATTACTATTACTAGTTACCTAGAAAAATAATCAGATTACAGTCACTAGTTACAAGTAACTAGTTACTACCCAGCACTGGCAAGCTGTAACACAGAGAGCTGACCTTGAGAAACCTTTCAACCTCAAGCTTGTTAACGAAACTGGCAACAGGAGATCAGCCACAGACAGACTGTTCTGCTTTATTGCACCTCTTGAACCTGGATGTTCTCTGAACGCAGGAAAGAAATTGACTAACTTGTTATATTTTGTGACAAACAGGATGCAGAGTTAAACTGCCAGAGCAAGAGACCTTATAAAGAGAGCTTTTAGAAAAGGAACTTGAGAGTTAGATGTGCAGATGCATTCAGAAGAAAGACTTTTGTCTGAACTGTCTGTATTAAAAAGCCATCCTGTATGAATTTTATTTATTTATTTTTTTATTTACTGTTATTAATAATAATAAAGTGCTATGTGCACATGTTATAACTTCTCTTGGACTGCCTATGCTTCCTGACCTTTGCCTTGACGACACCACAAAATCACCTATCAGGATGTAGTTGCATAATTTCACCACCATTGTTCATGAGGTGGGGTCCCAAAAAGGTCATGTTGAAAATCTGGGGGAAAAAAATCTTCAGAAATGACCAATATATGAGGACAAGTTCAAACCCCACTGAAACACCTTGAATCTCAAACCTGATTTCCTCAGTTTGTGGTCCAGCATTGAAAACTGAAGACATGGCTCTGGTCCAGTGAGAATTATGGCATTCGGCCACTGGTAGGTAAGTAAGGGGTGAAGGTAGGAGGTGGTGGGCACTGAGTGGGCAGGTCGGGTGGGGCAAAGGTAATGGCGGAAGTGGGTTGTTGGTGGCAACAGACATTGATGGACATTTTTCTTTTTTGCAAGATATATAAAAATTAAAACAATGACTAACAGGGATGTTTCTCTTTATTTTAGATACCAGCACTGGGGACTGGACACCACAGTGTTGGTGTTATGTTTGGCAGCATTGGGGAGGGCTTGTTGGTGTCACACACTGAAAACATGCAAGATGGGGGGTACTAGCCAGAACAGAGGAGCAGCCACCAAACACGGCTTTGTTTTGTGTGGGTGGGCATGAGAAGCGGTCACCGATCTGGCTTTGTTTTGTATGGCGGAGGCTGAGAAACAACCACCAACCATAGCTTGGTTCTGTATGAGGGGCTGGGAAGCAGCCACTGACTGTGGGTTTGTTTTGTTTACAGTGGGAGGAAATGTCATTGACTATAACTATGGAGATGTGTATGTGCAGATTGCTTTTTCCTTTTTTCCCTGAAATGCAGCTTTGTGTACAGTGTCTCCTTCTTCTGGGGGGGGATGTCTGAGAAGTCACCGACTGTTGCTTATTTTTTTATATCTCCAATATGGCAATGTTGATGAGATGTGAAGGTGATACTACCTGTATGTTACTACCACAGTTACTATCATGAGGCATGGAGGTAGTCCTTAGTCCTCACACAGTAACTATGGTAGTGACATGGGTAGAATGCCTCTTCCAAATTTCATAGACTAGTTAGTAGTAATTCTAAGAAGTCTGTCCTGATTATGTCAGGTAGCCTTAAAAATGTAAGACATTGCTTTTTCGTGTATCTAGCTATCACATTAGTGACATGGTGCTTGCTCCATACTGCATGATGTGCTGCCCTGGTGTGAAGTACTGGCTATGTGCATGTGTAGACAGGTGAGCAGTGAACGAGTGAGTGTGGCACGGGCAGCTTAGCGGTACGTGAGTGAGAGCAGCACACTTGTACATAGTGTCAGTTTAAATAATGGATCTAGAAGTGGGACATATTTAAACAGAAAAGAAAATCTGAAGAGAAACATGTTTGGGGTGTGTGTGCGTGTGTGTGTGTGTGTGTCTGCTAAACCAGGACAAAAATGGTTTCATTTTGAAATTGTACATTCCATTGCTGCACATTGATATTGCTGGTATGTGGACAGGCTGGCACTGGCACTTTTTTGTATATGGGCACTGGACTGAAACCCTGGTGCCACCCTCTCATAGCCAATTAGGGCCAAGTATTACTTCTGCCCATTATGAATATTGGCATACATATAGTAATAGGAACAAAGTGACTGTGCAAGTGCAATGAGCAACATAGCAAAACCATACATTAAGTTACTATATTACTGGTTAGGGTCAATAAACCATCGCTGGCAAACCCTCAGGAACTCAATAATTTATACTTGTGAATTATGGAGCTCCGTAAACCACACTTACCACAAACAGGTATAAGTCTCCCTCGGCTGGAGGTCTGCTCATACTCCTCACCCAGAAGCAAAGATGCGGCTTTCACTTGCAATGAACGAAGAAAAGCTATGGAGGAAAAAACACATCGTAAAAGACTGTCTTTCACCGAAAACGTCCGTCCAGATAAGTTTTCCATTCTGTTACACTGAACTTCATAAACTTCTAATTCAAAAAACACTTGGGAGGTTCCTAGTTGAAACGGGAAACAGAGCAGGCAATTCTCAGGAATTTATTTTTTAAATGTTATGAATTATGCTAAAGCACTTGTTATGGGCTCTTTACAAAAAAAGATTCAGCAGTTGTATTCTTATAGCCTGCTTATTTACAATTTTACTCTGTTTTATTTAAGTAAAAGACATGTTCTTCACAGAAACTGATTTCATCTCTTAATTTCTAAATTAACCAGTAATAACCAGTAAATATAAAAAATAAAACATGGGAAAGTGTGGTCATTTGGATTTTATGCACACCCTTGGTATGTGATGCCCAGATAAACCCCTCGGATCTCACACTCTGGGTTTATGGGGCATCACAGACCTTGGCTGTGCATAAAATCCTCATAAACCACACTTCCCCATGCATTGGTCTATATTTATACAGATAAGCAAAACAGTGAAGTGTAAATAATCATTCCAAGACATAGCATTTGATGAGCTTCCTCAGTGATTTCAACTATGCTGACTACACTTGAGTGGCATGCCTTAAGAGAGGTTTTAAAGGTCAGAGGTTTTAAGTATCTTTAGTGTCTGTGTTACAAACTCATGGCTGCCAACACCATGTCCTGTATCAGGGATCAGAGTTTCCCAATGTCCAAGCAGTCTTGCTAGTTCAATTACACGAATGCTAATTTAGATTGGAGAAGACCGTGGATGAGCATATGCCTAATACAGTAGGAATTGTCTTCTATTCCCTGATGAAGTCCACTGGGCAAAATGTTAGTATGAGATGTATAATTAGGGGAATTTGAATTCCTAACTTTATTTCTAATAAAGGCATTGATATATTATCTTTATAAAGGTATGAATTGTATAATATTGGAAATTTAAATTCTTTACTTTATTTCTAATAAAGGCCCTAGGATATTATCTTATAAACTGTGGTGAGTGGTAAGGGGTCATGCTTGAAAAATCTTAACAGCAATAATATCTCTCTGTCTGTGTCTGCCTGCCTGCCTGCCTGCCTGTCTGTCTGTCTGCCTATCTATCTATCTATCTAGCAATAAGGTATGACCAGGGGTTATGGTTACGTTAATGTTCTTGTTAATCACCCCCTGGGGCATAATGTGGCACAAGGCACAGCTGAGTGCCATATTGCCCCAGGGGGGTGATTAAACTTGAACATTAACATAACCCCTGGGAGTACCTTATTGCTATTATTATAATTGTGTTCAGTTTTTCTTGCATTTTTCTAATGACACACATTATTTATTTTAGTTATTCTTAATCATTGACATAAAATAGTCCCTATGCCAAAGGTTTAAGAGGTTTAAAAAATAATTACGTTTAAGTGGGTTTTTTCTTGCCAAAAGAACTAAATCTTACACCTCTCCATTGTGTTTTGGTTCATTTCTGATCTTTGTCAGAATGAAATGAATGCTTGAACTGTGATTCACAAGACACTTCTGCTTAGCGTGGCAGAGGGGTAGAATGTTAATAAAAAATAAAAGTGTTAACATAACCAGGTAAAAATTAATGTGTGCCCCATGTTTGCTTCATCATCCAACGCTTAATTCAGACTCAAAAGGCTTACTTGTTAAATGCCTGTTAATAGGGCCATTTTACAGTCCCTGAAACACAAATTAAAGGCTGAACACTCTACGCTATCCGAAGCTATGATGCTCCGGTCACATCACAGTCACGGACCACGTGACTGACAGTACATTTTGTGAAGCTTCATTTTTTTTTTGATTACATATTTACATACTGCATCTTTACTTGTAGAAGTGGTCTATGATTTCTATGTGTCTCACACTACACTACTGAAGTGAGTGGGGAAGCGGGTGGAATAGGTTGCAAACCTGGACACTGAGGAAAAGGGAGAAAACATGTACTGTTGTCAGATACAGTGACAGCCTGTTGTGACATAATATTTACACTTGTGTATCTTTTTGTGTTGCTTTCAGTGGGGTGCTTACTGTGACAGTTCTGACATCAGGTGAGGAAGTGACTTTGGGGTTGGGGTGGCTTATGGTGGCAGATTGCACGGGTAACAGTAACCGTTAATTTAACATCAGAAGCCACAGAGGAATTCCTAACTGCTATATTTCTTTTTTTTTCTTTTATTGTGGCTGTGACGAGGCGGGGCTGTAACACAGAAAACAGCTTGAACAAATTTATCACTTTCTCACTGTACATTAAATTCCTAATGACTTAAGGCTGCTTGCCACTGTCAGCATTGCATAATGGTGACCATAAATTCTACATATAGAAGGCTTTTTAAATCTCTGCTCAAGTACTTTAAATGCAGAGGTATGTTAACAAGGAAAATAACATAAGGCTGTTGGAATGACAGCAACCAATGAGATTGCAGAAATACATAGGCCTTTATAATAGTCTAGGATATGCAGAGGGGACCTGTGGGATAAACGATTTATGTATACAAGTCCTGTTTGACCTTGGGTAACCTCACAAGTGGTGTCAACTAACACAAGTATAGATAAATTATTTATCCCAAAGGGTTCCTGCTTTATACTTGATTTATACAATAGGCTAGGTTCTTATGATAAGACTATTTTTTATGAGTTTCTTCATTTTTTTTAAATAAATAAATTTAATGGGACTTTTGGGTGAGGTATTTTATGTCCATTTTGTTCAGCTGCTGTTGGCATGGGCATTGTCATGGATGTACTAGAATGACATCAGTGCTGATGCCACAGCATTGCAGTTGATTGGATGAGGTAGTGGCTGTTTGAAAAAATCAGAGACAATATGGTGACAGGGTTTAGTGAGGGATTAGGAGCCACAGTAACTAATGGATTGTTGGCAACAGCTCCAAGTGTGAAGGAGCTGGCGTTGGCAAATAGTAGTTCTTTTTTGTTTGTTTTAAAATGTTACTGCATCCAAGATTGTGCTGTGCACTTGTGTCCATATGGTAAGTGAGAAAGCTGCCAAGTATTAGAACAGTGAGAATTAGATTGACCGCTGCTGGCCACCTGAGAGAAGAGAGAAGAGGGAGCAAAAGGCATTAAAGAGGGAAACTTGGACATATTTATAGAAAAGGTACTGGTTTACTGAATACCTTTGTGAGGATTCTGAGGGAAAGGATCAGAAGGAACCAGAGCAGCATTTGAAAGTGTTGAAGCTGCGAAGGGGACCTAATCAGACATGGCCTAAGCTGTAGAATTTTTTCTTAATTAAAACAAAAATATGCAGTTAGAATTAATTAGAGATGTTGTTTTGTGTTGAGCAGAGTGATGTGGTGGTGCACAGATATGAGGTGCAAAAGGGGGAGTTGGCTGTGAGCGAGAGAGCTGGCAGACAGGACAGCTTGTGCGTGGGCAGAGAGCAAAGGGTGGCTGCAGTTTAAAAAATAAGAAAACTTTGTGTGGGTTGAGTATTTTATTGTTGCTAGCAGGTTGGCAGCACAGAAACAGATGTTGTAGAGAGGAATAATGTGTGTTACTAGGTGGAGCTTTTGTGGGGAGAATGGTAAGTGCTGTAGCGATGAGAGGATAGTAAGTGCTGTAGTGATGGCAGGGAAGTATGCTGGCTGGGGGTGTTGATTAACAGTTAGCATTTATACAACTTATGTTTGATAAATATTGGGTTCTAAAATTTATTACATATTTGTGTAAATAAATGTATTTATCTGATGGGCTTTGTGCCCCCAACAGATTTATTCATGGCAAAAAAATGCATTTATGCACCAGTTTGGGTTCAACTTAAAACCACAAAAGTAGGGAAATATGGCATTTGGCTTTCCTACCCTAACTCCACCCCCATCCCCCAAGCAGCAAAAGGACAAAACCACACAAGTGACCACAGTCAGCCACCATCAGGTAAGACAAACAACATACAGTGATTTCCAGATGACACAAATTCAGTAGGACAGATATGCTACCTACATGGATTTGTATTTGCGGCATGCACACTGCAACACATACTTACTCACTTCTGGCTGCAGATAGAAATCCACAATGCTCAAATCACAACACTACTTCTGTCTGCAGAAGCACAGGCCTCTGTAGGGCCAGTGCTACTGTAACCACAGGTACTCAGTGGGGCCTGACGGGATTCACCCTAGAATCCTAAAAGAGCTAAGGGAGGACCTAGTGACACCACTAACCACACTTTTTAACAAATCATGGGAGGATGGGGTGGTACCTGAGGACTGGAGGAGGGCAGATGTGATTCTCCTTCACAAAAGTGGGAGCAAGGCAGAAGCAGGAAACTACAGACCTGTTATTTTGACCTCAGTGGTGGGGAAAATGATGGAATCACCTCTGAAAGAAAGAATTGTTCATTACCTAGAGGCCAGTGGTGCACAGGACCCAAAGCAGCATGGATTCACAGCAGGAAGGTCATGTCAAGATGAATCTCATCAATTTCTTTGACTGGGTGACCAAAGCAATAGACCAGGGAGGGGCTGTGGATGTGGCCCACCTAGACTTTAGCAAGGCAATTGACACAGTCCTACACAAAAGATTAATAATCAAGTTAGCCTGCCTGGGAGTGGGTCCCAGGGTGGTAGCCTGGGTAGCAAACTGGCTGCACAACAGGACACAGAAGGTAATAGTGAATGGAACACATTCTGAAGAAAGGGGTATTACTAGTTGGGTACCTCAGGGCTCAGTACTGGGTCCAGTCCTCTTTAACATCTTTACAGGTGACATTGCAGAGGGTCTGGAAGGAAAGGTACGCCTCTTTGCAGATGACACAAAGATCTGTAACAGAGTTGATACACGGGAGGGGGTAGAAAGGATGAGAAGGGACTTAGCAAGGTTGGAGGAATGGTCAGACATATGGCAACTTAGATTCAATTCAAAGAAGTGCAAAGTAATGCATCTGGGAAATAAAAATCCAGGAGAAGAGTACACAATAGCGGGGGAGGTACTAACAGCAATATTGGAAAGGGATCTGGGTGTAGTCATATCAGATGACCTAAAGGTGGGTGAACAATGTGAGAAGTCAGTAAGGAGAGCCAGGGGGAAACTGGGATCCATAGGGAGGGGCATCACAAGTAGAAAAAGGGAAGTGGTTATCCCTCTGTACAGACAGTTGGTGAGACCCCCATCTGGAGTACTGCATGCAGTTTTGGAGACCTCATCTACGCAAGGACATAGACAGGATGGAAGCAGTCCAGAGGAGGGCAACTAAAATGGTGCAGGGTCTACATCAGAAACCACATGAAGAGAGGCTGAAAGAGCTTAATATGTATACCCTTGATGAAAGGAGAGACGGGGGGACATGATAGAAACTTTTAAGTACCTCAAGGGAATCAACAAAACATAGAAAACATAGAATTTGATGGCAGATAAGGACCGCTTGGCCCACCTAGTCTGCCCATTTTCCTACCTAACAGATAAGCTGCAGATCTTAGTTAATCAACAGCTTACTTCCTCTTACTCGCCTCTAGGACTGTCTTATGCCTGTCCCATGCATTCTTGAAGTCCCCCACTGTTCTGGACTCCACGACTCCTCAGGAGGCTGTTCCATGCATCCACAACCTCTCAGTGAAAAAATACTTCCTCACATTACCCCTGAGCCGTCCCCTCTATCTTCAAATTGTGCCCTTGTTCTTGCACATCTCTTTTCTGGAAGATGCTACCCTTGGACTTTGTTAATTCCTTGAGGTACTTGAATGTTTCTATCATGTCCCTCTCTCCCTTCTTTCCTCAAGAGTATACATATTAAGTTCCTTAGTCTTTCTTCGTATGTCTTCTGGTGCAGACCCTGCACCATTTTGGTTGCCCTCCTCTGGACAGCCCCCACTCTGTCTATGTCTTTGCGGAGATGGGGTCTCCAGAACTGCACACAGTACTCCAGATGGGGTCTCACCAACTGTCTGTACAGAGGGATAACAACTTCCTGGTTTCTACTATTGATGCCTGTTCCTATGCATCCCAGTATCCCTCCAGCCTTCCTTACTGCCTTCTCACATTGCTTGCCCACCTTTAGGTCATCTGATATAATTACCCCCAGGTCCCTTTCTATTTTTACTGTTGTCAGTATCTCACCCCCCATTGTGTACGCTTCCCCTGGGTTTTTGTTTCCCATGTGCATTATCTTGCACTTCTTTGCATTAAATCTGAGCTGCCATACATTTGACCATTCCTCCAACCTTGCCAAGTCCCTTCTCATCCTTTCCACTCCATCCTGTGTATCAACCCTGTTGCAGATCTTTGTGTCATCAGCAAAGAGACATACTTTTCCTTCCAGTTCCTCTGCAATGTCACTTATAAAGACATTAAAAAGGACCGGTCCCAGTACTGAACCCCTGTACTCCACTAGTAACCCTCCTTTCTTCACTGTGTACTCCATTTACTACTACCCTTTGCGTCCTGTTGTCTAGCCAATTTTTTATCCAGGCTACCACCTTGGGACCCATTCCAAGGCTGGCTATCTTGTGTATTAATCTTTTGTGGGGGACTGTATCAAATGCTTTGCTAAAATCTAAGTAGGCCATGTCCAGGAGGGTAGCATCTTTCAGAAAAAGAGATGTGTAAGAACAAGGGGGCACAATTTAAAGTTAGAGGGGGGATGGCTCAGGGGTAAGATGGGGAAATTATTTTTCACGGAGAGAGTGGTGGACGCATGGAACTGCCTTCCTGGAGAGGTTGTGGGGTCTAAAACAGTGGGGTAATTCAAACATGCATGGGACAAACATAAGGCAATTATAGTGGGGGGGTTGCAGGAAGTAGGCTGTTGGTTAACTAGAGTCTGCAGCTTATCCAATAGGTAGGGAAATGGGCAGACTGGGTGGGCCAAGTGGTCCTTTTCTGCCATCAAAGTCTATGTTTCTATGTTTCATGCACACTGTAGAACATACATGCACTTCTGGTTGCAGAAGCACAGGTCCCTGAGGGGCCTGCACTCTGTAGTTGGAGGTGTAAGACATACATACTGACCTCTGGGTACAGAAGCACAGGCCCCACAGAATGCTATGATACCCACATTGCAACACTACTGCTGTATGCAGAAGCTCAGGCCCTCTATAGAGCCAGCACTTCTGTAGCCACAGGTGCTCATGAACACTGTAAGACATGCACACACTTCTGACTGCAGAATCACAGACCACCTGAAGGGCCTCCACTTCTGCAGCTATAGGTATAACACATACACACTCACTTCTGGCTGCAGATAGAAATCCATGATACCCAAATTGCAACACTACTTCTGTCTGCAGAAGCGCTGGACCCTGAGGGGACTGTGCCTCCACAGCTGCAGGTGTAAGACATATACACCAACTTCTGACTACAGAAGCTCAGGTTCCTGTGGAGGTTGCACTTCTGCAGCTGTATATTAAAATCCGATACCCAAACTGCAACAGTACTTCTGTCTGTAGAAGTGCAGACCCCTGTGAGGCCAGGGCTTTGCAGCCAAAGGTACTTGCATATGTTGTAAGACATAAACACGCAGCTCTAGCTACAGAACTCCCAGTGGGACCTGTGCTTCTGCAGCCACAAATACAAATCCAGGAAGGTAGCACTTCAGTGCTACTCCTAGCTCCCTACCATTAAAATAAGAATAGCAATAGGGTCACAAAATAGATGCAGTTCTTTAGTAACTGGGACAGATAATGTACTCTAAACATAAAACCATGCTTATCTGATACATGTGGTCAGTGTCTTGAAATGCAGAGGCTGGTGTCTTGTCATCATTATTCCAGTAGACCTGTAGACAAAAAGTTGAAAATGGGATAGTATGATTAATAAAAATACTGATCAGCTGTGTCAGCTAGAAAATGATTATAGTTTGGGGGGGTTAAAGTGGGTTACTTGGGAGGGTAGATACTGGTGCCATGGCAGCAACCCAGGTTCGGGAATGGACTTGAGTCACCCATGGAGGCCAGCATGCGGTATGTGGACAGGATTCAGTGCCCCTGAGACCAATCTTTTCTCAGTGAGAAAAAAGGCAGAATGGGTGGGTCAACCAGTCCTTATCAGTTGTCCATTTCAATGTTTCTATGTAAAATTCTATGAATTACCCTGCTCATCAATTGCTTCCATGATGGGATGAAGCCACCACTTTTTTTTTCCTACTCCTCTCGGGCCCTGGCCCGCCTTTGTACTGGCTCACCCAGCACCATCACCTGGCTTCTCATGGGCTTGCCATCCACTCCGTCCTCCACATTGTGTGTCCCCTACCCTTGGGGGCTATGGGCTATGGGTGCAATGGGATGAGTCTATCACCGCACAGACTAGGTCCCAGATGGAGAAGTGCCACATCACCAGTGTGGGGCCTGTGAAAATTTGGTATTCATCCTGCTGGGGCCTGTTTCTCCCTGTTTTCTGGGTCCCTTCCCTCTCAGATGCCAGTTTGGTGCCCCACATCAATGATAGAGCAACAGGCTGCCAAACTGGCTGACAGTCAAGGGGCGGCACAAGTCCATCCCCTTCCTATCCCCAGCATGGGGGAATATTTGGGGGGTACTAAAGGCTTAAAGTAAGTTCCTGAGATGGAGGGTGACAGGGCTGGGTGGCTGACAGCACTAGGGGTCCTGACATATACACTTTTGGCTGCAGAATGGCAGGCCTTGTGGGGCCAGTGCTTCTACAGCCCCAGGTACTAAAGCAGACTGTAAGGCATATACACTTCTGGCTGCAGATACAAGTCCATGAAGATAGCACATCCATGCTACTGCATTTGTGTCATCTGGAAACAGTTGTATTTTGCTTGTCTCACCTGATGATGGCTGTCGGTGGTTTGTGTGATCTTGTCCTTTTACTGCTTTGAGGGGTGGAGAGTTAGAGTTGGAAACCCTAATGCCACATTTCCCTACTTTTGTTGATATAGGTTGAATCCTAACTGCTGCATTAACACAGTTTTTTTTTTGCAATTCATTTCCTTTCTTTTTGAAATATGGAATTGTATCTTCATTCATGCAGGTCACAGGTCACATTAAAACTTTTGTCCTCGTAAAATGTTGCCTTTCCCTGAGCCAAGGAGACATGGAGTTGTAGAGTTATGAGACCATGTGAAAGTTGTGAGCCGCGAGCCAGGAGCCGTGAAGCTGACAGAGTGGAGATGGTGAGGAGGCAGTGCTTGCCAGTATTTCCAGTTGCAGAGCAGAGTTGGGAATGTCCATACGACAAAGAGCAATATTATTCATTTGTTGGAAGGGACTCATTATTTTCAATAGTGTATTCAATGGCCCCCATATTCAGAAGTTCTCCTGAAAATCACACAAGTGCCTACGCGGCACATCTGAGATGCACTGCCCCAAATAGTTGCAATATTCAGCGGATGCGCCATAAGATGCACCGGCGCAGCCCAGGCTGAATATACTAGAAATGCACCATAGTGCAACTGCACATGTGCCACAAATAAGGGCAGGACTGAATGTAAGAAATGGAGGAACCCAACCTGGGACAGCGGAGCAACAGGGCAGGACTTAAAATGGAAATGAGCCATGTGCAGAGAGCACGTGATGACTGCCTGACTGTGAGTTGCAGCTTCCCCTTGCTCCCCGCTAAACTCACAGATTTTACCTTTTATTGCTGCTCTCTACTCATGATTTTGATTGCTTCCACTGTGGGAAACTCTCCGGAGATGACTGCAAACAGATTGGGATGGAAGTAGATATTCGGAAGGCTCTGCCACACTCCACCTCCCTCACCTGAGAAAGACAAGGCCGCAAAAAGGCCTAAAGAGCAGATGACTGCAGTTGTCAAGCCTGCCGCAGCCACCACAGCATTATTGGAGGAACGCTTCCTGTAAATCATGCAGCCCCTCAAGGATTCCATTGCTGCAATTTCAGGAGATGTGCAGCGAATCTGTATTAATCTTGACTCACTCACCTCCCAGGTGGGAGACATAGATGTGCGAGTGACCTCTGTGGAGAAATGGAGGAAGAAAGCAGATCTAGACTGCTCCATGCTAAAACAGAGAATCCGGAGAATGGAGGACAAGCTAGAGGATTTAGAGCGGTGCAGTCAGCACAATAATCTCATTCTCCTTGGCCTGCCTGAGAAGGAAGAGGGCAATAACCCCATCCTTTTCATTCAAAAGCTCTGGGAGAAATTAGTGGGGCCCTCACCTAACAACACTATCTATGTGGTTGAAAGAGCATATCGATCTCTGCCCCCCCCCCCGCAACCTGGGGCATCTCCTCGGCCCTTAGTGTTTAAGCTTCTTAACTTTCTCGACAAGCAGCACATTTTGGCTAAAGTTAAGGAAGTGCAGGAGATTCAGTGGGAAGGGCACAACCTCTGATTTTCTCAAGATCTACCCCAATCGGTTAGACTCAAGCAGCAAGAATTTCACCCCTGGTATCTCACCTGATAGTAGCTGGGAAAGCCTTTCTAATGAAGTACCCTGCAATCCTCCAAATTAGGCATAATGACAAGTGGATCACTCTGGAATTACCCAAACAGGCCATGGAGGAACTCCGCACAATATTTCCAGACCTTTTTAAGTGAAAAGGGCCTTCCTGATTTGGCAAAGCGATCTGGCTAGAAGGGACTGTATGCTTTCGACTGTTTGGACTATGACTCCTTCAGGAGTTCTCCAATCTGGCTAATGGTATGCATCATTATGGCATGGGACCTAAAAAGTTTTTCCCTGTTGCTGCGGAATAGGAGATTCTATGTTGTTAATATTGTGAACGGCACCCGGAATTTACAGTGGACTGTGTTTGGTGCAATGCAGTCTCCATTGGACAGTTACTCAGTCTCCTTTCCCCCTCTCTACATTATTGACTTCACTGTTTGCTTCAAGCTTCACCTCTGCATTTGTGAAAGGGCTTTCTTTGCAGATTAAGACTCTCTATACACGATCAAGTGGTCAATGTGGACAGTTAAAGGCCATAGACTATGAGGGTTTTCTTGTTTGGGGGGTGACTCTGGGTAAACGAGGGAGTAGCTTTGAAACTTCAGGTTTGTTTTTTTATTTACTTGCTCCTTTCTGTGGTTATTAACATGCAGGGTAGCATACTCAATGAGCAGCCAATTTGCCACTGCTTAGACAACTACTGCTCCTCGAGCTATCCTGACCAGTAATTTGTCACCCCTCACATGGTTGGGGTAGAACTACCTACTTGTTATCTGGGGAGAGTAACGATAAAACCATTGATTGTTTTTGAGGAATAATCTTCAAATTGTGTACTTTTTGTGGATTAGGGCTGCGGGGGAGTTGATCTTGTTCAGGTGGCAAAGAACTTTAATCACGTGCCACGTTGTACAATTGGAGTTCGGTTATTAGAACTGAGGTAGTTTAAAGTGTTATATTAGTGTGGGAGGGTTTTTCTTCACTTGTTCTCAAGGGAAGAGGGCATCCCTTTTACTTCCTTTTAACAGATGTGTTAATCTTAAACTGATGGAGGGTTGGATGGATCTGTACACTTTGGTTTTATGGGGCATTACCTACAGCATTATAGCTGAATCTAGCTCGTTACTAGGTTATCCCCCGAATGATTGCTGTTAAGGGGTGGATCCTACAAATTTGTGAGCTGGAATATAAAAGGAGCACAATGTAAGCAAAAGAGGTTTATGATTATTAAACATCTTGCACACCTAGGGACTGGGATTGCCTGTTTACAGGATACCCATTTACCCAGGGAAGATATCCCCCTTTTCAAATGGAGCTGGGTGAGACAAGTCTTCAGCTCTGGCAATTCAACTAAGCATGCAGGTACTATTATCTTGATTGCCAAAACTGTACCATTCATTCAAATGCAGGAATGGTACAACCCAGAAGGCCGCTATAGTATAGTACAGGGCACTTTAGAATCTACCCTAATTCTGAAATAATACTGTAGGTAATGCCCCATAAAACCAAAGTGTACAGATCCATCCAACCCCCCATCAGTTTAAGGTTTAAGTCTGCTCTCCCTCACTCTTTTGGTACAGACCTCACACCGACAGAAGCACCTTTTCTCCACACTAGGCACCTCATCCCCAGACTACCCTACAGTGACTCGGCCCTCCCCCACCCTTGACACACCTGTGACCCCCAACACCCCCACTCCCTCCGTTATCCAAGGCCCGACCTGGACCCAGCTCTCCCCTGCCATTCCCACCCTTCGCACTTTATCTATCCCATGCACCCTGATTGTAAAGTCCTCAGCTGGGTGTCAACCCAAGGTCTCCATCGCCACCGGCCACTAACCAGAATAATTACACTGCTATTATTATTATCTGGTAATGTACACCCAAACCCAGGAACTATGGCTTCCAGTGCTTTTAAACCCTGTACTGCAACTGGCCTCTGCTTTGCATCCTTAAACATTTGCAGTCTCCTAAATAAATCTGCTGCCCTCCAGTGCTGGGTCATTCAACATCAACCTGACATAATTGCACAGGTAGAGACATAGCTCTCCAAATCCACCCCTGACTCTGCTATCACCCTCCCTGGATATACCATCTACAGGGAAGACTGAGTAGGCAAACATGGTGGTGGTTGCGCACTACTCGTACAGGACTCCCTTATAGGTCATGCACTCCCAGCTCCTAAACTTGATTATGGAGCCCAAGCCCTCACCTTAAAAATCACACCTGACCCCACCCAAGGCCCTCTCTTCCTCACGGTCTCCTACGTACCCCCGAGGAATCAAAACCAAGCAGTCCAGTCCCCCATTGACTACCTCACATCTCTCCCTCACAAAGTGGAGCAAGTCATCCTAGGTGATCTCAATGTTAACTGGCTTGCCTCCACTGCCACCCATATTAGAGACTTCTTTGCTGCCCTGGATATGTCCCAGTTAGTCACTTAGCCCACCAGATTCAACCATTCTACTGGCACCAGCACTCGCGTAGATGTTGTTATATCTAACCGCCCCTACAAAATCTGGGATGTCACTGTCCTTCCCAACTCTCTTAGTGATCACTCCCCAGTCCTCTGTCTCTGGTCATCCTCCACTCTGACGCCAGTGTCCCAGGCCACTCTATGTCACGGTTTACGCCCCGGTGGCCTCAGAAAATTAAAACAATACCTAGCCCAGCTAGACTGGTCCTCTATCCAGCGTGCCCCTGACATTGACTCAGCTCTTGACCACTTCACAAATGCCTTCTGTAAGGCTTGTGACCTTTTCGCCCCCCTCACCAGGATCCACTCCAAAAAATGCAATGCCCCATGGATCACCCCACCCCTCCTCCAGAGACTTAAAAACAGAGATAATCTCTGGCACATTGCTGTACAATCTGGAAAGGCATCTGATAGACTGGCCTACAACGCAGAACACAATAAGTACACTTGGGCCATTAGGTGGGCCAAGGCAGAGCACTACCAGACCACCCTCGCTTCCACTTGGGGTACAGCCCAGACCTTCTGGGATAATATGAAAGAGCTATGGGAAGTTCCGCCCCCCCCACCATCTCAGCTCTCCATCAATAGCACCCCCACCACAGATCCACTCCTTATAGCCGATTGCCTTAAAACTGCCTTCTGTGACCTAAGCTTGGTCCTCCCCAGCAGCTTCTTTGACCCAATCCTCACCTCTCTCCCTCCAGTCCTGCACCACCCACCATTCTACCTGCGCATGCTATCCCCCAAGAAGCCAGACTGCACCTACTAAAAGCCTTAGGCAGCAATAACCCCAGCAGTGACCCCCTCAACTCCAGGATCTTCCGTATGGTCTTGGATGAAGTCCTAGTCCCCCTGACTAACCTTCTAAACCGGTCTCTATGCCTGGATCAGTTCCCAAGTGCTTGTAAAACTGCTAAAATCACACCCATACATAAGAGTGGGGACCGGTCCACCCCCAACTATTACCGGCCCATCTCCATCCCCCCAAAGCCCTTGAAAAAGTGGTGTTGATCCAGCTCTCTGAATACCTAACCAAGTATGACATTATGTGCCCAGAGCAGCACAGTATCCACCCAGGACACAGTGCAACCACGGCTCTCCTGGAATTCTCCCAACACCTGCATGCTGCTCTCGACTCTGGCAGCCTTGCAGGAGTAGTGTTCATTGACCTCTCCAAGGCCTGTGACACTGTCTGTCATCCCCTTCTACTTGACTCTCTCCACCAACTTGGCTTCTCTGGTGGTCCCATTTCCTGGTTCTCTAGCTAACTCTCTACTAGATCCCAGCATGTCAAGATCAGTGGCTCCCTCTCCAGCACTCTTCCCGTTCACTCCGGGTTCCCTCAGGGCTCCATCCTGGGTCCAATACTTTTTAGTCTGTAGCTCAACACCCTCCCCAGCTCATGTACAGGTAAAATGCTCCTCTACGCTGATGATGCATTCCTCATTGCCTCACATCCCAATCCCACCTCCCTCCAATTATCCCTCCAGCAAGCTTACAACTGCCGAAGGTGGTTCAGTGACCGCAGACTGGTCATTAACCTAAAGAAAACCAAATCAATGCTCTTCTTCCACCACCAAAATAAAGCTAAAAATACTCCCCCTTGATTAACCCCAGCACTCTGCACCCACTAGAACAAGTGACCACATACAAGTACCTAGGCATCACGTTCGATACTGCCCTCTCCTTCCACACCCACATTAATGCCCTGTCAGCCACCATTAAGTCTCGGATTGGCCTGCTATACCGGCACAGGGACTGCCTGCCTCAGGCTGCCCTCAGGCTGGCCATCACCTCCTCTGTCTTGTCCCTCGTGGACTATGGCTTGCCCATCTATGCCGCAGCTGACAACACTGCCCTCTCCAAAATCCAACTCTCCATCAATAAGGCCTGTAGGCTCCTGACCGGTGCCCCCAGCCAAACTCACACCTACCTACTCTATACTACCACCAATCTGCTCAACTTTGAGGAGTGACTGCTCTACCAGACCTGCCTTCTCGCTAAGAAATCACTGCTAGGACTCCTTCCCTGGGGGTCTCCACCTCCCTACAGCAGTCATCGTCTGTCACCACCTGTAGCTCTGTTAAGGCCACTTTCAAGGTGCCCAGAACCAAGACCTCTCCTGCCCAAAGACCCTTCCTCTACCAAGCCCCCACCTGGTTCAACTCCCTTCCTAGCTGCATCTCCAACTTGCCAAAAATTGGCTCCTTCAAAGAAGCCCTTCAGAACCATATCTTTAATACCACTGTTGTAGGTGCAACTAACCCCCTGTTGTAACCTGTGGTACCCGCCCGCCTTGCCCCCTGGCTCGACAACGTCCACTGGACAGCCTCTCCCTGCCCCAGACCCACTCCTTCCCTACTAGGTCCAAACAGGGATGTAACCCGCTGTCTTCTCTGAGGACCTACTATATCCATGAGTGTAACTCACAATTTTGTAACATTATGTAACCTAAGCAACATACAAACTACATTATGTAACCTAAGTGTATCTATGTTAAATGTTCCTTTTACTGTACCTGTAATGTTATCCTCTGTTTTAATCTGCACTGTAATAACTGTCTTGATGTTTGCCTCCCCCTGTGATGAGGTACCTTTGTAAATGAGTCTCTGACACAAAGGTTGTAAACCTGATTTGTAATGAATAAATGAATAAATTAATACATGATCAGTTCCATGTATGGCCCAAACATGGGCTCACCCGTTTTTTTCACACAACTACTATCCCGGGTGGTGTTAGGCTCACCTATTCTGAATTTTCTGGGTGGGGATTGGAACCTTGTTCCAAGGACATATTTGGATAATTCAGTGAGTCCTTAGGAACCTCCTACCCGGGGCTAGTGTTGTGGATATATGGCGGACCCTAAACCCAGAGGAAAGACAATTTATATACTACTCCCCTCTGCATGCCACTTTTTCCCAAATTGATTATTGGCTGGTTAGTTCTTTCTGCCTCCTGGGCATCCTCGATGCCCTTATTTATCCCAGAGCACTCTCAGACCACTTCCCAGTTGGCATTTCCCTTGTGCTGGGGCCTGGGATTCAGAGAGACTTACTCTGGTGACCTAACACGCAATTACTTAAGCACCCAGAGACCTTAACCTCCACCCAAGAATTCATAGTAGGCTTTGTAGACTTTAATCTGGGCTCTGTGGAGAGGATTGATATAATTTGGGCCGCTCCCAAATGCGCCCTAAGGGGTAACTTTATATGCATCGCTGCCACCCAAGCATGGAAAAATAGACTAGTGCTAGATTCTCTGTTAAATGAAATACAGCAATTGGAAAACACGTTGCATAAGACGTCGCCACCAGAAGACTGGGCCAGGCTTCATCACCTTCAAGCATCCTACTATGACATGATGGCGCAGGAAGCTGAGCTGGCCATTCACCACACCAAACTGAAATACCTGGAATCTGGGGAGAAGGCAGGGAAGCTTCTTGCTCTTAGATTGAAACAAGCTGAAATGTCCACATGTATTCCAGGGTTGAGATCCTCCCTAGATGGTCATATTATTTCTCATCCTCAAGATATTGCAGCAGCCTTTGGTGACTTCTATAAGGGACTCTATTCCTCTGATGATCCAATAGCTACGCTCGACCAAGAAATCACTGATTATCTTCATTCTGCCAATCTCCCCACCCTATCTTCACATGTGGCAGAACGGCTTGGTACTTCAATTACCCTAATTGAAGTGGAGAAGGCTATTACACAGTTGCCTCAGGACAAAACCCCGGTCCTGACTGCTTACCCAATAATTTATATAAGGCCTGTCTCCCGCAAATTTCCTCTCTTCTGATGAACGTGTTCAATCTGTGATTTCATCAGGAGATAAAGGACCCTAGTTTCCTGGATGCAATCATCACTCTTATCCCTAAACCAGATAAGGACCCACTATGTCCCGGAAATTATTGTCCAATTTCTTTATTGAATTCAGATGTTAAGATTCTGGCAAAAATTGTAGCTAACCGCTTAGCCTCAATCCTAGGAGAGCTTATCGGCAGTGATCAAGTGGGATTTATGGCAGGTCACTTATCCGGAGACCATATGAGGAAGCTTATGCATCTGATCATAGCGTCAAGAGATTCAGGGATTCCGGCAGTCTTCATCTCTCTTGACGCCGAGAAAGCTTCCGATTGGGTCTCTTACCTTTCTTGTTTGCCTCCCTCAAGCATTTTGGAATGCCAGATACCTTTCTTATATGGGTCAAGGTCCTATACACCATCCCAACTGCTCAGGTGTGGTGTAATGGGCATCTATCCCAATCATTCACCCTTGAAAGAGGCACCCTCCAAGGATGTCCCCTATCCCCGCTCCTTTTCAACTGTTACCTCGAACCATTAATCCATAAACTCGCTTCCTCCCCCTCTTTGAGGGTATACAAATTCATGGGGAATGGTATGTATTATCAGCCTACGTGGATGACCTACTGTTACACCTCGAGGAGCCAGAGATCTCCCTTCTCACTCTTCTAGAGGAAATTTTCTCTACAGTCTCCACATATAAGCTGAATCTTTCTAAAACTAAAGTTTTTCCTTTAAATCATTGGGCTACCAGAGCTAATTGTAATGCATTTGGTTTGTCTTGGGAATATAAAATCCTTACCTATCTGGGGATCAAGGTCACCTGGAGCATTTCCTCTATGTTTAAAGAAAACTTAACCACCCTAGTGCAAATTCTGCAAGCAGACCTGAATATATGGAATACCTTACCCATGTCACTGTGGGCCCAATCAGCATTCCTGATCTGCAATGGGGACACAAAGGAAAAGCACCGAGCAGCATGTAGGTACAACCCACCCAAAACCTACCCCCCCCCCACTGTGGCACAACAGTGACACGACGCAGCACGGTTCAGTATGATGTGTGCCAGGAAGACTGGCACCACACAAAGGGGCCCAACACAGACACAGCAGCAACACTGTTAGCCCACATTGCACCCATGGCAAAACAGTGGCACGCATGGTGCAACTAGCCCAGCCCTGTGACCCTGGCCATGGGAACCATCTGTGCATTGGCAAATGCCCCCACCCCACAAAAGCAAACCTCCCTGACTCAGGCAAGGAAAGCATGCACACAACAACTACTTACCTGGGCATGGCACAGTCCCTCCCCCCCGCTGGCCTGGTCCTGCAGGTGGTGCAGCCTTTCAGGGTACCTCCTGTGGAGGTCACCATACCGTTCCTGTATTGCTCCCCTCTGCATGGTATTCTTGTCCTGCTCTCAAGGCACTCAGTGACACTGGCCCAGACCTGTGATCTGGCCTCCTGTCGGGCCTCTGCCCCAAACAGCTTGCCCTTCAGTGGAGCAACCAGTGCTACTAGGTTGGCTAGTTCAACCTCTGTCCAGTTCAGGGCACTGGGCCCAGTAGCTTGTGCATGTGCCATGGCAGATGACAGAGTTTCAGGAGCTGGTGTTGCAGGCATGAGGACTGGATGACACGTGGCCAGGCCATGCCCAATGCTCGATAGGCCCATACGCATTGTCCCACACATCCTGCACATGCACCATAGGGATGCACAAGTGCCGTACAATGGCGCATTACCACACATGCATGGTAACTCAAGGTTGGGTGGGAGAACGGGGTCATGGCCCCATGCAACAGTCATCCATGGTCGCATGGAGCGGCCATCTTGTTGAGGTCGCCCAATGCCACACCTGCAGTCAACCACATGGCGCAAAATTGCAGAAATGCAGCTGGCTAGATGGTGCAGAGGGCTGAGGCACTATGCCTTACCTTGCGTCATGCCGGTGACCCAGATTTGGAAACTAACTCGGGTCATTGGGGAGCTGGCATGGGGGAGGGTAGAAGAAGGATTGGGCGGCCGCTCTGCTCTCCTGGGGAGGTTGTCGCCACCCCCATAGTTCCACTGTCACTGGGTGGAGGTCTGGTGACTGCATAGGCAGAAGGGGTGGCAAGTACCAAGAGGGTGCTTCAGACCGTGGAATGCACGTGCCTCCACACACACGTATGCGTGTCCAAGGAGGGAAGGGAGAAAACTGAAGAAAAAAGTTGGGGGTAAAAACATAATTAAAAATAAAACTGTGAGTGGCACATTACAGTCATGGTGTGGAGATGCACGATGCATAGCCAATGGCATCACAGATGCACCGGCATGCATGTCAATGACAGCCTGTCCTATTGCTCATGCACAGAAATTTACCATGCGGAGACATGCAGCTCATATAGATGCACTGTGCTTATTGAAATGGGCCAGGTGCAAATCTGCTGTAATCAGCCAGGTTGCAGGTCACCTCATTGCTCAGTCATGACCCAAGTCTACACATTTGCATCAACCTCATTTGCATGTGCTGAGCCATAAATGAGCTGCCCTGCACCACCCCACGCCACACCACACTACAGGTGACTGACAGATACTGCAGCCTTGGAGGTGGGTTTGTTTAAATTCTGCCTGTTACAGCATTTGGTGCAATGCATCCAGTTTGACATGCAACACTTGACAGATGCGATGGATCTGTGCTGATTCTTGTCATTTCTCCTCCCTACAGGCACCTGAATGGCAGCCGAGGAGGGAAAGAAGGGGAGGTGTCCAAACTTTGCCGAGGATGAATTGCAGGCCCTCGTAACAGCATATGTCCTTTGTGAGGACCTGCTGATAGGCAAAACAGGCTCCTGGCAGGAGCGTGCCAAGGGCTGGGATGCAGAGGCTGAGGCCATGAATGCCCATGGGGTTCACAACCACACTGAATAGCAAATGTACCAGAGCCAGGGAGCAGCTGACCACCATGAAGGCATCCATGCAGGCCACTGGGAGTGGGCCACACACAGTGCCATCACAGGAGGAGATGCTCACTGCCACCATAGCCCATGCTGCTGTGCAGGGTGTCTCTGGTGGTGGGTTTTAGACAGGAGACAGCCCTTCACAGCACTGTGAGTATGCATATGTCATGTTCTGTGGGGGGCTGCATGTGTCAGTCATGGGTGTGCATGGACTGCCACACATGGCCATTCACCATGTTCCCAAGGCACTGGGCAGGGCTGCCGACAGCATTCAGCCCTCTCATGGGCTGATACAGTCCCTGGGGTGGTCTGTGGCAGGCACAGTGACATGCCGTGCAGCAAGGGATGTAGGCCTGTCAGCTACACAGGACACCAGTGGTTGACCATGACCACAGGGGCTTGTGTGCTGTGTGTGTGTGTGTGTGTGTGTGTGTGTGTGTACACCCCACTGGCAACAGCAGGCAACTGTACTGGGCAGCCACTGTGGACAATTGTCCCACATGCTGGATGTTGTGCCTGTGGAGATGCCATGGGGGGAGGGGAGTTTGCCAAGACTCAGCCTGGTCCCTGAGGCCATACACCTCATCCTGCCCTGCGTGCATGGCCCAGCAGGCATGCAGTACACACGGCGCCATTGGGTGTGTGTAGTACAGGTCACAGTGGTGGCCTCTGGCCTGTGTAGCTGAACCTGCACACCCATGGCACACATGCACACCTCCCCATATCCACCTATCATCCAGCGTTATGCCCATGTGTCCCTGACCATGCTCTCCATATATCCCCAACACTGCAGTGGCCACCCATGCATGGTTGTGTGCACTCTCCACTGCAGTCTGTTGCAACCGTGCTGTGTCTTCTGATCTGCACATGTGTGCATCCCCTACTCCACTCCCTGTGTGTGTGCCTGCCCAGTTTGGTTCTGCACTGTTGCTCAGCTGCAGTCTCTGAAGTGCTCCTCCACCATTGTGTCCCTGTGCCATCATGCCCTAGCGGTCAGTCATGGGTCCCTCCAGTCAAGGGTTGCCTGCCCAACCACTACCATTGGTTCCTTATCCTCTGAGCCCTGTGGCTGGACAAGTATTCCATGGTCCATAGCCATGTTGTGTAGAAACATAGACATAGAAACCTGGATTGCCACATGGGTGCAGTCAATGGCCCCTAGCACATCAGGCATGCGTGCCACCCTGTGGAAGTGCTGCATGGTTTCTGTCCACTCTGCCAGTGTGCTAGGGAATGGGATGAACTCCGTAGCATGTGGCAGCAGGGCAGTGAGGAATTGTGTGAGGAGACGGGGGACTGTGTGATACCAGTGGTGTCACCCACTGGTATCTGGAAGGTGCCCGTGGTGAGCAGGCACAATGTTGCTATCACCTTCATCTCCACCAGCAAGGTGTGACTCCTGTGTGTTAGTGTCAGTAGTTCATCATGGACCAACTCATAGAGCTGTCTCAGTATTACCCTGTTGAGTCAGTACCGGCACACAATTTCTGTGTCACTGAGCTGTTCAAATGTGACACAGGCACAGTACCATCTCTGTTGGGCATACTACCTATGGGCCTTTCCTTGGCCACATTGTTGTTCTTCCCATCTCCTCACACCCCTCATGACAACAGCCATCAAAAAGGTCGACCCGTCCATAGCTTTTGCTGTTGCAGTACAGCTCGATGTCTGTGGCTGGATTGCACTTAGGCATGCTTCTTTTATGCCTAACTTTGGGAGGTGCATCTTCAGGATGCGCCACAGTTGTGTCACTCATTTTGGCTAAATATATGTTTAATTTAGCAATTATTAATACAATGGTAGTCAAACGGTCAGACATAATTGCAAGCCTATTCAGTTGCGGGTTAACAAACTGCCTAGCAATCACTGTGCATTTATGGGTGAAATGTTATACAATAATAATAAGGCAGTTTGTTAACAAGCTGAATCTAATGAATCAGTCTGGTCTGTGGAGAATGCTGTCAGGGGAGCTGACTGGGTTCAGGATAGTTCCAACAGCTCCTGGAGTTCCCCAGGACCTGTAGCAGCTGCTGACCTCAGGAAAGACTTCTCTAACTCTGCTTCCCATGAAATTAAACATAATGAATACACTACTGACAAATTAGCTGCTATTACAGTTGTGCTAATTTTTCTGTTGTTGCAGATTGCTTTATTTATTTTTCACAGACTGCTGCCCCGACTGTGCAGTCTTCCTCTGAGGCATTGCATACTCTGTCATGCTGTGTCTCAGCTCATGACATACACGCCTCACAAGAGCTGCTTACATGTGTAAGCAGCTTGAGTGATATTGTACCAGCTGCAAATAGTGTGCTTTGTGCGTTAATGTAGTTGGACATGGTATGCTCCAGAACTCTCAGAAATGAAAGAAAGCACAAACAAATAAAAAACGTATGCAGTAAATATTTCAGTCCATTTATATTTACAGAACTATCTGCTCTGTCCCACACCCTTTATGTGTGCTACTGCTGGCAGCTGGTATGATATCATTGGAGACAATTGCATGACGTAAGCTACTCTGGTGAAGCATATGCAAGCTGAGATGGATCATGAGAGAGAACGCAGTGTAGAAATGCAGCGAAATTTTATTTCACTGGGGAAGTTCTGGCAAAATCGCAAATTTCACCATGCAAAATAGTTTGTGAAATTCTGCACATTCCACAATATTTCATGGGTGCAAAATGCAAAATTTCACCCACAAAATGGAGAATTTGGCCTGTAAGTGGTAGAATTTCTCCTGTGAGTAATGAGGTTCCACATTTCGACAGCAAAATTCTGCATTTCACCAATGGAATTTTGCATTTTGCACCTGCGAAATATTTCGCAAAATGCACAAATTTCTCAAAATATTTTGCTAAACAAAATTCTGCAGTTTTGCACAACTCTAATGCAGTGTCAGACAGGAATGTAACTTGGACACCTGATTTAGAATATACTTTGCTTAAACTCCGTCTCACTTGCTTCACTGTTATTTGACTGCTGGCTAAAATTAGAAAATTGCATGTTGTACAAGTTATATGAATTGTGCACGGTTTTGCAAACAATTTTGCTTTTCAGAAATACATCCCTTTTTCACGTGCGCAATTTCACAATCTTAAGATGCACAAACTATTAAAAGAAATATAGATTTGCCCCATCAACATTTCAGATAGCAGTATTCAATACTGCCAACATCTAGAATGCCTCTTGATACTTTCTCTTTTTTTTTGATCAAACGCATGATGTACGCTTCTACCTCTGCTTATATCACCTACTCCAAGGCTGAATTTTTCCATGTGACTGAGAGCATGCACTCATATAAAGAAGATAAAGAGCTAATTTTTTTTGTCACTACTTTATTTCTTACCTGCAGCCACAGTCCTGCCATACATCCAGCCACCACTCCAACCTTCACCTCCAACCCCGAAGCCAACATGCCCAGCTGGCATAGTCAATTATGACAGTTGGGAGGGGCTCCCCCTTCAGCCCCCTCGCCCGGCGAGGATCCACTACCAGCGCACGCCTATTTCAGGCATCGTCGGCCGGTGAAGCCAGCAGCCATCAAGCTGCCGCGGACCATGCTGCTTTTTCTCTGTTCTCTCAATGGGAGCACAGACGTGCAGTGATGTCCACTCACTAGCATGCAGATGTCTGCCATGCTCCACCCCCACAGAACATCCATGCCACTGCAGTTCCTTCGGGCATCCCCAGGTACCACCAGAGTGCGGTGTGTACCCACCCCTTTTACCCTCGATCCTTGTCCTCCCCTGCTGACCGAAGACGACTCGGGCTTGTTCCCAAACCTGGGTAGCCGGTGTGGAGCGAGGTGTGGCATCCAGCGCCTCAACCTTCAGTGCCTCCGGGCTGGAGAAAGAGTGAATTTTAAAAGAGAAAATGTAAAATTGAGATACAGATTTGAGATGCGGGAGTTTTGGGGGAACAGCCATACTCATGCCGGTAACACTACACACTACCAAGCTGAGGACCTCAGGTTGCCCATCCATGAAGGCTCAGTTGAGAAGAACTTTTTGCAGTTTCTCCAGGGCACAGGGTGTAACCTAGAGGTTAGAAATGCACAGGCCAACTCCAGTCCCAAATGAGACTAGCCATCAAAAGATTTTAGAATATCTGGACAAATCGCCAAAGAAACCTCCAATTCCTGGAGCAGCATATGAACAGTGATATAACTGTCTCTGGTAATTATATAAGAACTGTATATTCTCCAAAACCTGATGCGTGCAGTCATTACACTTGACAATCCAACTGCCAATTGTACGAAACAATGCAGAATGGTCATGTGAGAAGCTCTGACGCAAAGCTCACACTTCAGAGCCGCAAGTGTGACCAGCACATAGAAAACCTCATTCCTTAAAAGATTGGCTGCCACGCATCCCCATTTGACATGTTCATTAGTGTATAGTTATCCCTTATTTCACTGCATTTCATTTCTTTCTTTATTGAAACTGTGTGTTTGTGTGTGTTTGTCTGGACCTGGTTTTTGCTTGCTACACTGGTGACATGAAACCCAAGTGGGCAATCATTAAGCAATTTGCACGTGTGATTGTCAATTAAGTTTTGTAATTCCAGTCCTAAAGGTATCAGCAGACTTGGTTTTCCCCACAAATGGCAACTGATTACCCATCTACCTGTTATTATCTTCGCTCCAGACAACCAGGTTAAGATTTAGCACATCCACAGTTTAGCCTGACAAAAGCAATGGGCAGGGTAGTTTCAGAAAGGGCATTTATTTATTGGGGGTGTATGTGATCAAAATCTGAAACTTGCCCAGCTGCTACCTGCACCACTGCCATTATGTTATTTGTAATGAGCTGGTATTCAAAAAGACAGTGCCCCATAGCTCCTATAAGACTCGCACAATGTGCATTCCTGGTCCCTGTGCAGTGGAGGGGGTGGGAGTTGAAAGTGAACCTGATACTGCGATGGCTGAGACGACTACTCTTTGTTAGATTGTCATGGTTTTTGTAGTGTAAATCCTTTAAAATGGCTCCAGTTTTTCTAATTCTGGCAAGTTTAAACTCAATTTGCAAGTTTCAGACTGCTATACATTTTAAATAATAAAATGATAATCTGCGTATGTGTTTCAGCCTTAAGTCAGACAAGTAAAGAATGGACTGCCAGACACAGTGACACTGTTTACCAACTTGTAAGTAATTTAAGTTGGCTGATATTTTTATTCTAACAATGTCCTAGGTATCCTACAGTTATTCTTATTGTTAACAGTGTGTCAGCTGAGGCACTCAAGATGTAAGGCTGCCTCTCAAAATAAAATACTCTCAAAGTTCAAGATGTGATTTGGGGCAGTCCATGCAGAAAGTGTAAGGGCTTCTAACTTGACATTTCTTTCCTGCTCAAATCAGATGATGTTTTTTGCCTGTGGAATTTATAAATCAGTTAGTAAACATGACAGTATAAGTCACAAGAAAATATAAATACTGTTGCAAAATATAGTAAGGGGCTGCTTCACTTACCCTTTCTGCCAGATTAAAAAATGCAAGGGACCCTTTTGCAAATACTGTACTGTAAGCGCAATGTGCCTTAATAAAGTACTATAAATAATGGGCCAGGCACTGGTGCATCTCCGAAATGCACCCCTGGGCCATATTCAAAGGACAGGGATGCACCGCACAATTCCATATCTGCCACAGAGCAAAGATAATGTATGCGGTGCATCTAGAAGGGGTGTTCCTTTGCATATGCAGCACATCTTGATAGTCAGCCAAGATATGCGGCACAGCTGTCCTCACATCTCCGAGATGTGCAGCATAAAGTTAGGCATTGAAGAACCATGCCTAATTTGTAGCCACCCACAGGCAGGCTGCTGTACTGCACAGCACAACACAGCAGCCACCAGCTCCTAGGTGACTACCCCCCCCAGCCCCGAACGTATAATAAAAGTAAGAAGTCCCTGTGTCCCTGGTAGTCTAGTGGCCTCCTCCCATTCCCGACCCCAATATATGATACAAATGCCGTGCTAGCAATCCCCTGGTAGTCTAGTCCCCCCCCATCCCCAATTATATAATATATAAAATCATTCCTCCTTCCCTGGTAGGCTAGTGACCCCCTCTCCCATACCCAACCTGACCCAGTTTAATAAATACTGTATGCTGTCATTCACAACTTTCACAAAACAAAACAGGAGGGGGCCACTAGACTACCAGGGGATCACTGACACAGCATTTTTACACTACATCAGGGGTCGGGAACAGGAGGGGGGCCACTAGACTACCAGGGACAGGGGGACGTTTTTATTTATTTTATGATCTGGTGGCCAGGAATTAGTTTTTTCTTATATGGGCTGGTGATTGGAGGGCTGAGGGGGACCACTAGGCACCAGGGAGCTTTTCTTTATTCTACAGGCCTGTGGTCAGTGGGAGGGAGGACCATTAGGCACCAGGGAGTTTTTCTTTATTCTATGGGTCAGCAATCGGTGGAAGGGGGAGAACGGCTAGGCATCAGGGAGTTTTTCTTTAGTCTACATGCTGGTGATCAGTGGGAGGCACCAGGGCTTTTCTACATGGGTACCAGGATGGTGATCAGACAGGGGGGCCATGGACCACCAGGGGACAGGTGTGCACCACAACCAGTCCACATGGCTGTTAGCCGGAGTAACTCCAGCAGCTGCTAGGGTGGCCCAGAGTACAGTGAAGCTCACCAGGATTAAGCTCAATTCTGCAGCGTGCTGCAGCAGAGTTACTGCAGTAAATAATGCAATTTCAATGGGAATTAGTCCTTTTTGTTATGCAGGAAACTGTGACACTGCGCTTCAACCTGGCAGGCTTCACTGCAAGTTGAGGTTTTGTTTGGCATTATTTGTGCTGCACAAATGGACAGCGCTAAGACCTTTTGCACAGCACAAATATGCCGATTGTGGGTTGCTCAGATATTCCTGTCCTTGCCTCTCCCTTTTCCCACCTGCACGCATTATGTTGTTCACAGGTAGGTGCTAACTCTGTTTGCCCATGCAACCACCCCTTTTGAATGTCACGTTCAGTCACAAAACACGGTTTGCTTGGACAAACACCCATTTGCGCCAGTGCAAACTTTTGAATATCATGCCCCAGATGGCAATTTACAAATTGTACTCTGTTCTCCATCCCCTGTGCTAGCTGTCCAATCACATTCTTGGGCAGCTTTGCAGACAGCCATTACCCCAGAAATTTGGAAAATGGCAACTAATCATGCTCCTGAATGATCCAAGGGCAATAAGGTGTGCCAGGTGAAGTACAATTTTATGCACATGACCTACTTTACTCCAGTGTAACTTCATTGCATAAATGCTGAAGGAGACCCCATCATCTTGTTTTGACCTTCCTGCGTGGGGCTCCCTACTGGAGGGAAATTTCAAAAGTCATCTTTTCAGTGCAGGGAACGTCTCACCATGACTCTTCACTGGAGTTTCTCCTTGGGCTGACCCAACATATCCTGAGGGCAACGTCACTCACTGTGGTGTTTGTCATGCTGTATTATGCTGTAATTAATACAGTAGTTGGGCTATATAAGGAACTCGAGCAGAATGGATGTGCCTTAGTCTTTTTGTGCCGTCATTGTCTATGTTTCTGTGTAGGAGCACACACGCCTCGTCATTCAGATAGTGGCCAGCTGAGGTAGTGGGCTTAAGAATTATGCTGGCTGCCATCTGACTACTGTATAATGGCATCTGTGTATAAATGACAGCATGGGGATATCCAGTACACTCATCTCCCTGCACCAAGGGCCTTTGAATATGGCTTCTGCCCTATCGGCTTACACTGTTCTTGGTTAGCGTGACACCAGCACAGCTATTGTGTGCTGCTTTCTAAATAGATTGTGTTGTGTAGTTTTTCTGTACAGAATATATAAATAAATATTAAGAAAACACTGCCCGTTGGTCATTGATGCCATCAGTCTCAAGGAGAATATATCATTGCAACTGCTGCATCCACATTGAGATACTTGTAATGGAGTTTTGGTAGTCAATTTAAGATAAAACTTCCCATATTCAACTTTATAAAGCCATATCTATTATAATTATTTTATTGTTTTGTTTGGTATTGAAAAGAAAACATCACAGATTTTTTTTTTGTTCTGAATTCAATAAATAAGTGATAGCACACGATAGGTTGTGTGTGCATGCTATAATAACCAAATACCCCAAGTGCATTGTGCCTTTAAACCTTTTGGTAACTGCATTTACTAAATAGGCAATAAGACATGATGAGATGTGCATTATGCAGGCACAACGTATGCCAGAGGCATAGTGAAGCACGATGCCACAGGTGAAGCACCTTCGACCCCTGGAAATGCATTGTGCCAGCACAATTGCTGCCTTATTGCCTTAAAATGGGTTTACTGTGAACATTAAAAAAAATTAACTGATTTATTTAAAATCAGGTATTTTCTTTTCTTAAAAGTAACTAGTAAATGGGAAGAGGAACTAGGGAAAAGACTAGATGGAACTAAGTGGGAAAGAAGCTGGAGGGCGGTGTGGGACACCACGTACTCACCTGCCTGGCACTAGTTCAAGTGGATAACTAGAATAAGATACTTCCTTGTACCTAGAGTCCAGGACAAACTCAATTCTGGAGGTAATTCTTCGTGTTGGAGAGAATGCGGGGAAGCCTCAGCAGGCCAGACACACATATTTTGGCAATGCCCTGGCATAAGAGCTTACTGGGGAGATCTAATAAAACACCTAAAAGCAATTTTTACAGAAATCATAGATATAGGCCCTGAACATCTGGTGTTGGGGATTGACCCTGAGACCTTGAAGGGACAGGAAACTAAATATCTTTGGCGTACTCTATGTGTAGCAGCACTCAAAGCTCTCACCAGACGCTGACTACAGAGGGACAGCCCCTCTATAAAAGAATGGGTAAGCATAGTTACTTCAGTACAGGAAATGGAGAGGATTACTTTTGTGATCCGGCACAGGCAGGCCCAGTTTCTCAACAAATGGCCTAGATGGGAGACATATGTCATAAACATAGGATAAAAGAACATCCAGTTCTCCCCGGTCCGGTTTGATCCTGGAGATTTGAATGGGAAACTATAGGGAAGTAGTGGTGGGCTAAGTGGCTCCAATTTGCTCATAAGCGTCCGTTAAGTGAAGGTGATGTAGTGCTCCACTGATGCGAAGTGGAGTACTTCACATTGTAAATGGGTACAAGTCCATTGAAACAATGACTTTGTTACTTCACCTTCCAAACCACTACTCCACCATTTTAAGGCGAAGTACATTGAAAACAATGTACTTCGCCTTACTTTGCCTTGTTTTTAAGCTCCAAAGGTGAATTTTGCAGTGTTTCATGGGATTTCAGGTCACATGGGCTCTAGATTGTTCTGCACAGCCTCAGTTTGGAGTCGTGTGTGTGTGTAGGAAGCTGTAGGAGACAATCTGCTCTGAGAGCTCTCTGTAATTCAAACCTTCAAAAAGCTGTTAAAAAAGTCTTTTTGAGTAATTTTTTTGCTGAAACTTTAGTTCATCAATTATAGGAAACCCTCCTGTGCTCATATCATCGAGTGTTTATTGTTTGTGTATGGATTTTGAATGTTAATGTACATCATTCAATCTGTGTACTGAGAGACAGTGGAAGTGTGTTTTGGGTGAGGGGTGTATCTGTGGTGTAGGTAGATTAACTTAGAGAAAAAGACAGTGCTTTCTGTTTTGGTGATATTTTTCTTGTTTAACTGTGTTAATGTACACACAGTAATTTTTCAATGTTTCTTGCCTTTTTTTGCTGATTGTTGTGGTGCAGCAGTGCATAATTTTAGTTTGTTTAAAATATGTGGTTATATTACTGAAGTTTTCAATTTGCTATGCATTACTTAGTGTGTGTGTGTGAGTATGTGTGTGACGTGTGTCATCAAATCAAACACCTTTTATTGTGCCACATAATTTCAGCAATGTGAACCTGCTATCCACTGCAGCTGTGTAATTTTTGTACTTCTTTGTGGTATCTTTACTGGTACTGGTACTAGTACTAGTGAGTGTAACTGCAGCAGTACAGTACACTGCCCCCCGCCCGCGCGGCCCGCCCCAACCGGTAAAGGTATTCTTTTACAGATTTGAATTTCTGATGGTGAGCACTGGTTAGGTGTTGTGCCTTTGTGTCTGCATCTCTTCAGTGCACAGTGCAATCTTAATCTGTCTGTGCATTTGCATCTCTTTAGGGCCCAATCTCCGTCTGTAACTTAAGTCACAGTTGTTACTTTGGCTTCCCTTCAGAGTACTGGACAGGTGGGGTGCTTAATTCTGCATGAATATTGTACCCATTAATATGCATTTTTAAGTCAGGACCATCATCACGAGTCACTCGTGATACAAATCATGTTCTTCAACATCACAGTCACAAATACAGTCACAAATCACGATTCACGATCATTCAAGTTACGAATCACATTAATTTTTTTTCTAGTTACTTGGATGTATTGTAAGCCTGTTTTGTAGTATCTCTACAGGCTTCACCACCCCACCATTGTACTCACTGATACATGTTTTTAAGTCTGGGAATTTTAAGCTACAGCTCATCAGGGAAGTACAGCCGTAGGTGGTAAGCATTCACGTTTCTTCATCATCATGGCCACAAATCACGATTCACGATCATTCACATTACGAATCACATTAATTTATTTTCTAGTTACTTGGATGTATTGTAAGCCTGTTTTGTAGTATCTCTCCAGGCTTCACCACCCCACCATTGTACTCATTGATACGTGTTTTTAAGTCTGGGAGTTTTAAGCTACAGCTCATCGAGGCCCGGGGAAGTACAGCCATAGGCATTCACATTTCTTCATTATCATGGTCACAAATGCAGTCACAAATCATGATTTACGATCACGTCATGAATCACAAAATACATTTTTTTTAATAGTTACTTGGATGTATTGTAAGCCGGCTGGTCACGGCGCTGAACAGGGATGGGATCCACACCTGGGCCCAGGGGAACAGGCACATCCTGCTCCAGAGGACCTGGTGCTGGACTTGGTGGTGGTGGTTCAACTGCCTCAGAGTCAGGACAGGAGGCGGTGCTGGTCCTGCTTGGGGCACTCACAAGTTTTGAGTGGCCCAACAGGAGTGGGCACCCATGCCCTCCACACATGCACATGGTACGATGCTTACCACTGCCACGCTCTCCCAAAGCTGCCCCGTCCCAGACATTCCCTCACCCTGGTCCATCTCTCCTACTGAGCTCCTTCAGTCTGAGCAATCACTACTCACGCTGTCACACAACACACACACACAGTCACACACACACACAGACAAACAACTAACTACTTATAAAGGTAAGAAAAATAAAATTTACAGAAAGAACAAATTAAGTAAAAAACAGTACAGAAAAGACAAAAATATGTAGCTTTTAAAAAAGCTGTTGAGTCTAAATCAAAGTTTAAATCTCCTCCTCGCTCTGATCTAAAAGTATCAGCAGTCACAAAACACATTACTCTCTCGGCCTGCACAGGAGAGTAAAGCGCCTGCTTGTATGACTCACTTTCTTCCTGCCTAGTTGAAGAGCATGTGACTTACAGTACTGTAAGCCATGTGATGTGTGGGAGTTGCCAAATCTGAAACACCAAGTGGATCACTTAGAATCATAATGAGGAACGCGAAGTCCATTAAAAACAATGACTTTGCCTTACTTCGCGATGCCATTCCGCCTTAACGCGAAGTGGTAATGACAAGGCGAAGTGAGCACTTTGCATTGCCCACTCCACGTAGCGGAGTAGCAACATGAAGTGCCCACTTCGCGTTCACTTCGCCGGTGAATTTTAAATTCATTGCATCTCTATAGGGAAGAGGAGTAGAAAAGTAATGAATGGTATAATGGTCAGACAGAAGATATAGTGGAAGGGGAAGGTGGGTGGGCAGCGGACGGCAGCTTTTCTAAGTTATTGGTTTCCTAAGTTATTGGATCTATAATCTAAATGTATGTGTTTCAGTATTTTTAAAGTTAAGTTTAACAGTGACTTGATCAACTTTGAAATGAAGTTGTAATACTGCAATAATAGCTAAAGAAAAATTTAATTAGCAGGGATGTAGTTGGGCAAGTCCTTATGAAAATATGTAATTATTATATTTCATATATAACTGTATTGACTGCTTGACAATACTCTGTGTTTAAAAATAAAGTTAAAAAAAAGTAACTAGTAAAAAGTAATCCTTCCCCAACTGTCAAGCATCTTTCTATCCAGAAATTTAATAGACAGAATGTTTGTTTATCATGGAATGCCGGAAATCAAACATCTTCAGAATTCTGCTGGCAAAAAGTTAACCTTTCCCAACACAAACAAACCCAACAGAAGGCCTCAGTAAAGCTAAGGATTTAGTTTGTATCTGAAGAAGGGCAAGCAGGAAAGATTTCTTGGCTAAGTAAGTAAGGATGGGGGGGTGCTCCATGATCCGAAAAGAAGCTCCAACAAATAAAATAGTGAGTGGTACTTCATTTTAATTTGTGTATGTGCGTAAGGAGGAGATAAAAAGGAGAAGATTATTTAATCAGTTAACGCATTCTTTTTATTTTGAGGGAGTTTTATTTTCAGGGCCTAGGTGAGTTTTTTTTATTTACTAGTAAAGATAGTAGCCATGTTTGTAGTGGCAGTATGGAATAAAAAAAAAAAAAAGGCATGATATTGTTAGTATGCTGTGCCCTGATTACCAGCACTTTTTTTACCCATATGTTGTGCTCTCTTATTACACTAGTCATAGCCAATCAGGATGCAGTATTTTTCCTAAGCATTTTATTAGGCATAACTACACAGCCAGGACTCTGTCATCACACTTATGAAATGGATATTAGCATAATTTAATATACTTTTCATTTTACAAGTAATAAAATAAACCTTTAATAGTTTTAAATGAAACTCCTTCCTCCTGAAAACTAGTCCCTAGATTTTTAGGCGGAAGGTCTACTTTTATGAAGACAAGAGATAATTGCACTTCAATACCACTATAGGTGCCTGCCCCTATGAGCAGAGTTCAGATCTCTATATAACACAACAATGGTAGGAACTATTGATCAGAAATTACTCCAAAATTGCAAAGACATCAATCTCAGGCTCTTCACTAGGAGGCATGTTCAGAGCAGACACACCTATTATTTTACAGAACCTTCTTAGCATGCAGTGTCACTTTTGTAGTTAACCGAATCATAACCAATTAGATTGGCTATAAATGCTTCAAGCAATTTTCAAAAGCTCTGTAATATGCAGTTAAACATTATACAGGCATCATTTCATTGCAAAATCCAGAACAGAAGTAATCGATGGCACACAGATAGGAATTTTAGGGCATTATATAAGAGATCTATTAGAAGTTTTGTTTCATTCCCCCCCCCCCCCCCCGCCTTTCCAACCACATTACGTGTTTTTAAGTGTGGTATCATAGCTGTTTAATGACTAATTAGCCCTTAGCACTCAAGCTAGGAGTATAAAAGAGTGCAGTCCGGAACGTGTCCTCAGCTGAGATAAAGTCAAGTTATTGCCGATACATAAGCTGATCACGAGAGCATGGCTCATGCACATCCTGGCTTCTCCTCCCCAGCTGATCAGCCAGCACAGACCCATAGACAAACATAAAGACGTTCACAGGGAACTGATTTTTTTAGCAACGCTAGCAGAGTGACAGCGGATTATTGTAGTGCTCTAGAAGTTTTGAACTGCCTTGGAGCTGACTGTGCTATGGAGCCGGGTGTGAAAATGCAGAAGTGAAAACATGCTGGTAAAGTACTCTATGAATTTTGATGTCTACTGTCTGGACTGGGCTATGTGGCAGTTGTAAGTAGCATATTAAAGATTACAGATTTGCGCAGACACTGAAGTCAAAGTTTTCTGCTTGTATGCTCAAGCAAGAAAGAGTACCAAAAGGTGTGACAGTACAGCTGGTGTTTTTACACCCTCTTATACACAACCTGATATTCCCATACTGGGCACCCATATGAATTCGTTTTAAAACTCTTGTCTCTGAGTTTTTTGATCATTGATAAACCTGCATTTTTACTTGGTGCATATGATAGGGAACATAGACTTTGACAACAGATAAGGACCGCTTGGCCCACCCAGTCTGCCCATTTCCCTATGTACAGGATAAGCTGCCGATCCTAGTTAACAACAGCCTACTTCTGCCTAATCCACATCAGAATTATCTTATGTCTGTCCCACATATTCTTGAATTCCCCCACTGTTTTTGACCCCATGACCTCCTCAGGAATGGCCACACACACACCAGGTTATCAACAAAGTAAACTCCTTAGCTGATTGTCCAATCCCAGCTACTGAGAAGCAGATTATATAATTTCTTGGATTTGCAGGGTGTTACTGCCAGTTTATTCCTGAACTCTCAACCTTTGCTACCCCACTGACTGACCTGACCAAGAAAACTGCCCTAAATACTGTCTGTCACCTGAATGTCAGATGGCATTTTATGCAATCAAAAGCCTGCTGTGTAGGGGGCCAGTCATACAAAGTCCAGATTTTAACTGTCCCTTCATTTTGTACTCAGAGCCCCTGAGGTGGGGCTGAGGGCAGTGTTATCACAAGACCTTGAGGACTGGGCTCACCCCATCCTATATCTATCCCCAGAGCAGCACTGTACCATGCTAATAAAGGAGAGTCTGGCAGTACAGCAGGTGGTGGTCACCCTGCACTACTACCTGTTGGAACAGAAGTTCACCCTCATCAATGATTATACCCCTCCTTAAGTGGTTACATGCAATATGGGATACCAATGCCCATGTCAACAGATAGTATTTGGCACTGCAGCCTTTCTCGTTTGATGTGCACCACCTGATAGGTACCCAGAATGATAATGTGGATTTTTTTTCTCTTAGGAAAGTGGGTCTCTGATGGCCCTTACCAAGTGTACCACTGACATGAATCTGAGGGGAAGGGAATGTGATGGAGTGTATGTTCATCATGTACCTTTCACCCTGCAACACAGATTTTGATGGGGGCTGAGGTGGAATGTGTACAAAATCCCATTTGCTTTGAAGCTGGCCCTTAAGACTGCACTGTACTAGCTTTTCAATTTGTTGGCAATTTCTCAGGCGGAGTGGGAGGGTTAACAAGCAACCTCTGAGCCCAATAAGGATGAGGGGAAGCAAGTAGAAGGAGGTTTCTGTTTTGGTTAGATGGAGACAGGAAGAGAATAATCTGCAAGCATTCTTGTTAAACTGAATACAAGCTGTTTGTTTCTTTTTCTGTTGCTGGAAAAGTACAGTGGATTTCATCTCATTTAGACTGGTGTTTGGATTTTTTTTTTGAGAGTGTTCCCCAAGAAGCCACCTGGTTCATTACCCTGTTGCAGTAGACTAAAACTTTCCAGAGCAGTTCTATTCAAGTACCTTGACCTGTGTCAGGCACCCCCTCCACCATCCAGTGTTATACTGTGTTGCTCATAGAAACATAGAATTTGATGGCAGAAGGAGACAGAAGGTCCATTGAGTCTGCACTTACTACTATATATAACCTCACCCCACTGACCTACTGCCTGGGTGGGCTGTTACCCTCCTCCCCCTCTCTCTCATCCCTCAAACCCATGTTACCCCCTGGGTCTATGAGTCCCCTTACCCAGTCCCCTGTTTAAATCCATTAAGGGTAGTTTTTTTTTTCTTTTCAATTGTCTAACCAGGAGAGACACACTAAGCTGAAAGCTTGTTTACAGGTATGAACTGGGAGCACAGGGAAGTTAAGTGACTTGCTCAGGGTCACATAGTATGCAAGTGGGGGCTGTGGGATTCAAACCCAGGTCTCCAGATTTGTAGCTCCGAGCCTTAAACCACTGCGCTATACTACCTCCTAACACTTCTGCCAGCAGTCTGTCCCACAGTTTACCCACACTCTCAGTGAAGTAAAACGTCCTCACATTTCTCTTAAACTTACCCCCAACCTCCAGTCATACCCCTTTGACTGCATCCCTATTTCTTACAAATAGGTCCTCACTATTCATTTTGTTTATACCCTTGAGAAACATATATGTTTCAGACATGTCCCCCACTCCGGCCTTGCCTCCCATGGCAGACAGCAGTCTTGCTATCCCTAATCAGCAGCCAATCCCAGGCACTCTCTGGGAACTAGGAAGTAGGCAAGGGCTTTCTTAAGGATTAGGCCATCAAGTGCCCCCCCCCGCATGAAGGACCAACACACAAAGGACATTGGAGTCTGCCCAATGAGGCAGCCAGTATTCAGCCACTCTGCTCCCTTGCTGACCTAAAGGTAACCCTACCCAGGAAAGCCCATTGGGGGCTGTATTAAAGGGTGGCTGTACTTGGGAGGCCAGCTAAGTGTGTCAATGGGCTTAGGGGCTTGCTGTTGTTTTTCCTTGTCTTTAGTATGGTGTTATTTGTTCTTAACTGATACAGTTTTAGTGTGTTTATGGGTAGTAGGGATTGTAGGTAAATTGTTGCTAGGTACTAGGGTGATTCAGGGATCAGAGACCTACTGTTAAATAGTTGCTAGATATAGTAGGATGAAGGCACATGCTGTAAAAAGCCTGCTAGCTATTAATGAGCTTCAGGGTTTAAGGGTGTATGGTTACTGGCTGGTAGTAGGATAGCCTGACTGGGTCTGGGACAAAAAGAAAAGACGATAAGAACAGGGACAAGGAAATGTGGGGAGTGGTGTAATGCAGTGGTTGTGGAGTGGCAGTCTACAGGAAGATCTTCTGGAGGCTGTGGTGCTGTCCCATCTGTGTGTGCCACTCTGGGTGGAGGAAATAGGTCTCAAGGCTCCAAGCAGCACCGGCAGAGAGTCAGGAAAATGTCGCGAGACTCAAAGTCGCATTGGCAAGGAGTCAGGTGACCATCAATTCTACCCAGGGACCACCTAGTCAGACACTTATACCTCAAAGGTTGCCAGAAGGAAAGAGCAGTTAGACTAAGGTGGCCTCAAGGAGGGCAGGGGTGGTAGCATCAGGAAGCTTAGGGAGAGTGGGTAACAAGCACACTCCCCATCCAGTGTCACTAAGAAACTCCTACCCCATTCTGCCAGAGTAGGACTGCCATGAAGGGCTACGAGAGATGGTCGACAGAGAGGATGTATGGGACCACCCAAATGGAGTCCCCAGGAGGGGGAAAGGACACCCCCCAGAGGTGGAGAAAGCAGCTTCTAGTTGGGGACTCTATAGTCAGGGGCACATCGGCTTGAAGGGATGGAAGTGTATCCAGTGGATCATAAGGGCAATAGGAAGGAAGGGGGAGCTGGATGTCATTGTCCACCTGGGGATGAATAAGCCAGCTCTGGAAGGGACAGGGGCAGTGTAGGAGCAGTTCAGGAAGCTGGGGAAGGGTCTTAGGCAGGTAGCATACACTGTAGCCTTTAAGGAAGTGCTGCCTGTCTACAACAGGGGAAAGGAGAGGGCACTCCGCACTAAGGCCTTCAACTTATGGTTGAAGTAATGGTGCAAGAGGAGGGGTATGACTAAACTGGGGACAGGGGCTCCACCTGGAGGGATCAGAGCTTTACTGGGGGAAAGGCCTGCATTCATCCAGGAAGGGAGTAGCAGTCCTCAGTAGATGGTTTAAGTGTTACTTTGTCAAAAATTGAAACTAGCCAAAGGGGTGACAGAAGACAACGGGATGGCAAAGACTGCCCCAGGCTGTGATGAAGGGTAGAGAAATTCTAGGGGAAAGGATTCCCACCAAAATGAAGGACAATCAAAGGTGCAAGGGATCACCATGGGAGGAAAGGGGCAAGAGAAGCAGGCAGTATGCAAAGGAGAAGAAGGAACAACTAGACAATATGAGGAGAGACAAGAGTAGGACTAACAAAATCTGCACAGCCATGTGTGCCAATACTAGAAGTTTGGGAAATAAGATACCAGACCTGGAGGATACCATGGCTGAGGATGGTCTGGATATTGTGGCCATCACCAAAACATGGTGCACAAACAACCATGACTGGGAAATGCTTATACCTGCCTACACAATGTTTAGAAGGGACAGGGTAGGAAGGAAGGTGGGAGAGTGCTGCTTTATATTAAGGAAAACATCAAAGCAACAGAATAACAGGGAGGACAGGGGGTTGAGGTGTTGTGGGTCAACCTTGAATCTGAAAATGGAGCCACCATTCACATGGGAGTGGTATACAAGCCTCTGACACAGGGAGAGGACATAGACAAAGAGATGTTGGAAGACATAGGCAAAATGGCTAAGAAGCGTGAGGTGGTGCTGGTGGGGGACTTTAATCTGCCAGATGTAGAGTGGAGCCTACCTGCTGCTGGATCAGCTAGGAGCACAGACATCTTGGACTCCCTGCAGGGGCATTCCTCATCCAGCTGATCAGTGAACCCACTCAGGGTGGGGCAATACTGGACCTGGTACTTATGAACGGTGACAGTGTGGAGGATGTCAGAGTGGGTCAGAGTGGGTAGCCATCTGGAGGCAAGTGACCATAGCACAGTATGGTTTAATATAAGAAAGACAGCGGAATCCAGCCACGCAAGGGTCTTGGATTTTGAAGGGCTGACTTTACTGGGAGGGAGACATGTCGAGGAGGGGGGGTGGAAGGGAAATGGAATGGATCAGAATGAAACAGAGTATAGTAAAGGCTACAAACTTGTACACCAGCCAAATAAGCAAAAGGAGGAGGAGACCATTATGGTTCTTAATGGAAGTGACAGAAAAGGTAAAGGCAAAAACAACGCCATTCATAAGGTATAAGGCGACCCAGAGAGAGAGAGGAGGACAGAGAAGTGCATCTGGGGAAATGGAGGGAGGCAAGCAAGGCAGTAAGGAGTGCAAAAGCACAAGCTGAGGAAAGAATAGCCTAGACAGTATCAAAGGGGGACAAAATACTTTTTAGGTATATCAGCGAGAAAAGGAAGACCAAGGGAGGGATTGCCCAGTTAATAAAGTAGGCAGGGGGCTATACTGAGGAGGACCAAGAAAAGGCAAACATCTTAAACAAATATTTCTGCTCAGTTTTCACAGTTGAGGAGGAAGGGGAGGGATGACAAATGAGCACCAAGAGATTGTGGTGGGGGGCATGGATACCAGTCTGTTTTCTGAGGAGAAGGTCAGAAAACCACTCAATAATCTGAGGATGGAAAAAGCCATGGGGCCAGACAGGGTGCATCCAACAGTGTTAAGGAAGCTCAGGGAGGTGCTAGCTGCACCCCTGGAAGACTAGTTTAACAGTTCACTGGAGACCGGCATGGTCCCAGAGGACTGGAGAAGGGCAGGCATAGTCCCACTTCACAAAACAGAAAGCAAGCAGGAAGTGGGAAATTACAAGCCTGTCAGCTTGACATCTGTAGTAGGGGAAGTTGATGGAAATACTATTAAAGGAAATAATTGTGGAACACCTGGAATCCAGTGGACTGCAGGACCTGAGGCAGCATGGCTTTACAGAGGGGAGGTCATGCCAAACAAATCTGATAGATTTTTTGACTGGGTAACCATGTTGTTGGATCAGGGAGTGGGGTGGACATGGCCTACTTGGACACCAGCAAGGCTTTTGACAATGTTCTACATAGGAGACTGGTAAACAAGTTGGGTAGCATGGAGCTGGGCAATAAGTTGGTAACCTGGGTAAGATTCTGGTTAGGGGATAGGAGGCAGAGGGTGGTGGTCAATGGAGTTCACTCTGAGGAAGAAGAATGACCAGTGGGGTACTGCAGGGGTCACTACTGGGGCCAGTCCTTTTAAATGTCTTCATTAGTGACATAGCAGAGGAACTAGAAGGAAAGGTCTGCCTTTGCGCTGATGCCACCAAGATCTGCAACAGGGTAGACACTCCAGAGGGGGTGCAAAGGATGAAAAGAGACTTAAAATGACTGGAGGAGTGGTCAAATGTTTGGCAACCTAGGTTTAATGCAAAAAAGTGCAAAATGTATTTATTTATTTTTATAGAAACATAGAATTTGACGGCAGCTAAGGACCGCTTGGCCCACCCAGTCTGCCCATTTCCCTACCTAATGGATAAGCTGCACATCCTAGTTAACCAGCAGCCTACTTCTTTCTACCCCCACCCCCTAGAATTGCCTTATGGCTGTCCCATGCTTGCTTGAATTCAATCACTGTTTTTGACTCCACAACCTCCTCTGGAAGGCCGTTCCATGCATCCACAACCCTCTCTGTGAAAAAATACTTCCTTACATTACCTCTGAGCCGCCCCCCCATCTTCAAATTGTGCCCCCTTGTTCTTGCACACCTCTTTTTTTGAAAGATGCTACCCTCTTGGACTTTGTGGATTCCCTTGAGGTACTTGAAAGTTTCTGTCATGTCCCCCCATCCCTCCTTTCCTTGAGGCTATACATATTAAGCTCCTTTAGTCTCTCCATGTGTCTTCCGGTGTAGACCCTGCACCATTTTAGTTGTCCTCCTCTGGGCAGCTTCCATCTTGTCTATGTCCTTGCGTAGATTGGGTCTCCAGAACTGCACACAGTACTCCAGATGGGGTCTCACCAGCTGTCTGTACAGAGGGATAACAACTTCCAGTTTGCTACTGGTGATGCCTCTCCCTATGCATCCCAGTATCCCCCCAGCCCTCCTTACTGTCCTCTCACATTGCTTGCCCACCTTTAAGTCATCTGATATGACTACCCCAAGGTCTCTTTCCATTTGTGTTAGTATCTCACCCCCCATTGTGTACTCTTCCCCTGGGTTTTTGTTTCCCCAGGTGCATTACCTTGCACTTCTTAGCATTAAATCTAAGCTGCCATATATCAGACCATTCCTCTAACCTTGCCAAGTCCCTTCTCATCCTTTCCACCCCACCTTGTGCATCAACTCTGTTGCAGATCTTTGTGTCATCTGCAAAGAGACATTCTTTTCCTTCCAGTCCCTCTGCAATGTTGCTTACAAAGACATTGAAGAGGACCAGTCCTAATACTGAACCCTGAGGCTACACAGACTTTCCTGGCAGTGTGGTCCAGTTTTTTGGACTCCTTGTCCGGAGGTGTATCAGTGCCAGCAGAGCTACCTGTACGTCTGAACACAGAAACTGTCACTAACCCCTCCGCCAAGGGATGTTCTGTGAACCCCGAAAGGGATCCAAAGGGCAACATATACTTGCGGGCCATCCGGCCAGATGTGCTGGGCAGGAGGCAGGATTGTGCCAGAGCTCCAAAGCCGGGCCAACAATAGCCCCTGCCACTGGGAAAGCCTCCGTGGGGGTATCTCCTTTTAAGAATATCAGTAAGAGGGTACTCCGCCCTTTTCTGGACAGGTTCCAGGGGCATCCCTGTAGATTTGGAGATAAGGTGGAGAATTTCCAAGAATGACGATGGGCCCTCCACTGTTGACAGACTACCCACTGACTCATCCGGCGGATGAGAGTGAAGGTTGGTGTCATCAGAATCCGAAGTATCCGGATAAGATCGGTCAGCCAACAAGGTCCCCCTCTACACGCCTGGGACGATCAGGTGTAAGGGTGACCAAAATCCTGCATGGAAGACCCGCAGTTGTCTGAGCTTCCTTGGTAGGAGCCCCCCCAAAGACTGTAGGTAGCAGCTCCACCACTATCGACTGAGACAGATTTTGGCCGAACTGCGGTAAGTTTTACCAGCTACGTGGGTAGGGGAACCAATTTCACTGGTTCCAGTGGAGTCTGATTCGGCCTAGGAGGCGAAAGCCAAGTAATGGCCGGGGTGGAAACCTTCTATCCAGACAGAATCAGCTGTTGCCACATTAAATCCTCGTAGCGTCAACAGTTTCTGCCGAAGCCTCTCCTCATCGGAGGATGAACAGTGGCATCACCTCTTAGCATATTTATACGCCTTCCTAGGCCTCTCAGTTGAGGGGGTTCGAGATCTCTACCTCGATCGGATTGGCCGAGTCGGTCGCTAGGGAGACACCAGGGGAACCGGTGATTTTCCCATAGCGGCTCCCGGTTCCTCAACGGAAAATCCCAGCTGGCTGGGTCTCATCAGGAAGAGACAGGACTGGGGTCCTAGTCAAAGAGTTGTCAGCCTTGTCTGGCGAGAACAGATAGACAGGATTGAGAGTGATCTCAACCGCATCGTCTATCGAGGCCTCAGCCTACTGAGCAGACAGCAAAGCCGAGAAGCCAGCAGCCGAGGAAGCAATCTCGGCTGAAGTCGAGACTGCAGTTTCCTGGGACCGAGATCATTCATGATCCCAAGAACATCTCCTCAGAGATTAAGAATCTCTTGGCTCCATTTTACGGGTCCAGGAAATATGCTAGTCATGGTCCTTCGCCGCCTTAGTGGGGAGAGACTGGCACAGCTCCCCTGAAGGAACCCGAGAACGTGGAGCCCAGGCTGAGGGGAAATGAAGATCAGCTGGGAAGAGAGTTCTGTAGCCCATGACACTTCTTCGAAGGCCTGCATTTGTTCCAACTGCTCAGCAGACCCTGCAGCAGCGGAGACCACCAATCAGGCCTCTTTGGATTTCACCAGAGGGTTCAGTTTCTTGGGGGCTGCCCAACTTGAGACGTGCAAGACCATCGTCGAGGATGTTCAGATGAAAGGAAAGACACATCTTGCAAGCCTGGGTGTCATGACCGATACCCAAGCAGTAAACGCACGTGGCATGCAGGTCAGTGAGCGACATTCTGGCTGCACAGGCACCGGCAAAATCCGGGGGAAGATTTATCTTCCATGATCGAACAGCACAAATTAAAATCGCTAGCTTGAAGGAGCCGAATCTTCAGAGAATCTGAAGAATTTGAAGCCAAGGCCTACAAAACACATTAGCGGAGAGAAGGCAACTGGATTCTTCCAGCGAAAAGGAAGATGTGATGTCGGGCGGAGCCAAGGGTTATACCAGCCAGGTGATGGGAGGAGTCAGCTTGAAGATCTTCCGGTGAGTTTTAAAGGGGAAAAGAACATGGCATGAAGTGTGGATAAACATATCCACGTCCTTAGAAAAATAATTTTTTAAAATAAAGGTGCATGCCACTGTTACTCATATTGATGTTAGGTCTTATTCCAGTTCCCATTCCTCCAAATGAATCTCCAAAACCACGGTTCATTGCCATATCACTTCGAACAAAGTCTCTGTCCATACTGCCTCCCATACCAGCTCTCAACATATCTGCAAAATAAGCAAACAAAAAATTACTCACATTACCTTGTAACTGTAGTCTTCTAGTGAATGTGATGCAAGTTACTACTGTAGTCTTCTAGTGAATGTGATGCAAGTTACTACTGATTAAATGTAATCTTGTGCAGTAGAGAAAAGTACAGTTACGTTAAGAACTTACCGCAACAGTAGATCTTCGAGAGAGGCTCTTGCAGTAGGTAATTACATATAGGACTGACGTCGGCAGGACCCCACAGATTATTTATTTATTTATTTATTGAAATCTTGGATTACAACCTTTGAGCCAGTGGCTCATCTACAAAGGCTCCACGTCATACATGTAGGCGACAAGAACAAATACAGGGTTCAGTAATATACAGAGAGCATAATTACAGAGAACAAACAAGTGCTACAAGGTTATATCAAATTGTTAGATCAAAAATCAACATGAACAAGTTCAACTAAGACAGACTATACATTTTACATTTTTTCATCCAGAGAATATGTGGTCAAGGGATGACCTTGTCAATAGCAGGAGGGAGGAAAAGGGAAGCCAATCAGAGAGGCAAGTTGGTAGTACAACCCTTGGGGCATTATGATGGAGAGGTCATAGGACCAGGATATGTGGAGGGGAAGGCATTGAGAGAGAGGGTCATGGTGGGAGAGTTGCTGGGTATGCAGTCTACCTGGAGCAGTCACAATTGCTAAGACTTGAGAGATGTAAGAGCAGGTTATGTTTGAAAGGGCCAAGTCCAGACTCTGTCTGGACCTCAGGTGGGAGGCCATTCATTAGAGTGGGTGCCCTAGCAAAAAAGGAGCATTTAGCCTAGTTGGTTCGACAGAACGGGATCTGAAAGGAGGGTTTGTCAGCACTACGAGTGCAGCACGTGAGTGTGGCTGGTACTATCAGGTCATGCACGGCTGGTGGAGTAAGACCTAGACAGGTCTTCTTGACCAGAAGGCAGGTCTGGTATGTGATCCTACCACGAAGGTGGAGCCACGCTGCTTGTTTGTAGAGCATACAGGTATGTTTTTTTTTATCAGCCCCTGTAACTAGATGACAACACTTGTTTAGAGCTATTCTGATTCTCCTTAAGGTGGTGTCCAGTGGCAGCTCCATAGAAGTTCAGTCCATAATCAATAATCGACAGGACAGAGGAGGTTACATCCATGCGCATAACCTCTTGGGTTAGACAGTTTCGATGGCGGTAGAGGGTACCTAGTCTGCTGTTAATAGATCTAAAAATAGATTTCACATGGCCAGCATAGGAGATTGGGCTTTCCAGTGTAACACCCAAATATCTAAACTCCACGACCTGTTCAAGAGGGAGATGATGCTTATTCAGGATATTCAGTTTAGCCTTTTTATATTTGCTGTGGGTGTTGGCAAACAGCATAGACTTGTTTTTTTGTAGTTCATCAGCAGTTTATGCTGATCAAACCACTTTTCAATAGTGTTAAAGTCTGACTACAGGTCAGCAGATAGTTTGTGAGGGTTTGTATGCATGGTGAAATGGATGGTGTCATCTGCGTATTGGATCATACTGGTGTTACAAGCAGCTGGAAGATTGTTTAGGTAGAGACTGAAATAAGTGGTCCAAGAATAGAACCTTGCAGTACACCAGAACATACAGGGAGGCAGTTGGAGAGTGAGTCCCCAACCCTAACTTGTTGTTATCTTCCCCATAGATAACTATCAAACCAGCCGGTAACTTTGTTGGATAGACCTAGTGCAGAGAGTGAGATCAGCAGGAGCTGGTGATTGATGGTGTCAAATGCCTTGGTCAAATCTACATAAACTGCCCCTAGCAGTATACCATCTCTGCATCGAAACCCCGATGGCGAAGGCCACCACCGCGACAGGATTCGGCCAAAATCCGCCTGTCACTGTGATGGCCTCCGCATGGCCAGGGAAATGCCTCGCACGGTGCTTCACCTCCCCCCGGTCCAACTCCAACTCGGAGTTGGAATCCTAGAGACTGGGGTGTGTGTGTGGTAGAGCCCCCCACATGGGGGGCACAGCCTCCCAATGGAAACTGGAGGCATCACTGACACTGCATTGCCGACACTCGGCAATGCGGCTGTCGCTTTAAGGGATATCTCCATAGCCGCTGTTGCTGCTGCTGCATGGTAAAACCACCCCTAGCAGTTGCCCAAAATCTAAGGCCTTATGAATGTGAGTTGTAAACACAAGTAAGGCAGTGGTAGTACTATGGGCTTTCCTAAAGCCATGCCGCTATGGGCACTGGATATTATACTTGTCCATGTGCTCAGTCAGTTGATCAGTAACTATGAGTTCCAGGGCTTTAGAGAGTGGGGGGAGGATTGAGATAGGATGGTAATTGAAGAGTTGGGTATGATCACGTTTGTGGATGGGTGTTACAATGGCAGATTTCCACAACTGGGGGAACTGCCTGAGCATGAGTGAGAGGTTTAGGAGTTTGGTTAGCAGGGATAAGACTGCTTCAAGTGCTAGGTGAAGCAGTTTCAGGTCAAGGGTATCGCTGCTTGATCTGGATTTGCTTAGCACCTTCAGTAGGTAACTTCCAGCTTCAGAAGAGGACATAGTTTTGAAGTAGAATGGGAGAGTTATACGAAGGGGTATGGATTTTGCAAGATTGGAGGGGAGGGTGGAGCTGGTGAAGAAATCGGGTGAGAGTACCCCACTGAGATCAGTGAAGGCGATATTAACAGAGTCAACAATTTGTTTATGGTCTTGAATTAGTGTTCCATTTACCTCCATCATAGTAGGGGGGATTTGTTAGGTTTACCTGCTAGGTTTTTTATACTATCCCAGAACTGTTTACTATTGCCCCAGTTGTTGGTTAGAGCACCTTTGTAGAAATCCTGTTTTGCTCTCCTTATCTCCGGAGTGCACCGGTTTCTGGTTGCTTTGTATTGCTGCAGATCAGATTGGAGACCTGTATCCATTGCACGGTGCCAGAGGCTATCCCTAAATTTCATCATCTTTAGTAGAGGTGGGGAGATCCATGAGTTTGTCATGCCCCTGGGTTTTAATTTCTGGAAAGGGGCAAACTTGTCACACACCGCATTGAACTATAAAATGAAAAAACTTAGTGCATTGTCAGTGCAGTTCATGGTGTTAATGGGGGACCAGTCAATCATGGAGAGTGCATCCAAGAATTGGGGGAGCCTTCCTTTTTTTAGTATACATTGGTAAGTGAAATTGGTCTTAGGTTTGCAAACCTTGTTGGACCACTGGCATAGAACAGGGGAGTGATAACTTAAGGAGTCTGAGAGGACTTTAACACTGGTGATTCTACTTGGGTGAGTGGTGAGAATCCAGTCCAGGAGGGAGCTGGATCCAGTTCTCTAGTTCATACGAGTTGGTGAGGAGACCATTTGGGAGCTGTCTATTGCGGCTAGTGCATCTTTAAATGGTTCGGCTTCAGGGGCAATCCAGTTTACATTGAAGTCTCCAAGTACCACTACCTCTGCACAATGAGGGAGGCTGGTAAGCTACTCAGTGACCATTTGAATATCAGTGGGGGGATATAGATGGACAGTACAGTGAGAGCTTTTCTCTGCTGACCAAGGATAACTTTGATTGCAAGTATTTGGGATTTGTTGTCAGGTGGAGTTGATGGGAGGACATGGCCTGTAAGGGTGTTTGTCATATAGATAGCACAGCCCCCACCACATTTGCCTATACGATCAAGTCTGAAAAGGACATAGCCAGGGATTGCTAATGCATTGTCTGGTACCTTGGTGGACAGCCAGGTTTCAGTCAGAACTAGGATGTCCGGTTTATGCTGAGAGACCCAAACTTGGAGTTCATCAATCTTAGGAAGTAGGCTCCAAATATTAATGGATGCTAAGGTGAGGGAACTTAGGGAGTTCTGTGGGTGGTTAGGTGTTGATTAGGGACCAGGGTTGGGATGTACATTTCCAGAGAGGAGTAGTAGAAGCATAATAATCCTAAGGAGGTGGTGAGCAATGCTTTTATTGGCCTTAAGCCTCTACCATCTGGAGAGTTTGTAGGGTTGGGTGTTGCAGACAGGGGAGAGTAGCAATAAGATGTTGGAGTACTCAACAGGGCAGATTTTATTTTGCACAGAAGCAGGGGTGTGGCAGTGACTGGCAGGGGGGTAGGAGTAAAAGTAAGATGTGCTAGAGTGAATGACTTTAAGGGGTGTGATGTGCGCATGTAGTAGACTAATTATGCACTTGGGTCACAGAAACCCAGGTGTGCAGTACAAAATGGGGGGAGATATACTAGCACCAACCAAGATGAAAAGACACCTGAAGGTAATCATATTAGATGACCTGAAAGTGGCCAGACAATTTGACAAAGCAATTGGAAGAGCTAGCGGGATGTTGGGATGTATAGGTAAGGGTATTACCAGCAGGAAGAGGGACATAGTGTTGCCACTATATTGGTCTTTAGTAAGACCCCACCAAGAGTACTGTTTGCAGAAACGCCATAGACCTGGAGGGATCTACAATGTAAGCAATGCAACAAAAAAGGGCAGACTGGATGGGCCATGCAGCCCTTATCTACCATCAGCATCTGTGTTTCTGTGTTTCTATGTTACGTAAGTAGGGTCTCCTGCCAATCCTCATAGTATCTGCCCTGCTGGCCCTGGAGGTTCTATATCAGAATATCAACAACAGTGTTAACATCCTGAACAGCGACGGGAACAATGCCAACTGTCGACATTGTTCCCATCGGGACAAAGTGTTTTTTAGTGGGGGACTTTGCCCCCTGCACCCCCAATGTGGGAGGCTATGGCTCCCACCTCATCCCATCTCTAGATAACCAACTCCAAGTCAGAGATGATTTGGGATGGGTGGCGAAACACCGGGAGTCAGAGTGTCGGCGACTAGCGGCCCATCACAGCTACCTGCCGAGATTTGTTGCTGTGATGGTCTTTGCTGTTAGGACATCATTGTGGTGATGTGCTACTGGCCCCAGATTATCTTGGTGACCCTTCACTTTACAAATCTAATCTGAAATGTATTTTCTCCGGTGAGGACTCCAGAACTTGGTACAGTACTCCACGTGAGGCCTCACCAGGGATCTGTACAGTGGCAGACTCGCCTACTTTCTCCTACTGTTTCCTACTGTCAAAACTCCTCCATATACACCCCAGAATACCCAATGCCTTGCTGTTTGCTTTGTTGCATTAACTTGTTTACTTGAGGGAGTCACTGATTATAACCCACAGATCAACTTTCCCCTGTTGAAATAACCAGTCTAACCCTTCCCATCCATCCAGTATTCAATGCATTGTAAAAGGCACGGTCTTTGGACACAACCTGCTTCAAAGCTGCACTGACAATTTCAGTCTCATGTAAGGGTTACAAAAAAATTCCCAAACTGTGCCCTACAAGAATTTGTGTTACTATTAGGAACCTCTCGGCCCACCACCCCCTCAAATCAGTGTTAATCTGTATTGCTTTTTGTAAGATGCATGTATCTTTGGGTACAGTTCACTCAAATGATACATTCACAATTTTCTTCTTATGTAGGGATTGCAAAACAGCTCCACAAGTGTCGTACAAGGAGTATCTTTGTTAGGTTAGTATCAGGCACACCTCAGTCAGTGTTATACTGTATTGCTCATCATGAGGGTCATAGGTCTTTTCACACAGCTCTCTCCAAAGCAGAGCTGACAACTTTGTTCTCGTAAGTGTTGCAAACAAATTCTTAAGCAGTGCTGTACAAGCATTACTATTACAGTATGTCAGTGTCAGCCACACCTCAGCTAGTGTTTCATTTTTTTTCTGTTTCACATTTTTAGTCCTGTTGAAAAAACAAATGTTAAAATGAAAGCTGATTGATATGAGACTAAGCCACCCATTTTTTCAACTCAGAATCTGCTAACGTTTATAACAATACAAAAGAATGTGATGTTAATGGTGAATCTGTTGGGTTCGCACCTGAGGAAAGCTTATATGACAAAGTTGAGGCAGTGGTAGAGACTGCCCACAGTGGCAAACAGACGTGCGCCTTTATTGCTTTAAAGAAATCAGCTGTTGCAGGGATAGAACAGAAGAATTCACTTGGGCTGTGAGGATGTAAAAGAACATTGGTGGCATTTCTTTGTATTCTCTCCTACCTGAACCAGCCCTGGGTGGTCCTGATACCCTCCCACCTGTGTATGGATTCTCTGGTCCTGCTGCTCCTGGCATCTTATCAAGGAAAGCTGCCTGCAACGGCCGGCCCAGTGGCAGTGAGGCTTGAGGCGCTGGACGCCACACCTCGCGCCATGCCGGCTACCCGTGTTCGGGAACGGGCATAGGCCACCGGGGGTTGGCAGGGGTGAGGAATGATTTAGCATCCGGAGGACTGCTCTCCTTCCCCAGGAAGGGGGGAAGTGCAGCACCGTCTCCTGAGTGTCCCCTGGTGGAGGCTGGAGAGCAAAGAGACGTGCTCGAACATGGGGGGAGCCGAGTGCAGACGCCTCGAAGAGAGCGCACATGGGAGCATGTGGATTCTACCTTGTTTAGAATCATTGCACGCACTTGGCTCCAGAGGGAGCATATAGAAAAAATCCCGCTGCAGCACCTCCATGACGTCGCCTCCCGCCCCTCCATCGCTTCTAGGCTGGCTCCCAATAACCCGACCCATGTCTGCGGCACCTTGGCTGGTGCTGTGGCCCCATCCCGGGGGGGCAAGCCAGAGGGTAAAGCTGGGAGTGCGGCTGATTTGGGAGTGAGGGGTGGAGAGGGCCGTGATCGGGCTGAAAACCAGTGCTGTGACAGACAAAAAACATAAGAAAGTTGCCTGCAATATATTGACAACAACTGAAGTACAAAAGTGCCAAGTTACTACTAATGACTCAGTGGCTAGCTTTATACCTTTTTAGTGGATCAGTATAGATGTGATACATACAGTATTTCTTATGCCACACAAGCTTTCAGGGTCACAACAGTCACTTCATCAAACAACATTAAGCTTGAGCTGGTTTTTACTTGATCTATTCCTGAATAAAAGAGCCATTCCAGGAGCTATAGAGAGGGAAAAATAAGCGTTTGTACAGTAAGTTAGAGTGGTCATAATTCAGACCTGGTGTCATCCCAGGCTATATGTGTGTGTGTGTGTGTGTTTCACTTTCTCTTACTAACTTTCTGTTTGATTGAAGAAGAAGAAAAGCAGGAATGCTGAAACGTGTAAGTGACAATAATGCAAGAGGTTACCTGGTAGGAAGCTGTTTGTTGGGAGGGGTGGCATTGCTCCTGTCAATAAAGACAGGTTTTAAAGGAAGGTGTCCCCATAACTTAGGGGAGTGCTTACCAGCCTGGCAGGTCATACGTGGGTCAACTTCCTGCTAGAAGACACATTCTATTTATATTATTTATATGTTTGTTTTTGGTAGCCTGGTAAGTGCACCAGACAATCAGATGCCTGTTTCCAGCAATGTCCTGGACATGGACATTACATGCTGTACAGTACAAAGACAGCATACAAACTAATACATGACACTTAAAGCATATTATATAAAGGAATTCAGGAATTCTGAAGTCTGATTGGTTTTCAGCATACCAAAAGCCCTATGTTAATCTTTTAATTAATATGCATGTAGAGCCTGATTACCTAAACAATGATTTTCTTAGTGGCACCCTACATTTTAATTGATTCTATCTATAGAACTCAGAACTGCCATGACACAGGTGGGTCAGACACGATCAAGAACTTCGCAGAGACAACAAAAACCATTACAAGTGAAATCAATCTGAACAAAAAAAAAATTAAACTTTTTCAATACAGGCTGCTTTGTTTTAAATCTGTTTCGGTTAGAGTGGTATCTGAACACTCACGCTCCAGCTAGCAGACAACTAACATCTGCTGTGATGTCTCTTTGCATTTCCCCACATGATCTGCACACATCATACGTCAGGGGAGAACAATAAACCATGCTGACCACAGCTTTACATTCTAAACCTGTCCACAGTAAGGTGTTTTCTTGTTTGTTTTTTTTTTTATGCAAAAAAAATGTATGGGGGGCATGGGTGAATCAGAGAGTGATCTCAACTTGGAATCAACTACCAAAGGAAGTTGTATATAGTCAAAATATTCAAGACCTCCTTGGACACTTTTTTAATCAGTCAAGATTTATTAGGATATACTTGAACCACCAAGTCACTATGGCTAACACTATCTGACTTGTATTCTTCTATGATCCTATGATCTAAAAAAACTAAGAAAAATGCAAGGTTAATGATACTAAACATTACCATGGCAACCATGATTGCACCTCAGCAACACCTGCGTACACAGTCACTGAACATCCATTTGTCTTGCCTTTGATGTGCTATCCTGAACAGCCTAAACCTCACTAACAACATGTAGGCAAATACAGCATCCTGGGCACCAGTCTCTCATAGCCCAGCTTTTGTTTACATTAAAACTACTCTACTTAGAGAGTGTTTGGCGTGGCAACAATCAGTGCACTCAGGCAACACACACACACACACACACACACACACACACATACGCTCATTCGGAAAACTTCTGGAGCCACAGGCTTCATTTAAATTTCATGATAATTATCTATTCACGTATTCAAAAAAATACTTCTATTCTTAGTGTGACATTGTTCGTAAATACAGTAGACTGTGAGGCAGAGAGGTTTTGATGCTGATGCGCTTAAGGAGAGTGTCAGAAAACCTGTTGGTGACTCGGGGATAGTGGTAGAAAAATATGATGAAAAAAGTATAGAAAAAAACACTACAAAGCATTGCAAGAAAGTTGCACAATATTTTATTTACGATCCCACTGAAGATTTTTTATGCTTATATGCTCTCTATAGAGATAGAAAGAGAGCTCATGAACAGGCATAGTTGGGACTGAGCAGCACAGCACACTTAGGAGTTCTAAGAAGCCAAACCTGGCCCACAATAATAAAGGGAATGACATTGGCATAGTCCACCTTAACATACAAAGCCTACCAGCTGAAAAAGATGTCTTCCAGGCCTTGGTCACCTGCAATGACTTTGAGAATATAGCCCTCTCCGAAATCTGGCTCTCACACAAAATCTCCAATGGAGAGATTGAACTCAGCAGCTACCCTTCTGTCAGGAAAGACAGACCAGGAAGAAGGGGGGGTGGGGTGCATGTTCTTTATTTCGAACAAGTTCTCTTTTACTGAACAAAGTGCCAACCCTGAGTTCATTAAACTTGAGAACCTCTCCATCCACCAACCTCTCCATCCACCAGTCGGACAAAGTAAAACTCTTACCCTCACAACCACCTATCACCCCCCAGGAACTCCCCCCTCAGAACTCGAGACCTTGTTAGCCCTCAAAAACTCATTCCCCCTCAACAGGGAGTGGATACTCCATGGGGATTTAAACATTGATTGGGTCTCCAGCCAAGCTGACTCAGCCAAATTCTGCATCACTGGCCATGGCCTACACCAGCTGATCTCCACCACAACCAGGTCAACTTATAAGACTGGGACCCAAACGTTAATTGACTGGATCATTGTCTCCAACCCCTCCTGTACCACCATCTCAGGAGTACTGCCAGACTGTTTAAGTGACCATTGCACCACTTTCTGTCTCTTGTCAGCCCAATGCCTAACCCCCTCCCCAAGTTCATCTTCACCAGATGCCTGACTAGTAACAGTATCAAGGACTTAATCCGTGCCTTCCACCAGGTCGACTGGTCCATTACCACTATTCTTGGAGAGCTTGACACTATAATCAACAAATTTTCCAGCATTTTTAAAAGTGTCTGCGATAAATTTGCCCCACTAAAAAAAGTCAGGGTCAAGAGACTTGTAAAGAATGGGTTTCCCCCAAAATTATTAAACTAATGAGGACAAAGGATAAGGCAAGGGCTCAGTACCATAAGCACAGGGACCCTGTCCAGCTCTCCCCTTATAAATCACTCAGAAACAAGTGCAAATCCACCGTCACAAAGGCCAAGATCAATTACTTCCAAAATAAACAACTGGGGGAATCAGCCAACCCCCATCAACTCTGGGACACTCAACTCCCTGCTCAGGAAAAACAGGAAAGCAGGATTCATCACCCTTATTCAAGGGGATAGGCAGACCAACAACCCCACTGAAGTTGCTTAACATCTTCAACTCTTTTTTTCAGTGACCGCAACAAATATACAGTAAACCTTCCCCTTACACCCTTCCCCCCACTCCACCCTCCACCCCCAACCCTAGCACCTAGCCCAGTCCCAAATGTTATTTCCAGGCCCTAAAGCTCTCAAACACTATTAAGATCATCCAGAGCAACAACCCCAAGCCCAGCAAAGGGACTGACACCATTGACTTCAAAATCTTTAAGCTCACCGCTCAACCGCTAGCAGCCCCTATCACCAACATGCTCAACCTCTCATTCTGCTCTGGCTATTTCCCAAGCATATGGAAAACCACCACTGTCAAACCTGTCTTCAAATCAGGGTCTAGGAATGATGTCGGAAATTACTGACCTATCTCTCTCCTTGCCTCCCCCCTCAAAATCATTGAAAAAGTTGTGCACACCCTGCTTAATGCCTTTCTCAACTGCCATAACCTCCTGTCAGAAGCCCTGCATGGCTTTAGATTGGGCTACAGCATGGAAACAGCATTGGTTAAGTTCACCAGTGATATCCACAAGGTTAATGACAAAGATCAGTACACAGGCTCTGTTTTCGTTGGCTTAACCAAAGCTTGTGACCTGGTCGACCACAGCCTACTCTTTGACACCCTCAAGGGTCTTCAAATCTTGGATAACACTATTAAATGGGTTGGAATCTATCTCTCTCCTAGATCCCAGAAGTCAACCATCAATGGGCACTTTTCCACTGATGGCCCAATTAAAATTGGGGTCCTCCAGGGCTCCTTTCTGGGCCCACTCCTGTTTTCCCTTTTTATAAATAAACTCCATGACATCTGCCACACCACCAAAATAGTCCTATTTGCTGAAGATGCAGCCCTTTACTGCAGCAACAATAAGTTGGACACAATGTTCATTAATCTGCAAGCTGAATTCAACAAGCTACACACATGGTTCGCAGGCAAAGGGATGGTCCTTAACTCAAAGAAGACCAAGCTTATGATCTTCTCAGACCCTAGAAAAAAAAACAAATCTAAGCCTGACCCTTACGGACAACCTGGGTAATAGTATACAAAAAATGGATGAATTTAAATACCTGGGACTGTTCTTCGACACTCACCTGACTTACCACATACATATAGCCAAACTCATCAAGAAGATCCATATGAGGTTAGGTCTCCGATACCAAATCAGGAAGTTTTTAATCCCTGTCTTCAGACTACATTTTAGTTAGCTCCCTGCTCCTTCCCCTCCTTGAGTATGGCTCAATTGTCTACTCCTCCCCTACCATCTCCCTCCTCTTCACCAAACTCAGGACCACATACAATAACATAGCACATTTCATTACCATACTTCCTTGGTCTACACACCACTGTACCATTTACAATCCCCTTAACTGGCTTACCCTAGAGGGTAGGTTCCATCTTCAAATCCTCTCATTTTTACACGGCAAACATTAACTTATTGCAGATAAGCATCAAATCTCTTTTCCCCAAAGCGGTCACTAAGCGCTGTACAAGAGATGCCTCAAGCCACATCTATGATATCCCTTTCTATCACACCACGCATGCCCAGAATTCCATCCCCTACAAGGGCCCCAAGCTCTACAACAAACTGCCCTCAGAAATCCTGGCATGTAATGCCATCAGCACTTTCAACTGCACCCTCAAGGACTACCTCCTGAAAACAACTACCTGCTCCTGTCCCAGTCAGCTTCCCCCTCTGAATAAATAAATAAATAAATAAATCCTTCTCTTCACGTCCAACTCCCCCCTTTCTCCTCTCCCCTCACTCGCTCCCACTCATTTCCTCCCCAATGTGATTTGGATATTCAGAGTGATCTGAAGACAGTGCGCCTCTGAATTTAATGTAAGATATTGTATATAGTTAAATGTTATATTGTAAATACTTCACTTCTGTATTATCCTCCCATTGCACATTAGGGTTACCTGACTCTGTATATATTCCATTTTATTTATACCTTTCTTCCTTGTATAATGTGCAGCCTCTTTCAATTATGTACTCTATTTTCTATAGAACTGGACGTTTGTGGAAATGGGCATTTTTGCTCACATACTCTGCAGTATAAAATAAAACTGATTGACTGATTGATTGATTGATTGATTAAGCATTCCAAAGTTAGCAGAGGGACTATTTAGCTAAATATCTCATGTTTGACGTAAATAAAAAAACAGGTACACTTTTTACACAGCTTTTTAATTTTTTTGTTTTTATAATAGCAATAAGACACTCCTAGAGGTTATGTTGATGTTTTAGTTAATCATCTCCTGGAGCCAATATGGCACTCGGCTGTGCCTCATGCTACACTACACCTCCAGGGGGTGATTAACTAGAACATTAACATAACCCCTGACCATGCCTTATTGTGTAATCGTGCAATCAGGGGAGTCTAAAACATGACTGTAACCCCCACCCCCCTGCCTTTTTGCAAATGACAGGTGGTATGCTGTCCAAATCTGACAGCAGCACCAGGTGGGGACTGGGTTCGGGGAGGAATAGGTTACTCGGCACAAGGGCTAGGTTTGGCTACTCTGCACAGGGGCACCCAAGTAATTCCAAACACAGGAAGCAATAACTGTAATGTCCAATACCAAGAATGGGATTCTAAAGTGTAGCTTCATTCACATCCAAGCAGAACAAACAAAGCATAGATGGACCCCCACGGGGCTACACTTCTGGTAATGCAGATTAAAAAGAATCAGACACACTTCTTCAACACTACAGCCCTCAGGCTCTGAACCCACCGGGCACACAGCCCAGACTTGCACGCTGCTTTGGGTACACAGCCTGAACTTGTACACTGTTTGGGATTCCCAGGCTTGGCTCCCTTGCAGGCCACTTGGACATCTTCCATTTGTCATGGAAACATTTTCTGGTGGATCCCTAAACCACCTAAGAGCACCTCAGCTCTATAAAGGAAACATCCTTTTAATCCCACATCTGGGTACTTTCCTCAGGAAGTGACCAAGTACCTGAGAGAAAGTAAAGGTGCCACAGAACAAATCCGTAGAGGTGAATTTGGTTACTACTGATGGGGGTCTCCCACCTCTCTCTTCCACAATTCATACCCGGCCATTTCTCTGGACATTAAACATCCCTTTCTATAAAGCTTGGCAATGTAGATTAAGGGTAAATGTATGTCACATTTCCTCTACTTGTCTTGCTTTCCCATTGTGCTGGACTTGAACATACTTTTACTTGGCTTAGCCCATTGCTCTAGGCCTCCCACTGATTTAGCAGTCCAATCCCCACTTTACTTTACTCTTTGTGCTGGACTTGAACATACCTGAATTAACCGGCAATGTCTATTACACTAGACCTCCTACAAATTAAGTAGTCCAATCCCCATGTTCCAACAGTTCAGGTGAAAACATAGGCCCTATGTCAGAGCGAACTCACCCTTTGGTTGCAGATGCCCCACAGGCGATTCCTCACAGGAATTTCTTTCCCACAACTTCTGGTGCCACAGCACAACTTGAAATAAGGTAGCTTCTTCCTTAGCCGGAACCAGGAGGGTTGCCCCTTGAAGACAGGCAAACCTTTTCACCCTCATCCCCTCAGGGATGGGGCACATGGACCAGTAACAGTGGTCTCCACCACTTCACAAACAGCTTACTGTGTTCCTCTTTTGGTGGAAACACACACCTCCCCTTACAGTAGCTCTATGACAGAGCTTTAGGCTCTGAGAACCTGTCCACAGACTGCTGTGCTGCTCCTCTCTTCAAGACTACACACAGACTTTGTTCAAAAATCCCCAACATTCTATCCTAACTTCCAACTGCAGATTCCAGTGTGGCTCATGCAGCTGTGAGAGTTCTATGGTGATGTCATCCCTCAGTCTCAGCTGAGACTGAGAATAGAGTGAGACAGTGTGAAATCCATTTAACTGGAGTTTCACAAGCTTCCTTCTCTGCCTATCACTAGGTCTTACTGGGATTCTAGTAACCCCGGGTAACAGGGGGAGTTACATGACCATGAGATACTTTGTAACAGGTGTTTTTTAAAAATAGTTCTGGAATGTAGGTGTCTAGCAGTGCGTCTAACATATGAAAGTTGTGCATTCTGAAGCTTGGGTGATGAAGTGGAAGGTACTGTAGGAAGACTTCCTAGGCAGTTCTATGAAGATTATAAAAGTTAAGAGTTAAAGAGGACAGGAAATTATTTCTAACTGGCAGCTATTTATAATGCTCCCATTTACAGAAATGAAATCCATATGCCTAAATGATCCATGTGTAACTGTACCTGAATAAAAAGTGATATGAAAAACTGTATTTTGCATTGTTTTGGTTTTATGGGCAGCATTCTGTTGTAGTTCTCTTCATGGAACCAGTGATCTGGAGTTTTAACTATGTCACAATTTGAGGAAAGAACTCTAAGCATGGTTCTGATTGAACAATAGCTCATGTTTAGCATTCTGTACTCAAACCGTGACATAGTAAACACTCCAAATTACTGGTTCCAGGAAAAGAACTGTTCAGAATGTTGTTCATAAAAAGAAAACAATTGAAAATAATTTTTCACATCAATGTTTATTTAGGTGCAGTTAAGTATGGTACATTTGGATGCAAGTTTATAATTTCTCTTACTAGGAACATTGCTAACTGCTGCCAGTTAGCACATATTTCCTGTCCATCCCCTTTAAAGAAAGATTATCTTGTAAGGCATCCAGGTCACTCTGAAGTCAGAAGGTGGGGACAATAAATACCATCTCACAAATATAGAAAACAGGACTATGGGAGTCTGGGAGAGTTACGGTTGCTGAAAAGGTATGATGAAAAGTCCTAAGGCTGGAAAGGCACTGTTATTAAGTTGAAAAACAGAGATGCCTGCTGCAGATTAAAAGGGTTGGATACAGTATGTATCTGAGCAGTTGTGCAGAGCTTTTTTTTTTTAGAATTTATTTCCCAAGGACAACCCAACTGAGGTGTAATATTTTTTTGTAAGCGGAGCCTGCTTTTACCTATTTTATAACTGGGAGGGCTGAATTTCCAGAAGGTCAAGTGATTTGCGTAAGTTCACATAACTTTCCTGGGCTTCAGTTTGTCAGTTTGTCAATTCCCTTCAGTTTAAATCTAGTCATAGCAAACAAAATCTACAATTAGGTATCTGTTAAGGTAGAAACATGAAGCCTGAGAAGTAGTTATGTGATGTTGTGGTAAAAAGACCCCAGAATCTTGGCGAATCTGTGGTGTGGGCATGATATATTGCAGGAAATAGAACTGGCATGACCCTAACTTTAGTACTGTTTTTTAAGGCCTGGAAATTTACTCACATACTTTTGCACTGAAAGAGGGTGCCAAAATGGCTGTGGTTTGATATGAATCTGGATCTCCTGGTTTCCAATTGTGTACTCTGACCATTAGACACCCACACTACATGAAACATGAGCATTTACTCTCCAATCTGAAGACCTATTTCTTTAGAATAGTAAAATTATAACATATCTAGTCTTTTCTGCTTTTATTTCTGTAGTTATTTAAATTTATTTAAAATGATTTTACCTAGGGTGTACACTCAAATGCAATGCATGTTTATGTATTTTTCACTGTATGGCTATTTTCATACTGCAGCTTGCCACCCACTGCTGCCTCAGATTCATGTAAACCATTTTTATGGCTGCATAGTATATCTATGCTGAAGTCTTGCTATTACACAGAGAGACAGAAGGGGCGTTGGAAGCATGTGACAGGATACCTGGACTGTGTCCTTCCACAGTGCAGTTGAAGCACATGCTGTCCTCTCCATTTACCCCAGTGCTGTTCCTTTGTGTCTCTCCCCTTCCCCCACTGCACTATTTTCTTGTAGTGACCACTGGTAGTACTGGCCCTTGTAATTTCCTTAAGAGGAGGAGCAAAACTGAAGCAAAGCGGCAATGAAGTGCTGAAAGATTGCAGTACCATTTTAATAAAGCTGCTCTTTGTTTCTCCATACAAGTTTAAATTAAACAAAAATGAAAAGAAGTACTGGTCTTTCACTCTCTGACTAATATCCCTGCCACCTGCATAACCCACATGTTCACATGTCTGTACTTATATAGTCAGCACTGTCTTTGGCAATACAAATTTTAATGTAAAATGATCACTACATGTAAAAGAAACTGCACTTTGAAAAGTCGAGCCATGACTAATGTGTATGCCTGGAGTCATGGCTTGACTTTTCAAAGTGCAATTTCTTTTACATGTAGCAATTGTGTCACATTAAAAGTCATATTTCCAAGGACAGTGCTGACCATACAAGCATATATGCTATAAAACTTCAGCCTCTTCTTTCTTTAATCATGAGCCGTACTTGTACTGTGACAGTGCTGGGCTCAGGACTGGACTGAAAAATCTCTGCCTGAGCAAGCTGAGAGACTGCCTGATAGGTAATGCGCACAGCTGGTGACTGCTGTCAGTGCCAGTGTGTCATAATCTATAATTATAAGTCTAATTAATTATTCATGATGCTACCAACATCACTGATTGACTGCAGTGCCAGTCTGAAATCTCTCAGAAGTGACTGATGTGGTAGTCGTTCAGCTCTTCCCGCTAATCACCACCACAGAAAAAATGTGATTCTGCCACCACCAAAAATGTAATTTAAACACAAATGAAATAAATCATTTTTGCAATTAGATTTATAATCACAATAATGACCTCAGAGCTGGTCATTTCCTTTCCATTAACAACCGGCTGGGTGGGGGTGGCCCTCAGCTGCGCCTAAGGCCACCCTTCCCTCCCAGCCAGTCGTTAATCTCTAGGAAATGACTGGCTCTTTGGTCATTATTGCTTAATGATTTACTAGATTTTGATACGTTGACATGGATGGCAAATGCCAGTACTGAATAATCCCACTGAAAAAGAGAATTCCATTTCCACGACCATGCACTATTCATCTGCCTACAGTAGCAGGAGATTGGGAAGAAACTCAGTATTCTACCAGACAACTTAGTTTCCCATGTCTTCCTGCTCAGACTGAGTCACATAACCAAGTGTTGGCGTGCATTTTTAAAGACCCTCTGCAGAAGAGGGATGTGAGTCAACAGAGACTCCCAGATTAGAAGTGTCAGAGTTAAATGAGCCATGCACTAAAAAGATAAAAGTCACATTTCCAAGTGGTATCCAATCAGACTGTGGCTGTTGTATCTTCCAAATACAGAACTCAGGAAGCTTCAGCACCAGGGTTCAGCAGAGCTGCCTATCACCTGACTACAACTGTTCAAATGTGGCACTACATCATGAGCCACAGAGAAGCAGAGTGACACAGCTGACGTATTGAAATCTAGCGGGGATCCAATATTCAAAACTTTGCCTGACAAGAAAACAGACTGCATGTGCTTGCGCACCATTTGCATGCTTGTCCAATATTCAAAAGCCTGATTAGCACAAGCAAAATGGAATAGTGCCATGCAACAGATAATAAATGCTCCAGACAAAGAGAGGGGGGTGTAGACATGAATACAGGCATTATGCTATATTCAGTGCATTAGTGCTGCACAAAGTGAGTTTGTATGACATGTTTGCATGGTACAAATACCACCTATAAAAAGTCTGACTTACTCTGTGCAAACCCTAGAGGTGGGCAGTGACACTTTAGCTAGAGCAGAAATGGTTGTATTCAACACTCACATGCTGTTCCTAATGGAACGAGCCATGGTGGAGTAGGAGAGGGCAGAAGACCACCCTTGTGTGCAACAGGTGGTACAGGACTAGGGGTGGTAGGGATGCCTATGAAAACAAAACCAGGACATGGGAAGGGGGCATGGGATGAGTGGGAAAGGCAGGGTTGGCCTCCATACTCAAGCTCCATGTCCACTGCAGGTAAGCAGGGACTGGTGTCTGCAACCCCTGTCTTCAGGGGTCATGAGCCATGGGAAGGGGAAGGTTGATGTCCATGGGGATGGGATCACCCTGGCCCATGCACACCTCTGACTGGATGATGGAATGTCCAGGTCATGCCCATGGGTTTGGGGAGTCCCCTTGGATGATGATGTTGCTGGTGTGCTGCCTGACCCCAACCTACCACTCCATTGGGTCATTGTATGCCATGGAATTGCCACCGCTCACATTGTGCAGCTGACCAGAACTCTATAGCAGACTGAACCAGCTGCTGAGAGTCAGAAGGAGTCTACCTCTGGGTACACTGTCATGGGACAGTACATGCTGCTTGGCATAGGTGCTGAGTAGGGAGTGCATGCACCATGTCCGGGGTGGGTGGTGGAGGTGGAGGAGCCTAGGTAGATGTGGTGGCATGCACAGGGCAAGTGTGGGATGGTGGGCTATCCTGATGGCTTCCCACATCCACCCGCTGTGCAGGGTGGGTGGTGTGGGAGGTCAAGTATGTGGAAGCCACCCCAGTGGTAGTGGTGGATGAGGTGGTTGTCCCCTGGGACATTGCTGTCCCTGACAACACAATCCCACTGTCAGTGGTGTTGCTGTCAGCAGGTGTGTCTGCACTGTAGGGCTACAATTGCTGGATAGGCAAGTGGGGGGTCAGGGCTGGTGAGACCCCCCAGGGCAACTATGGCCTTCAGTTATTGGTGTGGTGGCACATACACTATGTGTTCTCATTGCTGTCCTCCATTTCCTCCACAAACAAATTCAGTGGGTCCTCCTCCTCTTCCCTTGGCATCATCTCTGGGTGGTGCACCTCAGTGGATGGCCAAGCCAGCTCCCCAGAAGATGTATCCTGCACTGATAGAGGACATTCTCAAAATGGCTGAAAAAGGAGAGATACTGTTGATGGAGGACCTGAATATGCCAGATGTTAACTGGATGACATGTACTGCAGCCACATCCAAGAGCAGGGTCATTCTCGATGCCCTGCAGGGGGAAGACCTTAGACAGCTAGTGTTGGAACCCAGTTGGGAGGGAGCAATACCAGACCTGGTACTCTCAAATGGAGAGAGGATCACAAATTTAGAAGTTAGTAGATATCTGGGAACAAATGACTGCTGCACAGTGTGCTTCACAATAAGCACAACCATGGAGATGAGCCATACAAAAACAAGGATACTGGACTTTAGAAGGGCTGACTTCGGCAAAATGGGTGAATACCTGAGGAATACACTAGCAAATGGCCAAAAAGGAAGGGAGGAAGAACAATGAAGAACATTCAAAATTGCCATCATAGAGGTAACAAGCCTTTGTGTGAAACAAATAAAGAAAACAAAGCAGAGTAAAAAACCACTGTGATTCTCAAAAGAGGTGGCAGGGAAGGTTAAGGACAAAAAGGCTGAATTCAAAAAGTATAAGGAATCACAGAAGAAGCATGACAGGGAACTGTATCAATTAAAGCAGAAAGAAGTGGGGAAGGCAGTCAGAATAGCAAAAGCCAAAACCGAGTTAAAAATAGCCACTTTAGTTAAGAAGGGGGGATAAAAACTTTTATAGATACATTAGAGAGCATAGACAGGTTAAGGGAGGAATAGTGAAGATTAATAAGGGAGAGGGGAGGGGTGGGCAGAGGGAGACAGTGATAATGCAGAGATACTGAATTAATACTTTTGCTCCGTATTCACAAAAGAAGATTAGGAGGAGTTACCTAAACCAGACAATAGAAGCACTCTGGTTAGGGGGGTTGACACCAGTCCATTTACAGAAGAAAGAGTCCTGAAAGAACTCCTAAAACTCAAGGTGAACAAAACAATGGGGCCTGACAGGATTCACCCCAGAATCCTAAAAGAACTAAGGGAGGACCTAGTGACACCACTGACCACAATTTTTAACAAATCATGGGAGGATGGAGTGGGACCTGAGGACTGGAGGAGGGCAGATGTGATTCCCCTTCACAACAGTGGGAGCACGGCAGAAGCAGGAAACTACAGACCTGTAAGTTTGACCTCAGTGGTAGGGAAAATGATGGAATCACTTCTGAAAGAAAGAATTGCTAAGTACCTAGAGGCCAGTGGGGCACAGGACTCAAAGCAGCATGGATTTACAGCAGGAAGGCCATGTCAGATGAATATAATTGATTTCTTTGACTGGGTGACCAAAGTAATAGATCAGGGAGGGGCTGTGGATATAGCCTACCTAGACTTTAACAAGGCATTTGACACAGTCCTACACAAAAGATTAATAATCAAGCTAGCCAGCCTGGGAGTGGGTCCCAGGGTGGTAGCCTGGGTAGCAAACTGGCTGCACAACAGGACATAGAAGGTAATAGTGAATGGAACACATTCCGAAGAAAGGGGGGTTACTAGTGGAGTACCTCAGGGCTCAGCACTGGGTCCAGTCCTCTTTAACATCTTTATAGGTGACATTGGAGAGGGTCTGGAGGGAAATGTATGCCTCTTTGAGATTACACAAAGATCTGTAACAGAGTTGATACACAAGGGGGGGTAGAAAGGATGAGAAGGGACCTGGCAAGGTTGGAGGAATGGTCAGACATATGGCAACTTAGATTCAATGCAAAGAAGTGCACAGTAATGCACCTGAGAAACAAAAACCCAGGAGAAGAGTGCACAATAGCAGGGGAGGTACTAACAACAACAGAAATGGAAAAGGACCCGGGGGTAGTCATATCAGATGATCTAAAGGTGGGTAAGCAATGTGAGAAGTCAGTAAGGAGAGCCAGGGGGATACTGGGATGCATAGGAAGGGGCATCAGAAGTAGAAAAAGGGAAGTGGTTATCCCTCTGTACAGACAGTTGGTGAGACCCCATCTGGAGTACTGTGTGCAGTTTTGGAGACCTCATCTACGCAAGAACATGGACAGGATGGAAGTAGTCCAGAGGAGGGCAACTAAAATGGTGCAGGGTCTGCATCAGAAAACATACGAAGAGAGACTAAGAGAGCTTAATATGTATACCCTTGATGAAAGGAGGATCGAGGGGGGACATAATAGAAGCAAAATATATTCCGAATAAAATTGTGTACAACAAAAAAGGTAAAATTCCACCTTGGATAACTCCATCCATTTTTAAATTAATTAAACAAAAACAGAGGTATTTCAGACTCATGAAAAGAGAAGGTAGTGAGTACAATACATGGAAATACAGGACATTTCTAAAGAAATGTAAAACCAAAATAAAAATGAAAAGATAAGATTTGAAACAAACTTAGCCTATATTAAAGATGGAGGAAAAAGCTTTTACTCTCATATAAATAATAAAAAATCCAACATAAAAATTGTAGGACCATTAATTATAGCTAACAATGAAATAACACTTTAAGAAAATTCTGAGGAATTTAATAAATATTTTTGTTCAGTTTTTAATAACAAATCAACAGTTGTAAAACAATCATTAAACAATTCAATTCTAAGGGATCTCGTAAGTGAGATAACAAAAGAGGAGATTAAGATTAATTTAAATAAATTAAATATAAATAAATCACCCGGACTAGAAAAGTTACACCCAAGATTATTGAAAGAAATAAAAGACTGACTTGTAAATCCATTATACAAACTTTTCAATATATCAATAAACACTGGTGAAGTTCCAAACGACTGGAAAACAGCTATCGTGACACCAATCTTCAAAAAGGGTAATCAATCACAGATAAAAAATTACAGACCTATCAATTTAACCAGTATAGTGGGTAACATTTTTGAATCAAAACTCAAAACTAGGTTAGAAACTGACTTACGAGACAGGGGACTGGAAGATAAAACACAGCACAGATTCAGAAAAAATAGGTCTTGTTTATCAGGCAACATAGCTTTTTATGAGAACATAATTAAAAGCTTGGAAAACAATAAAACATTAGACGTAGTATTCCTCGATTTTTGCAAGGCATTTGATAAAGCACCACATGGACTCTTAATAGAGAAAATGAGATCTTTGGGAATTAAAAATCAAATTACAAATTGGGTAGAAGAATGGCTAAATGATCGCACCCAACATGTAAGTATAAGAGGACACATATCAGGAATAAGATCAGTGACTAGTGGAGTTCCTCAGGGATCAGTCCTGGGTCCTATCCTATCTGATATATTTATATCCGACATGACATCTGATTTAAAAAGCTTTTCTATAAAATTTGCTGATGATACTAAAATAACAGCACAGGTTGAAACCCTAACAGATTATCAAAATCTCGCCGGTGATTTAAAAAAAAATTGAAATATGGGCCAACAATAACCAAATGTCATTTAACATTGACAAATGTGTTATTATGCATTTTGGGAAAAAGAATCCGCACTACCAATATACATTAAAGGGTTGTCTATTAAGATCTGTAACGCAGCAAAAAGATCTAGGAGTAACAATAGATTCTGATCTTAACTTCCAAATTCATTATAACAATATTATAACTAAGACAAATAGGTTAATAGGATGTATAAAGAGAAGCTTTGCATCCAGAGATAGAAGATGTATCATGTCACTGTATAGGGCCTATGTTAGGCCACACCTGGATTATTGTTCCCCCTTGTGGAGCCCCTATCTTAGGAGAGACATAAATAGAAAGGGGGTGAACGGAGAATAACAAAATTAGTCAGTAACATTTCAAACAAAAGTTATGAGAAAAGACTGGAAGAGCTGGGAATGTATTCCCTGGAACAAAGAAGAAAAAGAGGGGATGTCTTATTCATGCACAAGATCCAAAATGATGAGGAGCTTCGTTCACAATTAGACATGTCTTACAACATACATAAATGTAATTTAAGAAGTCATAAATATCAATTGACCCTTACATATCCTAAAACAAATAAAAGGCGATTTTATTATACACAAAGGATAATTCCATTATGGAATTCACTTCCTAGTTCTCTAGTTGTAAATGTTGATCATGTCAGTTTTAAACATAAACTCGATACATTATTACTATAAATAAATTTGGTATATACACCAGCTTTGCTGGAGACATGCTTATATGGGCCTCGGCCTTCTGTATGTCTATACCTTCCAGTATAACTTCCAATAAGTACCTCAAGGGAATCAACAAAGTCCTGGAGGGTAGCAATTTTCAGAAAAAGAGATGTGTATGAACAAGAGGGCACAATTTAAAGATAGAGAGGGGACGGATCAGGGGTAATGTGAGGACATTTTTTTTTCACTGAGAGAGTGGTGGATGCGTGGAACTGCCTTCCTGGGGAGGTTGTTGGGAATAAAACAGTGGGGGAATTCAAACATGCATGGGACAGACATAAGGCAATTATAGTGGGGTGTGGCAGGAAGTAGGCTGTTGGTTAACTAGAATCTGCAGCTTATCCAGTAGGTAGGGAAATGGGCAGACTGGGTGGGTCAAGTGGTCCTTATCTGCCATCAAAGTCTATGTTTCTGTGTTTCTGTAGAGATAGAAGTGCTCTGTCAGTGTGTCACTCATGGCACATTAGTCAAGTCCCAGTGATGTCTTGTGCATGCCCCAGCAGTCCAGTCTCTGTCACCCATGGTCATCATGCAACTGGTGACTAAAATGCAAACAACACTGCACCTATACTGGCCTAACAGCTACCCATGGATGTTGGCTCTTGCATGCATAACAGTACCCACTCCAGAGTATCCCACACATGCACACCACCACTCACAGTGAATGCCAAAACCCCACACACAGTGGCACGCACAGCACTAGTGGCAGCATGCACCAACACAAGTGGCAATCACCTTGGCAGATGTGACACACACCCTGTGTGCATGGGCAAATGTCAGAGTATCTGTGCAGGAAAGTACCTGTCAGATTATCTGTGGGAGATGCTGCTGTGCTGGACACCTGGTAAAAACAGTAGAAGAAGCCCATGTCACAGAGCAAACACAGCCAAAAAAAGCACCTAGTGTGAGTGCTATGGCCATGGCTGCAGTGTGCCTCAGCACCTGCGAGATCTACACATGTACCCATGTGCACACTGATGTGCCTCAGCAGTGTACTTACATGTCTGAAAGGACACAAACTGAGACTCAAAGCTACCCCCAGGGACCCTGCCACCTCCACTGGTTGCAGCATGAAAGCCACCACCGGCTCTTCAGGGTAAAGTGGTCTTGCAACTGACGATGGCCAGTGTCCACTACTGGTTCACATTGTGCAGCCATATTTTCTTTGACATGGTGCCAAAGGTCTCTGAAGTGCTTGCGCACCACATCCAGTGATCGTTCCCAGCCACCGATGACATTGACTGCTGCACTGATCTCCTCCCACACTTGTCTGACAGTGGCATCTGTGGCACAGCTTTGTGTCAGCAGGGACTTCCTAGCTTTGCACTCCTCGGCCAGGGCTTTAAGCTACTTGCAGCAGAATTTGTCTGCCTGCAGCCTTCCGTCTCTCTCCTTGACCAGAGGTACCTGTTGGAGAAGGTTATCAAACAGTGGTCAGTGTCTGGTGTGTGAGTAGGATGTGTGTGTGTGTGTGTGTGTGTGTGTTGCGCTTTCCCAATCTGAACCACTGTTGCAGGTTGCAGCATTCTTGTGTACCATGCATCTGAGTTGATGGGGTCAGACAAATGCCCACTGCCAGCCTTTCATAGGCCACTATTGTTCTATGCATGGCCAATGTGGAGCACTGCACAACTGTTGGTGTGTGCATAACACATACTACCCAGCCAGCATCATGCAGTGGACAGGTGGCAACATGCCAGGAGCACAGAAGCAACCCTCACAGATGTGGGGGCAACATGTGTGTGTGTGTCATACAGGTCTATGTCAAGTGTTGTTGTCCCCTTGCAACCCACTGCCATGGATGATGTCTTGAACTGCAGGTATAAGATGGACAAAAAGTCCAATGCATTGACAGTACCTGACACCATGGTGCCTATGACTGCTGGTTGTGCCATGCAAGTGCATGTGACATTAGTGCGGTTCCCCCCACCAAAGATGGTCGCATTCATGTACAGGGACCTTATCATCCACGTCCGGCAATGTGTGTGTTGTCAGTTGAACTCTGTGCTGCTGGCACATGCGTTTATATGGACAGACAGTGTGAGAGTGATACACACTGTTGAGATACACCTGACAGCTGGAGCAGGATATTCTTTGACAGCAGCATCCTAGGTTAGGTAACACCATTGTTATATTTTCTGCTGCCCTACTGGCAACCCATGTTCCTGCACTATGATGTAACCCCCCCCCCCATCAACAGGTTTTATTATATGTTTGGCATGCACAGCACCTACCTGGGCCTGTGGATGTTGTTTCCTGTGAAGACATTTTTATCCTGTACTGTCCTGGTTGCAGTTCCAGTGTGCAATGTGTGGAGGGGGGGAGGGCTTTGGTCCCTTTAAATAGCCCGGGCAATTTCAACATGTACAGTGAAGCCCACCAGGATGAAGCAGAGTGTCACAGTTTCTTGCATGACAAAAGGGACTAATTCCCATTGAAACTACATTGTTTACTGCCATACCTCTGCTGTAGTATGCTACAGAACTGGGTTTACTCCTAGTGAGCTTTGCTGTAAATGTATGCATATCCGGCTATAATGACATGCTAATGTGTTATTTTGCCCACTGACTGCCCAGTGAGGCTTATTTGCACTGGCTGGCTGAATATTGCAAATTTTCCCACTATGCTTAATGGTTTTGCATTTGCACATAATGCAATGCACCACACAAATGCAAGGAAGTCATGGAGCCAGATATTCAAAACTTTGCCCCTGGGCTAAGATAACACTGCCTGGTGGGCAAACATATCCCGGAGCACAAAGCAAGCTATATTCAAAAGGAATAGCCAAGGGAAAACAGACTCTGAATGTAGCATGGGCGAGAGGCCGTGCAAACTGGGCTGGGAGTGCAGGGCAACCATAGCCCTGGAATATGACAGCACTGAATATAGCAATCAGGAAGTGCAAACCACAACAACAACACAGTGCACAGTGATGTGAGGGTAGATAGAGAGGAACTATGTGGCCAATGTGTTTGCCAGCAAATGTGTGGACCCATTTCAGCTGCAGGCAGCAGCAGATGTGAAAAAACAGTAATCAAAACTGTAAAATATTCCCTTAACCGTTAGCGTCGCGCTAACATGTTAGCACGGCTTTAGCGTGGACCTAAGTGGTTTGCCCAGTGCAAACATGTTAGCCCTGTGCTAAACTTTGCCATATTCAAAAGTGACATGCACATGAGCCTACTTAGTCTCTGGGCAAACAGCCACATTAGCATCTCATCATGCCTTGATTTGCAAGCAGTTTGCCCAGCGTTACTGCAGGGTCCCACAGCTCCACCTGTAGGTCAGTCTAGAAGTACAGGGGCTGGCCAGGTCCAACTGCAGCTCCACCTGTAGGTCAGTCAGGCAGTGCATGATGATAGCTGCAGGCTACATATGAACAGTACAGCATACCATAGCATATCGTACCCAAGGGGACAACATAGCATAGGCACAGGTGGTGGTGGTACTACATGCAACCATCACACTGTTGGTCATGCGACAGTGCACAGCAGACACTACAGTAGCAAGGGGGCTGGTAGTGTGAGGGACACAGCAATGCCTGTACACAGTGACAGGCCCAGCTTGCAGGTAATTATTGACAGTGGACAGTATTATTACGCTGTTGTGTGATCCACAGAAGCTGCACCTGTGGCATGGGATGCACACAGTGTCATGTACATGGCCGGCTGAGTGTGCTGTGGCATCTGTACAGTGGCGTGGTAAGTGGCTGGGGGGTCATGTAAGATCCGACAGGCACACAGGTGGTGGCATATTCCCACTACTGGCCCATGTGCACTGAGTGATGTGTCCCAGCCTTGTGGCCACACCTGGGCTGTGGTGAAGTCTGTCCACCCATACACCTTCCCCCACTGGCCACCATGCCCACAGTGCTGCATATGTGTGCTGGCATCTGTTAGACACCACAGACATATGGTCTGCAGGTGTATGCTATATGGCCACACTACCATGCTGTCCCCTGTGGGTCAGATCACCACTTACTGTCTGTGTTTGGCTGGGACTGGTAGCAGCTGCTGGCATTATGGTGGTGCCACCAGTGAGCAGCATGTGTCTTCCATGTCTGGCATTTTCTAAGTGTCATACTCCTATGTCAGGGTTGCGCAAGCTGCGCAAATCCCGCGCAAACACAGCGCAATGCGCCAATGACGTAAAAAGCTGTTTGCCCAGGGTTAAGACCAGCTTTTCCTGGGCGGTAATTTGGAAAATGCTATGGGTCACGCTAAGTCGCTCTAAACACCTTAGCATGGCGCTTGTCGCTGAATATCTCATTGCACCTGTATTCATGCTCACTTAGCATATCATTATGGTTGGCCCGGCGCTAATGCAGTTTGCACATGCTATTTGGCCTTTTGAATAATGCAAACCCATGCTAATCCTGCACTAAACCCGTGCAAATGTTTTTTGCCCAGTGCAAAGCTTTGAATATCTAGCCCATGACGTATAGCTGTTTGCACTGCCTATTTGCTATATTCAGAGTTGTCTTCTGTGGTGGTCAATCTTTGAACTGTACTCTGGGCAATGCTTTGCACACTTACATTGGCATGTTATATTCAGCAGTGTTTGCCCACAGGCTACTCCTTCAAATATTGCATGCACTGGGATGTGGGCTAGTGCTACCTGCTGGGCAGTGCAAATTTTGCCCGTGTGCAAAGTTTTGAACATTGGGCCCCAGGAGTCTCCCTTCTCCCTACTGTTTATGAATACACCTGTTATTTAACCAGCTAGCAATACATTCCAAATCCAATATATTACAGTGGATATAGATTATGTCAAGCAAAAGTACCACAAAACTATGTTTTACATGCTAGAGGTGACAAACCCACAGGTGTCAGCATTGTTGGTTGCTTAAAGTAAATTGGTCAGATTTGTGTTTTCTGTTTTGGGCTTCATAGCCCATTACCTTATGTTGGCAATAGTCTTTTCTAGCAAAAAATGTATTTTTTATTATGTTCTATGTGGGAGGGAAGGGATCATAACTGAAACCAAACCCACAACCAGGTGATTCTTTTCACTTCCCGGTCTGTCGGCACCACCCCCACACTGAGACGTTTTGTGATGTGTATGCAGAGATAGAGCAGGTGTGTGCCCCATAAAAGTCCATGGGGATGGATTTCAATTCCTGTTTCTAAATGATTAAGCAAACATAAAGAAAAATGAAAGCCACTGATCAACTAATAGAGCCCCTGCTTACACATCACAAAAAGGCTTAGCGTGGGGGTGGTGCCGGTGAACCAGGAACTGGAAGTGATTGCCTGACTGTGGGTTTGGTTTCAGTTACAATGCTTTCCCTCCTGCACAGAACCTCATAAAAAATGTATTTTTTTGATGGAAAAGGCTAGCGTCAACATAATGTAATGGGCTGTGAAGCCCATACATATCTGACAAAATTCCTTTACTTGCTTCGCCTCTATTATTAATTTGGATCAGTTAAATCTGTCACATTTATGTGTTTTTCTGTACTACCATTATGTAAATAGAAGCTACTTGAAAAGTGAGAGAGGTCTGGGAATACTGTAAAACACTGCTAACATGTGATCTGCCATATTTATAGTGAAAATAAAACTGAAAAAACATGTAAAAAAATTATATACTCTAACTCTCATTGAATACTTTGAATTTCTCTGACACCTGATATCAAAATCTGCTAAACCTCTGATGATAGCTGTCAGAGATTTATCTAACACTAATAGGTTTCCATTCAGAGTACAGTTTGGTTAGTGTCACTGAATGATGAGCAGGACACAGAGATCGGGAGCATGGTGAGTACTTGATGGGGGTACTGGGTGATTATAGTGTGGACTAAACCATGCATGAAGAACCGTGTGGTCTCTAGTGCATAGTGCTTCAGAGCGACAGGGATATATGAGCGATACTCAAGTATCACTACCCCTGTCACTCTGCACAAGAAGACGAAGTGCATGTAGTGACTGCTGGTCAGGTGCTTGGTCGAGCTGCTCCCATGGTGGAGCGGTTAGAGCACCTGACTGTACAGTGGGCAGCAGTGCAGGACCAGTGTTTGAATCCCTGGTGTGGGAATTTTTTGTGTGATTCCCATCAGTGTGCTGACAGCTAAGTGCCCCGATAAATTCTTGTTTTGCCCCTGTGTCCACACCCCCTTGGAGTTGATTATAAATAGTCTGGGGGGTGTGGGGGGCACGGGGGGTGCAAAGCCCTCTGCAAAAACAATGAGACAGTTCTGGCATGCAGTGTTCCTGTTGCAGTCGTCATTATGTTGCCGCACACTGTGTTTGATGTGCGGTTTTGACATGTGCTATATCATCTGTGACATTATGATCCCATGCCCTCGATGGGGGGTGTGTGGGGGGGTTAATACTGTGGACACAACTAATGATGGCTGGTTGAGCAAGATTGCTCCCAAAGCTTGATCTAGTCCGTAGGGTAAAAAAAAAAAAACAGGATTCAAATGTTAAGAGTCTGTTTTTAATTTCACCATTGTTTACTGCTGTTTGAACTATTTTTAGGGCCTTGTGCACACAACATTCCTCAGGTGGGTCATGTGCTGCTCTTGAGACATTCCCTTTCCTACTGAGTTACTACTACCATTACAACACTGCAATTAGATTGAGTTTGCATTTTCCCTTTAACACCAGGGCAATTCCCTTATGTTTCGTGTAGATTATCTTGTTTCCTATGGAAACCTAATTGCTGTATTTTCCCATATAACAGCTGTAAACCCAAAACTTGAGCACTCTCACTCATCTTCAAATACCAGCAGGCTCTTCAAGTAAATTTTAAACTTTTATTAAGTATAAAAATGACACATATCGCCTGTCACGTTTCGGACATACTATCCTTTGTCAAAGGCCTTTGAGAAAGGGTAAAATATCCAAAATGCGTCAGGCGATAGGTGTCGTTTTTATACTTAATAAAAGTTTAAAATTTACTTGAAGAGCCTGCTGGTATTTGAAGATGAGTGAGAGTGCTCCAGTTTTGGGTTTGCAGCTGTGATTTGATTTAACTGTAAAGCACCATGTTTCCTTGTGCACACTTTTTGAGATGGAATTTTCTCATATAACCAATGCAAGTCTATGCAAAGAATTTCCCTGTAGATGGTTCCTAATCCCTGCAAAATATCATTTTGCAGTCATATTGGATCTGACCAGAGTTTGTTTACATTAATAATGTACTCCCTTCTCACCACAAAGGCAGGCCTAGCCCTGGCTTCAGTCCTCTATTTTATGCTTTGACTCACATATTGCTGTATGGCATTCCTGCACTCTCCACCTCCACCATGGTAGGCCCAGACTACCATCAGCTCTGGCTCCAGTCCTTTATTTCATACTTTGATTCAGAGCTTGCTGCATGGCATCCCTGCACCCCCCACTCCACAACAGGGCTCCTTTCTGAGTCCTTTGGTTTCTGTGCCCTTGTGCAGAGAGAGCTAAGCTGGTTTAGAAAGCATGGAGGAGGTGGGGCAGTGAGCATGATTATGGCCCACTCTGTTCACTGGGTTTTTCCTCCCCCTTTAACCTCAGCCAGTCCTGTTGCATAGATCTGACCACACTATGCCTGACCTGTGGTGGGAAATGTGGAACAATACGTGTACATCCATGAGGCTTAAACTGTCTCCTGAGCCACCACAGGAGGAGCTGATGCAGCAGGGCATGTTGAACCCTCACATATAGAGGATAATGTATGGTCATCGAACATTAAACTGTTTGTTAACCATAAAGAGGTTGCCAGGGTGACTGTGTAAACCTCGAGAGCGAAGATCTAGAGGTTTACTTCACCATGGCAACCTCGAGATGGCTTAACAAACTGGTTGACAATCGAAGTGTCATACATTATATTTTATAGTGTATGGTACACATAACGCTCACAAAAATGATGAAGCAGGTCCTTACTGTTGGTATTTCAGTCACTGCCCCTATGCTCCCGACCATGTTCTTACCACCACGACCGTTTTGAGAAGGCCTTCACCTCAAGTAGCAAGCAAGCGTGCACAGAGTGATCCCGGTTGTTAACCTATTGATATGATGTACCATCGATGGGTTAACAACATTGTGACATCACATTGGAGGTAAAACATGTTTATAAAAAGGTAGATTTCAACATATAACACTGTTCTACAGTACATTATATATGTTTATGTGTTTAGCCAATCAGCACTTTTATTTCTAAACATTCCAGACACTCATATCAATTGATGGATCTGGTTGAAGGGTCTCTTAAGCATATGAGTATTGCCATGCATGTTCTTAGGATGAGGGGACTGCAAACCAAAGGTGAGCAGTTCTGTCATTCTAAGGACGCAAGAGGCAACACTGTTAGATCCATAAGCGGCACGCCAACCAGACCCATAAAATTATTATAGATGTATAACTTTTTTCTTTTCAAATTACTTTTTTTCTTCTGAATGTTGATGGCACTTGAAGCCCATTGCAGTGTGTCAGTGCATGAGACACTCTTATAGAGAAAAGCATACCTCATGTGCAAATGAAAGAAGCACTGCGATTGGTCAGGAGCATCACATGAGGCCCCTCAATTTATAATAATAATAAGCGTGTGTCTCATGGAAACATCTAAAATTTTGAAGTTCTAAGTTCAGTTGGCATGGTCCATTTCCCATGCAGGTGTTCCTGTATTTTTTTTATAAGGCAAAACATAGAGGATAATTGATGGGAAACAGACAATAACCACATTGTAATCACATCAAGCATTTTCTATGACAACTATGTAAACCTTGAGAGCGCAGCTCGAGAGATTTACAGTTGTCATGGAAACCGTGAGATGCAATTTCAGGGCGGTTATTGTCTGCTTCCCATCCATTAGCTTTTATAGTGTATGGGGCTAAATACATTACGAAAGTTAATGGAGGAACCGCCATGGCCACTGGTCAGAAACCCCATGATAGGGGCTAAAACAAGCTTACTTTTTTTTTTGTTGCTCCAGTCTCCCTCTATAGTACCACTCACCACCATGGCCATAGATCTGAGCATATGCACTAAAGACTGTATTGTTATGGCATCAATGTGACGTAGTCAAGTGGAGTTAACAACCTCTTGATGTCACATTGATACCATAACAACGTGGTAACTGTCTGAATTCAGACAGTAATAAAGGCTCCCCACATATTATGTTATGATTTTACAGTAAATTGAAGTTCCATTTTTTCAAACAGAAATCGTCACCATGATTTATAATATGTTTATATGTACAGTTATGACATTTCTTTTAGTTGTGAGTACCTTCTCAAGTTATTTGTGTGCCTGAACTCACCCAAAGAACTCATGAATGCACTTTTATAATAATGAGAGACACAGTAACTTTGAGAATAAGTAACACCAAAGTGTTAAAAACAAGATGGTTTTCACACAATATTAGGTACTGTGCCATCATAGAACACAAGAGCAAAGCATGAGTGTTCCATTGATGTCATAGTATCTCTGAGGTGGGAGAATCAGTGAGTTCTTCACACTTTGGAGCTTTTTTATGTTGTATAATATATTGAGTATCATGCCTTTTAATGTACTTCAGTAACTGCTTCACTACCTGCCCCCACCTCTGCTGATCCAATGCCAAGCCAAGCCAAAGGACATTTCAGCTATCCACTCCTCTCACCTCCTTAATTCTTTAAAAAATGTAAGCATCCATTCATTCAGGTCCCATGTGTTGGTCCTGCTCACAGCTGGGCTCAACTGTGTTCTGCATGTTCAAAGTTGCTCTTAAGAGCAATTTTTTGAAACCATCAGTAAAAAAGCATGCTAACCCTACATTATAAATAAAATAATAGCTAGGGGACTGCAGATTATGAGGCTACAATGCTATTGAGAGGCTCAGCTGGCATGTGAACCTAGAGAACGAATCCAAAGGGGTTCAAACATATCACCAGAATCTCATGATGGTAATATAGCTGACAAATTAAAGCCTCTGTTTGTTATTTTTTGTAATATATAGATCCAGACAGGAGTTTGCCTCCATGTCCTACCTTCAGCTGCAGCCAACAGCATTCCCCCGAGTAGCTTCTGCAGCCTGAGTCACAATTTGTTTTCCACTTCCGGCCCTCTCCTGGACTGAAGCACATAAACTCTTCCCTCTCCTGCCCCCAGGAACACAAAAGAGGGGAATTTCTGTGATGTCAGTAGCACCCGTATTGATGAAGCCAGTGGGATGTATGATTAGGTTGTGGAGGTATATGCGTGTGTCAAGTTTCAGATCTCTGGATTTAAAGGGAGATAAGTTACAGTTGCAGCAAAAGACATGGTCAGATAGTTCATGAAATTTCCCTGTAACATGGCAGTAAACATCATAGGGAAAGGGAGAAATCAGATTGGTTGAAAGGCATCAGGTGAGCAAAAGCGAGCGGGTATTAATTCAGCAGTAGAGCCCTCTCGCTAGTGCATGTAGCAGCAATAGAGGGCGCTTGCTATTGTGAACGCGCAAGATAGAGACAGAGGCTTTATGTGTGCACATTTGTTGGTGTTGCTCTGTTTTATTGCCGGTAGATGGCATTGGTGCTGTAGCAGCAGAGAAACCATCAGCGGTATGCAGCGCAATCATCCAGGACAGCAGCAGGCTTAGAGACAGAAGGCGAGCTGTGAAAGTGCAGTAGCACTCAAAAATGTATTTGTAGAGGGTACTCATCAATTTTTGCAATCCAAACAGAAACACACACAAAAAGTAAGAAATTAGTGTCTTTCTACATGTGTTAATCTCAGTCGCTACTTTGAAAAGTATCCCACGATGCACCACTGTAATGCAGCATCGGGATAGAAGCTGGAGAGACAAATGACAGAAACTGTTGGTCTGAATGAAAAAAGTAAATGTAGTTGTGTGTTTCACACACAAACTTTGTCATGGTCAGTGTAAGTAAAAATTGCCGTCACTATGTAAACAGCTGTGTAGCGGTAAATGGGAGCGTGTGCATTTCTCCACAACGGCACTCTAGTAACCAAGCGAATGCAACACAGTTTGGAACAATAACTATTCATGTGCAGAACTGTACTGTACTACAAAGAGCAAGAATTTTCCCACATTATATGCCTTGCACTTGCCGTGTTATAAGAGCATTAGTCCCCTCCAGGCTCGGGCTCTACTAGTGGATTAATGCCCGCTGAGTGGTTGGAAGCACTAGGCTGCACCCCCCCCCAGCCAGGCATTAATCCACTAGTAGATCCCTCCTCTGTCGGGAATTAATGCTTACATGTTATCTCTAGAAAACTTCCACACCTGCCTGCAGTACCACTAAAGAGTCACCAGAGAGAATCTCTTTAGGAATATCTGACTGTGCCAGTTGTGGTAACTGTTTAAGCAGTTAAACATGCAGAAATAATTACAGTAAATTTCACAAGTATATAAACTGCAAAATGTTAAGTAGTAGTAGTAGTAACATTTGTATTCATTATTCAAATCAATAGGAACAAACTCATCTGAGACAATTTCATTTTCAGTGAGGTCCTTACTGCAAATTATTGAAGTTTCATGAACAATAATTAACACATAATCATAAAATATAAACATATAGTATGTATACACATTTATACACCTAATAATAAAATATATACTACACCTGGAAGGACTAACATCTCACATTGCAGAGGGAGGACAACTAGTTTCACAATGTATATTATATATATGATACAATGCAAATACTGAACAGAAAAGCTCTTTTATATAATATGCAAATCAGTGCAACAAGCTAAATATAACCCTAGTAACTTTACAACTAAAGAAAAGAGTGACACTATGGCAGTTTCAAAAGCCCTAAAAAAGAGGATTTATGCACCAGTTTTTGCTCTCTTACTTAAAGAAGGTCCATGTTATAAGCAGCCACAAATTGCAAAATACTACAGATAGTTAAAATAATTAAACAGCGAGATTATGAACTCAAACAACTTTATGTAATAGTTTTGTGATCTTCCAAAAAGACCATTTAAGTTACCTTGCAAATGCCTTGTGCCACAGGTGGCTGAGTTATAAGTAGAGAAATGTTTAAAAAAAATGTCTTATTTAAGCCCCTATTTGTCCGAAACTACTCATCCAAATATCCTGATGTTTGGTAGGCAATGACAACATCTAACAATAAATAAGAATGCTGATAATCCAGTCTGTAGCTTAACAGCCAGCTGAGTTATAACAAAATAAATACATTTGAGAATTTCCATAAAATGACATTTTACAGGATTTCACAAAATGCTGCCAAAATTCCATAAATTCAGAACTTGCTAATTCCACCCAGTCCTATATTATTATTTAAAAGCATGTTTGTTCTTTTTTTATGATCTGTACATATGTGTTAGGACTTTTCATTGCTAGCATTCATTAGCATTGGGGAAATTGATTCATTTTGCCTGTATTTTGTTTTGACTTTTGTCTTTTCTCTTCTGTAACCCCCCCTCCCAGGTCACACCTGTAAATGAGTTTTGGCTCACTGTACTTTTTACACTCACCAATTTTTAAATAAATACCTAAAGTACTGTATTTATATTATACTGGCACAGTAGGACCAATATAGTTAGGGTTGAGCAACAGTTTCTATGTTAAGCCTTTAACTTTGCACCATAATAGCTTTGGCAGCGTTTGATGGAATTAAATAAACTTTTGAATACATTGTCTATTAGGCAAGGTCTAAATATGTTTTGTGATGGCAATTTGTGAGATTTTTCAGATCCACATATGTCATTTTCCTGTAGACATCTATTTTTTTTTCCTATACCTATCATGCGTTTTTGGTTTTGCTCTCACCAGCAGCCTACCTGGAATGGAATTTGTTTCCAAAACTTTGAGGGTAGAAGTGTGCTGTGCCAAGGTAGTGCCTTTGGAAGGTATCATGAAAAAATATTTGAGGGTTCTACAGTTATAAGGATTTAATTTGTTTTCCTGTTCTGAACATGCTCAATAGGGTTTTATGGATAACGTTCTGAAACACAAAACATTCTGTCACAAGACCTTCCCTGGTTTCTTTACACTTGCTTCTCACAGCATGAAAAAATATTTTTGTGCCATGACAGCCACCATTTTGTTTTTCCCCTCGAACTAAAAATATGGAAAATACATAAAAAGGGTGTAATTTAGGGGAAAAAACACAGTACCTAACTAAACTGGACCCATTTGTCTAGATTCTGGTGCTTGTTTTTATTCAAAAATGACCAGAAATACCTTTTCTGGTCACCCAAAAATCAAGGGTGCCCAGCTTAGCGAGAGGAGCCATTCATCTGTTTTCTCTTTCAGAACAGCAGGACTTTCTTGAATTCTAAAACCACAGCTGGAGTCTTGCTGCTGGCTTAAGTTAAAGCAGTGAGCTGACAATTCCTTGCTCATTCTATCTGTCTGTCTGTCTGTTTATCTCTCTCTCTCTCTGTATAAATATTTGTTAAGTGGACCAGGGTACCCACCTGATGTACCACTTCTTTCACTGCCCTCCAGATTGCCCACCAACACTTCCCAATGCTTACTTATTTTTATTTTAAATATAAGCAGACCAGGGTACCCACCCCCGGTACTGCTTCTCTTGACCTCACTCCCCTCCAGGTCACCTGCCCTTGTTCATGAACAGTAGCCTGACAGTGCAGTGCCCAATCCCCAGTGTCAGAATCTGAAAGTTCCTGCAATAAAGAAAACCATCCCTCACTGATCTGACCCCCCCACACACACCCACCCCAAACTCCCACTTAACATGCATCACCCCACACCACCAACACTTCCCACATACCCTCACTCACCAGAACATGTCCCACAGTGTAGATCCTCTCTCTGATGGAAGACACATCTTGCTGCTGAAACAGTTGCTTGCCATATGAGAAAATAAGGTAAGTCTGGTTTAATGTACTTCAGTGGGGTTTGAACTTTTATTCTTAACCTTGTCATTTTTTCACATTTTTAACACCACATTTTCAGAATGGCCTTTTTTGGTTCTTATCTCATGAACAATGGTGTGGAATTATGCAAATCTGGCCACAAAGATGATTTCATGGTCGGTTTGCAAAATCACCTTTTGGGCAGGATTTGAACATTTTCACCATTCTTGTTCATGAGATGGGGTCATAAGAAGGTTATGTTGAAAATTTGGGGTCCAAATATGTAAACATGACAAAATTATGAGCGTGCATTGAAATTTTAGTACGCTTGCTCATAACTTTGGTAATATTAAATATTTTAACCCTAACTTTTCAATATAGTCATTTTTTCACACCACCTCATGAATGTGGCAGATGTCAGTTTTCAAATCCTGGCCAAAATGTGTTTTCACACCTTAGGCATGGAATAAAATGCCCAAGTTCTGAGTGAGTGTTGCAATATTTCAATGTTCATGCATAACTTTGCTAATTTTCAATATTTTAACTCCAAACTTTCAACATAGCAATTTTTCCATGCCACCTCATAAACATGGCAGGTGTCATTTCTTAAATCCTGGATGACATAATTTTTCATACTTGTGGTGCAAAATGATGTTCGAGCCAATATACTATAAATGCCACATGTCATGTTTATAACAGAAGTCATAAAACAACTATCTTGAAAAGTTGGGGTCAAAATTAAAAAAAAAATATTAAGAAACTGTGTGTGTAGTGCCAGTCTTCACCCCAGTGGGTATGCTTTGTGATCCTGTGCTGGTGAACTGCATTCAAGGGTGAGCTCCATGTCCCAGCTATATAGGGTGAGAACTTCCACGCCTGCCTGCAGTACCACTAAACAGCCACCAGAGAAGATCTCTGTAGAAATATCTGACCATGTCAATTGCTGTAACTGTTTAAGCAGTTAAACATAGAGAAATAGTTAAATTAAATTTCACAAGCACATAAACTGCAAGATTATAAGCCCCAGTAACTTTAAAGAAAGCAGTGACACTATGGCAGTTTCAAAAGCCATAAATAGGGGGCTTTATTTGCCAGTTTTTAGCCTGTTGTGTAAAGGATGTCCATGTTATAAGCAAACATAAATTGCAAAATAAATCAGATAATTTAAAATAATTAAATAATGAGAGTATGAATTCCAGCAACCTTATTTAGTAGTTTTGTGATCCTTCCAAGAAGGTCATTTATTCTACCCTGCAGATGTTGTGTGCCACAGGTGGCTGAGATATAAGTAGAAAAATGTAAATGTAGGTGAGAATGCTGATACTCCAGTCTGTGGCTTAACAGGCAGCTGAGTTACAACAAAATAAATAAATATGAGAATTTCCACAAAATGTGAATTTTTTTTTGAAATTCAACTTTTAGTTTTAGAGTTACAACAAATCACAGGTTTCATCCAGAACTATACATAGGGTGATAAATAACTTCTCTATATGACAGAACAGTAAATGGGTCATAAAATAGAAGAAAAAAAAACACCCCTATAACTATACAACTACCCCCTTCCCCCAACCCTAACCCTCCTCGAGTGTGCTTATTTTATTAGTAATGTGGTATTAACATGATGCCATAAGACAATAGGGTTAATCTTGGGATAAGTAGGGAAATAGAGCTTCAGAGACAGAGCCAATAGATCACCAATGCAAATACAGTGTGTACAATTTATCCCATCTTTTGTGAAATAAATCCATACGGTTGTGGGAACTAGCAGCGAGTCTCTCCATATTAAAACAGGTTGATAGGTCTTTCAACCATTTGGTATATGTTATGGTTAATTGGTCAGTCCAATGCTTGAGGACCAGTCTTTTGACCACCATAGAAATTAGTGCGATATGGAATCTGCGCTCTTGGTTCTCAACTTTGAAGTAAGTACCCAGGATGCATATTTCAGCAGTGAAAAAACTGTCCAGACCCAAAAGAGGATCCAAGTTGGCCTGGATAGAATGCCACAAGGGGGCCACTTTTTCACATAGCCAAAAAATGTGGAGCAAATTCCCTTCTGATTGTAAACATCTGGAACATAGGGAGAGAGGTAGTTTCCCTAAGCAAGCCAGCTTGACCGGAGTGTAGTACATGTTGTTTAGTATGTGATATTGAGTAAGCCTGAACCTGTCTTGGGTATGGTATTTGTGTAAATCTGTCCAAATCCATGGCCAATTAGGGGCAATGTCCGGTGAGAGAGAGGTCCAGACACAGGAGCCTGAGAGTGAGCTCAGGAATTTAAGGTCCAGTAGGTAGGAATATATTGATGAGCTGCAGTGAGGTTTGGAGGTTAAGACTTGGATTTGGGAAAGGAAGGGACTGACCTGTGAGCTACGGCATTCGGGACCAAAATTGGCATTAATAAGATGTCTCAGTTGGTATATCGTGAAAATCTTATTGTTAGGGAGGTCAAACTTGGCTAGAATATCCAGAGAGGAGAGAAGAGAAGAGCATCCTGAGAGTATAAGTTTTCAACTATTGCCTCTCGGATTTGAGGGAGCCAGTCTGGAGTAATTATCGAGCCGCCTAACTGAATATTGGGGTTCAGGATGAGGGGTTGAGCCATGTCTCTTTTAGGGGAGATTTTGAGATAGTGAAGGCACTGAGAGAGAGTTTTGAGAGAAGTGATGATGGTTGGATTCGAGATTGAGGGTGGAAGTGCTGCTCTGGGAATGAAAAAAATTGTCTGAGGGCAGAGATTGGCCTCCTGGAGTATCCGTCTTTTGATCTGGAGCCAAATCGGGGGAGGTCCTTCGACCTTACCTGGGAGCCATCTGCCCAGTTTGGAGAGGTGGGCTGCCCAATGGTAAAATAGTAGGTTAGGAAGACAAAGTCCTCCCTTATCCTTTGGAAGGCATAATTTAGAGAAGGAGCATCTGGTAGTTTTGTTTCACCAGATAACTTGAGAAAAGATGGAGTGGAATCGTTGTAGATATGAGAGAGGCAACCAGGGGCCCAGTAAACTGAGGGGGTAAAAGATGTGGGGGAGGACGTTCATCTTAATGATGTTAATCCTGCCCCAAAGAGAGATGGGAAGTTTGGACCATCTTTGCAAATCTAACTGAATGTTAGACTTAAGGTCTTCTAGGTTAAGCTTCTTAAGTAAAGCTGGGTCAGAGGTAAAGTGTATGCCCAAATACTTAATTGATTTAGGAGACCATCTCATACCGAATCTAGTAAAACAGTGTTTGTGTGTGAGGGGGTTCAGAGGGAACACTTCTGATTTTGCAAGGTTCAGCTTATAGTGGGAGAGGCAACCATATTGCGTAATCACCTGGAGAGCGTGCGATAGTGACTTTTCGGGGTGGGCCACATGAAGTAGGACATCATCCGCATAAGCAGAAAGAACCAACTTCTGTTGTTGCACCGGGCAGCCCTGAATATGTGGGAAACGCTTAAGATTGCGAAGAAGAGGTTCTAAATACAGATTGAACAAAAAGGGGGAGAGGGGACAGCCTTGTCTGGTACCAGTAAAGAGGCAGAAGACTGAGGAGAAGACCCCATTCCAATAGATCCTAGCCGAGGGAGACTTGTATATAACCTGAATCCACCTAATGAACGGAGGTGGGAAATCCATCTTGGCTAGTGTTGCCCACAAAAAATCCCAGTTAACTCTATCAAACGCTTTTTCAGCATCTAAAGAAATTAGAGCCATTGGAGTATGTGATGATTGGGCAGCATGTGAGATATGAGAAAGGGTTCTAAGGTGGTCAGTAGGAGAGCGTGCTTGCACAAACCCTACCTGTTCTGGGCTCAGAAGGTGAATCTAGATCTTTTTAATCCTCTTGCTAGGATCTTAGATAGGATCTTCATGTCACAGTTTAAGAGAGAGATGGGGTGGTAACTCGCAGGGTCTTTGGGTGGTTTGTCTGGCTTAAGGATTAATATGATTGTGGCTTCCAGTAAAGTAGGGTCAATGGTATTGGCTTCAAACATGTAGTCATAGAGCTTAAGGAGAGGGGGGTCTAGTTCCTTGCTAAAGGTTTTGTAAAAATTAGAAGGGTAGCCATCTGGACCGGGTGCTTTGTCAGGGGCAAGGGAAGCGATGGCGTCCTCGACCTCAGACAGAGTGATAGGGGAAACGAGTGCACTTTTGTGGTGTGCAAGAAGGCAGGGAAGCTCAAGATCTTCTAGGTAAGTCTCGATATCTAAAAGGGGTGCTGAGGGGGTGCCTACTGTAAAGCTTTTTGTAAAACTCCTCAAAAATCTGGGTGATTTCTCTGGGGGTGGTTTTAATTAGTCCCTCTGGGGTTTGCAGCATCGGGATTAATCTCGAGCTCTCTGTTTTGCGCAATCTTAGAGCCAATAACCTACCGGCTTTTTCACCCTGATTGATATATTTGGATTGGGTTTTTAAAATAGCATACTCAGCCTTTTTTTTAAGTAAATCCGCATACTCATTCTTTATTTTTAACAGGGATTCGAGTGAGACTAAGGGGGAGGAAGGAACGTATGAGCTTTCCATTTCTTTAATTTTGGCCAATAATGAGGCAGCACGTGCCAGTCTACATCTTTACCTCATGGAGGCCAATTTGATTAGCTCCCCTCTGAGGTAGCATTTCAGGGAACACCAAATTGAGTCCACCCTCGGAGTGGAGTTCTTGTTGAGTTCCAGAAAATTAGAGATGAGGTCTTTGATATGGGAGACTGTCTGGTCTTCCTTGAGAAGTTGAGTGTTGAGTTTCCAAATAGTATCTCATTGAAAGTTGGGATCCGGAGAGATCCTAGCCCAGACTGTAGCATGATCCGACAACACTATCGGTTCGATACCCGTCTGGAGGAGCCAGGGAGGAGTGACTTACTGGTCAGAATGTAGTCTATTCTAGACCAGGAGTTATGTACTTGGGAGAAAAAAGAAAAGGACCGGAGTGAGGGGTTAGTACGTCGCCAAGGGTCACAAAGGTCCAAGAGCTGCATGAAGTCCGATAGGGCCTCTTGAGCTGGAATTGTTGGTCTCTTTGGTTCATGGGATCTGTCAAGAACTTGACAAGGTGGGACAGTCCAGTCCCCTCCTAAAATTAGATGTGAGGGTAAGAAAGTACCGATTTTATCTGCTAGGGTCATAAAAAACTCAGGACTCCCTCCTACTGGTCCATAAACAGAACCGAGCACAACCTTACAGTTGTTGAGACACCCTTTAACCAGTATAAACCTGCCCTCTGGGTCTGCCAGCTCTTCTTCTGCCAGGAAAGAGACATGGTTTTTAATTAGGATAGCCACACCCTTGCTAGCCCCAGAGCCACTCACTGAAAAAACTTGGGAAAAGTCAGATCTGATTAGCCAGATTTTTTCATTATTAACCAGATGGGTTTCCTGAAGCATAAGTATGTCAATCCTGAGTAAGTCACAATGGCTAAAAACCTGAATCCTTTTGGCTCTATCTCTGATCCCCATACATTCCAAGAAGCTGTTTTAATCGACATCATAGCCATTTCTGAACCATTAAATTAAGAAAACATGGATTATTATGTCTTTGAAATGAGAGATAAGGGTAGCACACTCTAACCCCCCCGTAAACCTGTCCAAACTATAAAGGAAAGAACATTCGAACCTCTGATGTGAAGAGATTGGCCAATAAGAGCAGGTAACAATATAGGACCATTGAGAAATAATGTCACAAAACCAGAAACAACCTCCCCCAATGAAAAAAAACCCCAACCAACTATATACAAGGCGGTTCCAGGCTTGAACAGGTAAACCATGAGAGAACAGACAGCAGGAACCTGAAACCAGAACCCCAATGGCGAGACCCAGGACTTTCATAGACCAATACCAATCGACTATAATATTATTATTACAACGAAGAAGGCATAAGCTGTTTGAGTAAGTCAGCCAGAAAAATGTGGAATGGAATCCCCTGTTATAGGCCTGAGGGTCACCATATCCCCCCTTAATAAGCTCGTGAGGCAGCTTCCTCTGAGCTTGTCGCAACTCCGAGGTCCTTCCCCCATCCCATCTAACAATGGTGAAATAGCAGTCACGCATGACGGTGGTCAACAGGAGAAACAAAAAGGGAGAGAACAAACTAGGTTAGCGGTTTCAGTCAGCTCCTGCATGAGGCATATGACACACGCCCGCTAACTGTTTTAACCAGTCACTTACTGTAATCTGCAGAGATCTACTACCGGAGAAAGACTGGTCTCTTGTGTGGGAAAGAAACAAGGGGTATCTGCCCCCATCTATTATTAGGCAAGTAAGCAATCCATCGTTTAGATGAGGCCCTGGGGGACATGATATGCAGCTGGACCAAAGTCGGTCCACGGCCAATCCAGCCGGCTGGAACAAGAAAACCCCATCCCAAAGGTTCCGGGACCATGCTAAGTGAATTAGGGGAGCCACGGCCTGCCAGGATTGAAAATCAGGAGCGTTTTATATTCCTCATACCCCGCAAAACCCAACCTCTTCCCCCCACCAAAACCAAACAGGTAGGCATTATGCCAATCTCATCTTTATAAAAGAAAAAACAAACAGCCGTAGTGACAACTGATCCCCTAGAGTTCAGTTCATCTCTCTTTAAACAAGTTAGGAAGCCTGGAGGTTAAGTCTTTAGTGGCCTGGTCGGGGGACTCATAAGTAAATGTAGAGCCTTCAATCATGACTTTCAGGTTAGCTGGATAGAGCATCCTGAAACGGATACCTGCCGTGATGAGCTTTTGCACAACAGGATGAAAGGCGGTTCTCTTCTGCCTGGTCTCAATTGGGAGATCTTGAGCGACTCTTATCTTGGATGTTCCCCAGGTTATTGCTTGTAGCTCACGAGCCTTGGTGAGGACATGCTGTTTCTCAATAAAGCTTAAGAACTTTGATAATGATCGGGCGGGGAGGAGAATCCAGTGGGGGCCTTGGTCTCAAAGATCGATGAGCCCTTTCAAGATGATATTGGGGGTTGAGAGGTGAGGGGCCAACAATTTTAAGCAGAAATTTTTGGAGGAAAGCGATGGTATCTGGCCCTTCTTCCAGCTCCGGCAACCCAATAATTAGGAGGTTGTTCCTCCTACTGCGCCCTTCTAAATCCTCCATTTTGAGCTGGAGCTTCCGCACTTGCTGCTTCAGTGAAGTGATTTCTGGCTCCACTGTGCCCCTCCATTTTTCCTGAGATATGAGCCTGGCTTCTGAATTGATCATCCTGCTTTTAAGGGAGGTAAGGTCACCCTTAATAGATATTAACTCGGAGGTGATGCTTTCCAGCGCTTCCCGGAGAGGTGATACCTCCTGGAGAAATCTTTCTTCAGAAAGAGGGACTGCCGAGGGAGCAGTGCTACCCGATTTGCTTGAATTACCGAGGCCCTGGTTCCTCGCTTTCTTGGCTTTCGGTACGTGTTGGGGAGGTGTGGCACGCCTCGGCCTGCTTCATCTCTGCCTCCATCACGGCGATAAAGCTGTGCGGTGCCGGGAAACACAGATGAAAGATGAAAGGCAGAGATTAAGAGAACTCCAACTGCTATTATTTGTTAAATTAGGAGGCTAGTATCGATTTAAAATTGATTTGGAGCTGATGGGTGGTGGGAGCCCAGAGAGTGCACAGCCTTCAGGCAGCTTGCAATACGTGCCCTGAAAATGTGAAATTTTACATTATTTCACAAAATGCTGCCAATATTCCCCAAAATCAAAACTTGCTAATTTCACCCAGACCTATATCTTTTTATTTAAAAGTATATTTGTACTTTGTTTATTTTACAATCGGTACAATATGGCCCCAATATTCAGAACTGCACCTGGCAATGGCACATGTGGTCATGCAGCACAACTGAGTTGTGCTGGTGCAACTCAGGGATATATTCAAAAGAGATGAGCCATGGTGCATCTCCTCCGAATACATCAGGTAATGGGTACTGCGCAAATAGGATGTGCTGGTGCATCCCCCCAGACAGGGCTGAATACCAGGAATGGGAACTGTACTAGTGCAACAGAGTTATGCTGTGCGCAAATTCCTGATATTTAGCCAGCAGTATGCAAATGGAGCCATAATACATGCAAGGCACAAATGGGGTCATTTACATGTCATTATGACCCTATTTGCATACATTGTGCAGGGCAGGCCAGTGAAATGCATTGCCCTACACAGCATACGGTTCTGCCAGAGGGTGTCTCATGGCACCCCCTACCCACCCCGTAGCCACGGTCCCCATAAAAACATATGCATAGTTCCCTGGTAGTCTAGTGGTTCCCCCAACCCCTCTTGATGCTCTAATCCCTGTAAAAAACAATTTCCATATTTCCCTGGTAGTCTAAGGGTCCTCCCACTCCTCCTGTAGCACTGATCCCCTTAAAAAACAATTTGCATATATCCCTGGTAGTCTAGTGGTTCCCCTACCTTCCCCGTAGCTGTGATTGCCAAAAATAAAAGTTTTAAATATCCCTGGAAGTCTAATGGTACCCCTTCCCTAGACCCTGGAGCCACCATCAGCAGTTGAAATCATGAGCCACAATTCAAGGGAGTTGCAGTTAGCTGCAATTGCCTTGAGTTGCAGCCGTAATTGACTGGAGTCATATTTTTCTGAAGTTGACGATTGATTCTCCATTGTACCTGGCTTGCCTGACACTCAGTCCCCCTCCCGCACCTTCAGACACACACACACACACACACATACGCACACACACACTGGAGGAGCCCAGGAGACATAAAAACAATGAGCCCTGTTGGCCATAGCCCTTCCAATCACCACCCATCCCATGCCAAGTGCCGCAGATGTTTGTGTGTAGTTGCTGGCAGCCACAGCCACCAACCAAAAATTGCACCTATGGCTTCTTGGTACCAGTCTTATGAGAGAGAGAGAGAGAGGAGGAGCCAGGAGTTGTGTGCACTGCACATGCTAAGTGATGCATGCTGGCAGAGAAGTGAATGAAAGTGGATGAGTGAGTGACTGCTAGAAAGGAACACCTGAGTGTCTGTCGGGATGCAGGGATGGTTGGGTGGGAGTCATACTCATGTCAGGAGAGGAGGAGGAGGAGAAGGATGGACTTCAGTCTGGATGATCCAGGATGTGGGTCATGAGCTCTGCTCATCGTGTGTGTGCACCGTGTGTAGCAAGCAGTATATTGGCAGCTCGTCATCATGGCAGGTACTAGGCCCCAATGGTCATGCAGCAACGCAACAGCAAGTGAAGCCAGCCTAGTAGGCAGGATTGAGGCAACAGACCATACCCGTAGTAGGCCAGGTGACAAAACTGCAACATGGGCCAGCCCAGTCAGGGTGGCGATTGGGGAAAGAGACTCAAAAGATGAGGACTAATGAGTGAGGCAGGCCACAGGCCAGGCGGCAAAGTGAACAAGGCCCCAAGCGAACAACATGACTGGGTGGGCACCGCAGTGGGTGGGGAAAGAGGACTGCAGTGGGGAGGCAGGCTGTAGGCCAGGTGGCAAGCCAAGAACAGTGTGAAGGCCAGGCCAGACACTAAGAAGGAGATTGTGTTGTGACCACCGGTCAGTGCTGGTCTGAGTAGTCTGATGACTTGAGGAGGAAGCCCAAGCAGAAGGAAGGAACTAAAAGACCGAGGCCGAGCCAAAATATAAAATTAACAAGTAAGTTCCAGCTGTGGTTTGTGGCTTTGTACTTTGTGCTTTAATGTCTGAGGAGAGGCCTTGCTTGAGAAGGCTTGAGTTCAGACTTCAGTGGAAGAGCAGTTAAAGGCTCCCATCACACACATTAATATCAGTGTCCGTGTCAATGGCTCAGTAGGTAGCACACTTGCCTCTAAGGCTGGGAGATCAGAGGGCTGTGGGTTCAGTTCCCACATCTGGCACTTGGGTTAATATCCCAGTACTGACACTGTAGTGCAGCATGAGAGGGGTGCTGCACTTCTGAGGTGCCGTCTTCCGGATGAGACGTTAAACTGAGGTCCCATCTGCCTGGATTGGTGGTAGTTCAGGTGGTTGTTAAAGATCCCATGGCACTTACTGAAAAGAGTAGGGGAATTTCCCCGGTGTCCTGGCCAAATTTCCCTCATTCACTAAAAAAAAACACCAACAGCTTAACCTGGTTCAAGGTCAGTTGGCATTCATCTGTATTCTCCTCCCCCGGGTCGTGCCTGAAAATAGGCAGGATTTATCTAGTGCACTTACCCGGTCAACAAAAACTAAATAAATAAATATTGTCCTTGATGTAACCATTAACCTGGTTATTTTTTTTTACCACCTGAGCTAGCACACTGATGCATAATTAACTAGTGCAGCATTTCTCCATGGAGCAGCAGCCTGTGGTAACAATTAAATCTATATGTTTTGTGTTGGAGAGGTTTTTGTGAAATGCTTCTTTATATCTGTGCCTTGCAATCTCACTTTGGATTTGCTTCTGCCCGGGCAGGCTGGCAGCTTCCTTCCTTCTGATCAGTTGCAGTTCTTTCCAGACCAGCATGGGACGTTTTTCATCCAGTATAAACTTGCTTTGTGTGGTGGCAGAGGTTTATTATGTTCATTTATGAGGTTGTATAATGATTCCCTGTATGGAGAATTCTGATTATAAAAAGGGTCTGAGAAATAGAGCTTTCTGATTGGCTGCAAACATTCTAAAAACCTTATGTTAATCTTTTATTAACACACATGTAGAGTTTAACTATATGCTGAGCAAGGTGTAACACTGTTTAAAAATATTTTTTATTATAATAGCAATAAGGCACTCCCAGGGATTCTGTTACTGTTCAGTTAATCACCCTCTAGGAGCATGTGGCACTCGGCTACACCTTGTGCCACAGTACACCCCTAGAAGGTGATTAACAGACCATTAACATAACCCTTGGTCATGCCTTATTGCTTAATTCTGACAACTGCTAGTGTGTACTGGCTTTCAGAAATTCAGACGTGTAAGGGATAGGATGGGGTTCCTGTGTTTTACTGTGATGGAGCAATTACTTTACAGGCTGAAATTTTTCCTGACTCTCATACACCTAAACTGGACTGGTTATCACAAAATAAAAGAACTGAGTACTGTTTTACATTGACAGGGTTATCCAGAGTAAAACTGCCCGGGAGCTACTGGGGAAAAAACGTGTGCCCAATCTGAAAAGTCTTGCTTTGTAACAATACACTGACTAATATTCAGTTTTGTTTTGTTGTCTATGACTCTTAAATTGCTTGCATTCGTGTATATGTGTGTTATGGCATCTTGGCATTTGAGGCTGTCTCTGTTTTTGCAATTTTCCTCCCCTTTCCTATATGTTACATTTCTGGTACTAAAAAGTAGGGATTTTAATGACATGGTGCCAGGCAGCATTAGTGTTGCAATCTTACTTGTATTTTAATTAAATCACAGATTGTAGAGCCAGCCCAGTGGCACTGAGGGTTGAGGCACTGGACGTCACACCTCGTGCCACGCCGGCGACCCGAGTTAGGGAGCGAGCTCGGGCACCGAGGTCAGCAGGGGTGGAGGGGATTGAGCGCCCGCTGGGCTGCTCTCCTCTCCCGGGGGGTGGGTTAGGGACTTTCTGGCATTCCAGCGGCCCCTGGTGGAGACCGGGGGTGCTGCAGAACGCGGACTGCACGTACAGTGTGGCTGACATCAGCAGAGTTGCCGTGTGTGCCAGATGTCAGGCCATGCCCACGCAAGGACCAGCATAAGGGGAAAAAGACCCCTCCGGCCCTGATAGGCGACGGCTCCGCAGTGTCCACCTGCCACACGCCCAACACTGGACCTCTACCTCTGCTCCTTCGACGCCTGCGGCTTGCCTGCCTCAAGGAGAGAGTAATGCCTTTGAGGTAGGTGGAGGTCATAGCGGGCGGTAGAGTGGGGGATGAGTTGGGCCTGACAGAGTTCTGGTGTCTGGGGGTGATAAGCAAAGTGTAAAAAAAAAAAATCACAGATTGTAGTGAGAAAGAAATATTGTGACCTACTGGGATTGTATATTATTTAAAATGTGTTTACTAGGATTGTGGATAGGCATTAGGTACACAAAGCCTGTTTCCAAGTATGACCCATGGAAGGGGATACAGCACAGAGTGAAACAGCAGTGACAAATAAAGTGATGTCAACTGATATGTACATAAACAATGAAAGCAAAGTACAAACAATGAATTCTAGGTAAAGGAGGAAAATAATGTAAAAAGTAAGTGTACAAACTAAAGTACATTAGTTATAAAAGTAACAAGGTTGACAATAGTTCTTCCTATGAGGATTTTCCTAGGTATGTACCTCCCCTTATTTTTTCATTGGGACAATTTTCAGAAAACAGTGCTGAGAGTCAGGGTACTTGTAATATTGTTGAGCAGTTTGTGTTATGTGGACCTGTATGTTAATCTACAAGAGCTGGGGTCAGATTAGTGCAGGTTGCAGCAGTGGTGGTGGAGGGTGGGTGGGTGGGGAAGGTGGATCAGATTACAGTCTTAATTATTTATTGAATTTTGGTAACCAGGTGAGCCCACAGAGACAAGACAGTCCCTTTTTCAAGGGCGACCCGGGAAGTGCATTACATTGGCAGTGAAAACACAGGTTACAAGATTAGAACATGGATCAAGTATGTGAATGACTACAGTAAACAACTAATACAATCACACCAAAGGGTAGGAGAAACAATGGTAAACAACATCTTACATTATTAACTACATCATTTTTGTATACATTATGACATAGGTAAAAACAACTTACATCAGTAACAAATTTACAGTTATAAAATTTACATTTGGGCTATGGAAAAGCACAAGAGGAAGCAAAGATGAGCAGAGTAAACTCTTATGAAAGGTAAAGAACTGAGTTTCATCTAAAACAGGAGCAAGGTGTGGCTGCAAGGTGAGGAAGCAATAAGCTTTGAAAAAGAGGGACTGAGGTACAGTACAAGCCAAGACTGAGATGTTTTCAGGTCTTCATTCTTAATGGGTATTACAAAATTCCATGTATACATTACTCATTAAATGTAAATGGGCTCACTAATTCTGTCAAGTGGTCAGTAACAAGTACATAAATACAATTTCACAGTGGCGGAAGTTGAAAAATTTGGTTGGATTTTCTTTAATCAGTCACAGTCATAAATTTAAACTAGCTGAAAAAGTCAGTCATGATGTGTTGTAAGTCAGCCACAATTAGTTATTCAACTGACTCTGGGGTCTACCCCTCCCTCCCCGTAGCCACGATCACCAAAAATAAGTTTCAAATATCCCTGGTAGTCTAGTGGTACCCCCTTCCCTCCCTCCCCATAGCCACAATCACAGAACATGAATTAATTTTCCAACTCTGGTAGCCTAGTGGTACCCCTCACCCCACCCGTAACCTTGATTGCCAGTAAACCCTATGGAAATAAATCTTTGGTGGTCCAATGGCACCCCCACCCACACAGGACTTCCTGCCCAACCAGCTCCCTCCCCGTCGTCGGCAGGCAGCAACAAACCCACCCACATACCGCCGTGGCTGCCCGCCGAATGACAGTTTACAGTATCAGCTGTAAGCCTATTGGTCCACACTGTGGACCAATGGGCTTGCAGTGCATACTGTAATAGTCACTCACAAATATGTGCATGAATGACTTAATTCTTCTTCCACTAGACTACCAGGGATATTTAAAACTTTTATTTTTAGTGATCACGGCTATGGGAAGGGAGGGGGGTACCACTGGACCACCAGGGATTTATGTGAGTGCTTGTAGATGATGTTCTGGGGGGAGTCATCCACAGCTGACAGCCACTGTGTTGTGCCCTGCACTACAGTGACCCGCCTGTGGGTGGCTACCATTTGAGCCTTCTTTTTCAGGCATAACTTTGTTCCCTGGTATGCGGCGCATCTCAGGATTGTGCCAGCATATGAGCCACACATCCCTGGCTGAATATCAGGATATGCCGCATATGCATGGGCACTCCCCCCCGTGCTGTGCCGCATACATTATCTTTGTGCCCCAGTGCATCGGGACTTGCACTGCGCAAGTCCCTCTGTTTAACATTGCCCAGGGGCACATTTCTGGGGTTGTGCTGGTGCAACCCCTTTGAATATCTAGGCCTATATGTCAGGACTTTTCACTGCTAGCATTGATTAGCATTCTGGAAATTTATTAATTTTGCCTGTATTTTGTTTTGGGTTTTGTCCTTTCTCTTCTGTAACCCTCCACTGCCAGGTCACACCTGTAAATTAGTTTTGACTCACTGTATTTTTTTCTGGTCACCGACTTTTAAATAAATACTTAAAGTATTATAGTGATGCAGTATTGCTACTATAGTTAGGGTTGAGTAGGGCATGCAATGCTAAACCCCTGACTTTGCACAATAATATATTTGGCACTATTTGACACAATGAGCTGAAATTTTACATATGTTGTCGAGGCAAGTTCTTGAACTGTGGAAATTTCAGTGACAGCAGCTTGTGTCATTTCTGAGATCTACGTATGTCATGCTTCATAAAGGGCTAACTTTTCCCTATACTTAGGGGTTAATTTTGCTCTCACCTACAGCCTACATGGAATGGAATTTTTTAACAAACTTGCAGAGGACGAGCCACGTCCTAAGGTAGTGCCTTTGAGAGGTCTAATGAAACAATATTGCAGTAAATGATTACAGAGTTATAAGGCTTTAAAATTTAGTGTTTTCCATCCTGCACATACGCAGTAGGGTTTCTGAGATAATGATCTGGTGTAAAATGAAAAATCGGATGTCACAGATTTCTTTTGATATCGTGATATGATGATTTTGTGAAATCAAAAATATTTTTTGTTCCGCAAGAGCCTCCGTCTTGTTTTCCCGCTTTGGTAACAAAACATCAATTAGACTGATTAGAGCAGGGGTATTGAATTATATTTTCTGGCTGGCCACCTAAGGCCATGATCAAACCATAGCGGGCCAAATTTTTACACTTGTTCAGCTGTCTTTGTTTACACAATGGAAAATTACTGCAAAGCATGCATTCAGGTTAAATAATGCAATTACATCAATTACTGACCGAGCCATAAGCATCTGATGCAGTGTCTGTTTAACTAATACAATCACATCGGTTACTGACCGAGCCATAAGCATCTGATGAAGTGTCTGTTTAACTAATACAATCACATTGGTTACTGACCGAGCCATAAGCATCTGATGAAGTGTCTGTTTAACTAATACAATCACATCGGTTACTGACCGAGCCATAAGCATCTGAGGAAGCACCTGATTAAAAGTGTACCAACCATGAAATGTATCCTCCAACTTCATGAAAGGATAATGGTCCTTGAAAGTTTGGCTGTCTGTCTGAAAGTTGTGTCTTCATTCTTCTTTAAATTAAAGATGTTTTTGGTTCAGTTTTTGGATCGGTTCACATGCTTAATGTAGCACTGTAAGTCTAACTACAGAACTCCAATGTGCTTAAAAAAATAACAATAACTCCAATGTGTAAATAAGGAAAATGAAAACAATTAAATGAACTACAATACATGGCATAACAGTGGGTAAAGTGAGGAAAAATAACAGAAGTGCATCCTTTTTTTTATAGCATATTTTTTCACCCAGTTGTCGGCCAGGGCTTGCTGGCCTCTGCTCAAGAGTACCCATCCCCCTTGTTACGGGATCGCTGCTCGCTACCGGGGTAGGGATTTTTTTTTAACTTTTTAGCTAGAGGATTGCTGTGATCCCTAAACTCTCCCTCTGAGGGTGCCGGCGCAAAGGACCGAAGTCCAGGCAGGAATCCATGCAGAGACACAGCTTCCGCCAAGCACCTAACAGTGCCTTCCCCTCCTGACACCTTTCTGCTAATCGGATTGATGCCAACCCTCTCCAGGAGAGGAGAGCTGTCATAGAGTGGCTCAATCCAGCTCCTCCTCCCCTGCTGACCCCCGATGATCCGGTCCCATTCCTGAACCCAGTTCACCAGTGGGAAGTGCATCCTGATACATGCACCCTGATTGGACTGTGCCTGTGCATAGCTTGCCTGAAGTAGTGGTGCTTTCTCTGTGCTGTTTGCTGCCCTGCAGTAAATCTACCCTGCAGTGAGTCAGTGGAAATCAGCTATATCTACTTATTTTGACTGCATTGCATTGCCTTGCATTAGGGAACAGCTGACCATCCGGAGGGCCAAAAAGAAGGCCGTCACGGGCTGAATCTGGTCTGCGGGGCCGCCAATTGAAGAACACTGGATTACAGTTTCCATTAGTGAAATAATTACCATGGATGTAACTAATTTGAACAGGGTGCTTCTGATAGCGAGATCTTTCAGTTTGAATACTGATTTGATGACGTTTCATGTTAGTGTTCTGTATATTTTAACAGTTATTTTTTTCATGTCGTGCATTGCTTTTGTGCTTCAGGCTTTAGTATTCTGGTAAAAAAAGAAGTGCTAAATACAATTTCATTGCGCTGTCATATTTTTCAATCCACAACTCAATTTTTTGATCTCTTTTCAATTTTTTTTTTTGGCATTACTTTTTCTTTGTTTAGGAGTACCAAAAAACAGTTGCGCGATATAAAATCTTTTTCAGCACTGCAAGTTTCAGGACTGGTTTGATTGTGCAGTAAACATTTTTGGTATTGCGGTAAAAAAAAAAGCATGAAATACAGTTTGATTGCGGAATTGTAGTTTCCAATCCGCAACTCACTTTTTTTAAATCTCTTTTCGACTTTATTTTCACATTACTGTTTTTTGTTTTGTTTTGCAGCAACATAAAACAGTTGCACAATATAACATCTTTCTCAGCACTGCACATTTCAGGACTGACTAGATGGTGCACTTAACTTTTCTGGTACTGCAGTTAAAAAAAGAAGCACAAAATACAACCTGATTGTGTGGCCATGGTTTTCAATCTGTGATTTACGTTTTGTTGTCTCTTTTCGGAATTAATTTTGCATTACCTTTTTTTGTTTTGTGGCATCAAAAGGCAGTTACACGGATGTCACCAAGAGATGAACAATAAGGCGTCTCAGCTCCGTCACCCGACTTCGACAATCACAAATAACCTACTTCTAAACTACACTTTTCATGGGGAATATTGATACAATTAAGGAGATAAGAATGGCAGCTAAGCGGAGACTGTGAGAGTTTAGTGTTGACAGTGCACAAATAAAGCAATCGCTCCGTAATCAGAAGGATGGACTGCTAGGCCTATCTTATGTTGATACTGAACTGCCAGAGCAGGCTAAAGAACTCGAGGAAGATGACGCCCCCTACACAGTAACATTCGAAAAGCTCATCAATGAGCTACAAAAAATAGGCTCCACACTGAAAAGTATGCAGGCAGATATGGCTGAAACCAAACAAGAGCTAAAAGAAGTGGACTTTGGACAAAAGAATTGGAAAGCTACCTCAGCAAAGTGAGTCGGCAGGGGGACCGCCACAACACAGCACTCCTCTACCTGTATGCTAGGGGAAAAAGAAATGTCGATGGAGCTCAATGACTTAGAACAGAGATCACACCGGAATAATATAAGAATACATGGGGTCCCAGAAGACACAAAAACTGAAGAAATGGAGGTCTTTCTGGGACCATTTGTACAGGAGCTGTTAGAATGAGATAAAGAGACTCCGATGGTTATCAAAAGGGCTCACCGCTCATTCACACCCAAGCCTCAGGATCCCAAAACCCTCCTGAGATCCATCATTGCCAGATTCCTGGATTACTCAGTCAAAATAGAAGCTGCATAGAAACATGGAAACATAGAAATTGTCGGCAGACAAAGACCGCCTGGCCCATCTAGTCTGCCCGTAAGCCCTTGTATTGGATTACTGCTTCCAAACCACTTCCTGCTGCTGTACCTCTATGGTTCCCCTATGCCTGTCCCAAGCATGCTTGAATCCATCCAGCATCCTCTCTCTCCAGATTAGATATCCTTCTCAACTCCTTCTGCCGCTTCACCACTGCCTCCCCCACTCACTCACCACTGCCTACTCTACACCGCACTCGCCCTTGCTCCACTCTCCCACAGGAGAGTCATCCACAGTGCCTCCTTCATAGCTAAATTTTGGTTTGAGTCCTTTCCTCCCCTACCTCACTTCCCTCCTCACACCAGCCACCTCTCTAACCTACCCGCTTCTCCACAGGGACCCTGGCACTTTTCACCTGCCCCGACCACACACTCTCACCAGCCTAGCAGCCTTTTCTCACTGTCTCCTCCTTCTTTGGAACAACCTTCGCTCCAAACTCCACCTTGCCCCTTCTTGTTCCACCTTCTCTCAACTCCTCAGGCTCCTACCCTCCCCACACTGCCCTAAATGCACCAATGATCCCAGCTCACACCTGAGGCCACTTACAGTCAATACTCACTTACCCTAGCCCCCGATTGTAACCTTGCCCCATCTCACTCATTTACTCTGTACGCTCACTAATTGTTTACTATGGTAAATGTATTATATTTCTTTGTAAATATGTCTGCACAGACTGTTTGTATTCTTCCCCATGTATTACTCTTTTCTCTTCACTGTACACTCTGTACCCGGGTCGCACCTGGAAATGAGCCTCAGCTCAGTGTGCCTCTTCCCGGTCATCAAAATTTTAAATAAAAAAAATAAATATATAAAATCCACTGTGCTCACCACCACCACCTCATGAGACAGACCATTCCATGTGTCCACCATCCTCTCTGAGAACAAGAAGTTCTTCACATTCCCTTTTAACCTCCCACCTTCCAATTTCATGTCATACCCCCTCATTCATGTGCTCCTCCTGTATTGGAAAATGTCTCCCCCTGCACCTTGTTTATACCCTTGAGATACTAGAATGTTTCTTTCATGTCCCCTCTTTCCCTTCTCTCTTCCAGCGAGTACATATTGAGTCCCACAATCTCTCCTTATAAGTCTTGTGTTGCAAGCCCTGTACCATCTTAGTCATCCTTCTCTGGACCATCTCCAGCCTATCAATATCCTTATGAAGGTGCGGCCTCCAGAACTGCACACAGTACTCCATGTAAGGCTTGACCAGGGTTTTATATAATGGCATCACTGCCTCCCTCCTTATGCTGGTGATACCCCTGCCTATGTACCCCAGCATGCCACTGGCCCTCCCAGCTGCCTTAGCACTCTGCTTTGACATTTTCAGGTCTTCTGAAATAATAACCTCCAGGTCCCTTTCCTCCTTTGTGACTGTCAGCAACTCCCCCTTCCATCCTGTAGCTTTCCCCAGGGTTTCTGTATCCCAGGTGCATAAATTTGCCCTTTTTTGAATTAAACTTTAGTTGCCGGTCCTCAGATCATTTGTCAAGCTTTCCCAGGTCCCTCTTCATTTTCTCCACCCGCTCTGGGATATTCACTCTGTTACAGATCTTGGTCTCATCTGCAAACAGGGAGATCTTTCCCTCCCATCCTTGTGCAATGTTGCTGATGAAGACATTGAACAGGACTGGCCCCAGGACTGATCCCTGAGGCACTGGTTACCCCCTTCCCCAGACTGTACCCCATTTACCACCACCACCCTCTGCCTCCTGTTTATTAGCCAGTTTCTAACCCAGTTTACCACCTTGTCCCCCATGCCCAGCCTGTTTATCTGTCTCCTATGTGGGACGGTGTCAAAGACTTTGCTGAAATCAAGGTAAACAACATCCACTGCCCCACCCTGATTCACTTCCTTTGTCACCCAAAGAAATCAACCAGATTTGTCTGACATGACCTCCCTGCTGTGAATCCATGTTACCTATGGTCCTGGGCTCCGATGGCTTCTAGATGCTCTACTATCGTTTCTTTCCTTGATCTTCCCCACAACTGAGATGAGGCTGACCGACCTATAGTTCCCCGCCTACTCCCTGCTGCCAGATTTGTGTAGAGGGACCACATGTGCCCTCCTTCAATCCTCTGGTACCATCCCTATGTCGAATGACTCAGTGAATATGGCTGCCAGAGGTCCTGCTCTCTCCCTTCGCAGTTCTCTTAATATTCTTGGGTGTATGCCATCGGGTCCCTTTGTCCACCTTCAATTTAATGAGCTCCTGCAGGACTCTTTCCCCTGTGAATGGACTATTGTCCACCTCTTCACCCTCTTGGAAACTGCTATACTGCTGTGGCCCCTGCCCCTCCCCCTCTTCTGTGAATACTGAACAGACAAATTTACTCAGTATTTCTGCCTTTTCCATGTCATCCTCCTTGCATTCCCCTCCCTCTCCCTTGAGCCTTGCAATCACCCCCTTGTTTTTCCTCCTTTTGCTGATGTGCCTGAAGAATGTATTGTCCCCTTTCTTAACTGACTGTACTAAACCTTCCTCAGTCCATGCCTTTGCTCTCCTTACTGCCTTTTCCACTTCCCTTAGACACTCTAGATACTCCTCCCTGTCCTCCTCCCTTTGGGTCTCCTTATATTTCCTGAACCCTTTCCTTTTTGCTCTGACCTTTATCGCTACCTCTCTTGAGAACTACAGTGGCTTTCTCCTTCTCTTGTCTATGGATACCAATCTGATGCATTGGTTTGTTAATTCCCATAAGGCTTCCTTTAGATGCTTCGACTGTTCTTCCACTCCCCTTCCTGCTCCCATTCTCTACAGGGCTCTTTTGATACCCCTCCCCATTTCAGTGAAGTCAGCATTTTTGAAATCCAAAACCTTTGTCCTAGTATGACTTGAGTGAGTCTCTGTCCCTGTGCTGAACTCCACAGTCTTGTGATCACTGGATCTCAGTTGCCTTTCTACCTGGACATCTGCAATTCGATTCCTGTTGGTCATTACTAGATCTAGAATTGCCCTGTCTCTGGTGAGATCAAGCACAAACTGCCTGAGTCTAGCCTCTTGGAGTGAATCAAGGATGCCTCTGCTTCTGGCTGAAGCAGCTACACTGATGTTCCAGTCCACGTCTGGCATATTAAAATCCCCATCAGTAGAATTTCACCTTTCATTGCCATCTCGTGTATTTCCTCCACTAGCTCCCTGTCCAGTTCCTCTCCCTGTCCTGGAGGCCTGTATATCACCCCTGTGCATACTGCTGTGATTTCCAGGCTGAAGGGTGACCCACAGTGCCTCGGCCTCCACCTGCCTCCCCTGTAACTGTGTTGCCATTATACGCTCTCTGACATACAATGCTACTCCCCCCCCTTTTTGCCCTCCCTATTCCTCCTGAATAGAACATATCCTGATACATTTGTTTCCCACTCATAATTAGCTCTGTACCAGGTTTCAGTTATTGCTACTATGTCTAGGTCTTCTTCAGTTATTAAGGCCTCCATGTCTGGGGCATTATTTCCCAGGCTGCATGCATTTGTCAACATGAACTTTCAGGTTTTACTGCCTCGCCTCTCTCTCTCTTCCTGTTTTTAGTCCCCTGCATTTCCTCCCTTCCTGATGTTTTTCTCTTGTGTTCCCGATTCCTTTCCTACTCCATTTCTGCCTGACTCCAATGACCTTGATAGTAACTCCTTTTCCTGCTCCTGTTGCCATCCCCCCAGCTAGTTTAAACACTCATCAGCAAAGCATTTAAACCATCCATTGAGGGCTGCCATCCCCTTGCTGGACAGATGCTGCCCATCCCCTCTGTACAGGGCTACATCACTCCAGGTGGGTCCCCAGTCCCCAGTGAAACCATACCCCTTCTCATTGCACCAGCCTTTCAACCATGTATTAAAGTTACTAATGTGGAGATTCCTCCCCCCCCCGCCGTGTACTGGCAACACCTCCGAAAATGTCATGGAGCTTGCTACCTTCCCCAGGCACCCTCCCAACACTGTAAAGTCCTCTTTCACCTAGTCCAAGCTTGCCTTATCCTTGGATAGATCATTTGTCCCCAAGTGGATAATGACCTCCAGCCCTCCCCTCCTTGCCACAGCTTTAGTGATCCTCTAGATGTGCTCCCCCTTCCTCCGAGCTGTGCCTCCTGGAAGGCACTTTACTTCCCTTTCCTTTCTATTATCTTTGCCCAAATCCATTCCACGGACAATTGAGTCCCCCAACAGGAGTAACTTATTTCTATGGGGTTTTCTTCCTCCATCCACTAGGTCACCCTGCTGGAGGACACTCACCTCCTCCCTGGCCTCAGCCTTGGGTTCCTTTGCAGGGATGTTCTGTTCCTCCAACAATGTGTAGGGGTTCATGAGCTGGATTGGATGGGGGATGTGTCTCTGCCCCCTTCCCCTGAACCTTCCTAAGCCTACCATAGTCCATCCTGCCATCTGCCTGGGTGGTCACTGTGGCATTGGCTGGGGACCTGGTGGCCTCTGGGTGGGGGGGTGAAGGTCCCCAGTATTCCTGGCAGCTCTGCCCATAGACTGGTGACATCCGCCCTCAGCCCAGAGAGGTGCCTGCAAATGGGGCAGCACCGCAGTAACCAGAATATTTTTCTGAAGACCGCTGCACCACAGCCAGAGCACTGCACCACTCTCTGCATCATCCTGTGCTTGCTGATATTCCTCCCCTCCTAACCCTTTTTGTTTCCTTCTCCTTATCTGCCTGTTTTTCTCTCCTTTTGTAGTGACTTACAGCTTCTCTCTCCTCCTCTTGTATGTGCCTTGTGGACCTAGTTGCTAGCACCCTTTGTAATTCTACCTATATACCAGCCAGGCTATTGCTTGTGCTGTGCTGCCTAACTGTTCCTGTGTCTTAGTAGATGTGGCCTGGCCTTCCATAAAAAAGTAGAGCACCCAGGGGTGGTTGGGGAATGGGGGTGGGGTTTTTGCTTTGGTACTCAGTGTCTCTAAAAACAATCAGGTAAAAAGACTTTCTTCTGTAACCTACAGGGCAAAAACAACTCTAGTTTAAGATAACTGGTAGCTGCCCTCCCTCTCTCAGTTTCTGCAGCAAACTGAGTCCACAGTCAACTCCTGTTTGTAATCCACAGTCCCTCAAGCCTTCTTCAGCTTGTCCCCTTATCAGACACCTCTTTAACAGAGTTTCAGTAACAGCTCTAGTCACAAATGACTACAGATATTCTCCCAGCTAGATTACCTCCCTGACAAATTAAACTTTCACTAAGTAAAGACAACCCCAAAACAGAACCAAAAACTGACTTCTACATGCTATTACAGGCCCCTGAGTTAAGAATTCAATTCAATGTACTCAGTGAATCACCTCCTTGCTGTAGGGTAGCTGGTAGCTGCTCTCCCTCTCTCGGCTTCTCCAGCAAACAGAGTCTACAGTCAACTGTATGGGCTACATGGGAAATCATCTTTGGTGAAACCCATTTGTACTTTGATCATGACTTTTCACCTTTAATTATACGAACATACAAAACTTGCCAGCAGCAAAAGGCCATCATGGTCTATCTAGGCTGCTCGAGACTGCAGTTAGCTCCCTATTCAGCAGCTGCCCCACCCCCTCACTGTACCTCCCTTTACCTTCCCCTTGTCCTGTTCCACCCCTTCTTGAAGCATTCCACTGTGTTACATGCCACTTCAGCAGGTAGTGTGTTCCACTTTACCACAACCCTCTCCATAAAGAAAGGCCTCCTCACCTCCTTCCTGTATCTACCCCTCTCCACTCTTATGTCATGGCCCCTAGTGTCTCTCACCACCCTCCTCCTGAATAGACCCTCTGTGTCTGTTTTGATTATCCCTCTCATGTATTTGAAGGTCTCAATCATGTCTCTCCTGTCCCTCCTCTCCTCCAGTGTGTACATGTTTAACTCTCTTAGTCTGACCTCATATCGCAATTCCCCCAGTCCCTGAATCATCTTCATTGCCTTACACTGCACCCCCTCCAGCATCCTAATGTCCTTTTGTAGGAACGGGCACCAGTACTGCACACAGTATTCCAGGTGGGGACTAACCAACAATCTGTATCACAGTCGAATATCCTCCCTTCTTCTTGAGGTAATGTCTCTAATGCACCCCAGCATGTTGTTATCCATTGCTGCTACCTTTCTGCATTGTGGGAATTGCTCATTGCTTCTGTGATGAGCACCCAGATCCTTCTCCTCTTCTATTACCTCCAGCTGCACCCCCCCAAGATGGTAGCTTGTCCTCAGATTTTTGGTTCCGAAGTGCAGCACCTTGCATTTTTTTTCATTAAACCCCAGCTGCCATCTGTCAGACCATGCCTACAGCCTTGTCAGATCCTCCGGTAGCCCCCGCCACACCCCCTGGTCATCCACCACCGCTCACATCTGGTGTCATCTGCAAATAGGCTGATTTTGCTGCTGATGCCATCTGAGATGTCTGCAATAAATATGCTAAACAGCACTGGGCCCAACACCGACCTCTGTGGAACACCACTTGTCACAGGCATAGGGGATGAGTATTCCCCACCTATCACCACCCTCTGCTGCCTATCTTTTAGCCAGTTCTCCACCCACCCCACCAGTTTTGCTCTCGCCCCTGTACCCTGAAGCTTGCTTCCACGTCTCCCATGCAGTACTGAATCAAAGGCTTTACTTGAAGTCTAGGTACAGGATATCCACTGCATGTCCCCTGTCAATTTGCCTGGTCATCCAGTCATAGTATTCCACCAGGTTGGTCTGACATGACCTGCCGCCAGCAAAACCATGTTGCCTCCCATCCTGCACTCACTTCACCTCCAGTAGTGCCACTAGCCTCTCCTTTAGGATTGTCTTCATTAGCTTCCCACTATAGACATTAGATTTACTGGCCTATAGCTCCCCGGTTCGTCCTTAGGTTGACTCTTGTGAAGGGGAACCATGTGAGCCAGTCTCCAGTCCTAAGGTATGCATCCTGTGTCTAGAGATAAATTAAACAAGTCTGCCAAGGGTCCTGCCAGGACCTCTGCCAGCTCCTTCAGCACTCTTGGATGTACTCCATCCGGTCCTGGTGCCGTGTCTACCCTCAATGCCCTTAACCCCTCCAGCACCCTCCCCACTGTGATTTTTCCATTCATCACCTCTCGTCCATCTGTTCCTATCCTCCCTCCTACTATGGGTAGCGCCCTCCTTTCTTTCATAAAGACTGAACAGAAGTAGTCATTGAGCACTTCTGCCTTTCACCTCTTCTTCCACCCATCCCCCTCCCTCTTAATTCTTACAATTTGGTCCTTACAGCTTCTTTTTCTCCCTGATGTACCTAAAGTCTTTCGAGCAAAGAAAGGAGATCCTTTGGATTATAAAATAATTGCAGAAGAAAAACATCAAGGCATGGATATTTGCACCTGCCCAGCTCAAAATATTCATTGACGGGACTTCAACATTTTTTAGAAGCATAGCTGAGGACGGACCAACCCTGAAATCGATGGGACTCTGAAAGACAATATGGGCGCAATCACTGAGGAAGCACTACGACCATTCCAGTGGAGTCAGAAAGGGCCCCAAAGCACCAGAGGAGGAACACCACCAGGCAACATGAGGCACTGGGATGCCATTGCCATGAGGCAGATGCCACGCTGCTGAGAAGAACTACCGAGCACATCGAAGCAGGCAGGTTACAAGCTTGACCTGTAAGAATCGGGGTAAAAGCCTACTAAAAAGACTGCCAAAAAGTGTAACTTTGCACTAGAGGTGCAATAGTTGTGAAACTGAAATTCTAAATATCTGGGGAATGTGAAGGCACGGTGTACTGACAATTTCTTTATATATATTAAACAAAAAGGGAACAGACGGGGAGGAATGGTACATCAATCCTGGAAAGTACTATCCGCACAGAGGAGAAATAAAGGAGGGCTGCAAATAATCCTAAATATCGAAAGGAAGGAGGGAGTGGGGAGGGAGAGACTGAAGCTGAAATGCTAACGGAACGTAGGGAAAATGAGGGCTATTAGAGATAATGGCATAACAGCAACATTTGCAGGGTCTGCATCTCCTCTTTCTCTTCTCTATGACTTCTTAACCCCCAAAGTTCAACATTTAAATACAGGACTAAGCTGTACAAAATACATAGCAAGGATCAGTGGAATACTGTAAACCTATATTATTCTGTAAATAAAAAATGCTGCCCTGTCATTGGCCTCAAGATTGCAAAGGGACTGCGTGCTAAAACACAGGCATTTAAACTGATGGCTCACGAATTATGTAGAGAGCACAGCCTGTGGGAAATAGGAGAGGGGGAAGATTAAAAGGAAAGCAGAAAGGGAAATCAACAAAAGATACTGAAATGTTAAGAGGGGGCCCAAAGGGAAAACCCTGCCACAACAAAGATAAGAAGAAACCGGGGTATGAGAACAGGAATTATCGAATATGCACCTTAAGAGAAGGAAGAGGGAGGAAAGGTAAAAGTAGGGACATCACAAAACAGAAAAATGGCAATAGCTGCAGAATATTTCAGAGAATATTGTGAATACAAAGGGAGGTACATCCAAACTACAAAACAAAATAAAAAAGGTTGAAGGGAGGAGAGACGCAATTGATTTTTTAGTACAGCTGATGCTGAAGCAGAGGGCAATGCAGGCTATGATAGCAGACAGCCAATGCCCCTGCATACAAAAGTCCACTATTGTGGAGACTAAGTCCACCAGGCCACAGCATGCTGAAACTACCAGCAGTAAGAAATCTCAGAGTGGCTGGTATGTATATACTGTGGACAGGATTCACAAAGGGATGCGCCCAGCATATCCGAGATGCACGGGGCGTCCCAACGCATGCACCCAAGGTGAATCGGCAGGGGACTGATGTGCTGGCACAACCCCAATGCGTGCGGTGCAGCTACAGAGTGCCACATACCACCAGTAATGATATGTGAGCAGCGCATCTTTGAGGGTTGTGAAGGGCATGCCCAAGCATACTGGGCGATCCCCATCACACAGCCTTTGTCTCTGTGGTGCATCCCCAGGCAAGTCCGAGGATGCACCACAGAAAGATAAGTCTAGGAAAACCAGACTTAAGGGTGGCCACCCATAGGCAGGCTGCCATACTGCAGGCAGCAGCACGGCAGCCTGCCCACCCTGACAGTCCAGTGTCCCCCACCCCCAGTGAATGCTGCTCCCTCTGCGCAGTATCATAGAACACAGACAACCCCCAAAGCTCCATAAGCAGCTGCTCCTGCGGCAGAATGAAAGAAGCAGTAGACGCCCAAGCCCCATGAGAGCCGCCTCCGGCAGTTGGATTTGGAAAGACCACCCCACACCCAGGCACCCCAGCCCACCCCTGTCCCTCATCCTGCACGGTCCCACCGTTGGTAGGCAGAGTACCCACTGCATACCACCATGGCTGCCGCCGACAGATCTGTCTGAGACTGACAGTACTGTACCACCTGAAGATGGACTTCTAGGTACGGTAGCTGTCTGTCCCAGACAGCTCTGTCAGTGGGCAGCCATGGTGGTATGCAGGTGGGTTACACTGCCCGCCGATGTTGGGCACCGTGCTGGGGTGGGGAGAGGCTGGGCTGGCGCATGGGTGGGAGGTGGGTCTTTCCCTTAATGTCCAGCTGCCATGGAGGTGGGCCATGAGCCTTGGGGGTGCTGGGATTTCTTTTCATTCCGCCGCAAAGGAGCGTGCCGTTTACTAGGGGCTTGTCTGTGTTTCTAGACACTGCCGCAAGAAGCAGCTGCTTACGGGGGCTTGGGGGGTTGTCTGAGTTCTCTGACACCACCACAAGGAGCGGCATGTACAGGGGGCATGGGGGGGTTGTCTGATTACAGTGTTACTGCCGCAAGGAGTGGCATTCACCGGGAGCTAGGGGTGGGGGCGTGCTTGTGCGATGGCCACGGTAAGTGGCATTTCACGGGGCTGGGGCTGTGCCAGGGACAGGTGTTTTTTTTTTTAGGTCAGCGCATTTCACCGGGGCATTCCTGCAGGCGCAATGCAAATGGGACTATAATGGCATGCTAATGGCCCCATTGCACCATACATGCCTAATGGCCTCATTTGCATGCTCCTGGCTGTGGATTGCATTTTTGGGCACAGGGCATCCTGAGGTGCCCTGCCACAAAGGGCTCACAGCCTGACATGGGGGATGCACCAGTGCAGCCTGGGATGCCCCGCACCTCCTGGGTGGGGCACACCTGTACTATTTACAGAGCGGATGCGTCTGGGGCATCTGCCTGTGCCTCTCTGTGAATCACCCATTTTGCACTCAGTGCCTCTCTTTGTGAATACTGCCCTGTATATTTATATATATATAAGTTCACTGGGGAAAATGCAAATGTCAGGGTCCATGTTGAAGATTTCAAAGTTCAGCACAAGATGGTTCGGAAGAACACATGAGTAAGGATTTTACAGAAAAGAAAATGTTTTATACATAGTTTTGTTACTTGTTTGAATACCACAGTTAACAGATGGTTTCAAAAAATGTGTGTCTTGAATGTGTAACTTATGAAAGGCAAGCACTAACAGAAAAATATCAAACCTAACTGTTATCACTTGTAATGTTAAGTGAATAGGCTCACCCATTAAGAGAACCAGGATCCTGCAGGAGTTAAACACAAAAAAAAAACACAATAGAATTCTTACAGGAGACTCACCTTTCCCAGCCTGAATGCCAAATTCTGAAACAGAGTTGGTTGGGAGAGGTGTACACCTCTTCATATGAAATACATAGTCACAGAAGGGGTGTGGCAATTCTGGTGCAGAGAAATACACCACTGGAAGTGAGAAAAGTTGTGGAGGACAAGAAGGGACGGTTTATAAGACTCACAGGCTTACACAGGGGGTACCCTGTGTTCTTCTCAATTTGTATGCACCAAATGAAGTTACAGAGAGAGTGTCTTTTTTTAAACATCACCTACTTAGACAGTCTTCAGAGGGGGGCTCACTGTTCCTGGTGATAGGGGACTTCAACTGTGCCCCGCACCCTCAGATGGACAAAAGCAGAAATAACAGCAAAGATTTATATGGGGAAAGTAGAAAGCAATGGGGTCTAATGGGGAAGCAGGGTTGACAAAGGTATGGAGGCACTAACACAGAGGGGTGTGCAACTATACCGTCTCCCATCCACATGACCAGTACTCGATGATGGATCACTTTTTACTTTCCACAGAATGACTACATGTGGCTGAGAATAATGAAATCAAACAAATAATGCTTTCAGATCACACCAGTCCATACAGATCTGATGGTGGAGCCAGTGCATAAAATTACCTATGGGGTTTAATGTCTCCCATCTCGATAGCTAAGATTTTGTGAAAGGAAAAGTGGTGAATTATAAGCATATATACAAGCTAATAGACAAGGGATACTACAGAGGCAGTGAGATGGGATGCTCTTAAGGTAACATTAAGAGGGTTTGCATCCAACATGTATCAAATAAAAAGAGAGAAACTGAAAAGAACTGTTACAGTTGAAGTAGCAATTATTTCAGTGTAACATGGAAGTAGGCATAAAATAACACTAAACCCGGATATGAAGAAACACCTCCAAGAATGTAGGGCTAAACTGACTAAGTTGCTAGAGCAAGAGATAGAGGGGCGACTGTGCTACACCAAACAAAGATATTATGAGGCTGGGAATAGGGCAGGCAAGCTGCTAGTGTGGCAACTCAGACAGCAGATGATAAAGAGAATAGTAATAAAATTAAAAGTGGAACACAAGCAGAAAATGTCCCAACCAAACCAGCAGAGATCTTAAAACATCTGCAGACTATTACCAGTAATTATACTCAGATAACTGGATGGAGGAAGATAATATAGACCTAGAACACTTCCTGGCATTGATCACCCTACCCCAACTATCAGAAGGAGAGATGAAATAGAGGCCCCATTTCCTACACAGAAACCACCGCAACAATCAACAACCTATAAAGTAGTAAATCGCTAGGAAAGATGGGCTCACAGAATTTTACAACAAATTCAGTGCTCAGGTTATTCCCTCCTGCAAACCACATCTAATCAAATTTTAGAAGGAGAACTAATCCCTGATTCAAGGAGACAAATGCAAATTACAATTATCTCAAAACAAGGAAAGGAACCCCAAGCGGTGCAGTTCTTATAGGCAGTCTCGCTGCTGACAGTAGATGTGAAAATGTTCACATCCATCCTGGCAACTAGACTGCAGCAAAAAATATGACTGATAAACCCAGACCAAATGGGCTTTATTAAGGGAAGAGTATTACAGGAGAATATACGAAGGTTGCTAAATGCCCTCACATCCCAAAAGTTCAAAACTTAAACAACTGGCACTGTCACTAGACGCAGAAAAAGCGTTCGACAAGGTAAGGTGGGGGTACCTGAAACGTGTACTTAAAAAACTTAATTTTGGCACCATTTTTCAGACATGCATAGAGGCCCTGTACAGATGCCCAGAAGAGGATGTAAAGGTGAATGGGGTCAACTTGCAGAGATTTCCCTTGCACCGAGGGACAAGGTAGGGGTGCCCACTCTCACCACTCCTCTTTGCACTCATCATAGAGCCACTGGTGGAGAAAATCTGAGAAAATCCATTAATAAAAGGAACTGAAGTGAATGGCTAGCTGCAAAAATATTATATGGAGATGATGCTCTAATGTTTGTCAGTTATCCAGTCACTACCATCCCGGAGCTGCAAAAATGCTGAGGGTATGGAAAGTGTTGGGATATAAAATTAATGAAACTAAGACTGAGGCAATCCAGATTAGTGGTACATTCACCCTGAGAAAGAGGAAGAGTTTCCATTTGCATGGGCCAAACATAATAAGGTACAGTATCTAGGAATTATAATCACTCCAAATATAAAACAATTATTCGAGCTTAATTATGAGAAACGAGGTATGGAATGTAGGAAAGACATGGACAGGTGGGTCTGCTCCCATTTTCCCTTTTGGGCAGGACTGGCATCATACAAATGAATGTCCTCCCAAGATATTTGTTTTTATTCCAAACATCACCTATAAATATCCCAGGAAAGCACTGGAAACAACTGGAGAAAGATGTCAAACTATTTGTACGAGGAAAAGCTCAGAGTGGAGAGGGTAAGATTGGTGCTTCCCAGAGAGGAAGGGTGAGTAGGTCTTCCAGATTTCAGAATGTATTATATTGCAGCACAGATACCTTACCTGTTGACTTGGGCCAGAAAAGAGATGTCTCTAGGTGGTATGGAATGGAAGAGACACAAGACCTCTCTCTTCCTTTATATGCCATGCTAACAACCAAAATCATGATAGATCTAAAAAAACATGTATCTAACTCTTGAGTAAAGAATTCACTATCAGTACTGGGGAAAATAAGGAAACTAACCAATACACCAAATGACATAGGGCCACTAACACTAACACTAATAACTGGGGATATGGACTTTAAGCCAGGGCTCAGAGATGGAGGGTTTAAAAGCTGGAACAAGAAAGGGCTTATAAGATGCGAGCACTTGGTAGCAGGAGAACACTGTAACACTGTGTGGCCTACCAATCCATACAGAATAAATACTGTTTTAGCAGATCTGATTTTTGTAGGTTTCTACAGGTCTGGAACTACCTGTTTGGATCAGGTATGAACACAAAGGTGACCAGAGATGAAATAGCCTAGGAGGAATACCTATACTGGAACACTAGGCAAGTGGACCACTCAGGGTACATATCTACAATGTACAAACTGCTGGTACAGGCTAGGGGGTTAGCCTGACAGATCTGCAACATAAATGGCAGGAAGAGTTTGGAACCCTAATTACAGACAAGCAGTGGAAGGAGTGTCTAGGAAGCTGGAGGGTGTTGGCATCCCCAAACTGGGGGGAATTTAGATGGGAAATAATAAATATTCTTCTATGTACTGACAATCACTAGACACTTTGGGACTACAAATAATGACAGTTGTTGGAGGCAATGTGAGTAGAGGCACTGATTATCATATCTTTTAGTCATATCCCAAACTGAGAGATTAGTGGATAAAGTCCAAGAGGAACTGTCCACGATTTGGGAACACCCATGCCAGAATCTTTTCAATATTATATACCAGGCCAATATATACCAGGGATTAGGGGTAGAAGGAAAAGAGAAGTTTTTCAGTGTATGACACTGGCAGCCCTAAAATCCATTACAATACACTGGTTTGACCCAGAGGCACCCAGTATACAGGAGAGGAGAGACAGGGTTTCCTGGATCTTTCAAATGAAGCAGATGACAGCAACCCTACACCTCATGACAGACACATTGGCACAGTGTTGGGGAGGATGTATACAATACACACACATCTGGAAGAGAACCCAGGAGACTGGGAGGAAGGGACTCCCTGAGGGCAATAACGTGTTCTTGGGGGCATGGAAATATGGAGAGCCTGGGGTCCCAGGGAAGATGGGAGTGAGATGGCTGAAGCACACATCCATATGGGAAACTAACCATTCAGGTCATAGAGATAGGTCTGACACGGGGAATAGAATGAAAGAAGAAGAGGCAGACACACAATGTTTAAATTGTAAATAGTTATGTATTTTACTATTACATGTTTAATATACATGAGTGTATTTCAGATGTTTACAGACAAATATGAAGTATCACAGATGGATCCAAGCAAAGTCTAAAATAACAGTCCACCTTCTATTCTGAGATCCCTCCATGGGGTGGTAGCAGAATGATTAACTGGTCTTCACTGTTTTGCTGTTCCATCCTCTTAATTCTAGGCTGAAGCTGCCATGACAAGTTGAAACAAACTCTGGTCAAAGCCAATATGGCTGTGAAGAGCTTTGGAATGCTTTTACCCATTATTTCTAATGAATTGCACAATGGAGATCTGTAGAGAGGCAGTTTCAATGTGGTCTTCCTTTTTACTATTTTACAATGTGTTTCTTGGAATATGCCCACCGGTTGCTATATATTTAGCTGGGATAGTTCACAAAAGAAATGGCATCTTATTTTCAGTGGGGCTCTACAGCAATATAATATTATGCTGCACTTGTAAAATAAGAATACACTAAAAACAGTATTTTTACATCTGGGGGATATATTAAGTGCCAGATCGATACATGAGGGAGAGGGTTGACATGATAGAAACTTTCAGGTATTTCAAGGGTATTAACAAAGTACAAGAGGGCAGTATCTTTCAGAAGAAGAGATGTGCAAGAACAAGGGGCACAATTTGAAGATAGAGGGAAGGATGGGTCAGAGGTAATGTTAGAAAGTATTTTTTTCACAGAGAGGGTTGTGGATGCATGGAACAGCCTTCCTGAGGAGGTTGTGGAGTCAGGAACAGTGGGAGAATTCAAGAATGCATGGGACAGGCATAAGGCAATTTTAGTGGAGGGTAGGAGGAAGTAAGCTGTTGATTAACTAAAATCTGCAGCTTATCCATCAGGTAGGGAAATGGGCAGACTAGGTGGGCCTAGTGGTACTTATCTGCTGTCAAATTCTATGTTTCTATGTTTCTATGAGCAGAAAGATGCCTTGCACAAAGAGGGTGCACCTGTGAACTGATACAGGGTGTGCATACAGTGAAGTCCACCAGGATGAAGCACAGCACCGAGAATTCTGCAGCAGAGTTACTGCAGGAAACAATGCAATTTGAGAGGAGTTAATCCTTTGTTATGCAGTAAACCTGTGACACTGCACTTCATCCTGGTGGGCTTCATTGCCCTGTTGAAAGTGTGATCCTGGATGGGAGTCACAGTGCAGGCAGCTGCCAAGTCAGGGTGCATCCAGGGTGACCCCAACTGAATACCTTCCAGGAGGAATGTGTGGCACATACGGGCATGCACCGTGAGCCCCCATGGGTGATATTAGCCCAGAAATGCAAATGAACTAATTGAGCAATCAGGTGCAAAGGGACCTTATGCATGATCATTACCAGTCCATTTGCATGTTGGCATGGGATGAATGAGCGAGCAGCCTCGCCCCAAGTCCCAACCCCAATTGCTCACATGTGGGACAGGCCCTGAAGTCTCTGGTGGTACAGTGGCACCCACCCCACCTGTTCCACCATCCCCAATCATACCAGGGTCCAGGCTCTATCGGTTCCATATTGTAGGGACCCAAATGCCATCCCTAATTGCCCCTGAATAAACCCACGGTCCATATCCATAGTGTAGTGGCCCCCACTCCCCATCAATGGTGCACAGACACCCCTCTCACTGCCCCCCTGCCCATCCCATTGTGATGATTGGCATTGTAATGGGATCATACCACTCTATCAGCAGGTGGTGGAGCACTCACAGTAGGATGCTGAATGGGTTATATGTAGGCACATGCTGTGTGTGGGTGATAATACCAGTGGCCATAATCCTTGGGCACTTTCGCATGTGGTTCATCATCCCAGTGCCATTGCACTGCTCAGTGTGGGTGGTGGCTGGTGCTGTACTCCACTCACACAGGTCCCAAAACAGGCATGTTACAGCTGATCTCCTATTTGTCTGTACAATTGGGGAACTGCAGATGAACTATCTATAGCCTAAAGAATACACTGCAAATGGCATTACAGGATTCTGCACCCCATGGCAGTCCAGAGGGTGGCATGTTACACAGGGAAACAGGGGAGAGTGTGGACTTCCAGCCGTGTATGACAGCAGGAAGATACAGTATCAGCAAGACATGCATTGGAGGTATGTAAATTCCCTCTTCAGTTTGACAGGGATGTACACACAGCTGCATACACTGGTGGATCTGCAGCTGGCATGGTACCCAATGCATGGTACAGTCAGTTGGGTCATTCAGAGTGCAGGTCCACAGCCCGGGTTCAGTGCAGTCAGTGGCTGGCCAGGGCAGGGTGTGGAGGGCAGTGCCAGTCTTTGCAACATGTTGGGTATGGGGAGTGAGGGTGTCTGTGTACAGGGGCAGTGGATGGGAGTCCTCTATACTATGGACATGGACCATGGTTTCCTCTGGTGCACTCGGGTCTTGGGGGCCCTATACTATGGAGCTCTTCAGGGATGGAGTTGGCTAGATTGTGGATGGAAAGTGGGTACCTCTAATCCACCAGGGCTGCCAGGCTGCTGTGCACCTGGGTACACATCTGTAGCCTGCCTGTGGGTGGCTGGCCAGGTTAGGCCAGCTATTCATGGCCTAAATGTGGGCCACAGTGCTCTGGACTGTGAAGGGCACATTTCCACTGAATATGCTGCAGCACAGCATAGGCATGGGATTGCCTCCTTGACTTGAACAGTATACCATTTGTGTGTGCCCTGACCCATTCCTTTGTGGCCGGCACATCCCGGACATTTGAATATTACACTGCTGCGCATTGTTGGAGTTGTGCAGCACATCTCCCTTTTCCACTGGAATGCATTGCATATCTCCTTTGAATACAGAAGCCCTGGACTAGGTAGCCTGAATAAATACATTATAAAAATGGCAACATCATGACCCCAGTGAAAACAAGATATTGCATCTATTCTGGGACAGCCTGAGTAAATACAGTGCAAAAATGTGCAAATGAACATCCCATGTGACAATGAGATGTAGCATTTCTCCTGTCCTATCCAGGATACAAAATATAGGATAAGAAATATTCAGTGCTCCCAGATCCAAATACCCATTAATCTGTAAGAAACCTTCATTTTCCCTGTGTGTTCCCCAAAAAGGCAGAATCAAATCCCTGTATAAATTCCTGTAGACTCTTTCATAAGCCACTGGTTCCTTATGTATGACTTTGTTCTTTATTTATTATATCAGCAGTCTTTATTAGGAAAAGAGTTCTAATTTGCTGCTCAGTATTAATATTATATGTCACGATGGCCTGTAATGATTTGGATTTATATGCTTTGCATAAGGCATAATGGGGACTATATGAAATAACAAATATCAAGCTCATTATTTCATGAACTATACTCAAAATTAGTAACTTACAAGTCAGACAATCTTTCAAAAGATACTAGTCAAGCCTGTAAACAAATTTATTGCAAATAGAGACATGTCTCTCTCTCTCTCTCTCTCTATGTGTGTGTGTGTGTGGGTGTGTATATATATATATATATATATATATATATATATATTTGTAATAGATAAACCATTCTGAGGTGTGTGGTCATGCTCTGATATATGCACTCCTTGGTGTGCGTTAGTTACTATGAGGCCACAGGCTAAGTGCGTCAATCACCCAAGGCATGCATATATCAGAGCGTGACCACACATCTCAGAGTGGTTTATCTATCTTATAACATTTCTGAATTGTTTCAGAGGGGTGTAAAAGTGCAGGTGTGCGGTCATGCTCTGATATACACACGGTCATGTGATGTGTTTTATACAATCAGAACATTGGATTTGGACCCTTTGGGCTGGATATTCAAACTGCACCATTCTGAGGCACAAGCCCTTGCGCTGTGCAAAATAGTTGCGCAGGGGTGTGGCCGGGGTGATATTCAAAGGAGTTGCGCTATTGAGCAACTCCTTTGAATATCACCTCCCAGCCACATCCACTGTGCATGGCGCAGTGGAACTTGCGCCACCGCAAGTTGTCAGAGTGAAGCATTCAACTTGCGGTGGTGCAAGTACCATTGCGCCATGTGCAAAATCATGATATTCAAAAGGTGACATGCAAATGGGGCCATAATTCATGCAAGGTGCGGGGGGCCATTTGCATCTGATTATGGCCCCATTGCATGCCGGTAGCATGTAGGTGTACCGATCCCGAGGACTTAGCCTGGTGCCCTGCCAGGCAGCAGCTATCGAGGATCCGCACCCTGCAGCCCGATCGCGGGCAGCAATGTAGTTCCCACCTCCTCCCGTACATCTCTGGTGGTCAGTGGCCGAAATGCCCGATGGTGTGTGTTATGTTCTGGCCCCACCTCGAACATCTCCCTGGTGGTTCAGTGGACGAACGCCGATCGTGGGCGGTAGTAATTGAACTCCCCAAACATCTCTCTGGTGGTTAGTGTCTCCCCACGGTGCTCACCACCTCGCTCCCGGCGGCGGCGGTGGCAGATCCCACCCACTGCCGTCTCGCCATCGCCGAGTCGATCGCTCCGTTAAAATTGCGTAGTATAAAGGTGCTCACATTACATGACAAAGTCCAGACGCAGGAATGAATGTTCATTCACAAATCTGAACTGTCATGTACGGTATAGCTGCCCCATTGGCTCTGCTCTGCACCAATGGCGGGCAGTCTACCGGCAGTCAGTCGGAGGGGGCGGGCGCGGCGCGGTGGATGCTGCCGCTCGCCGCCTGCCGGGGAGTGGGGTGGTGGGGTCGTGGGTGGGTGAGGTGGGGACACTAGCCACCAGGGAGATGTTTTTGGGGGTTCAATTTACTTACTGCCCGCGATCGGGCATTTCCGTCCACTGGACCACCAGGGAGATGTTCGGTGGGGTTCACTTACTTACCGCCCATGATCGGGCACAAGGGGATGTTCGGGGTTACATTTACTTTCTGCCTGGCGATCGGCATTTCAGTCCACTGACCACCAGGAGATGTTCGGGTGGGGGGTTCAATGTATTTACTGCCCGCGATCGGGCACAAAGGGGATGTTCAGGGGGTTACGTTTAGTTTCTGCCCGCATCAGGCATTTCGTCCACTGGACCACCAGGGAGATATTTGGGTGGGGGTCACTTTACTTACTGCCCGCAATCGGGCACAAGGGACATGTTCGGGGGTTCAATTTACTTTCTGCCGGAGACTGGGCATTTCGGTCCACTGGACCACCAGGGATGTGAACAGGAGGGAGGCCACATTGATGCCCTTGTCCGGGCTGGTGGGGAGTACACTATGCCCTTGATCGGGCTGGGGGCACAGGGACTGAGTTGGGGGCCAGCCACAGGTGGCAGCTGCTGTGTTGTGCCCTGCAATGCAGCAGCTCACCTGTGGGTGGCCCTCGACCATGCCTTTTTGTCAAGGTCCTGCAGGCTCAGGTTGGGGTTGCGCCTGAACAACTCTGCACAGCCCGGTTGAATATCGGGCTGTGCAGTTTATGCATGGTTCCTCCCTCCAGTTGAGCATGCATTCATTTGCATTGAGCTGTTGCTCAGCCTGTTTTCAGTGGCGCAATTGCCTCCTGCTGAATATCGCAGAATGGCACACTTAGACTTGAGCATGTAACCCTGCTGCGCATGGCACAACCCTTTTGAATATCTGGCCCTTTATGTTTAACCATTTTATATAATATATATATATATATATATATATATATATATATAGATACACAAATGCTATTTTGCATCTTACAGTTTTTAGTTTTCAGACAAATTCTAATAGACTTTTTCTGTCCATCTGATGGAATCTAGAATGAGTTAAGTACATTTTATTATTTTATCAAGGCCTTGATCCAGCAACTCAGTAAATACACACTCAGTATATCATATTATAAAATGTCAAAAACATTCTTCTGTTTTCAGTTGTTTGATCAGGAATTTTACAAAATGGTTTACCTTATTTTTGTTACCTTTTATTGGACCAACATAGATGTATCAGATCATTTGCTTCTGTATCACTCATGGTTTTCAGCAGTTAATTCATTAGATGAGGTCTCCTTGCCAGAGTTTGACTGTTTCTCCATCCCTCCCCCAAACACACAAACACACACACACACACACACACACACACACACACTCTCTTACTATAAGAGATCTCAGTAGCTCTTATCTGTTATGCTTGGGAAGCAGGCCGCAGCCCTTTCTGTCAAAAATAAATGTATGTATTTAGTCTGGGTAGTTCATTGAAGACCTGGCATTTTATCAAATAGGTCTTAAGAGGTTAAAAATAGTGTAAATCTTTATAAAATTTGCTGGGAAAGGGTAACATTTATGAGGTATGAATCTTTCTTGAAAGATATTCATCCCCAACTGAAGTTAGTGGCAAAAATTGTTTAAATGCTAATCATTTAAAACTGCAAGCTGTTGCATTTCGAAGGGGCAAACAAATCTCCAGTTTGATAGGCAATCAATATTTAACAAGCTGTTTCAGTTTCCTAATGGCCATCAGATAAGCAGCTTGGAGTTATGTCTCCAACAGTCTAAACAGAAAAGAAGGATTATTTTATTTTAGTTGTCATTGTGATTTGTATATGTGAAGGATACATTGAAAAGTCCACAAAATGTGTTCCACGAAACTCCATTTTCAAGCTACAGATAGCAAAATGTCTGGAGGCTCTGCCCACAGCCATTAAAATGAGAAGTACAGAAAAGTATGGGTAAGAACACCATAGAGAAGCAGGGCTGGTCATGGGAGAAAAGAGGAGGTGACGAGCTCTGGAAGGTAGAACACCAGTATTTACTCCATATTCTTCGATTAACATATCTTGAGTAATTCTGAACTAGGGTGAGGAGCATTAGGATAGGATGAGGGATGAGGTAAAAGATATAACTAAAGTTATACCCAGTACATAACAATAAAGCTATAGAGTCTAACAGCAATGTAATGAGCTAGATATCATAAATCATACTGTATTAAGGCTGATAGATACCACAGAAAGTACCTGTAGTAGTTCTACCTGATTCCCATCTTGAACAAATCAAAAAAGATATCAGAATAATGCATCATATGAGATAGAAAAGAATATGAACTTTGCTTGGAAAATTGTAAACTTGGCAAATGGCAATTTGTAAAATGCCTGAATGTATTTTGTTTTTTACCATGCTTAAATAAAATAAGTTTAAAAAAAAAACAGTTATGCGATATAAAATATTTTCTGTACTGCAAGTATTCATTTCTTGACTGATTCGATTGTGTACTTTTTTTTTTTGGTGTCACAGTACAAAAAAAAGAGACAGGAAATAAAATTTGGTTGCTCACCTCATTTTTTGAATACATGCATGACATTTCTTAGTATGTTCGCAATTTTAATCTCGCAGCATTGCTTTGTATTTCACGCAATGAAAACAGATGCGTAATACAACATTTTAGCACTGCAATTTCTATAACACAATTGTTTTTTTTTGATTTTGCAGTCTTATTTTTTAGTCTGCAATGTATACTTCTGTGTGTCCTTTTTCAAGTAAGCAATAAGGCATGACATGGGGTGCATTATGGTGCAATAACAACACATCTCGGATGGGTTGAATCATGAGGCTAAGCTGAGTGATTCCTCCAGTTGTGAGGGGCCCTTAGCCCATCATAATGCACTACTCTGGTGTGCCTGTATTGCTACTATGAAATAGGTCATTTTTTATGTTGGATGTATTTTTAAACAGATTTTGTCGAGCTACTTTCACCTGTGCTGTTTTGCTGGGATAACGGTGCAGTTGAAAGGACTTCTTGAGAATCACAATGCAGCATTATTTGTAACCAATTCATAATTTGTTTTGTGGGTTTTTTTGTGCAAAAAAGAACACCTGTGTGGTATGCTCACAAATGGCAGTGTGGTGGTCTGTGCATGCCTCTGAGTCTCGCAGCCCTCTCTTCTACTGCTCTTCTACACCCGTATGCTACTTGGCCTTCACTGGCTGGCAATGTTCAGTGGAGCATGCAGGTTCCTCCCCCCCACCCCCACACCGGGAAAGGTTAGAAGCTGTTGGGTGGTCAGTCCATTCCCTCCGTGGACATTATCCAGCAATGTGTGCTCATTACTAAACACAGGTTGCCAGTGTGGCAGGTGGTAAGGTGGCAGCACCTCAGCCCTGTACACCACTGGGCTGGCCATAGTGGGTTTTTCTGTCATACATGCACAGTTCTGCACACACAAACACAGAGTTGCAGAGGCACGCACACACACACACACACAAAGCTACCCTCACTCACACACAGCTTTGTTTAGAATAAGGCAACATAGTCTTGATAGTACTTTTTAATTGTTTAAATATAAAAAATCATTATTTTATGATATAAGCTATATATAATATAAAAAGAAACACTGTGATGGACTATGAATTTTTAAGGGGGCATTGGGGAAAAAGTGAAGCTATAAACAAAGATGTGGAGGTGCAGCTCCTGTCCTACTTCTGGGCAACAAGTGTCAGTGAGTCCTTGCTGACTGTTTAAAGAAATGGAAGGTGCTGTGGCAGTAATGGTTTGGGAGGTCAGTGGATATGTGTAGTACTTCTGTAGTTGATGTTCCTCTGGGTGGAGGTTGTCATTATCAGGGTAAATGGTGGCCAGGTCAGTTCTCCTGTTGGTTCTGCGTCCTGGGCACTGGTTCATTTTCAACTGGCTGTCTATCCAGGAGCTGTCTTAGAAGGTTACAGTTATTTCTGTGCTCTTCTGTATAATGCCACACCTCAATAATTAGTTTCTCAACTACCTCAGACAGAACCAGTGTTCTGAGACAGGTCCCAGATGTTGCTTGCCATGACCTTCATAAGTGAAAAATCTGTTGGTGAGCAAATATGTATGTTAGTAATGTGTATACATGTAACATGTAGTAGTGATGAAGATTGTACAACCAATGTACTCTGGATTGTTATAAACAGTACATGTTTATCCATGATTAGTTACACATATGGATTCAATGGTTGCCTGTGATCAGTAACTGATGTTAGTCTTCCCTTTGTAAGTAGAGAAAAATACACAGAAATGTGACATGCAATGCCTGTCCATTTGTTGAATAAACCCACAGTTTAGTTTGCCAGTGACCTTTGTTTGTCAGCTAATCTACTGTAATACAATACACAATGGTAGCATTTTTAGCAATACCTGGGGTACATTCATAAATAGAAAACATTTGCATATGTATAACTCAGGTTACAGAGCTAGTCATACATTTACTTATTAAGCAGAAGGCAGGCTGCTGTTTCTACTGTCATGCTTGCTTGCTGCAGTGTTACTGTTTACCATAGCACACAGATGTTGTGATGTAGCACAACTACTTTGCTAGGCAAAGGCACACAGCTTGGAAGGCATGCGCTATTTGTAGCGTGGTATTGTGTTGGTTACATATCTTGGCAGTTAAATCTAATTTTTATCATGTTGCCTTTTTTTGTTTGCCTTACACAGCAATGAAGCAATCACAGAATACCACTTGTAAGATACAATCACTATGCCATGATGATAATCATCTTGTAAAAGCATGCTGTGCATTTGCAGACCTGTTTACTGCATACATATGGAGAAAAAAATTACAAAGTTTACTTTCTTTCATTATTGGATGGGTGACTGCAATTATTGGGTATAACATCCTGCTGAAAGTACTTTGAAATTATTGTTTGTAATGTCTATCATTATCATCTCTGTATCCGTCTCGAAATAGGTGGAGAACTTCACACTTCAAGTCAGTTTTATTTTCTGCTTAAAGAACCACTGCCAACTTGAGAAAAATTTGAAAATATAATATTTGGACTCAAAGCAGCATATATTTCTCATTAGATCTGTATTTCTTATCCCCATTATTTATTGCTGCGATCATTTGCATGAAAACAGGATAGCTGTTACTTGAGAGTTCAACAGCTCCTATTGCTTGTTCCCAATCTGATGTCATAATACTCTGCTTATGACATCACAGTTATTCCCATGACAACAGACTGTGATGTCATAACATAGCACTATAATTCCAAGTAGGGAATAAGCTACAGAGGCAAATTAACTCAAAGGGATAAAGATCTTTTGCAGGAATTTCTTCACTAATAAATAATGAGGTGGCGAAATCTATAGAGGATATATGAAACATCAGCTGAATTGTGTCTAAATATTATGTTTTACAAAGTTTCCCCAAAGGCTTCAGCCGCTCTTTAAGATACTCAATTGTACTAAAAGTATTTTTGTGAGGTGAGTGATAATTTTGATGTATACATACATTGACTTTCTGCACCCTATTCATCAGGGCTCTGTGGATGTCTATCTGTGAGCAGAAAAAGAAGTACAGTTTTAGATTTGTGTTATTAAAGACCCTGCATGCAGGTTCTGCAATAGGTTGTAGGTTAATTCCATCTTCTGTGGGTAAACAACGGTTTGCATGTATGCTGCAGTTTTGCAGGTGTGGTTACTTATAAATCTGTTCCACCTGTGGAATTTGTGCACTTTCACATAGAAACATAGAATTTCTTGGCAGATAAGGACCATACGGCCTACCTAGTCTGCCCATTTCCCTACTCACTGCCGCAGCCCCAGATCCTATTTGATTTGTGGCTCTCCAGCTCTGCACATCTCCGGGGGTACCCTTATGTCTATCCCATACACTCTTGAATCCCTGTATTGTTTTCAGCCTCATCACTTCTGCTGGAAGGCCGTTCCATGGCTCCACCACCCCTTCAGTAAAAAAGTACTTTCTAACATTATCCCTGAGTCTTTCACCCTTCAGCCTTGTATCATGCCCCCTTGTTCTTGTGCAGAGTTTCTCTGAAATATACTTTCTACCCATGTCCTGTTTATTCTCCTAAGGTACTTGAAAGCTCTATCATATCTCTCCTCTCCCTTCTTTCCTCCAGGGAATAGATATCAAGGTCTTTAAGTCTTTCTTTGTAGGGCTTCTGGTGCAGTCCATGTTCCATCTTTGTTTCCCTTCTCTGGACTGCCTTTATTTTGCCAATGTCCTCCTGCTTGTTATGCCCCCAAAATTCTGTTTCTCCCTATTGCCTTTTCTCTGTTTGGTCACCTTCAGGTCATCAGATATGATAACCCACAATGTTTTACCATTGTAGCTCCACCCCTCCTTCTAGCCTGTTTGCTAGTGCTTTCTGAGGCACTCTCCCATCTTGCCAAAATCAGCCCTCCTGAAGTCCAGTACCCTCACTTTTCCATGCTTGACTCTGTAGCTGAGTTTAATGTGAACCACACTGTTTGATGGGCACTTGTTCCCAGATGGCAACTCACTTCTAGATCTGAGATCCTCTCACTGTCCCCATTTTGAGAGTATGACATCTAAGATTTCTCCCTCATGAGTTGGTTCTGAAACTAGCTGTCTAGGCAGCATGCCACCTGTAGGGCATCGAGAATGGCCCTGCTCTTGGATGTGGCTGCAGCAAATGTTGCTCCAGTTAACATCTGGCATATTCAGGTCTCCCATCAACAGTATCTCCTTTTTCTGCCATCCCTAAGAATGGCTTCTATCATATCCTTGTCCATTCCACTCCCTGACATGGGGGTCAGTGCACAACCCCTATGCAGATTGTGGTGCCATTTCAGTCTCCAAGGTGACCCCACAGTGCCTCCTCGCCTTCATGTTTACTCTTTTGTTCAATTGCTTTATCCCTTCCTTACATGAGAGCTACTCCTCCTTTCTTCTCCCTTCCTGTCTCTCCTGTAGGTTGTACCCTAGTATGTTAACATCCCAGTCATGGTTCTCTGTGTGTACCATGTTTCTGTGACTGCTATGATATCCAGGCATCCTCTCCCATCAAGGCCATCAGTGCAGGGGCTTGTTGCCCAGACTATGGGCATTGGTACTCATTACCCTCCATTTCTTTATGGCCTTACTCCTTTTGCTCCATCCCTGTCCTTCTTGCCTTTGTCACTTTCTCCATTTACCCCTTCCATTCTCCCTATCAACATTTCTATGTTGGGGTTTAACGTACTTACTACCGTGACTTTTTTAGGGGGGCTGGGATTTTCCTGCTCCTTTCCAGTGCCTCCCCCCTTGGCTAGTTTAAATGCTTGCCAATGAAGCATTTAAACCTATCACCTAGGATGCTGGTTCCCCTCCTGGACAGATGCAGCTTATCATGCCAGTATAGGCTTGCATCACTCCAGGTGGACCCCCAGTCCCCAGTGAAGCCAAATCCCTGAGCTCTGCACCAGTTTTTCAACCACTGATTGAATCCCATGGTATGGAGCACCCTAGTCTCTCCTACGCCATAGACAGGCAGCACCTCCGAGAAGGTTACCGTGTGTGCTACTTGTCTAAGGCCCTTCCCCAATTCCACAAACTCTTTCTGCACTGCTCTGATTCCTTTCTTAGCCAGGTCGTTTGTCCCTAAGTGGACAATGACATCAGCTCCCTCCCCTGTGCAGCTGCTCTGGCAATCCTGAGGATTCACTCCCCGTCCCTCCAAGCCATGGCGCCAGGCAGGCACCATACCTCCCTCTCCCCTTCCTCCCCCAGTTCTACCTTCCTAACAATGGAGTCCTTCACCAGGAGTTGTTTCATTCCCCTGTGGGGTCCCATGCCACCATCCTCTGGGTCTCCTTTGTGGAGGTTCCCAGCATCTTCCTTGGGCTCCACTGTGGGTGCCTCCATAGAGGAACCACACTTTGCTAGAATGGCATAGGGTGTGGAGAGGTACAAGTGGAGGGATGCACCTCTGTTCTACCACTCTCACCCTCCCTGAGCCCACTATGATCCAGCCGCTCCTCTTTCTTGGCAACCTCTGAGGCAATGGCAGTGGCCCTGGTGGTCCCTAGATGGAAGAGGAGGTCCCACAATCCGGCCAATCAGCCTGGAGAGGAGCAACCTCCCTCAGCCCAAAGAGGTGCCTGCAGATGGGACAACACTGCATCCTCCAGAATGTCTCCCAGAAGACTGCTGCTCCACAGCCACTGCACTGCACCACTCCCATCATGTCTTATTTGTGGCCCCTTCACTATTGTTTGGACTTCTTACCCTTTCTTCTGTTTTTTTTTTGTTTGTTTTTTCCCTTCCTTCTCTCTCTACTTACTTACTACTACTCCTGATTGTCAAGTTCTGAGACAAGAAGATCCTATATTTATCAGTAGACCCCTTACTAGCTCAGAGGCAGACCTCCAGTAGCTAGAGGGGGCTGGAGAGCTACTCTTGCCCTTCTAGGATGATGCATCTTTGGTGACTCTGTGATCACGCACTTCCTGCTCCCAAACAGGAAGTTCCTGTTGTCAGTCAAATCCTGTGCCTATAAAAATAGAACTAGCTTTGGGTGGGAGGGTGGAAGGGTGGGAAGGAGGGCAATATAGTCCCAGGAGAGAAGTCCAGTCACATAGCACTCTTTCCTCCTGGTGTCCCCTGCCAGGCTTCTGGCAGAATCTTTCTAAGGCAGTGTTTATATCTAGCTTCCTTCTAGCTAGGCCACTCCCCCTACTTACTAGATCTTTCTACAAGTAATTAAATTGCACAGCTATCAAGCCCCTTCAGCCACCTAAGATTTACACCTAGATAACTGTTCAGACAATCATTCACTACAGCTAACTCAGAAAAACACACTATTTTTTTTTGTTTGTTTGTTTGTTTTTTACCCTAAATTAAAGGTCCCAGTAGAAGAGTTCTACTTCTTTAGTCCCAGTAGAGAAGTCCAGTCACACAGCACTCCTTCCTCCTGGTATCCTCTGCCAGGCTACAGTCCTTCACCCCTCCAGGTGAGATCCCAGTCCCCAATGAAGCCATACCCTTCCTTTCCACACCATTTCTTCAGCTATGTGTTGAATTCCATGGTGCAGATGTCTTGACCCTCTCCCTTGCCAAGGACAGATGGAACCTCCAAGAAAGTAACAGAGTGTGCTACTTGCCCAAGACACCATCCCAGTTCCTTAAATTCCTCCTGCACTTTCCCTACATCTTTTCCCTCACCTTCCAAGTCATTTGTCCCCATGTGGACAATGACGTCCAGCTCCCCCCTTGTCACTGCCCTAGCACTCCCTAGGATCCTCCTGCCCTCTCTCTGAACTGTACCTCCAGGCAGGCACATCCCCTCCATCTCCTCATTGCTGCCCATTCCCAGCTCTATCCCTCTAAAGATGGAGTCTCCAAACAGAATTTGCTTCCTCCTCCTGTGCGTTCTCCTTCTCTTTGCCCTCGGGCTACATCATGGATGACCCACTCATTCCCCTTGGTGTCCACTTCTGGAGATGCAGTGCAAGTGTCCTGTGCTGCCAAGATGGCATATGAGTTTTGAAGTGGCACTGGCTGGGGGATGTGCCTCCATCCCACCTCCCTCACCCTCCCTGAGCCCACCATAGTCCATCCATCCCTCCCTCCTTACTGGCATCCTCTGAGGGAGAGGTGGCAGACATTGTGGTCCCTGTGTGTGGGGAAGATTACTCAGATCCTCGTTAACTCTGCTCAGAGTTCTGCAACCTCCGCCCTCAACACAGAGTGGTGCCTACAGGTAGGGCATCACCACAGTGCCCAGAAGGTCCTCCTGAACACCACTGCCCATAATCATTGCATTGCACGATGCCAATCATTTTCCTTAGCCTATCCTTTCCCTTGCTACTCTGGCCCTTTTTTTTCTTCCTTCTCATTCCCTGTTTACTTTACAGCTATGTACTGTCAATAATCATTAGTGGTATATTGTATCAAGGTATGTAGATTTATGTCAGGGTGTGGTGTGTGGCTGTGCTGTGCACTGATATTTTGAACTCACAATTATTTATTGATTTCCACCTTTAAATATTTTTATAAAATGGAGAGATACAATACTGCTTTTTGATTGGTTGTTGCCAGTGCATCAACTCCTTTCAATGGATAGGTAATAACTAGTACTCAACAGCAGGACTGCATAGAAAACAATTGAAATCAATGTGCTATTACAGCACTCGCTTTTGAAACACTGCCATTTTTTTTGTACACTAGCGAGAGAAGCAGTCACCAAACAGCTACAAATAAACATTGTTTCATCAGAGTATAATAGAATATACAATCACATTTCACATAAATTAAAAATACAAGTAATAACTGCTCCCATTTTTAGAGCTACTGATATGTGATGACATTGCTGTGCACCTCATGCAGCATGCCTGGTCCCACCGTCTCTCTTACAGAATTGTGCTATTCCCCATAGACTTGTACTACAGAAGAAACGATCACCAAAGTAAATGAAACTCTTTCAATTTCACCTAAGAAAACCCATTTCTGCTCATATTTCACTGCCACTATTTGAATTCTATGGCTGTTTCTATTGCGGTCCCCAACTGATCCTGCTATACTTTCTTGCTGTCATCAGTCCCAGGTCAATAAAAAACAAATACGGTTCTCTATGTCTCTGTCTCTCCTTTTCCTTGCTAGCAGTTGTAGCTTCATTCTATTTCAAAAAAAAAATTACTACAATAATACACAGGTGGGTGGGGTGCTCCTGCATAACTCTGGGAACAAAATAAAACCAATACTACTACTGATGACAGTGAACTACGAACTTTCTAAAGCACCTGCACAATGACATCATTTTGTATTACATAGAAGGACTATTTTATCAAGAAATTTGAATAATCAAATCTGTTTTTTCCACATATAAACCCTATGGGCCGATTCTCAAAGGGGCTTAGATCAATATAAGCTGAGTCAGACAGCAGCTTGCACCAAGCCCCTTGTGTCAGGGACCCTGCATCAGATTCTGGTTCAGGAGAGTCCCGGAGCCTAAGTCCCAACACTTGCAGCAACCCCTCCTGTGTGGCAAACACACAGTATAAATGAAGGGTCTGCCACAGGCTTCTTTCCAAAAATGCAAGTGGACCCTCTCAAGCCCCAATCACCTGTGTTCATATATAACACTCTGGGAGTCTAGTGCCCCCCAAGCCCCGATCACCAGTGTTATTAATAATCATCTCCCTGGTAGTGTAGTGCCCCCCTGAGCTCCAATCACCTGTGATATAACATTTATATCCCTGGTGGGCTACAGGACCACTCCTGCCATGATCCCTCATTTTGTAACACCTTGACATACCTGGTGGTCTATTGGATCCCCCAGTACCCTACTACCCCACTCCCCCCATACCATTACCAATCTGGTGACTTGCACAGCCCATCACTCTCCACCACAACCAGCCACCAAATGAGCACTAAATGAGCATGTAGTGTATATTGCACACACTCGGTGAATGACAGCAGCTGTCATTTACTGAGCACATGCAATATACAGTATGTGCTTATTCAATGTTCATTTGGTGGCTGGCCATGGTGGTGAGTGATGGGCTGTACCAGTCGTCGGATCGGTAATGGAGTGGGGGGAGCGGGGTGGTAGGACAATGTGGGGTGGGGGGGTCTACTAGTCCATCAGGTATGTTGGACTGTTACAAAATGAGGGATGGGGGTCACGTGATGCAGCAGACTGTGTAGCAGCACTTGGCAAGCTCCCGCTACCAAAAAGCCATTACTTCACTAAAACTTGCCTAAAAAGTGAGCTCATACTATTTTATAGGCGATTACTTGTGTCTGTACCACCACGAAGAGGGTGTTCAGCTGAAAATGGAGGCCGAATGAGATCTGCGTTGCCCCGACATACCCCACCCGTTTCCCTGGAAGTCTGAAAATGATCCAAGGCCCAAGCCGACTGGGCGGCAAGCACTCTACTACTTCAGTCTCTCAAGTGGCGGCAGTGGAAACTACCCCTTACTTTGGAACTACTTTGGGCAGAATTGCAACCTTTTCAAGATGATCTTAAATCTATAGCGACCGAGATCAAGCAAATGTCTGGTGTGCTGGAGGACTTGTCTACTAGAGTCTCCGATTCGGAAACCCGATTGTTTCTTTGGAGAAAAAGATGGGCCTACGGAGGACGCCATAGTGAGAGAGCGGCAACGACAGAAGCTTGAACAAAGGTTGAAGACCTAGAAGGCAGAAGTCATAGAAATAACGTTGTGGTTCTGGGTATTCCAGAAAAGAGGAGGGCAATAATGCTGTTTTGTTTGCCCAGAAGCTGTTTGAACAAATTGCTGGCCCTCTCCTTTTGGACCCTCATACACACTGGAAAGGGCTCATCGTGCGTTTGCCCAATTCCGTGCCCGACCAGCAACCCCGGCCCCTGATGATTAAGCCTCTCAATTTTCAGGAGAAACAATTTTACTATCGAAGATTAAAGAACTGGAACAAGTTCTTTGGGAAGGCAAGAAAATTCGGGTTACTCAGGATCTCCCGACCACGGTCTTAAAGAAGGGTGCTTTTCACCCATCAGTAACCAAGCTTATAGCGGCAGGAATAAAATTCCGTATGGGGTATCCTGCTCGTTTTCAGGTGTTAATTTCAGGGGTATGGACGTCCTTCAAGGAAGTTGAACCTGCTATGAAAGCACTACAGAAGGAGCATCCTGATCTTTTCAAGCCAAGTTGAACTAACAGGGAAGCCGTTACCATCTCAGGAAGAAGCATTTTGGATCGGAGAAGTTATGGCAAAGAGGAACATGAAGGATTCAATTTTTTGCTTTACCAAATTTGTTGCTGTTATCCTAAAGCTTTGTTGCCTGGTTCTCTTCCTTTATAAGAATTTTTAGTTGTAGACAACTGTTTATCGAGTTTGGAAGTTTCAGGGGGGAACTTTTTCAACTAGGATGCATACCAGGGATAAGTCTGGTCTTACTCCTCCAAGTGGGTGGTGGTTTCATATTTGGGGGACATCATCTGGGCAGGGAATTGCCTTTATTACTGAATTTGGGTCAGGGTTCGGGGAGGCTATGCTGTGAACCTGGGGCTCGTGTTACGTTAATGGTGGTACCCATTATATGGTTAGTGATAGATTATTATGGTAACACCAGAGGGTGTTCCTTAACTGCACGGATAGGTACAGAGGGTGCAACCCATGAGCTGGGTAATCTGGATATTTTAGATTCTGGCATGAAGTACTTATTTTAGTATGCTATTCTGACAAAATTAGACTGGGCAGAGAATGGGTTTCCTGGGTAAAGGGATAGTAGCTTCATAGCATAGCCCCCCTTCCCCCCGGGTAGTGCCTCTGGTTTTCCTACAGGGATACGAATTCTCTTGGGTCTTTACTTCATCTAACTGGCCACAACCACCTCATCAGGCTTTGGGGTGGCAGGAGGAGAGTCTGGAGATGTAGCAGGACTAGCTGTACCTGCGTAACAATGATAGGAGGAGACAAGTATGGAATTCCAGTTCAAGTTGCTGGTTTATTGGTTGCATGGCATTCTTATGGGGGAGGGGTGGAAGCGGGGTTTTTCCCCACCTAGGTTCCCATTACCAATGCTAAGATCGTATGGGTTAAAGTATGTACTGCATGGGAACGGATTATAGAAGGTAGCAGTGTTTTGAATTGTTACAATGGCTAGCAGGGTGAATGTCACGACGTGGAACATCAGAGGGGGCAGAAATAAAAAGAAGCAATATCAGGTTTTACATCATTTAAAGCTAATAAATGTAGATACTGTGTACATTCAGGAAACACATCTGTTGGATACAGAGGCATCTCAGCTCCAGAAAGTACAATTTGGTCAATTGTTTAGCGCTGAGGGCTCCTCCAATAGTAGTGGGGTAATGATCCTTATCCACAGGAAAATTCCCCTTAATACAATTAAGATTGTTAAAGACCCAGGGGGCAGGTATATTCTCGTGCATGGTTTACTTTATAATAAAGAAGTAATTCTTGGCAGTATTTATGGTCCCAACCAGGATAACCCTGAATTCTTCACTCAACTTGTGTTGGTCTTGCAGACATTTATCTCGATTCCCATGATTATCAGGGAAGACTTCAATTTAGTACTCGATCGGGTTATGGACTGGTCTAGTCCTCAGAAAACTAGTTTCTCTCCAGCCCAGCGGTCCTTCAGGGAATTTCTCGATTAACTTGGATTGTGTGACATTTGGCGGGTGTTGCATCCCAAAGACAGGAAATATACCTTCGTTTCCTCGGTACTTTCCTCTTTTTCAAGGATAGATTACCTGTTCTTGTCCCATTCCCTGCTTTCTGCCACACTCAACTCTTCGATTCTGCCTGGAGTTCCCTCAGATCATGCCATAGTTTTTTGTTGGATAACGATGGTTTCTATTCCAAACAGGACCCCCAGATGGAAGTTAAACAATTTACTGCTTAAAGAGACTTCTCTTATGAAGCAGATACAAGATCAGATCGATATTTTTTATCATTCTAATAAAGTTACCTCGAGCAGGCCTGACCTATTATGGAGTGCCTTTAAGGCATATACCAGAGGAATCTTAATCAGCCTGGCCACATATAGGAAAAAAGCTTCCAACACTAAGCTGTCCCAGTTGCTCGCCCAAATTAAAACCTTAGAAGATGACCCGTCCTTCCCAGTGTAGAGACTCAGTGACAGGAGTTAATTAAATTGAGAGCCGCATATATGGAACTCCTCTGGGAAAAGACTAATTATTACATATTAAAAACTCAGGCATCATATACCACCACGGGAAAAGCAGGTCGACTCTAGCCCTCAGGGTAAAACAAATGGAAACTGCCTGCTATATTACCTCCATACGGTCTTTGCATGATAATTTCCTTAAAACTCATCCCCTGGAAATTATAAAAGAATTTACTAATTATTATAAGGAGTTGTATCGGCCCCATGTCCATTCCCTCAATGGTCCAACAGATTCAGGGTTTTTTGCAGGACTGGCATTTACCTCGACTTTCCAGGGAGCAACAGGATGCTTTGGTGGCTCCAATAACTTCGGAAGAAATTTCCGCTATCATTAGAGCCTTACCAATTAACAAAACGCCAGGTCCTGACAGATACTCAGCCTTATTTTATAAGAAGTTTCTAGTTCAATTAATGCCAATGCTCCTTCCCCTGTATATGCACATTCTATCTGGGGCAGATTCTGACTCCTCGTTATTTGAGGCGCTAATCGTTTTGATCCCCAAACCGAGTAAACTGCTAGACTGCATTTCCAACTACTGCCCGATCTTGTTAATAAACCAGGACATCAAGATCCTGTCTAAACTTTTACTGAACCATTTGGCAAAGGTACTGGATGGTCTGATAGGGTTGGAACAAATGGAGTTTTTGAAGGGGAGGTCCTCGACGGATCACTTGAGAACTCTCTCGCATGTCTTCTCGGTGTCCAGGGACGCACCCTATCCCGCCATTTTGATATCCCTGGACGCCAAGAAGTCATTTGACAGGGTGCACTGGGGATATCTTTTTCAAGTTTTAGAGAATTTTGGTTTCCCTCCACTTTTTATTAATTGGATACGCACATTATATAGATCCCCCTCTGCCCGGGTCTCAGGAGATGGAGTTAGCTCGCAGAGGTTTACTCTCCACACAGGTACCAGGCAGGGATGCTCCCTGTCACCACTATTATTTAATTTGTATCTCAAACTGCCAATTAGAAGGCTGCAAAACTGGTGAAATATCCAGGGGATCCCTATTTCTCCCCGCGAAGTTAAGGTGTCCGCTTATGCGGACAATCTTCTCTTGCAGTTTTCCGATCTGGGAAGCTCTATTCTGTATATTCTGGATATTATTGCCTCCATTGGTAGTATTGCTAATTATAAGCTTAATATTAGTAAAACTATAGTATTCCCCCTAAACCATAAATCCATTAAGTCCGAGATTGTGGCTTATGGGCTGGAGTGGCAGCAAGGTTCTCGCCGATACTTGGGAGTAGATCTTGCCCGAAGCTGTAATCAACTTATTAGGTTGAACTTAGACACTCTGGTGAATAAGGTGGCTCTAGATTTAAATAGGTGGGCTTCGCTTCCCATTTTGCTGTGGGGGAAAATAAACCTCATTAAGATGAACGTATTTCACCATTTATTATATCTCCTGTCCATGCTCAATGTTTGGCTCCCTATATCCTGGTTTAAGAAATGATGATCCCTGTTTATTAAATTCTTGTGGTCTAATACATCCTCTCAAATAGCCTACCACACTCTGGTGGCCCCTAAAGATAAAGGAGGTTTGAGATTGCCCAACGTACTTTTGTATTTTTGGGCTGCCCATATTAACAAGTATATGAGATGGGTATCTCAAGGAGTTCCAGGTAAGGCCCCAGCGTGGTTGCAGATTGAACTAGAACTCCTACATTCAGTTGGTCTAAACCCCATGGGTTTTCTGCATGTCGGGGAGAGTCTGTTGCCGGTAAAGCTTAAAAACTCGGTAATTTACACTTCACTCAAAATCCATACACAGGTTTGTAGATTCCACAATTATAATCACTTCAAGGATCTTAGTCAACCTATTGTAGGTAATCTCAATCATAAAATTGGGGCAAACCTATTGCTCCATATTGGCTCCAATACCCTTTGGATTGGGAAGTTTCCAGTCTATAGATGATAAACCATTGATGGATGTCTAATCAGGAAATTATAGACAAGCTGGGTATTTCCAACAGACATATCTTTCAGGTTATTCAACTTAAGCATGTTTTAACAAGTTTCTTTGGTCATTCACCCTGCACAGACCAGCTTATACCCTTTTGTAAGGAATTCAGCTTAATAAGTGGTGGTCCTAGGGTGGTAGCTAAGATTTATAACTTCTTGATTAGCTGGAAATCACCAGATCGCTGTGGACCTACAGGTCTGTGGGGATCTTTTTTCCCCGAGAAGGTGATCAACTGGTCATCTATCTGGTATACCTCCCACAAAGTTATTAAACAGGACAGGTTAAAGCTAATGCAACTTTTTATATTGCACAACGCTTATTACACACCCTGTGAATTGGTGAAGTGGGGACTCAGGGTTTCCAATATCTGTGTGAGGTGTCAGCAGGAGGAGGGTAATTTACTTCACATCTTCTGGGATTGTCAGAAGGTGGCCCCATTGTGGAGGAAGATTAAGCAATCTGCAGATCCCCTCTTAGGCCTGGAGGAACTATTTACCCCTCAAATTTGCCTCCTAGGTGACCTATCGGGAGTTAGAGTTAATAACTGGAAATATCATATTACCATCATTGCGATGTCTATTAAGAAGTTGGTGTTAAGACATTGGCTCGATCAGCAAGAAATTTCTTATGAAGAATGGTTGGCGGAAATTTTAGCTAACCTGCGTACCGAGAAAACTATTGCTAATCTGAACAATACAATGTCTAACTTTAATAAGATTTGGGACCCTATGTATACTCTCTATTCGCTGCAGGGTTAATTAAAGGGATGGGGTGAAACAGAATTAGATGAATAATACTGACAGAATAGATCTTAGCAGGGTAAGAGGTTTTATGCACTTTTAACCTAGTGGATAAGGACATGGGGGGAGGTAGGAGGGAGGGGAGGGAAGGGGGTTTAATGGAAGGGGGAGGCAGATTTATGTATATGCAATAGTGTATAAAAGTGATTTGTCTGTTTGTACATCTGCCTGTGTAGTATTATGTGTAAAATGGTTAATAAACTTTAAATTAAAAAAAAAAAAAAAAACATCAGACTACAAGCCGACATGTAATGGACAGCTACCAGGGGGTGGGAGGGGGGAGTACAAAGAAATCACAAAATATACAATCTTGGTTCTTCAAAACCTATGATATATTTTCTGTCACTTCAAGTAGGCATTATCTTCACCCTCTGTGTTTCATCTAGAATTATAGGCTTCTTCAGGAGATTGCTTAAATTTCCTTAAAAAAATAATAAACTAATTAATTGACAGCACATGGAGAAACAAATGTAAAAATAAAAAGTAACTAATTAAAAAAAAAATGAGGGATAGGGGCTAGAGCAGTCCTGTAGACCAGCAGGGATATAACTGTTATATTACAGAGTTACCAGGAGTTGATTATTACTAACACTGGTGATCGGGTGGAGGCACTAGACTACCAGGGGCTGATTATTACTAACACTGGTAACCAAGGCTGGGGGGCAATAGACTACCAGGGAGCTGATTATTACTAACACTGGTAACCAGGACTGGGGGGCAATAGACTACCAGGGAGCTGATTATTACTAACACTGGTAACCAAGGCTGGGGGGCACTAGACTACTAGAGAATTATGTTTTAATATAAGGTGTGAATAGGTCTGGGACTAGGGACGGTGGCACATTGCCACACAGTGTTCAACTCACCCAGAGAGTGAGTTTCTAAGTACCCTTAGACCAGGCTGGTTTAAGGGTACTTAGAAATTTTCCCTCTGGGGCAGTGTTGTGAATCCTGATCTAGGATCTTTTGCAGCCTGCATCTGCCACATTCCCTCTACACCTTGCCACAGCCCAAATTTTGGCACGGAGGCGGCATAGGCATGGTTTGGGGTAGGCAACCTGTGGGAAACGTAGGCTGCCTATGTGAATCACTCCCAAGGCATAATTTGGTGCAAGGGGCACCTTGTGCCAGTCATTGGGATGCAAGCCTCTTGCACTGCCCCTGGAGCTCTGAAAATCAGGCCCCATTTGTCTAACTGTGACAAGAAAAAAAAGAAAGAAGCCCATTTCAGAAATACAATAATACACTGGGGTGCATTGAACAGAGATGTGAAAAATTTAGCCATGTGATACTAACAAAAAAAACTTTTCAATTATCACTGTTAAGAGGATGTGCACCCTGTACAGCATTGTTTGTAGACATGATGCAGAATGAGACAACATACTGAAATGTGACATCTGAACAGTACACAGAGTTGTCACTGATTGTTAACCATTATTTGCTTGAGCACCTTGTTTGCCTGTGATGTTAAATATAATGGTGCCACTTACCAGCAAACTCCCTACCAGTACACATGTATCAGCATTAAAGCAGTTTCACAGAGGTTTTATATGCATACCTATTTATTTATTTAAATTTGGGATTAATACCTTTGAGCCAGAGGCTCTTACACAGGTTCCACATCATAATACACATACAGAGAGAACACATCAGAGAAAAAAGGTAAGTAACAATGCATACAAAGAGACACAGTAACAAACTGAATATTACTTTAAATTATTGATCCAGACAGGAAGTAACAAAACAATCATCAAAATAAGTAACTGTAATGAGGAACAGAGCAGCCATATGGCCTTGTCAAACAAAGTGAGCAAATAGTTGGCCAAATGGCACTGGAAAAGTTTGACATGGACAGGAGGCTGAGGAAGGAGGGAGGAGAAGCTGTGCCAAGGTGGCAGATTGTCACGTGATAAGGTAAGGTGGTGTAAGTAGGGAGAAGAGATTATGGTGTAAAAGTGCCAAGGGGATGTCAGGAGACTAGGTACACAAGAATCCACTAGGGTGGAAAGAGAGGGGTGGAATGGGAATAGTATGGGTGCTGTAGAAGCTGGGTAGGAAGTAGGCTAAGGGGGTGTCTGCCGTTTAAGTGAAACAATCACAGGAAGCTTTAGCCACATTACTATTTAACTTCAGTGTCTTTAGGTGACAAGACATATTTGGATTGTTTTATCGTTCTCTAACTAGATGGTAACAGACACTTAGAATACTGCCACACTGGCCAATTAATGTGTTACTCAATCCAAATGCAGAACAACAGTCATACTATTACGTTTACATATTTCTTTTTCAACACCAACTGTGCAGTACTACCTTTTATGATGTCACCAAGTATGGCCACCTAGAATGTTTAATAAATGATATTTCTCAGAAAATGACATGTACAGCTCAACTGCAACCTGTGTAAGAGTATTGAACTTATTCTTCTGGTGTCTGTGCACTTACAGCATTTGGCAGCAGATTGATACTTTTAGGTTGCAGGACCACTGCTGGATGGACCTGGCTTTGCTGGTCCCGTTGCAGCCCTCACATTTGATCACCACACCTCTCCAGCTTTATGTGAGGGCTGAACAAGAGCCAGCACAGAAACAGCAGCATTGGAGTCCTGTGCCTCTGCACCAGCTGTTGTGGTAGGTGTAGCTGGTTGTGAGGTCCTGTCCTCCACCACAACTGTTCCACCATCTCTCCACTGCTGTTCATATTGTTATTTTGCTTCATTTACAGCACATAAAAAGAAAACAAAACAATTCTTAGCTTGTTGCCACATATGGGGAAACTGATGTTTCAATGGTATTTCAATAATTATGTGGTAACGTGTCAAACAACTTCAGAGTTAATTGGTGTCATGCTACTTGACGACATTTGAGTTGCACATTATATACTGTATATAGCGCAGTAACAGTTTATTGTACTCTGCTTGACAGATTTGCATTTATGTAATCACCCATTTACATGCAATGTCACTGGCTGGTGGTTGGAGGGCCATTAAGAGATTGTTAGTCTCATACATGTTTATACGTTATTGCTCAATGTTTGCACATTTTTAACATCTAATATAATTAAGTAACACATCTGTAGCACTGGTATGTATAAAGCTTGTCAAGCCCTGATGTTCACCCCTCCCTCTTAATCTCTAGCCTCCATTCCGAGTCACAAGGTATACTGTAGCTATAAGTTACTGCCTCATAATAATACAGTCTTCAAAAGTAGAAACACATGTCTCACAACAGGTTGCCCACACAATTTCTTGTAGTTTTCTTCTTGCAGGTCCAGTTGTTCTCTGCAATATTTATTCTTTAAATGAAAATGTTGCTACTGCTGTTTTATTTATCCGATCTGTTTTTAATGATAGCACATGCCACTTTGATTTCCTCAGGTATTTTTCTATTTGCTTGTTTAATAATTGTTAAGAAGGGCTTTGTGATCAGACCAGATTGGAAATAATGCTAAGCTCCCCCCCCCCCAAAAGAAACATTACAATTAATGTTTCACTTTCACTGTAGGACTGTCGTAGATGGATATTAATGTATTTATTTACAACTCGATATCAGCACACTCATTGTAGAAATATTTATTAGGTTTTATATATATTGGCCCAGATATTCAAACTGCGCTCAAAAGTAGCGCCACAGCAGGAGCAAGCACAAACCAGTTGCGCAAATGCGCAACAGGTGCGATATTCAAACATGGAGCAGAGCAAATTGCGTAAGCAACCAACGTCTCATTATCACACATACTGCGCCATCGCACAACCAGGTAGGAGAGGCTGAGCCAAAATGCTGCGCTATGGTGCAACCATGGAAGCTCAGCTGAGCAGTGCAGAGCTGCCATAGCGCAAGCACAGCCCCCCCCCCAGCAATGGAACTGCACATCCAGGGAGGCAGGCTGGGGCCCACCGCCAGCCATGCCACACATGGGCACAGGAACTCACTGCAGAACCCACCACCACTGGCACACCCCAAGCACAGCATCACTGGGGTGGGACGGATGATCCACGTGCCCATGGGGACAAGCCAACTAAAGCATAGCAGAGCCATGACACCCCAGCACAACCACTGGCAGGCAGAGTGCCACACCCAGGGGTTGACAACCACAGTGCACATCAGTCCCCCGTCGCACAGCACAGCGCACCGTGCCCCAAGACACCGCTCATGTGCAATGACAGGCACTGCAGGAAACACCATGCACCCCGTGCCACATGTCAACCCCATGCTGCAGAGAAGCAGACCAGCCAGACCCACCCTGTGCACCCAGCAGTGGGTGGCATCAGATAGCAAGAGCAACAGAAGGCAATGCTGATACCTACTCCCCATGGGACACACACACACACACACACATATACCCAGGACCATAGTAGCCCAGATGGCATGTACACCCTGCAACGGAGCACCCAGAGCCAGTTGCAAAGCAGACACCAACACAGCAGTTGTACCAAAATAGAAATGTATATTTAAATAAAAACAGTGAACAACAAAGGTCGAACTATGTACAAGTTGGGGGGGGACGGGTAAAAGGCAGGGGTGTTCAAGGGGGAGGGAATAAAAACTTGGAGAGGGAAGGCAGGGTGAAAGGGATGGGTGAAGGTGAAATGAAAGGTGGGCTACGGCCCAGCTGGCTCCTGCTCCTCCCCCTGCTGGCGTCCCCTCCTGTGCCTGCGCCGCCATTCCCCCTGGCGCTGTAGGGCTTGCAGGACCTCCTGGTTGTCCAACCCCACCTGGGTCAGGCACCGCAGATCATGCGCCATGCGCCGCAGCACACCGAGGCCTAGGAAAATGGGAACACAGTCAATGGCTGAGACTGACCACAACCCTGAACACCACCCAACCTGCAACCCATCTAACCCAATGTCCTGCACATGTGATGGCATGCACCCACCCACAGTGAACATGCACATGGCCATCACAAACAGGCGGCACCAGCCATGCGCACCACCACCCACACACACTGCCCACGTCAATCACAGTACAAACTACGCTGTCATGTGATGTGGCAACGCAGTGCGATGCCAGTTACACAGCCATGTGCCCAGTGCATGCCTGGACCACCTGTGATGCATACACAGACGTGTCATGATGCTGCACTGTGATGCAGGTCACCTGTGTCACGCCTACATACATGGAGACATAGACAGTGTCGGCAGATAAGGGCCTATGGGACACCCAGTCTGGCCATTTGGCCTTGTACGATCACTCTCTTGTCCTATAAGTCTTCCCCTCACCCTGACCTCCAGAAGTCCCTCATGGCGAACCCACATACATATCTCGTGACCAAGTCAGCCCCCACCACATCCTCTGGCAGGGTGTTCCACTCATCCACCACCCATCATGTGAAGAAACACTTTCTCATGTTCCTCTTAAACAAGCCCCCCCAACTGCATCCCATGCCCTCTAGTCCTGGAACATCCCTTACGCTTACAAATATTGTTTCCTGCACTCTGTTCTCCTCTGTACAATACTTGTATGTCCCCATCATATCCCCACCCTGCTCCCCTCCAGGAGTACATGTTCAGTTCGTCAACCTGTCTGCATAGGACTTGTGATGCAATCCATGCACCATCCATGTCGCCTCCTGTGAACGCTTCCACCCAGTCCCTGTCCATACGCAGGTATGTTCTCCGGAACTGTACACTGTACTCCAGTGTGGGGACTCACTACTGTTTCGTATAGTGGAACTATGACCTCCCCTTTGGTTGTGTCCAGCATGGTTGGTGGTCCTGCCCCCCCAGCATGCAATAGCATCCATGACGTAATGATACTCACAGTCCTCCAGCAGCTCGGTCTGCCGCTGCTGCTGCTGTTGCTGCTGCTGCTGCTGCCACTGCTGCTGCTGATGCTGCTGCTGTGGCCCGACAGCCTGTGGCACTGGGGCCCTGGCATGGCCCACATCACCATTGTCCGGCGCCCTCACCATCCGCCTGTGGGAGACATACGGTGAGACAAACATCAGTGTGACTCAAAAGCAGAGTGCCCCTGACCCAGTGAGACTGCCTGCCCACACAGCCATAACCATCCATCGCACAGCTGCACACACTGACACACCGGCGCAGCCACCCAGGCACACACACACCCTACAGAGAATATAGGTGAATAGATGGTACACTCCGTGGCCTAGGCACCAGGCCCCGCCCGGCATGGGAACGCAGCCACGCTAATAGTTCCGGTCCCTCCGGCGGAGATCACTGTACCAGTGCCGCACTGCTCAGCAGACCGCCCCGCCAGTGACTCCCACCAGGTCAGTGGGCACTTGCTGCCAAATGGGTCCCTAGGTCCGTGAGGGGGCCTCACCATATAGTCCCTCATAGTGGGGCTCCACTAGGGCCACCAGGTTGGCCACTTCAACTGGGCTCCAGGACACCGCCTCCTCCCAGCCATGGCCCAACTTTACAGCAGGCAATATGGCGCCCGCTGCGCTGTGACCCCACGGGTTATTGCGCAATAGACCAGCACAGGCTTCCAATCGCGCTGTTCGCACAGCGCCGTCACTTTACATGGCGCTGTAACCAGACAGCGCAATAGGGACGTACACATGGCATGCCCACAGCGCCAGGGGTCAGAGGGCATACACAAGGTCACGGCAATGACGCAAGGCTACGCACAGCGCCATGGGATGTATAGGCATCCTGCGCGACTGCTAAGCATAGCACCAGTGCCACAGTGGACTATCGCGCAGAAGTGCCACAGCGCCATATAGTGCCCAGTGCTGTAGCGCCACTGGCACAATGGTGGCCATGGCCAGAATCGCCTTATCGCGCTCAGCAGGTCTGCAGCGCGATCGACTCATGCGTAACCTGTCTGGGCGTGCGCAATGCAGTGTAGCACACAGCAACAAACATGCACCATCGGCTCAGCCGGACCTTCCCTATTGCGCTAAGCGGAAATACGCGATATTCAGCCGACATATGCAAATCAGTCTATCAGCCATGCAAAGGCGCAGTGGCACGATTAGCATGTCATTAAAGTTGCGCCACACCCCATTTGCATGTGTTGCACTATAAAAATGCGACACTGGGTTGTGGCGGCCAGATTTGGTTATTGCAGGTGAGAGGTGAGTTACATGCTGTGTGATGCTCAGGACAATGCTCTGGGCAGGGGTGCTGGAGGATGTCATAGGTTGAGGGGCTGAGCATGATGAGGGCACTTAGGAAGGGGCAGAGGGCATCCTTTCCATCAGTATCTGCCATGCGGAGGAAAGGGGCTTGCTTCTCGCCTCCCCAGCCTGCAGCCATGCTCATGGGGAAATGCTGTGGACTGCACAGTGACAGGTGTCCACTTCCACCCATACAGATCACCATGACTGATGAGAACCAGGCTGAGGCTGTGGACGGCGGGCATAGGAGGAGGCCGAACTTCACCACAGCAGAGACTGAGGCTCTCTTCCAGGCCTACCTGGAGGATGAGCTGCTATTGAGTGGGCAGAGGGGCACCCCTCAGCAGCGTGCAGCTGCATGGGAGGGGGTAGCTCTGGCCGTCAACCTGCACAGAAGCCACCAGCGCTCCATGCAGGAATGCCGCAAAAAGATGGGGACTGACCGCAGGAGGCTGAAGGAGAAGGTGGCAGCCTTCAGGGTGGCACGTGCTGCCACTGGTGGGGGATCACCGGTGGTGTTGCAGCTGACCCCGACCGAGGAGACACTGGTCGCGGCCATGCAGCTGAGTGCTATTGCGGGTGTTCCAGGCGGAGGATTCCAGATGGGTGGAAGCCCATCACTGCACGGTATGACATGGTGATGTTGTGGGGGGGGCTGTTGTTCACATGCACTCACATGTACTCTCTTTCTGTTTCAGATCCTGTTCGTCTGCAGGAGATGGTGGTGGTGGGTGCTGACAGTGAGGCAGACCTGCTGGACCAGGAGGAGGGACCATCCACCTCCGCCAGCAGCCTGCAGGCACTGCGCCGCAGGGCCGGCTGGCCCAACAACTCCGCCGGCAGTGATACGGGTGCAGGGGGTGCACAGCCTGTGTCACAGCAGTCTGGCATGCAGGTGTGCCAGCATGCTGTGCCTATGGCAGTGGCACGCACCGGCACTATTGATGATAGCAGGCCTGCAATGGCCAGTGATAGGTGTGTGTCCCATGAGGGACACATGGCAGGCCATCACGTGCCCCTGGCCTGTCCTGCTCCACACCTGTGTACCAGCATGCTGGCACAGTCACAGACTGGGCCTGTCAGCACTGGTGGGGCAGCATCGGTGGCTGAGCAGGTGTCTGGCACTGTTGACAGCACAGGGGTGGAACAGGTGGACCTGGGGGCTCAGCAGTTGGAGGGGCGGCAGCAGCAGTTGCACACCAGGCCTGGGGGGACAGCGTCAAGCAGCGGCACTTGTCCACCGCCCTTAGATCCGCCATACCTGGTCCTGGTGAACAGCGGCCACCCTCAAGGGGTGCTGGCACCAGGACCATCCACACCTGGGGTCACGATGCCATTGGGGCACAGTACCTTTTGATGCGCACACCCGCCTGCTGCAGGAGTCGGTACAGCTGCAGGGGCGGGTTGCAAGGTCCGTGGAGGCACTGACTGTGTCCGTGGAGCGGCATAGCAGGAGTGTGCTCGGACCGGGCGAGATGGTCCATATGCGGACGGATGTGACCACTGCCATCGACAGGCTGGCCAGGCAGTGGTCTCTGTGGCGACCACATTGACCACACTGTCTGGTGACCCTGTACCATGCACCCCACACAGTGCGCACTCCACTCCCCGTTCCCGGCGTCATGCGACACCAGGCCTGTCGACGCCGGTTTCTGCTGTGGGCATCCCGAGCACACCTGGTGCAAGTTTGTTTGGCGGGATGCAGACCCCCGTGCGGGCAAGGTCACGGTCGCGCACTGGGACCCCTGGTGGTGCACTAGCGCCACCCGATGTGGCCCCTGCGCAGCCTGCCAGTGCTGCTAGGCCACGGCAGGGCTGCCCACGCATCCGTGGTGGCCGTGGGACAGTGCTCCCTGACTGAGCTGTCTCCCAATGCAGGCCCTGTCTGGTGCTGCCCTGTGTGCAATGTGTGTCATGGTGGGCAGTGCACTGCTGGGTGCTCTGCTCACCAAGCTGACACACGGACCACCTGCACACTCTCCCAACTGCTGTCCACAGGTGCATGTGGATGATGATGCCTGCATTGCACTGTACACCAAGGTGCAAGGTTGCCCAGGTCCTGACACACATACGTGGACAGTCCAGGTGGTGAGGTGGTTGGTGGTGCTGTGTGTTGGCGTGTCATTTCCGCAGTGCTGTGCTGCTGCCCTGTATGCTGCCTGGTGTGTGTGTGTGTGTCCTGTAGTGCTCACCCTCTCTGTTGGTGTGTTGGTATGCCTGGACCTTTCAACCCCCTGACCTTCATGCACGGTGTGTTCCCTGTGTGCCTGTGGTTTGGCATGGACAGTGTTGCCTGCACATGTCCCCTTGACTTACCTGTGTTGTGCGTAGTGCTCTTCTGCAATGGTGTCCCGGTGCAGCTGGGCCTGCCGTGTCAGTCGGGGGTCCCTCCGTCCTAGGGGGGGCGGCTCATCACCCACATCACCGGCGCCACTGGTGTCCCCATCGCTGTCCCCCTCTTGGACCTGTACGGCTATCCCATGGTCTTTGGCCATGTTGTGCAGGATGCAACAGGCCAGGAATATCCCACAGGCCTTCTGGGGGCTGTACTGTAGGGCTCCGCCGGAGGTGTCCAGGCATCAGAAGCGTGCCTTGAGTATCCCAAACACCCGCTCTATGATGTTCCGTGTTGCGTCGTGTGCCTCATTGAAACCGTGCTGCGCTGGGGTCATGGGGTGCTGGTATGGTGTGAGCAGCCAGGGACGGAGTGGGTATCCACAGTCACCTGTGTGGAGATAGTGGAGATCAGTGTCAGGTCAGGTCCATATTGCCCATATCCTTGTGTGCCACTACCATGGCACCTGTGTCATTCCCACCCTTGCACAGAGTTTGCATTCCATACATGTGTACTCGCCCACTAGATGACCCGTGGGGATGTTCCCACTCTCGAATCGATGGCACAGTGCAGATTGGTGCCATATGAAGGCATCATGTGCTCCGCCAGGGTGTGTGGCACAGACATTGATGATGCGCCCAGTGGCATCACACACCACCTGGCAGTTGACACTCGAGAAGCCCTTTCGGTTGCGATACGCTTGGCCGTCGGGGCCAGGTGGCGTGCGAATGGCCACATGGGTGCAGTCTATGGCCCCTAGCATGCCAGGCATATGTGCTACCCTGTGGAACTCCTGCATGTTTGCTGTACGCTCTGCCGCGGTGCTGGGGAAATGGATGTACTCCGCAGCATGAGGCAGCAGTGCGCTGAGGAATTGGGTGAGGATGCATGACGTGGCCGACTGCGTAATGCCTGTGGTGTCACCTGTCGGCCTCTGGAAGGTGCCCGTGATGAGCAGGCACATGCAGGCTGTCACCTTGGTCTCCACGGACAGAGCATGACCGCCGTGAGGGTGCCTGCATCACATCACTGCACAGCTCACTGAGCCGTCTCAGTATTGCCCTGTTCAGGTGGTACCAGGCCACAATCTCGACATCTGTGTACAGCTCATAGCTGATGCGGGCACGATACGCTTGTCGGGGCGCATCACGGCAGGCCCTCCGCGCCACGCCCCTGCAGCATGCTGTCTCACCCTCATTACAGCTTCCATGTGGAAGCTGACACTGTCCATCTCCTGGCTCCTGCCCCCAGCTGCTGTTCCTGTGTTACCCCCACTGCCCCCACTGCTGCTTCCACTGCACCGGGCACCCCCCACTGGCCTCTCTGTCCTCCAGGACCCACTGTCCCTCTCTGCCCTTCCTGCTCCTGTCTCTGTCTCTCTCTCTCTCTCTCTGTCTCTGTCTCTCTCCCCCGGTTTGCGGCCTGCTAGAGTTCTTGCGCCGCTCCCTTGAGCCTTTTTATTTTGGCTCACATCCGGTACAGCGCATCCTCCGGCTGAGCCACTCTTGCGCATTGCGCAAGTGTTTAGATATCGCATTGCGCACTTTATGCATGGACCCGCCCCCTTCGGGTTGCGCAAGATGCCTTCATTTCCATTGCGCTGTGGCTCAGCGTGTTTTCGCATGAACTGGCCCCTTCTGAATATCGCAGAATGGCGCATTTTTGGAGTTGCGCACGCGCAACCCTGTTGCGCATGGCGCAACCCTTTTGAATATCTGGGCCATACAGTATATATGTGAGTGTGTGTATAAACTTTTGTTACATAGTGTTTATAGTGTACTTTCATGACTGCCATACCTGTTGTAATGACCTCCACCTCCTGTGCCACAGGAACATCATCTTGCCCACTGACAGCTGGTACAGCTCACTCCTCCATCTCAGAAGTGGCAGGGTCTTCTTCACCGATATTAAGCAGATAAAGAAAGTATGGAGTCATGTCATTGTATCACAGAATAAATCCCTGCAGCTAAAATGTAGACATCATCACACTCTGTGATTTTTTGACCATATCTATCACAGATTCTATTATACTATGGTGTTTCACAGTTTGCAGATGAGTAGTCAAAGTGGGCATTAAAACATCTCTGTACAGAAGTATGCAAAAATATATATTGCCATGTCATTGATGTGAAGACAATTACGTCATACTCTCCAGACAGAGCATCTGTATTCTAGTATGCACTTTATGGAAGCTGCCATAGATGCATAGTTATTCACACACCACTGCTGAAGAACTGTGTGTGATTTTTAAGTGTGATTTTTAAGTGGATTCCACTGTTACGAAAGACAAGTGGCTGCTACCCAACCCCCCACCCCACCCCACTACGCCTCCTGCCCCCACACACACACACACATATACAAGTCACAGACACATTACCAGAGTCTATTAACATACAGTAACTGTTTTGGATTTTATGTTTTTTTTAAACAAGAAGTGTAGAAGGCAGCAATAAAACATTTGTTGTGAAAGATGGACTCACAACACAGTGTTAACATGTACCAGAGTATCTAGTATTTATGCTGGTATCCACTTAAGCAGTAATACATGATATTGGGTGCATTACTAAAGGATTTACGCAATCTTTGTGTAGTTTGCAACAAGGTACAACTGAGTGACATTACTCACACAAGAGATGTGTAAATACCATTTGTACATGAACCATGCACTGCATCACTGCCAGTAGAAAGTAAACATTTCATCTTTGGGTTTCCTTTTTACTGCTTGACTGTTGCCCGATGTGCACACCATGTTGTGACCAATGACACTATATGATTTCACAGTCTCATTTTATAATGTTAATAGAATCACCTTACACATGCCTTGCTTTGTGAGTTATGAGGTACAAGTGACTTGAACCACACAAGAACTTTTGCTAATACCATCAGTGCAGATGACCTAAACTACATTAATGTGACTATAATATTACTTTTGGCACACTTTCATAAGCCTTGAAACCATTTTATAAGAGCAGTATCGCACTTCAGGGTGTGCGCTGCTGCAATAAATTCACATAATTCACAGTTGAATGTAGCAGTGTGGTGCGCCTCGTACCTCACTATCATAGGCATACAAAATCCAGAAACCTGACTGAAAGAGGAGCTTGGAACACAGTGCTGGTATCTAACCATGATAACACTGAAGGAACAACCAGCAGCCTTTTCACAATAAAATCAGTAGTACCACACATCCATGACTGCATAATAAATATGGTTGTCACCTTATTCCAGGGTACTAAAGGAGCTAAGGGTGGAACTAGCAGAGTCGTTATCAGAACTGTTTAGTGAGTCTCTAAGCACAGAAGAGGTCCCAGAAGACTGGAGAAGGGCTCATGTGATCCTGCTCCACAAGAGTGGTAGCAGGGAGGAGGCAGAGAACTACAGATCAATCAGTCTTACTTCAATAGTGAGCAAGATTATGGAGGCACTCCTTAAGGATAGGATAGTGCAACACCTGGAATCCATAGGAGCACAGGATCCAAGACAGCATGGGTTTACAACAGGAAGGTCCTATCAAACTAATCTCACAGATTTCTTTGACTGGGTAAACAGAGTGGTGGACCAAGGGGGTGCAGTTGATGTTGCCTACCTTTACTTCAGCAAAGCTTTCGATACTGTTCCACATAGAAGATTGATTAATAAGCTGGGTAGGCTTGGGGTGGTAAAGTTCCAGTCTCTGAGAAATTTCAGAATGTCCCACGGGAAATGAGCCTCTCATAGTCTCTAAGTGCGTCCACCCCGATGTGAATGCCAAAACGATAAAGTTCTCCAGTAGCGGAAATGTGTAGAGGGCGCAAATGAATATACAGCAGACAGCTTGGATGTAGAAAAATGTTCACAATAATTTATTCAATTTTCATGGCCAACAATCTGTACATTTCACCTACATGTGTAGGCTTCTTCAGGAGATGCCTTTCGCTGCTCAATATATGGAAGCTTATTGATGTTTCCAACAATTCTTTTTGCAGTTCATCAAACCCTGTTTTTAAACATCTTCATTTCCATGTTATTTTCAATGTTTATACTTAGGCATATAGCCTTAATGATCCTTCAGTGGCTATCTGGTTGAAATCTACCCAAGACACTGAGTTGCTATTTTCATGCTTGGGTCAGAAGTTGGTCAACTGGGTGGCAAACTGGTTGGCGGGCAGAACACAGAGAGTGGTGGTAAATGGTATACAGTCAGAACAGATGCAAGTCACAAGTGGGGTACCTCAGGGATCAGTCCTGGGGCCAGTTCTCTTCAATAGTGACATTGCAGATGAACTGGAGGGTAAGGTTTGTTTATTTGCAGATGACACCAAGATCTGCAACAGAATAGATGATCCAGATGGGGTGGACAGAATGAGAAGAGATCTGGATAAACTGGTAAAATGGTCAGAAGAGTGGCAACTGGGGTTTAATGCAAAGAAGTGCAAGATCATGCAAATAGGGAAGAGAAACCCTGAAGCCACCTATAGGTTGGGAGAGGAGTTGCTGGCTATCATGAGGGAAGAAAGAGACTTGGGCATCATCATCACAGATGACCTGAAATCATCCAAGCAAACCTCTAAAGCAGTAGGTAAGGCCAGGGGGATGTTGGGGTATATTAGCAGGGGTATCACAAATTGTAAGAGAGAGGTAGTAATCCCTCTTTACAAGACACTGGTTAGGCCCCATCTGCAGTACTGTGTGCAGTATTGGAGGCTGCACCTGCACAAGGACAATAACAAAATGGAGGGTGTCCAGAGAAGGGCAACCAACATGGTGCAGGGACTGCATCTGAAAACCTATGAGGATAGATTAACGGAGCTCAATATGTATACCCTAGAACAAAGGCAGGAGAGGGATGATATGATAGAAACATTCAAACATCTTAAGGGCATTAACAAGGTGAAAGAGTTAACATGTTTCGGTATAAGAAAAATAGCAGGACAAGAGAACACAGTATGAGATTAAAGCCAATTAAGGGGTAATGTGAGGAAGTTCTTTTTCACAGAAAGAGTGGTGGATGCATGGAACGGCCTACCTCAGGAAGTGGTGGATATGAATACAGTGCAGGGCTTCAAACAGGCATGGGATAGGCATAAGGGAGCAATACAGACGAGTATGACTAGATAGGCCATTGACAGAGTAAAGGCCTATGGCACATTCATAAGGTAGGAAAAATTGGCAAACTGATGGGCCTTGTGGTCCTCATCTGCTGTCAACTTCTATGTTTCTATGTTACTAAAACCCTCAATTAGGTTTAATTACATATGTAGTAAAAGTAATCACATTGCTACTACTGTGTACTGTAGTACTGCTTACCACCAAGGGTACATTCGCCAAGGGATGGCTTCCCTGCCGCTTCCCACAGATGGTGAACTGGCTCGTACCAGCTCCTCTTTCACTCACAAATCATTCCGCTTTTCTCCAGATTGTAAAAATGTTGCTGCAACAGCTTCCGCTTCTTGCAGCAGTCCAGTGGATCTCTCTGGGCATTGTGGCTAGTAAGGAAGTCGCTGACCCTTCCCATTTCTCTCTGAGGGACAGGTTGGTCACCTGGAAGTACACCCTTGCATTCCATGAAATTCCAGCCAACAGACCTGGAGCCCCACCTCTGCATCTGTCCAGTCTTTTCCCATTTTATGTGGCTAGGAAACAAAATATGATATATCACAATTAGTACTATATGACACCATCATTAATATGTCATATGTAAGGAATAACCCACAGCAGATCATGGGTTTATTGAAAAGTAATGCATCCTCCAGGTGTGTTGTGAGGCATGAGGCCAATGCTGCGTGCCTTCAAACACCCAGGACATGCATTAATTCTCAAAAACCTATGCCCTGGAGTGGGTTATTCTGCTTATAAAATGGGTGCTACCTTTGAACATAAAAAAATACACATAATCACATTTTAAACAGTGAAAAATGAAAATTACATGTTGCTTTTTGCTAAAGTAGTTCTTCCATCTACTGGAACTAGATTTCATTTACTGGTTTGATTTAGGCCTTTTGACCTGTAGTGGATTCCATAGCCATAGTTTTATGTTAGTTTGGTAGTTTTAGAGTTCCTCTGTCTGGTTGCCCCCACCCCCCATCTTGATTGCTGTGTTTTTTTCATTTGTTCACAGTGTGAGACAGAGCAAGGGAGATTTATTTGGCAGCATTTGTTCCAGGGAAGAGATCATGGGACAGACAGTGAGAGAGAGCTTTACTTCAGCAGCAATCCCTATTGAAAGTAAACGTTTGTTTTTTTTAAATGGATGCTTTTTAAATGCAGTTGTGAGTTTGTTATACTTCTGGATGTGGGTGGCAGTCACCGGGTTGACATTACAAGTGGCACACAATGTGTGGATTCACTTTGTCAAACCCAAACCAAAATAATGAACCAGTAGTGTGGAACTGCTGCATTGGGAGGTGTATGTGTGTTGTTTTTTTTGATGGGGAGGGGGAATCAGTACTGAATCAGGGACTGCTGGGCTTTCCAGAAGCAAAAAATGGCTCCCAAAACTTTTTAAAAAGAACATTCAGTGAAGTGATTTGTGATGGGGCCAGGTGCCAGGAAAGAGGAGGGAAAGCAGTGAAGGTCTTGAAGGCAGAATAAGGGAACAGTAGGGACAGAAAAGGATAGGGAAGGGCAGGGAAGAGAAGAGCAGAAAGTGGAAGGGAAGGGAAAGGTAAGGAAGGCAGGAAAGGGCAGGCAGAGGGCAGAAGAAAGTGGAAAGGAAGGATATGGCAGTGCAACACAGGGGAGGAAAGGGAACAAAATGGCATGCCAGGGAATGGAATACTAGGTAAAGAAGAAAAGGGTAGGTAAGGGACACATAGAGAAGGCAGTGAATGCCAGGAAGACAGTGAATGGCAGGAAAGGGTAGGAAATGGCAGAACAGAGAAAGGCAAGGAAGAGAAGAGCAGGAAAGGGAAGGGAAAGGCAGGGAAGAAAGTGAAAGCTGTGAAGACAAAGGAAAACAGGAAAGATTGCTCAGGAAACAGAAGAGGAAAGAAGGGCATGGCAGTGCAGAGTAGGGCAGAGAATGGAAGGGAAATGCAGGGCGGGGAAGGTAATACTAGAGAAGGAAATAACAGGGCAGATAAGTGAAGGGCCAGGAAGGGAATCATAGCAAAGGTAGTGAATGCCAGGAAGGCAGTGAAGGACAGGAGAGGACAGGAAAGGGTAGGAAAGAACGTGGCAGGGAAGGGAAGGCAGATAACAGGATGAAAAGGACTCAATGGGAAAAGCTGGGAAGACAATGGAAGGCAGGGAAGGGAACACAGGTAAGGGTTGGAGAGAACAGAGATGAGAATGGGAAAGGAAGGGGTTGGCAGTATTAAAAAGGGGAAAGGGAAGGGAAGGGAAGGGAAATCTATTTTTTGACCAAGATAAGATGACTCTGAAAACAGCCATTTGTTATTCATAAAAGGATGCTAATATGTGGAACATTGTGAGTCCAAAACAGTTGTCTCAAATCTAGAGATGTTGTGAAGTAAAACTTTGTGTGTGAATTTCGAGCAAAGTGCCGAAATTCACACTTCACAGAGCTTCACGAAGCTTCTCTGCACATGGGGAGCTGTGGCTTCACCATGGATTGTGGGAATGTTGCTGAAAATTGCATGAATTTCACCACAAAGTGTGCAATTCTGCCATGGAGCATGAAATTCATGGGCAACATATTGCTCTTTACAGCTAAATTAGTGCAATTCGCACTGTGCGAATTGCATGAATTTTGCTCCATGAATTGCATGAAATTTGCAAAATAATTCATGGAGTGAATTTTTTGGACTTCACTCCTCTATACTCACATCACAACACAGACTGGATTCCATTTTGAAGGTCCCCAAGGAAAATAACATTTCTAGCATTGGATAGATGCACTCCATCTTTTAGATACAGCAAATTGTTATAATATCTGATTTCTGGGTGCTGAACTGTGTACATACCAATATCTTTTAGAAAGCCAGATATCTGAATATTCACATTGCAAAGTGATCTTTCAATGCCAGAAGTATACTCCTGGCACTTCCAGAGGTTGTACTGTGCTGAATCGACAATGGTGTTGTCGGAATTCGGTATGGCATGATCCTCAATGTCAACCTATGAAATTTCACCTGTCAGACATTGTGTATTTTCTATCAGGGGCTGCACCCCCCATGTCACTCCTCATTCTAAATATATCTAACTCCAAGTCAGAGTTGTCTCGGGGGGGGTATGGTGAAAGGGTGAAATTTCAACCCCTCAAGTCCCTCACAGTGGCAATCTCGAAACCTGTCAAGATTGACACTGTGAGGGATTTTGTCATCCCAGAGTTGTTGTCTGGTTGGCATACTCCTTCCAGATCATTTGCTCTGTAATATCCGAAAAGAGAATCTTACAGATAGGCAATATTTGATGAATCTCAGCCACGTCTTGCTTAGCTGTCTCAATCAAATCGATTCCCCTTTTTTAGCCCAAATCATTACCTCTCACATGGATCAGAAGTATGTCTGGCATGAGCTGGTTTGTCAAAAAGCAGTGTAAAGTTGGCATGAGTTTCTCCCACTTCGTGCTGCCCTTTCCAAACCAGTGAACCTTGCAGTCTTGTAGTTGTCATTCCCAAAATGACTATGCCTAACAAATTAAGCTGCCCTATGCACAAGTGGACTCCCAACTATCCAAACAGTGTTTCTGAAGCTTTCTGCCATGGCTGAATCCTCTCAAGGAAAGATAAAGAACATAACTTCAAAAATGTGAGCAGCTCCTCCAGTGCTAGAGATCTGTCAGACTGGTACTGAAAGCTATGTTGAACTGTGATTTCAACAGTCAAAAAAAGACAGGTTCTTTTGTTTTCTATTAGCCCCCTTTGACATAGCAAGATCAACTGAATTATATGCTATAAAACTGTGTTATAATTTTTTTTTATTATTTGACGAACTATGTTAGTGCTATATTTATTTTATTTAAACTTTGGTAACTGGGAAAGGCACACTGAGTCAAGGCTCATTTCCAGGTGTGACCCAGGGGACAATTGGGTTGCATAGGGAGAAATATATACAGATAGACAGATTTGATGATATATACTGACATACAAGTGTGACACGATGGTAGGTACCTCCAGCTGTACAACAAAGACAATCTGTTTACAGGACAGCTGTATGAATTGCATCACACTTGAGTAGAATTAATTTACAATATTACAATATATACAAAAAGCAGAGTTGGAAATTGCCATAAGAGTGGGTGCATCCACAATACGTAGTGATTGGCTACCTAAACAAACCTGCCCAGAAACTGTGGAGGAAAACTGTTGATACTCAATTGATCTGTCTACCCTGAGATGAGCTCTAAGTTACACTCTATTGGCCAGCAATAGTGGCTACCTAAGAAATCTTCCCAGAGATTGAAGACTGCAACTGCTGCTAGTCAAATGGTCTGTCCACTCTGAGCTGAGCTTCAGGTTACAGCCTATTGGTCAGCTACAGCTACTTATGTACTGTGACCTGCTTCTTTTCCTTCCTTCTTCTACTGGCATCCTAGGAAGTAAATCTCTTATTTTTTTATAACATCTCAGTAATTTAGGATTGTATTGATTTTATAAACAGTGATTCTTAATTACAGAAAAAATAACATGATGGACATTAAAAGGATTGATAAGAATGTAATCTAGAACAGCTTAACAGTTGTCTTTTCATTAATGACAAAGTAAGACATATTAAACTAAGTGGTCTGTCAGGGTAGTTAGATAAATTCAGTGCTGACAAATTAATTGAGTGGGAAAATCAGACTGCACCAGGCAGGGGCACAAGCCTGGGCACAGTGCAACTGGGCTGCACCAGGGCACGGACCATGTGATATTCAGCGGTGCTGCACCATGGCTCAGCACTATTGAATATGGCACTGAGGGCGCATGCACTGTGCATGGCACAGTGACATTGCACCAGCGAAAGTGGCAGGAGGGGAGCCGGGGATGCACCAGCGCAAGTGCAGTTGCACTAGGCGCATCAACTGCGCTATTCAGCACTGGGCATGCAAATGAGGCCATTATGCATGCAAGATGCAAATGGATTAATTTGCATATCATTATGGCTCCATTTGCATGTGGTGTGCTGATCCCCAGTGACTTGCGTCTGCTGCCCTGCCAGGCTACAGCTGCTGGGGATCAATGCACTGCAGTCCCTTGGCAGACCCTGCACCCGTATGCCCCGATCACGGGCATATGTGTAAAATAACCCTGGTGGTCCAGTGGACTACTCTCCATCACCCGATCACAGGCATCTGTTCAAATTATCCCTGGTGGTCCAGTGGACCCCCCCATTGCCCGATCGTGGGCAGAAACAGCAATCACAATCCTGGTGGTCTAGTGGTTCCCCCCCACCCATCCACTGAGGTCCCCCACCACCCAGCACCCCCCAGTCAGTGGTGGGTGGCAGCACCCTACATGCATGCTGCCCAGCTGCCCGCCGACTGACAGCATGCAGTACTGTCTGTATGTCTATTGGTCCACTGTGTGGGCCAATGGGCATACAGACCATACTGTACTACACAGGCCCAATATATGAATGAACACATGCGGCTGCCATGTTGCACCCTGCAATACGGCAGCTCACCTGTGGGTGGCCAGGACACACTCCTGGTTTTCCCAGGCACAACATTGCACCCCCCCTGAGTGGCACAAGGCAGGGTTGTGCCAGCATATGCACCGCACATCCAGGGCTGAATATCGGGATGTGCTGCATATGTATAGGCACGCCCCTGCACTTGTGCTGCATAGTACCGATGCACCTGGCATATTGGGAATTGCGAGTGCAACTTGCCCCTTTGAATATCACTGCTAACGCAGACAGGTTGTGCATGGTGCAACCCTTTTGAATATCCCACCCATTGTGTTTTTCCCTGGAACTCCAGGGCAATTTCAGTGTGTTTCTTCTGGAGTTACATTACTTATTATGGCAGCTAAATTCCTCTATTTGCCTTATAACCCATGTACGTCTATGGCAATACTTTTCCTGTAGATGGCTCCAAAACTCTGATAAAAAAACAGGAATCCCTGTAGCTCTGGGACCCCTGTACACTGTTCAGGTTGCAATGCTACTTTTTTTATCAGAAGCACAATGACGTGTTCTTAAAACTAATGTATACATGGCATTGCTTATTGAAAGCATTATGTGCTTCAAAATGACTACCAATGCCATTGATCATTTTTTTATTAACACTTCAAAATCTGTCACTGTGAATAAAAAAAAATAACCACAAAATGAAAAACAAGAGCCGTGGCATCAGAAACATGGACCACACCATGAAAGCATTGTGAAACAGCTTTTAAAGCAGAGGCTACAATTTTACAGCCCCTGTTATCACATTTCACATTCATAAAACTGAATCTGTGCCACTAAAAATATGATTGCAGCAGAGACACATACCATTTCAACACACAGAAACAAAACATTATTTTCTACGCATTTAAAATTGTAATTCATGAAATAATGGTGAATATGAGATGGTCACATCGATATACACAATTTGATTTAATACGAATCATCAATGCAGGACTGTGTATAGATGATTGATTACGATTTCACTTACATTTCATATCCGCTTCTAGACAGTAGATCAAAAAACATACAAAATGGTGGATTCACAAAATAGCTGAGGTGAACATGTTTCTGATTGGTTGCACTGAAACATACTAAGTTGCACTGTTCGAACAAAAAAATATTTATATGCGTACCAAAATTTGAGGCCATGTCAGATAAGTGCTAAAAAACCCACCAACATGTATTTCAATTCAGAAGTGACAAGATAGGCAACAAAGTTCAAGGGAATCATCAACTTTGATCGCAGTGTGCCTCAATGCAGGAAGGGGGAACTCCTGCTGTTCAATGAATGTTTTATTTATTTATTGAAATGTTTCACCAGGAATGGTAAGCTGAGCAACTTAATGCTCATCTCACGGCACTTCCTGGGGGAAGGGGAAGGGGGGAGTGGGATTTACAACTTATTAAATGATACAATGCATAGTACAGTACAGAGATAGGAGCATAAAATGCATGATAGTCATTTGTCCTTTGTTCCTCATGGAGGGATACATGTGGTCATATGCATCTGACTGCACAGGTGACACTCTGTTACAGAAAAGGATTTACTTTTCTTACATAACCTTCAAATGTACTGCTGCTTCCCAGTTCTACAGTATGCGCCATACTGTCATGGTGATGGGATAATGAGTACGACCAGATGGCACTTGGTTTGCCAGATGGAGCATACCACAGGGGCCTGCACCCAGTATTGAATGTTTCCCTCTAGGAATGACCATGATTTTTTTTTCTGTGTCTAACAAATGAGAAAAGGGAGCATGCCCTATCATCCAAAGCTGGAGGGAAATCCAAAACATAGGTGTGTGGTGCAGTGGGGGCATGGGATTGGGAGTGAATTATACCTGGACAACTTATATGGTGGGTAGAGGTATGTGAGAAGACAGTAGAATTTCCTCACACACCTGTGCAAAACATTGAGCAAAAAATTATAATAAGCATAGTTTCATACCAATATAGATTCCATAGGGATTTGATGACATAAAGTCAGTGCTCAGTACTTCATTAACAGAGATTACTAAGTTTGATGGGTAAACATGAACAAACTCATAAAGGCACACAACATTCCAGTACTAATGGGCTCAATCTAATTGTTTTATAGGAAATTCTACTCATATTATATCTGGTGGTCAAAAAGGCATGGGAGAACTTCCATTCTCTGAGCAATGGTCAGAAATCCATGTGCACTGTCATTCGGTGTCAGGTGGGCAGCCACGAATTGGGAGCAGTGCTGCATGTACATGTACATAACAGTACATGACATTGTCACATAGAGGACCTCTGGTAATGACATGGCTTCAGAGACTATGAATTAGAAAAAGAGAAAATGAATCAATTTGAAAGATCTCTGTGCTAACAGAAAAATTTCATTTTGTGGAGAAAGATAAAGAATATATAGCATATTGGCTGTCATTAGAGAAAGTAACTTGAATGCTGCCTGAAAGAATATTAAATTAGATGCATGCATTTACTATTAGTGAAAAAATGGAATCCCCCTAACCCCTCCCCCTGCTGCATCACAAAATTATGACCTGTTGCTTGATCTAGCTGAGGAGGTTGAAATTGAAAGGCATAGAAACTTTGCAAAACAAATCAATAGTATCACATATTGAAGAGGGCATGCAGAGGTAGATTTCCAATTGAACAAACCAACATGCAAACAAAAAAATGTTTATCTTTTGCATCACTTGAACAGATGCACGCTTACTTGGAACAGAGTCTGATCAGCTGTCAGATGGATTCTTAGCAATATGGCCCAACATCGGTCTGCATGTCACTATCCACACAGATGTGACTCACATTAATTGCCACTTAAACCTCCCGCCATCTGACTATTATGTCAATCGGCATACAGGAACCTCAGGCGCCCACTACCCCCACTATAACCCCACTTGGGAAACATTTCATGACACATTACAGCTCTCTAAGGTAGAAGTGATGAACTCCCAGATAGAATTCAGTGACACCATTAAAAGGGATCAGCTTTGTCTGGTTGATGGCTTCAGTTCTACAAGTGCACCCAGCTCTTGAATACACCCCCACACCTAACACCCGCCAACCAAAATCATGGTTCTAAGCTGAGTTATTGTGGGAAGGGGGTGAGACTGTCATTGCTATCTCCTAACACAATTACATACATCGATAGTGATACAGAGACCACTATATGAATCCATCATTCATGGAAAACATTTCAGTGACACAGTTCAGCATGGGAGCAAAAAAGACAAAAAAGGAGGGAGGTTAAGATCATTGTAAAAGCACAAACTGCACTTGTGATATTGCTCACTGATCCTGTCATACTTATTTGCACTTATGATAGCTGCATTGCAAATCAAATAAAAAAAAAGAAGGAGGTGAAAGAAACAGAGAGAGAGAGAAGGATAAAAAAAAAAAGCGTTGGACTCATACAACACTTTCTACCACTTTTGGCAGCTTCTTCAAGCAGCAGTGCTAGATAGCCAGGAAGTGGTTATCAAAATTCTGGACTTGGTCTGCTGTGGTTCTGAAAAAATTCTGGTTCCCAAATCTGTGTTTTTTTTGGTCCCAGCTTTTTTTAATTTTTTAATAAAAAATAAAAGTTTACAGTTCTTGTAACGCTACAGAAAGGATAACAGCTGCCGTTTACACTTTGCTTTCCTTGCGTACATCGGCTTGGATGTGTAGTGTTTACTTCCATCCACTCCCATTGTTGAGCGCTTCCACTCAGCATAGTGCAGCCTGCTGACTGATTTTTCCTCGACTCTGGACATGGAACTGTGTTTCCGTATGATGTTTTCTTTTCTCCAGTGGTAAGTAATCACTGTTTGGTTTGATATTTGTCGTATCGGAGTTGATTGTTGGGCTTACTGGAAAACTGGAAGAGGAGGGAACTGGACTGGCCATGCACTACCCACAGTGCTGCTCCCTGTGTTTGAGACAGACACAAACAGCTGGCAAATGCAACACTTGGATTAACAAACCTGGAGTAATAAATCAAAATTTAAATACTAAAACAAGCCTACCAGAAAAAAATAAGCACAGTACAGTGATTCAGGGACAGGGACCCACAACACAAAGCCAGCAACTGAGGTACGATGTATCTTGTACTGCTGCTTTCAAGGAGCTGTTTAAGACTAAGCCAGCAGAGTTTGGTGTAATTTTTAATTCATTCAACAGTACGTGTAATCAGCATTTTTTTTGTTTATGTAGGTCTATCACATTATGTAGGTTTATGTTGCAGTGGTCATAATTCTACATCCATTTCATAAAGTGTAGACTCATAGCAACCCTCATAGATATGCTTATCATCATTTGATACAAAAAAACCAAAACAAATCAGACCCACATAACGTTTTAAAATCGTTGACACCACATGTACTGCACTGGGGACCTGGTTAATGAAGACGAGATGACTACTCAGAAACATGGCAACCAATGTAAAACTTAGATAAACAACAGAATTTAGATCTTGATCTATACATACATCATACCTTTTTTAAATGACTTCAAGCTGTTTGGGACATAACATACATCATAACTATGCTGGCAGAATCAAGTATAAAAATCTGCAGCATGCGCTGCTGGATGTTCCAAAATCTAAATTAAAAAAGGCACAGACTTTTTTTGTGAATGGGTACATTTTATTGTTACTAAAATACATCATGTTCTCTAAACAAACTACAACTGGACTCAAAAAAGTTATTTAAATCAGCTTGGTTCTTCTAATTCCTGTGGACATTAAATTTCTTTACTGCAATGTCTGTGCTTCTAATTAATTTGCCCCCTCAGCTGCATGTGCCCCATGTGGGAGATCTGTTGCCCCCCCCAGATTGTAGGACATTCTGTGGAACCCAGGTAATGAGATTTCTTCTCCTGTGACTGTTCACTGTTGCTGTACAGTACCCCTTCCCCACTTTTACATCAGGCATACCCTAAGCCCAGGAGGGGGGCTTACATATATATATATTTATATATATAGAGAGAGAGGGAGAGGGAGAGATAGAGAGAGAGAGAGAGAGAGAGAGAGAGAGAGAATAAATGCTGGCAGTGTGGTACTCAAGGAAATACTACCATTGAAGTGTTGAACAATTCATAAATCCACGGACCGGAAGGATGATTGGTCTTTATGAGCTTGTTCAACCCCAAGATGGTGTTATTTCAGAGTACGCTGAATCTTTTATTTTATATAATGCATTAGACTGGGTGCTTTTTTTACTGTGTTCTGTGTTTTGCTATAGTGTTGGGGGAAGGGTGTCTCTTACATGTGTTACTAAGGGGCTTGTTACATGTGTTGTTAAGGGGCGTGTTACTTGGACATGTGTTATTGGGATTATTTGTAGTGTGTTGGGTAGTAATGTGTTATTAAAGTGTTACTACCACATTACTATAGTGGCTGCATATATCTGTGTATATATATATATATATATATATATATATATATATATGGTATATACACGTTTTGGTAGCATGGTAGTGCCACCATAGCTAGGGTTGAGGAGCCATTTACATGTTAAAGCTAAAATTTTGCACCTTAATAACTTTGCAACTGTTTGACAGATTTGCCTGACATTTGGAATACACAATTAAGACCCATATGCCTTGGGATATGCCAAGTTTTGTACCGGTCAGATATATGGCTGTGGAGTTATTAAGCATGATCTGCACGGACGTTTACCCTTTTTTGAAATTCTACGGTCATGCCTACAGGTCGCACGGTTTGCACGACTGGTCCGAAATCTTCAGGGAACATGCAGCCGGTGTCCCCGATGTGCCTTTTGAAGATTTTGTGAAAAAAATATTAAACGGTTCAAAAGTTATTCAAAAAACAAGTTCCTATTATAAGTCAATGGGAAAAGTTAACAAAAATGAATTAAAAGTCCAATTGGTACACAAAATCAGTCTCACAAAACAATCTTAAAAAAGTATTACACCAAAGTTTAAAATACATGTAAAACAGCACGATAGGTACTTCATGAGTAAGATGTGACAGTAGCACACAACACATGAACACAGCTACCACAGTACTCTCTGTACACTGCTTACATGCATCAAACAGTGATGATGTTATTTTCATTGTGTGACTGATAGTGTAATTGTTCCTGGGTTGGGTGAAAAAACAGATGGCAACTGTTTAAATAATAGCAGCTCAAACACATAATGCTGTCTAAAAAATATACATCTGTAAGGTATTTTAAAACATTTAATTGTAATATATTTATGTGTAGACATATGTATATATATATATATATATATATATATATATATACACACACATACATATACATGTAAAGACACATAGATACATGGTTGCATTTGGAAAATTCCCACCTGACCCCTCAATAGAGGCAATCAAGAAATATTATTAGGAACATAAAAATCACTTGTTATTAGTGAAAGTGTCTGATTTACAATAGTGTACAATTATATACATACATTTAATTAACTTCTTACACAAGCCAAAATAAAATGGTATATGGTAACAGGTACTATTTACATCAGTGAAAATGATCAAAGCTATAATCAACATTCATAGAGAATTAATTATCTATGTCACTAAAAACTTGTAGTTACTAATAAGTAATCGTTTCACAGAATGCTATGAATAGTACATTAGATTTTTTTTTATTATTTAGTTGTTTAACCAGGTATAGCACACTAAGCTGAAAGCTTTTTTACAGGAGCGACCTGGGAGCACAAGGAGGTTAAGTGACTTGCTCAGGGTCACACAGTATGCAAGTGGAAGCTGTGGGATTCAAACCCAGGTCTGGTCTGCTGGATGTCACCAGATTTGCAGCTCAGAGCCTTAGACCACTGCGCTATACTGCTTCCAAAATTAAAGAATCTATTCAGAAAATGTCACCTCTTGATAATAAACAAATATCTACCACAACACTCTGTTTTACTATTTATGACGTCTATATGAAATTACTACAAACTAGAAAAGTTCTATTAAATATCTATGTTATATTAATAAATATATTAACAGTATGTTTAAATACTTGTGAATCAAATACTGTTGAACAGCAAAATATTAAACATTGTTTAATAAATTCACTTAAATAGCAATTAATACAACTACTTAAAAGCTAACAGTAGTAACTGTAATCAAATAATGTATTAATAATCATATATAGTGCACATATGTACAACACAGATGTAGGAGAAGAAAAAAAGGGATAGTACTACACTGTTGCGGCACAATATGGCGCTATTAAGTGAAGATGCAAATGGACAAAAAAAACACAAGCCACACCTGGTGATACTCAACATGTCACAGAGTGATGCATTTTTCAGAGTATTGTACTCTTAAGTACAGGTCAGCAGATCTTGCAAAAAAAACAGTGTTCAATTGTGCTAACACAGAAGTGGCACAAACACCAGGATATATTTTACTCATAAAAGATCCAAATAATGTCATGACGCTGACAATTCTTTAAAAAGACATGTGTTACACAGTTTTGTTTATGCACATGGACAAGTATAGTGCCTTAGTAGAGGCACACAGTTGGCAAGTGTGTCAGGTAGTACTTGTTATGGCTGCATACGAGATACTCAGAAGAAAAGACAATGACAGAAGAGGACGACCAGATAGGAATATCTCTTTTGACATTTCAAAGTCTTCCTTAGATATCTAAATGTGGTTTTTCTAGTGACTGTGAAGACAGTTGGTGCTGATTGAAGACCACTGCAACTATTTTCACTGTGTCACTGATCAACGCAACAATCTTGTAAGTCAGATTGTGTAAACATATGCATGTAAACCATGTGATGTGTTAACAGTGTAATCTTGAATGCAGATTTGCATGAAAAAAATGCTTATCTACCAGAACACACTCTGTAACAAAATGGACAGCAAGGTATGTCACATGTTGTGTGACTATTCCTCTGATGCATGAAGATTGTAGTAATTCTTCAATATCAGTACGTATGCATTTTAGTGTCACAATAGTCTCTGTTAAAAAGTGCTTGTGAAGTCGTTGCATTCAACCCAGCCAGTTCTGTAACTCAACAAACAAGTGTAATGTCCAGAATGTATAGACTGGCCATAGTGGTAGATCACAGCCTGAGTGTCAAACACTGCTTGGTTAAATACAGTTCTACCAGCTGTGAAATCTGTGATAGGTGTGTCAACTCTGAGTCCGTTAGAGTCAAATCTATGCAATACAAGCATAAGATATTGAGATGAAGTTCTGAGACGTATGGACTGAGTACATGTACCTCCACACCTTACACATAAGTGACTTTCAACATTGGTAAACAGCTGCTGGAACTTGACACTTTGAGACTGAGGCTCAAACAGAGAAACCCAAAGCATGTCTTCAGTGATTTCTTGCTCTGAATGACCATATGACAGACATACATATCTTGTAACATATGAGACAGTGAAGTACTGATGCATTGGAATCCCCTCTTCATCCAAGCTGTTTATGATGGCCATCATAAACTCACTGGCGTTCTGCTGCATGTTAACAGCAAATGTACTACATTCATCATATGTACCTAAGACCTACTGTAGAGGTGCCAGTGACTATATGTTGTTTGACTGATCAGAAGTCACATTAACAACTTCCTTCAATGCCTTTGATAAGGGAGCATCTTGTGAAGCTGATATTGCTTGCACAAAGTGTGGCATGTAGAGAAAAGCTTGCATAGCTGAATTAGCATAGCAGTTTACTCTAGTACTGTTATCAAACACTAGGACAATAGCCATACCAAGTGGCTTCTGAGCAACAGCTGGTTCTGCATCTGCAGTTGACATTCTGACCTTGTTAGTACTCTGCACAGTTGATTCAGTAGTGGCAGCTCATTTTCTCTTGTTGCTAGGTGAAGCTGTGACTGTGGGATGTGATACAACCACATATGTAGGTAGTGGGATTAGAGACATCTGTGGCTGATTCAGAGTATGTAATCTGTTGTATTCAACAATACATCGCTTGCCAGCGTGTATCTTCTGAGGTGCAAGTGTTATGACATGCAACCCAGAAAGACTGCGGACACGTGAAAGTGAGATGTAGCTCATGTCATCTTTGAAAATGTCTGTGCCTATGTCCACCATTGCTGAATCCAAACTCAAGCCCTGAGACTTGTGAATTGAAACAGCATATGCAACACTTATTGGGAACTGTTTCCTGTTGACATAGATATCCTTAAATACCTGGAACTTAACACAGGTATGATCAATCTGTACAGGCTGTTCCATGTTGTCAAAGTGGACAAGTGTCTTGATAAATGTCTTCTGAACATTGTAAACAAAGTCGATGATGTGACCCAAGGCACCATTTATCATGCCACGCTCAACATCAAGATTACACCATAGCACGACACGTGCATTCTTACAAACTGTAGGAACTGCTTCCAGGCCAGCTGTGTGTGAAACATTCGACTTCAGTTCAGAGAGTCATTCACTCATCTTCACTACCAGCTTCTGACTTAGAATGACACCATCAACTGTATCAACAGCATGCAGTGTGAGAATTTCTTGATTCTCTCTCTGCAACATAACACTGTTGAACTCAGCACATTTCTTAAGTCGTAGCATAAGACACACAATCTGTGTGCCCCTGGAGTAACACATCACTGAAAACATCACATGCTGTTTCTATGAATGTAGTATGCATTCTGATTCTTCGACCATGTAACATTGAAAGATGTTCTGGTGACAAAGAACCTGTATTACCTTGATTCAACAGTGCCTTGTAAGCCAGATCACCACTCTGCCACATGTTCTGACACAACTCGACATAGGTAAATAACTCCCACAGGTTAAAACCTCTAATGCAGCCTAGTGTATTCTTAGCCTGCTTGACAATCAGAGCTGCAAAGACATGTTATGCACTAACTGATGCAAGTTGTAAAAGGTATCCAAATACAACAATGCTTTTACCACCAAATACATCTCCATAGTCAGTCCCCAAAATCTCGTGTAGACGTAGGTGTATACAGGCAAGCATCAAATTAGAGACCATGCTAATCTCATCAATGATGAGTAACTTCATCTTAGTAAACATTGAATGAAGCTGAGATGCAACCTCAAATGACAGCTTATGATACTCTCCTGCTTTGCCATGCTCCACTGGCAACATGAAGAGATGGTGTTATGTAACTCCACCAATGTTGTATGCAGCCAGTCCAGTGGGAGCACTAACAGCAACAGACATTGATGAGCCTGTAAGTTTCTGTATTTCAGCAGTAATGGCCTCTATAAGGAAGCTCTTTCCTGTACCTGCTGAGCCACTAACAAACATCAGTAGTGGCTTGTGGTCAAGACAGTCATATTTCTTCTGTTCATGTAGTATCCCATGCTGGACAGCATTAGTAACCGCAGAGTGCACCACAAGTTGCTGCTCATTAAGTCTCTCTCTCAATTCTGCTGGGTCAACACTGCAGTGTGTGCCATGTTCCATAGCACTCTCCCCTTCTGACATGAGTACTTCTGGGGCATTCAGAGGCAGAGGTCCTCCAAGTATACCTTCTCCTTCCAGATCAAGGTTGTCCTGTAAACTAACAGGAGTGTCCTCTTCAAGTTGTTTCTGTGCATTTTCAAGCTGCTCCTTCTCAGCATCTAGTCTCTGTATATATGTGTCTGAGTATTCAGTTTTGAATGTCTCATAACTGTGATTGAATTCTTCCTCGAATGTATCACAGTCACCTTTTTAATTCAGACTCATTCCTCCAGGGTTTAAATAAGAATAGTAGAGCAAAGTAGTAATGCTCTCTGCTCTCAGATGTGCCTAGATGTAATTTGCAGTGATCAATGAGCCAAAGCTTATGTCTCTTTATGAGACAGCCATCCACCTTATAAATGACATTTGACCTTGTAAATGTCACGTGTGCAATCAGGTGAGACATCCGTCTTGTAGTCATACCATTTAGCCACCTCAAATAAACACATTCGATCCATGTCTTCATGTCTATGGGGGTAGTATGTGTCAATGAGGTTATTCTTCAAGATATGTTTTTAAGAGGGTCTCTTGAGAGCCAGTTCCTCAATCTCAGTGTGAGGAACAAGTACATGTTTGCACTTCTCTCTGTAGTTTACACTGAGAAAGCGCACAGCATCAGATTTGCCATACAAATGTGTACCGGTCAAGTGATCGCTGGCCTCATAAGCACCACATTCTCTGTATGATAGGGTCTTCAATTGCAGTGACCATAACTAAGATGTCAGTGACTTGCTTGAACTGGCAATATCTTCCCAAAGATCTTGCAAGCTGGTCTGTTCATGTTTGGTGATGTACAAAGTGACGTACTGAACCAGAGCCAATGAGTTGTCAGCAACAAACTGAACATCTGTGCTTGCTTGCCACATTAGAAGAAGAGTGGGGTTGTAGTCATTGATGTACACCTGGGTAACTCATATTCCCTCTTGGTTGATTTTGCCTTCAAGTGGTATCGCGTAGCTGAAAACAGTTAGTTCATGCAACCATCCTGATAGACATACCTGGGAAATCTGAAGCGACATCTTGTGTACCAATCAGATTTGTTCTTCACTACCCAGTGGCAGTATTTCACACAAATATGGCGTTGGAACTTCTGCCCCAACTTCCACAGTGTAGGACTGTAATACTTGTCTGGTATGTGGCAAGTGATGTACAGTGGAGCCCGCTTATAAGAACACCCCATTTGCCACAAAAAAATGTTCTTATAAGTGGGCTGTTCTTATACACGGGCTGCCTGTTTAAATGGCTTTTCACTTAAAATTAGCTATTCGGACCATAAGGAGGAGCTCGCATAATGCAGCTTAAGTTGTTCACAAAACTTTAATATCGGAAAATAGTATCTGTATTGATACTTTACTTTAACATGATTATAAATTGTGCTGTAAAAATATGCACATCATAATAAACATGACTGAAAAGGCATGATAAAGACCGCTTGCCCAGATATGCATCCAGAGCATAAAATGCTACCAGATCTGCTGACTGCTTACTTAGGATGTAGTTTAGTGCTGTATTTTTTTCATTCATTTGCAGCAGGTGTTTCAGGGATGTCCACATTGGCTGACTTCTATTAGGTCCTCCTCCTAATCAGATTCCTCTTCTTTAAGAGTAAGGATGTCTCTGGTTATTTCCTCCTTAGTAATTGTGCCCGTTGTTTCTACGTCGTCGTCACAACCCTGTCTAGCACCATACCTGTGACTTGCTGACTGAAGTGATTAATGGGGACTAAAAACAATAGCCATTTAGCACATTTTAAATGCTGAGTCCATGTTGGAATGCAGTGAGTGCTAACATTAATCAGCACCATTTACACCTAGTTGCATACCAGGGAAGGCATTAATCGCCAGAGCCAAAGTGAGACAGCTAAGTCAGTGAGTTTCACTGACAGTTGACAGTGAACTACCACACAAGCCGCAACAGAAAATGTTCTTTTAACCGGGCTGAAAGTGATTATAAATGGGCTTTATGCACATAGGAATACATTATTAAAAATCAAGACATAAGAGTCATGTTCTTATAACTAGGATGTTCTATTAACCAATGTTCTTACAAATGGGCTCCACTGTATTGCTTAATGAATGCTAGCACTTCTGCTGCTTCATGTTCACCTATGCATGGGGTGTCCTTGATCCACAGTAACATATGAATATGAGGAGCACCTCGTGTCTGATATTCCATCCTCCAGAAGTAATGCTCCACAATACCAAGAGGCGGATTGTCCTTTGACAAAATGAAAGTCAGAATATCATGGAATCACTTGTGAAAATGTCTAGTCACAGACACTGGGTCAAGCGAGCACATTTCTCTGACAGTCATTGATGAAATGCCCTCTACATCACAATTTGCCCACTTCAAGAGTTCAATGACCTCCTCCCAGGTATACTCGGCACAGCTGAGAGTGACTAACCATGTGGCTGCACCATACTCTCACAGCATAGTCATCATCTCAGAGTGTCTGCGATACCAGTATTCTTTGGTGCCATGTAGACTTGACAGAATGGAAGACAATTTGACTTGCACATTTTCATCTTTTTGCTTTAATTTCTGCAAAAACTCTATGGCAGTGATTCCATCAAGTGGAGTTGTGAGCGGTATAGTATGTGCAATAGACGCAGACAGTATGCTAAGCTCACTTTCCCAGAGGAGATGGAACAGGTACTATATGTTGCATCTGAATTTGCCATCCTTACTGAGCACATGACTAGTGCGGCACTCAGCACCTTGCACATGCACTTCTCTTTAATCTAGGTATCCACCTGACCCTTTTGGGAATAAATCTGGAAAAACAACATGCTTTCAATGTTGTCTCCCAAATGCTGACAGGCTCACCTTCCACCTGTTTCATTTGGTACAGATCAATGTTATCCCCTACTGGATCTCTGCCATGCAGTGGGTGTATTGTGTACTGTTCATACATATTATCATTTGTCTATACATTGACCTTCTCAATCATTGGTTTTGTGGTATCCAACACATCGTGTTCAGCACACACGCTACTCATACGATCAATGTCAGGGTCTGCATAAAAGGGATTGTTGCTCTTCAAGTAAGTAAGAGCAAGCTTTACCTTCTCTACATTGACAACATCCTGCCAAATGACCTTTGACTTTGTTGGAACACCATTGACAAGAATCACCAAACTGTTCTCACTGGAGATTGACTCCACATTTTCCTGTAGAGGAAGTGGAAGAAACATAATGGAACCCTTAGGAGATCTAATGAGTTATTTTTGTGGAATGTTCCACATGTTTGTATTCAGATGTAGAATAGTTTGAAACAGTTTCATAGTCTGAATAAGAATCCATTCAAACATATTCAATGTTTCAATCTCAGCAGGTGTAACATGTGCCTCTATATTGTTCAACAGTGACCTTGGTGGCAGAATGTTAGCCTTCACCTTGGAGAAACAGTGCATGCACATCACAATGACAGGGTCTAACTGGGAGTCACACTTTAACAGTAGAAATGCTGACAATCAAAAACCACACGTCATTGTACGGTAACAAGGTTTCCAGGTTCATTGTGACCATTTGTTTTTTGTAACAGAGCCGATCACATGACAAACATACAGAGTCAAATCTCTCTGTCTTTGCCGACTCAAATTTGGCAATGGATTTCCCAAACTGCTTGAGAATATCAGTTTCTAAGACAGAGACATAATTTCCATCAGCAATTGATGACTATTCAATCACAGTATCTGTGACATTGCTGTCACGTCGCAGCTGTTTCAGAAATGTCATGGCACCATCCATGTCACCAGACTGCAGTAACTCATTCAGATGAGTATACTGCACAACAACTCATCGCACCTCATAGACCTTATACACAAAGTTCTGCATCCCTGATTGATGCACTCCCAGCATCTGCATGTGGTGAAATACACTATCACAAACACCACTATCTAGGCATGCAAGCGAATGACCCATAAGTCCAGTATGTGGATGAATCTCACAAAGGTCTTTAGTCTCAAAGAGTTTACATCTGTCTTTATGATCAGTAACGACAAACAGGTTGATGAAGTGCTCAACTTTGTCAAATGATGATTGCCTCCTGTTACAAGTTGCATCACATGTCCATGACAGTGATGCTTTCGAGGCTGAACAGTTGCCTCAGACTCATCATCTGACTGCATTGTACTGTCATCACACACACTCAGCACATTACACAGTTTGCCAGACTCATCAATGCAGAAGTTGCTGTCCTTTTTTCTGTGAGTAATATGACTCCTCCCACAAATATGCCTCTGAGTGCTGTGTGTGCAGCCAGCTACCTATGAAAATGTCACAGAAGTTGTGTTGGTTCAGGACAGAATAGTGTTGTAGCCTCATCTTAATGGTGTACACAACTTTCCTGAACTGCTCAAGTACACGTGCCATCTTATGCCACAAGCATTGAAGAACAACTAGTGCTCTATTGACAGATGTACAGACTCTGAGATGCGATTTCATCAAAGACAGATTACTTTTGCCAATGATGTGGTGCTGAGGGTTGAGGCACTGGATGCCACAGCTCTCTCCACACCAGTGACCTGGGTTCAGGAATGAGCCTGGGTCATCAGGGGTCAGCAGGAGAGGACTGGGATCAAGCGTTCAACAGCTCTCCTAGTCCTGGGGAAAAGGGTAGGGTGCACACCACACTCTGGCAGTCCCTGGGGACACCTGGAAGAACTGCAGTGGTATGGATGCTCAGCAGGGGGGAGCACGGCAGATGTCTGCATGCTGTGCATGGATGACATTGCACATCCATGCTCCCATTGGGAGAAAAAGGGTAAAAGGCAGCATGGTCCATGGTAGCTTGATAGCTGCTAGCTTCACTGGCTGATGATACCTGAAAAATAGGTGTGTGCCAGTATTGGATCCTCACCGGGCATGGGAGCTTAAGGGAGGAGCTCCTTGATGGTTGTAGCTGTGTATGCCAGCTGGGAACATCGGCTTCGGGGTCAGAGGTGAAGGTAGGAGCAGTGGCTGGAAGTACAGCAGGACTGTGGCTGCAAGGTGAGAAACAGAGATGTAATAGACAAGCTCTGGCAGAGCCACTACGACTGTGAATGCATTTACTAGATAAGGGTGTTTCATGGGCTTAAACATAAACATTTATTTATTTAAAAAAATATCAGATTTATAAACCTTTGAGTCAGTGACTCATTTACAAAGGCACCTCGTTGAAACTAATATGAAGACAGCAGTTAACAAGTCCAAAAACAATGGCTCAGACAGCAGACAGTTATAACAATCATTCACTGGAGATACATGGGTAGCAGTAGATAAACAGATTACATAGTTTAGGCACACAGGCACCACATCAAGAAGACCAAAGCTGTTCAAACAATATACAATAGCTAAAGCAAATAGACATCAGGAGTCAAAGAGAAGCCCAGAGTGTTCACTTGAAGGCTGTTGCATACACTAACTGAATTGAAGTATAGTACTTTGAGAAAGAGCATATTTAAGCAATAAGGCATGACAGGGTGTGTGTTATCATGTAATAACATCACTCCTGGGGTGGGTTGAAGCATGAGGTGAAGCGGAGTATTTATTTATTTATTTGCACATATTTATTTGATCCAGTGGATCAGCAATATTTGCACAAGCTGTGCCCAGCACAGATTTTACAGCACTGGTCTTGGTCTGGTGATTTGGGTTTTACCCATACCATACTGCATATGGCTTAGTGATATACTGTACAGATGGCTGCAGAGTCTAACCCATTGAAGGTTGAAGTTTCAGAAAACCATTATGTTATAAATATCAAGACTCACTCCCTCCCTCACCCCTCAGTCACAATTAATCCTCTACCAAAGTCATGCTTAAATACTGGTGCCTCTACATCCATGCCACTAAGCTTTTAATGCCAACATGCTTCTTCTGCTACAAGTTCAACTCTTTATTTAAAAACATTTTGTTGAGAAATTTTTGTTTTAGTATATCCATGGTCAGGAAAACTGAATTTGTAAAAGAAACCAAACTCCCCATTTATTAGTTAATTGAATCACAATACAGCATATTATGAATTTTTCAGATTCTATGTATAACCTACTGTAGGTCAAACAGAAATTAAACACAAATGCCTACCTATTTGCAAGTGAAGCAAATGTGGTTATTATCATTCAGTTGTAAACACCTATAGTCACAGCCAGGATTCAATAAAACATATGACTGCCATAACTAGGGAGGCAGTATAGCACAGTGGTTTAAGGATCTTCTCTGCAAATCTGGAGATCTAGGTTTGAATCCCAGAGCCCCCACACAAATGTGGAGTATCTTTTTAAGAAAGTATAAAATACTGTGAAATTATTTTAAAGCAGTGTACATGCTAAATCCTACTGCCACATTCAAAACATCGTACCCTACCTACTTACTTACCACATATAAACTCAACTATATTAAATAAATAATACTAGGCACTTTTTTTTTACCAGGAGAGACACACTAAGCTGAAAGCTTGTTTACAGGTGTGACCTGGGAGCACAAGGAAGTTAAGTGATTTGCTCAGGGTCACACAGTATGCAAGTGGGGACTGTGTAAGTCAAACCCAGGTCTCCAGGTTTGTAGCTCAGAGCCTTAAACCACTGCTTACGTAACCATTTACAACACTGTTATACTTCTATATAATACATACTTCTCAAACTTGAAAGAAAAAATACACTTTATCATCAAAGGATGTATTTACCAAGTACTGTGCCCATGTTTAAAATAATTTGAACCCCCCAAAAATGTGCCCTGACATGAAGCTGCATGTTTAACTGTAAAGACAATTAAACATTGTATTTCTAAATACATTACTAAGACCAATGCTTCATGATTAAAACAATTCCAACCCTTCCCCCATGATAAATTACATTCTGGGAAGATTACCTTGGCAAGGTGCTATAAAAAAACCCTGAAAAACAGGTTTAATGGAGTGAATGCTGACATCCTATTTCTAGTGTCCACGATAAAATAAAAATAAAGATTTTGTTATGTCAGCTCTGATCAGAATAGCTTTTAAAATCACCAATTGATTTCTTGTTCAATGTTTTGCAATACATCTTAAACTTAAAAGAAAAAACACACTTTATCATCAAAATCTGTTTTCAGCTTCCTACCATACACTTCATTTGTAAAAAAAAACATATTTTGTCACAGACCACAATCAGCACTAACTACTAACAGAATGCTGATACCTACATTTATAATTTAGCAAATACTTGAAATCTAACTGTGTGGGTTTCTGTAAGAAAACAGCTAGAGTCTGTTAATTATAGCATTATATAGCATTGATGATCTGGGCAGTTAGATCTGGGTTTGAATTCCACAGCGCCCACGAAAAAAAAAATGAAAATTTTCTTACAGAGTTAGATATGTGTCTAGGTCTCCTTCTGAGCCCCAGGAGGCTCTGATAATCATTTGTTACAAAGGATTTTTAAGTCAGTTTGAATGCATTAAATATCTTCTGTTCTGTTCTCCACATGTCTTTCGGTTGATAAGGTCCCAAACTAGTATATCTTGTTACAGCATGCTAGAGCTATCTCATGCCCCTCCCACATGAATCAGAAAAAAGTTTGGGGTGGAGGCGGAGGTGGATCTTACTCTAAAAAAAAAACCTATTGCTGCCTCCCACTACTCAGGTTCCAGTTCTTGTACCACCCATTTAAGAAAGAAAATAGCACCCTGCAACCATTGACTAACATGAAAGTGTATTTATTTGGGGGCGGAAAACATTGCTTGGAGGAGAGTAAGGCGGAGGAGACTATTTACACCTTCAGTCAGTTCCACAGACAGAAAACACTCCTTTTGTACATTCAATACTCCTGTTAGCTTCGCCCACAGTCATAAAAAAAAAGACAGATGACTGTTTGTTTTTTTGCGCTCACATCTCATCACAGAAGCAATAAGTTTATCAATCTTAGCTTTAGAAGCTAGTGATCAGAAATACTTTTGCTTCCTCAGATAAGGATCAGCAGCCATGCCTTTACGCTGCTGCTTGGTACGCTTCTTTTTGTTTGCCTTTGCAACATTAGTCTTCCATCTGCAAGATTTCCGCAACTGTTGCTGGGCTCTGCATTTTTGCCTTGCAGTTGAGCAAGCACATACCGTTTCTGTGGAGTGTGCAACCTGTGAAGTCACTCCTTGAACGGGATGCTGACTCAGTTTACATCTTGATGTACTATGTGTGGTTTTTGAACCACACTTAAGCAACAGTGTACTACTATGATACCTGTTTTGTCTCTGCATAGAAAAACATCTCTGCTTGGAAGGCATCTTTCTTCACTATCAATTCACAGTACTGTGGGACAATGTTCCGTAAGTATCAGACACCTGTATAAGAAATACAGAAAAACAAATATTTAGTGCTCAGCAATAAAATTACATAGTCACACACACTGTTCATGTGTCTTGTAACGGGAATAAATGACACTGCTAACAAAACGTTGCACAGATAATCCTTCTCACAGCAGAACACTAGTGAAGGCAACATACAATGCTTTTAAATGTCGCAGAACAGAAATTGACTTACAACATGAGAAAATATCTATAAATATGGCAGAAATGAAATTATTATAAAAAAATTTTTACTATCCACACTATTTTTCCAACATTTTCAAAAAGTAGTGTCAAATGTACAACAGTGTCACAAATATTGGTGTCATGAGCATGACAGTGTCGCAAATTTTGGGAGTCTTCAGCATGACACTGTCGAATAATAGTGTCGTGAGCACAAAAGTGTCAAATAATAGTGTCATGAGCACGAAAGTGTTGGATAATTACATTAAAAAAACACCCTCTTTAAGATTAAACCAATCAGACACTGCTTTGTATTTGAGTGACGGACGCTCACACCAATGGAACATGACATTGATCAGGCCATGTCAGGCAACTAGTCACAACTGCCGAACACTAGAGAAGAAGGACATAGCAGCCATTTTAGAAGAAATTGAGACACACTGCTTTATTCTGTGTAAGTACATCACATTTTCTATACAATTTATTCTAGCATAAGAAACACTGATACTACCACAAAAGTAGCATTAAACAAAACATTTTTTACTGCTCTATTTGACTATGGCAATATGAATAACATGTTATGCTGTGAAAGAAGTTATAACTGTTTAAAGTCAGTGTGTCAATGAGTACTTACTAGCACAGATAGAGCTGCAAATGGAGTCAGAAAGCAAGCAGCACGTGTATTATAACACAAGAGGTAACCAATCATAGATCTCTGTTCACTTGTGATTGTTTGAACTAGCCTATGAAAATGTAGTATTTTACCACCTAGAAACCTTGAAACATTTCTGGTTGACAGGAGCTGCAGCCATTCAGTGTAGTCATAGTGCATGCATCCACTGTATTGGTTAACAATGAGAAAGCATTAACCAATTAGCTTGTTAATCACTGTGTTTTGGGACAGCTCACCAAAGCAATGTTGAAGGAGAGAGGGAAATTTCACTTTCATATTCAGTAGTAACTAGACACTGCAGGACAAAAACTGATTTTTTTTGGTAGCTCTCTGTCTACTTCTCAGTTTAAAACCTCAGAATGGCAGAACACAGCATATGGACTGTGTGGATCATCGGCAGCAGCATAGTACGATGAGCTTCAGAGTATGCTCAGAGGAGTGATTTTGGCAAAGACCTTCAGCTTCCAAATTGCTCTGTTAAGTAGTTTGGCAGGGGAGGCATGAGGTGGGAGCATCTCATGCCAACAATGCACAGACTACTAAGCACTCAAGCTCGACCGAACATACTGCCGATTCATCTCAGAGGTGATGATTTAGGCACCAAACGATTGGTAGATTTAGTGACAGAAGCAAAATTGGACCTTGTTTCTATTATGGGTATGTTACCTGCCTGTAAAATAATTTTTTCAGATATTACAGAGCGTAGGGTCTAGCAAGCAGAACACCACATGTACCTGCTTGACAGGGCATGAAGAAAGGTTAACATACAAATATCTGGATATCTCCACATGTCTGGGATGCACACCATACGTCACCTTGAAATTAAGTATTGTAATGATTGGCTATACCTACCAGACAGTGTGCACTTTTCTCATGCTGGCAATTGCCTTTTCCTGGGAGATCTTTGAGATGGAATCCTCACAATCCTCTAAAAATATTAGACTGTTAAAATGTATACCTGTAAAAGAAAAATGGTTCTTTTAAGAGCCACAAAACCTTGATCAAAAAATAGAAATGCTGCATACATAACACACATAACACAAACACATGCAATCTCTCTATTATAACTGGGACAACCTTTTTCCTATAGGGAAACCATGGAATAATTCACCATTACAAAGGAGTGTTTATAACGGTGAACATGCGCCCGGTTTCCTTCCTTTGCACTGTGCAGGCGTACCAGCCTCTGAAGTTGTTTCTCCTAACTACAGTCTGCGTCTTCTTTTCCTCTCTGGACCGCTGCATGAACTCTGTGGTAAGTGCTGGCAGGCAGACAGTAGTAGAAATGATGGAAATACTCTCAAAATGTTGGCTCCAACTTAAATATAATTTTAAAAAAAACTTCACAAAAGCGAGCGACCGACAGAGAGAGCACATGCTCACACCAAAGCAGACCGCCTCTCTTATTTTATGTACTTGCTGTGGGGAAAAAAGGAAATCCCGGCAATTAAATAAAGTAAAGCATCAGTCTGGGTGAATTTGAACTCGAATTTACACACACCCTCAGGGTTAGATGCTATGTATAAACCCCTCGAGCTTTGCTCTCAGGGTTTATGTAGCATCAACCCCCCTCAGGCGTGTGTAAATTCTCATTACACACTCATACCCATACTTTATTCTCTATTTCACACTACCATAGCAGGTTTGATGCATGGACATGTTGAGAATTGTGACATGTTTACAACTTCTGTCAACAAGATTGAATATTAATGTTTAGGCATGTGGTTTGAGTATGCCTATGCACTGCAGTTCAAACATGACATAGGGGAGGCAGTAGTGTGTTCTTTATTTGATGTAATGTAACTATCACTGTTGTCATATGTCATAACTTGTAATCACAACTGTACAGTCATAATAACCATGATGCCAGCACATGAGTAGTCGAAAAACTGAACAGAAGACAACCATACAGACATAAGAATATACCATAGTAATGTACTATTGTCTGTCTCTCTATTCATTGCAGCACTAAAAACAAGAAAAGAAAAATGAGACTGTGGACTCTGAGGGAGGTGTGCTGCTTGGTAGAGGTAGCTCAGAAGAAAGGAAATCCCAAGATGCTAATGCACTGCACCAGGAGGAAGCTGGATGTAATGTGGAGGCACATAAACACACATTTACACATGTGTTTTAAAATTAAGAATAAAACCACAGTAATGTACAAGTGGAAGTGGAAGCTGTTGCACCAGCGGTTTTACATGTTAAAAAAATGTGAAGAGATACTGGAGAACGACACTGGCTGATACTACCTTGCATACAAGATGTGGGAGGCTGCTGGTAAGCCTGCTGCAGGTGAGCACCTACAACATTGTGAGTATAGAAGCCATTTCTTAATCAGCACAATACATATGACACTTTTAAGAATGATGTGCAGTAAAATTTTGGTGCACTATCAGTTATTGCATAGTATTACCATCGTATAACAGAGAAATGTACAGAAGACACCATGTCTGTAGTACATCTATCTTCAAAAATGTACACAGGAACAATAAGCAATTGTGAGTGAATGTGGAAAAAAATGTGCTACGAAAGATTAGTGATGGATATATTACTGTACATGGTCTTAAAATACTAGATATAAAAGAGTACAGTCACTGTTTGGTTTTATTGCCTATTGTAATGTGTTCAATGAATGCTGTTTCATGTTCTGTACCTGAGGTGACCTTATAATACTATTTTCTTAAGACATACAGTAGTACACAGGTATAGACACACTGGAAGAAAACTCTAGACAAGAGAATTCTTAAGGAGCAGAGAATACTAGCAATGTTGAAACAAATCTGTACTGAATTACTTGAGAGATACTGTACATACCACACTCAAAAAAATATATATTATTTTTTATTCACAGGACATCACAGGTGCTCCTCCCCCCCCCACATGTGGAGTAGTACCAGCAGAGGCTGAGGCTGTGGAGGCCCAACAGTCTGACAGTGACAGTGTCACCTTTGTCAAGTCAGAAGGTAAGACAATTCTATTGAAATTATATGAATGGCTGTTTTGGGTAGTTGGTAGGTATACCATGGGTGATCCTCTGCAAGTACTCAGTCTCCTAACTTATGTCCACCTGAATCAGACAAGTATACTGTTTTTGTCCTTAGGTTTAGTTTCAATGTGTCTTTGCACTCAGGATACAGTTCCTGGTCTGGGTTGGGGGCATTGCCTGGCTGAGGCCATGCAATTCCTTAGTCTCCTAACTTGTGTGCACCAGCAATCAGGGAGGTGTACCATTGATGTCCATGGCCCCAGTTTTGCTGTGGCTCTCCACTCAGGGTGCAGTACCTGGTCTGGGGGGGGCATTGCCTGGCTGAGACTGTGCAGCTCCTAACTTTGCTTACTTGTGTGTACTTGCAATCAAGGAGGTGTACCGTTGATGTCCATGGCCTTTGTTTTCCTGTACTTCTCCACTCAAGAAAGAAAATTTTCAAATTATATGTAATGCAACTCCTCAGTATCCTAACTTATGTGCATCTCAAATCAGAGAGATCTACCACTCATGTCCTTGGCTGTAGTTTTGCTGTGGCTCTCCACTCAGGATACAGTACCTGCTCGGTGGTGGGGGGGCATTGCCTGGCTGAGTCCATGTAACTCTTAACTGTCCTAACTTGTGTGCACCTGCAATCAGAGAGGTGTACCATTGATGTCTATAGCCTCAGTTTTGCTGTAGCTCTCCACTCAGGATGCAGTACCTGGTCTGGGGGGGCATTGCCTGGCTGAGTCCATGCAACCTCTAACTGTGCCAACTTGTGTGTACCTGCAATCAGATAGGTGTACCATTGATGTTCATGGCCTTTGTTTTCCTGTACCTCTCCACTCAGGATGCAGTACCTGGTCTGGGTGGGAGTGGGGGCATTTCCTGGCTGAGGCTGTGCAACTCCTAACTATCCTAACTTGTGTACACCTGCAATCAGAGAGGTGTACCATTGATGTCCATACCTTTACTTTTGCTATGGCTCTCCACTCAGGATGCAATAACTGCTGTGGGGTGGGGGGGGCATTGCCTGGCTTTATCTGTACAGCTCCTCATTGTCCTAACTTGTGTGCAGCTGGTACCATGAAGATATACTAATGATATTCATGCTTTTTGTTGGACTGTACCTCTGCACTCACCAAACAGTACATGTTCTGGGGTGGGATGAGAAGGGGTGAAGGAGCATTGCCTGGCTCAGCCTGTGCAACTCCTCAGTGTTGTCACTTCTGTTTAGCTGTAATCAGGGGTGTATACCATTGATGTCCATGGCTCTGTTTGGACTATGGCTGTGTACTCATACTCTAGTACCAGATTTGGGGGTGACTGCATTGCCTGTCTGAGACTGTCCAACAACTCAGTGTCATATCTTGTATGCATCTAGTATCAGAGACGTATATCATTGATGTCCATTCCTATATTTCAGCAGTGGCTCTGTACTCAGGATCCAGTGCATTATTTGTTTTACCATGGATTTCATCTCACACCTAGCAGTTATCAGCAGGCACACTCTTAACTGTAGCACATTATAGCATCCTGGAATTATTACATTTGAAGAGACATGAAAGACAATGACAGTCTTGTTGTCCATGAACATATTGACATGATCTGTATTAAACAATCTATTTATGTATTCTCTAGTGGCCAGTGAGACTGTCACTACAGGATCTCAAAAACAGGTGAAGCAGGAGCCTGACACCAGTGCTGAACATAAGTGCTGTAACATAAAGACATACAGTTGTCAGAAACTGCTGAATACAGCATTTACACATTCTGTTTCCTAGTCTATAGTTAATTAATCAGGGAGGTGTACTGTTGATGTCCATGGCCTTTGTTTTCCTGTGGCTCTCCACTCATGATGCAGTACCTGATCTGGGGGGGGGGCATTGCCTGGCTAAGGTGATGCAACTCCTAACTGTCCTAAATTGTGTGCATCTACAATCAGAAAGGTGTACCATTGATGTCCATTGCCTCAGTTTTGCTGTGGCTCTCCACTCAGGATGCAGTACCTGGTCTGAGGGGGGCATTGCCTGGCTGAGGCCGTGCAACTCCTAACTGTGCTAACTTTTGTGTACCTGCAATCAGGGACATGTACCATTGATGTCCATGGCCTCAGTTTTGTAGTGGCTCTCCACTCAGGATGCAGTACCTGGTCTGGGGGGGGCATTGCCTGGCTGAGGCCGTGCAACTCCTAACTATCCTAACTTGTGTACACCTGCAATCAGAGAGGTTTATCATTGATGTCCATACCTTTACTTTTGCTATGACTCTCTCTCCAGGATGCAGTAACTGCTCTGGGGTGGGGGGTATACAGGAACGCAAAGCTTAACGCAAATGGTGGCGTATATGGGAATGCTAACACAAACGGATATGGAAACACAAGTGGAAATGCTAAGTATAACTTTAAGAGAAGCACACACCCTAGTTTTCCCCAACAGCTGCCTAGAGAAACACAGTGACTATAAAGAATGTATCCATAATAATAGGCCTCGGACCACAAAATGAGCACTTGGAATACTAAACTGCATATATCTCATGAACCGTACGACGTAGAAAAAAAAATGAAAGTTCACATTATTTATGACTGTCCTGGCTAGTTTTATACTTAGTCCCTTAACAGGGGGCCAAGCATTTTTGTGATGAAAAGTCTGTATCTCGAAGCGTTTCTGAGATATGGGCCTCGAAAGGCGCATCTAATCAGATCATGAACAGAACCTGTAAAGTACACTTATCACTGTAACATGTTCATACATTATTTTTCTGTCCACAGATGTTCCAGCAACTCCATCCTACTCTGCACACTGTGACTGTGTACATTGACTCTAGCAGCAGGTTGACTGGCTCACAGAACAAGTTGTCAGCCTGCAACAGGGACAACAACAAATGTTGTCCCTATTAAAGGCGCAACAGGTCACGGTCAGCCTTCTGCTCAAGCCAGTGCACACAGTCGCAGATGCCACTGCCCACAGCAGCACTGCTTCACCTGGAAAACTGCCATCTAGTCTCCCTGGCTACAGCTGAAAGACCTCCACAGTTCTCCAGTATCTCCTCGATGGCACATCACCTTCAGCACCTCCACATGCATCTAGCTTCCCATCCTGAGCTGTCTCAATCAAGACAGCACACTTCCCTCTGTTTTCTTGAAGTAAAAAACCCAAAACATTTAATAATCAATATTTTTTACAGAATATGTGTATTTTTTTCTTTCTAAATTATGTTGAGAAAAATTTCAAATTATATATATATATATATATATATATATATTATATTTTTCTATAAAACAAATTTGTAATAAAAAACAATATTTTATGAATATTTAAAAAAAAAACAAATGTGTTTATTGTACCAGTTCTACAGGTATAAGTATTTTCTACAACTGAAAGTATCCTAACTTGTTCACATCTCATAGAAAAGCAGACATACCATTCTTGATCATGCCCCTTGCTCACTCAAGATCCAGTACTTACCCTGTGGGGCATGGGTGCATTACCTGGCTAAGGCTGTGCAACTCAGTGCCATAAGTAGTCTGCAGCTGATATGACAGAGACATACCAGGAATGTCCATGTCTTTAGTTTTCCTGTATCTCTCCACTCACAATGCAGTACCTAGTCTGGATGGAGGGGGCATTGACTGGCTGAGTCCATGCAACTCCTCAGTATCCTAACTTATGTGCACCTCAAATCAGAGAGGTCTACCATTCATGTCCATGGCTGTAGTTTTGCTGTGGCTCTCCACTCAGGATACAGTACCTGCTTGGTGGTGGGGTGGGGGCATTGCCTGGCTGAGTCCATGCAACTCTTAACTGTGCAAGCTTGTGTACACCTGCAATCAGGTAGGTGTACCATTGATGTTCATGGCTCTAGTTTTTCTGTGGCTCTCAACTCAGGATGCAGTAGCAGCTAGGGGAGGCATTGCCTGACTGATGCTGTTCAACTCCTAACTGTGCTAACTTCTGTGTACCTGCAATCAGGGTCATCTACCGTTCATGTACATGGCCTCAGTTTTGCTGTGGCTCTCCACTCAGGATGCAGTACCTGGTCTGGGGGCATGGGGCATTGCCTGGATGAGGCCATGCAACTCCTAACTGTCCTGACTTGTGTGAACCTGCAATCAGAGAGGTGTACTATTAATGTCCATGGCCTCAGTTTTGCTGTGGCTCTCCACTCAAGATACAGTACCTGGTCTGGGGGGCATTCCCTGGCTGAGTCCATGCAACTCCTAACTGTTCTAAGTTGTGTGTGCCTACAATCAGGGAGGTGTACCATTGATGTCCATGGCCTTTATTTTCCTGTGGCTCTCTACTCAGGATGCAGTACCTCATCTTGGGAATGGGGGGCATTGCCTGGCTGAGGCTGTGCAACTCCTAACTGTCCTAACTTGTGTGCACTTGGAATCAGAGAGGTGTACCACTGATGTCCATGGCCTCAGTTTTGCTGTGGCTCTCCACTCAGAATGCAGTACCTGTTCTGGGGGGGGCATTGCCTGGCTGAGGCCAAGCAACTCTCAACTGTGCTAACTTGTGTGTACCTGCAATCAGGGAGATGTACCGTTGATGTCCATGGTCTTTGTTTTGCAGTGGCTCTCCACTCAGGTTGCAGTACCTGGTCTGGGGGGTTGCATTGCCTGGCTGAGGCCATGCAACTCCTAACTGTCCTAACTTGTGTGCACCTGCAGTCAGAGAGGTGTACCATTGATTTCCATGGCCTCAGTTTTGCTGTGGGTCTCCACTCAGGATGCAGTACCTGGCCTGGGGGGTAGCATTTCCTGGTTGAGGCCATGCAACTCCTAATTGTGCTAATGTGTGTGTACCTATAATCAGGGACATATATCTTTCTTGTCCGTGGCCTCAGTTTTGCTGTGGCTTTCATCTCAGGATGCAGTACCTGGTCTGGGGGGACATTGCCTGCCTGAGGCCGTGCAACTCCTAACTGTCCTAACTTGTGTGCAGCTGCAATCAGGGTGATGTGCCATTGATGTCCATACATTTACTTTTGCTATGGCTCTCCACTCAGGATGCAGTAACTGCTCTGGGGTGGGGGGAGCATACAGAAATGCAAAGGTTAACGCAAAGGGTGGCGTATATGGGAACACTAACGCAAACAGATATAGAAACACAAGCGGAAATGTTAAGTATAACTTTAAGAGAAACACACACCCTGGTTTTCCCCAACAGCTGCCTAGAGAAACACAGTGACTACAAAGAATTTATGCCTAATAATAGGCCTCGGACCACAAAATGAGCACTTGGAATACTAAACTGCACATATCTCATGAACCGTATGACGTAGAAAAAAAATTTAAATTTCATATTATTTATGACTTTCCTAGCTAGTTTTGTACTTAGCCCCCTAATTATTTTTGTGACAAAATATCCGCATCTCGAAGCATTTCCAAGATATGGGCCCTGAAAGGCGCAGTGGACACTGCAATGTTAGTCTATGAGAAAAAGCATCAACTTCAAGCATCATAACTTTCCATTCATGCAATATTTTGTCACCAAACCACCAAAAGGCACATCTGTGGAATGTTGGCTTTCATTCCACCATGTTTCAGCCCAAAAGACCAAACCAGTGTTTTGCAGCACAGTGGCAAATAATTCCTGTTATTTTTCCCATAGTGTTGAATAGTAGTGTCACAAAATATGACACTTTCGAAAAAAAAATCACGAAAGTGTCGCAGGTTTGACACTACTTTGCGACTCTACAGATTCCAAGAATTTCAAAACATATTTCTGGGGTATTTAACACCAAAATAAAGATATGCCTAGCATCCTCAGGGCTTGACTAGATAAACACAAAATGAATTGTGTCCCTAGAAGGTCCCAATTTTAAATGCCAAGCATTTCAATGATCAGTAACTGAAAACAAAATGGTGGATTTGTGACACTACTAGGGCCATTTATGACACTAAAAATGGCATTTGCGACACTGTCGAACTTTTTGTTAACTTTTCCCTTTAACTATAATAGGAAACTTGTTTTTTGAATAACTTTTGAACCGTTCAATATTTTTTCATGAATTCTTCAAAAGGCACATCAGAGATGCCAGTCACATGTTCCCTGAAGTTTTTGGACCAGTCACACAAACTGTGCGACCTGTAGGTGCGAGCAAATAATACGCAAAAAGTGTAAATGCTATATGGAATATTGCTTAATAACTCTGCAACCGTATATCTAACCACTAAGAAAATTGTCAGATCCCAACACCTATGCTAACGCTCTGTGCCTGCCAAATTTCAGGCAAATCTGTCAAATGGTGGAAAAGTTATTAAGGTGCACAATTTCACACTTTAAACTTAAATGGGGGTACTCAACCCTAACTATGGTGGCACTGCCATGCCACTAATATATATATATATATATATATATATATATATATATATATATATATATATATATATATACATATATATATATATATACATATACATACACAGTATATATGTATGTATATATATATTAGAGCAAAAAACTCCATTTAATGCATTAGTTAGGGTTGTTCCCACAGCAACAAAAGTGAGGAAATTTGGTGTTAGGGTTGAAAGCCTCCCAGAACACCCTGCCCACACCCCAACCGGCATTGGGGTGAGCACTGGGGTTGCCGGCCTAACTCTCACCCCATCAGATGTGTGAAGAAGCAAAGGTATAGGAGAATGGGGTGAGAGTTAGGGACCCATAACCCAATGCATACCAATGTCAGTTGGGGTGTGGGCGGGTCCTAGGGGGCTTTCAACCCTAACACCAAATTTCTCTTTTTCACTGTGGAACAACCCTAACTAATGCATTAAACAGAGTTTTTTTCCTCTAATTTCCCTTCTTTTTGAGAATGATAACGAGAAATAGTGAATGTAATACGGCAGTGGGCCACCACGTGATGTCTTGTCACATAGTAACATGGTGCCCACAAACGCAAATGGTAATGTGTATGGTGAAGCAAAGTGAAACAGAAAGAGAAACAGTACTGTAGATACAAGTGGTAAAAATAACGCAAGCGCAAATGCAAACGCAAAGGGTAATGCACATGGTGGTGTAGACATGAACGGTAAGTGAATCGGGTACAGGAACCGCAAGCGGAAACGGTAACGGTAACAGTAATGGAAGTGCACAGACTGGTTTTCCCCAAAAGCTGCATAGAGAAAGACAGTGAGTACAAAGAATGTATGCATAATAATGGGTCTCGGAGCAGAAAATGAGGAGTTGGCATACTAAATTGCTTATATCTCAGGAACCGTATGACGTAGAAAAAAATTTAAAAGTCATATGATTTATGACTTTCCTGGCTAGTTTTGTACTTAGCCCCTTTTAGGGGGCTAAGCATTTTTCTGACAAAAAGTCCATACCTCGCACCGTTTCCGAGAGATGGGTCCTGAAAGGTGCAGAGAACGCAGTACTGTTATCCTAAGGGGAAAAAAGAGAAGTTCGGAGTGCCTTAACTTTGTCTCCCTATAACATTTTTTTCACCAAACCACTGAAAGGCACATCTGTAGGTTGTTGGCTTTCTTTCCTCCAAATTTGAGCTCAAAAGACCAAACCGTTATTTTGCAGCAGGGCACCAAAGGATTCCTGTAATGCGGCGGACGCCATAATGTTATCCTATGGGAAAAAGCGTCAAGTTTGGAGTGCTGTAACTTTCCTGCCCTGTAATATTTTTTCACCAAAAAAGTGAAAGGCACATATTTGAGATGTTGGCTACGTTCCCTCTAAATTGCATCCCAAAAAAACAAACTGTTCTTTTGCAGCAGGGTGGCAAAAAATTGCTGTAATTTTCCCATAGCCAGGAAAAAGTATCTGTGAACTTTTGAGAAAGCCACAAAAATTTCATGACATTTACGAGAGTGACAGTACTTTGTGAAAGTACTTTTTCCAGAAACCTGAAAAACATATTTCTAGGGTGTTTAACCTCAAAATAAAGACATGCCTAGCATCCTCAGGGTCCGTCTAGGTAAACACAAACATAATTAGGTTGCTAGAGGGTCCAAAATTTAAATGCCAAGCATTTTTCTGATGACCAACTGAAAACAAAATGGCAGATTTGCGACAGTAAAAGGGCCATTTCTGAAAGTAAAAACTACATTTGCGACACTGTCAAACTTTTTGTTAACTTTTCCCATTGACTTATAATGGGAACTTGTTTTTTGAATAACTTTTGAACCGTTTAATATTTTTTAATGAAATCTTCAAAAGGCACATTGGGGACCCTGGCGACATCGCTCCTGAAGATTTTGTACCAGTCAGCAAAAACCATGTGATCTGTAGAGATGACCAAAGAATTGCAAAAACATAAACACGGTGCAGGATTCACGCTTAATAACCCGCAGCCGTGATATCCAACTGTGCAAAGTTAGCTGATCTGCAGATCTATGGCTCTTTCACCGTGTATTCCAAATTTCAGGCAAATCTGTTGGAACAGTTGCAAAGCTATTAAGGTGCAAAATTTTAGGTTTAACATGTAAATGGCTCTCAACTTAACTATGGTTGCACTACTGCTACCATAATATATTCCATAATATATATATATATATATATATATATATGTATATATATATACACACACACACACACTGTATATATATATATATATATATATATATATATATATATATATATAAAATTGGTAGGAAATTGTTGTCTTTTATTGGACCAGCTCCACCACATGACCGCATGTATATCAGAGCGTGACCGCACACCTGCACTTTTACCCCTCCAAAACTATTTTGACATTTTATAAGATAGATAAACCACTCTGAGGTGTGCGGTCGTGCTCTGATATATGCATGCCTTGGGCGGTTGACGCACTCGGCCTCTGGCCTCGCGGGTACAACGCATACCAAGGCGTGCGTATATCAGAGCACGACTGCACACTCAATGTGGTATATCTATTTTATATATATAGATACATATATATATATATAGATAGATAGATAGATATATATGTGTGTGTATAGGTGGCATAGATATACAGTGTTTGTAATGTTTTAATACGTTATTAAGGTATTAATAAACTGTTTAATTAGCTAATTAGCATAATAAGACACTAATTGGCTACAATCATATATGGAGAAATGCATAATTGCTTTTTCAATGATTATGAGGGTCCAACAATGTAAGATATTATAGTGGTGTGGCAGCACTGCTATAGTTAAGGTTGAGCAGTGGTTTCTATGTTAAACCTCAAACTTTGCATATTAATAGCTCTGCAACTATTCAATATAATATATTTGCACAACATTTTACATGCATGATCTTAGGGGGCAGGTCTCTTGACTTGCCAAGTTTAGTTCTGCTTGGATGTGTGGACTCTCAGTATAGTCTTTTGAATAGCTGCTTGGAACAAAAAAAGAATTTGTCCCATATGAAAAAGGATCCTTTTTCATATGGGTGTAATCCATTTTTGTCAGGAAAAAATCCTTTTCCGTATGGCTGCCATCTTGTTTCCCCTTTTAAAAAAAAATTCAAAACCCACAAAAATGACATCCTGCATACACATGCCAACACATTTTTAGGTGGATTCTACATTTAGTTCTTGGAAAAAGTTTTATTTTAAAATCTTTTTCATGACTTTATTTTCTTTTTTCATATGGCCATATGAGAAAGGAATTCAGCCATTCAAAAATGGATGCCTTCATATCAAAAAACTATTTGGGCTCAGTTATTTTTCTGATTTTTTTGTTCATATAAAGGCACCCTTCTTTGTATGAACGAAAAGAACACACAAAAAGGATCTCTTCATATGAAAAAAAGAATAGAAAAAAAAACCTAAGTTCAACATCTTTTTTCATACAAATGGATCCTTTTTCATATGAAAAAGGATGCTCTTATATGCAAAAAGATTTTGGACTTAGTTTTGTTTTTTTATTCTTTTTTTCGTATGAAGGAATCATTTTTCATATGGGTTTTTTCATTCATATGAAAAAGAATGCCCCAATATGAAAAATTATTTTGAATTTTTTTTTCCCCTGATTATATTTTCATATAAAGGAATTCTTTTTGGTATAGGTTTTTCGTTCATACGAAAAAGGATGACTTCATATGAAAACAGATTTTAGACTTAGCTTTTTTACCATATTTCAACTTCAATAAGCCATAACTCCCTCGATATTTGGTGTTAATGCACAATCTATTTATCAAAACAAAGGTTCATGAGTACAAGACTAACACACTATACCTCCCCCCAACAATTTAGAGAGCATATAAAAAAATGTAAAACATGAACTTTCCCATAAGATAATACTGGAAGTTGAGCAAGCCATACAGCCAAGCAAATACATCGTTTTTTGGCAGACATGGAAGTGCAGGGCCCAGAGGGCTCTGTACTCCCTCATCAACATGGATGTATCCATCAATCTATGTAGAGATGGAAGTGCAGGGGCCCAGAGGGCCTTGTCCTTCCACAGGCAAATGGATATGTTCATGCAGGTCCAAAAGGGACCTGTGTGAATGAGGATACAGTTATACTACCTCAAAAAATAAGGAAATTCATTGCAAAAAAAAAAAACTTTGTTAATCCACCAGTTAAGGTTAAAGTGCCAAAAGTAGGGAAATGTGGTGTTAGGGTTCCCAACTAGAATAACCCCCACTGCCCTACAGGCAGCAACACAAAAAACCATTACGGTTTTGCCTCTCCTGAGTCTTCACAAATCAGGCGTGGGGTGTACCTAGAGGCTGTCAACCCAAATGCTCCACCCATTCTCATATACTGTACACAGCTCAGCTTTTTTTACTGATGGAATAGGGTGAGCATTAGGGTTGGCAACCCCAAGGTACACCCCATCCCTAATTTGTGAAGAGAGGTGAAACTGTAATGGTTTTTCTTGTTGCTACTTGCAGGATGGGGGAGTTGTTAGGGTTGGGAAACCTAACACCACATTTCCCTACTTTCATCACTATAGCCCTAACTGGTGCATTAACTGAGCTGTTTGATATTGGGTAACCTCAGGAGTGGCGTAAGCCACAAGTGATGTACCCAAGGTCAAACGGCTGAAGTGAAAACAAATCATGTATTCCAAAAGGTCCCTGTTATGTATTCCATTTATGCAATAGGGGTCCTTTGTTTTTGCTTTTGGGGGATATTAGTTTGTCAAAAAAGTGACTAAAATTGACTATTTCTGCCATTTTTTGCCAATTATAAAAAAATCTAAAAGGTATCTACAAATGAAACACATCTCATTTTTAGAGATTTTTGTGCTTTAAATACCATGCTATCATTTTTTGTTTTAAAGTTTTTGCATTTGCTTATTGAAAAAGTGCATAAAAATTGAATTTTCTGGGTTTTTTTTTTTGCTAATTATAAAAAATACTATAAGGCATATATAAATGAAACACAACTCATTTTGTAGATATTTTTGTGCTGAACAAATGTTGTGTTCACCATAGTACCATGCTATCATTTTTCATTTTAAAGTTATTTTCATTTGTTAAAGTTATTTACATTTGTTTGTCCAAAAAGTGAAAAAAAAACTTTTCTACTGTTTTTTCCTAATTATTAAAAAACTAAAAGCTAACTATAAATGAAACACAACTCATTTTGTAGATAATTTTGTGCTGAACAACTTTTGTGCTCAGAGTGCCATGCTGTCATTTTTCATTTTAAAATTATTATTTGTTTGTCGAAAAAGTAAAAAAAAAACACATTTTCTGCATTTTTTATTTGCTAATTATAAAAACACTGAAAGGTATATATAAATGAAACAACACTCATTTTGTAGATATTTGTGTGTTGGACAAATTTCATGCTCACAGTACTATGCTATCATTTTTCATTTTAAAGTTATTTGCATTTATTTGTCAAAAAAGTGAACAAATAAGCTTTGATTGACAGGTGGCATTTATTTAACATATGTTAAATAAATATAGGATTCTAAAATGTATTCAACATATTTTAAAATAAAATTTATTTATTCAGTGGCTTCTGAGTCTATGCCTATTATGTGTGTGTGTGTATATATATATATATATATATATATATATTTAGAGAGAGAGAGAGATTCATTGCAAAAAAACATTGTTAATGCATCAGTTAGCATTGTAACTACAGCCACAAAAGTAGAGAAATGTGGTGTTAGGGTTTCCAGCACTAATGCTCCACCACCACCCACAACCTGCATAACCTAACAAGCATCATGAGTCTGCCTTGGGCTCATTGGCCCTAATGCTCACCCACCCCAACCCCCCTCCTGCAGACACTGACAGGTGTTGGGAGTGTCCCTTGGGATCATCTGCCCTAACGATCACCCCATTCTCCTGTACTGTGCCCATCCCAACTTATTTACTTATGGAATGAGGTGAGCTTTAGGGCCGATGATGCCAAGGGACACCTCTGAAGCCTGTCAGTGTCTGCAGGATGCGTGAGAGGGTGGGTGAGCATTAGTACCAATGAGCCCAAAGCAGACCTCTGATGCCTGTTAGTAGATGTAGGTTGTGGTTGGTGGTGGAACATTAGGGTTGGAAACCCTAGAGCCACATTTCCCTACTTTTGTAACTGATGTGTTAATGAAATTTTTTGTAATGAATTTCTTTACTTTTTGTGAATGCATCACCATATCCCATAGACTTTACAAGTGGGAGCTCAGGGTACAGCATCTCAGGCACCAGCACAGTGCCCTATATAGCCTTTTTTCATGAGATTTGGCATGCTTTCTGTCTAGGGGTAGATCCCTTGACGTGCCAAATTCTGTGTGAATCCGTTGTGTGGTTTCTGAAATATAAAGTGTTGAAAAACCAGAAAAATCTGTGTTTTTTTTCATTTGTATGTCAACCTGGATATCAAAAAGGTAGTGGTCTGAAATGTTCAGGGTAGAAAGTCTTTGACTTACAGAAGTGCCTTTTAAAGGTTTGGTGACAAAAAATTAATATGTTTAAAAGTTATTAAACTTTTCATTTTTCATAATATTCTATGGGACAATTTATATGTCAGGCACGAAAGTTTGTATTTTGTGCAAATTACATAATTTGTGCAAACTACTGTTGTATTTTGCGCAAATTATGTTATTTGTATAAACTACAATTTTTTTGTGCCTGACATATACATTTTCCCTTAGGAAATAATGGGAAATTAAAAGTATCACTTAGACCAGCCAGGAGGTAGTCTAAGTGGCTTGCACTAGTGCGAGGTTACTGTACACAGTAGGTGCTCATTGATAGCTCAGTTGGTGGCCAGTCATGGTATAGTGAGGAGGGCTGTGCTGGTCACCAGCTCAGTGATGGTACAGGGGGAGCAGGGGCACACTACCAGCAAGGGGGGGTCCACTACACCACCTGGGAGCATTACAAAGTTTGGGAGACATCGGGGATCAAGAGGGGGAGGTCCACTAAACTACCAGGGAAAATATTGAATTAGTGCTTGGGACATTGGGGATTGGGTGGCCATCTAGACTATCAGGGAATATACTAATGTATATTTATCAGTTTCATCAGGGGTTGGAAGGTCCACTAGACTACCAGAGAATATATTATAGTATCCTATTTCTCAGGGACATCAGGGATTGAGGGGCTCTAGACTAACAGGGTGGTTCTTTTATTGTTTCAGGGCCAAATTGAGGATTTGGGGTCCCTACACTAGCAGAGTGGTTCTTTCATTATTTCAGGGGGACAGCAAGAATGGGGAGCCACTAAACCCCCCAAGGATGCAAGGTATACTGTACTAAGATACAGTGATATCCTAACACACCCCGCCGGATTCCAGCATCAGTCCTGGAGATGCCCAGCTGTCCCTCAACTCCTCCTTGACACTTCCTGTGCCCCTTCTGCTCCTGGCCCCCTCCTGTCCATAAGATCCCCCCACTACCCCAGCTCTGTTAGTGTGCACTGGACAGGGGGGCAACTACTGTGGCAATTCCAGCAGGTGCACCAACAGTTTGGTGCAGCTTGCAACTTGTGACAAACCCAGGGAGTTTGACACCAGGACCCTCTTTTTTGTAGAATTGGGCACAGGTTCCCTGGTGCACCCAGAGTTTGCTACAGCCCTAGATCACTGCAAATTGAGGCAATCTTAGGGCTCTTTGAGAATCAGGCCCACAGAGTTTTGCTTGTTCCAAAAAGAAGCTTTTAATATAAGCTTAATAATTACATCAGTTTCAACATTCCAAGTGGAGTTAAACAATGATAAAGCTACAAAGTACAAATACTATTACCCCACCTTACTAGTAAAGCCCATGCCCCAATGCTTCAACTCACAGGACCCAATTCTTAAACGGCCCTTAACGACACAAGGAGTGTGCGTCAATGGGAACAAGGCAAGAGACAGCATGTGCCAAATTATGCACCCAAAGCAATTCACAAATGTACCGTATGACAAATGTGGTCCAACTCAGAGGGGAGATAGATTATCCAGAGAGAAAGTCCAAAAATGATTTGTTAAAAATATAACTGGAATGGGCCCCCTGACATATGAGGAAAGACTGAAAAAATTGAACTTGTATAGTATGGAATATAGATCTACATGAGGGTATCTTAGTTTGCTTTACAAAGCAACTAAGGATGAATACTTATTTAATACATTACATTTGACATGGAATCCTACTTCTGTCCAAACCCGTTCACATAATTTAAAATTACTTTCATCTACTAACAGAGCTATGAAAAGAAATCAATTCTATACTCAGAGAATAGTTCCAATATAGAACTCACTTCCATTTGAGGTTGTAAACTGTGAAAATTTGACTCAATTTAAAATTAAACTAGATATACACATGAACAATCTAAAATTTGTATCCCACCTAGCTTAGGTGGCATGATCCTAATGGGCTTGTCCCTTGATCGTGTAACTCACCCATGAACCTATGCTTGCATCAAATGTGCCTTGATCCATCAGTGCACCAAAAAACAGCCAGCAGCATGTCACAAGGTTTGGTGCACCACAGAAATAGTGCAAGAGCCCTGGAATGGGTTTCGCAAAGGTGCAAGCCAAAGACAATTTCAAACACCTGCTGGACCAGCCCCACATGATCTAAGGGGACTTAGAAAATATAAAGCAAGGCACAGAGCAGGCAGGTAGTGTCCATACACTGCTGAGGCAACACTGCAGCAGTAGAATAGACAACAGAGGAGAGGGATAATGTTTGCACCAGTAGCCCTACTAGGCATCAGGCTGGCCATGCTATGCCACCAGAGATGTGCCCATCAACAGGCCCAACAGGGTGGCACTGCACAAGGCCATGTCAGACAGCAGGAATGCAGACACAGTCAGCATGCCAGGCATGTGTACCACACATGAACATCATACCTGGAACACAGAAAGGAACAATACATCACCCAGTACCAGCTTGGCAAAGCAGCTATCACAGAGTTGTGCCAGGAACTGGAAGGTGAACTACAAAGCAGAACACACAGAGGCTGTGCAATACTGATTGAAGTGAAAGGGAGTGCAGCCCTCCACATCCTTGCCAGTGGGAGATTCCAGACCCCAAGTGGTGATACTATGGGTGTTTCACAGCCCTCTGTGTCATGGTGCCTGAGGCAATTTGGGGATGCCCTGGTATGCAGGGCACACCTGTACATCACCTTCTCCATGGAAGCACAGGAGCAGCTTGCCATCAAACAGGTCTTCTATAGCATTGCCAGCTTCCCATGTGTGCTGGGTGCAATTGACTGCACCCATCTCACCATACAGTCACCCGTGGCTGAACCTGAATCATACATAAACAGGAAAGGGTAACTCAAGAAACATACAGGTCATGTGCAACAGTCAGTACCACATCCTGGATGTCATTGCACAGTCTCCCGGGTCATGCTATGGTGTGTACATCTTCAGAAACAGTGGTCTGTGCCAGGCATTTGAGAAGGGAACCCTCAAGGATGGATGGCTTATAGGTAGGTCACTAACATGGACACATATGACCCTGCCTGGCTGCAATGGTGTGTGAACACACAACATATGCATGGGGCATGCCACGTGGGTTTCCACAGACAGGCCATGTGATTGTAGGGAATGCACCCACAGGGAGCATGTTCCAGGAAAACTGCCAGAAGGGGAAACAAGTGTGCATGGTAGCAAATGACAGCGGTGCCACAGCCAGGTACATGGTATGGCATGGTGCAAGTATGCATGCTGTAGTGGTGGTGCCATGTGGGGACATGCCTGGGCATGGAACTGGATGACTGTAACAACATCATATATGGACAGAGGGACGATGAAACAGTTCCAGAAATGATTCCGATCTTTAATTTAGGTAACAGATTTTTAACTAAAACTGAGGAAGAAGTTTTAGGGCTGGGTCTTTCATTTGATGCTTCACAGCCGGTTGATTTATTCCAACTAGAAGTGGATTTACAAAAGTTTTTTAGGACAATAAGACTGAAACATTTATTTAGTGATGGTATAGGTAGCAATGATTATAAAAATAATTTGCAACAAGCATTAAATATTAAATCACATTTTTTACCTCCAAAAGGAAAAAAATCATGGTATTGAAACCTTCTGTTTAACTGTTGAAAAAGAAATAATGCAATTATATAAAAGTAAAGAACAATGTAGCCCAAAACAAAATAATTTGACATATGAACAGAGACAGGCAGTAGAACATTTGAGTTGTGATAAAACTATAATTATCAAAAAGGCTGATAAGGGAGGAGGAATAGTTATACGAGACGGAACAATATAAAATGATGTGTCTTAAATTATTAAATAATAAAGAAAACTATTCTGAACTTAAGGAAGACCCTACCCTAAAATTGCAGGGAAAGGTTAAAAACATGTTAGCAGAATATGTAGATTTGAACTGGTTGAATGATTGGGAAATGAGATTATTATTAAAGGAATACCCTAAAATTCCAACATTTTATAGTATCCCTAAGATACATAAAAGTATAATGGACCCTCCAGGGAGACCAGTTGTTTCTGGAATTGATTCTATGTTTGACCCTATATCAAGATATATAAATTATCATTTACAACTCGTAACTGAGGCAAATACAACATTTTTAGAGATTCTACAGATATAATGCAACAACTAAATAGTTTATCCAGCACAATGGATCTTAGTGGCATAATTTTAGTAACATGGGATGTAACCGATTTACACACCTCTATACCACATATAGAAGGAATCAGAACCATGGGTAATATGTTAAATAGAAGAAGAAGCATTAAAGAACTAATGACAAAATTACTACAGGATCTGGCTATGTTCACACTTAAAAACAACTATTTTGAATTTAATGGGAACTTTTACCAGCAAGATAAAGGTACAGCAATGGGAAGTACAATGGCACCTGCATATGTAAATGCCTTTATGATTAATTTTGAGGAAGAATATGTATTAAATGAGCAAATAAATCAATTTAGAAATAAAATAATATTCTGGAAATGTTTTATTGATGATGTGATATGTTTATGGGGTGGAACAGAACAGGAGTTACAAGAATTCCATGAAAGACTTAATGGATGGGACAAAAATCTAAAATTTATTATGAACAGTAGTAAAGATAGAATACCTTATTGAAATCTTTTAATTTTTAAAGATGGAAAACAACTAAGTACAACCATTTACAGGAAAGAAACAGATAGAAATACAATTTTAAACAGCACTGGCTATTGTGACCCTAAATTAGAAAACAGTATTCCATATTCACAAATGGTAAGAGTCAAAAGAAATGGCCAAAATTGGAAGATTATCAAAAGAATTAACAATATATGATAAAAAGACTTGAAAAAAGAGGATATAAGAGAAGTGTGTTAAAAAAAGCATGTTGTAAAATAGAAACTAAGACAAGAAATGAGTTATTACAGCAAAAACAAAATGAAAGTGAGTTTGGGAAAATTGTATTAGCTATAAAATATACTGAAAAAATAAATGAAATTTGTAAAAATATTAATAAACATTGGCACATGGTAGCACAGGACAATAAGCAAAATAAAGTATTACAACAGAAACCAATTGTAGTAGTGAGAAAGGTGGCAAATTTAAAAGACAGACTGGTACTTTCTCAGTTTCTGATACCAGAAAAAGAAAATACTAAAATGCTTTTGGGTCCATTACAACCAGGAATGGTAAGATGTGGTAGATGCACAGCGTGTAATAACACAACAAAGAAGGATATATTTAAACACCCATTCTTTAATAAGGAATTCAAGTCAAGTCAAGTAATTTTTTATTTAAAAAGACGCCCAATCCCAAAGGCTCTGGGTGCCGTACATTAAAAGGAAGCAAAGAAATTTTTACAGCATTTCATGCCATGTAAGTACACAACAAAAGAAAACACATATACATAATCATAATCAAACCCCAAAAGCATGTAAAAATAGGTGAGTCTTTAGGCAAACCTTGAAGGTAGTAAGGTTCGGGGCCTCCCTAACTGCAGCTGGCAATGAATTCCAAAGAGCGGGCACGGCGACACTGAATGCTTGGTCGCCCACAGATTTTAACCTCGCCTTGGAACAGTTAGGAGGCCAGCACCAGAAGAATGGAGATTACGGAAGAGGAGGATGGTATCAGGAGATCTGACAGGTAACCGAGGCCCTGTCTGTGTAGGGCCTTATAGGTGAGAAACCCCACCTTGAAGAGCACCTCCACCTGACAGGCAGCCAGTGCAGTTCAAGCAGAGCACAGGTGTAATGTGACAAAATTTACTCTGTCCGGTTAAAAGTCAGGCAGCAGCATTCTGCATGAGCTGCAGTCTGCAGAGAGAGCCCCCAGAGATCCCGAGATAGAGGGCATTACAGTAGTCAAGCCTCGAAGTGACTAAGGCATGTATCAAGGTAGGGAGATCCAGAGGCGGAACAAGGGGCTTAATCCTGGCGATGTTACGAAGATGGAAAAAACAGGAATGAACCACGGAAGAAATCTGAACCTCCATGGTCAAATTCCTGTCAAACATCACGCCAAGATTTCGCACTCAAGGGGAGGCCATCAATGACGTGGCCCCTAGCACAAGGTCAGTTGCCAAATCAGAGGCCACCCCATCACAAACTCTGTTTGACTCCACTACCAATACCTCAGTCTTGTCAGGGTTCAATCTAAGCCAGCTGGAGGCCATCCAGTAGCTAATCTCATCCAGGCAGATGTTCAGCACATCTACTGCGTTGGATGTTCCTGGAGCAAAAGATAAGTATAGCTGAGTATCATCAGCATAGCAATGAAAACTCAGTCCATACTTTCTAATGACCCCCCAGGGCAGCATATATACTGCGAACAACATTGGGGCCAACACCGAACCCTGGGGACTCCACACAAAAGGAGACTGGGTGTTGATGAGAAATTTCCCATCACAACCTGCTGTCTCCTATTTGTGAGAAAGGACTCAAACCACTTGATGACGACACCGGTGAGTCCACATAACTCCCTCAGGCAGGGAAGCAGCACACAATGGTCCACAGTATCAAATGCTGAAGAGAGATCGAGGAGAACAAGAATTGTCTTGTCTCCTCGGTCTCTAGCCCTGAGGAGGTCATTTTGCACCCGAACTAATGCAGTTTCAGTGCTATACCTGGCCCGAAAAGCTGACTGGAAGGGATCATACAACTCGTGAGTCATGAGATGTGCCTCCAACTGAAGCGATACCATCTTCTCAACAATCTTCCCCAGAAATGGGAGATTCGAGACAGGACGGTAGTTTGCTTCAACCTCTGGGTCCAAAGAAGATTTCTTTAAAAAGGGTCTAACCAGAGCCTCCTTCAAGGCATCCGGGAAGACACCCTGACTTAAGGAGCACCGGACAATCAGGGCAAACACCGGGCCAACAGAGTCAATGCATCTCATTAAGAAACACGTTGACACTGGGTTCAGTTCACAAAAGGTATGCTTCAGATTGACCGCCACCTCAATTACCCCACGATCCTCCACTGGCCTAAACTCACCCAAGTCAGGCAGAGTGCACTTAGTACATAACTGGCGACCACTGACAACAATGATATTGCTGGCTGAAGAAACCTCCCACCGGATCGAAGACACCCTGTCTGAGAAAAACCGAGCAAAATCCTCACAATCCTCATTAGAGGAAACTTTACCGGGCTGGAGACAGATAGGATGGAGAGGTCTGTCAACAGTGCAGAAGAGCGAGGCTGGTTGGTCTCTCCCAGCAGCAATCTCCCGAGACAAAAACAATGTCTTCTTTTGATCGATTTCCTCCTGATATGCACAATAATGTGCACGCAGGACCAGTTTGTCCATCTCCAGGTGGGATTTCCTCCAGCAGCGCTCCAATCTCTGACCCATCTTGTTCATTTCCTTGAGATCTCCATCAAACCATGGAGACTTCAAGTACAAAGTTCTGGGTCGTACACGGACAGGTATGAGGGAGTTGATGGCGTCGGAAGAGAACCTTATTATAGGTATCTACACCGACACCAACAGCTGCGACGCATACATCACCTAAACTAGATAGATCAGCAGCCACCATAAAACCCACAGGGGTAAGATCTCCTAAAGGGCGGCAGCGGATCATCTCAGCAGGGAGTAAACTTACGGCGGGAGCCCTAAGCATGAATCTCACCATGCTATGATCAGACCAAAGTACTTGATCAACCATGAGATCAAAGATCTCAATCCCCAGTGAGAACACCAGATCCAGTGTGTGGCCATCTCGATGAGTAGGTGCATCAACGAACTGCAAAAGCCCTAATAAGGACATATTCTGCAAAAATTCATCAATGCATCTCTGAGTTTTATCCTCAGCCCAGACATTGAAGTCCCCCAGAATAACACATCTAGGGGAGTCCAATGTCTCGCTGGCAACAAACTCGGCAAATTCCCACAGGAACCCCCCCCACCGGGCCCGGAGGGTGATAGATGAGGAGGAGGATCCTGCAGCCAATGCCGAGTCCTCCATGGACGGCCACACACTCAAATGAGTCTGGGGTTCCCACTGGGTGCACGGTGAAGGTCAGGCTAGATTTAAAACAAATGGCAACACCGCCACCCCTGTGATTTCCTCTAGGGCAGTGCACAACGGTATAACCTGGGGGGACTGCAGCCTCAAAAACAGGGCCAGCATCATCTCCCACCCAGGTCTCCGTTATGCAAGCCAGGTCAACTGAAGAAACCAAGGCGGCAATAATTGCCGTCTTGTTTCTAATCGACCTGGCATTGCACAGAACTGCCAACAGAGGAATAGCAGGTGGTGTAACCCCTCGGGTTACCTGACCACTCGGTCTGGTGGTTTCCTTGGAAATGGGCACCAATCACGTCTGGCATTGCCTACTTGCCCTAGATAAACCAGGGTGTCTCCCCGATCCAACCACCTCTATTTTACCTTCACCCCACTTCTGGTCAGACCACAGCTCACAGGCCAAACAGTCCCTTATAATCCCCACCTGCCTGCAACACCTGCTCGTAGCATTGGATACAGGGAGAGAAACAAAGGGACACAGAGCATGCAGCTGCGCCTTCCCGTAAACAATCCTAACCCCCACAGGTTGCTCTTCAGACCCCCTACAGATTCCTAAATTAGAAGTAAAAGACAGATAAACTATAATTTAAATTAATTCAACAAATTAAATTTTAAAACATTTCTAATTTAAAAACCTACTACAGTCTAAAACCCTTGATAAACAAACCTACTTCCCAACTCTACATTACAGACAGTAAAATTCTGGCACCTAGTGGTGCTCACGCCACTCACAACACTCACGCTTGCGAGCTGTGCTTCCTTATGTACAAGCACTCGTCCCCAGCCCTCACAATGAAAACCAGTTCCCTCCACTCCTCCGATGTCATCAGAAAACCAGGTAAATTAACACAGCCTCTCACGCTGTGATTTCACCGGCTGAGACGAATCGGGGAGAAGGAGGTCAGCAGGTAGGGAAACAATAAAACTTCTCTGCAGGCTATTTAATATTCCAACCGCTTATGAGCGGCGCTCAACAAAGCCACACTCAGATGTGCTGCCGCTTAGAAGCGGTGTAGTAGACAGCAGTTCAGCTCTGCAGATAAACCAATATTCCAGCCGCTAATGAGCGGCACTTCGACCAAAGCACCAACACTCAACTGCTGCTTGCGAGCGGCGCTTCCTTCTGTACAAGCACTCGTCCCCAGCCCTCACAACGAAAACCAGTTCCCTCCACTCCCCTGATGTCATTAGAAAACCAGGTAAAGTAACACAGCCTCTCACACTGTGATTTCACTGGCTGAGACGAATCGGGGAGAAGGACGTCAGCAGGTAGGGAAACAATAAAACTTCTCTGCAGGCTAGTTAATATTCCAACCGCTTGTGAGCGGCGCTCCCTTATGTACAAGCACTCGTCCCCAGCCCTCCCAACGAAAACCAGTTCCCTCCACTCCTCCGATGTCATCAGAAAACCAGAAATTCAGAATTAGGGATCATATAGATTGTAACACAGAAGGTGTAATTTATGTATTACAGTGTCCTTGTGACAAGCTTTATGTGGGGCAAACAAAAAGAGCCTTAAAGAAAAGGATATTAGAACATAAGGGAGATATTAGAAATAAAAAAGAAGATTCACCAGTAGTAATTCATTTCAACAAAGAAGCACATACAGGAGTAGCTTTAAGATTTTGGAGGCTAGAAGTGGTTAGACCACCTGCTAGAGGTGGAGATTATAAAGAATTATTAAATAAAATGGAAATGAACATGGGAGAGAATGTACTGTTGCTAAGCAACAATCTCGGAGATGTCCGAGAGGTACACAAAGTGATACATCACTTTGGCAGCAAAAATGAACGGTCTCAAGAGGTAAGCTGCACCTCTTATGAGCAACAGGTAGTGAGGAGAATGCCATTACTGAAGCAAGCAGCTGCTGAGTAAAACTCTTTAAGTTTTCATGAAAGGATTGGCAGATTGTGAATACGGACGGCATTATGAGGTAATCTGAATAAGAAATGGAGTTTGTAATAAAGTCAAAGTCATAAAAGTAAAGTCTAATGAACAACATTTTGAAATGTTTAGATCAAACTGAAATGCTGTACAAGCTTTAAATGGAGAGAACTGGAAAGTTAGCACTATCAATGAATATATAAGATAGTGATGAAATAAGTAAAAGCGGATTGCTTGCTGAGGTAAGTGATAAGATGTAATGAAGAGTTTTGCTGCAGTCTTGAAAAATTATAAATAGTAAAATGCCAGTAATAAAGAGTTTGTATATATTACTGAAGGAAGTTTAAGGAAGAACCAGCTGAATGTATGATAGCAATTGCTCTAATACTGCTTTGACTTATCGAAAAAGAAAGATGTTTGGAAATGATAAAGCTCTAAATATAAGAGGTATGTGGGTAGCTATGGGGTTACAAGTTTGATACTGAAGTAAATGAGTTTTTCTGCCCAGTACTTAGAACGAGTGGCATTTGTGCTAATGAATGTTGTCTGTCACTATATTTTTTACAGGAGCTGATTTGAAATAGCCTAATAGAAAATGGTTAATGAATGAGTAACAGACAACTGAATTTATTTGGTAATTGCAACACAAAATCCTGCAATGATTATAAATATATCAAATGTATATGTAATTATAGTGGTGATATTAAAACGTTGTATTTCTGTTTTAAACAGATGGAAACTGTTATATGGAAAATGCCCCATGAACAAGGAACAAAACGTAGGGGTTGAAATGAATAAAAAGAATAAGAACTGAATGCTGCTTTGGAAGTGGATTTTTTAGTTGTGACATACCCCCTGTTTCTTTAAGGACATTTTCCATTGGTTGCAACAACCAGCCAGAACTGTGGCATGCATGGACCATGCAGCAAGCAGGGTGAAAGGACAATGGCAGGTGCAGGATGTGAATGCAACAATAACTGAGATGCTCTCTCCCCACAGATGACAGTAGATACCCCAACAACCCTGGCTTATGATGCTGGTGAGATGCTCAGTGATGGGGCCCCAGCAGCGGTACAATGACTCACATGCCACAACATGCTGCATGATCAAGATAACCTTTGGACTACTCAAGATGAGGTTTCACTGTCTCAATAGGTCTGGTGGAGCATTACAATACACACCTGAGATGGCATGCAAGATCTTCATAGTGTGCTGTGTTCTCTACAACATTGTTCTAGCACCCTGCATCACAATGCCTGAGCTGGAGCAGCTATTGTAGGATGATGGCTCTAATGGTGAGGAGGATCATCGAGCTGCCATGGATATTCCTGGACATGCACAGATACAACACACAGTGGCAGGATAACATATCTGTGGTAACCTGATATTCCCACACTTTGGCTAACCACATTACAACAGTGTGTGACACGCCCCATGTGGTGTGGGACACCCCACAGGCACTGTGTCAGATCCACAGTGGACTGGAGGGTATGTACCACACCACATGCTTGCTAATGCTATTGCATGGGTATGGATGCATGGTACCTGCACCAGCAGCTACCCAGTGGCATGGTGTTGGCCACAATGCCAGCATGCAGATGTGGATGCAATGGCCAACCTCAGCAGGGTGCTGACACCACCACGGGGACATGGCAAAGGGACCACAGTATGACATGGACCCGGACCAGCTGTGGTGATGTTGCGGTGTTGCTGCCTGGGGCTGAACACAGCCTGTGGCAGCACTGTAGCATGGAAGGTGCCTGTCACCTGTGTGCAGTCCCAGATGGCAGAGAAAAAACTGCAAAATGGATGGTGGATGCCCTAATGGGAGGGTGAGCACAATGGAAGGATACCCATGACACCATACCACAGTGGTCCACATGCCCCATGGAGTAGTACCATGGCCAGACCATGCATGTTGGAGGCCCTGAACATGTGGGCATGCCCCTGGTGATGGGCACAGAGACTGGTCCAGTGTGACTGGTGACTTTGTGTGCTGGTAGAGGGGCTCATGTCATGCGCACACCTATGCAGTGGTCTGTGGCACATTGGATGGCAGGTATAATGCACAAAGGGTGCCCAGGATGTACACCTGCAAAATGACAGCAGACATAATGCCCATACACAGCACAGACAAGATTCCACAGCACAGTGTGAGACAGCTTGAATCCACCATGGAACCACCTCTCAGTGTGGCTGTACTCTGATAGCCGTGTGGCATGTATCCTGCCCTATGAAGGGAGTGTTACACAAGGTCCCTGTACCCTAACTGATACCCTCAGAGGTACACCATAGACAGTTAATGCTTAGGTATAGGTTTTACTAATACTTAGGGCTAAGGGCATCTACCGTACAACAGTAGCTGTCAGGATATGAATGCATATTGTTGTAATCCACTTTGCTTGCCAATGCACATATATTTTACCATGTATTTTCTGTCTATTTCTTACTTGTCAGATGTCAAGACACCTGTCCTTGGAGTAATTATAATATGTAAGATGGCATTGCCATCTTTAGGTGATTTGTACTACTACACTTAGTTTTGTAAGATTCTGTATAAGAACTCTTTTGTTCTCAAACTGATGACTTTACAGAATTGTATAATGTTATCTTGGACCATGGAGCCACCTCTAATTTAGCCAGTAGGGCTCATCTCTAACTAGAAATGTTTCTATCTTTTGCTAACCATAGTAATTATCATAGGTACAGTATATAATGTAATGCACAGGTTTTACACCTCGGAGACCCGAACGCTTAGCACTGGCTCCCGATTCGTAATGGTAAGAACTGCTTAGGGCAACTGTGATTTATCCCTTTGATAGTAATAAACTTGTTTATTACTCTAATGCAATGTGTTTGTCATTACTAGCATTCTCAATATCATCAAGAATCTGAAAGTGAGGTTTAGACCTCTCAACAAATTGGCGACCGCGTGCAGGCGATATTTGGTGTTTGTAAGTTTTCACTTGTTGCTTAAACTTTTCCCTTCCCCATGGGGACAGTAGGTGTACATTCCCGTAACACCTCTCCCATTTTAAAACCAGTTTGTAGTTACTTGCAAAGTCTGGCTGACGTTTTGGGTGTGGTCAATGCCGTTTCGACCCACTCCATAGCAGTTTTGAATTGCAAGCCTGCAACTAATACAGTAGCCCAGCTGTGTTTAAAGTACTCATGCAGTGGATCGATATGCAGCACGCTGTCTTTTTCACAGTTTGAATTTTTGTTCCCTCCCACACAATGGCCACAGTATCAGATATCTGCATAGAACTGAGACTCGATGTCTCAAACTTCCTTGCCTCCCATGGAGGATGGGCTGACTTCGTGCGGGATGCAAGCCAATCCGATAACCCTGTACTGGGGATCTTAACCCAGTACACAGAAACGAGACAATCAACCAATAAGCGACACGCTAAAGTGTTGATGGTCGCGGCTCTCTACGCTGCTTTGGAAGCCTCCAAAGCGAGGTTTCAAACCCTTGAGCTGCAAATTTAATCTCTTAAGCAAGAGATGGGTTTGCAGGAAACAGAATGTATTAGACTGCAGCAGAATTTGGAGTCTGAATTCTAAACTCTGTGGAATGAAAAGGATTCACTATTGCATCATTCAGCCCAGGCTGGTGAACAGGAATTGTGTATGTTGAAGCAGGAATGTGAAAGTTTGAGACAGGATAAGAGTCAGGTTGTGCAGATGAATGAATTGTTGAGTGCTGCAAATGCTCAGTTGAGTGACTAAATGGGTGAGCTTCAAGACGAGATCAATCAGGTACGTAATGATTTAGAAGTAGCTTACAGGGACAATTGTGAATTGAGAGTCGCGTATAGAGTTTTCCAAAAGCAAGATCAGGTTGATATGGATGTTGCAAGTGTGAAACATGATGAATGTAGAACTAAGATGGTGACACTGCGCCACCAGTGAGAGGTTCTGGCTGGACATGTTAAGGCAATAGGAGGCGTAGCCCCTGCCTTTCATTCATCATCAGAAGGGGAGTTATTTGATGATGTCATTTCACAGTACAACACCCAGTCATGCCCCTACTATGGCCCAGACTCCCCACCCAGCCATCCACAGCATGGCGGGTCCCCACCCCCAACTCCCCAGGTCACACGTCACTGTGACGCTCATCATGGGAAATGCCAACATGGCGGCACCCATGATAGGGAGGAGCAGGCCCAAGCCTGGCCCCGACAGCACCTCCGGTAGCCGTTATTAATGTGGAAGAGAGGCAAGAGATAGAAACCATGATTGAAAGAGTGATAGGCAATGTCCCTCTTCCTGAGAGAAGCATGAGGACTATTAAAACCCAGATTAGGCAGCTTTTTCAAGAGGCTGGCACCCAGGAAGGTATTGTCTGCACTGTGGCTGAAGCTGCAGCTCATGCAGCCTTGGATGGTGCTCGAGACACTCTACCTGTGCCTGATCGACCCACTAATCCCCTGCCAATGGCCTACTCTGTTCAGCAAATTGCTGACAGTATCGGTTGGATGAGCCCGTCCGACAACCTCAGCTGTCACTTGGAAAAAGTACATTCTAAATGCGAGATGCTCAGTCTCGCTGCAGAATATCAGGTCCAAATACTACACCAGATCCTGGTTTGTGGGCCAAACTCCCTGAAGCTGTTCGTCAGGATGGGAACGCTACTTTTGACAAGGTTGCAGCTGAGCTCGTTTCTGCTCACAGTCCAAGTGTAGTAGGAGTGATGCTTGCATATCCTTTGAAGCAGAATGCAAAAGAAAGTCCAGCGACTTACCACCAGAGACTCTGGATGGCCTACCGAGCAGGAAAGCACCTGGCACAGGAAGCTGCGGATGTAGATCTTATCAAATATAAGACCATGTTCCTTAGGAACATGATTCCAGCAGTAAGAGAAAAGGTAGAGCCAACCACTTACCCAAATAAGGATAGATTTGCTGATATTCTTCGGAAAACCGAGAGGGTGTATCAACTGTATATCCATGATTTGGGCTCCGGTTCTAAGAAGATAGCTGCCGTGGAACCTGCTTCGGGAACCATGACACACTACACAGTGGAAGGGCAGGCCCAACGCCAACAGGCCCAACATTCGCCAGCCCCTCTAGGTGGTAATCAACACCCCCAACTGGCCCAACAACAACCACATCAACAACAGCAATGGAATGGGAACCGGAATTGGCATAAAAACAGGAAGCATAAGGGCGGAGGTAAAACACAACAGAGAATGGGTCCCTCATATAGGGAGATAGCTGAAGAAAATTGGAAATTTCGAGAGCTCCAGGGACAAGTGCACTCTGTGGCGGATGCTGTTCCCGTTCAGACCCTTGCGGCAGTACAACCGGCAGCCCAGGCCTCAACCGGCCATGGAGACACCGGAGGTACAGGCCCCCAGGCCCACACCAGCCTAAACCCAGAAGCTCCTCCCTATATAGCATCAGTACAGCATGGTGAAGTCATTCGCACAAGTCAGGCCCAACCTCTGCATGCTTCCGCCAATACGGATTGACAATTACAGGCCCCAGTCCGTATTGTAAACAAGCTGGTCTTGGATACAAATGGAAGGCCCTGCTCTGAGGCCGAGGTTGGGGGCCACCAACTAGTAGTTTTACTAGATACAGGTGCAGCTGTATCTGTGCTACATGATGAACACCGAGACACATCTCCTTGGTCTACCGGACGGAAGACCAACATGTCAGGAGTCGATGGTACTAGGCTACCTGCATACCGCTCTCTACCCTTACCAGTAGAGCTAGGCCATTTAAAAGCCTCACATACCTTCCAACTAATGGTATTGCATGATCATCCTAGTATCATAGGGATCGACTTCCTTGCACCACATGGCTGTCTGGTGGACCTAGCTAATATGCTACTGATACAGATTCAAGGTCAATACCATACCATCTTGATTCCTGATTCACACGTTGTGGCAACAATCTCTGCCAGTGACAAAGAGTATGACGTCATAGATTTGTTCAAGAATCATGAACTTTTCTCAAAACTCCTACCTATTCTGCAATGACATTTAGAAGCATTTGCAGTTAACAAGCATGACTGTGGTAGAATGCATACCATCATTGAAGTGCCAGGCCCGGCACATGAGAGGCAAAGGCAATATCCTTTCTCAACTGAGGGCTTGTCTTCCCTTAGAGAAATGATCAAGTCACTCCTTAAGCAAGGAGTAATCAGAACTTGTGTTTCCACTGCTAACTCCCAAGTGTGGCCTGTGAAGAAATCCACAGGTGCCTGGAGACTTACTATTGACTACAGGAAACTGAATCAGGTCACCTCCAGTTGTTCTCCAACTGTGGCATCAGCACCAGATGTGCTATGACTTCTAACCCCTGACCTGAAATGGTTCAGTGCTCTGGACATCTCCAATGGTTTTTGGTCATTGCCATTGGCCCTCAAGAGTCAATATAAGTTTGCCTTCACCTTTGAAGGAAGACAGTACACGTGGACTTGCTGGCCACAAGGATTTCATAACAGTCCATCCCTCTTCCATCTCCACATGATGGATGCCCTCAAGAGTTTCTCTATCCCCCAATGTCTCCTACAGTATGTGGATGACCTGTTGCTGGCCACAGCCACACAGGAACAACATCTGGATCTCTTGGACGAACTATTGACTCTCATTCAGAGAGCAGGCTTGAAATGTAACCCAGCAAAAGCACAATTGTGTCAGAAAGAAGTACTCTTTCTGGGTCTAAAAATAACTGACCAAGGTCGAAGCCCTACCTGGAAGAAGGTACAGGGACTGCAAGACTTGCCATTACCTACCAGTGTGGCAACTCTTCAAAGGTTTCTAGGTATGGTAAATTATTCGAGAGATTTCATTTGTGATTTTGCTCAGAAAGCTGCTACTCTGTATGAACTACTTAAAAAGGATGTACCATGGACTTGGGGCCCTATTCACACCCAGGATGTGATGTCACTGAAGCAGGCCTTGGCCTCCGCCCCAGCACTGGTAAACCCCAATCCAGCACTACCATTCCATCTGGAGTGTTCCACCTCTGACATTGCCATGTCAGCAGTACTGGACCAGAAGGTGCATGGCACCTTGAGACCCATTGCATATGCCTCACAGTTCTTGACCCCAGTGGAACAGAAGTACGGCCTTTGTGAAAGGAACCTTCTGGCCACCTACTGGGCTGTCAAGCATTTCCTGTACATCATTGGGTACTCACCACTGATCATTAACACTAACCATACACCAACCACCTTTTTGCTCTCAGATAGAGTGAAAGATGGGTCAGTCTCTAATACCAAGCTGACACACTGGTCACTTTTTCTCCAGGACAGAGACATACAGGTACAACTGACTAAAGTTCCATCTATGCTAGCTCATGGCCTCCTTTTCCAGGGAGAACCCAATGACTGCACACTACAGTCACCTGATCTTCCTGATCCAGGTCCTTTCTTCCCTGCCACGCCACAGGTACTCGAGAGTACCTCTTTGTGCCGTATCTTTACTGATGGTTCAGCATCCTACTATCAGGGAGAACAGATTGCAGGGATGGGTATTTTGGTGATCTACCCTTATGGGAACACTGTCAAGATATCTAAACACTGTAGTGTAGCTTCATCACAGTACGCAGAAATGCCAGCGGTGGCCTGTGCCCTCGAGTTTATCCAACATAGAACCGGGGATACCATCATTTTTACAGATTCTAACTGGGTTTGTTGTTCCCTTACGGAATTTCTTCCCTTCTGGCAGAAGAACTCCTTCCTCTCTTCTGACAGCAGTCCAGTGAAGTACAAAGAATTGGTAATATACATACATGCACTGGCACAGAAATTTGCACACAAACTTTATGTACACAAGGTTAAAGCCCACTCTCTCCATGACCCCTATCATGCCTTCAATGACACAGCAGACACCCTTGCTAAGGAAGGGGCCCAAGGGGGGGACTTCTGGATGATGGACCATCCAGAGGTTAATGCAGCTGTACACATTGCAGCACTCAAGAAGAAATCTGAATCTTTTTCTCCCTTGGACCTCTCCACAGCCCAACAGCTGGACACTGAACTCAAAGAGGTGTTCAGATTCCTTGATAAAGGTACTGAAGAAAAACTTCCCACACATAACCCCTATCAAAGGCATGAAGGTAAGTTACGCTTGTCACCAGATGACAAGCTCATTTGGTTTCAACCAGATGATGCTATCACCAAGTTGTGGGTAGTTCCCAGACACCTAAGATCTGAATTCTTGCACCAAGTGCATGACACTCCTACTGGTGGACACCAGGGAGCAGAAAACACCCCTCAATGACTTAAGACCACCACCTGGTGGCCTGATATTACCAAAGATGTTAAACAGTACATAGACAACTGCCTTGTTTGTGTGCAAAACAATCCTATCCCCACCAAATGAAATGCCAAACTTTTACCACAAAGACATTCTGGCCCATGGCATGCCATCCAAATTGATTTCATTGGTCCTCTGACCAACACCAGTAGAAATAATAAGTATGCTGTTGTGGTAACTGACCTCTCCTTGAAGTGGGTGGAAGCTTTCCCCACTAAGACATGCACAGCAAAGACTACTGCCAAAATCCTGGTGGAACAGATTTTCTCCAGGTGGGGTCTACCCCTTAAGGTAGACTCTGACAAAGGAACCAGTTTTACAGGTGAGTTGATGAAAGGATCCCTTGAACTCCTTGGAGTTCAGCAGAAGGTCCACATACCTTTCCATCCTCAATCTTCAGGTCAAGTAGAAAGAGCCAACTGATGGATTAAGCAAATGCTGTCCAAATTCATTGAGGATAATCCCATAACATGGGATTCCCTATTGCCTTTACTCCTTATGGCAATCAGGGGCACACCCTCAGCCACCACCCAGCTCAAACCCTTTGAGGTGATGACTGGTAGACAGATGAGATTTCCTGAACACCTGTTGTTTAACCTGCATACTCCCACTGCAGACCGTGTGTCTGTAAACCAATATGTGGAAAAATTCAGAAAATACCTCATACACACACACTTGTATGCTGCCAACTGCATGGGCAAGGCCCAGCAACAATCCAAAATACAATTTGACAAACATGCACAAAAAGTGGATTGGCAAGTTGGAGATCAGGTAATGGTACTTTGATTTGCACGTCCCACCCACTCCTTCTCCAACAAGTGGGAAGGCCTATACCCCATTGTCAACAAGCTCAGTCCGGCAGTCTATCAAGTTAGACTCCTTCACAACAACAAATTGACTGACAAATGGTTACATGCAAACCAGCTAAAACTGTATAAAGGAACTTAAATTACTTCTTCTCACCCCATTTGGTGGAATTGTACTAACATACTAATCTTTGATCTTCCTTTTCAGATACACTGACAAGATTTCTATCTTGTTCCTTTATTTCCTCCTCTCAGGAGTGACCCCCTGCATCCAAGGCATGGTACCGGACATCCTACGACACCTCAACCCTCCGGCATCTCCTCCAGAGGGAGTATCCATCAATATACCAGATGATCACTGTCCAAGAAGGTTACGATGCTTACCTCACTGCCTCGGTTGTTGCTCCTGATAAATCTACCCTTCAAATTGAGTGGCAAACCACATCACAAGGACAAATTCTCCATGTGGCCAAACTCTCCAAAGGAACTTTTCAGGGTTGGCCCAATGCTAAATTATCCTCATATGGTTCACTGTCCTTGTTACAAACTGCATTAAGACATTCTGGTTTGTACAATATAACTGCCTTAATAGATCCTTCTTACTGTAATTCTTTGTCCAAAGATTCTGCTCACAGATTTTGTGCTATACACCATATGGCTTCTGCAGCCATGTACGTCTCTGTGTTACCACCTACTGATAAGCAGCTTTTGGAACGTCCAAAGCATAACCATGGTCCACGTAGTGGTCTCGCATCCACTGCCCTCCCAGGTTCTTTGATTAATAACTTACAGTTTATGCGTATACCTGTTTTGTTTAATCTTACTTACTGGAATATGAAAGGGTTTGGTATGTGTCACAATACTAACACATCAGCATTTTATAGTACATTATTGCTTGATAGTTTAGCTGCATTTCAGATTCGTACACAGGATCCTTTTGCTGGGTTCTATTCTACTGAACATAGAGGCAACTTCAGGAGGAAGACCTCTCCTGATAATCTGAATATTAAACGCAACAAGTGTAAAGTTGACAGTTCTGATGTCACAGGTGCAACAGGTATTGTCACAGGTCTTTTTGGTATGGCTATGTCTATCTGGAATAAAGCAGACATTGCTGCTATCAAAAGTCATTCTGCTAAGTTCTCCACTGGCTTGGTTAATAACGTTTTACCTCCATTACTGCATGGTGTGGATGGCCTTAGTCAGGAAGAAAGATACACTGTATACAACATGCATGACATTGCTAAGGCATTCACTGATTCTAAAAATAAGATCGATGCACTCATACAACAGAACAACAGAGAAGCAGATAAACAATACATTGCTAGGGAGATACTCTGCTCTGCTTATGGCCGCTACATTATCACTATCATCAACAACCTCTTCCGTGACCTAGAATCTGGAAGAATTCCTGACATCATACATGATAGACACATTTCCAAATGGTATTGTCCCAGATGTAAAACCACTAGCTGTATTTCCATGTGTATGCAACAGACTTTGACTGTTCCTCTCTCCACAGCTAGGAATTTGGGGTTTGTGACCAGACACCCTAATACAGGTCCTTGTTTCACTGCTAAGAAATGTTCCATAACAGATACCATGTTTGTTTCTTTCACTGTCTCCTTACCACGTTTTGATCCTACTACAGCTTTGTTTGACAAGCTTGCACTGGTACACTCCATAGGGCATTTGGATGAAGACATCTCAGAGAACGCTTGGATATACCACCTCTACTGGTCTACCATTCTTTCCTGGATGCCTGGGTGGCTCTGCACATGGACTGCTGTGCGAAAAAGCAATATATCTACCTGTGCTGCTGTGATGTGTTTGATGTAATACGGTCTGTTTGTGGCTACTCTCCAGGCAGCATTGATTGGACTTTCACCATGGATGATGACATCACTGAGAATGGCACCAACTCTTTCAACTCAACTTTGGCTCCGGATCAGTTGTACCAATCCTATCGTGAGGAGGTTCATCGCCTGTCAACATGGATTTTGAAGATGACCAACACCTGCCCTGTCCAGTTGCCAAAGTGGAGACTGCCCACTGTGCGTTCACAGTACAACTCTGATGGTGAATACTGCGTTGTCACGAATTACAAGACTTACACATATGGTTCTGTTACATGTGCTATTGAATACCCCAATTTCTGTTTTGTCCCCCACCAGAAGACTGTTATTGGACATACTGTTATAACCCCCGTCCCCCTTATGGATGCAGATATTATTGATGGTAACCCAGATTATCTACTCACACTGTCAGAATACTTGCCGTACTTTAATGTACACATAGACCCACTTACACTTACCCTGAAATCACTTTTAGACTGGAAAGACACACACCTCATCCACATCAGCAATAATATCACCAAAGCCAATGAAGCTGTTCTTGACCTGATTAATGATGGATATATGAATAATGCATTAACTAACACCTGGTTAGAAATTACTTTTAAAGGTTTTGTTATTATACAAGCATTTTTGATTTTCACTTTGATTATTATGCTTTGCTGCCTACGATGTACACTACACCAACACCATGAGCAGCTCAAGTTCCTTTACAAGGCTCACATGTCGGGATTGTAAACGACCACTGCTCCTGTCCTTTCCCTAGACATCTGCCTGTGTTGCCCTTGGAGGCAACAAGGGGGGGAATCGTTACATGAGGTCCCTGCACCCTAATTGATACCCTCAGAGGTACACAGTAGACAGCTAATGCTTAGGTATAGGTTATACTAATACTTAGGGCTAAGGGCATCTACCGTACAAGAGTAGATGCCAGGATATGAATGCATACTGTTGCAATCCACTTTGCTTGCCAATGCACATATATTTTACCATGTATTTTCTGTCTATTTCTTACTTGTCAGATGCCAAGAAACCTGTCCCTGGAGTAATTATAATATGTAAGATGGCATTACCATCTTTTGGTGATTTGTACTACTACACTTAGTTATGTAAGACTCTGTATAAGAACTCTTTTGTTCTCAAATTGATGACTTTAAAGAATTGTATAATGTTATCTCGGACCGTGGAGCCACCTCTAATTTAGCCAGTAGGATTCATCTCTGTAACTAGAAATGTTTCATCTTTTGGTAACCATAGTAATTATCATAGGTATATAATGTAATGCACAGGCTTTACACCTCAGAGACCTGAGAGAGACCCCAAGAGACTACAGAGAAACCTTGAGGTGTAGGGAACGCTTAGCACTGGCTCCTGGTTTGTATTGGTAAGAACTGCTTAGGGCAACTGTGATTTATCCCATTGGTAGTAATAAACTTGTTTATTACTCTAATGCAACGTGTTTGTGATTATTTGCATTCCCAATATCGCAAGAATCTGAAAGTGAGGTTTAGACCTCTCAACAGGAGATTGGTGATCTTTATGCAGGAGAATGGGCTCCAGTATGATAGGCAACATCGATTTGTCACAGGTAGATCCTGTCAGGCCAACTTGATTGACTTTTATGATTGGGTGACAAGGGCACTTGATAAGGGCCATGAGGTGGATGTCTTGTATTTGTACTTTAGCAAGGCCTTTGACTCAGTGCCTCATGGGAGGTTGATCAGTAAACTGAGGGCTCTGGGAGCCATATAGAAGTTGGTAGGATGGGTTAGGAGCTATCTGCAAGATAGGCAACAGAGGGTAAGTGTTGGGGGGAGCTCTCATCTCCCCAAGCTGTCACCAGTGGGGTCCCACAAGGTTCAGTACTCGGGCCAGTGTTATTCAACATCTCCATTGGAGACATAGCAGATGGGATCAAGAGTAAAATTTGCCTGTTCGCTGGTGACATTAAGATTGGTGGGGTGGTGAACAGGGAAGAGGGGAGGCAGGTTCTGCAAGATGATCTGGCAAAACTTGAGCGCTGGTCTGACAGTTGGCAAATGAGATTTAATGCTAAGAAGTGCAAGGTTGTGCACTTGGAAGCCAGAATCTCTGGGTATGGCTACTGGCTGGGGGGGCATGCAGTTATCCACCTCAGTGGAGGAGAAAGATCTAGGGGTACTAATTACAGGGGACATGAATCATTCTGCATAGTGCAGAAAGGTGACAACTAAAGCTAATAAAATGCTGGGGTGCATTGCCAGAGGGTTCACATCTCAAAGAAAGGAAGTCATCCTGCCATTGCACAGGTCACTAGTGAGACCACACTTAAAGTACAATGTGCAGTTCTGGTGCCCATACTTAAAGAAGGATATCAATCTACTGAAGGGGGTACATTGTAGGGTGACAAAAATTATCCTAGGTCTGGGGGACATGCCATATGAGGAAAGACTGAGGGAGCTCAACATGTATTCCCTGGAGGATAGGCAGTAGAGAGGTGGTATGATTGAGACCTATAAATATTTAAAGATCATAAATAAGGTAAGTTCTGAGGATATGTTCAGACTAAGGGGGGAATACAAGAGAGCATAGTCTAAAAATGGAGTGGGGTAGATTCAAGAGGAAAATGAGGAGGCACTATTTCACAGAAAGGGTGGTGACAAAGAGGAACCAATTGCCAGAGGAGGTGATTTCACTGGCATCTGTGGGCAGTTTTAAGAGGGGGTGGGACTGGGTCAGAGGTAAGGTTATAACTGAGTGGGAAACAGGGGAGGGAGTACAGGCAGTCTGGTGTTTGGGGGCAGCTGCAGTAGATTAGACTGGGAGCTGTACACATTCAAGCAGACTCTATAGATTGCTATAGTCTGTATCTGCTGGCATTTTCACATGTTCGTATATGGTACCTGCATGACACAGCCTATTTCTACCATGGAACTGCCACACAGTGCAGCTCCACCCTGACAGCTACTTGGCATGTATCACGTTCCATCCGGGTACCTGCATGACGCAGCCTTCGTTGCCCACTGGATATACCACACATTGCATCATCATTGGACTGCTGTGTGCCCGTGCATCCCACCCCATCCAGATAACCCAACTCTGATGTGCAGCCACATACCTGCAGCATGGAAGACACGTGTGTGCAGGTGTAGGATAGGCAGATTAGAGTCCCACTGCTTGGCCTGTCATCATGTGTTCAGCGTGTCTGTAAATAAATATGTCAGGGTTGACCCACTTCCCAAACTTCGGTGATAGTGAAACTGTCCTACTGATCAGCCAGGTAGAGTGGTGGTTAAGGATACTACTGCCACATGGCAGTCACAGGACTACAACCACCCAGAGGGACAGGGTGTGGGCTTCCATCTGTGTCAAACTCCGGAAGGTCTAAGGTGTAAGTAGGACAGTGAGACAGGTGAGGCACAGGTGGAATAACCTGTCCTGGAGGAAAATTGTACTTCTGGAGCACCTGAAGACCATGACAAGGGATGCTGATGTCCAGATGCATGGTGGATGCCCAAGACATACAGGTATATACCATATTGCACATCATACTGACACACAACAGCACAGTGCATTGATCCTTGCAGTCTAATAGTCCTGACCCGTGTATCTACATTCATGCCTCCACAGGGGCTGAGGCATCCACAGCCACAGATGACCACCCCACACTGCCAGGAGAGGGAGCAGAGGCATGCGGATACGGGGATGGGATGCTGGGACTGAGACACTCAGGTAAGACATATTGCTGTCTGGCACACCAGTGATGTAATGGGTAATAGACTACAGGTCACCACACACGCCAAAGGGCACAGATGTGCCTGTGTGAGTTGTAGCAATTACGTGGGACAGTGGCTGCAGTGGGAAGGGGCATAGAGCACTGAACATGGTGGCACTACATGCGAGTGTATGCATACACAGGCTGATGGTGGGGCAACACTATACGCAGAGGTGCACAATACCTGTGGATGGGCGGGATATGCACCTGCTGGGTAGGCCAGTGCGCATACACCAGGGCCCAGTGTTTTCTGTGACTCTGCGGTTGCAGCAACTGCCACAGAAACATGGTCATGCTGCAGAATCCCCACAGATTTGCTCACACCCTGGCCACAGCAAGCATGAGGTCCTGCTGCAGAATGTAGGTCCAGTTTGCCGCAGTGAGCATGGGGCCCTGGTATACACCCACTTATGGTACCATACATCTACACTGTCTAGGGAAACAGCCATGTTCTGTACAGTGCAATGCCAGACAGCAGGTACAGACAGTGCATCATGCTGCACATGCAGGAGCCATCACATGACACTGTGTATTCTGTGTGTCACAATATCCTGGTACACCATGCACTGTGTCATTCATGTGCAACAGGCAGTGCTGCCCACAGTCCTGGTCACATACAGCCCTACAACAGAAACAATGCCCGTGCTGCACACCACAGGGTAATCACCATGGCATTGTGTTCCTGATTATGTACCCCAGGACACAGAAGGTACCCCTACCTAGACCTGGAGTGGCAGAGGGATACCACAACCAGATCTCCATGGCATGTCCACGATGTGTATCATATATTTGGTAATATGTGAGCTGTTCCTGACATGACTAATAGGCAGTCATTCATGCACATGCTACCCTGCCCTTCATTGCCACATCATTCTGATGTTTGTGCTGCAGGCATCGGAGGGGGAACCCAAAGACGTCAGACCTTCCCCATGTTGCCCATTGGTGTGCTCTAAAGAGGGCCATGTATTTCCTGAAGAGAACAGAGGCAAGGGTGTATGCAGAAAGGACACACAGACATGCTCTGGGGACCCAGGCACAGGTGACTGCTAGACCATGAGATCTAGGATGACATGCAGGCAATTGAGGAGGGACATGCTGTGAACACCCATGTTCCTGACTATGTGGATGCCGGTGATGCCATACAATCAACACCTACAGAGGGGCCACAGGACCTGAATGTACAGGGCATGGATGTACTGGTCAATGTGGAGATAGCGCATGATGTGCAAAGGACTAATAATGCCCAAGGGGAACAACAGCCACAGGATGTGTCATCTGTGGTATGTAGCCCTGCTGCTGGGGGGGGGGCTTGCTGGATGCCCTGCACATTCTGGACTTACAGGCCTTTGCAAAGGGACTCAGTATGTGCATACCCCCATTTGCAATTTACCTTGCTCTGCTGCATGCTGATATAGCAGACCAGCTTTCCTATCTGGACAGCATTGGTGGACAGTGATCCATTTGGTCAGCCCACAAGGTTGTGTACTGTTTACGTAGTTTTAGAATACCTCTATCATCCTACTGTGTGTTCATGGTTTACCTTAGTATTACTAATGTATGGTCATGGTGTGGAATACCTGTTTTAAGCCACTGATTGTTTATGTTCTGGACTACCACATATCACCTACTGTTTGGTCATGTATGGGAATACCAGTGCTATACTATTCACTGTAAATGTATATGAATAGCCATTGCATACTACTGTTTGTTCATGCTGTACATTTTTGTACCACCATGTACCATTGTGTTTGAAGTTTACTGTTCATATGCCAATAAAGGTTGTTACATTTGTATTCCTTATTGGGGGTATCTGTCACACATCCAATGGCATATGTTACTGAACACTAGTGACCAGTGTGCTATGTGAGCACCACATGTGGTTCCATCTGGCACTGTGTGCCACTGCATGCCCGTGTGTGGCGGTGTGTGTTACTGAACCATGTGTAACATGCTGTGCATGGTTGCACTGGTTCCAGTGCTTGCCACCAACACATGGATCCCAGTGACAGTCACTCTCACATGCCCTCCCTCATATCAATGACCTATATACTCTACCTGTCACAGGGGTTCTCTTAGTTCCACAGTGGTATGCCACTGTAGGTAAACCACACCACCAAACGGCAAGGTAGAACCTCATGGTTTGTACCTGCTGTTGTGTGTCATTGTTGCTGTGTCCTCACAATGGGGTATTAGCAGGTCTTGTTGTACTCTCCAGCACAGTTGCGTATGCAGGTCACAATGTGGTACATTCAGGCTGTCGAGGGTGATCTATATGTGGCCTCTGTGTAGCTGATGAGGTGAGACATGGGTGGGTGGGTGTCAATTGCCCCTGACTGCCATGGAATTCCTTGTCTTAATCTAGGTGGCAGGTGGGTTGTCAGTTCACATACAGGCCATTCTGGTTGTCCGATGCCCATGGCATGACCATGCTGACTGTTGTGTCTCATTGGTGGCACACTGTGCATCCAACCATGTTCCAATGATTCAGTTGATCCCTGCCAGTTGCTGTTGGGCCTGTACCTTTGACCTCTGTGACCATCGGAGTACTGCCACTAGGCATTGGGCATGTGTTCCAGCATCTGTCCCTGCACTAGCAACACTGTTCTTGGACATTCTGGTCCATTGGTGTGGTTCTGTTGCCTGTGCCATGGGTTGTGCTGTGGGTGTTGTTTCCATTGGTGCTGCTTCTCTCTTTGTACTTTCCTATGTGGACTTTTTCTTTTGAGGCCACTGCATCTGCATTGTGCCATGGCCTGTTGTGCTGGCACTGGCTGTGTGGTACACACTGTGTTGCCTGAGGGGTTGTCCAGCACTGTGGTCTCCTGCATGCCCATGCACTGTACTGTACCGATATCACCATGCTGGATCGCTGGCTGCATTGGACCCTGTGGCCTTCTGCACTGTCATCATCACATTCCACTGCACCTGTGGTGTTCATAAGCATCTCATGTCCCTGCCACCTATCCTGCAGACTGCTGCCGGTCATTGGTGCATGCACCTCTGTGTGCATGCCACGATGCATGGCTGCTTCTGTGTCATTATCATCCTTTGGCATGATATCTATGGGTGCCCTTGCTGCCTGTGCTGTCATACTACCACCATGCTGTGTAGCCTATCCATCCATGGATTGGATGCTTGTTTTCACTGCAGGTAGAGGGTTACACTGTCTGGGCTGTGCTGGCCCTCATCGGTGCCTATCACAGACATGGTGTGGGGTGCTTGCCTATGTGCACCCATGTCCCCATTGTCATAATCCATTGCATGTAATGGTTCCCATGCATGCAGCACTGTGTGTATCTTCCTGTGGGATGCCACCAGAGGGTCTGATGCAGGTCTGATCCCACCGTATGTCCATTCTTGGCTGTTGTCCCCTATATGGTCTTGGGTCACTGTCACTGTTGTTGGCCCACCTATTGGGTTCGACATCAGCTGGCCTTTTCAGTCCCACTTGTGACTGTTCCCACCAATCACAACCACCCTGTGTGTGTTGTGGGCCATGGTATCAGTTCGCATGCTGCCCTGTCCCCTTAGCACTGTACACATATGGGTCAGCTGTGCTTTGGACTGATGGTATTTGTCCCATGGTCAGCCGCATGCACTGGGTGATGTCCTGTAGTATTCCTGCCATTGCAATAATAGCATCAGTCTGAGTCACCTGTAGTGCAATGGTGCGTTCCATCACCAACATTTGTCACTCTATGGCATCTGTCTGCCACTGTGCACATTGGTGTATGTCTTGCAGGATGGCCCCTTTGTGTGCATGTTGTCCTGCACCCTCCTGGATTCCAGTAAGTATTGCATCATGGATGTCTGCTACAGCCCCCTACAGATGGCACATTTGGGCCACTCTGGCTGTGGTGTGCTCCTATACAGGTGCACGGATGCCTACCAGTTCCCACTGTGCAGTCTCCTGTGTGAACATGACATGCTGGCCAATTCAAATGGGAGCTACTAAAAGTTCTCCTACCTGGCACCAACTGTGACTGCATCTTCCAAAATGACCCCTCCACACAATGGGTGGCTGCATCTTCCAAAAAGACCGCTCCTCACACTGGTACTTGACACCAGCACCACAGTCCATCCCTATCTAAGCACCTTTTTGACCTCTCACTCATATACTACTTTATTGATTCCCTGCACCATATTGCACACAAATCTGTCCCCAGACAATGCCTAACAGGGCTGCTAACTTTGTTCAGCAATATTACTGTGTACTCCTGTGCCACATGAAGTAAACCTTTGATTTCTATGCCCTGACATTCTGTTACCCACTCTCTGTTAGTACTGCTTGTTTTTTTAAGGATTTTGAACTATGAAGATAGGTTGTAATCCTTTGTTGTTGTTGATGAGGAACCTTTGTAAATAAGCATGTTGCTTAAAGGTGTACATATGAGTAATAAATAAATAAGAAATAATAAAAAATAATTTGCTCAGGTCTTCGTCCAGCTCTGGGTCCAGCCCTATGTCCAGTGGCAGTGGAGGTGTTGTCACTGTCTGCCATACATATTATGCAATGCTGCCAGCCTGTCTACTGTCCTTCTACCCAGCGTCCTCCCCTTCACTGGTGGTGTCTGTTCCAGTGGCCTATGTCACACCTGGTGTGCGGTCCCCATTGTTGCTGTGCTGCACACTATTGGTGGATGTGTGGCAGCTGGTGGTGGCCATGCCTGTCTCTGTTGCATCCCCGGTGATGTCTTACCTGACTGTGGATTCCTTATTCATGCCAGCCTCACATGCCTGCTGGGGCTGCATGTGCTTGGCCATGTCAGTCTCGGTTGTCTGTCTTGGGTTCCAGCCTCAGCATGGTTGGTTCCTGCAGGGGACATGGAGACATGTGCATGGTTAGTAACTGTGGTGCCAGCCATCACAGTATGTCTCCATTGTGGACATGTGGTACCTAGGTTGGTGCCATGTGACACCACCACAGATGGTGGTTGGCCAGTGCCATCAACCACTGCTTACATGGCATATACCTACCTCACACATGTTGCAGCCAGCACAGGTCAAGCTTGGTGTACCCCTCAATGCTGCATGCACTGTGCTGGGTGCAACCAATTCATCCTGGCTGGTGAGTGGTCATATTTGGTTTGGGCCACCCCCAGTTCCACTGGTGCAGTGTCTGTCGTGCGCCACCTTCTCCTTACACCTTCCTCGGAGATCATGGTAGCACTTCTGCAGCTCCCGTATGCTTTGTGAAACAGCAAAGGAAGTGATACACACAGGGATATGCTCCAAAACAATAACAATTTATTTAGGACATTCAACGAAGTTTCCCCAGTGGTTCAAGGGCACTGATGAAGAGGGACTGTGCCCTCAAAGCACCATGGAAACTTTGCTGAATGTCCTAAATAAATTTCTGTTGTTTTATAGCATATTCCAGTGTGTATCACTGCCTTTGCTGTTTCATGAAGTTACCTGCCTATCTGAGATGTGGATCCATGGGATGACCATTCAGCATGTTGTTTTTTGTGTGAAGAAGCTCCCATATGTTTCACCTACAGGGAGCTACAACATTCACCTTTGTGGTCACATCTTCCCAGGCCTGCTGATGATGGGCTTTTAGCTCCTGATCCCCACCTCAGAACAGTAGCAGGTCCACCTGTTGGGTGGCATTTCACATGTTCACATCCACTATTACACAGTTGTACTGTGTTACATTGTTCCCCAGGGCTTCCCCTTCACACTTACCTGACCCTGTACCTCCTCAATCAGGATATTTGTCTCTGTCTCTGTAAAGTTCTTTCTGGTGTGTCTCCCTTCTGTCTGTGTCCTTCCTGCACACTGCATCATTTGGGCCTTGGCCATGTTGGTGCCTTGGCATTTCATTTTTTATTTCATTTATTCTTTGGTAACTGGGCAAAGGCACTGGACCAGAGGTATTAACACAGCACAAGCCAGCACTACCCACCTCTGAAAAAAGGCAAAGTCTAAAAACAGATTGTCCAAACAAATGCAGTTTAATGTTACAGCCTTAAACACAAAAGGTGTAAAATCCACAGACCTTAAACATGCTGTTAGCACAGGCTGGTAAAATGGGAAAGAGATCGGAAAGATTATTTATATAATCAGGTTTTTACTTGGAAAAAGAATTCAGGACCCTCTTCTGCATTTAATCAAAAAGGACATTTTCAGAAAGCATTTAGAAGGAGAAATGACCAGAGTAAAAAAATGGGGCACAGAAATCAACATGATCAGGACTATAATGGAGCTAATACGTATGGCTCCACCTTGAAATCCATTCTTAAAAATGCTAACCAGTCCTTTGACCATTTTACCTCAGCTTCCGAAACAGAATAATCTGATGATTTTTTAGAAGATGAAATCGAGAGGGAAATGACACAGCACACTGGAACTAGGGCAGCTGATGTCCCGATGACATCAGCAGCATTGGAAATTCCCATCCCACGACGCAGTCTGAGGTCAGTTCAATTCCAGGATACAGAAAGATGAGAAGAGGGGGACGTTGCCAATGAGCATGCAAGATTGCAGCAGAATTTAGGTATGGATTACAACAAATGACTGACACAGCTTCAAACTCAGTAGGAGAACTGTCAGACCTACAAGGGTCAGGCAGTGAGGAGAAAATAAATGCTATCAACATTTCATCCTTTGAACTCACGGACACACAATTGCAAGTACTGTCTAAGGGACTCAATTTTATTCCTACATGCTGTTCTAAACCATTTGAAAAGTATATTGAAATGAAGAAGTTCACTAGAAAACTTAATTTAAAAAACTTTTTTTCCAAGAAACAACAAGAGACAATGGAGGAAAGAGACTCTGTAACAGGGGACTCTGTAACACCATGTGGGAATAATAATGTTTGTAATATTAACTTTAAGAAACCTTCTACATTTATGCCACCTTATTCACCAGCTGTTCTGGTTTTTGAAAAGACAGTATTTGGGGAGATTGAAAGTTTACATCATAAGGAGGGAAATGCATTTAATAATTTCTCAAATGCTGAAAGAGTTGCTTTGGATGAGTTACGTAATAACCCACATCTGATTGTTAAACCAGCTGATTAAGGGAGTTTGGTTGTTTTAATGGATGAGATGAGATAAAATATAGAAGTGAGATATTTAAGCAACTATCTAATACCTCCTTTTATGTGGGGTTAAAATCAGATCCTATTGTTGCCATTAAAACTGAAGTGGATGCATGTATTAATCAAGCATTTGATAGGGGAATTATTACTAAGCAATCCAAAGAATATTTGAAGGTTGATTTTCCCATTAGACAGACCATTTATGTGTTGCCAAAAGTTCATACATCTTTGATTGACCCCCATGGACGTCCAGTTGTCTCTTGTATAGGATCTCTGACAGAACCTCTATGTTTGTGGATGGACATATAAATCATATTGTCCCCACTTAAAGATCCTATATCAGAGACACTACTCAGATTTTGGACATACTTGGTGATTTAGAACTAGAACCTACCTGGCATCTTGTAACACTGGATGTAGAATCCCTCTATTCTAATATCCCTCAGGAGGGAGGTCTCCATGCACTTGATTATTGGTTAACAACAAGCACGACCTATGATGAACCATTTTGTGATTTTTTTGCTTGATCTATCAAGGTTAGTTCTCACTAAAAACAGTTTTTTGTTCCAGGGACAGCATTTTTTACAAGCTAAGGGCGCTGCAATGGGGGCTACTTTTGCCCCCACATACAGTATGTGAATTTATATTTAGGCCTATTGGAACAACAGATCATATATGACAGAACAAAAAATCTATTTTTTGATTATATAGATCTCTGGCATCGCTTTATTGATGATGTGTTGATGGTGTGGTGGGGAATGTTGAACAGTTGCAAGGTTTTGTCCAATATTTGGAACAGTCAAATCCAAATCTGATGTTTGCAGTGAATCAATCGATAAACAGGATACATTTTCTGGACCTAGAAATTATTAAGGACCCTGATGGGGGGATTATAACAGATCTTTATCATAAAGAGACGAACCGTAATAATCTTTTATTATCAAGCAGCTGTCATCCCTGCCACACCATCAACAACATCCTTAAGTCACAACTTTATAGGGTTAAACGAAATTGCTCTGATGTTCAAACCAGTGGAAAAAAGGTGTAAGGAATTATGCCAGAGATCTGTGAACAGAGGCTGTAGTATGCAACATCTTAATAAGGTTAACCAACAGACAGATCAGACACCTAGATTGGAATTGTTACAATATAAGAGGAAAAAAAAGAAGTCATTCAGGATAACATTTTATTCATCACTAAGTTTGGGGCTGACAGTGAGGATGTTAGAAATATTATGTCAAACTATTGGCATATTCTAGCCACAAAACCCACCTTGAGAGAAGTGGTAGAGGAAAAGTTGCAGATGGTTTATAAAAAAGGAAAAAAATTTGAAGGAAATATTAGTACATAGTTTTTTGCCTTATAATAGACCTTCATCTATGGGATGGATACCATCAGCGCCTAAAGGGTGTTTCAAATGTGGTAAATGCATACAATGTAAAGTTGTGACTAAAACTATGTTTTTTTCTACAAAAAATAATCCTAAGATATATGAAATTCGGCATTTTATTAACTGTAGCACCATTAATGTAATTTATCTTTACACTTGCTGTAGGGCCTTCTATGTGGGCATGACTTCTCATCCATTTAAAATCAGGATAGGAGAACATTTAAGTTCCGTCAGGCTAAAGGACTGTAAGAGTGCCTTAAGTTCACAGTTACAAGAAGTTAAATATCAGAGTGGTCAGGATTTTTCTGTTCTTGGTATTGACCATGCTTGTGTGGGATTACGTGGTGGCAATGTTAAAAGGACTCTAACTGAGAAGGAGCCATTCTGGATTTTTACACTGGGTGCACTTGTATCACCTGGTTTAAATGATGATATTGATTTAACAGTGCATCTTCATAAGTAAAAAATGTGCACTTATATCCATTTGACCTATTAGGTTTGAGAACAGTTTAAAATGATATTTATTCTGTGTAGAAAAACAGGATTGATATTATAAATATAAATATATGGAATGATGATATTTATTAGTATATCCTGAAATGATTGTAACACACTTGAATTAATTCATTTATTTTGTCTCTTATCTTGTGGTTGTGTTAGGGTGGGCATTACCATTATTCTTATGGAGTTATAATATTTATTATACACCTGTTTTGGCATATACAACCCTTGCCTGTGCAATAGATAAGGGTTGTAAGTCCCATTAATTTTATTATATGTATCTGGTGTTGATCATACATATAAAAGTATGAAATAATACACATACATAAAAAATTAAATATGATGGGGTTATTTAGATCTGGTATAAAGTAATCATGTATACTTGAATTTGTATATATATATATATATATATATATATATATATAGTTTTTATTTTTCTTATTTTTGTTTTAAGGGAGACTTTATATGTTTTTATATAAAATCTATAGATTGCTAATACTTTTGAGGGTCACTAACCAGGTTAATGAATATATATATATATATATATATATATATATATATATATATATATAACATTTAGAATTAAGTGATGTCTCCTTTAAGAACTTGCCTTAAATTGCCCATGTTGAAGCATCTTGGGACACTTCCTGAAGAGGCTACTGTAAACCGGTAGAAGTCAATTGGGCCCTGCCCATGTTCTTCCAGCCTGTGCCAACAGCATGTTCAAGGTCTGTGGATTTTACACCTTTTGTGTTTAAGGCTGTAACATTAAACTGTATTTGGACAATCTATTTTTTGTCTTTGCCTTTTGTCAGTGGTGGGTAGTGCTGGCTTGTGCTGTGTTGCTACGTGTTTGTGAAGTTTCATGAGCACACCCAGGTGTGGGGCAACTAAAAACAGAGTATAGACTGGACCAAAGGTCCCTTTTTAGGCCTGACCCAGACAAAAAAAATACAAAAATACACAAATACAATCAACAGCAATACAAAACCAAAAAATACAAATTACAAATTGCAGTTACAACCAGAGTTATGTAATAAATAACCTTTTAACCTTTGTTTAAAAGTTAAAACAGAGGGAGCAATCCTGAGCCTGCAGCATTGCCTCTGTGTGCTTTGTTTATATGGCACACCGTGCGTCCTTGCATCATACATTGCACCTTTTGTGAAAGGGCAGCCTTTTTGCGAATGTGGCGCATGCTGCCTGGTGCAGTGTGCTTTGGCACTTGGTACATTGCTCTAAGGCTCCTTTGAGAATCAAGCCCTTAGTCTTCAACAGGGAGCATGGCTAATAGAGATACAGCTCCCTAATTTAAATGCAGTGAGCGATGACATCATAGATGACAAAGCAGATCATCAAGATTCAAAAAGTCTTTCTTCATGAATATTAAATGCAAATTAAAAACAAATCAATTCTTAAAATGCCATTACTTCATAAAGAATAAGTTCACCAATAGATTTATATTTTAATACTGGCATTTCAAACTTGTAGTAAATATTAAACATGTAAGTGTGTAAATCCATTAAATATAATTTCCAAACATAGATGCCTATATTTAGAAAAGCTGCTATATCAAAGGAGCTTGTGTCAAAAATACAATCCATAAATACTTAAAACTTCCACTGCAAGGAATATGATTGCATACAAGATTAGTAATCCATTTAAAGGCATGCAAAGAAGATAGAAAAATACTCCACATGCAGTACTTAACACACAATCATCCTGTCTCTCCTTCAGTTATTTCCTCAAATGGATATGTGATGACAAGGATCCACAGACAGTGCAAACTGAACAGTATTAATAGGAGAGAAAGCCAGAAAGCTAAAATAGAGAATAGAAAAAGCCTAATAAATGTTTTTATCAAATCAGTGACATTTCATCATGTCACAATAGACCTTATGTGTTGAACATAATGGGGGGATAGGAACACATCATGGATTCCCCTCCAGACTTATGAACATTTCAAACAAACATAGCCCGTCAAGTTGCTGACTGATTTTTGCCACAGCAATTAAGGCACTGCAACAGGCGTGACAGTAAAAGGGGTGATCTTGAGTTTAGATCGCCTCTCGCTCATGTTACCCTTTGTGCCCACACACTTTCTACCCCTTCCAGGGCATGTCCACCCCAGAGGAGGCTATATTTACTTTTGGGGTGTACAAGGTGAGGCCCCTTTAAAAGCCGACTGTTCCCTGGGAGGGCGCTTTGGCCCCGTAACTCCAGGGAGACAAAATGCCTGGCGTTATAATGCCATGCAGCATTTTGCCTGCACCATAATTGACATTGACAAACTGTATGTTGCTGCGGCATGGGTGAACCTTAAACAACTAGGAGGGTAAAAGTAATGGGACCTACTAATAGGCATGGCAGCGGAGAGGGTCCCTTATATTACAAAAAAGGTTTTGGGTCCCACTGATCATTCAGACCTAAAGGTTTGATGCATTTAAGTTTGTATATCCAATGACTTTCCTTTTGTAGCAGCATTCTAAGTCTATCTGCTCCTCTCTTAGGTGAAGGAATCATTTCAAGACCCATACACCTAAGATGTCCCAGATTAGAACCATGTTTTTCCAAAAGGTGGCTTCCCACTGTTGTTCCTGTTCCACGGTTTGTGATACCCTGCACATGCTCTTGTATGCTTGTTTTAATGGGGTGTATTGTCCTGCCTACATAATTCAGTTTATATGTGCACCACAACACACAGACAACAAAACTTGTGTTGCAAGTTATAAACTCATTAACAGTAACTGGTGCATAGTTTCCCTTATGATGTTCAACTCTGTTATCTGTTTGTGCATAATTACAGATATTACAATTATGACATTTAAAAAAAAATCTTTCAGATTCTCTGGTAGCCAGGTTCTGGTTTGTGATATTTCTTTTTCCAGTTTGCTGTGAACCAGTTTGTCATTAGGTTTGGTGATTTGTCAAAAGTTATTCTTGGTTTAGCACCAACCTCAAAATCTTTTTTCAGGCTGTATTTGAAAACTTCCACCTACCTTATGAGGTGGGGTCTCAAAAAAGCCATGTTGAAAATTGGGTGTAAAATATTAAAAACATGATAAAGTTATGAGTAAAAGTTCAAACCCTATTGAAATACATTAAACTGGGTTTACCTTATTTTTCTCACATCACAATCACCGATTCCAATAGCAAGACACCTTTTCAATCAGAGAGAGGATCTATGTCATGGGACAGTTGTAGGTGAGTGAGGGTATGTGGGTGGGTGTGTGTGTGGGGTGGTGGATGCTGGGTGAAGGGGTTGAGATGGGAGGGGATGGGATGGGATGTGTGTGGTCTGGGAGGTCAGTTCATGGAGGGCCTGTTTTCTTTTTTTACCGGTTGAACTTACTTAAAAAATCAATAAGGGATGATTTTCTTTATTTATAGGAAAACGACACTGCAGGATTGGGCACCCCAGTGTTGGGATGATCTTTAGTGGCACCAGGGCACCTGCTGCCACCTATTTTGCGGGCCACCTGGAGGGGTGAGTGAAAGAGCATTTCTGGGGTTGGGCACTCCAGTCTGCTATAATTTTGATATATTATAAATGATAAGGGTGACCTGGAGGAAGGAGTAGAGTGTATGAGTACCAGGGTGGGCACCCTGGTACACTTTAGATAGTACGATAGGCTAGATAGATAGACAGGCAGACAGGCAGATAGATAACATGATAACACTGGCTCACTGCTGCCACTGAAGCCAACAGCAGCTCTCCATCTGTGGCTGCAGATATCAAGAAAGTCCCACTGTACTCATGCAGCGAACACAGGTGAAGGCTCCTCTCACTAAGGTAGACACCCAGGATTTTTGGGTGCACAGAAATGTTATTTCTAGGGCGATTTTTAAAAAACAAGCACCAGAATCTAGGTCCTGATTACCTAGGTGCAGGTGTTCGATTTTTTGAAACCACATCATTTTTAGGTATTTGCTACGTGTTTTAGTAGAAAAAAAAAAGAAAATAAGATGGCGACTGTTACGATCGATATCTTTCTCATGAGTGACAAGTGAAGAGAGATACATCTTCACAATTAATATTTGTTATTGTTCGTATCAGAGGGTTACCCAAAAGCACTACTGAAAGTGCTCAGACAACAACGTATAATCCTTATAACTCTACAACCATGTCGTGTTTTTTCACATAACCTTTGAAGAGCATTACCTCAGTACAGGACACTTATGCCTGGAAAGTTTCATAAAAAAATGCTCTACCATCTAGGCTGTACATGAAAGCCAAACAAAAATCTATGTTAAGGATAGGAAAAAAAAATGGAATTTCATTAACAATTGTTGTTCCATATCTTGTAAACCGTGCAAGATGCCACCACAAAATGTTTCAAATCTTGATATGCTGCCAGCCTGACTTCATATGAAAAATTGTGGGCTATTTCATTGAATACTATCAAAGTTATTAAGGTGCAAAAATCGGGGGTTTAACATAACACATCTTACTCAACCCTAACTATACTGGTGGTACCACCCCAGTGTAATATAACATATTTAACATGCTGTATATATATATATATGTTATATACATACATGTTCATATCTATGCACATACAGGACATATGGCACATACATCCTGTTCATATGTATATGCATACATATATACACACACCTAACACAAAATAAACAAGTATTTGTCAATGCCGAATGTCGTCTCTCTGGCACTGGCATTGGTAGTGCAGGAGTTAGAGACACATAATAGGAGTGGCAGTGAAGTATTGAACTGATGCCAACCCCATACCCATCCTGCAGAGACTGACAAGGGGTGTGCCTTTGGGTCATCAGCTATAATGCTCATGCCATTTTACCTCACCTTACCCTGTAGAAACTGACAAGTGTGGCGGTGTTCTTTGGGGTCCTTGGGCATTATATTTGACCCATTCCATAAGGAAATACACTGAGGCGGGTGCAGTATAGGAGAATGGGGTGAACTTTGTGACTGAACACTTCAAGGCACACCTCGATGCCTGTTAGTGGCTGCAGGGTGGGTTGGGGGTGGAATGGCGGGAGCATTACAGCTGATGATCCCAAGCCACACCCCTGACACCTGTCAGTCTCTACAGGGTGGAGTGTAACAGTTGGAAACCCTAACATCATAGGCGTGTGTTGGTATTTTCAATCCAAATTGTCAACATGGGCTTTTTATGACCCCACCTCATGAAGAGTGGAAGTAACAGTTTGTTAGCCGAAAGGTGATTTTGCACAGCGACTGTGCCATTTGATGTCACGGGTACATAAACACATTTTGGGCAGGATGTAAAAAATGATAACTGTATTTTTCATGAGGAGGTGTAAAAAATGGCAACATTGAAAATCTGGAGTGAAAATATGAAAAATTGGTGAAGTCATGAGCATGCATAAAAAACTGCTCAATGCACGTCCATAACCCAATTATTTTTTAGTTTTTTAAACCACATTGGCAACATAGGCATTTTGGGACCTCCCCTCATGAACAGTGGCACTGTGATTGTCTTAATCTGTCCCAAAAGTTGATCTCCCATGGCAACCACACCATTGTACGCCACAGGTGAGAAAACTCATTTCGGGCAGGATGTGAAAAATGACAGCTGTACTGTTCATAAGGAGGTGTGAAAAAATGGCAGTGTTGAAAATCTGGTAAATTTGCAAAGTTACAAGGGTGCGCGGAAACTGCGCAACACATGCTTGTAACACAGTCATTTTACGGACTTTCATCACCAAATTTTCAACATAGGCATTTTAGGACTTCTGCTCATGAACAGTGTCACTGTCATTTTGTCAAACTGTCCCAAAAACTGATTTTGCACAATGACCATGCTATTCTGTGCCGGATGTCCAAAAACACATTTTGGCCAGGATATGTAAAATGACAGCTGTACTGTTCATAAGGAGGTGTGGGAAAATGTCAATGTTGAAAATCTAGAGTGAAAATATTACAAATCCAAGAAGTTACGAGTGTGGTTGGAAACTGCGCAACGCAGCTTGTAAAACAGCCTTTTTTTGGTTTTTGTCACCAAATTTGCAACATAGGCTTTTTGAGAGCCCCCCCCCCATGAACAGTGGCACTGTCATTTCATTAATTGGTCCCAAAAGGTGATTCCATGCAGTGACCGCAAAATCATCTTTCGGTTTTGGATAATGCCATACCAGTGATGGAATTCATGAGGAGGGGTCCCAATAACCCCATGTTTAAAATCTGGTGCCAAAATTCCCAAAAATGGTCAAGATATGGACCAAAATTGAAAAACCCTATTTATGCCATTATACAGCTTGCAGGCATTTCTTCAGTTCACAGTCGGCTTTGAAGAGAACAGATGTGTTCCCGGTCCGCCGAATATCGTCGCACGGGGATCCAGAGGTAAGTATGGGGTAAAGGGGGTGTGGGGAGGTGGGGTATGCAGAGGGTCGGTGTGGGTTGAGGGAGGGAGCAGGATGGACCATGAGGGACTGTTTTCTGATTTACAGGTAATTAAAAAAAAAATTGCAAGACTTTTTTTTTTTTACAGGGGCATTTAGCATGCTGGGGTAGGCTTCCAGCATGCCACCTGAGTGTTTTTGGGGGTGCTGTAGCCAATGGGGTATTGAGCACCCCCATCAGCACAACCAAGGTGGGTGGGACAAGAGCCAAGGGGGATTGGGCACCCCCCCTCAGCACACAACAAATGGGGATGACATTATGCCTATGGGGAGTGGGCTCCCCTGTTGGCAAATTAAACTGGTAAGGGGGGACTAAAGCCAATGGGGATTGGGCTCCCAGTTTGCAAACAAAGACTGTTGGAGGGGTGAATGATGCTGAGAAGTTGGGCACCTCTCGGCACACATATGTGAAATGGGAGGGAAGGCATTATGCCGATGGGGAGTGGGCTCCCCTTTCGGCAAACGAAGTGGGTCGGGGCATGCTGACAGGGCGATTGGGCACCCCTGAAGTCGGCGCTCTGTGCAACGGCAGTCAGTTCACCAGGAGAGGCACGCCACTGCATAACGAGCTTGGTTCTCATTGCAGTGGACCTTTTCTTTGCTCTGGTGGCCAGTTTACGTGTTGCTAGTGTCAGCGCCTGCAGCTGCCTTATTGGGGAATGAGGGACGCACCTACTGATGCATGCCCCGCATTCGCCCACAGTGACGCACCTCCAAATCTGCTACTACTGCAACATGTTGGCTGGCACTCACGCGCTAGCCAACATAATAAAAGAATGAGGGAATGAATGATTGGAGCATGTCCTTCTCCCCAGTAATTACAGCCAGTCTGTGTCAGCTATACAGCTTTACATGGCCTAACTTTAGTCTGCTAGGTCGCATAGCTTTTTGTAAGCCTTTATAGAGATAGCTGTTTTGTACATGTAGTAGATAAGAAAACCTACACATTCCAGGGACACAAGTCTCAGTAAGTCACAAGTCACAGCCCCAGCATTCCTTAAAATCCATACATGTAGTGTCTCATTTTCAAAGGGGTCACTGCAAGGCCTTTCTTCATGAAAAGAATGATAGTCTTTCTGGTTTCTATGTCCTACAGTAAGATTTGAGAATGAATGGAATGTGTTCATATTTACTGAAGCTTAGGAATTATCCCTGAGGTGTGGTTTCATCTTGCAAAACCCAAGAAGGATGTAGTACAACCAGTTATACTCTATTGCTCCCTGCTGTGAGATGCCGACGTGTTGATTATCAGTTAACTAACTACTGGCCATGAAGAAACAAAAAGGAGATATGCTACAAGTGTTTATTTAGAAATACGTTTTTTAAAACACTCTATAAGATGGAGAGTTGCTAGATGCACATCAGGATTGGGAACAAAATGCAAGGTTTTATTTACTCTCAGCATGGAAAGCTACCGTAGCAGCTATCTGCGAACCATTGTATTCATGAAGCACTCTGTATTTATTTTCCTCTAATATTCTGTACAGGAAAAAATCTTGTATCCCCTTCCCAGCCAGTCAGTCATGTGACTGTTCTCAAAATGACCCTCCCAACATTTGACTATGAGGACGTGGCACACAGTGCAGCTTCCAAGTCCACGCTGGCATGACTGGGCTCCTTCAGAATGCCATCTGCCACTCTGACCGTAACGGCCCACCCCACATTGGCCACTGCACCTTCTACTCCACTTTATCATTTCTGTACCTTGAAGATTTTTTTGTTTTGTTTACCAGGTAGGGCACACTAGGCAGGTGACTACCTTTTTATGGGTATGAACCAGGAGAGTACAAAAGCATGAAACAATTACAAGTAACATGTGACAAGAGGAGCCTCAGGACCACGTAAGCAGTACGAGTAAGTTACAGTACAAATATAAACAGAATAAAATCCATTACAGTTTACAGAGCAGAACTAAACAGAATATAATACAGTTACAGACATAAAAATAAAGCACCCATTGTGGGGGTGAGGGAGAGATTACAAGGCTGATCTCCAGATGTTTAAAATGCTCAAAGTGCAAACAAAAAATTGACCCCTTTTCCATTCTGCCACCCTTGTATCTTAATTCTGGTTCTTGAGCTTGCCCTGCTGCTTCTCCATCCTCCTGTCTCTCACCCACTCTTCTACCTACTTGTTAAGAAGTTCTCACAACTGCTCCTTCAAATCCCCCTTTGTCCTATTAGTCCCCGTAACCCTTTTCCTGGAAGAACACACATAACACAGGTCTTGGAGAAATGACCACAGCCATACTGTATGTTTATTAAATTAACTTTACACATATTTTGGTGTGGTACACTTATCTTGGAGATTTTGTCAGTCACCTCAGAGCATCCACACCCCTTACCATTACAGGCATTACCTGGTGTGGACTGAAAGAATGATGTAGCTCTCTGGTTTGGCTCTAGCTTAATGAGTGGGGAGGTCATGTGGCCAGATGGCAAGCAGCCACCCCTGTATTGTGGTGCCACTCTCACAGGCAAGCCCTGTGATGTTTGATTGTGACCCCCCCCAAATGGGGTCCAAGTCTTGCAGTCCCACATACCTCATGCTGATCAGGGAAGAAGAGACCTTCAGAAGAATTCTAATACTTCTCCTTGTCCCCTTGTACCATCACTCTGAGAGACTCGCAATCTGCCATGGTACAATGACTGAGACAGTTGAAAGCTAATCCTAATCTCAGTTAAACCCTTTTGGAGGAGTGAAAAAAAAATAGGAAAAACCCTCTGAGGGAAAACCAGGAAAACTTCACCTCGACCCCTAGTGTGGTTACCCATAGTTGGGCAAAGAATTCCCTAGTCTAGCCTGGGTGACCCAGAACCTTGCTTTTATCAGGGCAGGTGGGTGAGAAATCTAAGGAGGGTGAAGGGACTGAGAGGGAGCTGCTGGCTACAGCTCCTTTGAGCCCCTCACTCTCTATCCCCTCCAGATATCTCCCACCCTGTGGGCAGCCCAAGTGGCTCCTCTCCTGGGGGTGGCACCAATGCTACTTTCCACCCCTGTGGGTGAAACCCTACCTGCCTGCCTAAGGCCAGGTTACAGGGAAGGGGACACAGACAAGGTTAAGCATGCTGTAATTTTTGGTAGATGTTTTGTTCTCCTGTTAGTCCCCATAACCCTTTCCCTGGAAGAACATACACACAACATGGGTCTTGGAGAAATGGCTGCAGTCATATGTTTATTAAATGAACTATACACAAAAATTGTAGTGGCATGCACAGTTGGGAGATCTCATCAGTCACCTGGGAGCTGCCACACCCCTTAGCATGAAATGCATTACCCCTGTGCGGACTGAATGAATTGCGTTCCTCTCTGGGTTGGCTCAACCTCAGTGAGTGGGGAAGTCATGTGGCTGGGTGACAAGCAACCTTCCCCATCTGGTGGTACTGCTCCTGCAGGCTAGCCCAGTGAGACTGAACTGCCACCCCCCCAAATGGGGTCCAGGTCTCCAGTCCCACACATCTAATCCTGACCAGGGTAGTAGAGTCCTTCAGAAGAATTTGACTACTTCCCTTCTTCCCCCTGTACCACACTGAGAGACTCCCAAGCCACCACAGAATGGATGCAGTCTGCCCCCCCCAGCAGCTCAAGTAACAAGTCCTAACTATTGTCCCATAAATAAACACTATCCTTAGCATAAAGTTCCTGACAGGATGTGTTATGATTACTGTGCCATACCACAGTTGCCCCTATGAACTAAATGAATGGCTGCATCTCCCTGTTGATGCATATGCATGCTTTATTCATAGCCTAAAATTTTTCTGCATGCCACCAGTAAAGCGGTTGAATAATGTGGGACCAAAGAATTTTTATCCCTGGCCACCATTCGTGAATGGATCATAAGTCCTAATTCATCTTACATAGATACATAGACAGTGTCGGCAGATGGCCTATGGCCCACCCAGTCTGCCCATTTGAGCTTGTAAGTTCAGTTTATGTTTTCCTAGAAGTTTGTTGCCCCTTTTCCTTGAGGACCAAGTTGACAGCCTTCCAGAGTGCCAGGTCATTCCCACCCAGATGAACCAGTGAAATGTCTAGTGAACTCCCAGTCCATAGGGTGCCTCCACTGTCAGCCTAGGGAGAAGTTCCTAGCAGTGCATGCCTCTGTCTTAGACAATGGAGTCACGCTTTCTGTGCTGGAATTACTAGGTTCCTCCCCCCAGGTCAACATCCTGCTCTCTCTGCCACCTAGTGAATGAAGGAGGGTATGCAAAGCCAAACCCACTTGACACTGCCAGGGTAACCTGGAAAACAGCAAGACAATATTAAAGCAAGTGTGGACATACATTTAACGCAAAAACACTTGGAACCTCCATTGGCCCAGAGTCTGTATTTGCCCATCTGTAAGACCCTGGGACTTGGAAATTGTTGCTGCCCCAATCCTGAAAGAATAGGTATAGTTAAAGCTACCCAAAGAAACACCTAACTCCTTAATTAGGACTCAGCTAGGGCAGGTAAACATTAAATATATAGCACAGATCAGACAGATACATTTTTGGATAAAAATGTTATTACCACCCTTGGGGTCAATATTATCTGATTGTATAGAAGAAAAAAATGTTTATTCTAAGGAACTATACAGAAGTATGGCTAACATCCATAAGCTATTGAGTGCATATAATATTACTCATCTCAAAACTTTGGCAGACCAAAGCATAAAGATAAACTACTCCTATACAAAATGTATTACTAAATTAATGCACCAGAGAAGATGATCTGAACCTAATTACCAAACTGAAAGTTTCTAAATGGTTAGTAAAAAACACCATGGAGCATTTATTAAACTATTATCTGAATTCAATGCTGAATCCAAAGTATAGAGACATACTGACTCGCTTCAGAGTTGAGGCATTTCCCAGCAATGTCCTTAATCTTAGATGTAGGAAGGTCGATACCATAACATCAAACTGTAACTGTGGCTTACTGGAAATGGAGGATTTATTGCATGTTGTTTTGCACGGCCCCTGGTATAAACAAATTTCAAATAAATTTTTGGGTAAAATAATAGGAACATTATATGTACCAGTTAGATTTATACTGGATTTGCTTTTTAATGCAGAAAATATGGACATATTGGAGAATTTGAAATTTTCAGTCGGAAGCTATAAAAATTAGAAGACAACATGTTCAGGAAACTAATATTTTATAATCTTGCATGCTATATTTTAATATAAAAGGAATGGACAATGTGACCGAATCTCTTTATAAGTCCTTCAAGGACTTTTTAATCTCTTAATAGGGAAAAGGAATTACAGGCAACAATGACATTACAATGGGTGTAGGTAGCCAGACTTGAACCTTGAAATGACCTGTTTAAACTCAAAGAGAACAGTGGGCTTGATTCTCAAAGATCGGCACAATTCATGCCAATGGCAGCTTGTACTGATCACCGGTTTACCAGGGACCCTGTGCCCAATTCGCTATCAGGTAGGGTTCTGGCACCAAAGTTCCACAGTTTATGGCAAATGTGGCCATGCAGCAAAAAGACGATGAAAGTGAGAAGTTTTCCACAAGCTGTGGGGCAGTTGGGTGGTGTATTCACCCAGGGACAGAGACCTACCAGGAAGCTGCCAGGGTCATGGTGAATGTGGCACTGCATGGAGGGGTCAGGTGGGGCACAAATGGGTGATGGGAGAGGTGGCACCAGCACCCCAATGGGGCTTTAGAAGGGCCACTGCTGTGCCAGTGTGTTGGGTTGGTGCCTGCATGCTGGGAACCATGGAGGTGCTGCTGCAAGTACTGCACCATAAGAACTCCAGATGTTTCAGGGGCAGGTGCAGCACATGTTCTCTCCCACCCAAGGATGTCTCTGAGGGTGGTGCATAGATCATTAGGCCAGCCCATAGCTGATCTAACAGTCCCAGACCTTGCATCCTCTGGGAGGGTTTCCTGAATCCCCCTATCGGGGATAAGGCAGCTTGCATCTGCCGCAAGCCCCCTAGTACCCTGAAGCAACCATAACCTTGGCGCAGACCTGCCACAGGGCTGGTCTGGTGCACAGGATCACTGGTTCAGTGCAGGGGGGCTTCCTGAATCAGGAACTTCACAAGTTTTGATGCAAGGTACCCCTTGCATCAATTCTGTTTGAAGCAGGCACCTTGCATTAAATTCTGAGTTTTGTGAATCTGGCCCCATATGTCTATTCTTGGATGGAGTTAGCTAAAACTTTTGGACACATTGTCCAGCCACTTGTTTTACACATTATTTCTGATGAGCCATTCGGCTTTGTGTACCAAATGTATTCCGAATTATATTCTTATCCATCCTCATTGTTGTAATCTATTTACTTTTGTAATATGTATGTTGGGGTATGTGGAAGAACTGCAAAATGAATCCTTTTGCACTATAGAAATTTTAATTATGCTGTGTTTATTTGTACATTTATGAAGGCATTTATGTTACTATCACACTGCTAATATGTTTTAAATGTAAAACCTTCCTTTTTTCTTTTTTTGTGTGATGGTTTTCTTTTGTACTGTTATATATGTAATGGTCAAATGGCTTATCAATACAGTTATTTGATTGGTCGATACCCAAAAATGCTATTCTACTGCACATATGGGAACCCACAAACATAAAAATACATCAAATCAATCTAATCAATCAAACTTTATTTTGCCAGGCAAAACACACAATTGAGAAGACTCATTTATAAGGTGATCCTTGAGTACACAGATACACAGGATAACAACAGTATGTGAAGGGAGATGAGTTAGACTAAACAGTTAATCAAAAATATAAGAGATACAGTGAAATATGTAGCAGTACAGATAGTAAGAACACAGTAAATCATCAAATACATACAACAGAAAATTACATAGTAATACAAATGTTAAAAACACTGAGAATTAAAATACATTGAAACCTTAATCATACTGTATTATACACATACTGAAACAGAGGAAACACATATTTTGTGCAGATAGTCAAGATCATAAAAATGTATTTAAAAAGAAGTCCTCATTCAGGCCCTTTGATGCCAATGTTTCTAACTCATATATCCAAAAGGCTGTCTTTGGGTTTTTTTACTAATGTCTCCTCCCCTTTGATCCAACTGTACTGTCCCAAGTTCAGCACATTTTAAATTGTGCTGTAGTTGTCATTGTCTGTCCTTATAGCCATTTTGTGCTCTGCTATACTTAAGCAATAATGCATGATAGGGTGTGTCGGGCTGGGATAATGTCACACCTCAGGTGGTTCAGCACACAAGAAGTGATGCCATCCCAGCACGACACACACCCTGGAGTGCATTATTGCTATTATACAATGGCTTATTTTTCAATGAAAGAAGAACATTTATAAAAATATGTATGTTTTGGCTTTTTTTAATTTTTGTGTATTTCTATGTGTGGAGGTATATGTTTTAAAAGAAGTCCACAGTTTCTGTTTTGGCCACTAGTTAGTGCTGCCATTATATACTGCCTTCTGTTTCTCACCCCACAGCTTTCCTTGTCTGACCACACACAGGTCTAATTGTGTCCCTGTGTTACAGTGGTATAAAACATGCTGGCTCTGTTTTTCTTCTTTGTTGTTGCTTTTTATTTCATTATTTAAAATGCAGCCATTTATTATCTACCGTGGCACTGTTGTGTGAGGCAAGGAGGCATGACCAGCGAACCGATCAGAGAGTGGTGCTGCTGCAGCGCTGTTGTGGAGTACAAAGCTGATGACAGGTATGGCTTTGTTTTATTTTGTTTTTATTTGCTTTCATTTTAAATGTGTACCTTTTTTTTTAAGTTGGGAACACAGGGATGTGCAGATGAGTGAGCGTGGTGCTGTTGTGCACACATGCTACAACAGCTGTACTTCCAGAACTTTGGGGCAGTGAGAAGCCACTGTTATGGCTTTGTTTTACTTTTCTGTGAAGAGGTAACTTTCTACATTTTTTTGAAATGGCTAGGAGTGAGGACAGGAGAAGACAGTTATGGGGTTGTATGTGGACAGGTATGAGGAGGAGAACGGCAGTTATGGTCTGTGTGGTTAGTGAAGCTGCTCAGTTCAAGGGAAAACAAGCCGTGGTATGATATGTGACACTGTTATGCAGTCATGTGCGTGCCTGAACTTAATACAGTGATGTTATACTGGGATATACATCACTGTCTGAGGCACACACCAGCCAATCAGAGCACAGGATTCTTTACTTGCCATTGTATAATGTGTTTTAGCATCCGTTTTGTTTGGCCCAGAAAGTTTGAGCCAATGAAGACAATTGAGGTTGCTGTAGCATACATACCTTACTTGTTACAGCATTTCAAGGCGCTGTCAAAGTTCTGCACGATTACCACTATATTTTATTGTATCTGTACAGAAGAGAAGCTGCCAGTGCTGTGCAGAATTTTTATATTCCAACTAATGGGTGTTTACTCACCTGGTAAAGGTGATTGTGTTGGTTGACATCCATGGCACTCCAGACCTTACATCACGGGTTTTAGCCCCGATAGGCTAATGATGCACATGACCTCAGGATCACATTTCTAGGTATACCTAGGTCCCAGAAGCCCTTGTTCTCCAGTTCAAATCTTCCAAAGCTGAAATTCAATGGTTAGTAACATCGCCAATTACCTCCAATTACTCTATATCACGACTAGTAACACACTCTAAATACCTAATATGCGTGTGGCTGAGTGGCCTATCTTTATTTAGCTATTCAATACAATCTAATTTGACCATATAGCGGGTCAACGACAGACATCCTGGATGCCCTTAGTGATATTTATGAATGTCCTTCCTGCCAGTTAGTGTGTCTGTCTAATGTCATCCTTGTCACTTCTGAGCACTGTACCAGGAAGGCCGTGGAGTGCCATGGATGTCAACCAACACAATCACCTTTACCAGGTGAGTAAACACCCATTGTGATTGGTTGACCATCCATGGCACTCCAGACCTTACATCATGGATAAATAAGCAGCAGCACTGTACAGTAGGGAGGGAGGTAGAGTGGTCTAGGAGTGAGAGGATGAACTGGCTGTCCTGAGGACCTTAGTGGCAAAGGTGGACTGTAGTTCATATAGGTGGTCCAGTCTATAGTGTCTGGCAAAGGTGTGATGGAAGTCCAAGTTGCAGCTTTGCAACTGTCAACTGTAGACATTTTCGCCCTCTCTGCCCAAGAGGTAGACACTGCTCTCATGGAGTGATCCGTAATCCCCTCGGGTGGTGTAAGTTGCTTTGCTTTGTAAGCCTCTTGAATAGTTCTCTTGAGCCAGCCAGCGATGGTAGTCTTGGAAGCTGCCCTACCCTGTCACTGCCCTGATGTGACAATGAACAATCTTTCTGTCTTACGTAAAGGTTGTGTTCTGGTAATGTATGTAGCTTGGGTGGTCCCTACATCTAAGTGATGTGGAATAAGGCTGTCACCCAGTTGTGTGTTTCCTGAAAAGGTTGGCAATTCTATGGGTTGTTCTCATTTGGAATGTTGATGTGACCTTTGGTTGGAAAGCTGGGACTGTGCACAAGTGTACCCCTTGAGGTGCAAATACCATGTAGGGCTCTCTGCATGACAGGGCCCCCAGTTCTCTGATCCTCCTGGTGGAGCAGATGGACATGAGGAAACAGGTCTTGAGACCTGCCCAGAACTGATCCACCTCATGTAGTAGTTTGAATGGTGCTGCACTGAGAGACTCTAGTTAATGAGAGATCCCAAGGGGTGATAGTAGGCCTGACCCTGGGTCTCAGCACCTCCCCTGCTTTGAGGAAGCGTATCACACCAGAGTGGGCCCCTGGGCTATGGCCACCTGTGGGCCCAATGGCTGCTCCAATGGCCGACAGTTGTACCCTTAGGGAAGAGTGGGATAGGCCCTTATCAACTCCCTGCTGTAGGAATAGGAGGATGGTAGGCATGTCTGTGCGCTCGGATACCTTACCTTTTTTGCGGCACCACTTTACGAATACTGACCACTGCCTACTGTATGTAGAAGTGGTGGAGGATCATCTGGATTGCAGCATCATAGAGATGACTGTCTTGTAACCAGCTGTCATCAGTCTCTCCCTTTCAGGAGTCAGGCTCTGAGTTTCAATGTCTCCAGAGCGAGGTGGACTATGGGCCCCTGTGTCAGCATGTCTGGCTGGTATGGCAGCCTGTGTCTGTCCAGGGCCATGTCCATTATTGCGGCAAACCAGGCTCTCTGTGACCAATAAGGTGCCACTAGAATAATGGTTCTGTGCAATGCTGGTATCTTGGATAACACTTGGGGTAGTAGGGGGATTGGTGGGAACACATATGCCTAATCCCGATGCTAAGGCTGTGACAGAGCATCGATTCTCTGTGAGTGTTGTTCCCTGAATCTTGAGAAGAAACTGCTGACTTGGGCATTCTCTGCTGTGGCCATGAGATCCATCAAAATGGGACCCATGTCTCCTGTATCAATTGGAACAGGTTGTAGTGGAGGTGCCACTCCCTTGGGTGCACCTATTGTCGGCTGAGCCAATCTGCTCAAACATTGAGCTTGCCCATGAGGTGGATTGCGCTGACATGTGCCATGTTGGTTTGGGCCCAGACCAGTACTCTTATAACCTCTCGCTGCAAAGCTCTGCTCCTGGTGCCCCCTTGCTTGGCAATGTCAGCTACTGTGACCTGATTGTCGGAGCGGATCAAGATTTACTGACCAGTGATTGTTGATTTGAAGGCTCTGAGTGCGTGGAACACTGCCCTCATTTCTAGCATGTTGATGGACAATCTTGCCTCCGAGGTTGTCCACTGGCCTTGGGCCAATAGGAAGCACAGGCTCGATCCCCAACCTAGTAGGCTTGTGTCCATCTCAATGGCAGAGTTGTAGGTTGCCTCAAGCGGAACCCCTTGGATGAGGTTTGAGTGCACTGTCCACCAGGCTAGTGACTGTCTCATCATGGGAGATAGTGGTATTCTGACCTGTAGGTTGCCCTCGTTCAGAGACCCCTGGGACAATATGTAATTCTGTAGGGGTCTCATGTGCCACCTGGCCCAAAGGATCAGGTCGATGCAGGATGCCATGCAACCTAGCAGTTGAGCTAGTTGGCCGATGGTCGGCCAATTGGAGTCCTTCAGTCAAAGAGATAGGGTTATTAGGTTTTCCACTCTTTTCTGAGATGGCTTTGCCCACCCTTAGGATGTGTTGATTATTGCTCCCAGATGTTCCAGCTGCTGTGCTGGTACTAATGGCTCTTGGCCTCATTCACTACCCATCCATGCTCTTTGAGTGCCTGCAGTGCTAACTGGGTGTCTCGATGTGACTGCTCCTTGGACCGAGCTCAGATCAGCCAGTCATCGAGGTAGGGGATAATGTCTACCCCTTTCTCTCTGAGCCTGGCCACTAGAACTACCAACACCTTGGTGAACACCCTTGGTGCTGAGGTAAGACCAAAGGGTAAGGCCTGATATTGGAAATGCTGGCCTAGGATGTGGAAGTGAAGGTATTGCCTGTGCACTGGCCTGATTGGTATGTGAAGGTATGCATCCCTCAGATCTATGGAGGTGAGGTAATCACCTACCCGAACACTGTGTAGCGTTGATTTTAGTGTTTCCATTTTGAACCTGTGGGAAACTATGTGTTGATTGAGGTGCATGAGATCCAGAATGGGACAGAGCTCCCCCTATTTTTTGGGGTACGAGGAAGAAGATGGAGTATACTCCCTGTTCCTGCTCGTGAGGGGGAACCATCTGGATA